>OX453317.1:21937557-24337557 GCA_949710035.1 Crambus lathoniellus
ACAAGTGAAAGGGCTCCCTAGACTTTTTCACAAAAAAAAGGAATTTGACAAAAAAAAAAAGAAAAAATACGGACTGGATTTTAACCGTGGTCTTCTGGCTTCAATGCCACCCGTTTTGTTATTACAACTTTAGAAACGGTGGCGAAATTTAGTTAGCTCAGCTAAACGAAAAGTGGATAAGGAACCGTTACATTATGGTGAGTCCCAGCATAAGCTCTGCATTATAGTGAGTCCTGGCTTCTGCCTCCGTAACATAGGATACAGAAATAAATTCACTTTTATAGGTTTGGGTCGTTTGACGCCATTATTTCAATAGGTACCCTATTTAATAAAAACGTTAGCGATATGTCAAATAAACACAGATTCAACCAAATAAAATTAAATGAAACCATTTAATTTAACAAAATAAATGCTGAAAGATTACAAATTTGTGTCCAAAAAATGAAGTATTTTATCAAAAACTAGCTGTGCCCCGCTGTTTCACCTGCGTTAATTTAAGGAAAAGGAAAAAAACATTCTAAAGGGAAATATTTTTTCCCCGTTTTTGCACAATTTTCATTAATGCTCCGCTTCTGTTGGCCATAGCGTGATGTTATAACTATAGCCTAATGGACTATCCAACACAAAAGAATTTCTCAATTCGGTCTAGTATTTTCTGAGATTCGCGTTCAAACAAACAAACTCTTCAGCTTTATAATATTAGTATAATAGCACACAAAACCGATTGATCAACAATTTATAACATCAGCGAGCAGTAGTGCGATTCTGTAAGGATAGTCTACCGTCACTCCACCTTCACTTCTCTCATTTGAACACGAATCTTTAAGGCGCTACTCGGAAAAAGTATGGACTCTTTGATATAAAACTATAGGACGGTTAGAGTTGTTATAAATCTGGTAATAAGATATATATTTCTTCATACCTTTATCTAGAATCGTATAGTTTCAAAAACCCGATTTTATGATTTTGGCTCGACACTTTTTCTTTTCGAAAATACCTCTAAAAATACGAAATATCAAGATTATTCTTAAATGGGGATACATATACTATTGAAAATGGGGAGCGAAGCCAAAAGTGAATTAGTTAGTGATAAAATTTTAGAGAATCAACCTAGGTATGTACCGCTGTCAGTCGATAAAATGAAATGAAACAAACTTAAATAAATACAATTTTGCAACCAAAATACTTTCAAATACACATCACATGTGGCTATCTAATTCATTAGCGGTGCATTTGTCACAGACGCGTCATTTTTATCGACAACCAATTCGGACGCTTCATATTAGCGTAATTGCGTACCCGGGACAACTAATAGGTAGCTTGAAGTGCTATGGGGCTTTGATAAATTTGATTGAAAGCAATATTACTTGCTGATAACCTTATTAGAATTTTACACGTCAAGATTTTGGTAAAATTATGGAGTACAGCTACCTAGATCATGTCGGTTTACCTAAACCCTGTAGCACTACTGGATTTGAATTTAGGCGCCTAAATTTGACTCCATTAGTAAGTAGTCATTTGCTTCACACATTCGTACAACTCTTTTGTTTGACTTTAACTTTTTTGCTGTCACAATGCAACTTTTTTTTTAAATGAAGTATTAGAAAAATAACGGCCCGTCTCTCAACTATCGGAGCTAGTTGATTTTGGTTGTTTTTTTCTAATACTTCGTTTTCAATAATTCTTTTGTTTCGTAAAATTTGTACTTTTCTGGGTGCCTACCATAGATTAATAACTCTTTGCTTCGCTTACGCTAGATCGATAGTCTTCATACTAAAGCTTCGTCAAAAGTGAAGCAAAAAATTAGATTTATGTGTGTGCGAGCATTACGTGCCTACGTGCGCCGACCAGCCCCGACACGCACACAAACAAAACTTTGATGTTAACAAAACGGGACGTTCGTGTAAAGTCGGGGGCCGACTGAGCCAAATTGGCTCAGTTTGAATTGCTTCATTTTCTTAGGCCTACTCGGTTTCTAGGCGTTATTATTCTAAGGTGCCTACCATCAACTCTTATTACGGTTTTGTTTAGGACCTAAACTGATCTGCTTCGCTTATTCGTACCACGACAGCTTAATATCAATGACAGCGATTCAGTGATCATTCAATGACATTTCACAGCCGCTAAGCTGTCAGATCTCTTATTTGCCTTATAACTCGGCCAAGCTGACATGACACGTGCAGGTTATACCCGTCCCTCTCACTCTCCGGGCGTGACAGAATCGAGTAAAAGAGACGGGTAGAAGAAATAAGGACACAAATCGTTCGGTCATTCACATTTAGCAATTTATTTGCGATCCAGTTTTCAGGAGGTTGTAGTACGAAAGAAAGCAATTCATTTTAGGAACCTATTCTGCATCGCGCTATTTTTGAATCGCTGTCTTAAAGTTGATGGTAGGCACCCTGTTCTATTTATTATTAATTTTTGTTTGTCTCCCTTGTCTTTATCTGTCTGTTTTTATGTTTACCTTGTTTGAAATTGTACGTGTGTGAAATAATCATCAAATAAACGACCTATTTAAAAGTACGTTTTATAATTCGGTGCAAAAAAAATAATAATGTCACTTTCACATTTGAGTTTGGCAACAGGATGTCGTAAACCTTTTTCTTCATGTCTCTTCTAAACCAAATTTATTGTGAGGTTTTGGTTTTACAGCTTTTTTAAAAATCTACTTGTAAAAACTATATCTTGGATTAAAAGCGCATAAGATAATGCAAAATGGGTTAGATAGTAATAGTATAAACACAATATTAACAAGTAACAACGGTTCGAACTTAACAATAAACAAAAACAATAACAGAAACAACAAGAAATCTACGAAATAATGTAAAAGAAGCACTGTACGCAAAGCAAATAGGAGCCCACGTAAAGTAAACAAAATACAAATCAAAATCAATCAAATAATCACCCACATGTTAAAGTAGGTTTGTCATCCCTGCGTCACAAATATATTGTGCCTGTGTGTTACCAGTACATGAAAAAAATATCAATCTAACATCCCTTCGGAAAATATTTTGTTGTTTACTTAAGAGTAATTTCCATTTTTTTACTTTTACTAATAATGTTAAACAAATATGTATCTAGTCAAAGCATGTTTTGAATTAACGGCAATGTCGTTCACAAATAAAGAAATCCACAGAATGTGTATAATAGAGTTTTGTGTGGTAATACTGTTTTCTTTTTTTTTTTCACCGAATTATACAATGTACTTTATCTATCTTCACGAAGCCAGCGATATGGACTGTCATCAATTTCGGTGCCAGTCACTGGTCCCAATGGGACCGTCCCATGTTAACAAACCATTAAGGATCTGATAAAGCTTGATCGATAAAGGCATTTAAGTTTTGATCTGTTAGCAAGGAGCTACATTTCTCTGTGCTGTACCGGACGATGAGGTGGTTGCATTCCCGTTCCCTTTTTCGCTATAGCAAATGGCGGATCTGAGTGACAGAATATGATAGAAGAATTTACTACTTGCCACATCACACCTCAGAACGGAATTGCTGCTACATGTCGTCCAAACCTTAAAGGGAGGCTTGTCAAGGATGTCTCTACAGCAGTGCTAAGAGCATTCACCCTTTACTGCGGTTAAGGTTCAAACAAACTGAGCTTATGTGGATGCCACGTATGTGATGTTAGGTCCGTCAGAAGACATCGGTTTTCATAGTAAATGTATGCACTAGAGAAGCACACTTATGTGTGACGTGTCATAAGATAAGTGTGCTTCTAGTACATACATTTACTATGAAGTATTAGAAAATAAACGACCCGTCTCTCAGCTATCGGAGTCGGACCCATGTAAATCAACCATCGAGAATCTGATAAAGCTTGATCGATAAAGACACTTAAGTTTATATCTGTTAGCACCGAACTACATTTTTCTGATTTTTCTGCACCAGACGATGAGGTGGTCGAATTCCCGTTCTCTTTTTCGTTGTAGCAAATAGCGGATCTGAGTGACAGAATATGATAGAATAATTACTAATTGACACATCACACCTCAGCACAGAATTTCATTTCAGGACTTCATGGATTTCTCTGCAGCAGTGCCTTGCTATGTCATACATAACTCATCATAATATGGTGACCAAAACTTTACTGATTTCTAGTCGTAAACACCCCCACAGATCCGCTGATCCCCCAATTTATGTTTTTTTTCCCAGTCCTACCACCATGGAGAATTTCAAAATGTCTGTTAATGATGATGATATTACCTCCTGATGCGTTCTATGGCAAGGTTCCACAATCGCTGCAATGGACACAATGTCAACAACCATCCAAATTATCTCCAATACCAGTAGCGGAAGATGCACCTTTTGACTTGCTGGGGAAGAATAAACGACGGATATTAATCAAATCAAAAAATTTCTTTATTTTTAATACAAATGGTATTTACTATGTGTTGTGTAGTGTTTTTCTTTTCATTGTAGTCGTAGGGTTCCATAGTAAAATGTATTCCTAACAAGTTTTATTCCTAACTTTCGTAATAAAATAACATAACATAACTAACATTTTTGTTTTGAAAACTGACAAGGTTCGATTCAAGATTCAAGATTCAAGACTCTTAAATCGACGACATGGTTCCTTAGAACAAATATGTCTCTCTCAGTTTCAAACTTTCCCATACTGACCCGTCCTGATGGATCACCCTGTATACAAAATATTACCTATACCTACTTACAAAATTGCATTGTGAATGCTTAAAAATAATTTAAAATCTCAAAAAAGTATATTTCTTAAAACTCAACACATTTTAAATAATTATGACTCCAGGGTGCTTACCATCAACTTTTATTGCGGTTTTGTTTAGGACCTAAACTGATCTGCTTCGCTTATTCGTACCACGACAGCTTAATATCAATGACAGCGATTCAGTGATCGATCAATGACATTTCACAGCCGCTAAGCTGTCAGGAACTCTTATTTCACTTATAACCTGGTCGATTTAACATGTCACCTGCAGGTTATACCCGTCCCTCTCACTCTCCGGGCATGACAGAATCGAGTGAAAGAGACGGGTAGAAGAAAAAGGACACAAATCGTTCGGTCATTAACATTTAGCAATTCATTTGCGATCCAGTTTTTAGAAGGTCAGAGTACGAAAGAAAGCAATTCATTTTAGGAACCTATTCTGCATCGCGCTATTTTTGAATCGCTGTCTTAAAGTTGATGGTAGGCACCCAGGAATATTAGAATTTCTGCTCTCACCAGAAGTTCCAACGGGAGCATCATAAGTAGTTTTTTCGGATGAAAATAATTTAACTATGAGTGATATTCATAAACGAAAATGGTGAAAAGGTTGAAAAGGGAAATATATGAGTTCTGGGCGTCATTTTAGAAATATAAAAGAATTGAATTAGGATATAATGATATGATGGATGATAAAAGTATGTAAATGGAGAAGAATGAAACATACATCGCTTTAAAAGGTTGTAGTTTTACCGAGAATGATACGCAGTATTATAAAAATAAACTAAAGAACCATTTTTTTTTCTCTACACTACTCACCATTGAAGATTGCATCATTGAAGTGGCAGTGGGCGGGAAACATAGCGCGGATAACCGATGGCCGTTGGGGCGGAAAGGTTCTCGAATGGCGACCGCGTGCCAGACGACGTTCCGTGGGCAGGCCCCCTACAAGGTGGACCGACGATCTGGTCAAGGTCGCGGGAAGCCGCTGGATGCGGGCCAATCAGTACCGATCGTTGTGGAGATCCTTAGGGGAGGCCTATGCCCAGCAGTGGGCGTCGTTCGGCTGACATGATGATGATGATGACACTACTCACCCAAATTGACGATAATGTTATATGGAGTTACTATCAGTTGAAAGAAAGCCTTGGACAGCATAACTATAACTTCTAACTGATAAGTTACATTAATATCTCTTATAATGTCGAACACTCTGTCGTACATTGAAGCAAGTTGGCGAATATAATCATGAGTCAACTTTGTGCTACATTGGAGACCTGTAAGAATTTGAAGTGGAATAAGCCAAAGCAGTAATATATCTACAAATAGACGATAGGTATAAGATACTGTGGAGACCGTATGTGTTCCGCAATGCAGGCCAGTTACACCGCCGTTGCTGGCTGGTTTTGTATTATTGAAAAATTAAGAAAAGAGTGCCCCCGCCGCCGTTCGGTCGCGGTAGACATACGCGGTCGTCTTGTCGGAAAAGAATATTATATTATATTATGTAATTATATAAATGTAAAATTTATTTAATTACTGATTAAAATATCAGTACGGAGAGTAAAATTGTTTCATTTATCAAAGTAGCGTTCCCGTGTTGTATGGGAACGTTACAATAGGTACTCTACCTTTACTATAAAATTCTACCGAGTCTCAAAATGGGACTAATAAATACTAGATTTAAAGATGTCACAGGTAAGAAAATAGGGAAACTAATATTATTATGAAGTGTGTGTAAGGAAATCGTAAATATCGACAAATAAATTAATTAAAATATACTCGTGGTATAGAATGACAAATACCTATTTGTAAAAATGGGGCAATAATTGACAGCTACGTGAATGGCAACAACACAAGCAACAGTGTCCAAGTAAAACTTCAGTAACTTTTTTTATTTAAATATATATTAGCCATGTGACGGGAGGTAAGTAGTCATTGTCGCCTATGGACATCTACAACACCAGAACAGTTGCAAATGCGTTGCCAGCCTTTGTGTTTTAGGGTCCTATTTACACGCTCCTTGAAGAACTGACTTTTTGAAGACTGTAACTGCCAAATCGTAGCCGAGTGAGTGACTTTTTCTAAATATAAATAAAAGTTTTATAGATAGATAGATAGATAATACTGATTTGGAAACTTACACTGCAGTTGCGAAGTACTTTCCAACCGAGCATTCAACATTGCAACTGTATTGCGTCCTTCTAGAGTAACTATTGTAAACTGCACCTTCATGAAAAGCAGTGGCAAAACGCCTACGTAATAAAAGAAATATAATGCTGCAGAATATACTGAAACAAATTACAATTAGTGTGAAACTGGATTTCTATCATCCATTAAAATTTAAATAGAATTTACACAACAACACTTATGATCGCCAAAGAAGCTACGTCATTGATTCGCTAATTCTACAGTGACGGGAGACCTTATAACGAGAAGAGCAGGGAAGAAACTTCTCAAGGGGAAGGTATTTGGTATGAAAGTGGGGCTTCTTCAGTAACACAGTCCTCGCTTGCAGGTGCGGTTCCACCTGATTTATTGCTCTGCAGGCCCGGACACCTGCACGCGAGAGGACCTCATGACATGTTGGCTACGGATAACGCCGTAAGAGTGGCACAGTTTTGGGCCAACTTCATCTGATTTAAGCTTGCCATTGACACGACGAAGAAGAAGAGGGAGAGGGGTTTCTCCCTCTTTTACTTTGTACAGAGTAATCAAATTGAAAACGCACACATTAGCATAGGTAGAGCGTTTGTGCACTACACTGAATTTTACCGATCCGGAAAAAACGGATGCTTGTATTTTAATAATTTAATCATTTATAATAGTAAAATTTATTTATTTCGTGTAGTTTCAATGTTTCGAACCCTAAACTACACGAAATAAATAAATTTTATTATTTATAATAATTAATTATTAAAATACAAGCATCCGTTTTTTTCCGGATCGGTAAAATTCAGTGTAGTGCACAAACGCCCTAACTATTTGGTAATCTGTCCTATACGCACGCTAACGCTTGCTCGGCCGCGCACGCTACACTTCGCGCGGACCCAGCGGCAGCCGGCAGTGAACTGTGAAATCGCGAGCGCCCCGCGAATCCAAAATCACTTGAAATTCAATTAAAAATGAAATAATAAAAAACTTTAATTTATGACGGCCGGAATCCCTCGGCTATTCAAAGACAATTATTTTTATATGTTTTTTATTAATTAAAACCAAGTAATATGATATTTGAATTATTATAAGACGGATGTTTGGAATTTTATTTGATTCAGTATAGTATCAGTAATGGAAAATATAACGGCCGGAAGCACTAGATAAAAGACTGTAAAATAACATATATTTTTCCAAATTTCGAGTACTTGTGGTTTGCGAGTAATCCATAGTTTAAAATACCCTATTTTCGGGAATCCTCGCCTTAAGACTTTTTTAAATTAAGTATGACCACAAGTTTTATCAATACTTACGATCTCGTCCATTTGCAATAGCTGAACGTATAAATACAGCATAGTTCGAAACAGCTAAACTTGTTAGAAAAAATATTGACAATGTTATTAATACATTCTTTATCCACTCCAATTTAGTTTCTTCTTTATCAAGCAAAACATTCAACTGGAAAACAGTAAGTACATAATAAAGAATTAATAATGAAAATATTACCGAAAGACTTATTGAGAGATGGACTTCAAAGAAAGAGTTATCAAAATGTTACCATCACATTCAATCACTACATAGTATAAAACAAAGTCGCTTTCTCTGTCCCTATGTCCCTTTGTATGCTTAAATCTTTGAAACTACGCAACGGATTTTGATGCGATTTTTTTTAATAGATAGAGTGGTTCAAGAGAAAGGTTTATATGTACTTTTTATCCCGATATTCCCACGGGAACGGGAACCACGCGGGTGAAACCGCGGGCGGCCGCTAGTTAAATATAACTTTAAAACTTTTATGTCAATACCTAACCTTCGATCAACAATAACACCTAGTTCTAGATACATAGTTGGAGTGACAGATATGACCGAGCGTATACTCCCACTTGAGAGTATAATTAAAGTAGATTATTTTGACAGTGTCAATAATACTAAGGTATTTCAAACTTTTCATAACCTTTTTTCTCCGTTTAAAAAAAGTCAGTTTGTGCCATGTAAAGTTTTCAATTTTATTAGTTCGTGAGCCTTCATCTAGTACTATTATTGATCGAAGTACCTAACACTATAAATGTTACGAAAAGCTGACAACAAATCAAAACATGGTAAAAATACTACTTCCGCTACATAGAAGTACACACGGCGGCACATCAGACTATACATGTTGACCTTGAGACCGCCTTTATGCCCTACGTAATAAAAGCTGTTATCGCAGTTCAACTGTATAACTTGATGTGCTGTCGTGTGTACCTACGAGTGTCAGGGTATGAAATTGCCGTTTTAGAGTACTAATATATACTTTGAATTGACATAAAACGTTCATGGTATGAGATGTTCGTGTGAAACTTATAATGATGATAAGTACTTTTAAGGTTCTATAAGAAATGTAAAACTTTCTATTTTCGAATTTCAATTGTTTTTTTTATTCATTTGAAAATAAATAAATTTATTTAAATTTTTACTTTTTTGCATTCACAATGCAATTTTTATCATAGGAAAATGGAAAATATAGTATTTTAGAAAAAACGAACACGTGGGTTTGTGTCCCATCGGAGCTGGTTGTGAGACGGGTCGATATTTTCTAAAATAGGTACTTTATTTTCCATTTTTCTATGATAAATAAATTTCTTACAATCACACCAATTACCTAGCTCATAAGTAGTTCGTAGAAACTGTGTTCTGGAAACTAGATAGAATTTATTTGGTGTAATTAAAAAAAACAAATAGATACTTAACGGATAAATATATTTAAAAACTTAAGTATTTTTTTTTGTAAATACATACTTAATATACATAGAAAACACCCAGACCAAGACAAATAGACCTGTCTATGCACACAAATATTTGTCTTGTTTGGGAATAGAACCCGAAATCTATAGCGCAGAAGCAGGTATCCTACCCCTGCACCAAATCGGTCGTCTAAGAAGAAGGGTAAGTCACGGATAGATGCCGCGGTGGGATACATGCCGCGATTTTAAAAACTCCTATAAGGGTAATGACCTCAAACTCGAATTGCTGTATAATAGATAGCCCACCCCGTGTACTTCGCCAGTCGGCCGTGAGACGCGCTGTAAAGCAAGTGTGTGCGTCACAGTCGCCAATCAAAAATTTTGACGATCGAAAAAAGGGACCGAAATTATTTTATTGCCGTTTTGGAGGCTCTACTCTTTTTTTATGGAGAGTGTATTGTTTTTGTGACGTATTGATCGTAATGTAAGGTATCTAATTTTGTACTCAAACATGTTTTTATTTGTTTATTTTATTGTGTTTCATATTTATTTAAGAAGGCATCTATCCTCTACGAAACGGATACTTGCCTCGTTTTTGATCGGGATAGATGCCCTTAAAGGCGTCTATCCCTAAACCAAGCCACTTATTCCGTACTAACGCATACTTCTAAAATGATTATTTTCCTTTCGTTTCAGTACCAAAATGCTCCTAAAATATAAAACATAGTCCGGTTCCAACCACGTAATATTAATTAATCGAAAAATGACTTAGAAGCGGCTTTATTAGATTTGGAACGAAATGTGATGAGGATAAATTCAAAATGGCATCTATCCTGAAGATATTCTTTTATTTCGTTTGTACGACAAAATTTTGAAGGATAGGCGCCTTTGGAGGAATTCTTTGATAATGGAGTGTTTTGAATATCGTTATGATTTCTTTGGCACAGCATACCATTAAGTTAAAGCAAGTTTAAAAATGATAGATTTTGTTATAAAATGACACGAATAACAGTAAATATATAGCTTTTTGTACCGTGGCGTTTATCCTGTAACGCGGAATGTGGGTTAATGACTTATTCCGAATGAAAGAATGTTTATCAATATGTTTTATTTCCCTTCCAAATTATGTTTTTAAATTAATATTCTCAAATTCATAGATATTTCTCACAGTGGCAACTATCCGTCCGCCCTATTTGACTGGTGAGGCGACAATCCGTAGTGCGGCAAGTATCCTCCAAAAATTAGAGGTCTTCAAAAATCAGTTTAGCTCATACTCTAACTACAATAATCCAAAATCTGTTAAATGATTTTATAGATGATAGATTGTACTTTATGTATTCATAAATAGTTTGTTGATTTTGCACATGTTAAGTAAGTACTGCGGCAATTTCAAAAAGTGCGGCATCAATCCGTGACTTACCCAAGATGAAAAATTTAAGATAGCTCCTGGTATTTTGAGATTTTATATTATTTTTATGCATTTACAATGCAATTTTGTAAGTATTTTTTACTATCACATTTTTCCTATATCCTGCTATTTTATTCAAAAATATATTAGTAAAATTCCGTTTACCGAAAGAAATAAATTGATGAGCGGTCATTAGGAAAGTGCTTCTAGGTTGGGAGCGGTAGGTACTGCGCTTGCGGGCAACCTATAGCAGGGGGGTGTCACTCCGCAGATTAGGTACGTTCGGCCGGCGCGCCTGCCGGGCAGGCGTATGGCAGAAGGATGCCGCTCGGCTCGTACGCTCCACGTACGCGCGAGCGTAGAACGATCGATCATTTCTGTGATTTTTGTGCACCGAACAATGACTACTAAACGTTCTTATAATCCGTATATAAGATACTGTTGTGTTTACGGATGTCTAAATAAAAGAAAGAACAAAAGAAACAACAAAACCGAACTCGCAAGTCGCTTAACCAGCGAGCGAGCTGTTTGAGACATTCATAGAAATAGAAACGCTCGCGCGTAGGTATCGGGTACAGTTTTGCTTGCATGCGCAAACTCTAGGTTATTATAACAGTAAGCAAGCGATGACAAAGCAACCGGAATTGGACTTTATTTCCACGCAGAAAGATTTATTTTTATTTGAATGAGCTTGCAGAGTGAGTCTTCTGTGCCTTAGTACTATTATTTATTCTGTGCCTATAGTCCCTTACCTTCTGTAGCTGATTAAAACTCTTTATAGACCTCTTGGTTGTCCGCATCCCAGAAAACACAATTACACTGCATGTAAACATTGTCATCAGAAGTTCACAGACCCAGACCATTCGCCTGGTGGATGATGTACGAGCTCGGCTGGACTGCTCAGGGTCTACGCTCATATCTACGACAAGTCCTATAGTAGCTAGCACATCTGGAAGGAGATTTTTTTTTAAAGATGCTTAGGGTGTAAGAAACGTTGTGCAGGAGTGCAGTGGTAAACATCAGTAAGGCGTGTGCGAGCGAAGCGAGCGTTCTTGAGCATCAAGTGGTGGCAGCGCAAAACAATTTAATTTCATTTAAAAGAAAGTTTTCGGTGCATCCAGTAAGTCTACAAGCTGCCAGAAAGTAATTTAGTAATGGCAATTTATTATCATTTTATTCATTACTAGCGGATCCTCGCGGTTTTACCCGCGTGGTACCCGTTCCTCTGTGAATATCGGGATAAAATATAGCCTAAAGACTTTCTCTATAAATGATCTATCCAACACAAAAATATTTTTCAATTCGGTTTATAATATTAGTATAGATAATTTAGCATTCACAACGTAGTTGGTTGCTTTCTATTACACTTTTAATGCAAGAGAAGAAAACTGTCAACGAGTACAGTGCGACAGAAAAACGCGTGTTAAAGAATTTAGAAGTACTAAGTGTGCGCCGCTTTAGCTGGCTTTCATACGAAATAATACGATCAAGATTTACTAATTTACGTCAACGATAGTTTTTCATGCTAGGGGTGCTACTTGCGCTACTTACCAAACACTATCATGATCAAACAATTGACAGACCAGTGCAGCAGTGACGTTGTCATCGTGCACTTGCTTCGTCTGCGCTCAAACTGCACGGGGCATCCACCGCCAAAGCGTACCAACTGGTACATCAGCTGTAATGGTCCAGACACGGAGCAGCTCATGGGTTTCGCTTTTTGTAGTAGTTTTGATTTCATAGCTGTTATTTTCATAGTTCCTTTTTTTAGGTGGTTTATCAGAGCTGCTAATGCAAATTTTGTTATTTCAAACTTTTTTACATTTTTTGCATTTACAATGCAATTTTTATTATTGAAAATGAAGTAGGTATTAGAAAAAATCGACCCGTCTCTCATCTAAACGCTGCACTGCTGGCTAACAGCGCATTAGAAGTATTGGATCGATTCGTCGTTTCTCCTAACGACTCTGTAGCTCAGTCGTTAGTTAGTTACTCTGTGCCATTTCTAAATTACAATATGCTACAGAAATGTATATCAATGCCACATTACTATTAGTAGTAGCTTCTTTTCAAGAACTTAATCTCCCTATTATTTCACTGCACGCTAGTTAGAAAATCCTTTGATACAACAACGTAGGAAAACACGTACAAGGTATGTTCTTAATCTAAATGCCAGATGCGCCAAGCATTTTCTGACAAATGATCGCGTCAGATGAGCGGTAATTTAGTGGTAGGAGTCACGAACTGAAAGCTGTACAAGGAATGAAGGTAAAACGGGAGTTTTATTTTTGGCGCCCAAACGTGGTACTCGATTACTTAGCGTACTCTGCTTGGTTACAACTTTGACACTACTGAGGTGTCAAGTGTAATCAATTTAGTGTGATACTTACCTATATAGTTAATAAATTATTTATTTCAATTTAGTCCGAGTGGTATAATAGATTGGCGCCCAACTAGTCACGGTTTATCTTTTGAAAAAAAATACCAATAACCTTAATTCAGTTTGTTTTAATTCAATAACCTTAATGCAATTTGATCAACAACAGTATAATTTTGTCCTACTATTTTTTTAATGAGACCATGTTTTCAAATTTCTATGTGCCATTCTAATTATACAAAACAATAAGAAATTAACATAATCAACGCCACTGAATTGTTCTTCTCAAACCTTTTAAAGCTATTTATTTACTGCACGCAAGTTAGAAAATCCTTTGACACAACAACGCAGAACGGAAAATACGTGAATGATTATGTTATTAATCTAAATGCCAGATGCGCCAAGTGTTTTCTGACAAATGATTGCGTCAAATGAACGGTTATTTAGTGTTAGGAGTCACGAACTGAAAGCTGTGCACAGTCTGTAAGAAAACTTGAATTGGCGCCCGAACGTGTTACTCGATTACATAGCGTACTCTGTGTAATCAACATTAAGGTGATAGTTACATTGTTAATTCAGTAATTGATATTAAAAAATGACAGATGATTAATATGGTTTATTTATTTTGTCCTGTTTAATTTTATACCACATTAAAATACACCAAAATGAATAAGAATAAATTAAACAAATAATAATAAACAATACATAGATGTAAAGTAGATGCCTCATCCATATTAACAACGTCGTCGCAGTTAATTCCCAGTCGTGTTATTTTTCTTGGAAAATTACATTATTACCGGTGTGATGATGTTATTCGTCATAAGAAAAGTTATTTTCTACTGATTAGATTATTGTACAAGCAAAAAGGTCTTGATGAGTTCATGAAAGATAAATCGTTTTATTAGTGATAATAACTTGAAATAAATAATAATAAAAATATTAACACATTCCCTGTCCATGACTCTATTAAGAGACACTAATTTGCTTAATCTATACACATCAACGACACCAATTGGAATCATCATACTCAAACAGACTTTATGGATTTTTCTCAATGGACGTGTATTTTTCGCACCTTTATCGCACCTTATGTTTAGATAAGGCTGAAGTTGAAAGCGCACTACTCCCGGAATCCTCAACTAGTGAGAAACTGGCTATCTTATCTCTAACTGCCGGAAGTAGTCGCTAACCAGGCGGACTTAAAATTTAATGATAATTGCCAGGATATTCTAATCCTAATCCTACTTAATATTATAAATGTGAAAGTTTAGATGTTTTAATTTTTGAATGTTTGGATGTTTAGATGTTTAGATGTTTAGATGTTTAGATGTTTAGATGTTTGGATGTTTGTATGTTTGTTACTCAATCACGCCAAAACGGCTGAACGGATTTGGCTGAAATTTAGGACACAGATACTTTGTAGCCTGGAGAGGAGCATAGGCTACTTCTTATCCCGGAAAAATATCTAATTGCACATAACATCGTGTAGTCCACGCGGGCAAAGCCGCGGGCGGAAAGCTAGTAAAAATATAGTTTTCAAATTAACTGGAGTGTATTTAATCAAATTAACAACATGTTAATTGTTGTTACAGTATTCATATAAGTAATGGGATAAGGAGTTGTACATACGAGAGCGAATCAATTTTGAGCACAGTGCCTATAATGCAAGATGCCACTGCTGCAAAAATGCCTAACACAGCAATAAAGAAGCAGATTGCCTAAATGAAAGATGCCACTACCGAATATGCATTTGCATAATGAAATGCTTTTGGTAAACAATGTCAATCTAAGTTACATCCCATTTGATTCTTAAGATTACTTTTATGCAATTTCGCTGAAATTTTATTTATTTCCTATTGAACACTTAATGCACAGAAAAATTTACAGAGGCGGACTTAATGCCTTAGGCATTTTCTACTAGTCATTAGGTTGATGTGGAGTCTATGATGTGGTAGGGTGCACAACCAGTTTTATTTTCCCATCCATAAGCACAAGGAATGGGCAGGCGTGGTAAAAAGAGTCCGGTCCCATTCAATGTTTAGATGGGTCTGTCTCTTTTATTTTTGTAATAAAAATTTTCTTACTAACACAATTTTCTAAGTGCCTACATTTGTTACTAACAAAAGTAGATGTTATTCAATAATGAATTGCCTTTAATTAATATTATGAATGTGGCCGTAACGTTACTTTAACTAAGATTGCGCTCTGGAAAATCGAATCCGAATAATGAATAATTTAACATTTATTGTACCCGTTACCAAGAGTTACCGATTCTTATGCCCGAATACTCGTACGCTACTTATCTTTGGGAGCGTCTCACACATCGCCTTGTCACTTTAAATGTCAAACGTATGAAAGAGATGCCATGATGTTTGAGACGCTCCCAAAGATGATTTGCGTACGAGAATTCGGGCGTTAGTTACGACCATCGCCCCTACACTTGACGGAATTACGTTTTAAATAAACGGATCGAAAAACCCGTTTCGCTTCGCTCTCAGCTCTTAGTGTAGCCTATGCTTAATAAAATTATCGAACATTGTCCTTATTATTGAATTTCAAGTTACTTCCAAACTTTTAAATTGCCTTTAACATTATTCAAGTAGGTAAGTAAGTAAACAATACGATTGATAAAAAATACTTTTTCCTTTTTTTGCATTCTTTTATTATTATTGAAAACGAAGTACCTATTAGAAAAAAAGCATTC
Source organism: Crambus lathoniellus (assembly GCA_949710035.1). Taxonomy (NCBI): domain Eukaryota; kingdom Metazoa; phylum Arthropoda; class Insecta; order Lepidoptera; family Crambidae; genus Crambus; species Crambus lathoniellus. The sequence continues at coordinate 21,953,613 of OX453317.1, forward strand.
GCCCGGACAGTGAAAGGTCGTGGGTTCGTCTCCATCTATTCTAATACAAGGTACTAATATATATTCTGTGCTAATACTTCATTTTCAATAATATGATTGATTTTAAGCAATGATTAGGTACCTATAATATATGAACACCAACTCTAATTTTATTAGCGTTATAATCATTTGTATGACTTCACATTTGACGATTGCTTATTTTAGTGAAATTATCCATTATCATTAGAATACGTCTTGACTTGACAAAAGCAACACGTTACAAAAAGTTATTGTTAAAATTTATTATTGAAATCCAATTATATAAAGTGAAGTGATATTATCTGTAGGTATTGTTATAACATTGAGAATGGCCTTCTTCTTTTCGTAAAGACAAAGAAATAAGAATTACCATTTATTACCACCATCATATCATCATCATCATTTCAGCCGTACGACGCCCACTGCTGGGCATAGGCCTCCCCCAAGGATCTCCACAACGATCGGTCCTGCGCTGCCCGCATCCAGCGGCTTCCCGCGACCTTGACCAGATCGTCGGTCCACCTTGTAGGGGGCCTGTCCACGGAACGTCGTCCGGTTCGCGGTCGCCATTCGAGAACCTTTCCGCTCCAACGGCTGTCGGTTCTCCGCGCTATGTGTCCCGCCCACTGCCACTTCAACTCAGCAATCCTTCGAGCGATGTTGGTCGTTTTAGTTCTCCTGCGGATCTCATCATTTCTGATTCGATCGAGCAGGGAAATACCAAGCATCGCTTGGTCCATACCACCATCATATACATTGCCCCAATACCAAGTTATAGTAGCTTGAGCACTAGTTTTATGGCAATTTGAAACAACGACGGGTAAGACCCGAGCAAATGCTGAAAAGTTCATATTCAATTTACCCGACCGGGAATCGAACCGGGACCTCTAAAGATAGCGGCATCTTGAAAACCGGTGCGTTCACCACTCAGCCACGGAGATCGTCAAAAAGACAAAAGTAGGTAGATTTTATTTTATTTTCGCTAGTAGTTTGCCAAATCAACAGCTTTCGTTGATTCTATTAAATCAGCTTTGTATAAACTTAGCATTGGTCCTATCACAGCCGTCTCTATCGTCTTCTACAAGCCATGCTATGAAGCGGACCGGCAACATTGCTGTGAACCGGTTTACTCCTCTGAGTACTAAACTATGGAGATGGCATACCTACGAAAAAGTGAGGCATACCTAGACATACCGAGAAACAAAAATGGCGACCGGTCACCGGCCTCAATTATGCATTACTATGACGTCACGTTTTAATGTTGCCAAAAATAGATCGAATAAATATATTGCTGTCTCTTTTTACATGGAGTGTTGGAGGTAAGATAGAATAAGATGGCTTTTTATGAGCACAATGTCGATTTAGCTCGTGTTTGTATAACGGATAGTTCATATACTTAGAACAATATGCCATCTCCATAGGATTCAATACTCGAGGTTTACTCGCTGTTTACCTGTCAAACGGTGTCAAATCGGTTCACTTAAAACTAGAAATGCGACGTTGCCAACTTTATGCGCACGGTTGTGCGATTCTCTAAAACCACAGCCGTCTCTATCGTCTTCTACAAGCCATGCTATGATACGGAACGGCAACATTGCTGTGAACTGTAAGAAAATCTTGGAATTCAATTTTAAACTACTTCTAATTATCGTATTTATCGGTCCGTCAAAATCGATCCAGCCGTTTCAGAGATTAACCGGAACAAACAGACAGACAGACAAAAATTGTAAAACATGTCATTTTGGTATATGTACCGTATATTTAATCATATGCACGTAGTAAAAAGCGGTTATTTAATGTTACAAACAGACACTCCAATTTTATTTATTTGTATAGATGTATAGAAGATATGCCATCTCCATAGGATTCAGTACGCGAGGTTTACTCGCTGTTTACCTGTCAAACGGTGCAAACAGTGTCAAATCGGTTCACTTAAAACTACGTTGCCAACTTTATGCGCATGGCTTGTAGAAGACGATAGAGATGGCTGTGCTAAAACTCAATCAACAAACTCGACGTTCTTTTTCGCTTGACTTTCAGTTGTTTGTTATGAATTTGACATAAAGAATCGAAGCTGAACGACGAAGTGACGGTGAAACTTCGTTAGAGAATCGCACCCCGGCTTGTAGAAGGCGATAGAGACGGCTGTGGTCCTATCCTATGACTACCAAATTTTTTTATACTATTGGAATAAAACTCAAGAAAAATACCATTAGTTTATTGCAGCTTACACTTATTAGAATATTAGAGCCTATAGTATTCCTGTAGAGGAGCAACATTTGGCTTAGCACTAATAAGCTGTCGTAGGACCCTTGTTAAGTCTAACAAAGCATAACTTGCAAATAACTTTCCTGTTTAAATATCATTAGTTGGTTATGATTTCGACATAACTAAATAGTATTCAAATGTGAAGTGTAGGTGAAGTGACGGCGGAATATCCTCACATTATTGCAATGCTTGATTCCAGAAGTACTCGTCGGGTGCAATCAGCTGTGGTAAGCTTTGTTTATTATGAATGCGACAGACAGTCCTCTATGTAGAGGTTGCCTGAACGCAGATGAAACAGCCGCCCACGTGATCCTGGAGTGTGTGGGTTTGGCCGCACAACGAACGGAAATCATCACAGAGGTGAGGTCGCTCCTAGAAGCCTGCGAACGCCCCAGGAGGCTTCTGCGCTTCTGGAAGGAGCTAGGATGGCTCGACTAGCTATGTTCACGCATAACGGACCAAATATGAGTCTAAATGCGGAAAAGTGTCAATACCAAATACCAAATACCAAGCGTACGTCATTAATGGAGAAAACCGTTTTTTACAGAAACATAATGTCTAAACACGAGGAACCATCATGTTCTGTATCGAAAACATTCTATTTCATGTTCCGATTGGCAAAGCTTCATGGTGTAGCGCCCATTCGCTCTGAGAAAACCACCAATGGATATCGAATTACTGTATCACAGATTTCAGTCATTATCAACTATGTAGCCATAACTGTATTAAGTAAGTAAAGGTCGCATCATCTTCTTTTAAACCTGTAGCCGAAGCATGAAAACTGTCGTTATGGTGATCGTATTTAGTGTGCGTGTCAGAAAACTCTCCGCGCGACTGGGGCGTGTAACAAATATTATTCTGTGGTGTAACAGTACTTTTTTTTGTTCTAAAATTAAGGAAAAGTTAGTATTCGATTTTAAGTGCGCGCAGACATATCTGGCTCGCACTCTAGTAAACTATACTATCCGTCAAAAGCTGTTAAATTGCTGTATAATTTAAATCAAAATATCTATTGAAGTTGAGTTGCATATACGACCCAAAAAGGCGCTTCTCTCGTTTTCATACAGTATAATACGATCACTACAACTATTTGTTTTTCGTGCTAAGGGTTCTTAACCCAATTCTATTGGGATCAGTGCACTACGTCATTCTACTCTACCCCACTCTATGATCTCTACATTTCCGTTTTCGTTATTGCGGTCTTCCTCCCCTGCAACACGTCCGTCACCCTGCTATAACATGTTTTACATCATACTGCTCGGTAACTAGGATTTACTAGTATGGTAAGACGCTGTGTAAGTTGGCATGTGCAACACAGTGTATTGTTTAGATAGAACGTTCCATTTTCAAATTACTTTGCAATTCAAGCAGGTGAATGCTTTAATTGTAAAGTAACTTTACCATTCAAGCTATGCAAAACTCCTTGGTCAAACAATATTTTTTCACACTTATGCTCTGAAATGTTAATATTATATTTGAGAAAAGAATGCAGTACGTGGCACTTTTCCGAGGTAAACATTCTAAATTTGAAAATCACTGCAGTAATGAATTTCAGTACTTACTTACTGCACTGATTTTAGTGCAGTAAGTAAGTACTGAAATTCATTACTGCAGTGATTTTCTATGGTACTACCAACTTTTTTTCTTTACTTTTTCTTTAGTTATTCCTGTGTATAAAAACAGAAAAAGCAAAGGGACATGTGCACCATACAGCCACATTATTATTATATCATAATTAGGTTAACTTTTTTTAAATACGGTGCGCACAGAGTATATTACTTCGTATTGTACCACAAGCGCTATGTACCCTTAGCACCATGAAGCTCGACTTAATACTGAGGTAACTGGAGAGTGCAGTACTAACAATTTTTTGTGACTACAAATTACACAGTGGCTGTCTTCCGTCTCACCTACACTTTAAAAAAATACGTATGGTCATATGAGACAACTGACAGCCACTACATACTAAATGTCAAATTGGCTGGTGTTCACTTTTTTATTCAGGGTGAGAACTCTAGTTACCTCAGTATTAAGTCGAGCTTCATGCTTAGAACGAACATCAATCGAAAAAACAAAATATCCTCTACGAGTAATTTTGTATGGGATATATATACAGCACCATCTACCGCCCAGAAGCGGGTATTGAAGTTCAAAATTGATAATTTATCATAATATCAATCATTGTTGTGTTATGTGTACGTATGTGTTCCATAAATGGATTGTGTTTAATGTTTATTATAGACGACGAGATACGGTGTACAGAAAAACCCTCAAAGGTTTATGAGACACCGTCTTTGCATAAAATTAAAAAAAAAAAAAAAAAAAAAAGTTGCGCATTTTAGTAGCAAGTAGTAAGTATCACTAGGCTGTGTGACCGTTCGACATGGCCTCACAAACCAATATTATAAAAACGGCGGGAATGATTTTCAGCGGTTGATTAAATATCAATACAGTTTATATTGTGTAATAAATTATCAAAATGAGTTCTGCCAATGAAACATAATTATACTTACATACATTGTATGTACCTACTCCACCAAATTTGAGAGCAGAAGCAAAATTAATAACAGAAAACTTACTGCCAGCAAAATCAAAAGGATATATGAAAACCTACGATCTGATTTGGAAAAGTGAAAAAAAGGCGCATACGTTTTCGGAATCTGTGTTGTTGGCGTATTTTAATGATACATCATTAAAATAATATTATAATGGGCGATTTATACATAAGTGTGCCCGGGAAAACAATAACATTTACATTTAATAATTGCCCGAACATGTGTGATATAAATTTTAATAAATATTATTTAGTTAAACAGTTTTTTTTATTTCCTCGCATTTCTTGAGAAAAGCACTATACAAGCCTTGTCTGGTAAGCAAATTACCTTGCCTCGAATGATTAAAGCCCTCGCCTGCGGCTCGTGCTTCAAACCATCCTCGACAATGTAATTTCTTACTTACCTGTCCTCGGCTGTAATGTACTATTACATCATACTGCTCGGTAACTAGGATTTACTAGTATGGTAAGAGGCTGTGTAAGTTGGCATGTGCAACACAGTGTATTGTTTAGATAGAACGTTCCATTTTCAAATTACTTTGCAATTCAAGCAGGTGAATGCTTTAACTGTAAAGTAACTTTACCATTCAAGCTATGCAAAACTCCTTGGTCAAACTTTATTTTTTTCATAAAATGATAAGAAAACTATGTACTGTAGAGAACAATGAAAATGGCGGCATTTCATCGAATTAAATGTTTGTTCACGTGCGACGACTGTATTAAAATTTAAAATAAGTACATTTACAAGTTTTGGAAATAAATTTGAATAAATATTTTATTTCTTATAAAAGAATTATTTTGTCATACCAATATAAATGTTTTAATTACCTCGCATGTATGATGTAAAGTAGAATGCTTACCTCGGTTGTAAGTAGCTATCACACCCTCGAACTATATTCGCCCTCGCTCGCTATGCTCGCTCGGGCGTCTAAATATCTCGGCTGCACTCGATCCATTAGCTCCCTTTGCGAGCTGCGCTCGCACGGTCGCCAAATTGGATCTTGTTCTGTAATAGCTCGCTTACGTCCCTTGTGTAACAAACTACTATTCAATTCAATTCAATTCAAATTGTTTTATTGCACTCATGTGGTATACATATAGATGACATTACAAAAAAAAAACAGAACCAAACATGAACCCTGTTAGGGTATAGCAACTTATTAAAATAAATAATAGAAACATTTAAAACAATAACTGGAATATTAATAATTGACAATTAAATATTAGAAATAAAAACTCATTTTTAAATTTATAAATTAGGAATGTCGTAAAATAATAAAATAAATAATAAAAACAAAAAAAAAATAACAAGGGTATCAACTAAAATAGGTACTAATGATTGATAATTAAATATTAGAAATAATAACATAACTCATTTTTAAATTAGGAACGTACTATTTCATAAAATGATAAGAAAACTATTTACTGTAGAAAACAATGAAAATAGCGGCATTTCATCGAATTATACGACTGTATTAATATTTAAAATCAGTTCATTTACAAGTTTTTAGAAATAAATTTGAATAAATATTTTCTCTATTATAAAATAATCATTTTGTCATACCAATATAAATGTTTTATTTACCTCGCATGAATGATGTAAAGTAGAATGCTTACCTCGGTTGTAAGTAGCTATTACACCCTCGAACTATATTCGCCCTCGCTCGCTATGCTCGCTCGGGCGTCTAAATATCTCGGGTGCACTCGATCCATTAGCTCCCTTTGCGAGCTGCGCTCGCACGGTCGCCAAATTGGATCTTGTTCTGTAATAGCTCGCTTACGACCCTTGTGTAACAAACTACTATTATCATGTTATTTAAATTTTTACTTTTTTGCATTCACTGCAATTTTTATGGTTGAAAAATGGAAAATGAAGTATTTAGAAAAAATGATTTTTTAAAATAAATTTTAAATATTTTTTTTCTAAATACTTCATTTTCCATTTTTCAACCATGTTTTATCATCCAGGAAGGATGATAAGATTCCTTTAAACTTTTCTATCATATTGGTGCTATTCATTGTTTGCATTGGGTGTATAGTTGATACTCCGTATCGTCACCAGACCACCAAACTTGCAGGCTATCCATATACGGACGGTTAGTGAAGAACAGCTCGTTGCTTGTTAAGTCTACTTCTCCACTACTCCTTCCCTTCTTCTTAAACTTTAGTGGGCCATAACATACAACAGAGCTCAAAAACGGATATGAAGCTGTGAGACTTCAAATTCTGCTGGGACTAAAACATAAATACTCCGTTTTTCAGACGTTATTACGATATTAGCTCTGATAAGGGATATGAATCTAGATCCTGAGAAGGCGACTCGATACCACCCGGGCATTCGGAGTCTTGTTTGGATCGCTGATCTATTTGCGACCATGGCCATATCTGGAACTGCCGTGTACGGAGGGCCCATGAGGACCAGAGAGGACATCAGGAACATTTCCAGAATACATAAGGTTTTTGCAGAGTCATAATAAATTTTGACAGTGCAGTTTGGAAACTTGCTAAATATAGTACGCACCATATATTAACTGGGCGCGTGTAATATCTGGAACTAAAACTATGACACGGGAATAAGACTTATTTTCCTACCGACCACGACGATTAGCGCCCTCTGACAAATGCCAAGTTTTGTGGCGCGTACTCTAGAGTCCGAGCCAGTTAACTCTCCGCGTGACTGGAACGTCTTTGGCGCTAGTTATAGTATTTTCTTTTTTGTTCTAAGGTTATGGAAAAGATCAGTACGTATTCGATTTCGACCGCGCGCAGACTTATCGCGCGCTCTATATGAGATAATTAGGTAACGCTGTCCCGTAAGAAGTATTAGAAAGATTCGACGCTTCCTCTAACGACTCCGCAGCTCAGCGGTCTGAGTAGTTTTTTTCTAATATTTCATTTTAATAATCAAAATCACAAAAAAAATATAGGAATTAGAAACTTTGTTTCAGATTAATCAAGAACTGCGTAAGTTCAGATCAAGAAGCCGTACTGAAGACGTCTCCGAAACAAAGAGTTTACTGAAATGGGGCTCACTCATATTCACGTTTACCATCACCAGTTTGGCTGATAATTCATATTTTCTGTACTTCTGTATAAAAAATGGCCGTGACGGTATGTACCTAACTGAGGGCGTCGACGACCAAGCAAATGCTTTCGAAGTAACCCTATTTTGGTTTTGATTTTTTTAATTCGATTTCCAATTTGTTCGCCTCGACTCAAGAATAGACCATGCAAATTTAGTTCAGTTCGACATGCCAATAGAGGAACGTGGAAAAAAAAACTTTACTAACATATCCAGGTATAACAGGATAATAGTGATTTGCTTAGCAGTTGTTATAATTATATTAATTATGTATGTACCTATAACTATTATTTTATATCAAAACATGTAAAAAAATGACGTTTCTTTAATTTTCAGTGACAACAAACTGTCTTTATTTACCTTTTATGATAGGATATATCATAATACAATTCATGACAACTCAATTATCGTTCACCACATTCGAAGTGTGCAATAGCTTGGTGGGGTTTAATGATATATTTGAAGAATTTTATTTGAAAAAACCTTGTAAGTATTTCTTCTACAAAAAGTACCTTTTTGCATAATCAAACTTGCAGTTGTGCCGTGAAAGAGTTCTCTTCTTATACAACGTGTTAATGCAATAACCGAAAGCCAACTAATTTATTTTAGATTAAATTGAATTCCATTGATTTTTTTTTTGTAGAAACTACTAAGATATTCGTGCTCATAGGTATTCGTGACTTTCTGACAGATTTTAAGCTCTACTATGACGTAAGAGAGCACGTGACGGGTAGCTCGTTATTGAATGAATAGGCAGTAGCACTGCCATCTCTATCGTCTTCTACAAGCCATGCGCATAAAGTTGGCAACGTAGTTTTAAGTGAACCGATTTGACACCGTTTGCACCGTTTGACAGGTAAACAGCGAGTAAACCTCGAGTACTGAATCCTATGAAGATGGCATATCTTCTATACATCTATACAAATAAATAAAATTGGAGTGTCTGTTTGTAACATTAAATAACCGCTTTTTACTACGTGCTTTATTAAATATATACGATACATATACCAAAATGACATGTTTTACAATTTTGTCTGTCTGTTTGTTTGTTCCGGTTAGTCTCTGAAACGGCTGGACCGATTTTGACGGACCGATTAATACGACAATTTGAAGTAGTTTAAAATTGAATTCCAAGATTTTCTTACATTGTGACTTAGTTACACCTCACTTTTTCGTAGGTATGCCACCTCCATAGGATTTAGTACTCAGAGGAGTAAACCGGTTCACAGCAATGTTGCCGTTCCGTATCATAGCATGGCTTGTAGAAGACGATAGAGACGGCTGTGGCAGTGGTCACAAACATTTTTAGAAGCAGCAACACATGAAAAAAATTTTTAGAAAAATTTAACCCCTATCAAAAATTTTTGGGATCGATTCTAGAGTGAGTGTCAGATAACTCTGCGCGCGACTGGGGCGTTTTTGGCGCTAGTGGCACTAAATTTTTTTGTTCTAAGCATAAGGAAAAGATTAGTATTCGATTTTGACCGCGTGCAGACTTATCTGGCGCGCACTCTTCTCTCGATTCTGTGCCCGTAGTGTAAGTTTTTATGTCAAGCAAACGCAAACTATTTCGATTACGTATTTATGTCAATTTGTATGAAAACTGTATAAGCGCGCTACTCGCCGCTAGAGGCGCTGATACAGTTTTCATACAAATTGACATAAATACGGAATCGAAATAGTTTGCGTTTGCTTGACATAAAAACTTACACTAGGGGTACAGAAAAAACTATTTTCTTAGTTTCGCTAAAAGTATTAACACGTTGTATATGTCAATCGATACCTATAGATGCGTTCAATTGGCGTAAACCAAACCCTGCAGGCTTATCACGTAACTTGCAAAAGCCAAGCGATAGTGAAAGCAAATTCGTATTGTTAAGCAGCAAAAACAAAGCCCACTCGTGGACTCACCGCGATGACCCACTAGTGGGTCCACGAGTCTGGAAGCCTGCCGATGTTTCAGGAGAGACGAAAAACGTTTTATTTTTTACTTTAAAAAAGGAGGAGGTTCTCAATACGACTGCATGTTTTTATTTTTTTTTATGGGCGACCGCCCGCGTAGTTACTTTGTGGTGTTACTAATTTTTTTTAAAATTAATGAACCGATTTGGATAATTCTTTTTTATTTGAAAGGCGACACTTCTCGTGTCCCATTCAAAGATCAAGAACTGACGAGAAGTTTTGGAGTTCTCCTGAATAATGTGTATTTTAGTTTTTATAGGTATGCCCGGTGAATTCTTCGTCTATTGGGGACCAATAACAATTTTTTTGTTAAGAGTTATATAGACTTCTGACGTGATCCCGTTTTCATCAAGTCAGGATCAGATGATGGAATCCGTATCGTATCATCTTGTATGAAAATCAGAGCAGCGCCTCTATCGGTGGTACAAGGAATTGAAAATAAATGCTAATTTGACAGCAGCACTTTGACAGCTTTTGTAGGACGGTTTAATTTGCTGTTCGAAATTCGAATACGTTATCGATAGTTTTTCCTGCTATTGGCCATCGGGTACTGTTGATACCACGTTGATAATTTCAACATTGACGTAGTTAGATACCACGTGATAAGCTGTGTGAATAATTTTTTACAGGTTCCGGCATCGGCTTATACAATGACATGACAAAGTTGACCATGTCAATGTCTCAATTGAAACAAACACCCATTAATAAAGCCTTTCAAATCAAAGTTAAACCAATGGACTACGCCAAAAGTGAGTTTTGATTTGCAGATTATAAACACAAAGTAATTCATTATCTATTTTGGGTTGGGGAAGCGTTTTAATTTGCATACTTTGAGAAGTTTAATGCGCGAATACTCGTACGCTACTTATCTTTGGGAGCGTCTCAAACATCGCCCTGTCACTTTAAATGTCAAACGTATGAAATAGATGCCATAATGTTTGAGACGCCTCTAAAGATGATTTGCGTATGACAATTCGGGTGTAAGATTACTCTCTCTCTCTCTCTCTGCCTCTAAGTAGCGCTTTCAAAAGGTCGTGCCACTTTGACGTCAATGTGGCGGGATCAGGGAGGTATTGATATGCTTCATTTACCTGCAGAGGTACAAATGTCTGGTTGAGGGTACAAATAGTACTTATGTAGCACAAACACTAATGTGAAACATTTCAAATTGGGGACTCGATCCCGTCATCTTGACGCTCACCTGCCTATGCCCATCGTTCTAATAATACCAGATGATGACAATGATAATGTGTTGACCAGGCTCAGCAAATCTACCACAGCTGCAACACGAGACTATTCGCTATCTCGCTTCAATCCACGACAGCATCTGCGACGTCATACGACGGACTAACGACAACTATGCCTTCGGGCAACTGATGATAATCTTGATTAACCTGCTGCGTCTCGTGATGACTCCTTACAACCTGATTGTCAATATAAGTAAGTTTTAGAACACCAGCTCATTTGATTGCGGACGTCATTTGATCCTAAATAGTTCATATTCAACTGTGGGGGGTCGCGAGTTTGAATCTTGCATAAGACAAATATTTGTATGTCAAGTTAAACCAAGATATAATTTATCTTTGATTGGGAATTGATTGACTCTGTGCTATTTTGTTCGTGAAGTCACGGTTATGCTGGGCTCGCTTTAAGGATGAACAAACACACTATCTCTCGCTACAACCCGATATTGTCTAAAAACTTCTGATGATGTATCGAGATGTCTCTTTGTCTAGAGCAGCCGGTGCAGATGCAAGGATGATCTGCAATTTGAATGTTGCGGACAGAATCCTTCATCCTATCTGTATCTAGTTACATCTATGATGATAGTGACCATTTGTCCATACAGAATTTATGCTAAATGTTATACGATCTCGATCAGCCTAATGGTGGCCAGCATACACCATCTTGCCTATCGTGCAATCGGCATGACGCTGCAGACTCGATCCAATCTGCAGTTCGTCCATGTACACAATAATTGATAACTGTCATGCCAATCCACGACCACCCACGAGCAATTTCTACTTGATGGGAGACCCGTACGAGCCGCCCGCACACGGGAGATATCAATAGTCGGGCCGTACGCACCGATCCGCGTCGCCGTGAAACCATGTTCTGGGGCCTCCCGCTTGTCTCCGTTCCGGGAGTGGCCCGTACGGGTTTCTGAAGAGCTGTGAAACCAGCCTAACTATCCACACTGCTGGGGCACATGCCATCCTTATAGATGTCCATGTCCCACCATGCGGGAGTAATCCTGATTAATGTGCCTGCTGAAGTACAGAGGAGCTTCAGATTAAGATTTTAAATTATTTTTATGCATTCACAATGCAATTCTGTAAGTATAGGAAAAATGTGATAGTAAAAAACCAAGAGCCCTATAAGTAGCTTTCAGGCGGGATTCGGAATTCGGGATTGTAAGCTTGAGATTGTCATTTTCGGTCACCTCGGACCATTGCGAAAGTTGCTTAACCTCAACGATCGCATGCCGACGCGCTAACATCTACACCACGAGCTCCTCAAATAATCTAAAATGCTATCACGGGCTCCTCAAATAATCTAAAATGCTATGTGCTAAGTTAAGTAAGTATGTAGCTCTCGTTAGTGATTCAATAAAACGTGATTTTAATATGTCCCTAAGTCCTATTTCTTAGGTTTCAGACAGGCGCCGGTGAAGTTTATATTTTGCCTTGGAAACATCAATATCTTACTTTATAACATGAATCTCAGTAAATAAGTAAAACTTGGGTGTCTCTTTAATTTAAACGTTGTAAAATAAAAATTTAATGAGTAGTATTAGTTTAAAATAAAACGACTTAAATGATCTGGCCTAAGTCTCTTATGCCCGAATACTCGTACGCTACTTATCTTTGGGAGCGTCTCAAACATCGCCCTGTCACTTTAAATGTCAAACGTATGAAAGAGATGCCATGATGTTTGAGATGCTCCCAAAGATGATTTTTGTTTGAGAATTCGGGCGTTAGCCTTTGGACTTAGGGATTTTTAAGGCTGGACTTAGGGATTTTAAACGTGACTTAGGGATTTTAATACATAATTATTGGACTTAGGGTGCATTATCATCATCATTACCAACAACTTGTGACAGTCCACTGCTATAGAATACTCCTCTACATAATAAAATCACAACGAAATTACAGTCCACTGCTTGAATACTCCTCTACGTAATAAAATCACAACAAAATTATAATTTTTTTGAAAAATTCAAACGTACCTAAAGTTATCTTACAACTTAGTGACATTCAAGTAAAAATCATGGACTTAGGGACTTTTTCCACACTTAAAGATTTCTTAATTTGAATCACTGGACATAGGCTACTATGTGTTTAAAAAAATCATACTTAGAGACGTCATGTGCTGCGTACACACCGGACCAACGAAGGCCAACGAACGCCACCCAGGGGGTTCTGTTTTCCCCATTGTCTCAATCAGATGATCGCAAAGACCCAAATGTGAACTTGGATCACTCCCAATGATACTTTACTTAGCTTTAGATTGATCTTCGAAGGCCAGGAACGTGCAGCGGGCAACGCCTGATGTCGTTCGTTGGCGTTCGTTGGGCCGGTCTGTACGCGGCATTAGACGTATTTTAAACCATAGATAATAACAATGCTACCACCCGTGTTGCTAGTGCATAAAATCCCTAATTGGACTTAGGGACATCATGAATTCGGCCATTCATTTGTGATATGACTAGGGTTGCCAGGTGTCCGGCTTTAGCCGGACATGTTTGGCTTTTTACGGTCATGTCCGACCAAATATTTACGTGTCCGGCCTGTCCGGCTTTTGTTAGGCTTTTTGCCCCGTGGTGCGTGCGGCGTGATTTTTGCGTTTTATCATTAATGAATGTTGTTAGTGCTATTATACGATAGTGTACCTCCTATACAATACGATTTTGTTCTTAAATGACTAAATATTATGCTTAATTAGTCATGTTATCTGGAACTGGAATATGATCACATCCCATTTCTTATTACATTAAACCTGGTTCCCATTTCTTAGAACCAGTCCTACCTAGCTGAACTTCCAAATAGCCGGGTTTTCGAGGAGAGGCGGCGTAGGTAAGAGCGCTTGTTTGTACACTTCCGTTTTTTACACCGGAAACGGAACGTGTTTTTACCGGATTCGCGGTGGTGTAGGTATGGTTTGAAATGAATGTGTATAAAGTCCGTTCGGTTAGATAGTGTCGGTACACCCGCACGGCATTGTGGCAGAGCGACACTATCTAAGCGAATGGACTCTATACATGCACCGGACACCAGACCGGCGAACAATTTACGCCGAAACCATACACCACCGTGAATCGAGTAAAAATTCGGTTTCTTATCTGCTGAAAAAACGGACGTGTACAAGCGCTCTAAGTCCGGCTTTAGTGTATTTTGCTTTCCACAAACACCATGTCCGGCTTTTAGGGCAAAATGTCCGGCCTAATACAGCGCTGAGTCCGGCTTTTTTATTTTAGGATCTGGCAACCCTAGATATGACCTGTAACATTTCCTATTATAGTCCGTATAATATACTCACTAATTATTTTCTTTTCTTTTCCAGCTGGAGAGAAGGTTTACGTCCCCCTGTTAATACTGCAGATCGTCTGGGTGATCCTTCATGCGATATCCGTACTGATTTTGATCGAGCCATGCCATAAAACGCAGCTTGAGGTATTATGCCCCTAATATTCTTAACACGTTCCCTGAGGTACGAGCCCTAAAACACCTCGTCCTTGTCTTGCTTGTGGTGCGGCATGCATGGAAAAATATAAACTTCTCTGTCGTGCGGAGGGTGTAACTTTTATTTGGTTCAGTGAAGGCAAGAGATAGATATATATCTGAGTTATGCTAATAGATCTATCGTTAAGGGTGGTGGAGTCTATAAAGCCTCGTACGGCCACAATGTCTGGTTTAGTACGAGGTCCAGAATGCCTCGTACTTCACTAATGGAAGTTATAGCTAAATGCGGTATTGCGCAATGTGAAAAATATAAAAGTATGTTAGTAACTCCATCACGGCGAAGCGGCTGAACGGATCTGCCTAAATTTTTTTACAGTGACAGATTATGGCCACCTCGTAAATGTACCTATCTAATTCAGGGACTAAAATATCGATAAAAAATATATCGATATAAAAAATATCGATAAAATTTATCGATATTTCTATTATCGATAATTATATCGAAAAAAATATCGATAATTAATAATCGATAAGGCCTTGCTGCGTCATATCATGTATGCATGTTGCCAACTTTACGTCCGTCTGGATATTGATTGTCTGGTGTGGTGTGGTGTGTGTGGCTCACACACTCACACGCCACACACATGGGGCGCGCCGTTGCTGTTATTTATCTTTTACTTATATTCTTTTAGCGTACTATCGTTATGATTAATAATTATGTTATGCCCCCAGTACACGATGGCCGATCATGGTCGGCGACCATGACCAATACATAGTACATTGACACTTTTGAAAGAACCTTTTTAAACTTGTTCGTTCAAAAGTGTCAATGTACGATGTATTGGTCATGGTCGCCGACCATGATCGGCCATCGTGTACTGGGGGCTTGTGTATTGTTTTATAATAAGTGATTGACATGCGTTAGAAAATGAATCCTTATAACTGAATAAAAAAATTACCGGATAGTCAACCATTTTTTAAAATTTTTTGATGTCGTTTTTTTATTTTACTTAGTGCTACTTTTGGCGGCGCATCAGATATTGAAGATGACCATAATTATATTATGACGTGCCAGATTCTTTGATGGTAGATTTTTATTGATGATATCCACCATATGTCATCCAATCATCCTTAGAACGTATGAATCTGCTTGGGGGTGAAGCTGATTGCGAAAACTGAATAAAAAAATTACCGGATAGTCATCCATTTTTTTTTACTTTTTGATGTCGTTTTTTTTATTTTATTAGTGCTACTTTTGGCGGCGCATCAGTTATGCCCGAGCTTCACCTGCGTCTAATGCCATTAATTAGCGCGCTATTTGATATAATACGCAGTTGCAGCCGGGTCTTAGCGCACTAATTTGATACAATTAGCGCGCTAGATTCTGCATTCTGCTAGACGCGCATGCCCCAGCATGATTGAAGATGACCATATATTGGGAGTAAAGCGGATTGCGAAAGTGATGTTTATGAAAACGGTGTCCCCTTCACTCCTGTGTGGTGCAAACTGTATCTATAGTCATAAACGAAACCGATTATAATGCTTTACTCTATACTTACATAAATTAGGTACGTATACAAGTACATATCGCGAACTTAACCGCCTCTGTGATCTAGTGGTTCATACCACGGATTTCAGACCCAGAGGTCCCGGGTTCGATTCCCAGTGGGGGTACATATTGTATTCGGTTTGGTTGGTGGTAGGACTTGTTCTTAGTCCGCCTGGCTAGCTACCACCATCTTATCTAAGTCTGACGCCATAACAATGATGTTTTCAGCATTATTGTGTTCCGGCAGTTAAAGATAAGATAGCCAGTTCCTCAGTGATTGAGGATTCCGGGAGTAGTGCGCTTCCACCTTCAGCCTTATCACCACTTATCATCAGGTGTAATGAAGGCTAAGTGCTGCCCCGTTGTGGATAAAAAAAAAAAAAAAAAAAAACTTATGCGATACCGCGTTGTCGGTGCGCGATATCGCAGTCATCCTCGGTAGCCTCACCGCTATACTGTAAAAACGTACTAAATGACATTTTACCGAAAAATGAATTAAATACATGTCTGAATTTAAAATTTTGTTCTTTCGTCTGGTAAAATGGATTGTAATTTATATGATCAAAACGATAGTTTAGAAGTTATGTAGAGGAAATACGTACTTTACCTCAGTTCAGTTCAGCAAAAACGTACAAAACAGAATTAATTTCATGATTGCCTTATTCCTAACAATGAGTAGGGGAAGCCTAGTGTGGGTAAGACGAATACTCAATTTTATTAAAAACCTACAATAGATGGCTCTATTGGACGAGCTCGGGTCGGTAAAACAGTCATTCTAAAGCGCCATGACAACCAAAACAATAGTTGCGGTAATTCGTTGTCAATGAAAAGAAAAATAAAGGCTTTTTGCTGTTTTATTTCGGTTTTTTGCAAGGGTTGAGTATTTATTTTTTGTATTATCCACTCAATGGCTACGCACGCTTAAATATGCTTACGGGACAATGGTTGCTCAGCACAGCTCCGCTCCGCTCCGCTTTGCTCGCTTGGCTTTAAATTAAGTTTTACTCAAAAACTGGAAGGATTTTCATTCTGGAAAATTCCCATCCAGTAACTCTGTTACTCGTTGGGACAAGTTTGAAAGAAAAGCAATCCCTACCAGTCACACAGTGACTCGTTGTCATGTCTCATGTCCTATTACACCAAAAAATGTATTTAAATTAATATTTTAAAACATAAAAACTTACAAAACTTTATTTTAAAATTTCGCTTTTTATTAACCGGTAAAAACGCTCTTCGCCATGTTCTGAAGTCATTAAATTTGTAACCAACCACTTGACACTGTCAACACTGTACTGTACTGTACTGTACTGTTTACTTACCTTAGGGTAGTTCCACTTAACAAAGATCTTTCTCCAATATGCATTTGATTAAAGAAATTGGACGACTTTGACATTCAAATTTATACATTCAACATCCATCTTTGATAAGTGGAATACACCCTTAGAATATGTAGAAAAAGTGAAAGTACGTTTATTTGTTTGCAAATTTAGAAATCCAATGACGTCACAACATGGATGATCACAGCATGGATGATAGTGTTTTCATCAGTTCAATTCAAATAAAAAATAAAAAAATATATTTTTAAAATTATATAATATAATATATAAATATATTTTTAATATTAAAGCAATCCCTACCAGTCACACAGTGACTCGTTGTCATGTCTCATGTCCTATTACACCAAAAAATGTATTTAAATTAATATTTTAAAACATAAAAACTTACAAAACTTTATTTTAAAATTTCGCTTTTTATTAACCGGTAAAAACGCTCTTCGCCATGTTCTGAAGTCATTAAATTTGTAACCAACCACTTGACACTGTCAACACTGTACTGTACTGTACTGTACTGTTTACTTACCTTAGGGTAGTTCCACTTAACAAAGATCTTTCTCCAATATGCATTTGATTAAAGAAATTGGACGACTTTGACATTCAAATTTATACATTCAACATCCATCTTTGATAAGTGGAATACACCCTTAGAATATGTAGAAAAAGTGAAAGTACGTTTATTTGTTTGCAAATTTAGAAATCCAATGACGTCACAACATGGATGATCACAGCATGGATGATAGTGTTTTCATCAGTTCAATTCAAATAAAAAATAAAAAAATATATTTTTAAAATTATTTTTACATATCAATAGATATTGTACTTTTAGATACAAGCGGATTCATGGTCGAAGATATTGTCCGAGTGTCTGCGTTTTTGTGAGAGGATATGTTGAATGCAAGGGAATGTAGATTAATATATTAATTTTGTGTTTTTTTTTAATTATTATTGTAGTAGTAACGTCTAATTGAATTGAATGATGTCTTTAATTAATGTTATTGGTGTATGTAACCGTTTTAATTAAAGTAAATAAATAAATAAATAAATTTATTTCATGATATCGCTATATTACGTTTTCCTAAGCCAAATACTAAAGGAAATATTTATTCGATGTATCAAATTAAGTATGAGTCAAGTAGCCTATTAATAAATTATTTTTTGTTTTAAGTAGTAATGATGACATTGAAGTATTCATTTAAATTGTAATAGGATTTATTTATTAGATTTTTTTTGATTGGTTAGTAAACAAAGAATACTTATTTTCATTAATTATTGAAGGAGGTAATTTATTATATACCTATTTTAATAGATGAATGTTATGTACTATTTGATGTAAGTTTTAATCTGCAACTTGGCAACATAAATTTATTTTTGTATCGTGATGGATATTTCAATGGAATATCTTGTCATTTTGTGTAAAATTCGCTATGTTTGCGTACAAATTTGCAAACTTCGTAAATATACAAACACGGCAGGGCCAGTATTAAATAAATATTTTCTTACAATCACACCAATTATCAAGCCAATATAAATTTCTTGAGAAACTGTGTCTATGTGAACTTGATGACGGATAAATATATACTTAAATATTTTTTGTTTGTAAATACATACTTATTATACATAGAAAACACCCAGACCAAGACAAATAGACATGTTCATGCACACAAATATTTGTCTTGTTCGGAAATCGAACCCGAGACCTCTGGCGCGGAAGGCAGGTAGTTTACTCCTGCGCCAAATCGGTCGTCAGGTATCGTCAGGTAAATATATTTTAAAATACTGTTTGCAGCTTTCAGTTTCTTCGATGTTGGCTATAATGCGAATCAATTTCTTTTGCATGGTGAGTAGCACCGCCGCGTCCGTACTGTGGCCCTACAGCACCACTCCATTCAGGCATGTATTTAACAAATTTTTCGGTAAATTGTCATTTAGTACGTTTTTGCAGTAGATATAGCGGCGATATGTCCTACCGAGGATGACAGCGATATCGCGTACCGACTCGGTATAGCTACCGAGCGCGAGAGCGATATCGCTAATATTTGAGCAAGGCTTTAAAAGGGTTAAAATTAAGGATATAACGATACCGTAGTACCTACCGTATAGTAAATTTTTACGATCATTAGCTATCGTCAACATTACGATACGATATGTGTACGATTCATTCTTTTTCCATATTTTTTCAGTTTCGAGTGAAACAACGTGGTACCTATTTGTTTTCTCAATAAGAATTTTTGATCACAAAATTGCTAAAGTAAATGAAACAAATTAGTTTTACTTTCACATGCTAAATAGACCTTTTAAAAAAAATTACGTTATTATACATTTAAATAAATAAATTAATCAATTTAGTTTTTGTTTTACTTAGACTTAATATTGATATAAAAACATATAGGTATTCAAACAAAGCTTCAAATAAATTCAACAAAATGCTATCAAAAAGAAGTCGTAATGCATTCGTATCGTAATTTGTTATCGTATTGGGTCATTACGATGTATTCGTCATTCGTATTGGTATCGTAATAGCCACAAATAGAGTAAATTACTAAAATACGCAAAGAACGCATTTTACTTGGCAGCTATCTGCCGCTTGCCAAAACTCAAAAGAAAATCAAACGCTTGTCGTCGTGCCGTCGCGACGTTGTCGCTCCGACGGTAATCCCCTGATCCGATCCTCTCGTCCTGCTAAGCTTGGCAACGTCGCACTCGCACGTTTCGTACATTATCGATATTAAAATATCGATTAAATTATCGATATTTTAATCGCTATTTCGTATCGATATCCAACTATCGAAATTTTATGCTTATATCGATATTTTTCAAATATCGATATAAGTCCCTGATCTAATTACCACGGGGAAACAGCGTGTAGTTATCGCGGGCAAAGCCAAGGGTTTCCACCCATCCATTAAGTAGTCATTAATCATTCTTTTGGCTCCTCAGGTAGACCGTACCAACTTGCTGGTCGGCAAACTGACCATCAAATGCAACGACCAGCTCGTCTGTGAAGAGCTGGAGAAGTTTTCTAGATACCTATCCCTGAACAAAGTGGCTTATGCACCTTTCGGGATATACGCCATTTCTAGGTGCCTTATTGCTTCGGTAAGTAACTTTTTTTATTATATTAATAAGGGGCAAACGAGCAGACGGGCCACGTGATGGGAAGTAGTCATCGTCGCCCGTGGACATATGTAAGTATCCAAGTGGTTTTCTTCGCAATTGTACTTTTTAAAAAGCAGGCATTTTGCTACTAAGTATGTCATTGTGCGATTAAGTCTTAATACGAAGTAGAGAATATGAGATGTGGATTATTTACTACGTAGGTTTTTTGCAATGTAGGTATTGACAGCCGGACAGATCTACAACACCAGAAGGACTGCACATGCGTTGCCAGCATTTGTGTTTTAGGGTCCTATTTACACGCTTCTTGAAGAACTCCATGTCATAGCACAAAGGAAACACTATGGAGGAAGCTCATTCCACATTATACAAGTTGTTGCTTTCCAGGCGTCAAGAATGTGGGGGTGTTTAGGATGAGTTCTACTCACTTGGCGTGCGGTGCGGTAGCGGAAATGTGACGGTAGCACCAGTTCAAAAAGCTCCTCAGAACTTTCCCCATTGTATACCTATGTCTTACTATGCATTAGCCATCTCTTTATTTGGTAGCAGCCCATGAGAGTAGCTCGTGGCGCAGTGGTTACTGCGCTAGGCCTGCGATCGTTGAGGTTAAGCAACTTTCGCAATGGTCGGTCAAGGGATTGGTGAGCAAAAATTGACTAAGTATCTCGAGCTCCTCCGTGCTTCAGAAGGCACTTTAAGCCGTTGTTCCCGGCTGCATTTGCAGTCGTTAAGGCGATGATTCCCGACCGAAATAGGCAGGCGAACGCTTGCTCGGCCGCGCGCGATACACTTCACGCGGAAGCAGCGGCAGCCGGTAGTGAACTGTGAACTCGCGAGCGCCCCGCAAATCGAAAATCACTTAAAATTCAATTAAAAATTAAATAATAAAAATATTAAACTTATTACGGCCGGAATCCCTCGGCTATTCAAAGACAACTATTTTCAAATATTTTTCATTAGGTAACAAAAACAAAGTATACTGCAAGTAATAAGATATTTGGATTACGATTAGACGGATGTTTGGGATTTTATTTAACACAGTAAAATATCACCAATCGAAAAACAACGGCCGAAAGCACTAGATAAATAACTGTAAAATAATATATATTTTTTCCAAATTTAAAGTACTTGTGGTTTGCGAGTAATCCATAATTTGAAATACCCTATTTTGGGGAGTCATGGCCCATTCTCCTTATCCATCCTTATGAAAGGCCAGTGCCCCATAGCAGCGGGGATATTAAATGACCGATGATGATGATGGTATTAATTTGGAAGTAGATTTTCAGTAGTGCCTGAGACTAACTTCCTACAAACAAACTTATACAATTTACGTTTTCTTATTACTAGTGAAGATATTGGTGGTAAATAAATTAATACATATGATATACATAAAGATGTTGATTATAATAATGTTGTTTTATTTCAGATTGCCAGCAGTGTCTGCACTTATTTGGTTATAATATTACAGTTCAAAAGTCCAGACAATGGCGAATATAACTAAGATTTGGCACAGTATTAGAACGTAAGACATTACACAATGTGAGATTCCTAAAGAAATCAACCGATCAAGGAACAGAATTTGTCAACGAATACAAATTAAGACAGACAAAAATAAGTATGTAGACTAGGTAGTTAGGTTTTACTTTTTTGCATTCACAATGCAATTTTTATTAAGTACTAGCTTCCGCCCGCGACTTCGTCCGCGTGGACATTCGAGAAAATACTTAGGGGACCAATAACCAGGATAAAAAGTAATCAATGTTTTAATTTCATAAAAATCCGATCAGCCGTTTTTACGTGATTAGGCGGGTCCTCCCTCACCAAGCGAGCAGCCTCGCGCGAGGCAGAACGTTTGCCACGTGCGGAGGGCCTCGCACGAGGCTGCTCACTTGGTGAGCGAGGACCCGCCTAATCACGTAAAAACGGCTGATCGGATTTTTATGAAATTAAAACATAGAATACTTTTTATCCTGGTTATTGGTCCCCTAAGTATTTTCTCGAATGTCCACGCGGACGAAGTCGCGGGCGGAAGCTAGTAAATAATAAGTGTCTGTTTCACAAGAAAAAGTTAGTTCTGAGTAGCTTAGGTACCAAGAACTTTTAGGGTACTTAAGATGATTTAGGTTTCTATACCCTATTTACCCCCTGGGTTTGATTTTCGGAAAACTACGAAATGGGTTGCCTATTTGTTTTAAGAAGTAAGCCTACAAAGTTCAAATTGAAATGTCTATTTTACCCCCTGATTTTTCATTAAATTTCACCCCTATTTCAACCTTTTAGGGGTTGAATCATGTTCAGCGTGTAAAATATCAAAATAAATGCCATTTTTGCAATCGTCATACCATAAAACCCCAATAACGACATCCATATCTATTTTTAGGTTTATTTATCCCATTTATTTAACCTCTAAGGGGTTGATTTTCGAAAAAATACGAAATATGTGTTTGCTTATTTGTTTTACTTTCCGGCCATAAGCCTTAATAATAAATTAAATGAAGGACTTTCTAGATACAACATTTCATCCCCCTTTTCACCCCGTCGGGGTTGGAATTGTCAAAACGCTGACACAGGGAAATATTAATTTTCAATTGCCAGCCTAAATACAAAATTTGAAGATCCTTACTTCAAAACTGACGGACTTTCATACACATATTCATCCCCTATTTTACCCCCTGGGTTTGATTTTGGGAAAATTACGAAAGGGTTGCCTATTTGTCTTAAGAAGTAAGCCTACAAAGTTTCAAGTTGAAATGTCTATTTTACCCCTGATTTTTCATTCAATATTTCACCCTTCTTGCAACCTTTTAGGGGTTGAATCATGTTCAGCGTGTTAAACATCAAAATAGATGCCATTTTTGCAATCGTCATCCCATAAAACCTCAATAACGACATCCATATCGATCTTTATGTTTATTTATCTAAGGGGTTGATTTTCGAAAAAATACGAAACATGTTTTTGCTTTTTGTTTCACTTTCCGACCATAAGCCTAAATAATAAATTAAATGAAGGACTTTCCAGATACAACATTTCATCCCCCTTTTCACCCCTTCGGGGGTGGAATTGTCAAAAACGCTGACACAGGTAAATATTAATTTTCAATTATCAGCCAAAATACAATGTTTGAAGATCCTAACTTCAAAACTGACGGACTTTCATACAAACATTCATCCTCTATTTCACCCCCTTAAGGCTGGAATTTCAAAAAATCCTTTCTTAGTGGATGCCTACACTGTATAACGTATCTATGTGCAAAATTTGAAGTCTCTAGGCTCAGCGGTTTGGGCTGTGCGTTGATATCTCAGTCAGTCAGTCAGTCAGTCAGTCAGTCAGTCAGTCAGGACTTTGAATTTTATATATATAGATTTAAATTTGAAACTAAAGTATTAGAAAAAATCGACCCGTCTCACAACCAGTCCCATCGGAGCTGGTTGTGAGATGGGACGATTTTTTCTAAATAATCCATTTTTATTTTCTATGTATGTAGACCACTATCTACAGTCTATTTTTAGGTATTAAAAAGTATTTAGTATCAATCCACGGCCTAACACAACGAAACTCTTGATTTGCATAATATTTATATAAACGTTTTGGCACTTGTACTTGGGTTCCGTACTGGTGTTTTTCATGTAATACATGGTACATACATAGACAAAATATACTCCCTATGAATTAGTTTTTAGCAAGAACTGTATTTTACCGTGTAATTTAAGTATATTTAACTATAATAATTTTATCCTAAAGAGTTCTAAAGACTACAAAGAGCACTGTGTGAAATATAGAAAATATAATTTTGATAAGAATTTGTGATCCTGTTTCGTATGAGAAATTCGTAGGTGATTTAATTGTGTTGAAAAACCAGTTAAGATATAACTGAAAAATGGAAAATGAAGTATTTTTAGAAAAAATCTACCCGTCTCACAACTAGCTCCAATGGGACTCGAACCCCCGACCTTTCGCTTTCCGGGCGACTGCTCTAACCACTGAGCTACGGAGTCGTTACGAGAAGCGTCGAATTTATCCAATACTTCTTACGCGCTGTATAGTCAGCGTTAACTTCATCAATGTGGAGGTATTACTACCCTCACACGCGAAAGAAATACCTTTCCAGGTATTTGGCAATCGCTAAAGATGAAATTACTATTGCAAGTTATTTTTTTTTTTTTTTTTTGCATTCACAATGCAATTTTTATTAGGTAGTACTGAAAAATGGAAAATGAAGTATTTTTAGAAAAAATCGACCCGTCTCACAACTAGCTCCGATGGGATTCGAACCCATGCATTGTGAATGCAAAAAACTAAAAATTAAAATAAGTTAAGATATAAGTGCACCTTAAATATGCCCCGCTGGCGCAAGGCTACATTTTCGTCCCCTTAGCGGTCGAAACGGCGGGTTGTTGGGGGTAGGAAGCCCTAAAATTTGTCGGGAATTTGGGGCGTCGGCTCAGGCAAAAAACATGTGAATGTGACCCGCGCTCCGGGTCGTTCCTGGTACAAAGGCTGTCCATTGCCATCCAACGCGGTAACGCTGCCAGTATTATGGGCACTTTTGGGCCAGGGACCGCTCGGGGCGGCCTCTTGGACTAGTTAAGTTTTTAATGTAATGTTTTAATATTAGTAGTATTAATTTAAAATTTTGTATGTATTTAAGATGTAATAAAGGAGAGTTTTCTCTAAAAAAAGTTAGATAGCGTATATAATGGACCTTATGAAGTGTTATGAGAGGAGTTACCGAGTGTTGTTGTATTAAAAACAATAAGGAGTATTAAGTGCATAAGAATAATACCAAAAGGTTTTATAATGTACCTACTTAAATTGATCTTGAGTTACTTAGTTGTTTATTTTATTTAAATTGTCTTAGCTATGATAATAATACTTACTATTACGTCTTTCTTTACCAATGAAATTGCCGTTTTCTATGGGGAAATGGTAGGAGGTTGTACCTAAAAATCATATAAAAATATTTGGGGACATTTGAAATCCGAATCCAACGAAACAGACAACATTAATCTTACTATTGCCTAATAATGACATTAAAAAACTGCCTTAGATTAAAAAATATCTGTTAGTAGAAGACAGGGGGTTACTTTAAAGCATTTATAAAAATCATTGACGCGTGTTTTAATTTATTCTTTTTTTAGACGTTTAACAATACGACATACTTACTCTTTTTTCGAAACTGAATTCGAAAATAACTTAATTTTGTTAATAATTAAAAAGTTATTTAAATTTTTACTTTTTTGCATAAAAGGTTTAGCGGTGATTTTAAGGAGGCGTGTAATAAATAAATACAGAATATTATAACGTATTTAAAATTTCGATCAATCAAAAATATTTTATATCAAATGCATTTCAATGTAGTTATTATATTACTTGTATGTGAATCGTGTGAACGAATGTATTGTAAACATAATAAATAAGCTAGTTTTAAGAATTTTCTGGTTCTTCAATAAACAAACGTCCCGGATGATGTTGTTTCATTGAGTTCACCTACCGCTATCGCCACTATAATTAGAAAATAAATTAAATAAATAAATAACTTCTTACATTCACACCAATTATCTAAACCCATTTTAGGCGCTACTCGAAAAAAGTATGGACTCTTTGATATAAAACTATAGGACGGTTAGAGTTGTTATAAATCTGGTAATAAGATATATATTTCTTCATACCTTTATCTGGAATCGTATAGTTTCAGAAACACGATTTTATGATTTTGGCTCGACAATTTTTATTTTCGAAAATACCTCTAAATTATTACCACATCAAGATTATTCTTAAAGGGGATACATATAGGTACTATTGAAAATTGGTTTAATTAGTGGACACCAATAATATTTAAGATCGTATAGAAGCATTTTTTTAAAATCGCTATAGTTTTTGAATACGAAGTGATTTTGTGTGTTTTTTTGCGTAATCGGCAAAATCGGTCTCGCTCCCGCGCGCGTCGTTTTCTTATTGCTATCTCGCTTTAGCATAATTTTTCCGAGTATCGCCTTAAGAAACTGTATCATGGAAAACTTGATAACGGATAAATATATACTTAAATACTTTTTTTTGTAAATACATACTTAATATACATAGTAAACACCCAGACCAAGACAAATAGACATGTTTATGCACACAAACATTTGTCTTGTTCGGGAATCGAACCCGAGACCACTGGCGCAGAAGGTGGGCAGCCTATCCCTGCGCCAAATCGGTCGTCAAAACTTTTATTAGGTACGCTTTATCACTAGTTCATATAGGTATTTAAAATACCCTAATCTGTATAAATAGAAATATATGTTAATATTAAATTAATCGACCGTTCTGACCTTTAACTTCAAAACTAAGCGCTGATATAAAATATCAAAGTAATGTAGGTAATAAAATTGAAATTAATGATTTCAAGAGATCAAAGAATCGTTTTACAAAATGTCAAATAGAATCATTGTGTTTAGTGTTTTATGAATGATATTAATCAAATATGAAATAGAATTTTATTAACAATTTAAATGACATATTAAGTAAGTATTTAAATTTAATTCAATCAAACAAGAAAATAACTACTTACCTACATTTTAAAGGACGTAAGAATTTAAAATACAAAGAAAAGAACTACTTACCTACATTTTTAAAGGACGTAATAATTTAAAATACAAAGAAAAGAACTACTTACCTACATTTTTAAAGGACGTAAGAATTCAAAATACAATTTCACAGATTTTTATTGACTTGAACTGTAAGGATATTTTTGAAAGATATAGTACCTAATCAGATCAGAACCTGCAAACAGAGATCCATGCCGGTCCAAAAAGGTCAAAATAACATCAGTAACTTTTCCACCTTAACTTCTGTGTTTTTCCATGAAACAGATACTTCGGGATATATTTATCCCAAGTCCTAGACAAACATTACCAGTCCATTTACTGAAGGATAACTAAATGAGGCGTGTACTAACCGGATTTTCTCCGCATCAGGTGGAAATACGAACCTATTACGGGAAACCTTCCTAATTAAGTAGCTTTGCTAATTATATGCCCTTTTGCAGTTGTTTCAGAAATCTTTTCGTATTTGTGTAGGGTAAAGGGATCGGATAGAAGACGGTTAACCGAATTTGCTTGTGAGACTTTAATTCTTGTTGTTTTTGCATTAGCGTTATGGGCTCCCATACAAAACTGTGCGTATTCGCATTGCATCGCAAAAATCTGCGACACGTGTCAATTTTGAAGGCAATACAGTTTTTATTAGCATGGCACGCCGCATATTTTTTCGATCGCAATTCAACTGTTGAACTATCACTGCTCATGAGATACAGCCTGGTGACAGACAGACAGACGGACAGTGGAGTCTTAGTACTAGGGTCCCGTTTTTGCCCTTTGAGTACGGAACTCTAAAAATGCAGCTCTTAACGAGCTTCTTCAAGAAAATCGTTAATAGCTGCTTTCTTGGCAGTTCTTCTTGTTACAAGGTCTCCCGCCATTGCGAACCGATGGCGTAGCTTCTTTGACATTCACAAGTGCTGTATCAGCCTAGATTGAATACTTAAATGTTTTACATCACAGTACATCTACAGTCCCTCTGTAATTGAGGGTTCCGGGAGTAGTGCGCTTCCACCTTAATCACTTAACATCAGGTGTGATGAACGCTAAGTAGGTAGTAGTACTCCCCTTAAGTACTACTACCTAATGTCGGCACATACTAGTTTTATATGCTTAAGTGAGGTATTATCCCTCTTGTAAAATTATGTTACCCGTTTAATGTATTAATACAATGACAATTTTGTGTATGGTTAAGTCGGTATAATATACCTTATTAAGATTAGTATTATTATACTGGTTTTGTGTTAGAGTTTAACCGGATTAAATGTTTACCAATGCATCAAACATGAGGTTTTCATTGAATTCACCTTGTTTCAATCTGGTGGCCTTTAAATAAATTTTTAGACATTTTAGTACTTTTGATTACAAGTTTAATATTTTTAGTAGCTTGCATTTGTGACTACTGTCAACGGCGCCCAAGGTTAATTATTGCCCCAGATGTCTGAACTTCGCTTACCCACGACCTAAATTGCAATCTGAGCTAGCCGAGTCGAAAATAACTCTCTAGGGTTAATTTCGGTGAGATATCCACTAGTCCCCCAAATTCTCTGACTAGTACCCAAATTTCTCCACACCACGAAAAATTCATATTACCGTAAGTTTTTTGTAAGTATCTAGAACGGTGTACTATTGTAGTACACCGTTCCAGATACAAATAACTTTTCCAGTAGGTATCTGGTTATTCAGGTAGCTGTTACCTTTTAACGCTTTAGGCGCTGCTATGACTTTGACGAGATTTGATATAGAGAGCCTATCAACCATATGTCAGCAACGCATTGTTTCATATCTCGGTCACACAGTACGCAGAGGTGACGACCGCCTAGAAAAACTGATTGTGGTCGGGAGCACCGAAGGCAAAAGATCGCGCGCTCGCTCACCTACAAGATGGACCGATCAAGTTTCGGCCTGGCCACGAACATGCGCGGCGGCGGCGACGGCGAATTGCGCAATCATTGCGCGCTCGCGACAGACGTCTAATCAAATAAGTCAATGAGACGCACCAACTGATGCGCAATTCGCTCGTCGCCGCCGCCGCCGCGCATGTTCGTGGCCAGGCCGTAAGAGAATCGTCATCCTCCAAACTATACACGGTTCTAAAAGACGCGCTGAACCGTTACCGGTGGAGGCAAATCATCCACTCCAGATTCAACCCTGATGCTGACGACGATCCTCAGACATGACGGTGGTGGCGTGTGAGGCGGGTCGTTACGTTCCCTAAAATATGGTTGAGCGAAGCGATGGCTGGTTCATGCGTCATGCTCGTGAACGGGTGCTGCCAGTGGGAATGGGTCTGCTCTTATCTGCTTGCCTTAAAATGTGTTTTCTTTTGTTTTTATTCATTTTATTAAGAATTACATTTGAAACATGTATGGCGCAACTTGCAGTATATAGTAGAATTGTCTTTTGTTTTTAACTAATATTAAAGCTTTAAGTAGAGTTCCTAAGTAATTGAAAATTGTTCACCACTATGATCATTAGTTCGCCTATCTTAACTGTATTTATCATAACCCATTGTGTAATTGTGATGGAAACTGACCTTAGTCATACCATGTTAAGGTCATTTTTCAATTTGACGACTCTGTATGAAATAAAACAGGGAGAAAAAAACAACCCTTGGAGTTTCTTGCCGGTTCTTCTCCAAGGCCTCCCGCTGTAGGGTTTGCGAACCGATGGCGTAGCTTCTATGACGTTCACAAGTATTGTAAATAACAATCTAAATTGAATAAACAAATTTGAATCTTGAATCATGAAGGACCGACCCCAGAGAAAGAAAGAGAGCAGTGGGTAGCGTGCTTGGCCTGCGACCGAGGGTTTCGCAATGGTCGGTTACGGGCTGTCTGTTCAAAAATATATTATTTCGAGCTTCGATCAAAGGTGTTATTGTTGATTGAAGATCCCGAGCCTATAGAAACAAAGTAACTAAGCGGGCGGTCGCCGGAGCTATAGTTGATACATCATTGCTTCGGAAGACATGATTAGCTGATGGTCCCAGCTCCATTTGCATTGGTTAGTACCCCCCAACTTCAATGGACCCTCGTGGTGGATCATGACCCATTCCGCTTATACATCAATAAGGAAAGCCTGTGCCCCAGCGGCGGCGGGGACATTTAAATGGGTTGATGACGATGATGAGTGCTTGGATAAAGACCTATCTACATACTTTTTGACACGAAAGCAGCGATTTGAGGCGAGAATTCCCGACCGCAGAAACAATTGAAGAATATCATACATCGGTGGAACCCCCGCGGGTCTTGGTATACTTAGCAAAGTAGGTTAGGTAGTTATTTTTCAGTAACTAAAACCAAGTATACTGCAAGTAATAGGATATTTGGATTACTATTAGACTGATGTTTGGAATTTTATTTGAAAAAGTAAAGTATGACTAATCGAAAATATAATTGCCGGAAGCACTAGTAGTGCAGTCAAAATAAATGTGTTTGTATGGAGTAGGTTGCAATATTAGCACTTTGGGTGATAATTTGGAATAACATAAATGAATACTTGAAAAACCGGAAATCAGAATAATCTCTGATATTAACTTCGTACTTGTCGGTTAATTAATCAATAAAGTAAGAAAAAATAATTTGGGTGTGAACAAAAAATGGAAAACTGGTGATTTTGTTCATTTTAGAGTCTTTTAGAATGCTTTAATTAAGGAATAAATAATCTCTCGTCTAGGTCGATTTATTGAGTGTATTTCGAATATACTATGTCAAATTATTTCTAACTTTATAACAATAATGGCACACCGAGTGATATTTAATCAAAGCATGTATATAAATAATACTAATAAGTATACCAATTATCACCAAGGTGACTCTGGTACTTTTTTTTAATGCAGTTTTATTTGATTTTAAAATTCGCACATTAAAGTCACCTCGAATTTTTTTAGTAATCCATGTAGAAATAATTTATATAAACTCAAAACAATAAAAATCCCGTACCAATATGTTATAGTTATTTAATTATAATTATTATCAAAAACGCAAATGATGTGAGGCGCGCGCGTCATTAAAGCGAGAATTCCCAACGGCAGATACAATTTGAAGAACATCGCATTATCAGTGGGGTGGGACCCCCGTGTGTCTCAGTAGGTATACTTAGTAAAATAAGTAATTTTGAAAATTTATGGCTGTTTTCACCAAACACTCGTAAGGTATTTCTTAGCTAAGAATATCTTAATTTAAACAGTACCTTATGATACTGTTACGTTTCACCAACCAAAACTACTAAAAAGATTCCTAGATAGGAACCTCTTAGTTAAGTTTAATTGAAGGGTACAGGAGCAAAACAAGGAATGTCACAAAACAGATTTTTGTGTAATTTCCATTTTAATGTAAGTATATTTGTGAACATTTGTCAAAAGTTTATTTGTATTTACAGCCGATCTTTGTAAACTTAGGTTCCTATCAGTAAATTAATAAA
Organism: Crambus lathoniellus; assembly: GCA_949710035.1. Classification (NCBI taxonomy): domain Eukaryota; kingdom Metazoa; phylum Arthropoda; class Insecta; order Lepidoptera; family Crambidae; genus Crambus; species Crambus lathoniellus. Next base: position 21,985,186 of record OX453317.1, read on the forward strand.
AAATAATTATGCAAGACAAAAATAATAAAAAAAATTAAATAAAAAATAAAAAACAAAAACCTGTTTGTGACATTTCTTGTTTTGCCCCTGTACCCTTCAATTTCTCTATAGAATGTCACTTCTGAAAAATGAATTCTAGCATAGATTAGGTAGGTACCATAAAGTTCCTTTGAAAGTCTTGAAAGTTCTAGGAAACCAACATTTTCCGTAATGTAGATACAAGTTCTCGTATATTTCCACAGCATGAGAGCGCTTCGTGTGTATTAGCGTTATCCGTCGTTGTCTTTATGCGTACAAATATCACCTTCATCGTCGTCAAAAATTTCAAAGAAATTCAGAAATTCAAACAAATCTTACACATTCATTTTTTATTATACAAATTCATGATTATTTTAAACTTTATTCAAGATTTACGAAGATAACTCAAGTCAAGTTTGACGTTTCATTTGACATTAAGTTGATCCTTAACAATTAGGCGGCCGTTTTCTGTGTCCTAACTTTAGGAGCTTCTTAACTACTTACGGCATTCTTAAGTTGTAGTGAAACGTAAAAGCACGTTTAGTGAAAACGGCCATAAGAATGCCTTTTAAAAAGTTTAAAGTTATGACTATTTATAAGTATTATTTGTTTATTGTATTTCGTAGAAGAGAAGTGGAAATTTCATAACTATGAATAAGGTAATCCGTGGCGGTGCCCGTGATATAGTTTTCTAGGTGTTTTTACAATGTTTGGCGGAGTTTCAAGCAGGAAAGTTGCTCAGTAGTCTCGACGATGTTTACCAACGCTCCGCGGATTTCACGGGTAAGTAAGTAAGTTGCACGACGAGAATTCACAAAGTATTATATTGATCCTGGATGTTAGTCCTTTAAGAATTACCCCACATAGGTACATTTTTAATACTTTTATCCTAACTTAAGAGGTTATACCAGTTATACTAAAATAAACAAATACTCTTAGTTTTATAGTGCGACCAAAATATCTTGAGCATGAAATGTTAATTCGTAGAAAAAATTGTAGGTATTGAAATTTTAGACTGTTATTGTTTGTTTCTATCACAAAGTACAGTTCGCAGAATTGTAAAGTTTGGTAATCAAAGTGGTGGAAAATTCTCGACTCCAGCTAAACACTCCTAAAATTTAGATGACTTCGATATAATACGTTTGCAAACATGCGATCGGTCTTGAGACCATAAGCAAATGGTTTGGGTTTTAATGCAGACGTGTAGGCATGCCTTTCCAGTGTCAGGCTGCCTTTGTGTTTTGCTAACTGGTATAGTTATTGTATGCTGTCCTAAGGATGCAGTCTTTTCAGGCGTCTTGTTTGCAATGGTTCAATAAGACACTGGGCCAGTTTGTTCTTATGAATACCAATTCGATCTTTATACGAACTAATGCCATTGGCTATGTGCTGTTTGACGGTTGGTATATTCAGATACTCATGGACTTCTTCCATTTTTGTGAACCATGGGGCATTCACTAGTGTTTTGAGCACACTGTTCTGAAATCTTTGCAGAATTCCTATATTCGACGTTTTTGCAGTAAAATGTTTAGCTGGAGTCATGAATTATCCACCACTTTGATTATCAAACTTTTCAATTCTGCAAACTGTACTTTGTGATAAACCTAAAACAAACAAAAAAAGTCTAAAATTAAATCAGGGATAATAGCGAAAATATTAAACAACTATACCTACGAATTAATATTTCATGCTCAAGATTTTTTGGTCGCACTATAAAATTACAAGTATTTGTTTATTTTAGTATAACCATATTGTATTATTTTGACCATAATATTTTATTGTATAAAGGGCAATGGGCAAATTGGTAGCCTACGCGGCCACTTCAAAAAATAGTCTCATTTCTTAGATTTTTCTATTATCTTAAAAAAGTTTGTATGGGCACAAAGTACTGTATCCACAGTTTCTGAAATACATAGAAAAAAAGCTAAATTTAATTTCGTTTATTCAATTTAGGTTTGTTTCAACACTTATGAACGTCAATGAAGCTACGCCATCGGTTCACAAATCCTACGGCAGGAGACCTTGTAACGAGAAGAACCGGCAAGAAACTCGCCATGGGCTATTTTTTTTACTCCCTGTTTTAATTTATACAGAGTCGTCAAATTTGAAAAGTGACCTTTACATAATAGTAAGGTTACTTTCCATCACAATACAGAATACCGCTTAAAGTAAGTACAATTTTGCTTATTACCTACCTAAAACAGTAAACAATTTTCAACTAAACGAGGAATCAAATAGTTTAATGGACGCACTAATCTTAATCTTATTTACATTATATTATAGGATTAATAAAAAGGAAACTGCAAGCTGCGCCGTATATTCAAATCTATAAGTATTAACAAATAAAAGGAATTTTTGAATAAATATTAAGTACTTACAACAACAATTAGAAAAAATTGCTGTTACTGTAAGACACGAGTACTTACCAAAATTACTTTGAGATACATCAGCTCGCTAAAAAAACTATATTACGAGTATAATACTATTATAAACCATATCCCGAACACCTTTAACACAAGTTGACACGAGTAGACCCACCCCACTGGCAGCACCCGTTCACGAGCATGACGCATGAGTCAGCAAAATCGCTTCGTTCAACCATATTTTAGGGAACGTAACGACCCGACTCACACGACACCACCGCAGGAATATTTAGAGAATGTAGAAAAGAAAGATCTTTTATATGAATAAATTCTTTAACCATTTATAACTGTTTCCAAACTGAAAATACAAAAAGAAACTTTCATAGTAGTAAACATTATCAGGTATCTGTATAGATTGAACGACGACACCCACTGCTGGGCATAGGCCTCCCCCAAAAATCTGGGGGGTTCCGTAGCCGAATGGCAAAAAACGGAACCCTTATAGATTCGTCATGTCTGTCTGTCTGTCTGTCCGTTTGTCCGTCCGTACGTATGTCACAGCCACTTTATTCCAAAACTATAAAAACTACACAGTTGAAACTTGGTAGTTAAATGTATTCTGTTAACCGCTTTACGATTTTTATACAAAAATAAAAAATATAAAAAATTAAGGGAGACTCCCCATACATGGAACTAAAACCGAAATATATTTTTTTAATCAAACATATTATTATTCGTGTGGGGTATCTATAGATATGTCTTTAAAAATGATATGCAAGTTTCTCAAACCATTTTTTCTCAAAGTCTACCTTTTGAAAGAGAGAACCTTCTAAAATGGTAAAAAGGGGTTCTAACTTTTAAAGTAAAAGAGTGAAAAATCTAGAATAAATAAATGCTGTAGATCTTAATAAAAACTTTCAACGAAAATTGGTTTGAACGAGATATAGTAAGCACTTTTTGAGATATAATATACTACATACTCAAAAACCGCAAAACACTATGAAAAACAAAGTTATATTTTGCTGACGAAAAATTATAGTGGAATTTTGGCTAGTTATAACCAATCGGTACAGTAAGTGGGTACGGAACCCTTCATGAGCGAGTCCAACTCGCAACGTTTATATTAAGTCTTTTAGGCTATTTTCTATTAATACTTAAACGCTATTTTAGTTTTGCCAATAGGTACTACTCGCAGTGTCAACCTTTCTTATGTTAATATTCTTGAATAATAGCATCGAAGGCTAAGACACAGTTTATCCATTTTTTCCATACAGCAGTAAGAAAACAGCAACGCAAAGTTAAAAATATTTAAAAAACCACGCTGGCAGCCAACTTTTTTTTTGTGGGCCGGTTTTGATGTAACTCGGTTTTACTACTATTTTGAAAAGAAAACAGTAACGCAATGTTAAAAATATTAAAAAACCAAGATGGCGACCAACTTTTTTGTGGGCCGATTTTGATGAAACTGACTGACAGACAGACAAAAACATTGCGTTACTCTTCTCTTGTCAAAATAATACTTAAAACAGAGTTCTTGAATATTTTGTTGTATTTTTAAGATTACGTTACTGTTTTCTTGACAAAATAATACTAAAAACCGAGTTTCATTAAAATCGGCCTACAAACAAAAAAGTTGGCAGCCATCTTGATTTTTTATTTTTTTAACCTTGCGTTGCTGTTTTCTTGTCAAAATAGTATTAGAAATCAAGTTTTATAAAAATTGACCCACAAACAAAAAAAATTGGCCGCCATCTTGGATTTTTTATATTTTTAGAAGTGCGTTGTTGTTTTTTTGTCAAAATAGTACTAGAAATCGAGTTTCATCAAAATCAGCTCACTAACAAAAAATTTGGCCGCCATCTTGGATTTTTTAATATTTTAACATTGCGTTTATTTTCCTGTCAAAATAGTACCAAAACCTGAGTTGCAATAAAAAAATAAAATAAAAATAGTTTGTTATAAAACTTAAATAATTATGTGATCTTTCTCATTATCACAAAAATAAGTTTTTTGTAAAAAAAAACATTTTTGTGACAAGCTTTTTTGCTGGCCTTACTTTAATATTGTACTGTCATCCATACCAAACCTAGGTATATGCAAAATTTCAGCTCAATCGGACACTGGCAAGTGGGTCAAATTTAGCTCGTAAGATTTGACCCGAACGGACATACATACCTACATACATACACTGCAAGTTAAATAAAAGCTTGTAAAAAATCACATCCGCAATTAAAGTATCAATAATTTTACTCCGGCTAGTCTGCGCACAATACGCAGCAAACTTTTTGAAATTTAGATATTAAGATGCGAATTTGTGTAATAAATAAAATAACAAGCCTATGTTCCTCTCCAGGCTACAAAGTATCTAGATTCCAAATTTCAGCCAAATCCGTTCAGCTGTTTTGGCGTGATCGAGTAACAAACAACATCCAAACATCTAAACTTTCACATAATCAATTTAATTAGGAAGTAGGATGAATTGCCGACGCGCGGCAACGCGCCGCGTCTATCCATCCTTTTCACGCCCGATAACTCCGTCTCTCTCGCACACCGACTGGCCATCCGGACGCTCCGTCAAGGTCACGCGTAATTTGGATTTTGAATGAGTTATTTTATTACTTTGCGGTGATTGTGCATTTATTTATATTTTGAGAAATCTTTCTCATGTTATCAGGGGATTATGATTTTTTTATATATAAAATAAATATGTTAATGGAAATCTTACATAAAAACTGAAGTGACTTTAATGTATAACCGACTTAACGCAAAAAAACCACTTTTAACCAGGTTCCAAGAAAGTCACCTAGGTGAAAACTTAAAATAGGTTCGAGGTTTTTATTTATAGTGTATTAGTAGTAAAATCTCTGAAAGTGCGATTTTGTAAGTCTCATTTTTTACGTCGTGACTGAAAAAACGTTGTAATGTGCAGAATATTGTGCTCACGTCAGGGATTACTTGCCTAACATAATTTAAAGGGTATCCATAGATTATATTATAATATTCACCTAAAGTGCCTTTTTTGTCTAATTATAAACGGCCAAAACACAACTTTAGGAATTTCTCTCGAACGGACACCAGTATACCTACAAAATCACGATGAGTGCTCAAAATTAAGGCAATATTATTATTTAAAAATAAATTTGTTAAAGGTGCCATTAATGTGACCCCAAACTTTATTTTGACTGGACTATAGGTAAAGTATAATAAAGATGTCGGTTCATAAATTTGTTAGATCTATGTGTTATTCGTTTTGTAGAATTAAGTTAACTGTAAGTGTCTATCAATGTATTGATTGACCTACTGCACGCTTTGGTGCAAAACTGTAAGTGCAGTAGGTAATTTAAATTAAAATAAATATAACATATAAAATAAATATAAATAAATAGCTGTAAAACAAGTATTTTAACTTGTGATTTGCGAGTGAGTCATCCATAATTTAAAATACCCTATTTTAGGGAATCGCGCGGACGAAGTTGCTGGCGGCCGCTAGTCTAATATAATGATAAAATAACAATCAACTACGCCTTCCTTACCATCGCACATTGTTAGCAATCCACAAGAGCTATTCTGCAAGTAAAACAGAGAGTAAGCTTTGCCATTTGTCTTCTAGAATAGCCCAGTTAATAAAGCCGCGTTGTTGTACCTATTTAGGTAATTGTTGGCATGTTTTAGGACAGAATGAAGACAATCCACAGGAGGCAATTAGTCTATAGGAGAACTGTTCAGCTTTATGTAGATTTTCATACAAAAATGCTCACTTCATTTAAACTAATATTATGAAAGTTAGTTTGTTTGAACGCGCTAATCTTAGAAACTAGGTACTGGGCCGAGTCTAAAAATTATTTTTGTGTTGGATAGTCCATATCGAGGAATAATTTATACAACATCACGATACGACCAACAGAAGCAGAGCATTAATGAAAAATGTAGCAAAAACGGGAAAAAGAAAACTATTTTTAAACACATGACCGGTGAAAGAGGCGTTTAGGCGTTGAGGCTGTTTAGTGCACTCCCTTACAGGCAATAAGATTTAATGATCAGCCATTTTAATGCCCATACTGCTGGATCCAGATAGATAGACACTGCATTTAGAGCCCACGGCCACGGCGACTTTTTGTATCGATGCAGTAGCGATGCTGTCGCGATGGGTTCCTTGGTGTGAGCCCTTGCCACATAACCACGATTCAGTCGCAATGCAAACGCGATACTGTCGCGCTTCCGTCGCAATGCATACGCGATTAAGTCCCTGTTTCACAATGTCCAATTAGGAGATACTTTCCAGTTTACTTGACAGTTTTGTATGGACTATCTGTCAAGTAACAGCTTATCAGAACTTACTAAGACATTGTGAAACAAGCCCTTAGAGTAGTAAGAGCACGGCGACGTTGTAGCGATGCTGTCGCGCGTTAGTAGCGCGTTGCAAAAGCGACTAACGCGCGTTAGTAGCGATGCTGTCGCGCGTTTGTAGCAGTGCTGTCGCGCGTTAGTAGCAGTGCTGTCGCGCGTTAGTAGCGATGCTGTCGCGCGTTAGTAGCGATGCTGTCGCGCGTTAGTAGCAGTGCTGTCGCGCGTTAGTAGCGATGCTGTCGCGCGATAGTAGCAGTGCTGTCGCGCGTTAGTAGCGATGCTGTCGCGCGTTAGTAGCGATGCTGTCGCGCGTTAGTAGCAGTGCTGTCGCGCGTTAGAAGCGATGCTGTCGCGCGTTAGTAGCAGTGCTGTCGCTCGTTAGTAGCGATGCTGTCGCGCGTTACAAAAAGTCGCCGTGGCCGACGGCCCTTAGTGGTCAATAAATGTCATATTTCTCAGACGTTCCTTTTATTTCACGACATCTCTATTAACTTTATCCTCTAACGTACAATCGGAGATAAAGTAACAGCTGGAAAGGAAATGAACAGTTGAGGCGAGGAGTGAATGGCGGCCATTATTTTCCCTGGACCTCCAAATAAGGAGGCCCAATCTGCACGGCAATTAGTGGGATGTTACTGCTGTTTAGTAAATTAACGCCGGCCGGTTGTTTCGATCTGAATTAAAATGGGAGAAATTATATCTTATTTATAGGGCACATGGACTGAATAAAAAATGTCAATGCTTAGGTATAATAGTGGACTATGCATTAGGAATTAGGATACATGTCGCAGGCGGATGGTTGAATCCGGCAGATGGTTAAGTATGGCAGCATGAACCCCTCGGAAGTCCTGTATAGAACACGTGATAGGTTAGAAAGTAAAAGTAGTAAGCTTAAATTTCGTGGTTTTTTTTTGTGACTCCGCCATCTTTTGGGAAGATAAAATAGGTTACGGAAAAAATTATCGGCCTAGGCGTTTACTTGAATGGCGGATTCACCAGTTGGCTGCGACATATATACGTAGATAGTTGAAAAAGGCATGATAACAGCAGAATTTAAAGTCAAAGTCAAACTCAAAGTTTATCCAATTTTGATTGTGATTTACAATGCTTGTGAACGTCATAAAAGCTACGCCATCGGTTTGCAAACCCTATGACGGGACACCTTGGAGAAGAACCGTCAAGAAACTCTTCAAGGGTTGTTTTTTTTTCTGAAGTCAAATTGAAAAATGACCTTAATATTTATATGAGTATAATTAAGGTCATTTTCCATCACAATTACACAATGGGTTATGAATTGATAAAAGGCCCCGTTATGATCAAATTTATTTTTACGAAAAAATGTTTGTGATCAGTGAAGTTACTTCTAAAGATGGCTGACTTCTCACCCACGTGGACAACTTATTAGATACTCGTCATGAATATTAAGTTTTGAACCGCCTCTGTGGTCTAGTGGTACACACCACCGGTATTAGACCCTGAGGTCCCGGGTTCGATTCTCATAGGGGGTAACTTTTCGTATTAGATTTTGGTGGTGGGAATTGTACTAAGTCCACCTGGCTAGCTACCACCATCTTTTATGTAAGTCTGACGCCGTAATAATGATGTTTTTAGCATTATTGTGTTCCGGCAGAAAGTTAGAGATAAATAGCCAGTTCCTCAGTGAATGAGGATTCCGGGAGTAGTGTGCTTCCACCTTCAGCCTTATCACCACTTTCATCAGGTGTGATGAAGACTAAGTGTAAAAAAGTACGAGTGCAGATCACGTTGTTTGTCCTACCGTGGTCAAAAGTCAAAACGACTTTTGACTGAAACATCTGTCAAAACTTTAATGTATTGTACTTACAATAAACAAAATAATGTAATGCCTACAATTTGGATCTGGCACTTTACCGGCTGCCCCGGCACGCTCGCTTTACTCGCTTGGCTTTCACGTCAACCTAACATGCTACACTCCTCGCTATTTTAATAAAAAAAAGTATGGTTTTTGCCTTACATTTTTAGTGACAAGTGGTTTTGACTGTAACATAATCTAATAACTCCGTTATGCATATGCACGAGCACACACAAAAAATAGTTTAGTAAGTATCTTAACTTTCTCACGCCTCCAAAACATGCATGTATAAAATACCTAAATATATTCCCGTTGATGTTGTCTATTTTCCGGCACAAACACAATTTGCGCCGTCTCAGGTGAATTTGCATGTATATTGGCTCACCCGAATCTGATGAGATCCGATAGATGGCGCTTTTTGGTGGTTTCAATATTTACAAGAGATTTAAAAATAAATGATACACCTAGCGCTAAACGAACAACGAGGGGTGACGAGGGTGTGGACTGTTTGCTGAACTTACCAGTTGTAAAGCCGACTCCAAACTTAGTGCGCGAATCGCGCGCGAAGGTCGCAAAGGTCCGCAAACGCTAAGTGTGAACCCTTTCGCTTAATCTCGGAATTCATCTCGAAAATTTCGCGCGGCGATGACATCGGTCGTCGCGCCGTGAATCGCGCATTAAGTTTGGAGCCCGGCGCTTAAGTAGGTAATTATAAAAATTATCATCATGTCAGCCGAACGATGCCCACTGCTGGACATAGGCCTCCCCCAAGGATCTCCACAACGATCGGTCCTGCGCTGCCCGCAGCGGCGCACCGCGACCTTGACTAGATCGTCGCCGTCGGTCCACCTTGTAGGGGGCCTGCCCACAGAACGTCGTCCGGTACGCGGTCGCTATTCGAGAACCTTTCCGCACCAACGGCCATCGGTTCTCCGCGCTATGTGTCCCGCCCACTGCCACTTCAACGATGCAATCCTTCGAGCGATGTCGTTGTTTTAGTTCTCCAGCGGATCTCATCATTTCTGATTCGATCGAGCAGGGAAATACGAAGTATTCTGAGTATAAAAAATATAATTTTACTCAGGATTAAATAAGAATATAAAACCAAACCTGTTAACCCTGACAAGTTTCTCTTTGTGCTATCGTTAACGGCGAAATTGACCAGCCCGCCCGCGCTTCCGTTTGCAAAGCGCCTAAGGTTAAGGCGGCCTTTAGCTAATAAGTATAATTTGTAATACTTAGATGAAAAATAAAAGAATAACAACTATTTTAACTAAAATCTTTTCAGACGGTATCTTGTTAGAATTGCTGTATTTTATCACAATTCATTGAAAATAATAACTCTTTTTGCATTCACAGTGCAACTTTTATGATCGCAAATTTAATATGAAAAAGTGCATGTTGTGAGACGGGTTGATTTTTTCTAATATTTCATTTTCAATAAGTAATTCATTGAATAAAAATAGCACTGAAAATTAAAAAAAAAATTACATTGATGTACTTAATTACTTTTAGAGGCACTAGTATGATTTATTTTTTACTTATACAGATTCATCTCGTACACTTTTTTCTTTTTTCCAACATTTCCTTAAGCCAATCCGTCGTCATCCAATACACCTGCCAAATTAGAATTCATATCCTCCCGCCTCCAGGTAACAAGTCAGATTGTTTCGTCAACTTTGATATCCTGAATCATTCGGCGAGCATTCAGTCACAGATCAAACAGGGTACAGGCCTAACTGCGGACTGACAAACAATGTATACCTAATAATATTGTAAGCGAGATAGCGAAAATACGGCTGAAGGTGGAATCGCACTAGCTCGGGAATCTTCAACTGACAAACTGGCGAAACACAACATGCTGAAAACATCGCCGTATTGGCGTCAGAGTTAAATAATATGGTGGTAGTTTGCTAGGCAGACTAAGTCGTGGGCCACACTGGAGCGGCGCGTCTTGCGTCCGCGTTGAGCGGGAAAAACAAATATATTGAGACGGACGACGGGAGGGGCCACACTGGCGGTTGCCGCGACCGGCGCGGAGGGAATAGTACGTGTTCGCGCGCCCTGCGGGTCCGCAGGTCGGCTCCGCGCCCCGCGGTCGCTCCAATGTGGCCCACGACTTAGAAAAAATCGCTCTTTCTTGTGCTCTCCGGGATTAAGTTTGACTTCTGTACTTTCTATATTCTATGATACGGTCTCCAGGATAAGGGAACTTTTCACACGGGCAAGTGAAAATTGCCCCAGGGTTTATGCTACAAATTCTGCTCCACAACAAAGATTTATTTTGCATAAATTTAAAATTCCTCGCTTCCTGCCTTTGAGAGCAGGGGTGCCAAAATTAGTTTTAGAGTGCCTATGTGGTCGACTAGCGAGACTAGGCAAACTGAATTAATGGCTTAATAGTTTTTGGAATAACATTGTACCTCGTGTGTAAATAAAACTTGCAACTCTACGCAGAACATTTATTTAGTTAGACGAATCTGTTGAAACTTTATTAATGAATTTGTCTCTTTTCGATCAACAAAAACACCTAGGTCTAGATACATTGTTGGAGTGACAAACACGGCTGAGCAAATATGCACCCACTGAGCCACTTGAGCGTATATTTATAGGTAGTTCCTGTCATTTATGTTATGACATAAGATCGTACATTATTTATTTACCTTTTTTCTCAGCCATAAAAAGTTTTAATTTAATTCGTAAGCCATCATCTAGTACTATTGTTGATCGAAGATTTGGAGACAGTTTTTTGACATAAATATAGTCAAAATCGTAGAAATTTACGAAAGGACATTTTTCATTTTCGGCTAGGACTTTGTACACTATTCGTACTAATAGTAAAAAATATAGTAAAGTCATATAAAATACTAGCTTTCCGCCCGCGGCTTCGCCCGCGTATACTACACGACATTATCCTGATGGAATGTAATATTTTCCGGGATAAACTATGTCATTCTCCAGCTCCCAATCTACCCCCTTACCAAAAATCACATTGATCCGTTACTCCGTTTGGACGTGAAAGACGGACAAACAAATAATATCTACTTATTGATTTTCCCGTGGGAATATGATATTATAATCCTTGCCAGGGTCTCCAATTATTTACTTAAATACCAATTTCTGCCCCCAAATTAGCCCGCGCTTACAGTGATTTTTCCATACAATGAGATTTCCCGCGGTAAAAAGTAAAATATGTCCTTTCCAGGGCCTTAAACTGTCTCTATTCTAAACATCATTCTTCCCATGAACTCAAATTATCGCCTTAAATACCAATTATATTCTACAGCTAAGCCCGAGCTAAAACTTATTTTACCATGGAAATGAGCCTTATTCCCGCGGTTACAATTTGCCTAGGTATGTCCTTCCCATGGGTGTCCCGGTGCTCCTATCAGTAGGAGCACCCGGAAGCACTGTCTCAACTCAAACTATCTCCATTCCAAATTTCATCAAAACTGGTTCAGCCGTTTTGACGTGAGCATATACAATTTCGCATTTATAATAATAGTAGGGATAGTAGAAATTGGAATATGAATGGCCGGCGACTACGTCCGCGAGTACTACATCGCAAAATATAGTGTCAAAAAGTAGGTAGATAGGAATTCTCTAATGTCTCATCAGTACCATCATCAATCTATTTTAATGTCCTCGCTGCTGGGGCATAGGCCTTCATATAGATGGATAAGGAGAATGGGCCATGACCTTCCACACGGGCCCATTGAAGTTACGGTGTACTAACCAATCCAAATGCAGCCAGAAACATCGGATTATCGTGTCTTCCGAAGCACGATATATTTTTTAACAGCAATCCCATGATAGACCATTGCAAAAGTAACATAACCTCATCGATCGCAGGCCGAGCACGCTACCCGTGGTTTAGGCATGAGAAGGTAACGAACGATACCTAGACAAACAGGAGCTACTATCGTATGAATAATATTCGGACATTCTCCTACTCTTGAACTACCAAAATGCAAAAAATCAAGTCAATACTTTAAAAAAAAAATTGTAAAACTGATTTTCTTGAGTTTTATTCCAATGCATAAAGAGTTTGCTTTGCACGAAAATGAGCTGTCATGGGACCCATGCTTCATTGAATAAAGTGAACAAAAAAAACTTTACTTTTTCCCGAGTTAAAAAAAACCGTATGAAATTTTCCCTGCCAGAGTTCAATTATCCCGATCGATTTAGCCGTTTAAGTAGTTGTGATTGAGCCATAAACATCCAAACTCCGTATCTTTAATACCCCACCCACCCTAAATAAACATTAACCCCCCCACCCCTTTCTACCCTATTAGGTGTTTTTTATTTTGCCTACGCAGATCATTTTTAATGATAACCTAGTATCCTTCATACCAATTTCCATACTCCTAAGTCCAGAAATGAGGAAGTTTTCATATAAGCCTTAATCCCCCCTTTCTACCCTATTAAGGGTTTTTTATAACTTCGCATACGCAGATCATTTTCAATCGTGATTAGTATCCATCATACGAATTTTCATACTTCTAAGTTTAGAAATGAGGAAGTTCCATATAAGCTTAATCCGCCCGTTTTACCCCATTATCGGGGAGTTTTTTTAACTTCGCTTACGCAGATAATTTTCAATCGTGATCAGTATTCAACATACCAATTTACATACTTCTAAGTTCAGAAATGAAGAAGTTCCATATAAACTTTATCTCCCCATTTTACCCTATTAAAGGGGAGTTTTTTTTACTTTGCATACTCAGATCATTTTCAGTCGTTACCAGTATCCAACGTACCAATTTTCATGCTTCTAAATCCATTAATGAGGAAGTTCCATATAACCTTAACCCCCCCATTTTACCCCTTTAGGGGGGGAGTTTCCTAAAATCCGTTCTTAGCGGACGTCTCCTAGGCATAATCTACCTTCCTGCCAAATTACATCTTCGTTGGTCCAGTAGTTTTCGAGATTTCGTGATGAGTGAGTTATGTCCCCTCGATTTTATATATATAGATTTAAATTCTCATTGTCTTTCTGGATAAATGGTACAAAAATAAACTTTAAAATAAAAGTTCTTTGCCATCCATGATCACACTGGCAACCATATTTAAATCACGTTTGGAAACATTGATGTTTCTGTACGAAAAAACGATGACATTGACGACTGATGATAATCTGTCAATGTTAACCTTTTTTTAATATGAGTGTGACGTTTTACCGCCATATTGAATCGGGGTTGCATAAAATTAAGACTAGATAATGCTTTTGTACCATAAAACACGTTAGCTTATAGCGATATAATTAGTTTTTAGTTATTACATTTATCTTTTGCTTGCCTATGGTATAGTGTACAAAGTCCTAGCCGAGGCTCCATACAAAACTGAAAAATATCCTTTTTAACCGACTTCTAAATCAAAAAGGAGGAGGTTCTCTATTCGTCTGTATGTATGTTTGTTTTTTTTTTTTTTTTGTGTATGTCCACACCGATTACTCGAAGACGGCTGAACCGATTGAAATGGTTCAAACGTTATTACATCAGGTGGGTTTCCAAGTTGGTCCCATTTTTTGAAATTTTGAAATTGGTTCAGTAGTTTTCAGGAAATTTATTTTATTTTATTTTATTTTTCAATTTTTCGGGAAGCTTACAGCTAGGTTACAGAAGAAAAAATACAAACTTAAATAAATATGAAAGGCCAATTACAAGCTTCCACATGTAAATATTATATAAATAAATGCCTACGTAAGATGCAGAAGTATTACAACCTAGTAATTAATATAATAAAAGAGATTATTTCAAAGAAAAATAACTGGCGCTTAACATTTGTTTTAGCTTACTTGAAGAGGTGTTGAAAAGATCTATATCATATTGCTTTGCCACACCATTGAAAGACTTGCTGGTTCTAATAAAGAACGAATTTTGCTGATAATTGGTTTTGCACAAGGGGACGTGTAGTACGTTAGGGTTACGGAAGGAAGTTACCGGAACTCGTAAACCTATGCCATTTAAAAGCTCAGGACAATCGACAGCGCCACTCGCTATGCTAATAAAGTACGACAGGTCCGCATTGCGTCTTCTTTCAACCAGTGGTAAGAAATGAAACTTACGGCATCGCTTATCATAATCCTGAATGTAGGTACTTGTCTTAAACTGTAGATATCGCAAAAACCGTTTTTGGATCCTTTCGATTCGCGATTCGTACAGTTTATAACACGGGTTCCATACTTGAGAGGCATATTCTAAATGGCTGCGTACAAGGGAACAGTAAAGTATTTTCAGTGCTTTAACAGAGTTGAAATCATGTGATAACCTCATTACGAATCCAAGTGTCCTAGATGCCTTAGCCACAATGTTGTTTATGTGTTCGTCAAACAACAATTTACTATCGAACGTCACTCCTAGGTCACGTATGGTAGTGACTCGGGCAAGGTCAGCGCCTAACAGTTTATAAGGTGTAAGAATGGGTTCCAATTTTCGAGTATAGCTACAGACATAACACTTTGAAACATTAAGATCTAGCTTATTATCTTGGCAGTAACGCTCGAATCTAGTGAGGTCCTCCTGCAGATGCTGAGCGTCTTGAGCAGAATTGATCGGCATCAACACCTTCATGTCATCAGCGTACAATAAAAATTTTGCATGAGTAAAACATGACGAAATATCGTTTACGAAGATGTTGAAGAGTAACGGTCCCAGTAAAGAACCTTGGGGCACACCAGATGGTATGAACATGGGAGAAGAACTGTAGCCGTTAAGAACAACAGTCTGACATCTGTCTTTCACATAAGAGGAAAACCATCTAAATAAATTACCCTTAATACCTATAGCTTGTAGTTTATGCAGGAGTATTGTGTGATCTATACGGTCAAAACATTTACTATAGTCCGTATAAATCACATCAACCTGAGACGGTACCTTCATATGTTTAGTCAGAAAGTCGCTACATAAAATAAGGTTAGACGTCGTTGATCTGCCTTTAACAAAGCCGTGCTGCTCCGGACACAAAAATTGCTTAACGGCTGCGTATACTTGTTTGTAGACAACTTTTTCTAGCACTTTTGCAAACAAACATAACTTGGAAATCGGTCTATAATTATCGACTATATCTTTAGGCCCTTTCTTATGAATTGGTGTGATAAAGGCAGATTTCCAAATGTCAGGGACAATGCCTTCATTCAGTGAACGCCTAAAAAGAATACTAAGAGGGACTGCCAGAGACTTGGAACACTTCACGATAAAAATTGCTGGGATATTGTCGGGCCCGGCAGATTTATTTAAATCTAGTGAAGCTAGTAATTTAGAAATTTCCTGTATGTCGATTTTAATGTCACCAATATCAGCCGAAGAATCTACTACGTCATTTAAAATAACTGGCTGAGAGTTGTGGAAAAAATTGGAGTGAAAGTAATCACCAAACATATCACAAATTACTTCCCCATCTCCAGACGTGCGTTGTCTATAGTGAAAAACAGAAGGATAGGTATTATGTTGGTTCTTCAGTTTTACGTAGGACCAAAATGCCTTGGGGTTGGAGGAAATCGACTTTCTTCTCTTGAAAATAAAAATGGAAATCTTGAAAATACTGTCGTTTTCGTTACCACTTTATGTGAATTCAATACGTATCTTTAGGCATAACTCCTTTGTTTATAAACCGATTTAGATGATTCTTATTTCGTTACAAAGGGGATACCTCAAGGTATTTAAACCGACTTCGAAAAAGGAGGTTTTCAGTTTGATCACATACCTATTTACCAGAAAACACGTAAATTGCCTGCACGATGCACTAAAAAGAGTGAAATAAAAATTGTTTTTCTAAAAAAATAAAACCGCCTTCAAAAAAACCACATCAAAAAAGTAAGAAATAATTCCTCACCAAATAAATAACGTAAGTACTTTGAAGTCGGGCGGGTTTTAGCAAAAACAACATAAAATTGTACATGTTTCACGCCCGACTTCAAAGTACTTACGTTATTTATTTGGTGAGGAATTATTTCTTACTTTTTTGATGTGGTTTTTAACCTAAAGTTTCAGCGGGGAGCTCCCCTTCGATTATATAATCTATTATTTCATAGTCGACAGCCCTAACAAATATGCTAATAGCTCCAATGATTCCATCTACAGCTAAACTTACTCGTCGCAATAGGTAATAATTATTTCCGGAAACACGTGGGAAGAAAACGCGTATTGTTTTGATTACTTTTTGGCACTGTAAATATTTCTGTTGTAAATGTTTGACGGTGAAATAATATTAGCTTTTCAGAATTAACATTAAATTAAATTATTAGGAAAATCCTTCTTAATATTATAAATGTGAAAGTTTAGATGTTTGGATGTTCAGATGTTTGTATGTTTGTTACTCAATCACGCCTAAAACGGCTGAACGGATTTGGCTGAAATTTGGGACACAGATACTTTGTAGCCTGGAGAGGAACATAGGCTATTTTTTATTTCGGAAAAACATCACATTCCCGCGGGATAACGTCGTGTAGTCCACGCGGGCGAAACCGCGGGCGGAAAGCTAGTAAAATAATAAAAGGAAATATTTAATGTTGTGGATAAATAAGTAGGTACCTAACTATAAAAATATTAGTAAAAGTGGATAAATCTGTAGGTACTTACTTACTTATAATAAAACTGTAAACGAGTCAATTCTGTACATTAAAAAGAAAAAGAAAAAAATATGTAAGTAACTACCTCCATTCCAGGGGTCTTCTTTAACGAAACAGATACCAAAAAAGGGTTTTTGAATCCGCGTTTCACGCAAAAGGAGGTACTAGAGTGTGTGTCAGATAACTCTGCACGTGCCTGGCGCGTTTTTGGTTTTTTTTGTTCTAATGTTATAGAAAAGATTAGTTTTCGATTTTTACCGCGCGCAGACTTGTCTGACGAGCACTCTAAACGGATTTTTATGTTATAAGTATAGCTATTGGTCCTCGCCAACATATTTATAGGCTATAATTTTTTTTGAAGATCGAATACCTGATGTAGAACTTATTATAACAGTCCAGCCGAACTAAGAGATATAAAAACACCAAGCGAAGAGTTATTAATCTGTGAAAAACACCGTCTTAAAGAGGATTGTTAAACGTGATTAGCAGTTTCTATTGATGTACAAATTTTGAAGGTCTGGTACACCTGATGTGAAACCATGAAGCTCGAATTATTACTGAGGTAACTGGAGAGTGCAGTACCTACGAACAATTTTTTGTGACCACAAATTACACAGTGGCTGTCTTCCGTCTCACCTACACTTTAAAAAAATACGTATGGTCATATGAGACAACTGACAGCCACTACATACTAAATGTCAAATTTGCTGGTGTTCACTTTTTTATTCAGGGTGAGAACTCCAGTTACCTCAGTATTAAGTCGAGCTTCATGTGTGAAACCCTAGCAGCCAGGTTAAACTATAAGATATACAAACTAAGTTTCTGAATAAAAATTGTCTAACGCGATTTTCATTGACGAAAAAATAACGATGGTCTGGTACAGCTGATGTGGAACCCTAGCAGCCCAGCTAAATCATAAGAGATACAAATACCTATAGCATCTGTTCAGCGTGATAGGTATTTTCTTTTCGTCTAGTTGTCATGTACACAGCTACTTAGTTGTCTTAATATAATACCATTTGGTTTGTCTTTCTACAGCATACATAACTATCAACCAAGCTAGTCTCCTATAGAATAGTAGTTCATAAGTAAAGGTTGTACAGTGCCACAAGCTTTTCTGTTCCGGTGACAGCCGTGACAGAAGAGCCACTTGCAATACGAAATTAGCTGTCAAAATGGACTGTCGTATGAAAACTGTTTTAGTTCCAAAGATAATCACCGGAACAGAAAAGCTTGGCGCACTATATTTCATTTATTTTGTTTTTTTTATGAAACAAGTTGGATTTGTTCGGACAAACAATGATACGGTCCGAATCAAACTTGCAAGCGTAATTTCGTTTGGCGAGGGGTCTCTTGGGAAATGAAAAATGAGAAAGTGAGTCATTCCGAACTGCGGTATCAAAGTAAGATTAAGGGAGCGGTTACTTTTTCGATCATAAATAAATAAATAAAACTTACAGTTTTGTTATACAAAACTATTTTATTACACGCGGCGCGGTAACATCGCACGTATGAATTCTACTTACTCGTTGTTGTGATTTTCATATAAAAAATAGCATCTAAATAAAAGTCTTACGGTTTTCTTCTATTTTTAACCGACTTCTAAATCAAAAAGGAGGAGGTTCTCTATTCGTCTGTATGAATGTTTTTTTTTTTGTGTGTATGTCCACCGATTACTCGAAGACGGCTGAACCGATTGAAATGGTTCAAACGTTATTACATCAGGTTGGTTTCCAAGTTGGTCCCATTTTTTGAAATTTTGAAATCGGTTCAGTACTTTTCAGGAAATCTTGAAAATACTGTCGTTTTCGTTACCACTTTATGTAAATTTAATACGTATCTTTAGGCATAACTCCTTTGTTTATAAACCGATTTAGATGATTCTTGTTTTGTTAAAAAGGGTATTTTAACCGACTTCGAAAAAGGAGGTTTTCAGTTTGATCACATACCTATTTACCAGAAAACACGTAAATTGCCTGCACGATGCACTAAAAAGACTGAAATAAAAATTATTTTTATAAAAAAATAAAACCGCCTTTAAAAAACCACATCAAAAAAGTAAGAAATAATTCCTCACCAAATAAATAACGTTAGTACTTTGAAGTCGGGCGGGTTTTAACAAAAACAACAAAAAATTGTACATGTTTCACGCCCGACTTCAAAGAACTTACGTTATTTATTTGGTGAGGAATTATTTCTTACTTTTTTGGTGTGGTTTTTTGAACGCGGTTTTATTTTTTTATAAAAATAATTTTTTCAGCAATATCTCCAACTGTCAGAAAAATCTACTCAATCGCTTCGATCAACAATAACACCTCTAGGTCTAGATAGGTACATAGTTGGAGTGACAAACACGGCTGAGAAAATATGCGCCCACTGAGCCACTTGAGCGTATATTTATAAGTAGTTCCCTGTCATCTTTTTGCCGGTTCTTCTCGCTACAAGGTCTCCTGCCGTAGGATTTGCGAACCGATGGCGTAGCTTCATTGACGTTCTTAAGTGTTGTTAAACAAACCTAAATTGAATAAACGATATTGAATTTTGAATTTTGAATCTATGACAAAAGTCGTACATTATTAACCTTTTTTCTCAGTTTTTATTTAGTTCGTGAGCTCTCATCTAGTACTATTGTTGATCGAAGTTCAATCGCCATATACTTTTGAAAGAATAGGTAGGTACTCATTTCTAAAACAAAAATATAGGCAGGATATCAAATTAATACTTTAATTTAATTTAATTTATTTAATTTATTCATTAAGGCACATCAACATCACAAACACAAAACATTTTAAACATATCATTACATTAATTAAAACTAGTGCTTCTGACTATTATAGACATGTACAGCATTCATAAAAATAAAACAGTTCATGATTATGTTAACATAAAAGTACCTATCTACATATTTAAATATCTATAAATAATTGAAAATTAATTATTTATTTTATTTTACATGTATATAAATTTAAAACTAAAAGTAATAAAAGAGTTGATCCAAAGCACATTTTAAGGGAAAACAGACGAGAAAGTATTATATTATAATACTTATTTAACATTCAACATTATATAGGTACTTACCTAAATCAAATCCATTCTAAAGGAAAATTAATTTCCCCATGAATATAGAATACCTTTAACTCCTTTACAAATCTCATTTAATTGAAACAATTAGGTCTTTACCAACACACATTAATATTAGAATCAAACATTGTCCCAAATTAATTTCAAAGCAGCATTAAGGGCAGGATCTTCCAAAAACTCTGTCTTTGTCTTTTTACTTACGTGTGAAGAGTAATGAAAATAACCTCACTTTTTCATTTTTTCAATGTTTTTGTTGTTATTTTGAGCTTAAATTCACTTTTTGAAAAAGTAGCCTGAGTCTACAATATGTCATTACTTACCTATTTTTCTATATATTATTCGTGAATTAGAGATTAATAATCTAAGTATAAAACCAAAAAAATATAAAAATAATGAAAATTTTCTTTGTTTATGAATTTTTTTATTGTCGAGTTACGATACGAACATCGTGTTTCTAGCCACAAAATAATCAAGATCGTTTATCAAATTTCAACATTATATTTTTATCTGCTCATAATAAAGAATATTTGATTGTTTACTTTTGCATGAAAAATAGGTTGATTTCGATAATTTGGAGGTACGTGCCCTTAATATGACTTGAACGAGGCTTTTCATTGCGTATTCCATTGCCTCAGCTCCCAAAACTTAACTATTACAAGCAATAAATTTTGAATTAGAGCTAGACCTTTTAGCATTCTGTTTAATGAATTATTCAAGTAGTATTTGGAGGAACTCTAAACGAGAAACATTAATTTGTCATTAGCAATTTGAAGACTTTAATTCTTGCAGAAGTAGGTTTCGAATTTGTTGGATTGACTGACAAAGGACAATGACCATTTTTGTATGGCAGCTGGCGTCTTTTTTAGGGTTCCGTAGTCAACAAGGAACCCTTATAGTTTCGCCATGTCCGTCTGTCCGTCTGACCCCAGTCTAGCTCAAAGACTCTTAATACTAGACAGCTGTAATTTGGCATGAATATACATATTTACCACGCCAACAAAGTGGGAAAGTAAAATTTTGAAAAATATTTTTTTAAGTTATCTCCCCTACACGTGAAGTGGGTATGTAATTTTTTTTTCTTGTCTACCCCATAGTGTGGGATGTCGTTGGATAGCAATTTCAAAAACGTTGTGGGTTCGTGGAGACAGTTTTTTGATTGAGGCCTTTGTTTCTGAATTATTAAGCTTTAAAGTGCTAAATTTTGTTAGAGTCAGGTGCCCCCCCCCCCCCTCCCCCACCAGCCAAATGGTTGTTTCTGGATACGTGAAAAAATTCACGATAGTAGTACATATGACGAAGTTAAAAGGAAAACTATCACAGCTAAGTAGGCTTTACAAGTTTTTGAGATATAACACATTTTCGAAAACCGCAAATATAACTTTGTATACGAATACTATGAAAAACAAAGTTATTTTACTCTGGCAAAAAATGACAGTGGTATTTTTGCTAGGTGTACGTAATCGGTACGTGTACGTAACCCTTCACGAGCGAGTCCGAATCGCACTTGGCCGATTTTTTTTTCTTGCGGCCATCAACCAATCATTGAATTATAATTTGTTGGCAGACTACAGACAATATTTGCAAAGGAAGTATACCTGTAAACTCAGTCCGAACCGAGTGAGACTAGCTAGAACTTAACTTTGTTTTTCATGTTTGTATGAATTACAAAGTTACATTTGCGGTTTTTTAAAATGTTATATACTTAAGCGCGTCACAAACGGTGAAGATGCTATAATATTTTATCTTAAGATATCGTAAGATAAAATATTATAGCATCTTAAACTATCACACACGGTTAAGATACGATATATTTTGGAATCTTTTCACTCTCTCGATATCTGCCCTAGGTAGCAGACGAATATTCTGTAAAACATCTTATACAGGGTGATCAAAAATCAGCAATTCGGATTTGCTATTAGACTTATTGGACAGCTCATCAGACGATGATTCTGACCTGGAATTTGATATTAAAATTGCTATAGCTAATTCGAAGTCTAGATCAGTTTGGATAGAAAATCATATTAAGTTTAGAAAAGAACGCGGGGAATTTAATCTTTACGAAGATCGCTCAACGAAAAAGTTTCAAATGTATTTTAGGAAATCAAAGGAAGCATTTCTTGCAATTCACAATCTGATTAAAGAAGATAAAAAAATACAAACATGCGAGAAAGTATTACGACTGAAGAACGACTTACAATATGCATAAGGTGAGTAATAAGACAAACTACTTTTGTTTTTTTTTTTTGCTCATAAGTTGATACCTTGAAAAAGCAAACAATATAAATAAAACAGGTACTTAACCCATAGTGTGTGTACAACACAATGGTATTGGATTGGAACGAAATAACACTGAAAAAACTTAAAACAGTACTAGTCCAGTGAATAGAGGGTTTTTAGCTGGTCCGGTAGTTTTTAATTTTTGATATGTTGTCTAGGATGGTTTGTGATGTGAGTATTTAAAATGCAAAATGCAGCATGCAACATTGTGAAGAATCTTTTCTGGCTAAAAACAACATATCAAAAACGGGACAACCTGTATACACATCTTTTCGTATCCAAAATATATATTTCGTATGTTAAGATAGTATCTTAACATGCAAAATATATATTTCCGTATCTTAACATACGAAATATATATTTTCCGTATCGCTTAGCATCTTAAGATACTTAATATGAAAATATATGTTATCTTCGTCGTGTGTGATGGTCCATTGAATTGTATGGCGAGCGATATTATATGTTAAGGTCAACACATTCGTTCGAACAACGTTACAGAACGTCCAAACCTGATCTTTGTGATGACGCACATAGTCTAATCACGTCCTAAGAAAATATTAATTTCTAAGCACAACGGCTGGCAACGTCAAATTTCTGTACAATCTTCAGGTAGCTACGTCATTGCGCCGCAACGTGTCAAATTTTCAAAGTTCTAGCGCTACTATACATAAGTTTTTTTTTTACTTGAACATAACTCACAAACACATTGACAGGTACCTACACACACATGAACAACGTCGTCAAACGTCGTTTTTGGTTAGGGCCGCCATACTGCCAGTCTGCTTGCGCGCCGCTACAGTGACCCACGTTTCTCGCTACAAAACCCTCTCAGGCCGTGCATTTTAGAAAGTTATCGTAAGTTATTATTTGGTTTTCTATAGTTTTATAGGATATGGTGATAGTTGTTATGAGTGCGTTATAGTACAATGTTTCGTAGTATAGTAAATTTTGTGAATTTTATAGATGGGAATTAGAAAAAGAGGGCAGAAGAAGCCATCTAAGAAAAAAGTAATTGAAGTAGGTTGCGAAGAAAAGTGTGAAGCTGGACCAAGTGGGATATCAAGAAAAACCCAACCCGTAAGTTATATTTTTTTGTTTCTTTTTTTGAAAAAACATCTCTAATTATAAAATTTTTTACTTTTTTGCATTCACAAAGCAATTTTTATTAATGAAAAATTTAAAATGAAGTATTTAGAAAAAACGACCCGTCCCACAACCAGCTCCGATGGGACTCGAACCCACGACTTTTCGCTGTCCGGGCGATTGTTCTCAGAGCAGTCGCCCGGATGGGATATATAGTTTTTTCTAAATAGTGAAGTACTTCATTTTTGAATTTTTTTCAAAATATCTCTAATTCACGCATATGTTCTTATTTTGTGTCCTGAATAAGATTAGCTAGCTTAATAATAAGCTATGTTTTTTGTTGTAGGTGGAAAAATCACGCCAAAGCTCAAAGTAGAAAAAATGCTTCCATGAAGTTGTTTGAATGTGATTCTTCATCAATGCCATCTACACTAGACCCATTTAGTGATGATGGAGAGTATGGCTCCGATGACAACTTTGATCCAGGATATGATGATAATACAGACAGCACCAGCACTGTAAGTGATCACACAAAGCAACGTGAAAAGAAAAAACTAAAGAAACGTTCCAAGGACCACCCAACAAGGTCTCAAGGTAAACGCAACTCTGAAAGTAGCGTGAGTAGCAGCTCTGAATCTATAGCTGATACCGAAGGCTTTAGTGAGGGCACGGAGGTATCTGACAGCGATGATAACGATGATTCAATATCGGAAGCATCTAGTGATGCGAGTATTTTTGACATTAGAAAGAGAAAAAAGAAGGGGCAAAGTTCCTTTTTAGAATCAAAATCCAAAAAACCTAAGATCGCCAGTGCAGACCAGAGTACCGACACTATGTCGTTAGAGTCTGAGGCATTGCTGAATAACATGAAAAATCTTGAAAGCTCTTCAGTGCTACTCGATCCTGCCGAATTAGAAAATATGTCAATTTATTCAAATATCGAAGGAAGACACTCCCATCCTAATCCACAAATTCATGGTCCGGAGGATGCTGAAGAGGACCACGCTGCTGCAGCTGCTAGGGGTAATTCCGAGCCTGCGAACCTACCTGCATTGGACCTGGACGCAGCTGTGCAACGCCGCTCTCCTAGCTCTCCTGCATCGGATCCAATGGCTGCTGAGGGAAATCCAGCGCCTGCCTACCTACCTGCCCTGGACCTAGATGTAGCTGCGCAGCGCAACTCTCCTGGCTCTCCTGCACCGGATCCAGCAGCTGCTGAGAGAAATCCCGCGCCTGCTATTCTACCTGTCCTGGACCTGCACCTGGATGCAGCTGTGCAACGCCGCTCTCCTAGGTCTCCTGCATCGGATCCAATGGCTGCTGAGGGAAATCCAGCGCCTGCCTACCTACCTGCCCTGGACCTAGATGTAGCTGCGCAGTGCCGCTCTCCTGGCTCTCCTGCACCGGATCCAGCGGCTGCTGAGAGAAATCCCGCGCCTGCTAATCTACCTGTCCTGGACCTGGACGCAGCTGTGCAACGCCGCTCTCCTAGGTCTCCTGCATCGGATCCAATGGCTGCTGAGGGAAATCCAGCGCCTGCCTACCTACCTGCCCTGGACCTAGATGTAGCTGCGCAGCGCCGCTCTCCTGGCTCTCCTGCACCGGATCCAGCGGCTGCTGAGAGAAATCCCGCGCCTGCTAATCTACCTGTCCTGGACCTGAACGCAGCTGTGCAACGCCGCTCTCCTAGCTCTCCTGCATCGGATCCAATGGCTGCTGAGGAAAATCTCGCGCCTGCCCTGGACCGGGACGCAGCGGCGGAGCACCGCTCACCTAACTCTTCTGCACCACCGGATCTAGACGCTACTGAAGGAAATCCGATTTCGGCCAGCCCACCTGCACTGGATATAGAGGTTGTTGCAGAGCGTGGCTTGCCTGGCTCTCCTGTGCAGGACCCAGAGGCTGCCGAAAGAAACTTCGTGCCTGACACACTCCCCGAGATAGATCCAGAGACAAATCGCAGGCCAAGCACTCCTCCACTGATAAATTATGATTGGGAACACACGAGCACAGACATACCTTCGTTCGAGTTTGATGAAAGTTCAGCAGGTGTCCAGTTTGAAGTCAACCCAGGTATGACAGTTATGGAAATATTCAATAAAATTCTTAATCCAAACATTGTAGATTACATTGTAACATGTAGAAATACGTACGGACGAGCACTTTGCGAGAAGACAAGACCTGCTACTCGAAACTCACGTAGCCATAACTTTAGGGACACAAACCGAGAAGAAATATTGAAATTTTTTGGATTATGTTTGCTTATGGGTCAAGTAAAAATTCCTCAGAAACGCAAAAATTTTACGTATTCCGACCCACTGTATTATCACCCAATTTTTCATTATGTGATGTCCGCTCGAAGATTTGAGCAAATCTTGAGATGCATTTATGTATCAGATTTGGGATCAAAAGGAAAAGATAAAATTGAAAAATTTATTAATGCTATTACTAAGAATTTCAGGGAGTGCTATAAGCCATACAAAGAGTTAAGTTTAGACGAATCGTTGCTTTTATTTAGAGGCCGCCTGGCCTTCAGACAATATATAAAGAGCAAAAAAGCACGTTACGGAATCAAATTCTTCGAGTTGATAATAATTATATTATATTGATACAAAATATGATGTGTATGTGATTTTTTAAAAAAATTGTTGATTTTCTGAAAATATATTACTAGAAACTGATGATTCTTGAGTATTATTTCATATTGTATGCTTTAAATTATTTTATTTTTATAAATATAAGTCAACGTCAAGAAACGATGAGCGACAGATAATTTGCTCGTTTAGTCGATTTCTGATCAGAACGTCAAGTAACGTTGGCGTAATTAAACGTTGTTTCTCAAAACTTAAAATTTTAGTACATATGTTGTGGAACAACAGTTATGAACGTTAACGTGCATTGACGTTGCTTTTCTATCATGGTATCAATATTTGGCAACTAGTAACAGAACGGCTGTAAACGTTGACGTTGTTAAACGTTGCTGCATATAGTATAGGAATCTTGTCAAGAGATTAAAGCAGAACGTGTACTGGCGTTGACGTTGTTAAACGTTGTTCAGTAAAGTGTAGGAATCTGGTCTAGAGAATGAAGCAGAACGTGTACCAACGTTGACGTTGTGAAACGTTGTTGAATGTAGTGTAGGGATCTTGTCTAGAGATAAAAGCAAAACGTGTACCGACGTTGACGTTTAACGACGTTCTTGTAATCTGTAAGGTATAAAATACTTACAAATCGGAACAGAACGGCTGGTAACGTTGACGTACCTAAACGTTGTTGCCCCTTTGATGGATAATATTTTTTAGCAATATACCGGTGCGTTCTTGAACGTCAACGTTTACTGACGTAAGCGACAAGTCATATGCGATATTTTGTTTGTGATACGACGATACGAGTATGGACGTCGTCAAACTTTGTATGGAGTATTCATGCGCCACGGCCTATAAGTTGACTATTGTGGCATGCGTACTTGAACGTGTTAAGGTCAAACGATTAAGTCACAAAAAGCTGAAGGCTCGTTAGATGGCGCTACTTTCGCTATTTGGTAGTTTTTATTTTTTTGTTAATTATTCTTTGTATCTTTGTAACTCAAAATACTTTTTGCGGCTTCTATAAATAAATATTGAATTTTCGAAACCAACACTTGACTATTTGTAGTACAAAAATCATCCAAATATTTTGAATATGTTTTTCTGTCATCCAATTTTACTAATCACTCACACATGCATACCATAAATCCTAGTGAAAGTAACAAAACATTTCGAACCAGCTTAAAACGACAATGTGGCCTAGCGGTCTATATGCTTGACTCAGGCAACAGAGAGTTAAGGTTCAAACCTCAGGAAGCTTTTTTTTTATATTTATTATTGTTTTTAAAAAAAAACATTAAAATATTAATTTAGATGTATAAATTGCAACAATTGCAATTGCATTATTATTTTTTAAATTACACAAGTAGTCTATCAACTAATGCTCCAAAAAACGTATACAGGGAAAATAATGCTTGGAACACCATTTTTAGTGTTCCTTAGCCGAATGGCCAAAACCGGATAGATAGATTCGTCATTTGTCTGTCTGTCCGTCTGTCCGTATGTTACAGCCACTTTGATCCAAAACTATTATGACTACACATTTGAAACTTGGTAGGTAGATGTATCCTGTAAACCGCTTTACAATTTTTATACGAAAATAAAAATAATAACCCCATACATAAAACTGAAACTAAAAAAAATTTACCTATTCGTGTGGGGAGTCTATAGATAGGTCTTCAAAAATAATATAAAAGTTTCTTTAACCATTTTTAGGGTTCCGTAGCCGAATGACAAAAAACGGAACCCTTATAGATTCGTCATGTCTGTCTGTCTGTCTGTCTGTCTGTCTGTCTGTCTGTCTGTCCGTCCGTCCGTCCGTCCGCATGTCACAGCCACTTTTATCCAAAACTATAAAGTCTTTCTAAGTCCGCCTGGCTAGCTACCACCATCTTATCGAAGTCTGCCGCCATAACAATGATGTTTTCAGCATTATTGTGTTCCGGCAGTTAGAGATAAGATAGCCAGTTCCTCAGTGATTGAGGATTCCAGGAGTAGTGCGCTTCCACCTTCAGCCTTATCACCACTTATCATCAGGTGTCAGGTTCAACGAAAATTAGTTTGAATGAGATGTAGTAAGCACTTTTTGAGATATAACACATTTTCGAAAACCGCTAATGTAAATGAAAAACAATGTTATATTTTGCTGACGAAAAATGATAAGTACCTAATAGAATTTTGGCTTGGTATAGGCAATCGGTACGTTAAGTTTGTACGGAACCCTTCATGGGCGAGTCCAACTCGCACTTGGCCGATTTTTCCTTATCTATACTAATATTATAAAGGAAACATTTCCTTTATTCCCGTTTTGTATGTATTCAGGTATGTATGTAGGTATGTATGTATCAGGTATGTAACGAATAAACTCAAAAACTACTGGACTGATTGCAAAAATTCTTTCTGCTACATTATCCCTGATTAACATAGGCTATAGAATATTTTGAAAAAGTTAGGGATTCGTATGAAAACTTCGATAATGTAACTCAAGGTATGAAAAAAGATACCAAAAAAAACCTATATACCTCGCGGACCGAAGTATGATAAGGGGCGTGTGCACATCTATGAGATAGATAACTGCAGCACTTTCTTTCAATTGTAGACATAGGTTTCCATAGTAAAATGTATTTCTAACAATCTACACAATCAACTTTCGTAATAAAATAGCATAATATTTTAGTTTTGAAAACTGACAAGGTTCGATTTCCCACTACCGAGTACCGACCGAACCATTTCCGAGTCGTGTATGAGTTTTTTTGAAAATCATTGAATGCAGTTTTCTAAACTCTAATATCGACGACATGGTTCTATAAAACAAATATATCTCTATCTCTTAAAGTTTCAAACTTTCCCATACTGACCCATTGTCCGGTCCGGTCTAATGTTGTTTATCTATACATATATTATAAGGAGCAAAGATTTGATTGTTTGTTTGTTTATTTGCATCGAATAGGCTCCTAAACTACTAGACCGATTTAGAAGATTCTTTCACCATTAGAAAGCTACATTCTTCCCGAGTGATATAGGCTAAATTTTATCCCGATATTCCCACGGGTACCGGGTACCACGCGGGTGAAACCGCGAGGATCCGCTAGTATAGAATAATATTGAATGTTATAATTAGTGTATAATGTTGTATAGACAATGGTACGGAACCCTTCGTGCGCGAGCCCGATTCGCACTTGGCCGTTTTTTTTTAAATACTAGCGGCAACATTTTGATAGGCAACCCTATAGATATATATTCTCCTAATCATTAATAGAAGTACGTAAAAATTAGGTTATTAGCAAAAACTCGATGAGCGCACTAATTTGCAGTGGGATCTAGTACTAACTCAATAGAGAAATATGTAAATTATAATTGACACAAACCACATGACACAAACAGAAGAGCGGCATCGCGCGTTGCGCGTCTTAGCCGCATGGAACGGCAACGTCGCAAATTTGCTCGAAATGTTTGTATACGTACACGACTAATGTCACACACACATGCGTAAGTTTCATGAATATTTAGAGTTGATTTGTGCTATAATTCTGAATGAAAGTATGTAAAATATTCATTTCGCGGCTACTTAAACATGAGAAAAGACTATAGAACACATAATTTACCATAAATGGTGAATCCTAACATAGTTAAAGGTGAACGTTTTTTGTATGGTAATCGTTTGACCTTAAGATAAAATATTATAGTATCTTTACCGCCTGTGACGACCTTTACGGACGAATGGTTCTAACTTACTGTCTTAGCAAATATTGTTTGTTATACTATCAAGAATTGATGTTTAAACATTTTGTTAATGGCCGCGGACCAAAAAAAATAGACGCCAATTTTAGGCATTGCCTTTTGGAGAGGTTCGTAATATTAACTTAATTTTACAATATAGGGCAGGTGACCCCTTTGTGGCGGCTTTAAGGATTTGTTTCACTTTGAAGCACTAGAGACTAAAATGATATTAGGTATTTAAGACAAGCATTTATCTTAAATTATAGAGAATTTGTCTACATTTAAAACTACATTTTTCAAATTTAAAAAAGTATTTTTTTGGTCACTTATTAATAGTCATACTTTTGTAAATACTTATAGCGAACAATCAAAACCAAACCCAGGTTATTTTATAGAGCTAGAAACCAATCAATTGCAAAACAATCATTTGATTCAAAAAAACAAAGGTTTATAATTAACATCCATATAAAATTTATTATTAATTTTCGTACTAAAAAAAACAATTACCACTAGAGCATCGGTGGGAGCCAGTATACAAAAAAACGTATGACATAAGGAATTCTAACGATTATTGCCATAAAACATCTTACTTTAAAATGACAAAAAGTAATTTTAACACTCTAACTGCCATGGGATCCGCTGGGGGGTCCCAGCGATTCCGCTGAGGTGTGGGCCATCACTGAAAATGAAAAAATAATACAGTAAGCCGTGGGGTCCGCCGGGGCTTCTAGTTAAGAATGATTTTAGCACGCCCGTGGGATCCGAGGTGACTCCCTAAATTCAAACATATATATTTGTACTACTAGCCTGATAATAAGGAAAAAATATGTCTGGTATTGGCTTGCGAGTACAGTGAGCTACATGTTGAAAAAAAAATCGCCCAAGTGCGAGTCGGACTCGCTCATGAAGGGTTCCGTACCCACTTAACGTACCGATTACGTACACCTAGCAAAAATACCACTGTCATTTTTTGCCAGAATAAAATTGTAACGGCTGCCATTTTTACTTACTTCTTGCATTGTTTTATCCATAATAATCGCACAAACTATTAATGTTATGAAAAAATCATTACAATTATAAACAAATATGGTCTATTCAGTTCTATTGTATTTATGTGATAGGAGCTGTCAATGTCAGATGCCACTCAGCTGTCGGTTTGTTTGCGAGGTTCCGAAGTAACAGCTATAAACAGCCGCGCGGTCCGTGGCAGCCTGTGATCTGTATGCGGAATACTTTGATTGTAGTTTCGTGCATATTTATATTGCATTTCTTAACGTAACAACATAAATAGTCTATTGGAAGCAATTTTGTCTTACGCGCGCCATAGATTTTTACTAAATTAATCTTCCAGATAATTCTGAAGTCTTCGCGACGTAATTAGTTTGTGCCTTGGCTGTATGATTAAAATCCAATGACAAGTTATTTTTTTTGCATAGACATCTATGCAAAAAAATTATAAACTTACTTACAGCCGGAATGTTCTGGAAGATTTTTAGTATATATAGGAGAGAACCCGCTAAAGATTTCTCTTTTTTCTGGTTTTCGCCCCAACATAATTGGGGTCGTATCTCCGGGCAAAATCTCCCCGAGTCACTCCGGTACCTACCTGCTCCGGTCTACCTACACGCCGAGTACCTGCTTACTTCGTGCCGCTCTCCACCTGCTCCTGCGCGCCTAACCGCTAGAGGTCTGCACTGCTCCGGTCTACCCCGGAACAGAACCCGCTGCCCCTAAACCCTAGCGGCTTCACCTCTCCTTAGGAAGTTATAAAGCTAAGTTGACCTTAGACTTCCAACGCCGATCACCGAGCCAGTTACCCCCCCCTGTAATTTCATTTTAAAACGGTCTAACCGAATTATACATTTAATTTTATATACATCTTTTATTTCTGAACTCTTGCTCTCCGGCTCCTCCAGCCAGGAGCGTTTCAGTGGCGCCCAGCTCATTTCAGGCTCGCTTGGTGATCAGTGCTTTATTAATTAATTTATTTTTTGTGCTTCGTATGTGGGTACCTATTTTTTTATCTGAGTTTGTGTAACGAACGGCTAACCGTGGTGATTTAACTGTAATATTTTCTTTAAATATCAGCCTTTCCTTGGTTCTAAACCTGGAAGCCTGTGATTTTTATTTTAACCGACTTAAAAAAAAAAGGAGGTTACTTACCTTTCCTTATTAATTTTTTTTTTTTTTTACTTTTTAACTTAAAGCCCTTGATATTCATTTAACCTACTTCAAACAAGGAGGTTATTTACCTTCTTCATTTAAATTGTAATTTTTTTAAATTGAACTTACAACTGTTATAGTTACCCACATACCCCTTTTGTTACTTAAGTAGTGGTTGCACTTGAGTAGGCTCGTCGCGCAAAAGACTCACCTAACGTACTTAAATATGGCTGTGCGTAGGATAAATTTTCTTTCCTTACAAAAGTCGGAACTTGAATACGAAGTCGGACTTCGCGGAGAAACACCGGCTGATAACGTGGCCGATTTAAGGAAGCAAATTACAAAGATCTCTAAAGAACTTCCTTCTGAGGAGATTTTAGTCTCGCATTTGTCTTCTGCCGACGACTTAGACGGCATCTCAGCCGCATTAAACAAATCCAATAAAAACCTAGAATTATTAAAATCTAAATTTGATAGAGGTGTTTATTTGAGAACGGAGGTTATTCTTAACCACGTTTTTCATCGGCTCGGTAGAGTTGATGCGGCCGAGGACGCGTTACTATTGGGTGCCCTTGCTGAATGCAAGCGTGGCTTGAAAGCTCAAGACAAAGAATTGTCCACCTTAAAACCTAGGGAGACACCTGTCTCAGGCGCGAATGCGGGTGACCTTTTGCTCCCCGGTCCTTCTACTTCCAGCCGAGAGCAAGTCAACGCGACGGAGTCTATTATTAATGTTACTGTCGATCGGGCACTTTCCGATTTCACTAAACTTAAATTCAACGGGAAAACTTGTGTTGTTTCCTTTATTCAAAAGGTTGACGAGTTTGTCACAGCTAGGGGCATAGATTATAGTAGGGTTTTGTCGTTTGGTTACGAAATTTTTACCGACGACGCCTTGTATTGGTTTCGTTGTGCCAGGCCAAAAGTAAATACCTGGGGAGAGTTAGTAGCCTTGCTGAAGGCTGATTTTCTTCCGAAAAACTATGACTCTCAATTTAAATCGGATATTAGAGCTCGTACCCAGGGTGTTAACGAACCAATTGCTATATATCTTTCCGTAATGGAGGTTATGTTTTCTCGCCTCACGAAACCAATATCAGAGGAAGATTTAGAAATTTTACTTACTAATATTAGGCCTTGCTACGCTAATGCTCTTACTCCGTCTTCGGTGATAAACTCCATCGACGATCTTAAAGCTATTTGTCAACACGTTGAAAAAATACAGTGTCAAATGGCAAATTTTGTTGAGCCTTCTGCTTCTAATATGTCGAACTTAGCTACGGAGTTCGTTTACCGCGGTGCTACTAGCACTCCGGTTGTTAATAAACCTTTTACTAAAACTAATAAGTCATTTGTTTCAGCTGTGAACAATGATAATATATATTGTCCTAGATGTCGTTCTAACACGCATAATTTGAAAAACTGTACTCAACCACGAACAATAGTTTGTTTTAAGTGTGGCAAAGATGGTGTTCGCACCCCCGAATGTCCGGATTGCAATAAGCCCACCAATCAAAAAAACTAATTGATCGGGATTGTGAAACTAGGCAGCTTCGCTCGAGATTCTCTAGTCGTTGCGATGAAGCTGAATGGAAAGAATGGTTATCTATTATATCTAATCTATCTCATAGTCATTCTGAGTCTCCAATCCCGGAATCTGAAATTAATTTTTCTCGACCGTATATTTCTGTTGTTATTGGTGATAATCATGTCGTTGGTCTTTTAGATACCGGTTCCGGCATATCCTTACTTGGGAATAATTATCAGGAATATATATTAAATCCTAATAATAAACTTTATTCTTGTGACCCGTTACAGCTTTCTGCAGCTGGCGGTCAAACTTTAACTGCCTCTAAATATGTTATTCTACCTTTAAATTTTAAAAATAAAACTATTCATATTAAATTATTTGTTGTGCCGGAAATTAAAAACAATTTAATTCTTGGTATGGATTTCTGGAGGAAGTTCGAGTTGTTTCCGAGTGAACTCGATAGCCTTTTGCTGGATGAGTCTAACGAATTTAATATATCTAATATTGCTCTTGACGATCCTAAACAAATTTGTTCGTACGCTCAACTTAACAACGAACAAAAGGAAAACGCTGATAATATTATTTCTCAATTTCGTAGCATTTCCTATGAAAAATGTGGTTTAGGTCGTACTTCGTTGATCACTCACGCTATAGATACAGGTGACTCTGTTCCCATTCGACAACGTTACTATAGAATGTCCCCTCAGAAGCAACAAATTCTCTCCGATCAACTGGACGAGATGTTGAAAGAAGATGTTGTCGAACCATGTGAGAGCCCTTGGTCTAATCCCGTGCTTCTTACTCCCAAAAAGAATGGCGAGTATAGATTCTGTCTCGACAGTAGGAAACTAAACTCTGTCACTCGCAAAGATGCTTACCGCTTACCTTATATAACTGAAATCCTAGATAACCTTAGGGATGCTAAGTATCTATCTAGTATAGACCTATCTAAATCGTTCTGGCAGGTATTAATTAAGCCTGAAGACCGATGTAAGACTGCATTCTATATTCCCTCTAGAGGAACCTTCCAATTTAAGTCTATGCCTTTTGGGTTGACCAATGCACCTGCCACGCAGCAAAGATTGGTAGATTTGCTGTTTTATGGTCCTGAATTCGAAAATAAGGTCTATGTATTTGTTGATGACGTAGTAATTGTGTCTAATTCCTTTCAGGAGCACATTTCTTTACTTTTACGAGTTTTGGAGAAACTAAAGTTCGCAAATTTAACTATAAATTTCGAAAAATGTCAATTTTTCAGAGAAAAATTAAAATATTTGGGTTATATGGTCGATTCGAATGGGCTACACGCCGATCCGGAGAAAATTGAGGTCATTGTGAATTATCCTACTCCTACTAACAGGAAGGAAGTTCGTCGTTTCTTAGGTACTGCTTCTTGGTATCGTCGTTTTATTCCCAATTTTAGTTCATTGGCTGCACCATTGAACAAACTTACCTCTCAGGGTAAGAATGCAATTTCTTTTGCCTGGTCACCAGAAGCAGAAACTGCCTTCAAGAAGCTCAAAGAGTGTTTAACGTCCCCTCCGATTTTATCTTGTCCGGATTATTCTGAACCGTTTCAAGTCCATACCGACGCTAGTGATTACGGGATTGGAGCTATACTAACTCAAATTTTAAATGGCGAAGAGAAAGTTATAGCCTATATGAGCAAGTCCTTGTCGGCACAAGAACGAAACTATAGCGCTACGGAGCGGGAAGCGCTCGCAGTAATTGTGTCTATAGAACATTGGCGCTGTTATTTGGATAATGGCCGTAAATTTACCGTTTTTACTGATCATTCGTCTTTAAAATGGTTTCTAAATATTAATAACCCTACAGGTCGACTTGCCAGATGGGGAGTACGTCTTTCTGCGTTCAACTTCGACATCAAACATAGACGTGGCAAGGATAATGTCGTTCCAGATTCGTTGTCCCGTGCGGTGCCTGTAGCGGCTATAGATAGCGTCAACCGATCTTCTTCACCTCCTGTACTTGATCCCTGGTATTTGGAGCTATTTGCCGGTTGTCAAAATTCCCCTACCTCTTTTACCAATTATAAAATAAATAATAATAAGTTATATCGCTTCATAAAAACTATAAATCCCTTAACTAGAGAATTTGAATGGAAGGAAGTTGTTCCTAAAGAATCTAGAATTGATATACTTAAAGACTATCATGATAATCCTACTTCTGGACATTTAGGGATATTTAAAACTTTTAAAAGAATTTCTTTAAATTACTTCTGGCCTGGCATGCATAAAGATGTCGTAAAATTTGTTAATGAGTGCGATGCTTGTAACTCTCACAAGCATGCAAATCATCCTACCTTAGGATTTATGGGACGACCTAAGGAATGTTCTAGACCATTCCAAATGATTAGTGTGGACTTGGTTGGTCCCTTACCTATATCTAGAAAACAGAATACTATGCTACTTGTAGTCACTTGTTGTTTTTCGAAATACTCGCTTTTGTTTCCTATCCGTCGTGCTACTGCCGACATTATAACTAGTTTAATTGAAGATAAAGTCTTTCTTGTTCATGGCATTCCTAGTACTGTTTTGATGGACAACGGTAAGCAGTTTGTCAGTCAAAAGCTTAATCACATGTTTTCTCAATATAAAATACCAAACGTACGCTTTACTCCTAAATATACTCCACAGGTAAACACGGTTGAGCGTTATAATAAAACCATCATGACTGCTGTTTCCACTTTTATTGAAGAGGACCACAGGTCCTGGGATAACAACATTCCCAAAATACAATTCGCACTTAATACAGCCGTCAGTGAAGTCACAGGTTATACTCCGTCATTTCTGGTTTACGGGAGAGAGTTAGTGTCGTGCGGTTCTCACTATCTTGATGTTGATCTGTCCGATGAAATTGTTTTTGCGCCTAGGGATGTGTATGCTGAAAACACGGGTAAACTTAGAAAAATAATGGACCAAGTGCAAAGTTCTCTTATCAAGTCTCATTCCCGAAACTCTGGACATTACAATCTTCGTCGCAAAAACTATAACTTTAACGTTGGTGATACGGTTTGGAGAAAAACTTATTATCAAAGTGATAAAGATAAGCAGTTTTCTAAAAAACTTGCTCCTAAATATATGAAATATCTCATTAAATCTAAACTATCTCCTCTAGTTTATGAACTTGAAGATATGAATGGGAAAAATCTAGGTTCCTGGCATATTAAAGATTTTAAAATAAATAACTATTCCTAAATTAAATAAATTTTTTAAATATAAATTCTACAAATTATTAGTCTTCGTCGTTATTTTTACCTTTTAATAGCAAAATTTTGTTTTAGATGTATTGAATAAATTGTGGGTCATCGTTTTTTTACTTTTTAATCTGATTATTTTTAGCTAGGGCTTTTATTGCATAAAATTATACATAAATATAATTTTAATTAAATACATTTATAGCTAGGGAACCTGTTCGTTTGAATTGTGTCTGCATGAAGTTTATCTCTCGACTATTTTATTTTTAATTTCGCATTGTTTTAACATTAGCATTCTCAACTGGAATGTTGATTCAGTTACACTAAATAACTGGAATTCTTCTCCTGTCTTGCGATTGTTGGTTCTTGTACCGTTCTATTCGATTAGTCTTGAACTGGTTGTCGATACCTCTCGTCAATTTTATGGTGTTACTTTTACTGTCGATAACGTACAGTCAGCTTATCTTATTGTATACTGCTACTCTAAACCTTAGTTTTGTTTGCGGTGGTTGTGTTTCTTAGTGGATTTTTCCCAGGCAAAATCCTTCTCTAAAAAGGGGGATATGTAACGGCTGCCATTTTTACTTACTTCTTGCATTGTTTTATCCATAATAATCGCACAAACTATTAATGTTATGAAAAAATCATTACAATTATAAACAAATATGGTCTATTCAGTTCTATTGTATTTATGTGATAGGAGCTGTCAATGTCAGATGCCACTCAGCTGTCGGTTTGTTTGCGAGGTTCCGAAGTAACAGCTATAAACAGCCGCGCGG
Source organism: Crambus lathoniellus (assembly GCA_949710035.1). NCBI lineage: Eukaryota > Metazoa > Arthropoda > Insecta > Lepidoptera > Crambidae > Crambus > Crambus lathoniellus. Next base: position 22,022,750 of record OX453317.1, read on the forward strand.
TCCGTGGCAGCCTGTGATCTGTATGCGGAATACTTTGATTGTAGTTTCGTGCATATTTATATTGCATTTCTTAACGTAACAACATAAATAGTCTATTGGAAGCAATTTTGTCTTACGCGCGCCATAGATTTTTACTAAATTAATCTTCCAGATAATTCTGAAGTCTTCGCGACGTAATTAGTTTGTGCCTTGGCTGTATGATTAAAATCCAATGACAAGTTATTTTTTTTGCATAGACATCTATGCAAAAAAATTATAAACTTACTTACAGCCGGAATGTTCTGGAAGATTTTTAGTATATATAGGAGAGAACCCGCTAAAGATTTCTCTTTTTTCTGGTTTTCGCCCCAACATAATTGGGGTCGTATCTCCGGGCAAAATCTCCCCGAGTCACTCCGGTACCTACCTGCTCCGGTCTACCTACACGCCGAGTACCTGCTTACTTCGTGCCGCTCTCCACCTGCTCCTGCGCGCCTAACCGCTAGAGGTCTGCACTGCTCCGGTCTACCCCGGAACAGAACCCGCTGCCCCTAAACCCTAGCGGCTTCACCTCTCCTTAGGAAGTTATAAAGCTAAGTTGACCTTAGACTTCCAACGCCGATCACCGAGCCAGTTACCCCCCCTGTAATTTCATTTTAAAACGGTCTAACCGAATTATACATTTAATTTTATATACATCTTTTATTTCTGAACTCTTGCTCTCCGGCTCCTCCAGCCAGGAGCGTTTCAAAATAACTTTGTTTTTCATAGTACTCGTATGAATGACAAAGTTATATTTGCGGTTTTCGAAAATGTGTTATATCTCAAAAACTTGTAAAGCCTACTTGGCTGTGATAGTTTTCCTTTTAACTTCGTCATATGTACTACTATCGTGAATTTTTTCACGTATCCAGAAACAACCATTTGGCTGGTAGGGGGGGGGGGACACTTGACTCTAACAAAATTTTGCATTTTAAAGCTTATTAATTCACAAACAGATGATTCAATCAAAAAGCTGTCTTCACGAACCCACAACGTTTTTGAAATTGCTATTCAACGACATCCCACACTGTGGGGTAAACAAGAAAAAAAATATTACATACCCACTTCACATGTAGGGGAGGTAACTTAAAAAAAAATATTTTTCTAAATTTTACTTTACCACTTTGTTGGCGTGATAAATATGTATATTCATTGCCAAATTACAGCTTTCTAGTATTAAGAGTCTATGAGCTAGACTGGGGTCAGACGGACGGACGGACAGACGGACATGGCGAAACTATAAGGGTTCCTTTTGACTACGGAACCCTAAAAACAAGTTTCATTTTGAGTGACGGCCTGCCGCGGCGGGGTCGTTGGGAGCAGGCGGACTTCATGGCTTGCTGAACTGGAACCATGCTATATATTGCTGGCAGTGAGAGTGTTAAAAAACTTTCAGAGCAAAAAGTGGACAAAAACCACAGTGGCCAACACCTACCTTACTCTCACACTATCCCTTGTTCTATTTACCCTTTGACAACGTACAGTCGCCATCGGATATACCTATATCGTAGCGGGCGAGGTACTCATTCGGAGTAGCATTAAATTTAATAAATTCGTTACAGTAAATAAGGTCAATAACATCATTCATCATCAGTAACATCATTCATCATCATCATTATATTTTTAGAAACAGAATTCTGAATGCAAAATGAAATACCAATTTTTTTATCCACAGCGGGGTAGCACTTAGCCTTCATCACATCTGATGATAAAGTGGTGATAAGGCTCCAGGTGGAAGCGCACTACTCCCAGAATCCTCAATCACTGAGGAACTGGCTATCTTATCTCTATTTGCCGGAACACAATAATGCTGAAAACATCATTGTTATGGCGTCAGACAGACTTAGATAAGATGGTGGTAGCTAGCCAGGCGGACTAAGAACAAGTCCTACCTACCACCAACCAAACCGAATATGTACCCCCACTGAGAATCGAACTCGTGACCTCTGGGTCTGAAATCGGTGGCATGAACCACTAGACCACAGAGGTGGTTGATAATTGTAATAAATCTCCTGACAACGAATATTAATAACACTCAAATTAATCTCAACAAAAGCGTCCAGACATCGCCGACGGAGACAAAACATTACGGCGACGGGCCGACGGGTCGGAATCACGTGGCTTCCTCCCTCCGACAATTAATAAACTGAACTATTCGGAACAATAAATTCCCGAACGGTCCAGAACGGGTCCGACCCTCGTAGAATTAGTCCCGACTTGACCCTTAGGCATGACGTACACGAGCGAGTCAATCGCGACGGTATTCAGTTCAGCTATGTATGACCAAACAAACGCAACCTAGCGCAAAGATGGGCGATTGTTACTGATTCCAAAAATCAAATGGTTTGATACTACTAATATTAACAATCGAATACCAAAACAATCGATCGCTAGTTCGCAAATTCGAATGAAACCGCTAGTTCATTCATTCATATTGCCATACAAAATTGGTCTTTGTTTCTTGTAAATAAAGTCTACTTTTAATTGATATTCGAAGGAACTATCGAATGGTCTGGTTCTGTCTAGCCAGCGTTTCGACGCTTCTAACGACTCCATAGCTTAGTGGTTAGATCATTCACCCGGACAGTAGAGGAAGGTCGTGCGTGGGATCAAGTTCCATCGGAGCTAGATGTGAGACGGGTCGATTTTTTCTAATAAGTACTTACTTCATTTTCAATAATAAAAATTGCTCACTACATAGACTTTACTTTGATGAGGTTACGGATATTCGAATATATAAACTAGTAGTAATGAAATTCGAATCGAAAGGAATGAGACGACGCTATACATATTCTTATTTGCTTCTCGCTTTTTTCAAATTCGAATGATTTGTAAGGTTATTCGAATAATTCGAATTATATCATTGACAATCGCCCATCCTTAACCTAGCGTCTCTTAACCGCCTCTGTGGTCTAATGGTACACTCCACCGGTATCAGATCCAGACGTCCAGGGTTCGATTTCCAGTAGGGGTACAATTAATGTATTCGGTTTGGTTGGTTGTTGTTGTTTAGTCCGCCTGGCTAGCTACCATTTTATCTAAGTCTGGCGCCATAACAGCGTTGTTTTCAACATTATTGTATTCCGGCAGTAAGAGACAAGATAGCCAGTTCCCCGGTGGTTGAGGATTAGATAAAGGGCTGTCACTTTACGTCGTCCAGCGCGCGACTGAGGGCCTACTCTGAAACGCAAAACCCGTAACTTCGTTATACTCGTCCCGCTCACGCTCCAGTCATGACATAATCGAGTGAAAGGGACGTGGCCAACCGAAGTTTCGGATGTGCGTTTCAGAGTAGGGCAGAGGTACCCTTTGTGGCCACTTTAAGGATTTTTTGACTTTTAAGCACTAAGTACTAAATGGTCTTAGGTATTTAAGACACAAATTATATTTTTAAAGGTATTTTTAATTATTTATTTACCTTTAAAGGTACATTTTTCAAATATATAAAAGTAAAATAGTTTTTTTTTTATATTACACACAATGTGTGAGAGGTGCCAAATGTACCGGTTTTGGCCACTTACTGATAGTTAAACTTTTGGAAGTATAGCGAAAAATCAAAACCAAACCCAGGTAAAATCAATATATTCTAATGCGCTAGAAACTAGTCAATTGCAAAACAACAATTTAGGTAATTGTAAAATACAAAGGTTTATAAAGTATTTCATCCAAAACAAATTTCTTAAAATTTTCATACAAAACATTTTTTAAAACAGAAAATGGAATTTATTGAAAAAAAATCTTATGACATAAGGAATTCTAACGGTTGTTATTATTACCTTAAAACACTTTATTTTAATTGCCTTTATCAAAAATGGCTAAAAGTTGTTTAGAAAACTTTTAGAGCAAAAAGTGGCCAAAACCGGTACGCCTGCCCTACCTGCGGTCCCTGACACGCGACCAATGTGGGTAACCGTGTTGTTCTCGTTTTGCAGACGCATGTATGAACGTATGTACAGAGCATTAATTATCGTCGTGTAACAAAATTATGTAATATTAAGGATTGAAACATTAGCTAGCAAGGGTACACTTAGGCAATGTTTCTAACTCTGAAGTTAATCGATCTCTCGAGAGTTGGAAAATTTATTTATTTATTGAAAAAAATAAAACCGCCTTCTAAAAAACCACATCAAAAAAGTAAGAAATAATTCCTCACCAAATAAATAACGTAAGTACTTTGAAGTCGGGCGTGAAACATGTACAAAATTTTGTTGTTTTTGTTAAAACCCGCCCGACTTCAAAGTACTTACGTTATTTATTTGGTGAGGAATTATTTCTTACTTTTTTGATGTGGTTTTTTAGAAGGCGGTTTTATTTTTTTATAAAAATAATTTTTATTTCACTCTTTTTAGTGCATCGTGCAGGCAATTTGCGTGTTTTCTGGTAAATAGGTATGTGATCAAACTCAAAACCTCCTTTTTCGAAGTCGGTTAAAATACCTTGAGGTATCCCCTTTTTAACAAAACAAGAATCATCTAAATCGGTTTATAAACAAAGGAGTTATGCCTAAAGATAAGTATTAAATTCACATAAAGTGGTAACGAAAACGACAGTATTTTCAAGATTTCCTGAAAACTACTGAACCGATTTCAAAATTTCAAAAAATGGGACCAACTTGGAAACCAACCTGATGTAATAACGTTTGAACCATTTCAATCGGTTCAGCCGTCTTCGAGTAATCGGTGGACATACACAAAAAAAAAAAAACATACATACAGACGAATAGAGAACCTCCTCCTTTTTGATTTAGAAGTCGGTTAAAAAGGTACATCAACAGCAAGACACGTTGGACATTCAACATACGAAATGATATGATATAGGTTTAAGTCCGTTCGGTTAGATAGTGTCGGTACACCCGCACGGCATTGTGGCTCTTGCTATAAGATGCAGTAAATAAATAGTACACACAAGTTGGGTACCAAAGTCAATTTTAATGAAAATTTGGATATTTTTATATAAAAGGAGTTTAAATAAGTGATTTACAAATTGTTATAATTATTATTATTATCATCATTATTTTTTAAATGATTATTATGATTACTCATCATCGCTGGAATTGTCACAAGTCACAACCGTCGTTACCACCTGTATTTATAATAAATAATAGGTTATTATAAAATTTTATTTAATAAATGCCGAAATCCCAAAATCCAATTTCATTTGCAAGTGTACGCCGCACGCGGCTTCTTTTGTTTATGCGGCGGCATCCTTTGACAAGCAGCGGCACGTGCCAAGGGCGGCGCGATCAAAGGGCGACACTATCTAAGCGAATGGACTTTAAAATAAACATGTAAGCCAATTACAGATGTAGGTAAAGTCCATTCGCTTAGATAGTATCGCCCTTTGATCGCGCCGCCTTGGCACGTGCCGCTGCTTTTCAAAGGATGCCGCCGCGTAAACAAAAGAAGCCGCGTGCGGCGTACACCCGAAAATGGAATTGGATTTTGGGACTCGGCATTTATTAAATTATATTTTCTTAAATAATCTATGTTTATTATAAATACAGGTGGTAACGACGGTTATGACTTGTGACAATTCGAGCGATGATAAGTAATCATGATAATCTTATAAAAAAATTATAATAATAATTATTATTTGTAAATCACTTATTTAACTTCCTTTTATATAAAAATATCCAAATTTTCATTAAAATTGACTTTGGTACTCAACTTGAGTGTATTATTTTATGTCTGCATTTTATAGCAAGAGCCACAATGCCGTACGGGTGTACCGACACTATCTAACCGAACGGACTTTACACAACATTTATTATATATTATATATTTATATATTTTATCATTTACACACAAGACTAAATAGGTATTCATTTCAACTATTAATAACTAAGTATACTTACACAAATTCTTACATTTAAAAAAATTCAATGATTAAGTACCTACTACATATTAAAATTTGATTGAAATAAAACTAAAATAAAATTGATGTCAGTAATTAATTAGGTACCTACATATATTCTTACATTAAAAATAAAATGATTACTTACATTGATTGAAATAAAATAAAAATAAAATTGATGTCAGTAATTAGTTACACAAGTTCTTACATTAAAAATAAAAGGATGAATCATTAAAAATTTCATCGTCATCGTGGGCTGACCGTATTAAGGCGATTTTGTCGCGATTCTCCCGCTCGTGAATGTTCCGCCTTACGAGCTTTCGAAAGGTAATATTTTTGAGCTCGCTAATTGCCCGAGGCGCACTAAGCCGAGATGTCAACGGCTTAGTTCCAACTTGATTGAAATATAAGGGGTCGAAGGTGTTTGTAAACTACTAAGCATTGTTATTTGTAAACTGAATAGGTGCTAACCACTACTGGGTGCGTACCATCAACTTTAAGACAGCGATTCAAAACTAGCGCGATGCAGAATAGCCCTTTCGTGACCGGTTAATACGATCGTGCGTTCAAATTCAAAAAAATCCAGCAGCGCGGGAAATCGACTTTATTGAACGGGAACGGCGTCACATCATCGTGCGTTTCCTCTAGTTTTTAAATTGGTGCCATTTGCGATCCTACGGTTAACAGTTTTTTGACAATACATTTTCAAACATGGCGGCGCACACAGTGGATCGTCGAGGTCGAAGTAAGTATTCACTAAAATTATTGTCAATGTATATTTGTATTAAGATTGATGTTTCTTTTAATGATAATGGAGTATATTTCATATGTAAGCAATAATTTAACGAATAAAGCATTTTGAATATGATAATTCCGGCATCAATTTTTGAACGCACGAAAGTGTGATTTCGGCACCAACCCTCATTCTTGATTTTACTTACCAGTCATGTCTAAGATTCTATTTTGTGTTCTTTTTGAGGTGCTTTTGTTATAATATGTGTTTTTATTTGTTTAAGCGGTTGAGTTAACTGCCGATTTACTCCTGACACTGCGTCGGACCTGACAGAAGACGGAAATGATTCGGAAATCGAAGGATTTCCCGACGAAGATACCGCTGACGCCTAAGATAGCGTCATCCTCATTCACAGCGTGTCTCTAGCAGCTCCTTTTGCTCAACGAGAGACTACAGATGAAGAGGCAACCACTGAAAGCACAGGAGCATCCATACTAGATCGTCTCGTCGTCCTTGACTAGATCGTCGGTCCACCTTGTAGGGGGCCTGCCCACGGAACGTCGTCCGTTTCGCGGTCGCCATTCGAGAACCTTTCCGCCCCAACGGCCATCGGTTCTTCGCACTATGTGTCCCGCCCACTGCCACTTCAACGATGCAATCCCTCGAGCTATGTCTGTTGTTTTAGTTCTCCTGCTGATCTCATTATTTCTGTTTCGATCGAGCAAGGACATACCAAGCATCGCTCTTTCCATTGCTCGCTGGGTGACCTCGAGCATTCTTATGAGACCTATGGTAAAAGACCACGTCTCGCTTCCATAAGTCATAGCTGGAAACACACACTGGTCAAAGACCTTAGTCTTGAGACATTGAGGAATTTTGGACGTGAATATATGCTGGAGCTTCCCGAACGCTGCCCATCCAAGCTGGATTCGACGAGAGATCTCTTTCTCGAAGTTGGACTTGCTTAATTGGAATGTCTGTCCCAGGTAGACATAGTGGTCAACAACTTCAAGTGTAATGTTCCCAACATTAACTGGAGCGGATGCAACATGGGCATTGAACATGATTTTCGTCTTATCCAAGGCATCTTCAGACCCACTCTTTGAGAAGCATTACTGAGATCTTCGAGCATTGTGTTCAGGTCTTCCAAGGTCTCCGCCATGAGAACTACATCATCGGCAAACCGCAGGTGTGTTAGGTACTCGCCAATGATGTTGATGCAGCAAACTTTCCGGTCCAGCAGTCCAGAATCTAAAAAATATCTTCCAACGCAGCTGTGAACAGTTTCGGAGAGATGACGTCTCCCTGTCTCACACCTCGCTGTAGTTAGATAGGATTAGAGCTCTGGTTCTAGTTCTGTGGTGTTTTAAAGTATACCACACATAATAAAGGAAAATTTATAAGATTATTTGTAATAAGATGTGATTATGTTAAGTTTTCTAAAATTATTTATCTCTGAAGATATTTTTTGTTTTTTTTATGTTCAATAATGACTGATTTTTGTAATAAATAAGACAGATAACTAATAAAACATTATACCAAATAGATTATCTTCATTATTTTTGCAAATATTTAATTTTTTTTAAATTTTTTACCATTATTTGATCATAATCCAATTTATGGGTTAAAGCCGGGAGCGCACAATCGTGGCATACCCCTCCCTATTAGGGTAGAGGGGGGGGATTTTTATTTTTATTTTTCTGCAACTACATTAGGTCTTTATTCTTAGAAACCAAACTTAAAATAAACAATTTCAGAAATAATAATCTCAGGCCTGAAAGGGATAGGTTCCTAAATGAATTGCTTTCTTTCGTACCTTGTAAAAATGTAAAAATGACCTTCTAAAAACTGGATCGCAAATGAATTGCTAAATGTAAATGTCCGAACGATTTGTGTCCTTATTTCTTCTACTCGTCTCTTTCACTCGATTCTGTCAGGCCCGGAGAGTGAGAGGGACGGGTATAATCTGCAGGTGTCATGTTACCTTGGCCGAGTTATAAGTCAAATAAGAGTTCTTGACAGCTTAGCGGCTGTGAAATGTCATTGAATGATCACTGAATCGCTGTCATTGATATTAAGCTGTCGTGGTACGAATAAGCGAAGCAGATCAGTTTAGGTCCTAAACAAAACCGCAATAATAGTTGATGGTAGGCACCCTGGTGCTAATAATAAAACGGCATATTCATTTTTCTTTTTGCATTCACAATTTAATTTTTATTGAGCTAATCTAGTGAAAGGTCGTGGGTTCGAGTCCCATCGGAGCTAGTTTTGAGACGGGTCCGATTTTTTCTATACTTAATTTTCAATAATAATAAGTTTTTTGTAAAAACTTCGTTTTTAAGACAAGCTTTTTGTTGACTAACATTGTATTGTCATCCAAACCAAACCTGTATATGCAAAGTTTCAGCTCAATTGGACACTGGGACTGTCAAAATTAACTTGCAATATTTCACCCGAATGGACATACATACATACATCACTGTAAGTTATAAAGATTGTAAAATAGCAGACAAAATCACATCGTTCAATTGATCAATTTCTAACATCAGCAGTTTAAGCTATTGTGAACTGTGAAATGAACTATTAGGCTACCATACAAAACTATGGAAACTAATTCGCATCGCAAGAATCTGCGATGCGCCATGCTAATGCCATGCCATGCCATGCCACAGAATATATAATAGCCATGCCATCTTCGATCAACAATAACACCTAGTTCCATGCCATGCTAAAAACCTTATTGTCTGTCAAATAGATACTTGACATGCGCATCGACGCACAAATTCGCACGATGCGAATTCTCAGTTTTGTGTGTGTGAGTTTTTACCCACTGTAAAAACTGGCAAGTGTAAAATTGGACACTGTGAAATTAAAGAAAGGCTTTGAATAGAACTTAACATCAGAACTCTACAATTGTACAATTAATAATAAATAATAATAATAAATAACGTCTTACATTCACACCAATTATCTAAGCCCATTTTAATTTCATTAAGAAACTGTATCATGGAAAACTTGATAACGGATAAATATATACTTAAATACTTTTTTTTTGTAAATACATACTTAATATACATAGTAAACACCCAGACCAAGACAAATAGACATGTTCATGCACACAAATATTTGTCTTGTTCGGGAATCGAACCCGAGACCACTGGCGCAGAAGGCGGGTAGCCTACCCCTGCGCCAAATCGGTCGTCAATTGTTCTACAATTCTACAATTGTCTGCTATCTAGTACTTAGGTAACATTTTATCAATGTCCAAGTCCAACTTAATTTCATCATCTGGGGCCCGATTCTCAGGCATTCGAACTTTTTCAGTGAGGTAATTCGTATGTCGAACATTTTGTTTGTGGTTTCTATTGAAAAGTTAGAACGTTTCAAATAAATTAAACTGTTACACATGTCAACAAATTCATTTTGACAGCTAAGTTCGTATACGAACATCGATTGGTCTGTACCACTAGTAGCGTTCGACTGCTTTTCGATCGAACTTTTTCGATTGTGAAGTTCTGACAATACACAAACTGTGTTATATTTGAATTTCGAGCATATAAAAGTGAACTTTTCTCGATTGCCTGAGAATCGGCCCCCAGTCTAGCTAGGCTAAGCAAGCACAACGACATTAAAGAACGTGTAACACCATCGGTTCGCAAACCTTGTAACGAGACGAGAAGAACCGACAAGAAACGTCAAAGGTTCTTTCTCCCTGTATTTTGTACGTTCAGAAAGGTCAAATAAAAAAAACACTTTAAAAGTTATTACATACAGGCATGCCCCGCTATTATTTCTCGGCTGCTAGGCAACGAGTGAGATAGAAGATGGCTTTGATACAGGGTGTTAGCGGCACCCTTGCAAAAACTTAGGATCGAAACTTGCAAAAATCGACTTTTCATACAAATTTAGCAACTAATCGGGACATTTTGTATGGAGAGTCGAAATATTAAATATATTATATACTAGCTGTGCCCGCGACTTCGTTCGCGTGGAATAGTGACTTTCGGCAGCATTTTTCATTTTTTTAGTTTAGCTAATAAGGTTTTTCGTTTTTTGTGTATTTATTTTATATATATTAGTTTAGCGCTATGAATGCTATGATACATATTAACACGTTAAAAAAATATTTCACATAGCCTTCCGCCCGCGGTTTCGCCCGCCTGTACTACACGACGTTATCTCGAGGGAAAGTCATATTTTCCCGGGATATCAATTAGTCTTTGTCACTCCCTAGCTCCTAAAATATCCACATACTAAAAAAACACGCCGATCCGGTGCTCCGTTTTGACGTGAAAGACGGATATACAAACAATACAAACAGTATGTCAAAAGAAAGAACTTATCACGCTGAACAACTTCTCTTAAGATGCTATCTCATATAGTTTAACCTGGCTGCTAGGGTTCCACATCAGCTGGCCTAGCATGAACGGCTTTTATCATGCGATATGATATAGCACGTCATGCTGTCTTGCTTACCTACCCCACTAAGGTGGAAGCAAGACAGCAAGACGTGCTATATCATATCGCGTGATATAATTATGGTAATGCTAGCCAGGCAGGTGTACCAAGACCTTCAAACTTTTTACGTCAAAAGAAAATGCTCATCACATTTAACAATTTTCCATAAGACGGTATTTTTATATCTCTCATAGTTTAGCTGGACTGCTTTGGTTCCACATCGGCCATTTCGATCTTTAAAATAAATTATAGCCTACCTATAAGTTGGCGACAACTAATAGCTATATAACAAAAAAAGATTCATTAAAATCCGTTCAGTAATTTTTGCCTGAAACGTGGACAACAGACAGACAGACAAAAAATTCAAAAACTATATTTTTGGTATCTGTTCCGTTTAAGAAGACCCTTGGTGGTATTTTTTTCTATTTCTTTTCAATGTATTCAAATATGGATATGGACATGGGCTTCATTTGACATTTGATGCCCATATTTAAGGGCATAATATGGGCTTCAAATGTCTAATGAAGCCCATGTCCATACCCATAATTTTTAGCCGGTAGCCCCCTGAATAGGTGAAATTAATTAAGTATTTTATTTATTTACTTAATATACACGGTAATTTTTTTATCACCCCGGATAAAATTAATAGGATTATTCTGCTCATGAAAACAAACAATTTTTATTATGGGACCAACACTAAAATCGCAAAAAACAGCTATTCCATACAAAAGTGCAAAAATATTTAATCAAAAGTATGGAACAGCTGATATTTTTTCGCGATTTCAGTGTTGGTCCTATGATAAAAGTTGTTTGTTTTCATGAGTAAAATAATTCCTAAAAATATCCGGGGTGATAAAAAAATACCGTGTATATTACATAAACAGTACCTACGTATTAACACATTAAAAATTTATATCACATAGCCTTCCGCCCGCGGTTTTGCCGCGTGTACTACACGACGTTTTTCCGAGGGAATGTGATATTTTTCCGGGATAAAATTAGCCTATGGGACTCTCTAGCTCCTTTTTTTTTTTTTTTTTTTTTTTGTTTATAGTGAGGGCAAATACAGTCTTTTCGTATACCGCTAACGGCATGTTGGACTCAGTCAGACAAGGTCTGTCTCTCGCCGCGCCCAGCCCTCCCGCCAAGCCTAATAGGTTTCGCGTCAGGGCTGGGCGGTTCTAACCCCTGCCCCGACCCCTGACGACCTCGAAAGCTCGACAGGAGGCGGGGCAGGAGGAGAGAGCCTCTTCTCAATCTCCCCATAAGGTTACCCACTCCGGGTGGGCTGACCAGATGGGGCGGTTGAGAGTAGGCACCACTACCAACTAATTACTAATTAGCCTATGTCACTCTCTAGCTCCTAAACTATCCACATACTAAAAAAACAGGTCGATCCGTTGCTCCGTTTTGACGTGAAAGACGGACATACAAACAAACACACTTTCACATTTATAATATTAGTATATATTGTATGTCAAAAGAAAATACTTATCACGCTGAACAACTTCTCTTAAGATGCTGTATTTGTATCTCTTATAGTTAAGCTGGGCTGCAAGGGTTCCAAATCAGGAGTACCAGACCTTCGATATTTTTCCGTCAATAGAAAATGTCCATGACGTTAAAAAACTTTTCTTAAGGCGCTATGTTTGTATCTCATATAGTTTAATCTGGCTGCTAGGGTTCCACATCAGGTGTACCAGACCTTCAAACTTTGTACGTCAATAGAAAGTGCTCATCACGTTTAACAATTTTCCTTAAAACGGTATTTTTATATCTCTCATAGTTTGGCTGGACTGCTATGGTTCCACATCAGAAATTGCGATCTTCAAATTAAATTATAGCTATATGTTGGCAAGGACCAATAGCTGTATAACAAAAAAACTTTCATCAAAATCCGTTCCGTAAACTTTTTTGCCGACGTCATCACACGAAAAAATTCATCCCCTGTTTTCACCCTCTTTAGGGTAGTTTTTTTTACAAACTTTGAATGTCGTATTTATTTATCTAATCTAAAAGCCTATAAAATAATTTTGAAGCTTCTAGCTTTAAAAATGACGTAATTTCCATACAAACTTTCATCCCCTATTTCAACCCCTTACAGCCCTTTGTTCACATAAAAAAGTAGCCTATGTCCTTTCTCAGGCTCTAGACTATCTCTGTACCAATTTTTATTTAAATCGGTTCCGTAGTTTAGGCGTGATTGTGTAACACACAGACAGACAGATTCGCATTTTCGCATTTATAATATAAGTAAGGATTTAATATTTATAAATTTTTTTTTTCATTTCCGACCTAAAATTCTTGCTGTCGTGCGTTGTTCAGCATGAGATGGTCTGAAGCCATGGTTAAAGTTTTTGCATGGGTGCTCCTAACACCCTGTACATACATAAATAGGTACCTATATTAACAGGTGATAAAGCGCAATAATAGTGATTAAGTTATTTACAGAATAAAATCAACATTTTTCATGCGATCATTTAACTTAGTACCTAACTACCTTATTTAGAAATGAATTCAGCGCTGAAAAAACAGCATACCTACATAAACAGTATTCTCAAAGCACCCAGTAACATTTTGAAGGTCGTGTCAACCACAAAAAGGTTGTAACTTTTAATTATTTCGAGAGGGTTGCAATTCTCATTGTGGAGGGTCGCCATTCGAACCTCGTCTCACTCCAAGAATTTATTATCCCAAATAGTTTTACCCTCTGTACGTGTGTACTACACTCGCCGTATGAAAAGGTATTTGACGGTATTTTTACAGATAATTTTTACGAAGTAAAATAATTGAGGTCTGGGAGAATTATTTTAATGAACTTTAAAACCAAGCGGGATAAAAATATAAAGCCGTGTAAGTAGGTGATTTGGTCGGACAGGTGGAATTCATTAAGAGAATATTTATTTGTACTAGAAATAATTGTAGGTACTTTGTTTATTTTGAGTATTTAAAACAGAGAAAAAATATAAAGCAAATAAAAAATACCCAGGTACAAAAACTTAAACCTGACTTCTGATACAAATACAATACAAATCATTTATTTGTAAACATAGGTAAAACATATAGTAGGTGTTATTAAAAATAAAAATGTATCACTATGTTTAGCCATCAATGGGCGTACAAATTTTGAGACTCATATTAAAAATTTTATTAAAAATTTTATTAAAAGATTTTATTTTATAAAATTGAACAAAACCAAAGTATTTAATTATAATAAATAATAGAAAAATAAACGACAACAATTAATAATACATGTCAATAAATTGTAGAAATGTCAACAAAATTAAACAAAATAACTACATAGGCAATGTCCAAAATGACTACATAGTCAATGTCAGTGAATTGCTTAAAATGTCAATAAAACTAAAGAAAACATAAAGAAAACGAGTACCAAAAGAATGTCAGAGATTTTTTAAAATGTCAATAAAATTAAACAAAACTAGAGTGTGTGTCAGACATAGATTAATAACTCTTCGCTTCGCTTACGCTAGATCGATAGTCTTCATACTAAAGCTTCGTCAAAAGTGAAGCAAAAAGTCAGATTTATGTGTGTGCGAGCATTACGTGCCTACGTGCGCCGACCAGCCCCGACACGCACACAAACAAAACTTTGATGTTAACAAAACGGGACGTTCGTGTAAAGTCGGGGGCCGACTGAGCCAAATTGGCTCAGTTTGAATTGCTTCATTTTCTTAGGCCTACTCGGTTTCTAGGCGTTATTATTCTAAGGTGTCAGATAACTCTGCACGTGCCTGGCGCGTTTTTGGCGCTAGTTACAGTGCATTTTTTGTTCTAATGTTATAAAAAAGATTAGTATTCGATTTTTACCGCGCGCAGACTTATCTGACGAGCACTCTACATGAAAATGTCATTAAATTACTCAAAATGTCAATAAAATTAAAAGTACTTAATACATTGAACTAAGTTAAAAATGAAAAATGACGCTGTAAAAAGTACGAAACAAGAAAAATTATTGTCATCTATGAAGAAAACGCAGACTCCAGATAACACTCATATAATTATTGATCCAACTTACAGGTACAGGCATAGTACAGGTATAACAATATAGATACAGTCGACGTCTTAGTGTACTTATCCCCTCGAGGCTAGTTTGAAGAATGACCTCTCTTTGCTCGTTAATCGGGCTCAAGTCTAGCTACCCCCCACCAATTTTACCACAGATTAGCCTATTAAATTTAACAAAATGGCGGCAAGAGACGGCATTACCAGTGTTGCTATTAAAAAATATGAAAAACCTTCTAAAATCATGACATTCGGCCATCTGATAACGTGCTGTCTCCCGACGCACATATAAAAATTATTTAGAATCAATTAATTAGGTAAGTATACAGCTAATATACTGATACACAATTATTCTCAATAGTAAAGTCTTACAACTATGTACCTATTTAGGTTAATCTTATAGTGATAAAAACCTTAAGTTAAAACTTAAAACATAATTGAAACAAATACATTATATTACACAATGCTCAACAATAATCTTTTAAGGAAGCCGATGACTTGTTTAGAATATAGATATTATCGTGAAAATATTGTTTTAGTAAATCGTTAAGTAATACATAATCAAATAAAATAAATTATCAATAACAAACTAATCTAAAACTATTTGAATCAATGTATAAATTAACATAATCATGACATTCGTTAACAATCGACTATTATTACTTAGAAAACTTATTTTGAAACTATACTTGTTATATAATCATGTATTGTGTAAGTAAGTATATGGAATGATTAAAGTAAAGTCTGGTTATAATCTATAAGCATTAGTTATGGGTCATAAAAGAAAAATGGATTAGCTTGGTACTAGTTTACATCAATGCATTGTCAGGAGCTACATTCAAGAATATTAGATGGTGTCAGAAGCAAAATCCCTAAGAACATTAGGAATAGGTAGGTACAGAATTTAACTTTAACCTGATAACTAGACACCCTTATCACTTCACTCAAATAGTGGAAAAAGCAACTACGAGTCATGAAAGGATTAAAGACCTAATATTAGATGAATTTAACTATCGCTAAGTTTGACCTAGTTTAGTCCTTACAAAAACAACTGTAGGCCTCTGCACAGTTACCAATTTTTACCCAGATATGAGTAACAAACCAAGTTATAGATACGTATTTACCATAGTGCACAATTTGTAATAAATCAAAATATGAGTTAGGACAACTAAAGGAATTATTTAAAGGCATGTTCGTAATATGCATTATTACCGATTAATTTAAATATTCTTATAAGGAAGTTACACTGATAATGAAGATGCCGCAGGTACAATTTGAACCGTCACAGCAACAATTTGCTTTTTCAACTTGTCAACCAGTTGTCCAAGGTTTCCAGAGCATTCTTTTCCAGCACCAAATCTTAAATGCATCTATTCTCTGCCTCTGTTAGAATAGTACAATACATGGTTCCACTCCGTACATGAAAATCAAAAGATCATATTATTATCATTTCTAATGAATAAGTTAATGATTTTAAACAAGTTCGCAATTTAATATCAAAACTTAAAAATGTCTACAAGGTATCCTCATACGAGCATGACCCGCATCCTTATCAACAAATATTCATATTACTATGAATAATATTAGTGTAAATAGATTTAATAATTATAATTGGGATATGAAGAAGTATATTCATGGATAGAAATAGAACAAGTAAAATCATGAACAGCTTTTCGCCCAAATGAATTAACTACACGATGATTTCCCGTGAGAATAAAATATCCTCCCGGGGTCAAAAGAAGCCGATATGCTATTCCACAGACAAAAGATTTCAAAGATCCGTCCAGCCGATAGCCGTGATTGGGGAACAAACATACAAGCTTTTGCAATCATAATAGTAAAATGAGATAAGATACATGACATGATAATATATACTTCAATATAAGTCAATTTCAGTATCAGCGATCCACTCGTCTCAATATCCGACTTACAACCACAGCCCACGATGATCATCATCACAACAACGATCACTCTGTGATCTGCACCTTCAGTATCATATTATCTCCTCTCATTACCACAGCACGTACACTCTGCTGTCTCCAGTTTGTATGCTGTGTTGGTTCGTACGTTCAAGGGTAGCGGGATCCTCATTATTATATTAACTCGATGCTAGCTCATGATAAGTACCTACTGGATGCTACAATTGGCATCTGAAAGCAGTAAACTCACAACACACATAGTAACCAAATCAATTTTATTAATCATTCAAAAGAAATAGATGTATCTGATAATGAATCAATAGAAATAAATGTAAGTATATGAATTCTCATATTCTTTTATAAACATTAGTATGTAAGGTACTTAGTAACTTCAACCATAGTAGAAACAAATGATCAACTGACCAGATCTAAAAAATATGGAAATGATTACTACACAATATGTGAAGGAACTTCAACGGTCCGTGAGAATGGTAAACTGCTAAGAATTTTAGTATCACGAGCCTACCAAATGAGACGGTAAATTTGACAGATCTACTTGATTTTTGGTTTAATAAAGATATTAATTCTCATTAAAATAACAATAAATTAGATTCACATAATTTGAAATCATATTTTGTCAATACGTACACTAGGACGGTAGTATTAAAATCCTCAAAAACTAATTATAAATCATACCGCCAATAACAATAAAAACACGGAAAAACTAACTTGGTATGCTACAGCAGTGGTTACTTGTGGCTTTATTTGTTAGAACAAGTTTAAAACATGAATTAAAATGTTTGCATGAAGCTGTATAGAACATTTTAATAAATTGAGAGGTGTGATTGAGCAATAATCGTTTTACTTTATTTTGCTTAATTAGGAAAACATCAGTTACAACTTGACAGTGTAATAAACACGATCTACTTAAATGCACTATGGACTGTTTACATGTTTTTGCATTAAAAACATAATTTCATCACTATGTTAATGAAAACAACTAGAATAGATATCAGTGAATGCTTCTTGCAGTGCTGTCTAAGCAACTAAGTATTTCTGCTTTTGATTTGCATCTAAATCATTAAGAGAGATCTAGAACACTACGCAGTACGCACAAATAGCAAAATAGCTTCTAGTGATTTTGGCTGTAAAATTTTCCATCCGTCTAAACCAAAACTGAGTTGCCCGGAAGAAACCGCAGTAAGACGATAAGGCCACCATTTGGTTAACAGTTTGTTATCTTTGTATTATTATTATTATTTCGTGTGTGATTGTTCCGTTCGTAATATTGTGTACAAATAAAGAATTAATCTATGTATCTATCAAACTAGGTACTTAGATAAAGAATCTTCTACGTTCCCGGAAAAATGTAAAGAATGATGATTTCTAATCAGTCTTATGGCTTTATTGTCTAATTATGTAGAAGACTCGGAAAAGTATGTTCCTGATAAACTTTCTCTAGCACTCATCCACAATTTAGTTTGAATTTAAATAAAATTTGAGATTTAAGTTTGCCACTAAACTCAAATTTAAAAAGTCAAGCATAGTGAATTCTTTTAAATTAAGCTACATATAACAAAAATAATAGACGAAATGTCCACTTGAACAAAGTTACAAAAAATAAAATAAGTAATAGGAAATAGTAAATTTTGGATATCTTTGCATACCTACATTGCTTCCATCCCGAACTAAGTAACTCAAGCACTTGTGTTATGGCATTTGGGAACAACGACGGGGATTACCACATACAATCGGGCAGAATGTTGAAAAGTCCGCTTTAAACATTCACCCGACAGGGAATCGAACCCGGTAGGTACCTCAGAGACAGCGGCACCCCGAAAACTATGCGTACGTACACCGTATCTACAACACTGCTATGGAGATTGTTAAGCTTATACCAGAAATTAATATTGTTTCCATAGTTAAAAGGTCTATAACAATCTAAGTGACACAGATCACAGTTTATAAAAGTATTACCCAATCGCAATCTTGGAATACTAAATTCGCGACTTTAATAGTGTGCTCTTATTCAAAAGTGAATCGTCATCATGTCCAATCTTATCAAGATCAGAAATACATCCAGTTCTGCGTAAAGGTCACCTGGGCATAGACCTAGGCATAGAAAAACAAACCTAGCTCATGGATATTGACCACTCATGAGAATCAAGATATGGTATGGATTTCGTATAAATGGAAACTAAGGTAATTATAAAAATCTTAAATAGATAAGACAATAACCCCTACTCAAATTATGGAGCATGTGGATACTTATTATGCAAGGAAAAAGAAATGATGCAAACATAATTTAGTATATAAATATCTTTATAAGTAAGTAGGTACTATGTTGGATAATTAGAGCGCATATTGACAATAATACTTTAAAGGTATCTACTGCTACAGCTGTGGTACCTACTAGATACTCAATGTCAAGCACGTAGGCAACTGTAGATTTAAAAGGCTTTTCATTCTTCCCTAAAAGTATTTTGATAACATCTAAATGATTCTATGAAAAGATAAGTTTTTATAGTTTTGTTTTGTTTTAGGTAGACCTTTACAAACTTTATTTAAGGGGGTGTTACAATCAATTTAGTCGGTTATGCGAGATGAAAATTAAATCTTAAATAGTTTTATTCGATATGCAAATAAATAAACATGAAACATTTTAATCAAAACAACTTCAATACTTTCCCATAAACAAAATGCTCTGCATCATCTCAAATCCTCTTTGACCAGATTCAGCTACGAAGAAAGGGTATTCCTCCTTCGCTCAAGACTCCCCTGGGTCGGCCACGTCACCCTGGAGGCCTACCAAGCGGCGCACCAGGTGGCGCGGGCCGTATTCGTCCTCAGATGCTATTTACCTTGGAATGTATACATTATTCATCGGCAAAAGATCGTTCCGTGTCATTCTATAATAAAATCATTAGGTTATCAACACAATATGCCCTTCAGGAAAATTCATGATTTATACTGTTCACTAGCTACAGTAGCTACCTACATCCTTTATTATTTACAAAAACCATTTCTTTTATTAAGAGCTACTTATCTAGTGCAAAAATGTAAAATGAGTATTGTAAAAACAAGAATAAAACGTTTGAAATTATCTTTGTTCTGTTGTAGTTTCATTTAAATCTAATAATCTTAAAAGTGGCCATACGGGTAGTAAACCAGTATGAAATATAAGTAGGTACTCATTTAACCAGCCTGTGAGAAACGTACTCACTTAACATTTAAACATATTCAGACGAATGTATGCCACCAACATACATCGTTCGTACTCTTAAATCCGGCGAGTGTATGCCACAAACATATACCGCCCCCTTAATTCCGACGAGTGTATGCCACAAACATACATCGTCCCCTAATATCCGACGAGTGTATGCAACATACATACATCGCCCTCTAATATCCGACGAGTGTATGCAACATACATACATCGCCCCCTAATATCAAATTCAATTTAATGCATTTCAACAAACAAATTCAATGTATCTCTTATAACCAGTGAGCATGCATAGCTTGCTCACTCAACCCAGTGAACACCTTATATTTGTTCGCTCATCATTAAAAATTAAAAATATTCACATTAGAGATATCCAAATTCACGTAAAGACTTTCATATTTAAATATTTAAAGATACCATATTAAAATATTTGTATTTAAACTCATATTCATAGTTCAAGCAATTTATATTGCTATTCACGGTGTTCATATTAATTGAATCCACAAAATTTGTACCTATTAATTAATATATCAATAAATAGAAAGCCAGAATTCAATTGTAAGTAAGTAATACGTACCTATTAAACCAATCTTACCAGTAACGTAGGTAACCAGTAAGCATACATGACTCACTCAACCCAGAGAACAACACGTTCGCTCAATACATTAAAAACAAAGGAAAATTAGTAATAATTAATTTCAATAATATTAAGATAAATGAAATGTGAGCAACCAATCATAAATTATTCTTACTCTTTACTACTTCTTACTAGCTTCATAACTTATAGTTTTCTTTTATTTACTGTTGGTATTAGATACCACGTTAAAACATGGATTGTATGCAAGATTTAGTAGCCATAAGTGATTTCACTCTGTGCAACAGTAAAGGCAATCAAAACTAGCTCCAATTAGTGCTAGCACTAATTACTTAAAACATTACATGTAGGTACACAGCCAAAACTGCCAGTCCTAGCTCCATGTGTAAAATTATAAACAACATAAACAGCAAGTACTCTTATAATATAATAATGCCAATCATCTCCATTAATTCTGTACAATCCACATTTAATACATCATGTAAATTAAACAACAACAATCAAGATATTATGCCAGATTCATGGTACGCTATGATCGTGCCATACGAAAATATCTACTACATACCCGCGTTTAAAATTATGTAAGTATAATCGGAGGGTAGCCCCGACCGTACACGAACACAATTAATCAATTCAAATAAAAGTGTGATCTAGTTTATGTCCGTTCCGTCGGAGAGTAGCCCCGACCATGTACGGAACACAATCCGCCACACAAATATTCCAATTTTAACGCTTTAGATTTAACTAACACGATCGGAGAGTAGCCCCGAACACGAATTAGTAAAATCTTAGTACTAAGCTACGCATATAGACTTTTTAAATTATGTTAGTATAGTCGGAGGGTAGCCCCGACCGTATACGAACACAATCAATTAAAACACAAATGCGATTTAGTTTATGTCCGTTCCGTCGGAGAGTAGCCCCGACCATGTACAAAACACAATCCACCGCAAAGGTATTTAAAATGTCATTTAGATAAAAAAAAATACGCATTAACATGGAATCTGGAATATTTATCCTTTCTCTGCGTGAAGAGAATAAAATAACTCGTTTGGCATTACTATAGCACAGAATAAGCAAATTATTCTTATTATCAGGTTTAGAAATAAACTTACGTGGGTACTTTACCGCTTCTGAAATATGAAGAAAACGCAGACTCCAGATAACACTCATATAATTATTGATCCAACTTACAGGTACAGGCATAGTACAGGTATAACAATATAGATACAGTCGACGTCTTAGTGTACTTATCCCCTCGAGGCTAGTTTGAAGAATGACCTCTCTTTGCTCGTTAATCGGGCTCAAGTCTAGCTACCCCCCACCAATTTTACCACAGATTAGCCTATTAAATTTAACAAAATGGCGGCAAGAGACGGCATTACCAGTGTTGCTATTAAAAAATATGAAAAACCTTCTAAAATCATGACACATCTGAAATTGCCGTGGTCGTATGCCACTTTTCCCTAGATATGTATTGTTTTGTTAGAGTAAAGTGGCATACGACCACGGCAATTTCAGATGAGAATATTTTCTTAATAATATCCTGATAATGCGGGAACAGATGAACATACATACATACATACATACCGGTCAAAATCATAACCCTCCTTTTTCCTCCGAAAAACAGTGACACGCGACGCGTCCAATCGATAATGTTCCAAATTTAAAATTGACCGTTCGTCGTAGCTGTTGTTGTTCGTTGTTTTTTGTACCTATTAGATTTTAAATATACGAAAATAACTGTCCATCTGCCTTTTAAATTTTCGCCCGAACCATACAGCATTAACCACTTTACTCTGAATTCAGTGAAAAATCCACCCTACCTCCACCATCCATCTATTGCAATTACGGTGACCGAATTAGACGCAGTATAAAAAAGGGAATCGTCCTGAATCGTTAAGCCATTAAGGTCACTTCCGCGTCTAATTTAGGTGACAATGCGACCAAACAATCGCGGGATCATCTATGGAGGTAACGTGTCACTCCCGTTGTTGTTAACGCATTCAATGCAACTTAATTAAGTAAGATATCAATTTATTATTTATATACTCATTTGGGTTGCAAAATAAGTTAGTCGCAGTTTTTTTTTTCTAAGAACAGTTTAGTGGTTGGTTTCTGAATAGAGAAATTGAAGTTGAGAACTAGGTACTCCATTATGTTACTCAACCATACACATTTTGTACTTAAGTTGGGCTAAACTTAAATTTCTCTATTCAGAAACCGGTAGGTACTTGCGTGATTTGAAGAGAACGTTTTTTGTGAGTATTGGTTAGGTACTGAAGTAGATCAGAACAGAAACCTTGTCAGGCGCAGTGGTCATGCCAGAAAGATGGGGAAATGAAAAAACATTTAATCCAAACAAAATCGGTATTAGATATGTGTGTATTAGTAGTTGTTTAATCCTATAAGGTTTATAATTTCAGAACAAAGAACACGGTGACAAAATGGGCCCAGAGTTGTAGCACTTTGAAACCTCATTTAATATATACTAGTGAATAATTACAACATTTTGATACATGGCGACAAAGCTGAAATTGTGAAAATAAAAAAGTTACAGTAGTTCAAAATATCTTAAAATAAACTACACCGAATAAATATAAAGACCAATAATTATTAAGTTCGCATGTCAATCCTATGGTGCCTGTGATGCAGTGGCTCGAACGCTTGGCTTACTATTGTTAGCGTTAAGTAACTTTCGCAATGGTAGGTCACGGGATGGGTGCGCAAAAATGTATCATATGGAGCTACTCTGTATTCGTACTATAATTTGTAGTGCTACTTAACTTAGGCTCCATACATATTGGTGATCCATCCCGTGACTGACCATTGTGAAAAGTTGCTTAACCATAACAATCGCAGGCCGAGTGCCTGCGATTGTTATGGTCACTGCACTGCACCACGGAAGCTATTGGAACTATTTAAACGTAAGTATTGGGAAAATAACCATATCCACTGTAGTGTATTTTAACACCTTTTGAATCAATGTATTTTTTTTATTCTTCATAGTTCAGTTTCGTCGACATTTAATAAAATGTTCTAATTATATAGAAGAATAATAATATATAAGGAAGGCCAGTGCCCCAGCAGTGGGGAGATTAAATGGCTGATGATGATGATGATATAGAAGAATATTTTAAACAGGGTTTCAAAGTGCTTCAACTCTGGGCGCAGGGTTCGTACAAAATCGCACTTTGTTCAAATTTCCTGTCTTGTGATAAAAGGCACGTTCGTAAACTTAATAATTATTAACTTTCAGCTTTTGTGTTTATGTTTGAATACCGACACATTAATGGGAATACTCAGCAGGGGTTTCGCCCTTTATAGGTTAATCGTCCTTGGTTCGTTGGCGTCCTTTGATTGAATTTATCCAGTATTAGTCGGAGATCAGAGAAGCAGGTTCTAATTAGGTAAGTATTTCATTAAACAGGGTGGACAAAATTTATGGGCCCTTGAGAGAAACTGCGTTAAATCCTTTAGTTAGCTCATTTTACTGAAAGGAAACATTGTTTTATTTTTAAAAAGACACAAAACTGCATTTAATGAATTTCTAAAATTTTGTTGATTCACCCAGGAATCGAACCGGGTAAAATTAGAAAAAACAACATTGATGTTGTTTTTTGTTTGTGATGAGGTCAAAAAGATTAAAGCTCTCTAGCAAAAATGATAAATTAAATGAAAGGAAAACAGTAAAAGATGATGGATCGATGTCGAATTGTATTTCTCTGTAGAAAAACTGAGTTAAAAAAAATCTATAGGTACTAATTAATTTATTATAAAGCTGAAGAGTTTTGGTCGGTGGTAGGAATTGTTCTTAGTCCGCCTGGCTAGCTACCACCGTCTTATCTATATCTGTCGCCATAACAATGATGTTTTCAGCATTATTGTGTTCCGGCAGTTAGAGATAAAATAGCCAGTTTCTCAGTGATTGAGGATTCCAGGAGTAGTGCGCTTCCACCTTCGACCTTATCTCACTTAACATCAGGTACCTATGATGAAGGCTAAGTGCTCGATACCTTGTTGTGGATTTCAAAAAAACACATGTTGCACTCCGGGTGTACCGGCAGAAGTGAAAACGGCTCCTTAGACTTTATCACAAAAAAGGAATTTAAGGCGCTACTCGGAAAAAGTATGGACTTTTTGGTTTAAAACTATAAGAGGGTTACAGTTATTACAAATCTGGTAATAAGATATATATTTCTTCATACCTTTATCTAGATTCGTATAGTTTCAAAAACACGATTTTATGATTTTGCCTCGACACTTTTTCTTTTCGAAAAGACCTCTTAAAAAATAAGAAAATTCAAGATTATTCTTAAATGGGGTTACTTACACTACCTATTGGAAATTGGTTTAATTAGTGGACACTAATAATATTTAGGATCGTATAGAAGCATTTTTTTTTTATCGCTGTAGTTTTTAATACGAAGTGGTTTTGTGTTTTTTTGGCCCAATCTGCAAAATCGGTCTCGCTCCCGCGCGCGACGTTTTCTCATTGCTATCTCGCTTCAGCATAATTTTTCCGAATATCGCCTTCACAAAAAAGAAACCAGTGTTGTGTAGGAGTCCTAAATCACAGCTTTGTTAGAATGTCTCGATCAAAGCGTATAGTTATTACGCCGCTACACGCACTCGCGTTGACGCGAGTCGTTTCCTTTTATTGCTACAGTCGCTTCCAAACGGAATGCGTTTATAATGTCGTTTAAAAGTTGTATTGAATGCGGTGGGTGTGACGAAACTGAAATGTTTTAAGGTGTCTCTTACAAAACTGAATAACAGTTTTTTTGTTGAATAGTTAGTTCGTAAAAAATATTGTTTAATCTTATTCTGAACTTATGAAATAGCGAAGAGTTCTCATCTTCTGATTCCTAGTTTTATTCAATGTAATGTATGAACATAGAGCGAGGCAACGACTTAATAGAGTTCGAGAATTCGAGAAAACTGTTATTAATTAAACCTTTTTATAGGTTACCTACGACAATAACAAGAGACGGACCTGTCTGTTCGGGTACGGGCTAGACCAAATGAGTTGAAATTTGGCACTCGTATGCTTTCTGTGATCCAAAGACGAAGCTATAACGTAAACAACTGAAGTTTGAATTGGGAGGTGAAATAAAAAAAACGTTTATAATAGGTACTGTATCATGTGGCCACTCAAATGAAATGTCTTGTAGAGATTACAAAAATATTTCTATTTAATTTTATAGTTCTTAGATCGTTTTTTTTTTCAAGTTCTTCAAGTAAGAAGAGGAAAATTTTCCCTTATTTAGTTGAATAGTTTATCTAGCAATCTTCTTCTTTGCGTGTCAGTGGTTCTCTATATTTTGGCGGACCAGTAGTTATCATAATCATAATCATAATCATAATCATTTATTGCATTAAATGTGGTCATTACAAGATGTAAATATAAAATTATTGTTTCTCACATTTAACCATTTAAAATTGGCATGCAACATATAGAGAGGTCAAATTATAATACAATGAATAAAACTGATAATAGGTAATAATAGTCTACAATGTCATAAAATAATTCAATAAATAAAAATTAAAATGCAGATAAAAAATGACTTATACTAAATTAACAATGTCACAAAATGATTCAATAAATAAAAACATGTCCAAGATCATTAAATAATAAAATAATATAATAAGTCCGTTTTTAAATTTGACAATTCATAAATTCCTCAACACTATAAAAACATTTATTTGTCAGTAGACGATACAAAGCACATTTAAATTGTCTCATTGGTAGGTCTTTTATCGGTTTTGGGAGCTTATTGAACAATTTTGCCGACATGAAGTAGCAATTCCTTTGGCAACTCGTAGTTGAGCAAGATGGCAACACCAACTGATTTGGATATCTAGTTCGGAATGCACACACCTCATGCTTCTTCTTAAACAAGTTCAGGTTACTTTTCGTAAAAACACAGATTTCATAAACATACATTGATGGGACTGTTAAGAGACTTAGCTTCTTGAATAATGGTCGACAGGAGTCCATGGGACCAGCACCACATATAGCCCTAATACACTTTTTCTGAATGAGAAAAGCACGGTTAACGTCAACGGAGTTTCCCCATAAAGTAAGACCATATCTCAAGATGGAGCACACGTAACCATGATAAGCTGTAAGTGCCGTCTTTAGTCCACTTATCTGTGCCAGACGATACAAAGCATAGGTAAATCTATTAATTTTTTGACTCACACTTGAGACATGTTCCTTCCATGCTAATTTTGAGTCTACCTCAATGCCAAGAAATTTTGTAGCGTTACACTCTGAGATTTTTTCACCATCATGCATTACAGACAGCCGTTGTGGTTGTCCATTTTTATTATAAAATTGAATAAATTTAGTTTTGGATATATTAACATTTAGATTGTTGTGCTTTAACCAATTGATTATATTAGATATTGTATTATTTATTTCAGTTTCATAGTCAGTATTAGGAATTTTGTTAAATATTACAGAAATGTCATCAGCAAATAGTGTGCATCGATACCCAATTATTGATGGAAGATCGTTTATATATAAAAGAAACAACAAGGGTCCAAGGATGCTTCCCTGGGGAACACCAAAATTGTTTTTTGAATAATTAGAGTGGCAAGTTGTTAAATGTAAAGATTTGTCAACTTTGTTAAGTTCCACTCTCTGAACTCTATTGGCAAGATATGATCGAATCCATTCCTGTGCATGCCCGCGTATGCCGTATGCTTCTAATTTCTTAAGTAGGGTTTTATGACAAACGTGATCAAAAGCTCTACTAAGATCAAATAGTATCATGGACACCGGAATGCGCTTATCCATTAAAGATGAAATGTGGCGGACGATATGATAGCATGCCATAGACGTAGACTTTCCCTTTCGGAACCCATATTGTTCTGGATGTATGATGTTAAATTTTGTACAAAAGTCTGACAATCGTATATAAAAAACCTTTTCGAAAATCTTAGACAAAATAGAAATAAGCGTAATTGGTCGATAGTTATTAATGTTATCTTTGTTTCCTTTCTTGTGCAGAGGCTTTACTGTAGAGAGTTTTAAGGCCGATGGAAAAAGTCCAGTGGCAAATGACAAATTTATTAAATATGTCAATATAGGAACTAACTCATTTGCACATGCTTTTACAATTTTAGTACTTATATCGTCATAACCTGTAGCGCCAGTATTATTCAGTGACCTGATAACATTCTTTATTTCGATGTCATCAGTGGGTGCCAGGAAAATAGTGGAACTGCAATTTTTTATCATTCCAGGGTAATTTGATGAATTAAGATTTGGGATAACGTTTGGTATATTAATAAAATGCGAGTTAAATTTTGATGCAATTTGATCGACATCAGTAATAATTTCATTTTCATTAAATTTTAAAGTATCTACAGTATTTATTGGAATAGTTTTTGCACCATCGTTAATTATATCCCAAGTTGCTTTACACTTGTTTTTAGCATTATTTATGTAGTTGGAATTTTTAGATTTTTGAGCCGATTTTATACATTTATTTAATAATTTAGAATAGTTTCTATATTTTAATTTCGTGGTGTCGCATTTATTTTTATAAAATGATAAGCGTAACTTTCTTTTGGTTAAACAAGAGTTTCTCAAACCTTTTGTAAGCCAATTTAGACCGGGTTTCTTTTTTGCAACTTTAATTCTATATTTCGGGAAACATAAATTATAAAGGAGACATAGTTCTGTATGAAAAAAATTAAACGCATTTTCGAAGTCATTACTATTATACACATCTGACCATGGATAATTTATTACACACTGCTTGAATTTCGCTATATTTTCCGAACTAAAATCTCTAATGGTTCTGTATAAAAACTGGCAAGATTTTACTGAATCCTTAACTGGTACTGTCAATATTTGTGCCGTTTCGTGGTCTGATAGGGAAACTGGTAAAGTATAACCAAATGCTTCCTTGATGTTGCTAGCGAAGTGATCTAAACAGGCTTCTCGTCGCGTAGGTGTATCAATATGTAACTTTAAGTTATGGCCTTCTAATAATTCTTTTAACTCAATTGAAAATTTTGAATCTTTCATCGTATCTATATTCCAGTCTCCAGTAATTATAATTGATTTATTTGTTTTTCTCATTAATTTAGCCAGTAAAATCGACAGTTTTTCAAAAAATATACGTACATCAGACTTTGGGATTCTATAAATACATACTAATATTATTTTATAATTTATTATTTCTACACCACAACATTCGAAAGTGAACTCTGTTGATAATTCTGCAACAAATGGCAACTGCTTAACTTCAATAGAGTTATGGTGTATAATGCATACACCACCTCGCTT
Source organism: Crambus lathoniellus (assembly GCA_949710035.1). Taxonomy (NCBI): domain Eukaryota; kingdom Metazoa; phylum Arthropoda; class Insecta; order Lepidoptera; family Crambidae; genus Crambus; species Crambus lathoniellus. Next base: position 22,051,880 of record OX453317.1, read on the forward strand.
TTCCTTAGACCTACAGAAGACAGAACCTAGGTTAAAGTTTTTTAATTGTATGTTTAATTCATGGTTTCGTTGGACAAAAATTTCCGAGAGGCAGACTATATCAATCGGAAGCTTATTATCATATAATTCATACAGAGTTATCTCTAAAAGTTCTTTTTTGCATAAAAAACCTGCAATATTTTGATGCATGATTCTTATTACATTATTATTATCATTTATAAAAAAATACTTTTTTCTGGCAACTCGTTATGAAAATTAGACGTCTGAAAGTATGACGTATTTAGTTTTTGAATGTTATTACTATAATTTTGATCTAAATGTTCTATGTTAACGTTATTTCGTATTTCGGGTTGTAGCTGAGGTGAATGTAATATCTCTCTATATATGGCAAAGCAAACATTTGACAAGAAAAATTTCGATCCCGTACGAGAATTCCTATAATTCATTCTTACAAACTTAGTATCGCTGAAGCCTTGGCATATCATTCTTATGTCATAATTTATGTTATAATTATACAATTTTGAGTTAGAAGGTAATCCACATATAACTAAATTAGTGTTAGTAAGTGACCTGAGCCATAAAAGTAAATTAGTTTTCAGTTCTAACGGATTCCTGTCATTGGAGCCTCCGATAACAACTCTGTAGTCTTGTTTTGTTAAAGTATTCATTTCACTCTTACACGTATTCATCACATCACTAAGGTTCGCTTGACTCTTCCAATAGCAACAAACTTCATATTCTGTACCGACAATTTTTTGTAACATCTGTTGCATACCACGTCCTTGTTGGTCTGCTAATATGACAATTTTCTTATTTCTGGAAGCACTTACATTACAATTATTTCCTGTGATTCTTGTTTTTAAATCTTCATACTCCATGTCCGGTTGCGATAAGTCTTCTACTGTCTCATTTTCCATATTAGAGTTAGTGAGGCATTCCATTTCGTTTTTCGGCTTATAATTAGATTTCTTGTTTTTGTTACTTTTTACTGCTTTCTTCGTCTTGGTTTTCATCGATTCATTTATTTTTGGGGCATCAGAACAGATGTGTAGTAGTTGATTAATTTTTCGATTTTGTTCGTCAATTGTTTTTTGCATAGCGAGCTTCTCAAGAGTTATTTCCTCAATCAAGTTATTAGCTGACAACAGTTGCATTTTTAAATTATGAATTTCATGTTTATAATCATCAATTTCCTTGCTATGGAGAGTAGAAAGGTCCGGTAAACTTACGTGAATGTTGCAACTTGAATGAGTTTCTGATAGTGGCGATGAAGACAAATCAGCATCTGGCAATGATCTTAATGAGGTGTCTGCCGCATTATTTTTTCGTTTTATCCTTTGTGTAACATAATCCCGAGCATCTTCCTCCCGTTCCTCAGTTTGACTAGCTTGTCTTTGGATTCTTGTTGATAAGATGGTATTAAAATCGTCTTTTGACGAGTTATTTGCCGTAATATCGCTTTGTAAAGTCTTGACAGTGGCCGAAGTTATATCTGTATTTGGTTTTAATTTATTCACGTCGCTAGTTTGCAGCTTTGGCGTAGAAGAGCATGGTGTTATGGATTTCTTTGCAATCTTGTTATTATTCTTTTTCCCGTTACATAATTCACATTGCCAATTAGCTTTGTTTTTCATTAAGCCAAAAAGCTTGTCTGATACACGAGCACAATCCAAATCAAATACATTTTGGCATTGTTTACATTTCAGAAAATCTCTTCTAAATATTACTTTTTTACAACTAATACATGTCTTTTGATTAGATGACATGCTTTGGGCTGTCTGCGCCATCTATCGAAATTTTGTTACTTAGTTTTGGTGTTCGAGACTTGATAATCACAAATATGTCGGTTGCTTGAGTTATTTCTATGCCAGTGAAAGTAAATATGCTTAAAAAAGTTTTGGCACCCCAGTGGGTTTGAACTCGGGATTTCTAGCTGGTAACCTGGCCCAGTGTACCAATCGGCTAGCTGCTCTTTATATCAAGCGACAAAATTAGCGTACTCTATGGGCGATGTATCTTCGCCGTTCGATTTCTAGTTTTATTGAAGCAAAAATCAGCAAAATATTAGGTAATTTTTGTGCACTGACCTCATAAATAAGTTTTATCCTAGTATCTCGTGGCAGTTGTTGTATTTGAGCAATATGTTTAATTATTCCCTTTTCTCTTTTTATAACACTAAATGTAGGTAGAAAAATACACTGTCCAATCTTCAATCACTAGTAAAGTTAATTAATTGGTCACTTTTCTGTTTGCAAACACTGGTACACTTGATTTGCAATATATTTAATGTTTAAGTACAGTTTTTATAAGAAAACACAACTTTTACGATTTTATATCTTACAAAATACACGGACTCGATGTTTACGTGAGCTCGGTGGCGCCCTCTCTCTCGTTAGCGACCGCTATTGCCAACTCATTGCCCTCTATTAGGTCGTCCATGGTGCAGGAGTTGCGGCACAATGGCCACTGAAGCAAGTGCGCCGTGGTCTGAGTTGGGGCTCCGCAATCACAGTCCTCCTCTGAAGCGGGGATTTGACCCCATCGGCTCATATTTTGTCTGCAGCAACCTACTTGGGTCCGGAGTCGGTTTAGTGGCTTCCACGTAGGCCATTGCTGGTCGTGGCCCGGGGGGAGATTCTCTTGCAGTCTTAGGAAGTTTGGAGCGGGATACTTCGACTTCCATCTTATTATTTTCTCCTCAGCTGGACTCTTCGTTGACGCCTGTGTTTTTTGCACGAAGCTTTTCTGGCTCTAGCAATCTAGCAATTATACAAAAAATCCATAAAATGTTACCTACAACAGGCTAGGTAGTGAGTTCATTTTTGTGTATAAAACTCACTAGTTTCACTATAATGGCAAACGCCTCTGTGCTCTAGTGGTTCACACCACCACCGATTTCAGACCCAGAGGTCCCGGGTTCGATTTGTACATATTGTATTCGATTTGGTTGGTGGTAGGACTTGTTCTTAGTCCGCCTGGCTAGCTACCACCATCTTATCCACGCCTCTGACGCCATAACAATGATGTTTTCAGTATTATTGTGTTCCGGCAGTTACAAGCCATAGTTCCTCAGTGATTGAGGATTCCGGGAGTAGTGCGCTTTCACCTTCAATCTTATCACCACTTAACATCAGGTGTGATGAAGGCTAAGTGCTACCTTGTTGTGAATAAAAAAAATGCAAGTTATTTAAATTTTTACTTTTATGCATTCACAATGCAATTTTTATGATTGAAAAATGGAAAATGAAGTAGGTATTTAGAGAGCATTTAGAGAGCAGTCGCCCGGATAGCGAAAGGTCGTGGGTCGAGTCCCATCGGAGCTGGTTGTGAGACGGGTCGATTTTTTCTAAATACTTCATTTTCCATTTTTCAAAAAAAAATGCAGTTTAACTTCAGTCCAAACCGCTGCGAACAGCCGTGTCCGTTCAGATTTGAGCGGTGATACGAATTTTTCGCCGCTACGTCGATCATACGTCGGATTTGCGAGCAGTTTCTGTATTTGTGTTGTTATTTGGTGTTGGTTTTTCGCACGAACTAGCACGAACTATCTCCTGAGGATGCCCCGGGTTGGGGCGAAACACGTGTAGAGTAGTCTAATCGGTGACGGTGCAAGGTGTATTGCTGTCTTGCTAGATGCAGGTATTGTGCACTGGTGTTTTCGTGGTGTGCATGTGCAATTTTTTGCGGGCGGGCGGGCGGTGCATCTTGCATATTGTGTTTTTTGCGGAAGTAAGCTACATATATTTCGTTTTTCACAACAGTTTCTGTGTTCCGACAACTTGTCATAGTGAATGAATAGCAGTTACAAACGTTGACTTAAGTTTTTAAAGTGAAAACTTCTTTAACGGCGTTGTGCCCTTTTTGTGATGGGTAAAAAATATTATAAATAAGCCTAGTATAAATAAGTTTATGGTAAAAAATGTTAAACTCGGACACGTGACCGCCAGATCCAAAATTAGTACAGCGGACACCTGACCGATCGAAAAACTGTTACAATGTCATTAGAATACGAAGGCAAATTTCGCCACCGTTTCCAAATTTGTAATAGCTCAGTTAGAAAACGGGCGGCATTGAAGCCAGAAGACCTCGGTTCAAATCCAGTCCGTTCGTTTTTCTTTTTTTGTCAAATTCCTTTTTTTGTAAGTAAATAATAATAAATCAATAAATAACTTTATCTACACTCATCTTGTAATATTCGAATTATGAACTCATGCCTGAACGTATACTGATACACTTTATGCCATAGTCAACTTTAAAAAATAAAACTGTTTAATAATGGTCATTATGATACAACCGGATACAGCTTTCACTCATTATAAAACACTTATTTTTCTTAATTTTACAATCTCCATGGCAACCGTAGGATTAACCGGCCCTGACTTCCAACTCTTTCAAGCCCTTCTTTAGCCGGCAACAATAATAAACTTTTTTAAAATTAGAATTTTGAATTTAGAAGGTACTAGCTTTCCGCTCGCGGCTTCGCCCGCGTGAACTACACGACGTTATCCCGCGGGAGTGTGATATTTTTTCGGGATAAAAAGTAGCCTATGTTCCTCTCCAGACTATAAAGTATCTATGTCCCAAATTTCAGCCAAATCCGTTCAGCCGTTTTGGCGTGATTGAGTAACAAACATCCAAACATCCAAACTTTCACATTTATAATATTACTAGCTTTCCGCCCGCGGCTTCGCCCGCGTGGACTTCACGACGTCATCCCGCGGGAATGTGATATTTTTCCGGGATAAAAAGTAGCCTATGTTCCTCTCCTGGGTACAAAGTATCTGTGTTCCAAATTTCAGCCCAATCCGTTCAGCCGTTTTGGCGTGATTGAGTAACAAACATCCAAACATCCAAACATCCAAACATCCAAACATCTAAACTTTCACATTTATAATATTAGTAGGACTAGCTTTCCGCCCGCGGCTTCGCCCGCGTGAACTACATGACGTTATCCCGCGGGAATATGATTTTTTTCCGGGATAAAAAGTAGCCTATGTTCCTCTCCAGGCTACAAAGTATCTGTGTTCCAAATTTCAGCCAAATCCGTTCAGCCGTTATGGCGTGATTGAGTAACAAACATCCAAACATCCAAACATCTAAACTTTCGCATTTATAATATTAGTAGGATAGTAGGATAGACCGTATAGACTCCTATCAGTGGGGTTTGGCGCCAATCCAAATTTTATAATTAATATTTTTTTGCTTAATTTTTTAAATATATGATAAATGTAATGAGTGTAGATAAAGTAGTGTATGAGACTGCACATAACTCGGTCTTAAAACACTCGTGGAATACTATTAAAAAACTCGCCAAGGCTCGTTTTTTAAACTCCCACTCGTGTTTTAATACCCCTCATTATGCAACAGTCACATAAACTACTATTTTACAATCACACCAATTATCTAAGCCCATGTAATAGTATATTATGATACAAGTGAGCTTAGGTTGCTCATTATACACGAGGCTGTGGGTTGCAGCCCGAGCCGCAGGCGAGGGCGTAAATCAGCCGAGTGTCTAGTGAGTAAGTTGCTCACGAGTTTCATACGCACTTTTTCAACACACTTGCGAGGAAAAACAAACATTTATTGCATACATATTGTATTATCCTAATATTAACTAAGGGAAAAAGCGCGTAAGTTTTTTTTTTTGCACGCGCCAAATGTGAGGTGATTGATTACTTACGGCCATACAGCCTACTTCAAAATAATTAAGTATAATAATATTGATAAAATGCAAATGTTTTATAACAAATTATTGTGAATTATAAATAATTTGATAATAATATACTTAATTATGTTTTTTGTCTTAATTAGGGACACATTTATTTATTCTAAAAACGTAAATGGATTTTCAGCCGTATAAAACCTCTTTGTTGTTACAAAAAAAGAACTGTATCTATTACCCGCTGAAATTGAAAATGCTCTGTTGACTCGCATATAACTTGCAGTTAGGTACTAACTTAACTTTGTAGGGATACTGTATTACCCGGTTAAATTTAAAAGTCTCTGTTTACTCACATATAATTTGCAGTTAGGTACTTACTTAACTTTGTAGGGATAATTCTATTACGCAACTAGTACTGTAATATTATTATGCACGCGTGGGTTATAGTTCGGTTTATGGCCCTAAGTTCGATGTAATAAGGCTCACTTTATGAGCAAGTGTGTTGAAAATTTCATTAAGAAACTGTGTTACGAAACTAGATAACGGATAAATATAAATATACATAAATACTTTTTTTTTGTAAATACATACTTAATATACATACAGAACACCCAGACCAAGACAAATAGACATGTTCATGCACACAAATATTTGTCTTGTTCGGGAATCGAGCCCGAGACCTCCGGCGCAGAAGGCAGGTATCCTACCCTGCGCCAAATCGGTTGTCAAAAAAAAAGTTAAAAGTCTAGGGAGCCCTTTTCACATCTGCCGGTACTCCCGGAGTGCAACCCGTTGTTTTTTTGAAGTACTTATGTGGTAAATCCAATGTTTGACAATTTTTTTTCTTATCCATCCATAAGAAAGACCAGTGCCCCAGCAGTGGGGGCATTAAATGGATGATGATGACGAAGTGGCAAAAGAAAGTCAGTGTCAGCAAAAGCAAGTGCCAAAAACTTATCTGTTCCGGTGGCCAAAATGTGAAACTACTTAGCGTGTTTTTTTAATGTCATTTTGCTGTCAAGTTGATGTCCAACCATAGCGCTGCTGGCGGCTGAAGGTCTTAGAAGTCAGAGCCGGTTAAATTGCTAAAAAAAAGAAAACCGTTCATAGCGCCGCTGTTACCGGAACAGAAAAGATTGTGCCACTGTACAGCTGCATGTAAAAGTCCAAATTATGTCTCTGTCAGTCATCGCATCCTTATATCTAATCGAATCAACGACGGGTACAACACATATAACCAGACCCGAGGAAGTATAGAAAAGTTCCGTTTCAATATTTACCCGACCAAGAATATACCTACTGTATCCTACTTGACTATAGAAAATTCTATCCAATTTCACCAGTGAAACGAAAATTGGGGTGGACTATTCTGGAAGAGCTGACGTTCATCCAGCTTTAAACTAATGGACTTAAGGTTCATTTTGCAACGGCCCTTGTAAGTTTGATGTGTCACTCATTGTACACAGTGATGTTGATCGCTGTTGATATGTCTGCAGGTTGTGGGGGTATCTGATTAATGGAATTAATCAACTTTATTTCAGGTAAGGAGGGTAATAGAGGCAAAGAGTAAAAATTAAATGAGCTTTAATTACAAAATGGGAAGCAAGAGGAAATTTAGTTTTGGCATAAAATTTATAAGCTTGTAAATTCGAATTAAACCGTTTTTACAAGCTTCTATTAAGTTTCATCTGTACCAGTGTCTGTAATCAAATCTTGCAAGTTAAATTTGACCCACTTCCCAGTGTCCGAATGAGCTGAAATTTTGCATACAGATTGGGTTTGGATGATAATACTGTTAGCGGGAAAGTGATACGCGTAGATGGCGCGCAGGTGCTCGCAGAGGGTGCTCGAGTGCACACAGATGGCGCGCGGATAGCGCGATGGCGCGCGCACCATAAAACCGGCTGCAGAGCTCTTGCGGGGCTCTTTCTCTCTTCTGCATCGGGTCGCCGAGGTGTCGACAATCTACCATCAACTTCTGTCCATTTGTTCCTCGTATAAGTGCCTACTCTTTGTTAGTTTCGGAATTCGGTTAAAATCTGATTTTATAGTTTAAGTTAGTTTATAAAAAATATTGTTGGTTTTTGTGAATAAATTTGTATGTTACCGTTCATTTTTCTTATCAATCCCTACTGATTCCTAAAAATACAATATTAAAGTAAGGTCAGCAAAAAAGCTTGTTATAAAAATGTTTTTTTTTTACAAAAACTTGGTAACTAGTTACTTTAAGTTAAATTATAATTATTAGTGCTGTTTTCGTAGGAAATTTATTAAATTATATTCATTTAAGACGCTAATAAATATCTAACACCATCACATACAACAACAACAAAAACAACGACGACGATAAAATCGCAGTTAATTATGTGCAAGGAATCGGGACGCATTATTGCAATAACGCATCCGGTATTAACGTTTGATAATAACGCACCTATGTGGAATAGCCTTTAGGAGAATTTTAAGGCAAAATTCTCCGCTAAAATCGGAAACATTTGTGAGTGGGAGAATGTGACGCATGACAGCCGCACCACAGTATAAATACTGCTAGTATTCCATCTTCATAGTAAAGGTTGGAACGCGAGTTATGATTCATAAATACTCTCTCTTTCTCTCTTTCTTTCGCACTATGAAGCGCATTCCGAGATTCTTCCATAATACCGAGTGAGATACAATTGACTACATTTCATAAAATTTATCATGTGTTTTTATTTGCTATTTAGAAATAACATTTAAAAAGAGGAGACTCGTATTTTTTCCTTTTCTAAAATTTTTATTTTTAGTCAACCTAAAATTAATTTAAAAACTTACTCATTCAAAAAGAGCCTAAGTCCAGGAAGAAGGCAGGTTGGCGGACATACCTTTGCAAATTATTAAAAAAAATACATTCTGACGTCGTCGTCAAGTCAATGTGACACTAATGACGTTTGTTGTCTGTTGTTGTTAAGCCGGGTCTCCAGCGAAAGTTTTTTGAAAACATTCAACAGAAACACATACACAAAACTTTGTTTCTGATAAATGTTTCTTGACATGCGCCGTCTATACCTACCTCTCTTGGCTTGTGTACACAAAACAATAGTTTCTCTAGCAAACAAAATGAGTTCGGACGAAGAAGACGTAGTTTCAGATCGTATCTTTATTCCAATTCATCTTTACTTGCATTGCTCTAAACCACCGTAGAATCAAACTTGGCGCGAAAACCAAAACTTTTTTTTGTAATGGCTTCTTCCATTTTACACGGAAATCCGGCCATTGTCTAGCGATTTATCAAAATTAAAAAGTTAAAAGTTGTCGAAATGATAGATTATGTACAGTACCCTGCCCCTCGACCCGCGCGGGGGAAGTTTTGTGTACGTGTTTTCCACCGGGCATGGAAAGCAAAAACATTGTTGATGCAAACAAAAATGTGTAGTGAAACGATGTTTTGTGTAGACAGTTTTGTTGAATGTTGAGATGTTTTTGTTGATTGTGTAGGGCAAAACACGCGCTGGAGACCCGGCTTTACGGTTTCTCGTTTGGTTTAAGTTGTTTTATTTGATGTTATTTCTCTTCATAACTCGTAAATTTAAATCAAAATGGAAAAAACTGTTCGTGAATTAGATCCCTTAATTTTATGTGTAGTTCCTGGCTGCAAAAATACAGTTCTGAAATGCCCAACAAAACATTTTTTTACGTGCCCATGTCCACACATTCACAGTGGTGTGCTGCTTTATATAAAAATAAAGTAGGGCAGGCGTACCTGTTTTGGCCACTTTAAGGATTTTTTCACTTTTAACCGCTTAGTGCTTAATGATCTTAAGTATTTTAGAGAAAATTTATAATGTTGAGTTATAGATAATTTTTCGACCTTTAAGGGTACAATCTACAAAGTAAAAAAAAACAATAGTTTTTTTTATTTAGAACAAATTCTGCGGAGGGGGCCAAATACACCGTTTGCATTGGTTTTGGCCACTTTGATAAAATAACTATATTTAAAAGTTGAGTTTATGCTTAATTGATGTCTTATTAGAGTTCTGGACTAAAACACTACATGAAATAGTATTTCAATCATAGCTAGCTCCTTACTACAATTTTATAAGTATACCTTTATCACTTGATTAAAAGAAAATTAGTGGATTGAGTCTAGTGCCTACACTAGCCTCAATCCGCTAATAGTACGTTTTTAGTACGTTAGCTAACAAAAGTGAGTTGTGAGTCTTTTAAAATAAATGAACTTTATGATAGGTTGGAAACTTTCTACTAATGCCAAAGTGGCCAAAGGTGGCACAATGCTAAAATTTCTAGCCCCACTTTTGGCCACTTATTGTTTCCCAACTTTTTGTAAGAACAGTGAAAAAACAACACTTAATCTATCTAGAAGAAACATATTCCAATATTATATAAAATATTAAATAACCATAAAATAATTTTATTGTAGAAAAAAAATGATTTTACAAAACCTTTACCCTGAACATTTTGCTTAAGAATTTTACAAAATGTTAACTTTGAAAGATAACACGTGTTTATTTCTAAAATATCGTACTACATAAAAAAAGCTAAGTGCTGTAATTATTAACTAAAAGTCCAATCTTTTATTCGCCATTAATAAATATAAGCAATAATTATTTAATTCCTATTTATATAACGTTAAAGTGAAAAGTGACCAAAACCGGTACAGTGGCCAAAACCGGTACGCCTGCCCTACCATGTGGTAGTGTGTACTAAATTACAGGGATTGGATGGAGAATAAAGTTACAAGACCTCGACTAAAACCCCAAGTATCAAGAAGGCTTCAAAATGTTAATAAAGATCCAACATTTCCTTCAACATCAGGACATTTAAATCCCTTCCCAAATACACAAGAAAAAGGTGTTGTGTTTTTTTTTGCATTGGTTATGTCCCAGTTGTATCTAATCCAACTGTTTTTTTCTGGAATATATTCAATGTACAGAATTTTTTCTAGTTTTTAGTAGTTTAGAAAGGTAGATTCCTAGATCAGGAAGTAGATAAAGATTGTGTAGAGGCAGGATGCTTCGCCAGATATTCAGCGAAAAGGGAAGTACTTCCTCCGAGCTAGGTGTGTGTGCTCGGGGACCGCGGCCCAACTGTTAATAGTTGGAAATTGTATTTATGCGACGCATCTGATAAACTCTGTTAGCGCGATTCATGTTTCCATACAATTCTTCAGTTCTGTCTTGACGTAGTGTGTGACGTCAGGCTTGCACGTCGATGTTTTACATTCGTACTTTTCGCTGATCCTGCATTTTCTTCAATACTCGGTGTCTTGCTTATGTTGCGATGTGAGTGCGTCGCTACAATTGAAATAAACGCATATCAAAATGAAATTGTATTTTATTAAACAGACAAAACACGACTACTTTTTAAATATTATCAAACACAGACTTCTATTTAAAATAACAAAAATAAGTAGGTACTTAAACACTAAACTATAGCCTGACTTGATATTTCACACCGCACATGTGATGGCGGGCAGTGTAACTATGAACGAAACAACAACACTGGAGAATTTCTCAAACATGCTATTTATTTGGCTATGTGGTTTATAAAGCATACTTGTGTATGTGTGTATACTAGTGTCTTTACTCTCATCAATAACTGCTTTAACTATATACATTTTTGATCGAACTTTGTGTTCAGGAATTACTCTGTCCTTGATGGTACACATGGCTTGCTCTCGTTTTACTTCCACATAGCCTACAGAAGTTTGAAGTTTCTACGTAGGCATCTCTCTATGAGAATAAAACTTCAGCTCCCCTTATTTCCGCAACGTTAAATGAGTCGTGTTCACGCATATTCCAATAACATCATCATGTCAACTTTGGGAAGGTTGCGAATGTCTGCTATATATTAATCCTTCAGCCACCTTCATAATTTTCAATTGTTAGTTTAGTAAAGGCATGATAAGTTAGCTTTAATATCTTCCTTCTGTAGGAGTAGGAGGCACAATATTATTTTTACTGATATCGCAAGTCCATAGTTCTATCTATGTCAAAATGTGTTGTTAAACAAAACAGGTTAGGTTTAAATCATAAAGTTAATATAGTATATTAACTTTATGGTTTAAATAGAGGTCAGTGGGTTTAGCGAAGAGTATCACTACAACTAACTTGACATCTGCAGTTTATACGTTTATGCAATTTTGTCATGCCCGGAGAGTGACAGAGATGGCTCTGTCACTCTCCGGGCATGACAAAATAATATCTTTGGACCATGAAGCTTGACTTAATACTCTGAGGTAACTGGAGCTCTCACCCTGAATAAAAAAGTGTCGCCAGCAAATTTGACATTTATGTATGTAGTGGCTGTCAGCTGTCTCATATGACCATACGTATTTTTTAAAAGTGTAGGTGAGACGGAAGACAGCCACTGTGTTATTTGTGGTATTCAAAAAATTGTTCGTACTGCACGCTCCAGTTACCTCAGTATTAAGTCGAACTTCATGCTTTGGACAAAATTGAGTGAAAGAGGCGGGTATAATTTTTGTACTCATTACTCATCTTGGCAGCGACAGTTTTTTTTTAATGAGAGGCGTTTTTTTATGTTATGCAAAGGAATGTCATCATAATGTTCCTTCATCAAGACAAAAGGGGTTTTTTCCGAATATTTCAATAAATAAGTGATTTAAAAATCCGAAAAAAGATGTACAGTGTTAGAAATTGAAAAATCTCGAAATGGTTTTCGATTTAAGGTACCTTATTAAAAATGAAAACATGTCAATTATCTATATTGTAATATTAAAAAGAGGATATTTTTTGTTTGTTTGTACCTACCTATATGTTTGTACATACTGAAAGGGGCATTAATTAAAACACCATATACATTCGTCAATGGCCTTATTATATTTATTATTATTAATCGTTGTCATATTCCAATAGCAAAGAACTCCACTGAGAATAAATTACATCACAATTCCAAAATGTCACTCTAAACAAAAGAAGTCTGAACAAAACCATACCTTAATCATGTGGCATCAATCCAGCAAAATTATAATATGTTATTATAGGTTTTACATATTTAAAACAATACGATTACAATTAAATAATTGGCGTATGTAGTGGCGCGCTTTTTATATTTCTTAGGAGCAATAGTTTTATCAACAGCCTTTCAAGCGACGCCACTTCTCCATAACTTTTTGCGGATATGATCAAGTACATATCTTTCATAATTTTATATAAAATAATTAATGGTAAAAACATTCGTATTACTTTTAAAGTTGACAATAAATTTACTATTTAATTATTCATGTCGAAATTAGATAGAATATATGCGGATCATTTTGCGACCTATCACAAATATACATTCATGAGCACGGGCATTATATTATGTCTGTGGTCATGATCCCATTTACGTACTATTAAATAAAACTATCCATCAAGTAGGTTACTAATTAAGTTTATAATTATAGGTATCCTTACAGTCGGCCATCCTGCTCAAGCGAGTCCCTTCGCGTGAAAAAACAACTTTTACCATATAATTTTCACATTAATTCGGAAAACCCACATATTAAAATAGTTGTATTAAAACTAACTATATCCAAATAGGTATCAAATTAAATTAAATTATTCACATCGAGTTTTAAGAATACTTGTTCTTAATAAATTTTTTTGGACCAATAATAAAATAATAGCAGCAATATAATTAAACAATTTGATAACACAAATTTTAAGTATTTACGAACACAGCACAGCCTTTGACACCATTACGCAAGTAAAATAATTCGTGTTAATTCTAAGTAATTTAATATTCTTAAGGTAATCGTCATTCAATTCTATATTACTTCGGATTTCAGGCCGACATAGCTAACCAAAGGTCGCGTCAATAATAGCCCTGCAGTTACATCAAAATTATATTTAGTCACAATAATAATTTTACAGAATTCACAATACTTTAGGTTAATTATTTTAGTCTTTGACTTTAGGGACATCTTACATTAATTGAAATATAATCTTGGAAAGAGATAAAACCCTTCACCTGTGACCGACAATGCTTACAGCATTTAAGTGGGATAGTAACAAATAGGAACCAAGATTATATTCCTTAATTTCATTGCACATAGTAAACGTCAGCATCGCATACTGAATACATAGGTACATACTAGATAGCTAGAAGCTCTTACAACTTGCTTTTTTAACTTTGTTAAATATTTTATAATTTAATACATTCGTAGAACTTTCCCGAATACTTTGACTACCAATTCAATATAATGCAATCATTTTATATAATAAGTAAGTATCTAAATTTGTAATATTTCAGGTGCAATTATTTCAGATGCTGACATATCATTCTTTATGTGTTATTTTTTTTAGTTGCATTACCCCGTATTTTGCTGCGTGAACATAGGTCGATGTGACATTTCTAGTTTATTGGGAATGACTTACTTCATTTTAACTTGAATAACTATTTTGTTAACTGTCATTTAACTCATCTGAGTCACATCGGCGTTATGTTGTTCAATATCGGGGATAATAGCGCTTACCTAAGTTAAAATTAAGTTTGTTTGATTTTCTTTTGATCTTCTTGAGCACAGGACTTCGAACAACTGGTTGCGTTGTAAATCACGTCGCTCCTCTTCTCACTTTCTAGTATAATCTTGTAGCAAACTGACATTAAGAACGCCTTACGCTCTAACAGCAGCGTCTTATTCTCAAAGGATGCCTTACGCTTTCAAAGCAGCATCTTTCATCAATGACGCTTTACGCTCACACAGCCACGTCTGATTATTACCTTTATATTGTACGTCACGTCACGACAGCACACGCGCTTGCGGCTTTGCCTGACTCTCAAGCTCCCTTCCGCTCCCTCGCTCGGGTGTCAAACTCTAGCTTTAAGTATCTATTCCACACTCGTGATTCATGGGGTTTCTCCGAGCAGTTTCTCACGTCTTGTTGTCATTCAGCAGTCACCAAGTATCAATATCATCAAAATTATTTCAAACCTCGAATTCGTTTGCCTTACGCCATTCGCCATGACTGAAACTTGCACACAACAAATACTTAATCGTATGTTGGTTTAATAAACTTTAATATTGAATGAGAGTTACAGATCGCATATTAACGATACGGAATACCTAGATCCGTAAATCTTAGATCTATTATTTATCTTAATCTCAAAAGATTCGTTTACAGAACATCAGGAAGATTCGGCCTGATAGAAGACAACATAATAATATAGGTGTATAAATGAAATAATATTTCGGTTTTTCTTTAAAACTCATACCAAATTTACCAAAAAGTATAATTTTTAGAGGCCTAATAAATTGTTTGCATCACAAGGCACAACTTCTTGGCTACAAATATCGTTTTCATCAGCGACTTTACTTGTCTAATTCGGAAATATAAATTGGAATTTCAGAGAATTGTCAACTCAATTTCCTGACAATGGTGATTAATAAATCCTTTCCTTTACGAATGTGAATCATTCTAGTTGTTCCTAGCATCGCGATATCTTTCAACACATCATATAAAAACGACTACGGCTGCCTTTTACTTATTTGCTTTATCGTTAACAATAATCGTTATTTGCTTTATGTGGTACACAAGATAGAACATTGTGATTTACCTATATTTGCTGAATATGCTAAGTAACATAGCCAATACTTTAAGATTTTTTTCATTTTCATTCATATTTTTTTTTCATTAGGTACCATTTTTTTTTAGGCATGAGCCCTAGAAATGCATTGCAAAGTTAAGCACAATCACAATATCTGTAACTGAATTACGCCAAAACTAAATCAATTCATTGTAACCACATTGCATTTCATTTGTCTCAACCTAACATACTTATTTATATGCGAATACCGTATTTTAATTTCCAATGTCATAGATTAGAATTTAATGTCAAAAATATAATTATATTAATTATTTCTTTTTCAAATATGTACATTTAAAGTTATTCAATATTTTGCTAAGAGTGTTTACACATAGAGTGAGACAACTTTTCTTTTAATTCTTCAATACTCTTTAGGGGAACTAGATGCCACTGGCCATGATAAAGTCTATACAGACCTACATTTTCCAATACAGTTTCCATAGTAACCGTTAAAAACAAGACAGCGTGATCTTAGTAAAATGTTAAAACAATAAATACTTATATGAATTCCAATTATTTATTTTGACTCGCCACCATTGTCCAAAAGGATAACCTATATACTTAATAAATCATTGTGCTATACGCGCCGTTCCAGCTCTAGCCTGCACGAGATCATATTGATCTCGGTAACATTACATATTCAAAAGCGTAAAATCTTTAAACAATTTCCATACCATTAAGTACATCTTTTGATGTAAGTAGTCCAAAGTAACTGTCTAGTTAAATTAAGAACTTTATGTTATGGATGTACCTAAAACTTTTATTGTATATAATGTTGCAATTAACTAAAGAAAATGATACATCTATAATAATTATATCATTGGAACCAAATTCTATATGTTTTCATTTCAATTATATACCTTAACTATATTTCTTTCCAGTTATTATTTGATCTCATCTCATTGTTTATTATAGTTATTTATTATCAAAATATCAAATCTAAACAGCTGGAATGTAAACAGTTCAATATATAATTTGTAATATTCATTAATGGTGATTTCTTGAATAATAAATTATGGTTACAATATTATATTATGTAGCTGCCCCAACTAAGAGAGCTCAAACTTTCATTACTTCCCTCATCCTACAAGTTCACTCTTGCACACCAGTTGGAGTCGCAATAAAATATATTTCGCCACACACTAGTATGTATTACAAGAAAACAAACATTAAAATCGGTAGGTACAAATTAATAACAAACGGTAAATAAGCAACCTCACTGCCTAGGGGAATAGTATTCGACACCAGTTACTGCTGGGAGTTATTTACTAATCCGATTACATATTGATTTGATGAAAAAAACCCGACAAATCATGAATTTCTTTTTATTGATATAAGTATATTTATCGTTTAATCCTGTTTATACAGCAAGGATAAGAATTTCAAAAATAGGGTAACAGGCCAGTTTTATTTATTAACCCGAGCCACATAATATTAAAGCTTTTATTCACATGTGCCGGAATTTCCACTCACATAGTAAACGATATACAAGATATTCAGTACAAGGAAGGGTAGATATTGTTAATTACGCATATTCCTTAAAATTTCTTATACATAAATATTTCCAGAATGACAGCAAAATGGCATGCCGTTTTAAACCGAGTTTCATTTAAAGAACTTTACTACAGAAAGAATAAGAACAACATTCTTTCATGTTAATAATCAATAAATCATCTCCTCCACTTAATAATTTATTTAAGTTTTAAGGAGTTAATTAAGAGCTTCTTAACCGTATGCAAAAGGGCTTTCTATTTTTCTTTTTATATAATTGTCTCATCAATGAAAATAAGAATAGAGAAAGAGCACCAAAGTTCTAAATATTTACATAACCTTATTTATTTATCATTCATTTTAAATTTTATAGCTGCTTATATTACTTAGCCAGTCAGTATATTAACAAGATAAATATAATATTTATTACACGAACAAACTTATGTCAATTCGACCACATTAATAATAATGGATTCATAGTGAAGCAAATAAAACCACCAATAATCAATAGTCAATGAAACTTCAACCAAATAGAAGAAAATTAAAAGTGAACGAAAATAAAAACTAAAGTAAGGGACAATGTTTCATAATGGTTTAATTCAGTATCATCAAAGTTATCAATATTGAGTATTACCTTCAACCCCACATTCATTCAGACGCAAAATTAAGGCATAGATAGGTAATAGAACGCTACTTTGAGTATACTCGAAGCCATAAAGCAGTGTGTTTAGAATCGGTGATCCGACCAAATGCAATCATTCTTTATTACATGTTATACTTAATCCCATATATATATAAACAAATCGTAATGTTTACTTGATGCCAAATAGTAGTCACGACCGCACGTCTGTCCCACTGTTCCGGACAATATAAGATCAATAATTTATCGTTAAATTTTATTTTATTTTACTTTACCTATATAAGCAGCGATCAGTAGGTTAGGTATACACAACAAATTGTTGCTAAGAACCATCTCGATTACGTAAGCTTTCAGAAAAACTAAACTGCATAATAATTTGGTCCATACAGAAAGACACATGGTAACACAGACAAGTCAAACTTTTATCAGCCCTTCCCTCTTTTAAGAATTTACAAGGGGATGAAATTACGGGTTACGTGATTCGGTTTTATTTTAGCATACAAAAACTGGCCTAAACAGCCCTTTGTGTGACCAAATACCTCTAATTTATATTAACCCAATAACATAAAACTTTTGTATTTTTTCCCTCATCTTTGTATAAATATAATATATTTCGTTTCAAAAATAAAGGTTAATAAGACGTACACATCTCGCAAAATATTAATAAGCAAATATATTGAAATACCTTCAGTGTAGCCAGAAAACTCATTCGCGTAAAATTAGTATTCATATTCCAAAGTAGCCGTAACAATAAATCAACTTAGAAGTTTTAAAAGCGTTTCTTGCAATTTAAAGACTTCAAAATCCAAATAGATTCAAAAATAATAATAAAAAGCGTATCAATAATAATCATTAATAAATGTCAACTACACAACCGCAATTCGGACAAATAAATAATAAATATCACGGTTTTTTTTTTGTGGCATCTTTACCGGCCCTGGCTTCTAAGTTGTCAAACCAAACATTTGTCATCACAAATTTAAAACCACTAGGTACTTATTCATTTCTTAGGAAAAATAATAAGATGTAAGAGAAGTCTTGCAAAGTTTGTGGAAAAACAATTCATCATCATCATCATCACTAACAAACAGTTACTTGTTAGGATAGGAATAGAGAAAAAAAAAAACGCAGCGCTGTAATAATGGCTACCTTATTAACACAGGCTGAATAGTTTTTCGTGCATTGCGATATCACAGAAAAAAACTAACATCTAAAATAAAATAATTCAACATCTTATATTCCACCAACTACCTAATGACTAGGCTGTATTGGTCATAAACCTTAGCCAGTTCCTTTATGGAACGAAAAAAAAAACATGAAAATCAATAATATGATATTGATATCACTCAATTCACTTATAATATGCATCAATCAGTGGAGTTCTTTAATTATGACATGTTAAAATTATAAGCAATAGCACATTCATAAAAATAAAATATACTCAGCGGGCAGGATACGCGAGTATTCTCGAGGAAATTACTCGTTTATCGCACTTCTGAATTGAAAGGGGCATTAATTAAAACACCATATACATTCGTCAATGGCCTTATTATATTTATTATTATTAATCGTTGTCATATTCCAATAGCAAAGAACTCCACTGAGAATAAATTACATCACAATTCCAAAATGTCACTCTAAACAAAAGAAGTCTGAACAAAACCATACCTTAATCATGTGGCATCAATCCAGCAAAATTATAATATGTTATTATAGGTTTTACATATTTAAAACAATACGATTACAATTAAATAATTGGCGTATGTAGTGGCGCGCTTTTTATATTTCTTAGGAGCAATAGTTTTATCAACAGCCTTTCAAGCGACGCCACTTCTCCATAACTTTTTGCGGATATGATCAAGTACATATCTTTCATAATTTTATATAAAATAATTAATGGTAAAAACATTCGTATTACTTTTAAAGTTGACAATAAATTTACTATTTAATTATTCATGTCGAAATTAGATAGAATATATGCGGATCATTTTGCGACCTATCACAAATATACATTCATGAGCACGGGCATTATATTATGTCTGTGGTCATGATCCCATTTACGTACTATTAAATAAAACTATCCATCAAGTAGGTTACTAATTAAGTTTATAATTATAGGTATCCTTACAATACCTAATGGATAAACTCCTCAAAAATTCTTTCAACAACTGAATGCTACATTATATTTTATTATTTTATTTTATCCCACTATTCCCACGGGAATGAGGGCCACGCGGGTTAAACCTCGGGCTGCCATGTGTCATCTTGACTTGTTTTTTTTTATTTACAACGGGGTATCACTTAGCCTTTATCACATCTGACGTAAAGTAGTGAGTAGTGAGTGATAAGGCTGAAGGTGGAAGCGCACTACTCCCGGAATCCTCAAACACTGAGGAACTGGCTATCTTATGCCAATATTACCTACACGGTTCAAACAAAGGACATTTTTCATTTTCGGCTAGGACATTGTACACTATTCGTGCTAATAGTAAAAAACATAGTTAAGTCAAATAAAATATTAAAATTCTCATTGTCTTTCTGGATAAATGGTACAAAAATAAACTTTGAAATAAAAATTCTTTGCCATCCATGGTCACACTGGCAACCATATTTAAATCACGTTCGGAAACTTTGATGTTTCTGTCAAAGATATTATAATATAACAAGATTGTGCACTATGAAAATAAAAGCAATGTCAATTCGATTCTATGCAGTTACAATATGGTTTATTTTCGTATGACATTACGATAAACGGAAAAACGAGCCGAGCGAGAGGCTCCTAAATAGGATTGCATCCCTGTCTACTGGGCTGCCACCATGAAATATTTTTGGTTGTAGTAGAACTTAATTCAAATTCATATTTCCTGTTCTCGAGAATTTTCAAAATATTAATTAATTAAAAGGAATGTTAAGCTGATAATAATAAAGTCCATATCATTTGTATTATTTAAAACCTTGAACAACTACTTGTTTAATGTAAGAGTCGGTGTTATGGTAGTTTTAATTATAATAAATTTGCAACACTTTGCGTCTGGACAATTTTAATAAAAATAAAAACATCGTCAATATGGCGACGGCAAATTAATTTATGTGTGTAAAGTTAGTGTGTGGATCTTAATTATCATTTTAAAATTACGTTTAAATCAATAAAAATGGTTCTCACTTGATGTGTGAAAGGATGCAAAAGCGCATCATATAAACGTAGCGGTGTATCTTTTCATAGGTAAGTATTTAGCCAAAGTTTTATTCTTGCGTATAGTAGGGTGTCCATTTCGTTTGTAATCTATAGACTGGAATTTACTTTCTTACTTAACCCAAACATTAATTTTCATTGTTTCAGATTTCCTAAAGATGAAGAAATTAAAAAAGGTTGGCTTAACGTCATACCTGAAATAATTACACAATACTTAGCAGAAGAAGAAAAAAAAGAAGAACTTTATCAGAAAATAGGCATGAAACAGAACTTATTAAATGTATTATAAAATCTGTATTTTAATTTAAGGTTAAAAAAGTAGGTACGCAAAAAACGAATCTTTAAAACTAATTGGACACAAAGCCTCTATGCGTCAAAAGATCCGCAAGACAATTTTGTTTAGCAATGTATAGTCTAACTAATAAACAGATTTTTATTACTGTACGTGGACTTTTTATTTCTATCCATTTTAGCAAAATACATACATTTCATATAAGTACATACAGGTCAAACTGACAACCTCCTTTTTTGAAGTCGGTTCAAAAGTAAGTATGCTTATAAAGCAATGTGTATGTATCGATTGTCACATTATTGCTTCATAAGTGGTGCAAATGCTTTGCCTCGCGGAGTCCTCATCTTAAAACTAATATTATAAATAGAAAGTGAGTTAGGATGTTTAAATCTATGTTTCTTTTAGCTACAAGAGCTCCCTAGGAAGCGTGATGTTCGAATCCTACGTGAGCCAAGTCTGGTTAACTATAAATTGTCCTCGAAAAAACCAAATCGTGTAGTCACTCACGTCTCTCTCATTAGAGAGGGACGCACACCATAATAGGCCTATCTCGCTCGGCTCGGCTGTAACTCATGAGTGCGCAATCTTGTTATATTATAATATCTTTGGTTTCTGTACGAAAAAACGATGACATTGACGACTGATGATAATCTGTCAATGTAAACCTTTTTTTTAATGTTAGTGTGACATTTTACCGCCATATTGAATCGGGGTTGCATAATTATTAAGACTAGATAATGCTTTTGTACCATCAAACGCGTTAGCTTATTGCGATATAATTAGTTTTCAGTTATTATATTTATCTTTTGCTTGCCTATGATATAGTGTACAAAGTCCTAGCCGAGGCTCCATACAAAACTGAAAAATCTCCTTTATTCACTTTTGGTTGAAAGGCGCAGAAATACAAGCGCACATTGACATTGAATGATTCACTTTAACGTTTACATTGTTCAATTTGGTTGCTTCATCTAAATTGAAAGGTAAAAGTGAACCGTGTAAGTATTTCCGCTATTATCACTAACTGCCGGAACACAATAATGCTGAAAACATCACTGTTATGGCGTCAGACTTAGATAAGATGGTGGTAGCTAGCCAGGCGGACTAAGAACAAGTCCTAACACCAACCAAACCTAATACAATATGTGCCCCCACTGGGAATCGAACCGGGTACCTCTTGGTTTGAAATCGGTGGTGTGAACCACTAGACCACAGACGCCCGAATTCTCGAACGCAAATCATCTTTGGGAGCGTCTCAAACATCATGGCATCTCTTTCATACGTTTGACATTTCAAGTGACAGGGCGATGTGTGAGACGCTCCCAAAGAT
This sequence comes from Crambus lathoniellus, assembly GCA_949710035.1. Lineage (NCBI taxonomy): Eukaryota > Metazoa > Arthropoda > Insecta > Lepidoptera > Crambidae > Crambus > Crambus lathoniellus. Next base: position 22,074,073 of record OX453317.1, read on the forward strand.
AAGTAGCGTACGAGTATTCGGGCAAGAGGCGGTTAAATATGAAGATGCAATACTGTTCTTCTTTATCCTGTGGCCATACTCTTAATTTGAGGGGCGGTCTCTGAAATACGGAATGTCGTGACATTTTTGCCTGTAGGCGTATTTTTAGAATAGCTAGTGAAGCGAGATCAGTTAGGTAGGAGAGGTCTGATGCAAACTTTGCAATTCTTACTTACTTCCTGCTAATATTATAAATGCGAAAGTTTGAGATTATGGATGTCTGGATGTACGGATGTAATAACACATAGGATAGGTACTTTTAATCCCGATATTCCTACGGGAACGGGAACCACGGGCGAAACCGCGGACGGCCGCTAGTACATGATAAAGACGAATTAGAAGAGATTCCTCTGTGGTCTAGTGGTTCACACCACCACCGGTATAAGACCCAGATGAGAGGTCCCGGGTTCGATTCCCAGTGGGGGGGGGGGGGGGTACATATTGTATTCTGTTTGACAGTTTGACAACACACAAACCACAACAATGATGTTTACAGCATTATTGTGTTCCGGCAGCTATAGATAAGATAACCCGTTCCTCAGTGATTGAGGATCCCGGCAGTAGTGCGTTTTCACCTTCAACCTTATTTTCAACATCAGTAGTGCTAGCACATCTTCGCGACTCGAGTGGAAAAAAGAGTCGCGGGCACTTTCATTTGACAGTTCATATCGTATTTAATCGGCTACAATTTGTATGGAATGACATTATTATGATACAATATGAACTGTCAAATGAATACGATTAATCGCTCGTAGATAGCGCGTTTGGTTGGAAGGAGTGGGACAAAGAGTCTCCCTAAGTTGTGCTAGCACTAACAGGTTTGATGGAAGCAAAGCTAACTCGTAGATAAAAAAATACTTCGATCAACCATACCACTAGATATCCGATCGGAGTGTCAAAAACGGCCGAGTGAATAAGAGCGCAGCTGAAAATCAGCGTTGTGGCTACAAGCTGCATCACTAGCTGAGCTGGTCAGCCCTTTCAGATGTTTCTTATACATAATAATCTAGATTTAAGGAACCATTTGTAATTTTTATTGTATTAACAACGTAAGAAACACCGAATAAATACTTACTTTAGTTTAGTTTACTTTACTTTTCACTTCAAAGGTGCGCTCTTATTTCGTATCACTTTCTGTCATTTATAAAGTAGGTAAGTCGTAACATTCGTACATTTTCTCCGTTTTCATACAAGTATACACGATATTTTTTTTATCGCCCCGGATAATTTTAGGGATTATTCTACTCATGAAAAAAAAAAACTTTTATTATGGAACCAACACTGAAATCGCGAAAAAAAAAAACAGCTTTTCCATACATTTTGATTAAATATTTTAGCACTTTTGTATGGGAACAGGGAACAGCTGATTGTTTTTTCGCGATTTCAGTGTTTGTTGGTCCCAAACTAAAAGTTGTTTGTTTTCATGAGTAGAATAATCGCTAAAATTATCCGGTGTGATAAAAAAAATTAGGTACCGTGTATGTATATGAGTTTTGTTTTAGTTCATTGTTTAACAAAGGACAAAATATTTTAATTTTTAGTTTTTTGCATTCACAATGCAATTTTTATTACTGAAAAATGGAAAATGAAGTATTTAGAAAAAATCGACCCGTCTCACAACTAGCTCCGATGGGACTCGAACCCATAACCTTTCTTTCGCGTGTGAGGGTAGTAATATCTCCACATTGATGAAATTAACGCTGACTAAACAGCGAGTAAGAAGTATTGGATAAATTCGACGCTTCTCGTAACGACTCCGTAGCTCAGTGGTTAGAGCAGTCGCCCGGAAAGCGAAAGGTCGTGGGTTCGAGTCCCATCGGAGCTAGTTGTGAGACGGGTCGATTTTTTCTAAATACTTTCATTTTCCATTTTTTCAAAGGACAAAATAAATAAAATTTTTACATAAAACTCGAGCAACTAAAGGACGCTTTGTTTTTAAGAAAATGAATAAGTTAAAAATCCTAGCAACAATTTTTTGTGAAAAAAGTTTTTTCAAATTAAATTTATTATTTGGACCTTCGACTTGCTTTCATTACATATTATTTGACACTCTTATTTTTTTTTTGTTATTTTAACTACCTACTTACTTCGTTTATTTTTTTTACAAAAAAGCTGTACTTACTTACAATTATTTTACCCTTTGATTTTAATCACGCCTTCATATTCTAGGAAGCGTTTTGAAATACAAACGATTGTCAGTAACGTTTGAATATAACAAAAATATGTGAAAAAGGCTTGCTACGTTGAAATCTGACGCTCGCAAATTGGCGGTCAGTTTTGAGTAGGTACGTCTATTGTATTCGTTCTGAAAAACACATACCGAAAAGTTAGGAAGTCACTTTTATTCAAAATTTTACATTTTGCATTCACAATGCAGTTTTTATTATTGAAAAATTGAAAATGATATGTGATACCGACTACGTAGCTCAGTGGTTATAGAGCAAAGAGTAAAATGGTTAGAGCAGTCGCCCGAATAGCGAAAGGTCGTAGGTTCGAGTCCCATCGGAGCTGGTTGTGAGACGGGTCGATTTTTTCTTAATAGGTAGGTACTTCATTTTAAATTTTTCAAGTCACCTTTATTTTACTAAACCGAAATGAATGAATGAATGAAGCGAGGAGCCCGTGGCGCAGTTGTAAGCGCTCTCGGCCTGCGATCGTTGAAGCTAAGCATCTTTCGCAATGGTCAGTCACGGGATGGGTGAGTAAAAATCTTTAGGTACTATCGAGCTTAAAAATCTTAGAATACATAAGTACTGAACTAAGGTAACTGGAGAATGCAGTATTAACACTTTTTTGTGACCACAAATTACACTGTGGCTGTCTTCCGTCTCACCTACACTTTGAAAAAATACGTATGGTCATATGAGACAACTGACAGCCACTACATACTAAATGTCAAATTTGCTGGGTACACTTTTTTATTCAGGGTGAAAACTCCAGTTACCTCGAGCTCCTCCGTGCGGAAGGCACGTTAAGCCGTCGGTCCCGGCTGTGTTTGCTTGCAGTCGTTAATACCCACCAAACCGCATTGGGCCCGCGTAGTGGGTCATGGCCATGGCCCATTCTCCTTATCCATCCATAAGGAAGGTCTGTACCCCAGCAGTGCGGAGTTAAAATTAAGAGGTGTATACTTACGCGATTACGAACGAGGAAAATTATTCGCGACTAGGTGTTGAATTAATCAAGGTGACATGAATGACAATAATGTTGAATCATTTCTATGGTGTTGTGGTTAATTGATGACGCCTAATGTTATTCCAAAATGCTACGTTCGTTGCAATTCATTCGAAGAAAGTGCTTCCCAAACTGTAAAGATAAAAACCTCTCGTGTTAGTAAAGAAAGTTAGTGTTGTAGTAAAGGTTCTAACCGCCTCTGTGGTCTCGGGTTTGATTTCTACTTATTGTATTCGGTTTGGTTGGTGGTAGGACCTGTTCCTTGTCCGCCAGGCTAGCTACCACCATCTTTATCTAAGTCTGACGCCTTAACAATAATGTTAACTAAAAGTAATTAGAGATAAGACAGCCAGTTCTTCAGTTATTGAGGATTCTGGGAGTAGTGCGCATCCACCTTCAGCATTAACATCAGGTGTGATGAAGGCTAAGTGCTACCTCGTAGTGGATAAAAAAGGGTATTTGCCTGTTATCCTCTCAGTACAATGGCCGATTTAAGGACATGAAAAGAAGAAGAATGATAGATTTTTACTCAACTCAACTAATAAGTTTAAAAGTGTAGTAACATGATAGAGTTAAAACTCTACCAAAATACTAAATAATAGTAATAATTGTTAATTTTACCAAAATTTTACAATTATTACTGTTCCTCGAAAAAAAATAGTATATTTCATTATAAGTGCGGAAAGCCTGTCATTGCAAAGAGTTTCGACAAATGTCTACCCGAGCCGAGGCGCAGCCGAAGGTGAGGGTTGACAGTCGGAACAAGTTGCAATGACGGTTCCGCACGTGTACTGAACAACTATTTTTAATACAGTTGCGAAAAAATGAAGCAATAATCCTTACTTCACTACATAGTATAAAACAAAGTCGCTTTCTCTTTCCCTATGTCCCTTTGTATGCTTAAATCTTTGAAACTACGCAACGGATTTTGATGCGTTTTTTTTTAATAGATAGAGTGATTCAAGAGGAAGGTTTATATGTACTTTTTATCACGATATTCCCACGGGAACGGGAACCACGCGGGTGAAACCGCGGGCGGCCGCTAGTATATTATAAATGCGAAAATGTCTGTCTGTGTGTTACACAATCACGCCTAAACTACTGAACCGATTTGAATGAAAATTGGTACAGAGATAGTCTAGAGCCTGAGAAAGGACATAGGCTACTTTTTTATGTGAAAAAAGGGCTGTAAGAGGTTGAAATAGGGGATGAAAGTTTGTATGGAAATTATGTCATTTTTAAAGCTAGAAGCTTAAAACTTATTTAAGGAAAATTGTTAAACGTGATGAGCACTTTCTATTGACGTACAAAGTTTGAAGGTCTGGTACACCTGATGTGGAACCCTAGCAGCCACATTAAACTATATGAGATACAAACACAGCGTCTTAAGAAAAGTTGTTTAACGTCATGGACATTTTCTATTGACGGAAAAATATCGAAGGTCTGGTACACCTGATGTGGAACCCTAGCAGCCCAGCTTAACTATAAGAGATACAAATACAGCACCTTAAGAGAAGTTGCTCAGCGTGATAAGTATTTTCTTTTGACATACAATCCTTACTTCCTTACTTATCCTTACTTCCTTACTTATTTTTATATTATAAATGCGAAAATGCGAATCTGTCTGTCTGTGTGTTACACAATCACGCCTAAACTACGGAACCGATTTGAATAAAAATTGGTACAGAGATAGTCTAGAGCCTGAGAAAGGACATAGGCTACTTTTTTATGTGAACAAAGGGCTGTAAGGGGTTGAAATAGGGGATGAAAGTTTGTATGGAAATTACGTCATTTTTAAAGCTAGAAGCTTCAAAATTGTTTTATAGGCTTTTGATTAGATAAATAAATACGACATTCAAAGTTTGTAAAAAAACTACCCTAAAGAGGGTGAAAACAGGGGATGAATTTTTTCGTGTGATGACGTGCGTCGGCAAAAAAGTTTACGGAACGGATTTTGATGAAAGTTTTTTTGTTATACAGCTATTGGTCCTTGCCAACATATAGCTATAATTTATTTTGAAGATCGCAATTTCTGATGTGGAACCATAGCAGTCCAGCCAAACCATGAGAGATATAAAAATACCGTTTTAAGGAAAATTGTTAAACGTGATTAGCACTTTCTATTGACGTACAAAGTTTGAAGGTCTGGTACACCTGATGTGGAACCCTAGCAGCCAGATTAAACTATATGAGATACAAACATAGCGTCTTAAAAAAGTTGTTTAACGTCATGGGCATTTTCTATTGACGGAAAAATATCGAAGGTCTGGTACTCCTGACTTGGAACCCTTGCAGCCCAGCTTAACTATAATACAGATACAAATACAGCACCTTAAGAGAAGTTGTTCAGCGTGATAAGTATTTTCTTTTGACATACAATATATACTAATATTATAAATGTGAAAGTGTGTTTGTTTGTATGTCCGTCTTTCACGTCAAAACGGAGCAACGGATCGACCTGTTTTTTTTAGTATTTGGATAGTTTAGGAGCTAGAGAGTCCCATAGGCTAATTTTATAGCGGAAAAATTTCACATTCCCTTGGAAAAACGTCGTGTAGTACACGCGGCAAAACCCCGGGCGGAAGGCTATGTGATATAAATTTTTAATGTGTTAATACGTAGGTACTGTTTATGTAATATACAAGGTATTTTTTTATCACCCCGGATATTTTTAGGGATTATTTTACTCATGAAAACAAACAACTTTTATTATCTAGGACCAACACTGAAATCGCGAAAAAGTATCAGCTGTTCCATACATTTTGATTAAATATTTTTGCACTTTTGTAAGGAATAGCTGTTTTTTTTGCGATTTTAGTGTTGGTCCTTATTAATAATCCTTTTAATTTTATCCGGGGCGATAAAAAAATTACCGTGTAGGTATATTAAGTAAATAAATAAAATAATTCATACTTATTATTAAACTGTATGCGATTCTATTCAGGGGGCTACCGGCTAAAAATTATGGGTATGGACATGGGCTTCATTTGACATTTGAAGCACAAAATATGGGCATCAAATGTCAAATGAAGCCCATGTCCAGGGGTTTGCCGGTACAGGGGCTGTATACATTGAAAAGAAATAAAAAAAAATACCACCAAGGGTCTTCTTAAACGGAACAGATACCAAAAATATAGTTTTTGAATTTTTTGTCCACGTTTCAGGCAAAAACTACTGAACGGATTTTAATGAAACTTTTTTTGTCATATAGCTATTAGTTGTCGCCAACTTATAGGTAGGCTATAATTTATTTAGAACATCGAAATGGCCGATGTGGAACCATAGCAGCCCAGCCAAACTATGAGAGATATATAAATACCGTCGTATGGAAAATTGTTAAATGTGATGAGCATTTTCTATTTACGTACAAAGTTTGAAGGTCTTGGTACACCTGCCTGGCGAGCATTACCATCATTATATCACGCGATATGATATAGCACGTCTTGCTGTCTTGCTTCCACCTTAGTGGGGTAGGTAAGCAAGACAGCATGACGTGCTATATCATATCGCATGATAAAAGCCGTTCATGCTAAGCCAGCTGATGTGGAACCCTAGGAGCCAGGTTAAACTATATGAGATAGCATCTTAAGAGAAGTTGTTCAGCGTGATAAGTTCTTTCTTTTGACATACTGTTTGTATTGTTTGTATATCCGTTTTTCACGTCAAAACGGAGCAACGGATCGGCGTGTTTTTTTAGGATGTGGATATTTTAGGAGCTAGAGAGTGACAAAGACTAATTGATATCCCGGGAAAATATAACTTTCCCTCGAGATAACGTCGTGTAGTACAGGCGGGCGAAACCGCGGGCGGAAGGCTATGTGAAATAATTTTTTAATGTGTTAATATGTATCATAGCGCTAAACTAATATACTTATATAAAATAAATACACAAAAAACGAAAAACCTTATTAGCTAAAAAAATGAAAAATGCTGCCGAAAGTCACTATACCACGCGAACGAAGTCGCGGGCACAGCTAGTAAAATAATAAAACACAATAAACTCAACTAACTAATCGTAAAAGAATATAAGCAGACTTTTTTTTTTGTTTTCTTCACCCATTCTGGGTTGGCAAAGGAAACTATGATCATACAGCCAAGTCTTCAGTAGATTTTTTTTATTGATATGAAATGAAAATAAAATTAAATGAGATGAAATGAAATGAAACCTAACAAAAGCAATCCGAATCCTACGGAGCGCCTTTCCTTATTTCTCTCTTTTACCACATCGTTTTCCATTAAAGCCACATTATTGCACTAATTCCACCATACTAAGTACCTACCACAATAAAAACCAGAAAAACTAATTTAGAAAATTAAGAAATAAGGTCCCTCATTTTCTTTCACTTACTTCCGCAAACTCCTATAAGCAGATACTATGGTAAATAGTGCACGTCATACCATATTTAGTAATCTGTGGTCATACAGCCAATTTTATATATTTTTTATATTCATAAATTTAATTTGGCCGATACTAATATTAATTTAATGTATAATTAAAATTACTTTTAAATCTGATATTGAAACAAATTAGTAGCTTCTTTTTAGAAATATTTGCATGAATCATAATGAAATCATAATGAATCATATGATATTTTTTTTTGTAAAAACTTCGTGGTTGGTTTTTTCTTTTTAATAGACAATATTTTGACAGTTGGGAAAGAAAACGCACGAGTTCGGGAAAGGTAAAGAAAAAGTTCGAGTGTGTAATAGCCCACATCCCGAACGCTATACGTCCCTGCAATACGCCACTTTTTGAGCAACTGTATTAAAAAATACTTTTCCTATAAAAATTATCGTTTTTTTTTATGTCACAATATCAATTATTCATGTCCTATTAGCAACGCAAATCATTTTTTAATGGAATAAGTACTGACTGAATATTTATTTTATCATAACAACTACTTAAATCACTCCTATCGCTGAACATAGGATCCAAGGATCTCTACAACGATCAGTCTTGCCCTGCCCACATCCAGCGGCTTACCGCAACCTTCGCCAGATAATCAGTTCGCCTAAATAAATAAAACCACCATCAACCACTTTCAAGTGGGACTCTTTGTTGTGCTTCTTGCAACAGGACTTTCAAAACCAAGTTTAGCTTTACTAGTCATGCTCACGCCCATGCAAGGGTCCAGGCTTACGTGAGCTAAGGGTGTCGCTGTCGCCTCAATTGATACTTCTAGGAAAACATCAACATCTCATTATTGGACGGAATAAGAAATCCAGTTCAATGCTCTAACTAGCCAATTAAGCTTACGAAGCCCTATATTGCTACATTTTTTGTTGTCCATGTACTAAATAAAAAGTAAAGGGGGCAGTAAGCTCAGGCTTGAGAACCTCTGCCCTACTTAGGCGGCAAGCACACGTCGTTACGTGTGCTGACGCGGCTCCTGTTAAGAATAAAGCGCATGATTTATATTACGGTGTTATTAACGAAAATAATAAAATTAGGAACGTAAAGAAAGACAGCTCGTGCGATGACAACTCAATATTTTATTGACATTAGAAAGCGAGTATAAAATACAGATAAAAATGTGTGAATCCTCCTTTGTCGGCAACACAGCGCCCCCCGTGTGGCAACACTGTAATCAGTACCGATAAAGGAGAATGACACAGACAAATTTAAAATGAATACTTAAGTACTTAGATGAAAATTAAGTACAATGAAAGTAACTACGAATGAATCGCGACGGGTAACTTGACAACTTTTCTTGTCGGTCTCTTAAATGTGCCAGCCTTCGTCTTAATTTCAACAACTCGCACCGTCCCGTCCTTGCCTGGATGAATAGATGTGACTTTCCCAATGGGCCACAGTCCACGTGGCAAATTTTCGTCGACAATTAGGACGACATCATCTATTTGTAACTGCTGATGAACTTGTGCCATGTTCGTCTGACGTCTAGGTACTAAGGTTGGCAGATATTCTTTTACCCAGCGGGCCCAAAAATGATCGGCGAGGCGAATTGCCTTTTTCCAGTGCGCTCTCCCAAATAGCTCTCTATCAGAAAAACTCAAAGTTGACGGCATTTGTTGGGTGGATGGAGTGCCCAGCAAAAAGTGGAAGGGCGTAAGGGCAATTGGGTCTTCCGGATCAACAGGAACATGTACCAGAGGGCGACAGTTTATTAGAGCCTCCGCTTCAGCAAAGACCGTCTGCAGGGTTTCTTCCGATGGGGCTCTCTGCTTAAGGGTAACTTTTAGTGCGGTCTTAACACTACGCACAAGACGTTCCCAACAGCCTCCCATGAACGGAGACGCGGGCGGAATGAATTCCCAAATTATCTTGTTGTTTGCTGCATATTCCTCAACTTTTTCACCAAAGAAGTCCTTTAATTCTCTATTAGCGCCAACAAAACAGGTCCCGTTGTCACTAACAATTTTTATGGGACAACCACGCCGAGCAATGAAACGTCTAAGAGACAAGATGGCGGAGTCTGATGTTAATGATGCAACAACTTCGAGATGTATCGCCCTCGACGTCAAGCAGGTGTAAAGAGCACCATACCTCTTCTCACGGCGTCGCCCGATAGCAACATCCAATGGGCCGAAATAATCTAGGCCGACAAACGAAAAAGGACGGCTGTGGTGTGCCAATCGAACCGATGGGAGGTCGCCCAATCTAGGGGTTTCAGTCGTTGCTTTCCGATTCTTACAAGCTTGGCAGTTCCTGGAGATTTCACGAACAACACCTCGACAGCTTAAAATCCAAAACTGCTCCCTCAGTTGATTGATTACAGTTTCGTTATTGGCATGTGCAGCCTTGACATGAAAATTATGAACAAGACGACGGGTGATATAATTTCTACCATCAAGAACAATAGGACGATTACTGATCTGATCTGCATTTTGCACTTCCTCTATTCTTCCGTCTAACTTTAGAAGACCGTCATGGTAAATTACAGTGAGACGGAACAGCTTACTGTGCTTCGGAATTGGTTTAGACGACAAAAGGCAAGCGATTTCCTCTTCGAATGATTCGACCTGCGATCGTTGCAGAAGCGTTTCTTCAGCTTTAATGAGGTGAGATGCTGATAATGAAGGCGAATGATGAACGGGGGCAGACCGAGAACCGCGGGGTAAATTGGAATTTGGACTGGAATTATTAGCCAACAAAGATCGAAACTTTTCGCACGCGAGGAATACCATGGCGGTTGAACGAACTAACCGCAGCCAAGTATTGTGGCTGGTTGGATCCGCAGTAATTGGAGAAGGCACCGAATGCAAAGTAGCACCTACAAATTCGTCAATATTTTTAAAATTAACCTTTACTTCTTCGAGACTTTTCGAAGCAGTTTGCGGAGGCTCTGATGGCCACTCGCTCGGGTCAAGAAAAAGAAAGGGTGGCCCAGCTAGCCAATGGTCGAGACAATTACCGGGGCGAGTGGCAGCATCCGCAGGGTTAAGATTACCTGGTACATATTTCCAACAAGACACCTCTGTTGACTCAGTAATCTCAGCCACTCTGTGCATTACAAAGGGTTTAAACAGACGGCTGTCATTTCTGAGCCAACTCAGAACAGTGGTAGAATCAGTCCAGAAAATTAAACGCGTAGGACTATTTCGATGAGCTTCGCAAAGAGTTTTAGCAAAACGTGCAGCAATCAAAGCACCCTGCAGTTCTAGACGTGGTATGGTTATAGGCTTGACCGGAGCAACACGAGCCTTGCCGCCAACTAGTGAAAGCTTAACGTGGCCATCGGCATAAACGTAACGCCAATAAACTACACACGCGTAAGCTAATTCACTAGCGTCGCAAAAAACATGTAACTCACGTTCCAACGGTGCATCAGACCTATCACCATACCAACGTTGTATTTTTGTATTGTTAGTTTTAGCCAATTTGGAAATCCAAAGTACCCAGTCAGCAGCTAGGGCTGTAGGAAGGTCGGCATCCCAATCTAAACTTAATTTCCAAGTTGACTGAAACAAAATCCTTCCCTCAACTGTATAGGGAAGCAAGAAACCAAGTGGATCATATACTTGCATTAAATAAGACAACACTTTTCTTTTTGTGAGTGGCGGATCAATTTTTAAAGTAGCCAGTCTAAAACCAAAAACGTCACTTTGAGGATGCCAGGTCATACCGAGCGTCCGAATAAAAGGTTCAGGTCCTAGACCGACATCTGTCAACTGTGGAGCGCCGCGTAAATCTTCACTAATGGATGATAATACGGAAGGACGATTAGACACCCAGCCTCTCATTTCGAATCCACCAGCTTTGTGAACAGCCACTATTTCAGCAGCAAGCTTAGATGCCTCCTCCTCAGAATCTGCACTTCCAATGTAGTCATCCATGTAATGGTCTTTAATTATCTTTTCGACAGCAACCGGAAACTTATTTTCAAATTCAAGGGCATTTTTATTTTTTATATAAAGAGCCGTACAAGGGCTGCATGCGGCTCCAAAGATGACAGAAGTCATTCTCAGCTCTTTGATAGGAGAGGAACTAGGGTCATCCCGCCACAAAAAGCGCAGAGCATCTCGATCTTGGTCCCTGATTCTGATCTGCGGGAACATTTCTTTAATATCCGCATTTAGCGCAACGCAACCTTCTCTAAACCTGAATAAAATACCTAACAAAGGTTGAAGCAGATCAGGACCAGCGAGCAGTATCGAATTCAAACTAACACCAAGAGTTTTGGCGGCAGCATCGTGTACAACACGTAATTTCTTTTTTTGTGGGTGTACAACACCAAAATGAGGCAAGTACCAATATAATTTATTGTTTTGAGCAGATGGACAATGTTTTCTAAGATGGTATGAATCGGTGCACTCTTCAGCGTAGCCCTTGTCGAGCATTCCCTGAATAAATATTTTGTAATCGGATGCGAATTGATCATCCTTTTGCATGCGTCTCTCCAAAGAAAGGAAACGTGACAGAGCTTGCTGATAGCTATCTGGTACACTAATAATGTTATCGCGCCACAACAATCCTACCTCAAACCGGCCTGAAGGCAAACGCTTTGAGGTACAATCTAAAATTTCCAAAGCACGTTTGTCTTGTGTGTTTATTTTAGTTTCGTGTTTGGTAATTCCTAAACTATCAAGTTTGAAATAATCACTAATAATAATGTCTAAAGCCGTTTGCTCGTTGTCAAAATTGTCAACTAGCGCATGGTTGACAAACTCTAGTGGGCGTGTCCAACTATTCGATTGTCCGTGTAAAGACCAACCTAAAAGGCAGCGGGCAGCGACGGGTTGAGACTTCGAACCGACACGTATTTCTCTCGGAATGGTCAAGTGCCAATGTTCAGCACCTAGCAGTATTTTTGGTGTTGCACTGTCAAAACATAACATTTTTGATAAATCTGTCAAATGTGTAAATTTTTCTAGTTCTTGTAAACGAATGGATTGTGATAGAAGTGACAGAGAATTAACAGTTTTGGCATTTTGAATTTCATAACTAGTACTTTCATAACGACCTTTTATTTTAAAATCGACGAGTTGAACTTCAGTACTAGCTGACATTCCACTCACACCTTCAAGGCACAATAAGCGTGAAGGGCCCACTGCTCCAATAGAAGTTGCAAGCTCAGAATCAATAAGTGTAGCAGTGGAGCCTTCATCGAGTAAAGCATACGTCATAACGCTTGCTTTGGGACCACTTACAGTCACTGGAATAACTCTTAAATAAACCTTTTGTATAGTCTCAGTAGTAATAAAATCAGTAGTATTTGAAATTGTTGCTTTAGTAATGTACGACGTTTCTGTTGTATTTTGCGTGTCGGACAGAGATGGTTGAGTAACAGGAATCACAAAGCTTTTCGATGGTGAAGGCTGATAACCGTGCAGCAACGGGTGGTGAAAACGAAGGCAGTCATCAATACCGCAACGCTTAGCCTTACACGTCTTCCACCTGTGTGAACCGCCCTTAATACATCGATAGCAAAATTTATTTTCATATACCCACGACCACCTCTGTTCAGGACAAAGTTTTATAAAATCAGAGCAATCTTTCAGATTATGAGTTTGGCTGCAATAAACACAAACCTCTTCTGCAGCTGATAAATTGACAGATTGTTTCGTAGACACCGTGTTGACATTGTCACGACGTAAACAAGAATTTTGTAAAAATTTTTGATCAGAAATACCAAATTTATTGTATTTGTCTGTTTCTAAACTTAAAAACTCAGACAGCAGCATTAACTTTGGTGTTTCTGCAGAAAAATTCATATATGCAAAGTCAAGCCACTTACTACGCAAAAGAGGGGTTAACTTATTTAAAACACTATTGAATAGCTCAGGGCAGTAAAGATATTCGGGTTGATTTAATAATTTGACTACAGAAATACAGTTTTTAACTTTACAACTAAAATTGTTAATGTCTTTCAAATCTAGCGACAGTTTAGGTAACATACGTACCTCTGTTACCGCTCGCATCACGATCGCCTCCGGGCGCGCGAACGTTTGCTCTAACAGTTGCATAACTTCATCTGGGGTTTCAGAAGTCAGGAGCAACATGGAAACGCTCTCCCGCGCTCGCCCGTGAAGAGCACGACTCAGACGATTCAAATTCTCTAAGTTAGAAAAGAAATGTTTTGTTGAGTTATAATTCTTTTTGAATATTAACCATTCTAATGATCCGCCGCTAAAGGCAGTCAAGTCAAGATTCCCCTTGGGGTAAATAGCACACCGATTATCACAATGCCGCGCGCGAGGCGGGTCAGACACAAACTGATTATCATAATGCTGCGCGCGAGGCGGCTCATCACGTACACACTGATTATCACAATGCCGCGCGCGAGGCAGGTCAGATACAAACTGATTATTACAATGCCGCGCGCGAGGCGGGTCAGATAAAAACTGATTATCATACTGCTGCGCGCGAGGCAGCTCATCAGGTACAAACTGATTATCACTACGGTGCGCCCGAGGCAGGTCATCAGATACTGATTTAAAATCTTTAACTGCAAAATTCGATTGTACCTGTTCGGCCACCCAAGCTTCCGTCCGCGACGCAGATCTAGTGGAATTACGGCTATGACCTGCACCCAAACTCGCCAACTCGGCTGCAAGCTCCAGCTCCTCGAGGCGACGACGCTCGTTTTCCAACTGCAACTCGCGCTTGCGCCTTTCCTCCTCTTGCTGTAGCTTGCGCTCGAGCTGCTGACGCGCAAGTTTAGCTTCTGCAGTCGCTCGAAGGGCACGAACAGTAGCCGACGACTGCGTAGATCTGGAAGCTAAAGAAGTTCTCGAAACTGTGGACTGTAACACTGGCTTCTGAAAATTTTGGAGATTCAAATTTTTTTCAGCAGGATTGGGTGCAGCGGATGCCTCGAGAAAAGCGGGGATCTGAACCCGATCGAGAGCACCTGCATTGGGCACACCTGCATCTCCAGAATTTTCAGGGGCCTCCGCACGAACTGACTTCGACCTGGTTATCATTTTTGGCTACAATATTAACGAAAATAATAAAATTAGGAACGTAAAGAAAGACAGCTCGTACGATGACAACTCAATATTTTATTGACATTAGAAAGCGAGTATAAAATACAGATAAAAATGTGTGAATCCTCCTTTGTCGGCAACAGGTGTGATGTGGCCCAACTGCCACTACATCCAAACGAGTTAAGGGGAAGTTAAGGTGTTAATTATTCAAATCGTTTTAATAGTTAGTTTTGTAATAGTCTGATATTATGTTAAATTCTATTATATTGGTACTTTAAATCATTTGAATCTTTGGTAGATGTCCTTAATTAACCAGGAGTCAGACAAAACATTCAATATTCATGTCACTAGTGTTTGTATATCTGAGTGCTGCTTGTATAATATAAAAATGTTATATGAATGAATATTCATATAACATTTTTCGTATTCGTTTGTTCAGATAATTTTGTTAAAATGAAACTACTTGTTTAGTAAATGATTTAACTGGCTGAGCTTGGGATAATTATTTCCCATGGGGAAAGAGTTTTACCACATTATAAAATTCTCGTCTATTAGTTTATCAGTTTGTTCACGTGCAAAAACTACTTTCTTACTCAAATGTTTAAAAAAATCGATAGCTATTACTTAATAATGCGAATCCTATTTTCGTCAACAAATTGTTGTCTAAATTTTGTCTACAACTTGTCTGCCTATTCTTAAAAAATATACGAGGTTAAATTCAAAACGAGGAATAAGTAATTAGTCATTTAGCCCTTTACTAACATGGTGCCTTTTTGTTACATAACAGCTCATTGTGGGGTAAAAATTTACCCCAGTTTTAAAATTATATATCTTCATATTTACATCATATTTGCATCATGGCTTGAATAAAAAAAATTAAAGTTTTTAAAATATTTATTTATTTATACCAAAATTAAAAAAGTACAATGTTTTCGTAATTTTTTGACTAGCATGCATTTTGTGTACTATAGTATACTAGAGGCAGACGCCATTGAACAATTTCGGCTGATAACCTGAAAACTATACAAAACGGAGCGTTGCTGCGCGTCTGCCGCCTTGTAGCTTATGAGCTTGACTGAGATTATCTCTATCTAGCTAACTCAAAAACTTTTCGAAATATAAACAAAAATGCACCCCTAAGGTGAAAAATGACCCCACCATGTTAGTTAAGGCTTAATTGAGCTACAATAAATACTAAGTAAGCACCTAAAATACTGACGTACGCAAAGTGTCCATTTCAGTATGTTTAGATGCTAGTACTTTCTAATATCGGAGGCCAAGACACACTTTGGGTCGCTGAGCCACCGGAGTGAGTAAGTAAGTAAGTAAGTACTTTTTTGGGTTAGGTTAGGTTACTTTGGTGATCAATTAATTACAATCCATTTAAAGTCACTTTGTTTAATCAATACACATAAGTTATTCTCATGTTCAAAAATGAAATAGACAAAATGCTAACGCTTAAATCGATTTTTCGTTACGTGTTGTGAGTGAGCGACATCAAATTGAAATTTTTAAAGTTTATACAAATTATTATTACTTTCTTCCCCTTAAATCCGACGATTAGTTACTCAGCGCGCTTGTTCCCGACTCCTTCTTGCGTAAATACAGCCAAGTTATTTACCGAGCCACATAGCATGTTGTGTGTGCAACGTTCTGACGAGTTGCCTTGTCAACAACATTTAATATTATTAAAATTGACGCAGAATTTAATAAGCCCTACAAAGTTAACAATTGGATTCATGGATTTTTATTGCATAACATAATTTTAATTCAAGATCTTCGATTGTTGATCGAAGTTCAAGATACAAAATTACGATTCGGTATGTTTCCTGTGATCACAATATTTTTTAACCGACTTCAAAAATTGAAATGGAGGAGGTTATCTATTCGTCGCGTATATTTTTTTTTATATGTATGTACACCGATTACTCGAAGACGGCTGAACCGATTGAAATGATTCAAACGTTATAACATCAGGTTTGTTCCCAAGTTGGTCCCATTTTTTGAAATTTTGAAATCGGTGTAGTAGTTTTCAGGGAATCTTGAAAATACTGTCGTTTTCGTTACCACTTTATGTGAATTCATAACGTATCTTTAGGCATAACTCCTTTGTTTATAAACCGATTTAGATGATTCTTGTTTTGTTGAAAAGGGGATACCTTAAAAAGAGTGAAATAAAAATTATTTTTATAAAAAAATAAAACCGCCTTCAAAAAAATTACATCAAAAAGTAAGAAATAATCCCTCACCAAATAACGTAAAGACTTTGAAGTCGGGCGGGTTTTAACAAAAACAACAAAAAATTGTAGGTACATGTTTCACGCCTGACTTTAAAGTACTTAAATACGTTATTTGGTGAGGGATTATTTCTTACTTTTTGATGTAATTTTTTGAAGGCGGTATTCTTGTTATTTTAATTTTTAGTTTTTTGCATTCACAATGCAATTTTTATTACTGAAAAATGGAAAATGAAGTATTTAGAAAAAATCGACCCGTCTCACAATCAGCTCCAGTCAGCAGTCGCCCGGAAAGCGAAAGGTCGTGGGTTCGAGTCCCATCGGAGCTGATTGTGAGACGGGTCTATTTTTTCTAAATACTTCATTTTCCATTTTTCGGCGGTATTCTTATCCGCAGAATAGGGATAAGAGAAATTGAATAAATTTATTAGAATTAAACGGGAATCGGAATAAATACAAAAAAAAATCCTGTTGTTCCATGGCCCGCTATTATTTCTCGGCTGCTTGCGCCCCTGTGTAACGAGTGAGATAGAAGATGGCTCTGGTTGTTCCCATGATTTTTCCCTCATCATAGATCTTGTACCACTGACCAGTAGTATTTTTTACCCTGTGACTGACCTCTTAGGTCAGTGTGTTATAAATAGAAGTCAGTGGTTATCACTGACCTCTTCACTGACGCTTCGGCCACTTTGGATCAAAACAGCTTAAAAAACACACGTTTCGTCAAAACTATGTATTATTTTAAAACGAAAAATGCTCAGTTTTAATTTAAACAAGTTAGCAATCTTTTCCTGAAAGAAACGTGAAAATATCACTTGTAGTTAAGAAGCAGTAGCGTATTTCAAATTGAAAACAGCTTCATTTCAATGTTTTTTCTTTAAAAGTAGGTATCTTAAAGACTATGTTTTTTTTAAATGCTCAGATTGAAGTTTATCTATCAATATTTAATATATATTAATTCGGGATTCATCAGTAGGCTAATTTATGAGTTTTAGGGCCTCAAAAATGATCGTTTCACGACTACATGCACCTTAATATGTGATGCTGGTTCCACAGTATCGTCCAACGTCCGAACCGATGCTCCAACCATCGATGTGTGGAGGGGTGGTTCGGCTGAGTTCGGTTGTGGCAGGTTGTCAAAGCACAGGGTAAAAAAAACTACTAGAGTGCTCGTCAGATAAGTCTGCGCGCGGTAAAAATCGAATACTTATCTTTTCTATAACATTAGAACAAAAAAATGCACTGTAACTAGCGCCAAAACCGCGCCAGGCACGTGCAGAGTTATCTGACACACACTCTACGTCAAAGGCAGTATTTGAAACTTCTTCGGTGGATGAAAATCTTTATTTAGATGTAGGTGATACGAAGTTCACCGTGCTAGAGCCCGCGGCTTCGCCCGCGTGGACTACAGAGTAGGTAGGGGAGCGGGCCCCATTATGGGATAGTTTTGTTTGAACATCTATTTCTATAAACTTTTATAACAGTATACTGAACAAACTAAGAATAATTCATTCGAAATGTTACATTGCTATAAAGTTGTATTCTTCTACCATTCATACTTTTGTAACTACAGACAAAAATGTTGAAAATGAAAAAAATTGCCAAAAAAAAAAGTGTATCCCAATATGGGATACCATACACCCCCATCATGGGATGTCCCATATTAGGTTCATTCCCTAATATGGGATATCCCATATTAGGTTCATTCCCTAATACGGGATATCCCATATTAGGATACACTTTATTTTTTGGCAATGCTCAAGGGATATCCTATACAAGGGTGTGAAGGAGTATACCGACAGAATTTAACAGCGAAAGGTCGTGGGTTCGAGTCCCATCGGATCTGGTTGTGAGACGGGTTGATTTTTTCTAAATACTTAATTTTCAAATTTTCAATAATAAATTGTATTGTGAATGCAAAAAAGTAAAAAATTTAATTACAAGTACCTAAGGTAATGCAAGAATATTTATTAAGAAAATGAACTTAGGATTACACATCCCATAATAGGATACATGTACCTCAATATTAGATATCCCGTATTAGGCACACCCTAGTATCCCATATTAGGACGATTACGTCTTCTGCCAACACATGGTCGTTAACCAAAAACTAATTGAAATGCAGCAAGAAACAACACATGCACCTCAACACAAACGTTTTTAGATGATGCAGAAAAACTAACAAAAACATAAAATCAAACTTACCTTAAGAAAAGTAAACTTCTAACAGGCATATCACAAAAACTGTTTGACAATTTTTTTATGTAAACACACCTCCTGTCTAGCCGAATGGCGACTGACGCGTGAGCGTTCCAATATGGCATCCGCACTACAAGTAGCAGTATTTCACAGCGTTTCCGTGAGATGGCGATGCTTGTAGGCAGAAATACTTTGCTATCCCAAATTAGGAAACCATCGCATAATGGGATGGGGCTCGCTTACATGCTTTTCCGGGATAAAAATTTGCCTATGTCCTTTCCCAAGCCCAAGGTCAACTCTCTCTGTACCAAATCATTCAAAATGTAATGTTGTCATATTTTCCGACTTCAGAAAGTCCGACAAGTTACCTATAAGTTCCGAACTTCCGACTTATATAATAATAATAATAAAATTCATTTATTCGACCAACGTGGATAATTACAGCAACATTACATTCCAAATTAAATTATACACATCACATTATACATATACAATCAAATAAAAAATTAAAATTAAAAAATTATAAAAATTAAAAAATTAAAAGTTAAAAATTTTAAAATTATATCTTTTGTCGTGTCTGTGTATCTGTGTGTCTGTATATCGGTGAGTCCGTGTGTCTGTAACGTCTGTCTGTGGCATCGTAGTTCCTGAACGAATAAACCAATTTTGATGCGGTTTGTTTTGATTTAAAGCTGACGTGACCGAAATGTTAGGACGTTTCAAGGTCATCAGCACTTTTTGCTAACTATGGTAGGGATTTTACACGCTTATTGGATATTTACTTATAAACATACTCGTAGGTGTGTAAAAAATAAAATTGAAAATTTTAAGCAACTACTTGACATAAAATACTAATAAAGTAAAAAAACCATCATTCTCGGTCAGAAGACCGCAAAAAGTGGGGTGTTATATATAGGTAAGTTAGGGATATGTTATGGGCCCCGATCAAGAGGGACTTTTTTTTTAATTGGGGGTTGTTTGAAATATTTATATTTATTTTATAGTAAGTATACACAACGATATACAAACTTTACTTTTTTTCGTTAAATGGCAGATTCTGGAAACGGCAGATTCTGGAAACGGCTGATTCTGGAAACGGCAGATTCTGTAAATGGCAGATTCTTTAAACGACAGATATTGTACAGTCAGTCACATAAAAACAAAAGTTTTTAGACATTAGTTTTTTTGTAAACATTGGTTTTGACCATAATTTTGTTTTACGCTTTGACGTTGCTAAAAATATTAATTGTGCCCTATTTATTACAGAGATCTCGAAGTAGAAATACCTCTAACCTTGAGCTAGAGGATATAAAATGTTACTGAAATTTTCGGGTAAATAAAAAAGTACCTACCTATCATAAATTATAATATATTATTCTTACGCAAAGATCCTTAGGCTGCCTTTAAAAAGCCTTTCCCCACTACGATATGACAGACTTTTCTTTTGCACAAAAATATTATTTTCTACATCGCAATGAGTACATTCGTACGCACACATCTGCAAAAGGAGTGGGTGAGCCTTGAATCTTTTACGGGATTACAGGAGTCGGAGTAAAGCGGAGGAAGCAAGGTGATGAGCGGAGCGGATCACTAGCGCTTAGCGAATAGTGTTATGAAGATTATTTACAGTTTGGCAAATAGTATGCGCTGAATTTGAAATGATTTTTATGGATTGATACATGACTTTTCGTCGCTAATTTGGTAAGTAATAAGTATAGTATTTAAATTATAATGTATTAAAAAAACTAATCTCGCATGTAGATTTCTTACAGAACGATTTCTTTACTTACTTGTGAACCACATTATTGTGGTTTCTATCTCATTTTTTATGGAATATCTGCTATGAACAGTCAAGAAGTTTAATTCAATACCAATTTCATTCAAATTCAACCATTTAGGACGAAAATTCTACTTCTTGTCACTATTAATTATGTTACTCTTATGGTAAAAGTTTACTGTCCGATATTGGACCTTATTTAGGCTGAAAATAGAATTCTTTGCTTGAACTTTTTTTATATATTTATACAGGTTGTCCCAGAATATGTGAATCAAACTTTCATAGGAGATACCTTGGATAGTAATATTTCAAGTGCGCTAAATAAAAAAAATACAAAGATGTAAAAACAAAATGTCAGAATTTCATAAAGTACGACTTTTTCCAGTCTTTCGACGAAAGCGACCTCATTTTAGGATATATTTTTTTTACTATTATGAAT
This sequence comes from Crambus lathoniellus, assembly GCA_949710035.1. NCBI lineage: Eukaryota > Metazoa > Arthropoda > Insecta > Lepidoptera > Crambidae > Crambus > Crambus lathoniellus. The sequence continues at coordinate 22,095,326 of OX453317.1, forward strand.
TGTGAATGATTGATCTCTAAAAACGTGTAAGTACTTATTTTTATATTAAGCCGCCTTTTTGAAACGCTAATAAAGCGCTAAATAAAAATATTTAAAATAGGTAATTTTAAATATTTTTATTTAGCGCTTTACTATCCAAGGTATCTCCCATGACAATTTGATTAACATTCTGGGACACTCTGTGTGTAACATTAATTAAATACTTCCCTTATTACTTACAAAACACTTAAGAAGTTCAAATAATCTAAGAACAGATATGCATTTTGAATAGAATCCGTAACCAATAATAGTCTAATGCACTAATTATAAAAAAACGCTCCCGCTACCGCTTATCACCTTAACCACACCATTCAGATTTTCCGCACACAGAGCGGCTACGATAAAAACCATTACTCCTCAGCACGACAAGCCATTCGTTAAACGCTGCCCGCTCCGCCAATCACAGACCCCACCCGAATATTACCAGTTTTAGGCCTGTAAAAAATGGATTGCGCACTACTTTTGACGATATCAATAGGATTGATTTGTTTTATGGAAAACTGATGGAATTTTCCGATTGGTGACCGTAAGTTTTTAGGGCCCAGTAAGATAATTTAATACCCACTTAAAACCTTTTTAAGACCCACATAAAACCTTTAGCGCTCTATTTAACATGGTTGGCTACTTTGCAGCCGGCCGTTTAGCGCAGGCTCATGAGATTAGGGGCCTTAGGTATTGCTAGCTGTCAAACAATGTTAAAGTAATGTTGATTACAGGACAGGAGAATAAATTTTGCTTTTATAGGGAACTAGCGGATCCTCGCGGTTTTACCCGCGTGGTACCCGTTCCCGTGGGAATATCGAGATAAAATATAGCCTATGTCACTCGGGAAGAACGTAGCTTGCTAATGGTCAAAGAATTTTCGAAATCGGTCCAGTAGTTTCGGAGCCAATTCGATGCAAACAAACAATCAAATCTGTCACCTTTATAATATTATAATACTTATAGACTAGCCTTCTACCCGCTGGACTACACGATGTTATCCCTCGGGAATGTGAGATTTTTCCGGGATGAAAAGTAGCCTATGTCACTCTCCAGTTCCTAAACTATCTCCATACCAAAAATCACGTTGATCCGTTGCTCCGTTTTGACGTGAACGACGGACTAAACAAGCAAATAAATAAAAAAACACTTTCACATTAATAATATTAGTATGATAAGATAAGAAACCACTTATTTGCATAAAACTTGGTGAGAAATGATGTTACAATAGCTTAATTAATAATTACACGCATGCAAATCAAAAAAAAAAATATAGAAATCAGAAGTCAATTCTTTATTTTATTCAAGATAAAAAACAGTCTGTTATACAATAAAGTACTTATAAGTTTAACAATTCAAGTTAATAGATTTAAGTAATTGTACAGCCAACCTCATTATTCACTAATTACAATGGTAAATTAAACTTGTGCATTGACATAGAAGTTAAACGGTGGTGGTACGTTTAAAAAAAATCATTTCTATCAATTTTAAATCCTATTTTTTTTTATCTATTCAATACATTTCTATCTACTTCCAAAACTCCAAGGTAAATGTAAAAAAAAGAACAAAGATACAGTAAGACTACTTATGTGTTAGGGCTTGGACTAATCTTTAGTTCTAGGTCTATGGAATTATGGATACCTTTGCTCTCTGTATGCCTATAAAGCAGTGTGCCTAAGTCGCGTTATGCCTATATGTCATTTAAAATAAGCGTTTGGTCTATGTCACAATGTCCATTTCGCGATACGACTATGTCGCTATTGAACTATATCTCATTGGTATCTAAGAGTAGAGTCTTTAGGGATGTGAATATAAAGGATGTAATATATATCGTCACCAGTAGGTAGGTACGGCAAAGAAACAATAGGGGTAGGTGACCCTAAAGCTGGGTCATAAATATCTTGCTGGGCCCACCCTATAAATCAACCTCCGAGTCGCAAGATGAATGGGTTGCGAATCGATTGTAGTCGCTTTTATTATTTTTTTATATGCCGAATTTTGATGCTGGCCACTGCGAACATTCACGTTTTAAGGTATTGAAAAAAGAAAAATACGTTTAATTGCTGTTTTTATAGGATTTCCTCTCTCAAGTGTGAGTTAGAATATTATTTACAAGGACGCAATTTTAAGCAGTAGGTATGAGTTTATGACTTTTAGGTATACTTCTGTAATTATGATCCGGCGTATGTTATTTTCAATGGAAATTACTTATGTAAGAAAAGCTACATTAGAGTAGCTAATAAAAAAGGGCTTTAATTAATTGATCACCAAAATAGCCTAAACTAACCCACAAAAATTCTAAATTAGCACCTAAAATACTGAAATGGACTTTTTGTGTGCATTTCAGTGTTAGGTGTTTTTCAATAAGAATGTTTTTCATCAAACGTAAAAAGTAGGTATTTTCTAAAGGTGTCTTTCGTTAAAATAATTCACAGTACCAACGAACTTATTCCAACATGCATCCATCACGAAATATAATCCCGGAGTTTAATTAAACGAGCGTAATGAAAGAAACCAGCGTAAACGTTAAATTAAAGGTTCCACGCACCGGTGTTCGGAAACGCGCGTTTGTATTGTAATACTTATACAGGGCGTTGTTTTGGTCATTTGATTCCGACTCAGGTGTGATAGTTTAAACCATAATGATGTAAAAAAAAATGTTTAAGAAAATCTAACTATTAAAGTTTTACAAAAAAAACCTCATACTACTTTTCTTACTAAAAAAGCACAACGCATGGTTAACTAGCGGCCGCGTAGCTGCAAGCTACAAGCGGGGGGTCGGGCGGGGTACATCCTCACACCCCGCGTCCGCCTCGTAGCGCTTCGTATCGCCACAGAATATATAATAGTACTAACGTGTATCGCTACCAAACTGCTACGCGCAATATTACATTATACAGAATATTTTTTTTATCAGTGCACAAATTTTTATGATCGACTCAGAATCTGTAAGTTTCTCTTAGAAACTCTCTTTACTTAGAACTTCTCTTAGAAATCTGTAAGTTTCTCTTAGAACAACTTTCTCTTAGAAACTTGGGTCGAAATACGACAACAATTTTTGGACTACTCATACTAAATCGATCACGTGATCAGTCCGATTTGTATGGAGTCAAAAAAAAGTTGTCATATATCGACCTATGTTTTTAGGAGAAAGTTGTTCACTTACCGATTCTGAGTCGATCCTAAAAATTTGTGCACTGATAAAAAAATTATCCTGTATTTGTGAAGTGGCGGTTTTTTTATGAAAATGTAAGGCATTTTTTTATATATTTTTTTAGCATCAGTATCATGTATACAACCACCTCTGAGCCGGAAGTGCATGACCAAAACAACACCCTGTATTTATCCAATTTTGATTAAAATATAATAAGGTTAGAATAAACTAAAAAAGCGTAAGTATTTAGTTTTATATATTATGAATATTTAATATAGGTTTACTACTCATGGTTAGAATTCTCAAGTCATTTTTACGATCATTACTTGACCAGGGACCGTACTCTGAAACGCTCATCCGAAACTTCGGTTAGCCCCGCCCCTTTCACTCGATTCTGTCACGACCCGAGAGTGAGAGGGACGTGTATAACGAAGTTTCAGGTTTTGCGTTTCAGAGTAGGCCCTCTGATTAAGAAAGAATTAGCCTGACTGCCAATGTCAAGGATATCAAAACTAAGAGACTTACAAATTGTACCTAAATATGATTATGGTATAAATATGAAATAATCCTCACAGGAGGCAATGTCTGTCCTGCCCCGATTCACAAACCGTCGGAAACGGAATCAGAGTCGAAAACTGTGTTTTGTCTTTCGTCTATTCTGTAGTGAGTGACAGTGACAATGCATAAATTCCGCTGAGTGGAGATCGAACATAAATTTTTTTTCTTCTTGTTTACCAGCGGTCGAAACGCATTGTTTTCCCGGCCCAGTGAGTGAATGATCGTTCATTTTACAGCGCTCAGCGTTTTGTTGATACGTTTATTACAATTTTATGACTTGTCGTAAAGCCTTACGAATATTTTGTTCAGGCATAGCTACAAAATTAGAGAGGTAACATTCCGAATAGGTATATAAAGTGTAGCTATCAAAATATAACTACTTGCGGATAGTAAACTCAGGTTTTATATCGGTTTGGAATCGTTTTAAGGCAATATGAGCTTCTGACGCCCGAATTCTCCAATGCAACTCAGACAGATATAGGTTTATTTAGGTAGACGCCCTCGCACGCTCGGGAGTCAAACCACCTCTGGTATATAATGGCTTCGTTTAGTCCCTCGATATACTATTAAGCACGAAAATGTATGATTAAGAACAAGTAGAATTTTATTTATTCTTTTCCCTATTTTTTATTATTTATCAATGTATTCAAATTATATCTTCCAAGTGCGATGTTGTAAATAAGAGACTACAATTAAATTAAAACTAGAGCTTATTAAGTGGCGCTTGGCGAGTCTTGAGTTTTAGACGGTTCTCTTTTAGGGTTCTGTGGGATCAAGGATGTATTTTTTAAAATACGTAATTAGTGTTAAGTTAAGTTAAGTTAAGTACGTGTTTAAGTTAAGTTTTAGTGCATATAGTTTCGAGGTGGGCGCTAATAACTGCAACTCAGTCTATGACTAATGTAGTTATTAACGGTGAATATGTTGCTGTATAGGTACCTACCTGTAATTTTAGACACTAAAATATTTATATATTTTTTTAATAACTATTATCTCCCTGCGTGATAAGGTTCGTAACGAAGAGATCCGCAAAAGAACAAAGGCTACCGACATAGCTCTCATAGTAGCAAAGTTGAAGTGGCGATGGGCAGGCCACATCCCCCGCAGAATTGACAACCGTTGGGGAAGAAAGGTTCTGGATTGGCGACCACGAACTGGACGACGCAGCGTAGGACGGCCCCCCACAAGGTGGACCGATGACCTGGTGAAGGTTGCGGGAAGCCGTTGGCTGCAATTAGCCCACACAGCTGCTCTTTGTGGCGCTCAAAGGAGGAGGCCTATGTTCAGCAGTGGACTCATAGTGGCTGATGATGATGTTGATGAATAACTATTATGAATTTATTACTCAAGGTAGCCTTGAAGAAATACTACTCAGCAATAAGGCCGACTTTCGTGTACTCCCTCCTACTGTCCTATTTCTTTTATGTGTTTGGACGTTTGTGCAATAAAGTGAAACTGCAGTGTTTTTTTCGCCAATCAAGGGGTTCTTCCCTAGAACATTAGTTGGTAATGACACATCTTTTAAAAAACTTTGGAATCACCTATTACGTAGAATAAGTTCTTACAAATCATGTTTATGAAGTTTCAAGCTAATCTTTGACATATAGTTGACTAGCGGCCGCCCGCGGTTTCACCTGCGTGGTTCCCGTTCCCGTGGAAATATCGGGATAAAAGTATCCTATGTGTTTTTCGAACTTATAACCTATCTCGGTTGCAAATTTCATCCAGATCTGTTCAGGGCCCCGATCGCGGTAATCCTAGAGGTAACGCATTAGTCAAGTGTACGTGCAGTTGACGTGCAATACCGTTTTCGATAACGCGCGGCTTTGACAGTGCGACAACGTTTTCTGTTCCGGTGATAATCTTTTGAACTAAAACAGTTTTCATACGACAGTCTATTTTGACAGCTAATTTCGTATTGCAAGTGGTTCCTCTGTCACGGATGTCACCAGATCAGACAGGATTGTGGGACTATAGGTTTGCGTGACGTGTGCGTCGTTATGTCATTACGGCAATACGAAGTCAAACGTCAAGACGCAAACGTGATCAAGAAAGAGTATGAAACATCCATACATCCATACTCAAACTTTATTATACAACAAGCACAAGCTACATTTATACAAGCTTTTTATTAACTTGCCATGTACCTAGTTAGTTAATATGTTAGTTAGTTAGTGGGGGACAAATCTTGGAAGCTTTATTTGACCCACTTCCCAGTGTCCGATGGAGCTGAAATTTTTAACCGACTTCAAAAAAAGGAGGAGGTTCTCAGTTCGGTTGAATTTTTTTTTTTTTTTTTAATGTTTGTTACCTCATAACTTTGTCAATTGTAAACCGATTTTAGAAATTATTTTTTTATTCAAAAGCATATAGTTACAAATTGGTCCCATTGTCATACGGTCAGGATCTGATGATGGGATCTTGGTGAAATCAAGAGAACTCTTCAAATTTTATAGGCAAACCTATAGCGATTATTGTATTTTCTTAAATAACTCGAGCAATTGCTTTCGGTAAGCACCATTTAGTGTAGTGGAATGGAACTGATGATGAGGACCATAGATGGTCATCGGAAATATTAATAAAATACTAAATTTTACGGGCGCGATACGATTTCTTTAATATGGTTTATAAGCAATTTTCAAGTATTTGCGTCTGGTAGTCATCATCTCGCGATGATGAGCTGGTGATGGAAGGTACAACTCCTCAACGGTTGGGAGTTGGAGAATAATTCTTTATATATTGTTGATGCGTAAATATTTATAGTTGTTATCTTTTAGGTTATTTAGGTAAGCTGATGATTGAAGGTAAAACTCCTGAACGCTTAGGAGTTAAAGTATGTTTTTAAGTACCACAAGCGCGAATAGAACTTTAGGTTGTATTCTTTCAAGTAATTTAGGTTAGCTGATGGTGGAAGGAAACTGCATAACAGTTGGGAGTTGGAGGGTGGTGCTTGTCTCAGTATTCTAATTTAGATATGGGCTACAGTCGTTGCACATTGCGCTACGCTTGCTCATTATGCGGTTTCTTATGGTAGATTTCTCAAACTAAAAATGGAAAAATAAACAAATTTTTTCAAAAAAATTAAACCGCCTTCAAAACAAAACTGCGAACAAAACTACAAACAAAAAACTCATTTTCCAAAAAACACGTAAAAGTGAAAAATAAATTGAATCATTCAATTCAAAGTACGAAAGTGCTTTTTCTAATTAATCTTGAACTTACTGATCTGATTGAAGTCGGTGTCAAGCCGAAAGTAACAAGAAATAGTGAATCAATAATACACAATATCTCATGCTCGAAGTGATACCTATCAAATACATATTATGATATGGCTTGACACCGACTTCAATCAGATCAGTAAGTTCAAGATTAATTAGAAAAAGCACTTTCGTACTTTGAATTGAATGATTCAATTTATTTTTCACTTTTACGTGTTTTTTGGAAAATGAGTTTTTTGTTTGTAGTTTTGTTCGCAGTTTTGTTTTGAAGGCGGTTTAATTTTTGTATACAGGTTTGGTTTTGATGACAATACAATATTAAAGTACAGTCAGCAAAAAAGCTTGTCATAAAAATGATTTTTTTTACTAAAAACTTATAGTATTTAGCGACCAAGGGTAAAAACATAGGTAACTTACTAAATATTTTTTTATCCGGAACCTTAACCTAATTATTTTGCGCTTTACGATTACCCGAAGTTCCCCGTTTTTCCCGTAGAGTGGCGCCCGTAATAATTCAATTGGCCGTCAGGAAAGAACCTAATTAATGCCCCGGATAAGAAATACTGTTGTTCAGATTATAAGAAATACTGCTGTACAAATTAATTGCCTGTACCGGCTTGTTCACAAGTTATTGTTACCCCAGGCTTGTATTGCTTGCTCCATTTAGGAATTTTTGGTAGGTAGCACTTGTTAGTCCACATTGCAAGCTGCTATCATTTTATATGACTTATTGTGTACCTTAAGCCTATCGTCATAACAACATTGTTCACAGCTTGGCTTGAGAAGGTTCGCAAAATACCGTTTAATTAAGATCGTAACCAGGGGGGCTACCGCGTAACTTTATGGGGATAATGGACTTCATACGGTTTTCCTATTAAAAAAATAGCCGCTATCTGTTCCCTGTTTAGTGTCGTCTGGTATAATAATGCCTAGCTAGCTAGCAACATTCAACTAAAAAAAGCAGCAGAAATCTATCAAATTATGAAATTCAAATGATAGATGAAGCCCATCCATATCCATATTTTTTAGGCGGTAGCCCCCCAGGTTCTTTAAAAATGACTCACGCGGAGTAGAATCTATTGTTTGAACACATCTTAGATTTCTGCGCGAACTGTCCATATAAATAAAACACTTTCACGGATTTTTTCACGCCTTTCCAGGGGCCGTGGTCACGGAAAACGTTTTCCGTGATCACGGCCCCTGGAAAGGTGCCGAAACGTCGGATAAACCAAAAAAATCTCAAAAGACAACTACAAATTTACCCAAGTTGTTGAATAAATTGCGTGAAAAAATCCGTGAAAGTGTTTTATTTATAAGAATCTATTGTTTTTTTTTTCATGAGCAAATAGTTACCATCTCAGTGCTGAATTGAGACCAGCTGCTTGGCCAATAAAAATTTCTATACTTAAACAATTTTACAAAATTACTGAAACTTCCCAGATTATCCAGTTGTCCAAATGTTAATTCGCGTACACAACACATTTAATATAAATGCTAAGTGGTATCTGCCATTTGGTAGTATAATTATTGTAGCATGTGGCTTGGTGGTATTGACACTTATCGGTCAGTTTGGTAGAATTGTTCAGTTACAGCAATAATAAGGAATTGGGATGATAATACAGCATAATTTTTTTATCAGTGCACAAATTTTTAGGATCGACTCAGAATCGGTAAGTGAGCAACTTTCTCCTAGAAACATGGGTCGAAATATGACAAAAATTTTTGGACTTCCCATACTAAATCGATCACGTGATCAGTCCGATTTCTATGAAGAGTCAAAAAATTTTTGTCATATTTCGACCTATGTCTCTAGGAGAAAGTTGTTCAATTACCGATTCTGAGTCGATCCTAAAAATTTGTGCACTGATAAAAAAAATTATCCTGTATAGCTGCCGAACAAATTTCTTCCACTTTGCAATACAAACTACATAAATGGTGACATCGTAGTTTAGTAACCATTAGCTTATTACAGTTCTTTTGGCGACAGTTCTAGTAGGCTCTTTTGTTGCAGGGTTCCGAACTATAATGGTAAAAAGGAACCCTTATGGTGCGACTCAGTCTGTCTGTCTGTCACAGCTGGAAATCTCGAAAACTATACTAATGCTATCAACTAAAGGAATAGTTTTAGATGACGTTCGCCCAACTATTTTGCAAAATTACGAGAGAAATAAAATTATTTATTTTTTTTTGCAACAGGGACTGAAAGGGGGTCTTAAAAATTCGAAGTGGGGCTACTAGGGCATATGGGGTATCTATGAAAGAGCGCTGCTTGCACATTCTCAAATTTTTTGACTGATGAAAAATGTAAAAAAAACCGTTCTCCCCCCTTAACTCCGAAGTTTGCATAGAGAAAAATCTGAAATTATTTTATGTGATACAAGTTTATGTAAAGATTACAGGAAGAATAAAACGATGTCTCTAAATAGTAAACTTTTTCAGAAATATTCAACAAAAATTATATTAGTTCCACTATCGGTCAAGAGCTGGAGTTGACCTAAAACTGCAATATTCTACACCGCAAACGCTCCGACGAATCTAGCCTCACCAATGAAAACATTTTCACGTTATATTTATTTAAAATTATTATGGTAAGTACGGAACCCTCGGTGCGCGAGTCCGACTCGGTCTTGACCGGTTATTTTTGGTATGGGTATAGTTTTAGAGCTGAAGAGTGACATAGGCTACTTTTTATCCCGGAAAAATATCACATTTCCGCGGGATAACGTCATGTAGTCCTGGCGGGCGAAGCTGCGGGCGAAGTCGCGGGCGGAAGGCTAGTAGCTTTATAAGAGCATTTTCCTGCGTGTAAGTAAGTGAGAACTTACATCACTATATTATCAACTGAACAGCAAAGTGATATTCCTACTCGAACGTGTCGCCTCGTCACTAAATTTACGTAGAAACTAGGGCTGACAAATGGAAGAAAATAATAAATTAATATATATTTTTATACAAAAGAAAAACAACTAGGTACCTACTTCCAAATCTACCTTCTTATATTTTACTAGCAGATCCTCGCGGTTTTACCCGCGTGGTAGCCGTTCCCGTGGGAATATCGGGATAAAATATAGCCTATGTCACTTGGAAAGAATTTAGCTTTCTAGTGGTCCAAGAATTTTCGAAATCGGTCCAGTAGTTTCGGAACCTATTCGATGCAAGCAAACAAACAAACAATCAAATTTTTCCTCTTTATAATATTAGTAGGTTTGGATTTATTATCCCTTGATCGATCGGTCTATATTATTAATTCATTAATTTTTGTCTAGAATTAGCTGTCTTATCTATAACTCCGGAATACAACAATGCTAAAAACATACCTAGTTTTTATGACGTCAGGTCTAGATAAGTAGTGGTAACTAGCCAGGCGCACTTGAACAAGTCCTACCATGAACCAAACCGATCATGTGCATACTGAGGTGTGTTTTCGTTTAGCTAGCGGCCGCAGCGATGCGCAGCTCCTGACGTCACAAACTGCTGCGCATGTGCTGCGGGAAACGAAAACGGGTTTTTATCAAGATCGGTAGTAACGTGGTAACCAATTTACTTTTTTGGCGCGAAGTATAAATGAAGCTAATTACTAAAAATGGTTTAATAGGTCTTCTGACAGAAGAATTCTGCAATGATTCTATCCAACTTGCGCAATAAAGGGCCAATAAAGCAAATTCTTGTGCTATTGCACTCATGAGTGCGGCAATGGCAAATTATTTTCACAAACATAATATTATCGAACTGGATCAACAACAACAATACCGCTGACAGTGACTTAAAAATTACTCATATATGACAGCAAGCAGCGATGCAAACCACCTTTGGAGGAGGATTGCAGATAGCGAGCTGCGACCTACCGATCGGCAGCAGCATGACATCACTAGCAGAAACGAAAACAGCACCGGTAGCGCCAGCTAGCAATCGCTTGCTCAACGAAAACACGCCCCTCGGGTTATACAACGTGTTAATAATAATGAATTAACCCAACACCTCTAAGGTGGTGATTGTGCTCATGAATATGAACAACTTTTACTTTGGGGCCAACTCTACAACTCAACAAAAAAAATCAGTCAGAGTTGCAGAGTTGGCTTCATAGTAAAAGTTGTTCATATTCATGAGCACAATCACCACCTAAGAGGTTTTGTGTTAATTCATTAACACGTTGTATAGTATACTTCTTTTATTCTACATTTTCCCCAGCCCTATCGCATCCCTTAGTCACATAAGCCTTTCCCTGAGATCAGGTGCCGCGATAGCCCACTTCCCCCGAGATAACCCGCTGTAGCCTACTTACGAACACGACGCGGTAACGCCACGTAAACGACTGTTTAACACATTTTATTTATGTTGCTCTATTTGGATGCCAATTTGACAAAATTTAATAAATAAATGGACACTATGCACTATTAACATGTTCTCGCATTTGAACAACTCTACTTAAGGCGCTACTCGGAAAAAGTATGGACTTTTAGATATAAAACTATAGGACGGTTAGAGTTGTTATAAATCTGGTAATAAGATATATATTTCTTCATACCTTTATCTAGAATCGTATAGTTTCAGAAACACGATTTTATGATTTTGGCTCGACACTTTTTCTTTTCGAAAATACCTCTAAAAATACGAAATATCAAGATTATTCTAAAATGGGGTTACATATACTATTGAAAATTGGTTTAATTAGTAGACACCAATAATATTTAGGATCGTATCGAAGCATTTTTTTTAAATCGCTGTAGTTTTTTAATACGAAGTGATTTTGTGTTTATTTTGCGTAATCGGCAAAATCGGTCTCACTCCCGCGCGCGTCGTTTTCTCATTGCTATCTCGCTTTAGCATAATTTTTCCGAGTATCGCCTTAATTGCCAATTTGACAAAATTTTGTAAATAAATGGGCACTATAATATGCACTATTAACATGTTCTCGCATTTGAACAACTCTACAATATTAAAGCTAGTTAAAGCGGAACATATTGCGCTCGGCTTGGATTTGCACGGTTAAGCAACTCTCGCAATGGTCAGTCACGAGATGGGTGACCAAAATTCTATCTGGAGCTCCTTCGATGCCTCGTTTGGCACGTCAAGCTATCCCTTTCAGCATCATCATTCATTTGTAGCAGGTAGTGTTTAAAACTTATTTGGTGAATGAAATTTTTTATTAGATTGGTGATACGAAGTTCACTGGGTCCACTAGTATCACCCGTGCGAAGCTAAGGTGCGTCGCTTGTTGCTCTTACAAAATCATAGTTGCTTCACTAAAACTGTCAGCTCGATTGCTAAAACTGACGTCAGTTAAAAGCATATGACACGAGGTCACAGTACCGTAGAACACCGCTGAAAACAACTCATTTACAAACAATTAACTTGGCGAGCCGTAGCAGTTGTAGTCGATTGGGGAATTACGACTTTTTGGGGGTTATCTGGCTTTTATAGTTGTTTGAGTTAAAGTATGAAACAGTGGCGACATGTTGTATTTTTTGTTAAAGTATGTATTCTTTTTCTCAGTTTGAGTAACTTATGCCCGAATACTCGTACGCTACTTATCTTTGGGAGCGTCTCAAACATCGCCCTGTCACTCTAAATGTCAAACGTATGAAAGAGATGCCATGATGTTTGAGACGCTCCCAAAGATGATTCGCGTTCGAGAATTCGGGCGTTACTTTTATGACATATCAACCCGCCGACTTAAGTTTGATTTAAAAAGGCTTTTTACATAATATAGTTTACTTCGTGTCGGAAAGGGATTCATAGGTGTTAATCGATACAGTGATGATTGTGTGTTAATCGCACTCGATTAATAGTTAATCGTCTAATTATTAAATAAAAAAGCGTGTTAGCACCTTCTATTAAAATAATAAAATATGATTTCTCATAGTATTTGACGGATAATAAGATGTTTTTACAGGTAACTGGCATAATATTTCAAAAGAATTTGACGCTACATGCTCGAAGCTATTGAGCGGAGGGCCAGGAAGCTTATCGGCAACGGTAGTCTACAATAATAAGCTCAAAAGCCTCGAGCATAGACGCAAGGTTACAAGCTTATCGGTTTTTATAGCATACATTTCGGTAAGTGTGCAGTGGATTAGCACAACCTTATTTTATTTATTTTTTATTTTTTATTTATCTTATTCTTATTCCACCGTATATCTTCTTCCATCGGACAACGAAAGGTACAAATCAGCGCCACCGTTTTTTGGGGGATATTCCAAACACTCGAACTAAGCGGTTTGCCTCAAATTTTATCATCGGCACTGCTAGAAGAATGGACGATGCCACGCATTTGCCAATCAATAATTTAAAAAAAATATATCATACTGCAAGTATATTATTTAAAGACTAGAACATTGTCCACACAATATTATTATGAGTCAAGTTCAATCGATAAAGTTTTCAACAACACTCTTTTTATTCTTTCACCGCAACATCGCTTTTAATTATATAGAGGGTGTTCACAAAAACTCACATTAAACTGATGCTATAATGGATTTTGTTTAATTGAGTTTTATTATTACGAAAAATTCTCGTTAAAATAAGGGCCATAAAATGTGTAGGTATTTCACTTTTAATATAGTTGTACTGTGTAAATAATATAAATTCAAATTCAAAGAATTCAAATTCAAATTCAAAGATATTTATTCAGTTCCACAAATATACAAAAACAATATTTCAAATTAACATGAAACTAAAATAATGTGAAACCAAAAAGGACCCTGCTCAGCACAAGTTGCAGCATGTACATAACCTGCAACGCTGATAATTCTGCAGAGCCCTAATAATACGTGTATGTGTGCATGTGTGGCAAGAAATTATACTAATAATCTAAATCAAATATTATTTGAAGAGAAAATATATATACTTATATATTATATACTTAATAATGCATAAATAAAATACATCGGTACTTACTTCAGATTATTTACCTAAACATAAATATATTAACATTATTACAAACATAGTTGTCCTTTAATATTGCATCTGTTTACTAAGCAAAAACTTTTTGAGAGTACGTTTGAAAGAGTAAATGGTTTGAGCTGATCTTATTGGAGGCGGTATATTATTCCAACATTTCGTGGCAGCATAACGGAAACTACCACGAAAAGCAGACGAACTATGTCTTGGACAAGTGAGTCTAGATGCCAATCTTATTTCGCGTTGGGAGAAAATAAGCTTTTCATATAGATAGCGTGGTCGACGAGACTGTATAATACCGAAGAGCAAAGAAGAGAAATGTAACGAGCGCAGTGCTTCCATCTTAATTATGCTCTTGCAGTTCAGAAAAGGTGTATCTCATCAAAAACATAAAATACGTGAAGTGAGAGCCAACTTCAATATTAGGAAATATGCCTTGGTTGTTGACTTCAACGACAAAAGATGTGAGATCTAAATGGGTGCCAAGTTTAACGGTCAGTCCTGAAAAATGTTACATAAAATGTTTTATAACAACTTAAAATATAATTTCTTCTTATAACTTAGGATAATATATTGAAGCCTAAGGTCTGACTTGGCTAGTTCTTGTATACGAATTATTATTAGGTACTTACTGATGAAACAGTCATGGAAGAGCCCTATGTTCATCTCTAGTTTCTAGTCTACCAGCAAGCCAAATTTTCGGAAGAAAATAAGAACTTCGGCTTTAGAGCTTGCGAATTCGTATATGAAAACTAGCCAAGTCAGACCTTAGGCTTCAATATATTATCCTAAGTTATAAGAAGAAATTATATTTTAAGTTGTTATAAAACATTTTATGTAACATTTTTCAGGACTGACCGTTAAACTTGGCACCCATTTAGATCTCACATCTTTTGTCGTTGAAGTCAACAACCAAGGCATATTTCCTAATATTGAAGTTGGCTCTCACTTCACGTATTTTATGTTTTTGATGAGATATCATTACTTTTTGTAGAGAAATATTAGTAGGTACTTATTCATAATAAAATTAATACCAAATGTTTCAGTATATTTTATTTGGTCAGTTATATTACTTTGCCCTTGTGTATCAGCTACTGACAATGAAACTAATTTTATGCTCGTGTTTGGTGTGGACGTAGAAATATCAATTTTAACACATTTTCCTATTTCCAACAGGTTCTTTTTCCTAGTCGTAATAGTGTATGGTGTTTTGCTTGACGAAGTTGCAGTAGGTATTTAATGTTTCTGAGCAGATATTGCATTTCCATTTGCGTTTTGATTCTGGTTTCATTAAGCGATAAAGCTTTCCGGACAAACTACGAAACTATGTAATTACTAACGGAATTACGGATCTTTACGAAACAGAACATAGCAAATAACAAATTTAACAAACAAAAGTATAATTTAGATTATTTGACATTATTTTCCATAAGTACACTTTACTCTCTTTAAGGTTTACTCTTCCATCAACTTTCAACAATATAGTATAGAAAAAAAGGATTTTTCTCTTCTTTTCTATACTGTGGGTGGGTGTATATGGAGTCATCTATCGTTGACTTTAGTGAACTATTTATGTGCAAAGTGTGCACCTACAGGGAGAACATAGCAACTTTCGCATTTTTTGGCTTCTCGTTAGTTCCCATTTGAATGTATGAAGATTGCGCCCCCTGGTGGTCGGGTTATTAGTACTATGCTCCGTTTTGACATGAAAGAAGGAAAAACAAACAAACAAACACACTTTCACATTTATCATTACGACTCCGTAGCTCAGTGGTTAGAGCAGTCGCCCGGAAAGCGAAAGGTCGTGGGTTCGAGTCCCATCGGAGATGGTTGTGAGATGAAGGTCGATTTTTTCTAAATACTTCATTTTCCATTTTTCAATAATAAAAATTGGACTGTGAATGCAAAAAAGTAAAAACTTTAATAACTGTATAATTTATATTAATATTAATAATTAATTTAAGTGAAAGGTCGTGGGTTCAAGTCCCATCAGAGCTGGTTGTGAGATGAGGGTCGATTTTGTCTAAAATCTTTATTTTCCATTTTTCAATAATAAAAATTGGATTGTGAATGCAAAAAAGTAAAAATTTCAATAACTTTATAATTTATATTAATATTAATAATTAATAAATAATAATATGGATATCGTGCTAGATGGCGCAAGCTTGTTATTTATTTAACGCGAGGACAAAAAAGTATTTGGGTAATCTGGGGTTTGAACTTGGTTCTCTCGAGTCCTCAATATTGAATGGCCACTACGCCGTCGGCGCTAGCTGAACTTCAAGAGGTGTGGCGAAATATTGGTATATAACAGAATAAAAACTATTACAAACTTATACGTGTACTTCATCTTATACAAGATCTTATACAGGATAAGTGCATAGGGAACGCAAATATAAGTTTGTCAACGTTTTATTTTAAAAAAATACTAGTTTCGGATTTTTTCCTTTGTATTCACTAGATTACCTGTCTACATGCCAAATTTCAGCTTTCTAGGTCATCGGGAAGTGGGTAAGAGTTTTGATTATAGGTGAGTCAGTGATAAAAATAACGATTTTTGGACGTAAATATCTAAATAACCGTTTGAGGTGTGTATATAAAATTTGGAGCACATATTTATCTCGCTAGTCTCAATACATAAACCAAATTTGACATGTTTCTGTGCAATAGTTTTTGAGTTATGAGGGGGTCAAAAGTGGCTCCAAATGGTTCGTGTTAAGATACACACGGTGCTGCTCGCCAGTTCTGTTTGCTTTTGAACTTGGCTGATACGCTGCCGCGTATCCAGAACATGTGCACGTCGTGGAATTGGGAAGCAAAAACGCGCGCATGCGTTCTGTACGCGCTGTATCAGTGCTTTTGTTCTGGCTAACAAGCAATTACCGATCACAGTATCTGCGTAACTCAACTTGGATAATATTAAACTATCGCAAAGTTTAATCCTAATGTCAATGCTAAGGTGCTCGCGAACCTGATACAGCACCTTTAATCTGTAAAAACAGTTTCTGACAGTTTCAAGTACATGTTCTTCGAACCGCAGCTGACTGTCCATTAAAAGCCCCAAGTTTCGCGCTACTTGTACATTATCTAACAAGACTTCCCCCAATTTAACTCGGGGGTCATAGCTCATAATGTTACTTATCTGATACTTGGAACCAAGGACTAGAAACTTAGATTTTTTAGGATTAAGTACTAAACTATTTTGTTCAGACCATTTCGTTAACTGTTCTAAATCGTTGTTGATTAGGTTTACAGCAGCAGCAGTATCTTTAGGCTTAAAAGTTAGATATATCTGCAGATCATCAGCATAAAGATGATACCTACAGTTGGAAATACATTTTGTTATGTCCGCAATGTACAAGATAAACAAAATGGGGCCCAAAATAGAACCTTGTGGAACACCGTGTTTTAAAGATAACTTCTCAGAGGTGACCGAGGATCCCAGCCCATTACAAAGTTCAACTCTTTGTGAACGCTCTTGAAGATAACTTGCGAACCATTTTATTGTACTAGAGTCAAACCCATAATAGGAAAGCTTGGATAAGAGGAGAGTGGTGTTAATCGTATCAAAGGCACGAGAGAAGTCCAATAACACAAGTATAGCCCCTTCACCTATGTCCTGACCCGACAAGACATCGTCAATTACATCGAGTAAGGCTGTTGCTGTACTGTGCGATTTCCTAAAACCTGATTGCTTTATGGGTAATATATTATTTGATTCTAGATAACCAGTTATTTGCTCACATACAACCCTTTCCAGAACTTTAGACATTGTAGGTAAAATGCTAATTGGCCTAAGATCATTTAGGTCAACTGGGTCGGTTTTTTTAGGAATCGGTTTGACTATAGCCTCCTTCCAAAGATCAGGGAACACACTTGATTCAATGGATTTATTGATGATCGCAGTCATGATGCTCAAAGTACTAGGTAAGGTCAGCAATAACATGTCTCTTGATATACTATCTACGCCCTGAGCATTAGTAGAAAAAGATTTTAAAATTTTTAAAACGGTGGTTTCATTAACAGACTTCAATGCAAAAGATGTAGAACCAAAACGATGAAACTCGAAAAACGTAAGAGTGGAAATGTCTAAATACTGTTTAGAACCATTTTCTAGGAAGTGATAATTCATTTTGTCAGGATCATTAAAATGCGAAGGCAAATCTTCGTGTTTACTTTTGTTAAAATCTGCAACATTTCGTTTTATATTTTTCCATAAATTGCGTGGGTCATTGACGTTTTTATTTATGTAAGAATTATAATATGCAGATTTTTCCCTATACATGGATGCAGACACAATGCCTTTAAGTTCCTTGTAGTACTTCTTATGAACATCCAATTTAGTTTTACGACTTCTAGTATGAGCCTCATCCCGGAGTTTCATGATTTCTTTGATAGTATACGTAATCCAGGGGTATCCGTTTTCTTTAAAACATTTTGTTTTGCGAGGTGCAAAACGGTCAAACAAAATCAACATATACGCGTTAAAAGCACTCAATGCATCGTTAACATTTTCACAATTGATCAAGTTATTCCAATCAATTGATTCCACGTCAGTATTGAATTTTTTTATATCTAAATCTCGCAATGACCTATACGTTCGCCATTTTAGAGGTGGTTTGGTTTTTTTGATATTTAGCTCACATGATATGAAGGCATGACGACTTAAATCAGGTATGTAATTAACATTTACTTTGTTCATCCTGACATTAGAACATATTACGTCAATTAAAGACTCTGAATGGTCAGTAAAATGTGTAGACTCGGTAACAAATTGCTGTAAACTAAAACAACGTAAAAAATTAGCCATTTTTTTGGTATTAGACTCGTTTGTCTTCCAACAGTCAATGTTAAAATCGCCTAATAGCACAATATGGTCATACATTGAGAATGAACACAAAGATTCGGTGAGACTTTCAAAAAAGTTATCTACGTTAAACCAGGGTGGGCGGTAAGCCGTACCAACAGCTATCTTACGTCCGTTCACTTTGAGACCAAGCCACATTTGCTCAACAGAGTGGATGGGCGGGTGGACTAACACTCGCGCAGTAATTCCACGGCGGATATAAAAGCCAACGCCGCCACCTCGCGAACGCAAGTTGGCGGGTCGTGGTACATGGCGTAGCCGATACCCGGGCAAAGTAGGCGCACGGCCGTCTTCGCCTGAGCGCAGCCACGTCTCATTTATGGCCATAATGTCTACCGGCTGTCGTTCCATGGCCGCAACGAATTCGTCAATTAATCACTAATCAATAACAATTACAATTAATCAATAACAATTAATCAAATATTAAAAAGCCTAAGCGTCACAATCTAATAAACTATGTGACTGTTATTAAATTTAGCTCAGTTTCTTAAAATCAAATGTTTTTAATCGTTACTGCAGATTCCAACTTAGCCCCGTTTTAAGAGGCTATGATCAGAAAACCAAGCACATATCCTACTAAGTTAGTTTAGCTAGGTAGCGTAACTGACGCAGTTTTTTCACTAACATAGTTTGTGTCTGCTTACAACTAAGAAAACCTGCTTAATTAACTTAGCTTAGCTGTTGGTCCGCAACTTCCTTCAACGCCCCAATAGTTTTTCCATTGTTCTCCGGCCCTATTTGGCCGTTCAGGCGTCAATGGGTCGCATCTGTGGACACTAGATCAGACGGTTAAGTCTATGCCGGTTGGTCGGTGGTGTGAACCACTAGGGTTCGATCCCCAGTGGGGGTACATAATTAGACATTAATTTTACTTTTTAAACTGTATTAAATGACAACTGGATTGTATTGAGACTTGCTGGCGTTTTGGAACACTCTCTAAGCCTACAAGTTGTTTTGTATAAATAAATATAAATAAATATAAATATAATGAATTCGACTTGTTCTTAGTCTGCTTGGCTAGCTACCACCATGTCATCTATGTCTGGCCATAATAATAAGTAAGTAATATATTGCTTATTCTTATAGTCTGGTGCATTAACGATACCTATGTTTTCAGCATTATTGTGATCCGGCAGTTAGATATAAGATAGCCAGTTCCTCAGTGACTACGTATTCCGGGAGTATACTGCACATTTGCACAGTGCTTAGTGTATTACAAGTAGGTATATTTAATTCCAAACCTTCAACTTTCACTTGAACTTTCGAAACTAAGTTTGTCCGAAATCTGTACTGACTCTGATAGTTTTGGCGCGAACTCGAGCGCGTCAACGTTATTAAGTTAAATCTAAGTTGTTTTGAGTTTCCGGTTATTATAGTACGTGACGCTCTCAACACGATAGAGCTTAACGTAGCTTAAGTTAAAGTTAAGACTATCGCACTTGGCGTTAGTTCAACTTAGACTAACATTCGAGAAAAGTTTGTGTGCATTTTATTGGTAAATAGAAGCTAATACAAAACAATGCTCCCGTATTTATGCTTTTGTGCTTATAAAATGAAGTTTAAGAGTTTGCTTTGATTTGAACAAGCTGATCTCTGGATCTACGATGAGCATTGCTTTCGGCATGTGCAACCCCTTTTTTTACAAGGTTACGCTACAAGGTCTCCTGCCGTAGGATTTGCGAACCGATGGCGTAGCTTCATTGACGTTCATAAGTGTTGTTAAACAAACCTAAATTGAATAAACGATATTGAATTTTGAATTTTGATTTTTTTTAAAGTTTAAAGGGCCTTACAGACTATCAGTCCGCCAGCAGACAACGGGCTGTCCACAGAACACGGAAACATTTTTTTTTCTCTGCATGGGCTGTCAGCAGGCCGCAATATTGAAATATTAGCAACACAACATAGGTATTTATTTTCAAATATCTTGCATATTTTCAGCGATATAAAGCATCAAACTTTCTAATTAGACAAGGAGAGCGCTACAAGGAAGTGACGTCACTGCTGGTAGCGCCATACTTATTCTCGCCATAGAAGATTTCGTTTTAGAAAGAGATAGCTAGAGTCACAATCAGGTGCCTCATAATTAATAATTCGCTTGTTATAATACACATTGAATTTCTTTTGTCACTATTCTTATTCAATAATGTTATATTTCTGAATGTCATAATTAAAAATCCAACTAGGAGACCAACTGACAGGCCGTTGCCTGCTGGTAGGCTGATATTCTATGGGGCCCTTAAGGTTGTATTAAGGCGCTACTCGGAAAAAGTATGGACTTTTTGATATAAAACTATAGGACGGTTAGAGTTGTTACAAATCTGGCAATAAGATATGTATTTCTTTATACCTTTAGATATCTAGATTCGTATAGTTTCAGAAACACGATTTTATGATTTTGGCTCGACACTTTTTATTTTTGAAAAGACCTCTAAAAAATACGAAATATCAATATTATTCTTAAATGGGGTAATATATACTATTGGAAATTGGTTTAATTAGTGGACTGGACACCAATAATATTTAGGATCGTGTAGAAGCATTTTTAAAAAGTAGCAGTAGAAGCATTTTTTCGCTATAGTTTTTTACTACGAAGTGATTTTGTGTTTTTTTTGCCTAATCTGCAAAATCGCCTTAAAACACGATACAAATTTTGACTAACGCAAACGTAGGCGCGGACAGAAACACTTATTCAAGTTAACCCGTTAACTATGGCAGTTTTTTTCGATATGGCGTAGTAGGTCTGCATTTAGGAGCAGGCATAAGTTATCCGCAGTTAAGGGGTTAAAGAAGGTTTCGTCAATTTATTTCCGACTAGCTGACCTTTGAGATGTGGTGCTGGCGGCGGATGCTGCGCGTAAGCTGGACAGAGTTTCGGACCAATGACTCTATACTGGAAGAGCTAAAAGTTAAGGAGCGACTGTCTTCTACCGTTATCCGTAGATCTCTTCAGTTCTTCGGCCATGTGGCGCGAAAAATCCCTGAAAGTCTAGAAAGATGCATTCTTCTAGGAAAGGTAGAAGGGGGCAGACCGCGTGGCCGCAGACCAGCTCGTTGGTCCGATCTTATAATGAGGACGATGAAAATGTCGGTACACAAGGCACTGTATCTGGCGAAAGACCGCCAGTCCTGGCGATCAGCGATCCGGAGTGCGACCAAGTGACAGGGGTCACGATCCTCAGCAATGAGGGACCGACTGAGGAGGAGGACCCGACAGGTGCCCGACAGACGTTGTCCTGTCTACACACAGATCACCTGTATGTAGTAAGCTACAGTCTACACCATGAATTTGAATTCGAAGGTTATAATCGACTAAGGGAATGTTTCACAATGACTAAGTAAGTTCTAATTACTGTTACTGGCAGATAGTCCATACAAAACTGTCAATTAAACTGGAAAGTATCTCCTAATCGGACATTGTGAAACAGGTAAGTACTAAGAAATATTTTTTTAATTGAAATTACAACTAATTCATCTTTTAAGTAAGTATGTCAAATGCCATAAGGTTTGATCTCATGTCAAAAGTTCTAAGAAGGTTACATTAGAAAACTTTCTTAATTCCCGCGCCATATGAAGATCCTTCTCCGGACAATAACAAACACAACAAAAAAAGAATTAGCGAAAACGGTCCAGCTGTTCACACGTGACGTGATGCCGTGACCAAGATAAGATAAGATAAGATAAGATAAGATAAGATAAGATAATCATTTATTTGCACTTGAATGAGGTACATTAGTGGTCACATGAGAAATGAAGTTCAGCTCAATCAGCCATTACAATAGCATGCAAATCTTAAAATTAAAAATAAAATTTGATTTTGAAAACTATTTGAACATGCAGACATCTTTTATAGACACAACTTCAACATTTCTGAGTCTACAAAGTGAAATATATAATTTAGAGTGTCAGCAAAATGTCATAAATTAGAAAATTAAAGTCTATAAGAATGTCAGTAATTAATAGTTATCATCAAATGCAGTAAAAATACAGACAGATACAAACGAACACAAATTATTTAAAAAGTTACAATGCCAAAATTTTGATTTAATGTCAATTTCTAGTTTTATAATAATATGTCAACTGTTTTTTGTCTTAATAATATTTAAAATAGGTACCAATTTTAACGGTGACAATGGTTAAATGGTGACAAGGGAAATAGGGATAAATTTTTATTTTTTTAATAACGATTACGAAAACTTACTATAGTATAATACAAAGCTCTCGAATTTTCACAAATGATAATGAACACTGAAAATAGTAACTTCGCTATAAAATCAGAGTCCAACAGTGGAAAGTGTGAATCCCCCAACTTTGTCAGTTTCGCAGAAATAAAAAGTTTTATGCCACTCTCGGGACGTGTGGAGGAATTTTCAGAATCACTAGTTTCAAAGATCGCATTCCCACAGGAATAAGGGTACTTTTATCGGGATAGGAAAGTTTCTGTGTCACTTGTGGGTAGAGTTGATAGTGGGAAATATTTTTAGATTTCGGATATGGGAGCTTTGCGAGCTGTAAGCATTAAGTAAGTATTGGTGTGAAATAGTGAAAGAAATGGATTTATTTTTAATCCCCGACGCAAAAAGACATGTCTGTGTGTCTGTGGTATCGTATCTCCCCAGTGGATGAACCGATTTTCGTTTAATTTTTTTTTTGTGTTACTTATAGATAATTTTATCCCGAGTGTTCTTAGCTATGTTTCATGAAAATCTGTTCAGCCGTTTGAAGATCATAAGCTCTTTTCTAGTTGATGAGGGAATCTGACTAACTTGTCCGATCAATTTGAAATTTGGTACAGTGTTAAGTACTTACTTAATTTTGTGTGTAATTTCAAAAGGATGAAATAAAATTTAAAAAATCGGTTTTTAGAATTAAAAAAGGCGGCCAAAAAGACTTAAAATCCCCACGTTGGATCCCCAACGTCTAATATACCCTTTTAGTACTGGTAAACTGGGGTTACTTTGATACAAGGGGTGACTTTGTTGACGACGCTTGTTTGACTGCATTATTATTGTTTTCCATTTTTTTCAACTGACCATTGGTAGCCTAAAATTAAACTATAGATAGAATGCATATTTTTTACTGAATTACGAATTAATACTGTTTTCATACTACATTACCTATAAATTATCAAAGTAGCCCCATTTTTCCTAAAGTAACCCAATCTACGGTAGGTACTTCTATTTTTGTTTGTTTACGAATGATCATTATAAGAGGTTCGTTTTTTGTCAAAACCCTAAAAATTATAAATTTAAAATGGATATAGCTCTAGTGTTTTACAGTGGTAGTGCCCTGTGTCGTACTCAATTTAAAAAAAACCACATCCTGAAAATAAAAATAATAATTAAATAAACATTTAATATACAGTTTACGTTGCGACGTCAAAAACAATGACTAAATGGAAAATGAAGTATTTAGAAAAAATAGACCCGTCTCACAACCAGTGACCGTACTCTGAAACGCAAATCCGAAACTTCGGTCAGCCCCGCTCCTTTCACTCGATTCTCTCTCGACTAGAGAGTGAGAGGGACGGGTATGGGCGTTTGTGCACTACACTGAATTTTACCGATCCGGAAGAAACGGATGCTTGTATTTTAATAATTAATCATTTATAATAGTAAGAATTTATTTATTTCGTGAAGTTTCAATGTTTCAAACCCTAAACTACACGAAATAAATAAATAATTACTATAAAAACGATTAATTATTAAAATACAAGCATCCGTTTTTTTCCGGATCGGTAAAATTCAGTGTAGTGCACAAACGCCCTACACCGAAGTTTCGGATTTTGCGTTTCAGAGTAGGCCCTCAGCTCCGATGGATTGTGAGACGGGTCGATTTTTTCTAAACACTTCATTTCCCATTTTTCAACCATAAAAATTGCATTGTGAATGCAAAAAAGTAAAAATTTAAATAACAATGACTAATTTTATATTAATGTAATTAGCCCTAGAAAAGTTCCGTTAATAAAATTCATAAAAGTTCTAAAAACACTAAAAACCGAAAACCCTGCCATTAAAATCCGCTTTGAAGCGTATTACCAAAAGAATATTGTCCCATTAAAAAGTTTCACTCTAAAAACGGAACAGCCTGTAGGTAAATTTTTTAATTGTCCATTTTATAAAGATTGTTCGTCGCGAGTACAGCACAGACGGTGTGTGGGTGCCGGCTGGTGTCCACGGTTTGATTCCCGAGTTACACGTTTAAAAGTTACACTCGTTTAAAACATCCAAGGTAAGTGGACAACGTTTTTTTATGGAGAAACTTTTTTAATTAATTTCTGGGATTAGAGTGCTGGGATTGCGAAAGGAGTTCTATGTTTTTACTTTTCTTCTTTACGAGTATACTTACTGTTTTTACGTGGTTGTATAAGTTTTGAAGAAGTTTTAACTTTAGTAAGAAGGGTAAGGTACATATTAATCAAGGACAAAAATTGCAATTAAAATTAAGAAAGTTTAAATCCGTGGCTTTAATCAAATACGTTGGTTTTCCTGTTTCACTAAAGTATTTTTTCAGTTATCCAAAGTTTTTAAAAGCTCTGTAAAGTGTATCAAAATTTTATTTCTAAATATTTAAACAATCATGTAGGTAATTTTAAAAAATTTACGAAGGTAAAGTCTTTTCCTATGCCAAACAAAATTAATCTAAATTGGTTCAAAAAAGGTAACAAACAGACAGACAGAGTTGGTTGGAGAGTCGACTAATATCAATCCTATAAGTACTATCGCAAGCGCTGTGTTTTGAAAGTGGCATCTTCAAACGATGTCATATTCGGTACTGGTCTAGTGGTTTAGGTATTGGATAGTGATCATAATGTCTTGGGTTCGGTTCTCTTAACAGAAATATTATAAATATGTAAAAAAACCGTATTTTAAATAAGTACCTACTTGCCAATAATATACTGAAACGACCGACATCGCTCGAAGGATTGCTTAGTTGAAGTGGCAGTGGGCGGGACACCTAGCGCGGAGAACCGACAGCCGTTGGAGCGGAAAGGTTCTCGAATGGCGACCACGAACCGGACGACGTTCCGTGGGCAGGCCCCCTGTCAGCCCAAGGTGGACCGACGATCTGGTCAAGGTCGCGGGAAGCCGCTGGATGCGGGCAGCGCAGGACCGATCGTTGTGGAGATCCTTGGGGGAGGCCTATGCCCAGCAGTGGGCGTCGTACGGCTGAAATGATGATGATGAATAATATAAATGTCAAAGTGCGTTTGTTTGTTCGTCCGACTTTCACGGCGGACGAATAAACAAACGGATCGAGACGTGATTTTTGTTGTGGAGTTAAGGATCTGGAGAGTGAATAGGGCTAATTTTTATCCCGGAAAAATGTCAAATTCCCACGGAATATCGTCGTGTTGTCCACGCGAGCGATGCAACGGTACTTTTAGGTAGGTATCTCTCTCTTCCATGCCGGCCCGGCCGAATGGGGCCACACAACAATGGAAAATATATTCTGTCTACTACTCATTTTCCCGGGAAGGATTTTTGAAGGATTAAACGAAAGTGAATGCCCGCGGTTTCACCCGCTTCGTTTTAGATCCCGTTCCCGTATGAAAATCGGGACAAAATGCATCCTATAACCTGATCAAGGTCTATAGCTTATCTGCATGTAAAATTTCATCCAAATCTGTTCAGCTTTTCTCGGTCTCGGTTAACAACACATTTATCGATAAATTTTTACTTTGGTACACGGTAATTTTTTTATCAACCCTGATAATTTTAGGGATTATTCTACTTATGAAAACAAACAACTTTTAATACGGGACCAACACTGAAATCGTGAAGAAAAAATCAGCTGTTCCATACATTTTGATTACTTACATATTATTGCACTTTTGTATGGAACAGCTTATTTTTAACCGACATCAAAAATTTAAAAGGAGGAGGTTATTGTTTCAAGTTGTTTATTTTTATGAGTAGAATAATCCCTAAAATTATGCGGGGTGATAAAAAAATTACCGTGTATATGTCGCAGGCGCAGCCAACTGGTTGAATCCGTCATTCAATTAAACGCCTAGGCCGATCATTTTTCCGTAAGCTATTTTATCTTCCCACAAGTTGACGGAGTCACAAAAAAAAATAACCACGAAATTGAAGACGCTTCGCTGCGCTTCGCGATCGCCTTAAATTTCTAATCTATCACGTGTTCTACAGGACTTCCGAGGGGTACATGCTGCCATACTTAACCATCCGCCTGCGACATATAGATTAAAATGATTAATCATGCAGTTCATGTATCAAATGCATAAAAGAATAAAAGTCAGCTCAATCAAAAGAAACAGCAGCTTTCATGTGTTTTGTGGTACTATTTGCCTCAGAATACATTTCGCTGATTGCCAGTCTGTACGATTGAATATAGTGTAACGACAAAACGGCTGTGCTTAGGTTAGCGAGTTCTAATATTATTCTTAAGTTTTTATATCAAATCCACCTGAAGACATCCAAAAAATTTCATTAAAATCGGTCCAGGCGTTTAGGGGGGTTCAGTTACATACACACGCACGAAAGAAAGCGTCCCAAAACTATGGATGACCCACAACCCACATGGAGGGAAAGTACCTTAAATACTGAAGATATAATATTTTACTGAAAGGAGACTTCATTTTTATTTTTAAAACAAAACGAACTGCATTCAATTAAATTCAAATAATCGCCTGTCTGAACTGGGAATCGAACCCGCTGAATGGGAAAAAAAAACTTTAATTTTATTATACCGATCGAACGGCTCAATTATGTAAGCATTTATTTATTTTATTCATTTTTCATTTCCGACAAAAAATTCTTGCTGCGCGTTGTTCAGCATGGCTTCAGGCCATGGTTAAAGTTATTGCAACGGCACCAAGACTTAATTTCTGATAAGTAACGACGACATTTGACAAATAATACCTACGTATTGACATTTCAGTACTATTCTACAAAATCCGTAAATATGTTTTATTTAAATTACTATTCTAGGTATACTTACTACATAATTAATAAAATATATTCTCAATTTTAATGCATTGCGAATGTCTAATAACATTTTAACTAAATAGATAGGAAATTAAATTCTTTGACTGTACCTACATAAGTCTTCAAAAATTAACACCATAAACCTAGGTATTAAAAAGTACTTAAGTAAAATAATTCTTTCGATTTATTATTCCAAAGTTGCAACTTCCGAGCATTGTGATAGGGGGCAGGTCACCGAATAACAACACTTATTCATGAATAATTTACATACATCAATACTTAACAAATAAATAAACTTAAAATTACGTAAGGTAAAATGTAACTTATTATTTAATAAGTAGTTCTCTTTCAGATTTTAAATTATTTTTATGCATTCACAATGCAATTCTGTGAGTATAAGAAAAATGTGATAGAGAGCGAGTCGGACTCGCGCACCGAGGGTTCCGTAGACCTACGTAACCCACGGATTTTTATGAAATTTATGATGGTAAGTACGTGAAAATGTTTTCATTGGCGAGGCTAGATGCGTCAGAGCATTTGCGGTGTAGAATATTGCGTGCAACCAACTTCGGAGGACAACACATGCAAACTTCGGAGGTAACGGGTGGGGGGGTCGGTATATTTTTTGCATTTTTCATCAAAAGTCGAGTTCGTTTTTACCATATTGGTTCGGAACCCTAAAAACCACGAGTCCTATTAGTCCCCGCCTATAATCTCGCTTGAAAGCTACTTATAGGGCTCATGGTTTTTGACTATCACATTTTTCCTATAGTTCTCTTTCTTTACAGGATATGTGCAGTGCCCTTACTGAGGGGATTTTAGTAAATTTTATTACAAGCTTTTTGTTAACTTGCCTTGCCATTATAGGAAAAATGTGTGATAGTAAAAAACCACGAGCCATATAAGTAGCTTTCAGGCGGGATTCGAACCTGCGCCTCCGGGAATCCGGCCCGATGCTCTGACCAACTAAGCTACCGAAAGCTGTGCCGAAAGGCTTACACGACTCGTCGAATTTTGCTATCACTTGTTACGCTGTAGGCCAGCGTTGCTTCATCAATGTGAGGAAACCCTCGCATCCGAAAGAAACATTTTTACAAATGTTTAACAATCGATTAAGATGATCATATTGAGATTTTATATTATTTTTATGCACTCACAATGCAATTTTGTAAGTATAGGAAAAATGTGTGATAGTAAAAATATTACTAAATAAAAGATAGTGCCTTGCCATGTTAGTTAGTTAGTAAGTAGGTATATTAGTTAGTTAGTGGGGGACAAATCTTGCAAGCTGAATTTGACCCATTTCCCAGTGTTCAATTGAGCTGAAACTTTGTATACAGGTTTGGTTCAGATGACAATACATGTTAAAGATTCAAGATTCAAGATTCAAATTTGTTTATTCAATTTAGATTGTTATTTACAATACTTGTGAACGTCATAGAAGCTACGCCATCGGTTCGCAAACCCTACAGCGGGAGGCCTTGGAGAAGAACCGGCAAGAAACTCCAAGGGTTGTTTTTTTCTCCCTGTTTTATTTCATACAGAGTCGTCAAATTGAAAAATGACCTTAACATGGTATGACTAAGGTCAGTTTCCATCACAATTACACAATGGGTTATGATAAATACAGTTAAGTATAGGCGAACTAATGATCATAGCGGTGAACAATTTTCAATTAAGTACTTAGGAACTCTACTTAAAGCTTTAATATTAGTTAAAAACAAAAGACAATTCTACTATATACTGCAAGTTGCGCCATACATGTTTCAAATGTAATTCTTAATAAAATGAATAAAAACAAAAGAAAACACATTTTAAAGCAAGCAGATAAGAGCAGACCCATTCCCACTGGCAGCACCCGTTCACGAGCATGACGCATGAACCAGCCATCGCTTCGCTCAACCATATTTTAGGGAACGTAACGACCCGCCTCACACGCCACCACCGTAGAAATGTTTTAGTGAGCATGACATACTCAAACTGCCTACCTTAAATGACCGAATTAAAAGCTTAACTAATACATATAAACTCTAATAATATAAAATATAGGACACGACTCACAATATCATACTAGGAACATTTGTTACGAGTGTTACGACCAAGGTGTTTTGTCGTTCAAATAATCATTTACAGTGTAATAGCCTTTTTTGAGGAGGCCACTCTTTATATGATTCTTAAACTGTAGATATGGTAAATCCAAGATATCACTTGGGATTTTGTTATATATGTGTATACCTTGACCAACGAAAGATCCGTGCACCTTTTCTAAACGGTACCGAGGCATTACGAGCTTGTTTCTATTTCTAGTATTACGATTGTGTAAATCACCATGTTTGGTATACAAGTTAATATTGCGACGTACAAAAAGAATGCAATCCTTACTTATATTATAAATGCGTCTCTGTCTGTCTGTGTGTTACACAATCACACCTAAACTACTGAACCGATTTGAATGAATTTTGGTACAGAGATAGTCTAGAGCCTGAGAAAGGACATAGGCTACTTTTTATTCTTGAAAAATATCACCTTCCCGCGGGATAACGTCGTGTAGTACACGCGGGCGAAGCCGCGAGCGGAAGGCTAGTTTAATATAAATTGAGATGCAACTGTCAGTATACCTATTTCCTTGAACTTGTCTCTAAGCGAAGTTTTGGAGCCTAGTTTATAGATGGCCCTGATTGCTCGTTTTTGCAAGATGAATATAGCATTAATGCCAGCCGCTAATCCCCACAAAAGAATGCCATATGACATGATGCTATGGAAATAACTAAAGTATACAGTTCTAGCAGTATCAACATCTGTTAGCTGTCGTACTTTTCTAATAGCGTAGGAAGCAGAACTAAGCTTACCAGCTAATGTTGCGATATGCGCATGCCATTGAAGTTTCGAGTCTAAAGTTACACCCAGAAAGATCGTTGATTGTACTCAATCCAGTTTTTCGTTGTTGATTACAATTTCTACAGGTACCGTCTGTACATTTGGCAGAGAAAAAAGTACGCACTTTGTTTTCTTTGCATTAAGCTGCAAATTGTTAGAATTAAACCAACCGAGTACTTGTGACAGTGCTTTGTTTACATCGTCAAAATTGGTTTTGTTTCTGTCTATGTTAAATATTAAAGAAGTATCATCTGCAAACAACACAATATCACAGAAGTTTTTGGCAAAGAAAGGCAAATCATTAATATAAACCAAAAATAGAAAAGGGCCTAAAATAGAGCCTTGAGGTACGCCTAGTTTAATCTGAGAGCCGTTTGATTTCACTCCATTAATGTCAACTGTCTGAGTTCTGGAACTGAGATACGACAGTATTAGTTTCTGGGCATTATTTTTTACACCGTAATGATTTAGCTTC
This sequence comes from Crambus lathoniellus, assembly GCA_949710035.1. Taxonomy (NCBI): domain Eukaryota; kingdom Metazoa; phylum Arthropoda; class Insecta; order Lepidoptera; family Crambidae; genus Crambus; species Crambus lathoniellus. The sequence goes on from OX453317.1 coordinate 22,126,347, forward strand.
AACAGCAGCGTCCGGTGATCAACACAATCAAAAGCCTTGGATAAGTCGCAAAATATTCCAAGAGTATTTTGCGACTTTTCCCAGGCATCAAACACATGCTTTAAAAGTGCAACCCCAGCATCCGTGGTTGACTGACCCTTCATAAATCCGAATTGTTTGCTATGCATGAGATTGTTTAATGAGAAATGAGACAATAATTGCTCTAGTATTATTTTTTCAAATATTTTGCTTAAGGCGGGTAATATTGATATTGGTCTATAATTGCTTGGGTCTTCTTTGTTTCCTGATTTAAATAAAGGTATGACTTTGCTAAATTTCATTAAATCAGGAAAAATTCCTTGAGCGATACACTGATTAAATATAATAGCAAGATAAGGGGTAATAGCATGAATAATGTTTTTAAGTACAGTAACAGATATGCCCCATAAATCAGTGGTAGTTTTCATTTTAAGTAAATTAAATGTTTTGATTATATCGCTAGAATTAATTTCTTTAAAATTAAATAATGAACTACACTCAGATACATGTTTTTCAAGAACCGAGACAGCAGAAGCTGGTGAAGAATTCAAATTAGAGGTGGTTACTAATGGTATATTAACAAAAAAGTTATCAAAAATATTAGCAATTTCTGTTTCAGAGTTTATTCTTGCGTTATTAATGTTAAGCGCTAGACTGTTGTCATGTTGTCATGTTAGTACCTACAGTCAGCAAAAAAGCTTGTCATAAAAATGTAATCTTTACTAAAAACTTATTTAATAATAGTTTTAGCCCCTGGCTCAGTGGTTAGCGCTCTCGGCCTGCGAGCGTTGAGTATAAAGCGTTTCCTACTTTTAACTGTAACTACAGAGATGAAAATTAAATAATAATGAAATTACTTAACTGGATATTCTAATGATTGGACTACTTCTTGTTTTAATATGAAAAATAAAGGAGGAGCCCGTGGCGCAGTGGCAGGCATATTTTTAATTTTTCGGGTAATGACAACTTTTATAATTATTTTTTTCTTTATGTGTCGATGAAATCGCCAATGTCGATAAAAATACAGTAAAAAGAAGTTAAGCAATCATTAACTAGAGTATTATATAAATGAAATTGTACATTAAACATCAGCTTGCGGTTAGGTCACAAGTTGTCATTTGCAAGTCAAATCATACCAGGCTGGCTTTAGCTGAGGTCTTTAATACGAATTGAATGGGTCAATGTACATATTATATGAGCCATGTCGAGTTTAAATTAATATGAAGTACTTATAAACAAAGTTGCCTTTGAATTTAAAGTTAGACCACTTCACTTAAATTGATCTGATTTCGAGATAGGTAGCTAAAACAATTGCTTTAAGGACATAAGAAACGACGAAGGTATAAAACCCCGCTAGGGTGTAGGTACCTCTGTAATTAATGTGTCATGCAAATAAAGATTCTCTAATTCAAATTCTGCTGTGCGATTCTCTATAGCCTAGTTTACACGTATTAATTAAGCAAGTGATTAACTTAATTTTAAGTTAATTTTAAGTAGTAAAGTGTTTACACGTGTTATAACTTAAATTCAATTTAGTTTGGTTACAATGGACGAAGGTACTTTCCTACTTCGCTAAATTAGTGCGTTCACATGCGAACTAAAAGCAAATTTAGTAAAGACCACGCCTACCGGGGGAATACGCGCGGTGCGGGAGGGGGGGTTACTTAAGCAAAAATAGACTCGATTCTATTCTACTTACTCACTTATTCACTAAATCGTTTACTTAGCACTTGTGACTAAAGAGCTGTTAAGTGACTGTTTACACGCGTGAATTTAGTTAAAATTAACTTAAAATTTAGTTAATTACTTCGTCACTTAATACATGTAAACAACCCAAGATTTAATCAACAAACTCGACGTTCTTTTTCGCTTGACTTTCACTTGTTTATTATGAATTTTGACATAAAGAATCGAAGTGAACGACGATTTGACGCTGAAACTTCGTTAGAGAATCGCACCCCTGACAGGTGTGCCAGCACAGTTCAACGGCACGGTAGCGGTAGGGTAGGAGCGTGTAAGTTCCTGAAAGTTATGCAACATATACATGTGCTCAAGTTTCTTTTCTATTAGAGTGAGTACGTATACCTCAGTAACAGTACATACATATTGTGCTCGGTCAGTTAACAGGACGCCAACGTCCCGGGCCATCCCGGGGCTCATGGGCTGTCTCTCGCCGCACCCAGCGCCCCCGTTGAGCCTGAATACAAGGCTCGGCGGGAGCTGGGTGGTTTTAATACTCTCCCTAGCCCCCACCGAGCTCGAAAGCTCGATAGGTGGCCGGGGAAAGGGGGAGAGTCTGCTCCCCATCTCCAGATGATCAGATGTGGTGATCAAAAGCTCAGATTTACCTGTTGAACTGTACCTGCCTGCAGGCACAACCTATCGTGTAACTACCTTAACAAATTTGCAACCTCATTTCCATAAAATAAATATATAGCCCATATGAATCGCATACACGGCTTTATGATCACCAGTCCAACACTTGGACCAAAAGATCTCCAGTAGATCAATACTTCAATTAACTTTTAATTAGAACTACGACGATAAGTGGCAAGACTCTCTAGTCTAGTTAATAGCACGAGTCTCCGAACCTATTGATTTCTGCAACTTACTCTCAAATCCCTCTACAGATGGCTCCAACGACAGTAGCTGAAGACAGGCTGACGTCCGGACACCGGCTCTCCCACCCTGCCCCCGGTGACGAGATCTACATCACCGGGATGTCCGGCTACTTCCCAGACTCGGACTCTGTCATGCACCTGCAGGAGAATCTCTTCAATAAGGTATGATGGTCCTGCTAAAGACTGTCTGATGTCTGGAAAGCAGCTCATCTACATTAGCATTATATCTGGGTACGTTCCGGACTGGACAGAATCTGTTTAACAAGGTATGGTGGTAATACTGAAGACTGGACCTCAGCTTTTACACCTAGCCCCTGGTGACGGGATCTTCACCGGGATGTCCGGCTATGTCTCAAACTCTTACTCTGTCATGCACTTGCAAGAAAACCTGTTCATCAAGGTGTAGTTGTTCTGCGAATGTCACATAGGAATTTATTGAATGGCATCAGAAGGAAAAAATTGCAACATCACCTATTTAAAATAACTATCGATGTGACTACGAGTACATAGTACTTAAGTATTAGGTATTCTGTAAATTTGGCCAAACCATAAGGCTTAATTGTGTAACTCCACATCTACATATCACGATCGCTGTCAATTTGAATAATGTGTGATATCCATCACAGTTAAAATATACAATTGCATTACTGCAAGCCATTGTGATACATGTTGCGTTACACAATTAGCCCTCATATATAATAAACTAAGCGCTCCGCTCGCGACTTCGTCTGCGTAGACCCTCTTTTCACCCTCTTAGAGAGGGAATTTCTAAAAATCCTCTCTTAGTGCTCCCCTACACTTCCCAAGGAACAAACAAGGCAAATTTTGTAAGTAGGTAATTTAGTAGCCTCGCCGGCTAACTGCGCGGACCGGTTCCGCGCAGTTAGCGCATAAGCGCTGATACTTAGGCTTCCAGCTTTCTTTCTGTATACGGCCTAAGTCAGTCAAGATTTAAACTATACTTACTCTTTTTTTTTGACGACCGATTTGGCACAGGGGTAGGCTACCTAGGTACCTTCTGCGCCAGTGGTCTCGGGTTCGATTCCCGAACAAGACAAATATTTGTGTGCATGATCATGTCTATTTGTCTTGGTCTGGGTGTTTACTATGTATATTAAGTATGTATTTACAAACAAAAAGTATCCTACTAATATTATAAATGTGAAAGTTTAGATGTTTGGATGTTTAGATGTTTGGATGTTTGGATGTTTGTTACTCAATCACGCCAAAACGGCTGAACGGATCTGGCTGAAATTTGGAACACAGATACTTTGTAGCCTGGAGAGGAACATAGGCTACTTTTGATCCCGGAATAATATCACATTCCCGCAGGATGACGTCGTGTAGTCCACGCGGGCGAAGCCGCGGGCGGAAAGCTAGTATAAGTATATATTTATCCGTTATCAAGTTTTCCATGATACAGTTTCATAATGAAATTAAAATGGGCTTAGATAATTGGTGTGAATGTTAGAAGTTATTTATTTATTTCCTTGCTCCCAGGTGGACCTGATCTCCGGCGATGACCGCCGCTGGAAGCTGGCCCATCCTGAGATCCCGCAGCGCACGGGCAAGATAAACAACGTGAACAAGTTCGATGCTTCCTTCTTCGGGGTGCACTACAAGCAGGCTCACACCATGGACCCCATGTGCAGGATCCTACTGGAAAAGGCTTACGAGGCTGTCGTCGATGCTGGTGAGTTAAGTTTCATCATCAGTTATAAACATTTTCAGCGGAGACATTTTGTGCATTTCAAAATGTCATTATTATAATGTAAAAGTTCGAACCGTCGAAAACGGAATCAGTTTCGAATTCTGTGCTTTATCTTCGGTCTGTCTTAGCGAAATAATTCTAAATCTATGGTCTGTCTATACACCACTAAATTTTAATTAGTATAAATATTTTAGGGGATGATAGTGCTCATCAATATGAACAACTTACAAAAGTACAACATCGAGTCGACTGAAATGTATGGAACAGCTGATTTTTTTTTCGCGATTCCATGGTTGGCCCCATAGTGAAAGTTGTTCATATTGATGGGCACTAATATCCCCTAAAATATTTATGCTAATTAAAATTTTGTGGTGTATAGACAGACCATAGATTTAGAATTATTTCGCTATATGTGAGTGACAGTGACACTACATACATATCGCTGTCGGGATTGTTTTCGACGGTTTTTAATTAACTAATAAAGGACAATTTTAATGGCCCACCGCAATTAATGTGGACCGCTGCTGCTTCGGCGGTCCAAATGTTGGTAACATAACAAGCACAAGAAGCTTTTCCCCGTAGCGAGATTCCGTGTGGGTCCATCGCATCTATCCACCAGAATTTTGTATATTTTCCGAACATAGATTAATAACTCTGTCGTTATTATTCTAAGTTTCCGCATAGATTAATAACTCTTCGCTTCTAAGTTTCCGAAAGTAAAATTTTGAGTAGAAGAACTGTGAATCTTAATTACTTATTGAAATATAGCAAAATCAAAAATGAAACTCAAAATAGCGTCGTCATTAACCACGTATCTCTCTATTGATCTTTTTTTTTTTAATGAATTTAAAAATAATTTGATGAACTTATAGAATGTGAAATACTATAACAGCTCGCTCCTATAAACCTAAGTAGAGCTTATAGTTCCAATAGATTTTTGGCAATACCACTTCGGTGGTACTATTCAACGTATACGCAACGGTATTAATCTAGTTTTGGTCTCCTCGTACCAAATTAACACTACCGACCTCCAGTCCTACCTTTTCCTATTACAATTCCAAAGGAAAAAGTTAACCCAATAACCATCACACCTTCCAACTCGCATTCGAAGTCAAAGAACTCGGCACTAAAAGCCAGAAGGAGCACTTTTAACTTCTTTGTAAACGAACACCTCACGGGATCGTTTATTCCCGTAACCTACGAGTTACGGCGGAGAATGAACCTCGGAATGGGAGCGGGATCAGAAGAGATACGGCGGCCACGGTCGGCCTACCCGATTTGATAAGTGCCATCGGTATTACTTACCCCGGCGGTCTGTCACACCGTTACGTTTTGGGAAGATGAAAAACAGGAATTATCAAAAGGCTCATTTACGCCGGAGCATAACACTGTGCGACATTGCGTGTGGCATGCCACAAACTCGCATGCTACAAAATTAAAATTGTCCCACATTGTGCAAGAGACGCGGGCGCGCGGGCTAGTAAATAATAATTGGGGCAATGTATGGGATGGTAAACAATATATATTTATTTATTTACGTTTCATCGTTTCAACCGTAGCGTACGACGCCCACTGCTGGGTATAGGCCTCCCCCAAGGATCTCCACAACGATCGGTCCTGCGCTGCCCGCATCCAGCGGCTTCCCGCGACCTTATTTACGCTTATTATAACCAAAATACCGTCCTTCGACATGCAAGATACACTCAAAATAATGATAGGCCTTCCCGTTTCATGTAAAACAGAGCAGCTAACTGTTTTATACTTTTCTAGAAATCTGACTTTCGCCCCTCCATCCACTTGGATCCACCGACGAGGCTCTACCAGTGGATCTACGGATATTTAACCGCCTCTGTGGTCTAGTGGTTCATACCACCGATTTCAGACCCAGAGGTTCCGGGTTCGATTCCCATTGGGGATACTATTGTATTCGGTTTGGTTGGTGGTAGGACTTGTTCTTAGTCCGCCTGGCTAGCTACCACCATCTTATCTAAGTCTGACGCCATAACAATGATGTTTTCAGCATTATTGTGTTCCGGCAGTTATAGATAAGATAGCCAGTTCTTCAGTGGTTGAGGATTCCGGGAGTAGTGCGGTTCCACCTTCAGCCTTATCACCACTTATCATCAGGTGTGATGAAGGCTAAGTGCTACCGCATTGTGGATAGAAAAAACAATTTTTTTCTCTTCAATCCACACTTTTAGAGCAAAAAGTGGATCCAAATGCTTTCCATTGCCATTTAATTGTACGAAAAAGTTTTTTTGTTACACGCACGTGTAAATAGCGGGCACTTTATACGTCTCCGCGTGCGACGAAGCCTCTTTGTTAGTAATGAGCCCAATTTGTACGATCGAAACTCGGAAGCTCTCCGAAGAATTGATTCCGATTCGGTCATTGGTCCAACCGATTTACAATTCGATGGTGTTCTTCCGAGTCCCCCCTCTTTACCATAAAGTTTGGAGACTGGTAGAACGAGGCTAGATTGATGGGTTGCTGTTTTTGAAGTGCTTTTTGTGCATTGATAAAGATACAGTAAAATAAAGTTATTAATAATGTAAATCTCGTTTTTAAGCTTTTTCAGGAAAATAGATTTTTGAATTTATATTTGAAAGAAATTGCAATATATTGAATACACTAGAGTTATTGATTGATAGGTTTATTAAGTCTTACTTACACTTGTTTTGTGATTGTGACAGTTTAGGTACCAAAAGATATTTTAAACCATCCATATAAACCAGATTCCTAATGATTCATATCCAGATTCAAAATTTAATTAGTTATCCTGTAAAACGTTCAAAAATAGTCTAATTTAAGAATATAGATATTTCATATCTATTTCAGCATTCAAAATATACATATCGCCCACTTAGTAAAAGTCCAAAGTCATCGTCAAGCTTCAAAAACATTTCCCACTTTTAATTCCTATTCCGTCTCCATTCCACATACAATTATAAGAATGGAACGGAACAGGGGAGTCTCACAAAGGAATGTTTTCCTACGTCTTTCAGGCGTATCATTCATCTGGTAGATATTTGCATGAGATCATATCTGTAAAATTTCTCTGTGCAATTAAAATCATATGCTTCGTGGTGACTGGTGACTGGTATGACACTCATTATATTTTCTACGTTTAAAAAAGCGAAGTACTTTTAGAATAGGAGGAAGATTCTATTGAGTCAGTAATGTAAAGCGAAAATAATTCTATCGGTTTTCATAATTCATTGTTAAAATTGTCACTAGAATTCATTGAGTTATAATGCTAGAATTTAGAGGCTTTCCAAAGATATGTTTATGGATGAAATTAAAATGTTTTGCGTTATTACAGTTAGATAAACAATACTTATAAGTGGTTTTCCACGAAGTGAATCAAAAAACTTCATCTATATTTTCCAATAAAAGATAAGAAAAACCCCGAATTTAATTATAAAAAGGCTCCACCTGACCAAACTCCGCAATGTCTGATTGCTCGCTTATCCGGAATTCATTAAAACTTTGTCGAGTAATTATAACTCAATATTGTCGCGGCCGAAACTCGAGGGTTGTTTATTTCATGGCATATATTGATAAACTTAAAATTTACATAAGTAATAGACCGATTTTAAAAATTCTTTCAGTGACATAGGCTCTAGACTAGAGCCTCTATTATATCCCGAGTATTTTATCCCGATATGCCCACGAGAACGGGTACCACACGGGTAAAACTATTTATCGGCTAGTTTTCGACAAATAATTGTAAAAAAATGGAAAATAAAGTATTTAGAAAAAATCGACCCGTCTCACAACCAACCAGACGGGTCGATTTTTTCTAAATGCTTTATTTTCCATTTTTCTATGATAAAAATTGCATTGTGAATGCAAAAAAGTAAAAATTTAAATAACTAAACAATTGTAAATTCATTTTAATATTCTCTTTTTATCTGGATTGTGAATGAACATAAACTAAACTAAGATATTTCTTTCGGTTGTCGATGTCGAGGAGGGTATAATAATATAGTAACATCTCGCATTGGCGAAATAAACGATGGCTCACAGCAGCGTAAAAAGTAATTGAGAAATTCGACGCGTCTTTTAATTAGGTACTTTGTAGCTCAGTGGTCAGAGCGATGCTCTGGAAACAGTGAAAGATCGGGTTTCAGTCCCACCGTAGATAGCTAGTTATGGGATGTTTAATTTTTTTCTAATAAGTATTTCATTTTCAATATAATAAGGGCGAATTCTCTCCTAAAAACTGAACCAATTTTGTTGAATTGGCATACCTAGAAGTGGGTATATTTACCTGCTTTAATAACTAGGATGCGCTGATGCCTTTACTTTATAATCGTATTGAAACTAGGTGTTATTGTTGATTGAAGTATTCAACCCAGTACCAGGAGTAAGGAAGTTATTTAAATTTTTACTTTTTTGCATTCACAATGCAATTTTTATGGTTGAAAAATGGAAAATGAAGTATTTAGAAAAAATCGACCCGTCTCACAACCAAAGTAAAAATTTAAATAACTTGCCATAGTAATTTCTTCTTTAGCGATTGTCAAATATCTGGAAAGGTATTTCTTTCGCGTGTGGGGGTAGTAATATCTTCACATTGATGAAATTAACGCTGGCCATACAGCGTGTAAGAAGTATTTGATAAATTCGACGCTTCTCGTAACGACTCCGTAGCTCAGTGGTTAGAGCAGTCGCCCGGATAGCGAAAGGTCGTGGGTTCGAGTCCCATCGGAGCTGGTTGTGAGACAGGTAGATTTTTTCTAAATACTTCATTTTCCATTTTTCAGGAGTAAGGAAAATTAGTCATACTTAAATCATTATAATTTTACAGTGAAAATATTTGGGATCCCTCTCTCGTTTCGGCTACCAACTTTTGTTTTATCGGTCTAATTCTCAACTTCTATAACAGTTCTACCTTCAAGGGTAATTGCGGAAACGGAAGTTTGCTTTCAATCAACGATCACTGCTTTTTGCATATTTTACTTTAAGTAGGTACTTGAAATTTCAATGCCTCTATAAATTTATTGGCTTTAAATCACTTATAATAATTATAAATTTATTAATAACTATTAGTTGACCGGGTGAACTACGTATCACCTAAATCTAATAATAAGTTTTTAGTAAAAAATTCATTTTTATGACAAGCTTTTTTGCTGACTGTACTTTAATATTGTATTGTCATCTAAACCAAACCTGTATACAAAATTTCAGCTCTATTGGACACTGGGAAGTGGGTCAAATTATTCATGCAAGATTTGTCCCCCACTAACTAACTAACATGGCAAGTTAATAAAAAAAGAAAAAAAACAAGCAAAAAAGATCGATTGTGGATTGAATATGTTCTTATTTCTTACTAGTAAATTGTATGCAGCTTTATATATATTAGGTAGTTAATACAAATTTTAAGTAAGAGAATTCTCGGAAGCAAGCGGGATCCATTTGCGTATAAAATCTATAAAAATATCATGGATCCCGCCTGCTTCCAAGAATTCTTTGCACCGCAGACGGGTTTTTTAATTTTTTAAATTCGTTTTTTTTTATTTTAAGCTTTTTAGTTAAATGTTCTATGTACAGTGGCCAGCACGTCAGGTTACTACAAACTGTCAAATTTCTTTAAATAAAATTCAACATTTTGTCCAACGGATAGAGTTCAGTTTCAATTAATAAATTTTGACATTTTGTAGAAACCCGACGTGCTGGCGACCGTACATGAGCAAGACCTCGCAGACGTGTCAATTCTTGTAGGAAGTTTTGGTCGTTAACTTCACGAAAAACCAAAATTCTAAACAACTCCTATTATCGCCTCCTAATAAATAAACCAAAGAAAATAAAACTTCTTGACTACAGACTAACTTAACTATCAATGAAAACGATTTTGTTATTGTTAAAATTCGACGAAAATTTTTTTTTAAATTAAAATTAATTAAATATCACGTCACGTCATATAGGTACCTTAAACAAGTATTTTTTTATTTTAACAGCGCAATTCGTATCCATCATTATTGTATCTCAACAATCCAAGTTATTTCAATTTATTAAAAGATTTAAAAACTGTAATACACTCACTTTAACAGTATTTTATGTTTGCCAAACGTTAGCGCGTTCTAATCGACTATCAGCGCCATCTAGCCGTGACCAAAGAAAACAATATCTATATAAAATTCAAAAATGAATGTTGATAATCGCAAAACTCGAGAACGGTTAGGCCAAAGCCATCTTCTATCTCACTCGTTGCACTTGTAACCGAGAAATAATAGCGGGCCATGGTTAGGCCAATTCGGCTAATTTTTTTTTAATACAGTTGCTCAAAAAGTGGCGTATTGCAGGGACGTATAGCGTTCGGGATGTGGGCTATTACACACTCGAACTTTTTCTTTACCTTTCCCGAACTCGTGCGTTTTCTTTCCCAACTGTCAAAATATTGTCTATTAAAAAGAAAAAACCAACCACGAAGTTTTTACTAAAAAAAATCATAGAAGTTTTTATGATTCATGCAAATATTTCTAAAAAGAAGCTACTAATTTGTTTCAATATCAGATTTAAAAGTAATTTTAATTATACATTAAATTAATATTAGTATCGGCCAAATTAAATTTATGAATATAAAAAATACATAAAATTGGCTGTATGACCACAGATTACTAAATATGGTATGACGTGCACTATTTACCGTAGTATCTGCTTATAGGAGTTTGCGCAAGTAAGTGATAAGAAAATGAGGGATCTTATTTCTTAATTTTCTAAATTAGTTTTTTCTGGTTTTTATTGTGGTAGGTACTTAGTATGGTGGAATTAGTGCAATAATGTGGCTTTAATGGAAAACGATGTGGTAAAAGAGAGAAATAAGGAAAGGCGCTCCTGTAGGATTCGGATTGCTTTTGTTAGGTTTCATTTCATTTCATCTCATTTAATTTAATTTTCATTTCATATCAATAAAAAAATTCTACTGAAGCCTTGGCTGTATGATCATAGTTTCCTGTGCCAACCCAGAATGGGTGAAGAAAACAAAAAAAAGTCTCTGCTTATATTCTTTTACGATTAGTTAGTTGAGTTTATTGTGTTTTATTATTTTATTAAATTGCTTAATTTTTTCGCAACTGTATTAAAAATAGTTGTTCAGTACACGTGCGGAACCGTCATTGCAACTTGTTCCGACTGTCAACCCTCACCTTCGGCTGCGCCTCGGCTCGGGTAGACATTTGTCGGAACTCTTTGCAATGACAGGCTTTCCGCACTTGTAATGAAATCTACTATTTTCATATGTTCTATAAAGCACGCGGGAAGGTTTTTATGAAGAAACTGCGTGGTAAATAGTAAAATAACACTTTTTATTTTTCCCATACAAACAATTAGCACTTATTAGTCGAAATTAGTTCAAAACATATCACATATTTATATCTTCGTCATCGTCTTTGTAACCTCCTCATTTAGATACCCCACTCGATGGGATTAAAAAATATTTTTTAATACAGTTGCTCAAAAAGTGGCGTATTGCAGGGACGTATAGCGTTCGGGATGTGGGCTATTACACACTCGAACTTTTTCTTTACCTTTCCCGAACTCGTGCGTTTTCTTTCCCAACTGTCAAAATATTGTCTATTAAAAAGAAAAAACCAACCACGAAGTTTTTTATACTTAAAAAAAATACTTATATACTTATATTTTTAAAAAAATCATAGAAGTTTTTATGATTCATGCAAATATTTCTAAAAAGAAGCTACTAATTTGTTTCAATATCAGATTTAAAAGTAATTTTAATTATACATTAAATTAATATTAGTATCGGCCAAATTAAATTTATGAATATAAAAAATACATAAAATTGGCTGTATGACCACAGATTACTAAATATGCTATGACGTGCACTATTTACCCCTGCTTATAGGAGTTTGCGCAAGTAAGTGAAAAGAAAATGAAGGACCTTATTTCTTAATTTTCTAAATTAGTTTTTTTTGGTTTTTATTGTGGTAAGTACTTAGTATGGTGGAATTAGTGCAATAATGTGGCTTTAATGGAAAACGATGTGGTAAAAGAGAGAAATAAGGAAAGGCGCTCCTGTAGGATTCGGATTGCTTTTGTTAGGTTTCATTTCGTTTCATCTCATTTAATTTTATTTTCATTTCATATCAATAAAAAAAATCTACTGAAGCCTTGGCTGTATGATCATAGTTTCCTTTGCCAACCCAGAATGGGTGAAGAAAACAAAAAAAAAAGTCTCTGCATATATTCTTTTACGATTAGTTAGTTGAGTTTATTGCGTTTTATTATTTTATTAAATTGCTTCATTTTTCGCAACTGTATTAAAAATAGTTGTTCAGTACACGTGCGGAACCGTCATTGCAACTTGTTCCGACTGTCAACCCTCACCTTCGGCTGCGCCTCGGCTCGGGTAGACATTTGTCGGAACTCTTTGCAATGACAGGCTTTCCGCACTTGTAATGAAATCTACTATTTTTTTACAATGCACAGAATATATCGCCTAAAAGCCGCCATTTTGTTTTTTGTTAATTTTGATGTCCCATTGTCACTCGGCCCGTTAAGACGAATCTGACGACGTATCATTTATTAAAATCGGTTCATCCGTTTAGAAGTTACGAGGGAACATAGAAACGGACACACATACATACAGGTCAAATACATAACCCTTTTTTGGCTTCGCCGCAGACGGGTAAAAAGTTTGTAATAAAGATATTCAGATTTTTTTAATTGTTCTCTTACCCCTTTTCTTCTGGCATAAAAATACCCTTAATTTCTTATTAGTAGGTGCAAACTTTTCATGGATTGAAACTATTCTTCAATACGAACAACTTTTATGAGGCCAGCCGCAAAATCGTGAGCAGGAAAAACGCTTTTCCATACATTATTGCCAAGTCGGTATCGCACTTTTTGAATTCGTGACTGGTCTCGTAATAATTCCAAATTAAGATGTAATTTTGATGAATAATTCCACCCGTAAAGGTAGATTTTAATTGAAAATAAAGGGTAATTAACAGTGGTCGGAATAGGTAGTGCCATTTCGCGCGATTCATGAATGCTATCATAACGTGGACATGCCCTTATTCCGGGATTTGATACTGATATCCGAGATTCGCATTTAATTATTAATTTAAAAGAAAATAAATTTGTTATGTTTGTATTTAAACGAAAAATGGCCGATTGAAAACGGTTTGCGAAGAGACATTGGACAAATCTAACACTAAAAGGCACGAGACGAGTGAGAAACCAATCGCGCGCATCTCTGAGTGACGTGAGCCAATCAGCGCTCCATAAATATAATATAAATAATTTTAGAATCCCGGGATCCCGGGCCCGGGGGTACCTATGTCCATATTATTGATAATGTTTGAGGTCATTCACCAATTAATCAATCTTATACCTAATACTATACAGTGGCCGCCCGCGGTTTCACCCGAGTGGTTCCCTTTGTCGTTGGAATAACGGGATAAAAGTACCCTATGTTTTAATCCTGGCTATCTACTATCTCTGTGCCAAATTTCAACCAAATCCGTTCAGTAGTTTTTGCGTGAAAGAGTAACAAACATCCATGCTCACAAACTTTGTTATAATGTTCATACTTAATCTATTGAATTCTACTGTTCTCTTGGTAACCAAGAGAAATTGCATTAAGTTCGCATATTGTCTACCTTTTCTCTTCACTTTTAAATTAATTTTACTTTTTTGCATTCACAGTGCAATTTTTTAATAATTGAAAATTAAGTATTACCTACAAAAAATCGAATTGTCTGACAACTAAGCAACTAACTAGCTAGCAACTAAGTAGTTGTCGTTCATTACCAGCTTTTTATTAACTGCCATGTTAGTTAGTTAGTTAGTAGGGGACAAAATCTCTTCCCAGTGTCCGATGGAGCTGAATTGTATACAGGTTTAGTTTAGATGACAATAATATTGTCATCTAAACTAAACATTTAAGTACTTACAGTCAGCAAAAAAGCTTGTCATAAAAATGAAATTTTTGCTTAAAACTTTTTTATCAAAGTTTGTCATATTAAGTATCCACTCTACGTAAAAAAACATTGTTAACACGATTTACAGTTCACAACCGACAAAGATCATAGTTCACGAACGGTGCCCATTCCGATTCAAATACAAAATACATTCAGGGAATTGATAAATATAAAAAAACATGGTAATAGATATTGTCGCGTTGAATTATTCAACGACAACGTATGAAGGTGAGATGATATACCGCGTTTGATGAGATATCGACTGTCGAGCGATTCCATGGCCCTTACCAAGAGTTTTTAAAGTAACATGCAGGGTAGGTACCTTAGTTTCGTTCTTAAATTGCCGGGCGACTGCTCTAACCACTGAACTACGGAGTCGTTAAGGACTAGTAACGACCCTGTAGCTCAGTGGTTGGAGACGGGTCGATTTTTTCTAAATACTTCATTTTTAATTTTTGTCTATAAGCGACTTTAAAAGTTTAATATGTTTACGTTTTTTATTAGTACCTAGGTACTTGTTTCATTGTCATCAATAATCATCCATATCGATCCTTACTTAAATATATCTATTTATCCTTCACTTTTTATCTATATAGCTCATGGTAGGGCCTTTCGGCGCTTTCGGCAACGTACTGACGAAACGTCAGAGCATTTTACACACGGTACCATGCTCTTATTTACCTACACGACTGGTAAATATTCGAGCGAACTCATTTCTGGATAACCTTTATTTGTTATTGATACGACATTTACTGTTTTAGCAATAAAAATTGTTTAAATTAAGTAATATAAATATTTGACAAATCACACAGAATCATAATCTGTATCCGAATCAGGCTTACGGAATTATATAGACACGTAAATTGCTGAAGATATAAAATAAAAAATAAATAACTTCTTACAATCACACCCACTAGGGCCGGCAGACTTAAGGCACATAAGTCAGAAATGGCAACTTTACAGGATTAACAAAATTCCAATCTGCACCTTTTTAAAATATGTAAGTCTCGCACTGATGATTAAGCATAACGACGACGACCACCCATACGGTTATTTTTCACATAAGTCAAGACTTAAAGTGTTTTGTTGCGTTCCTAGTAAGTCCTTAAAATAAGAAGGTGAAAAGGTACAACAATTTTATAAGCGATATACACTTCTGTTTGACTTATGTTATTAAGTCAGGCTACGCATAGTTCTATGCATAAGTAATTATGTAAAATTAAAATTATTAAAATGATTTTGTGACTTGTGTGCTTTAGTCTGCCGGCCCTAGAATTATCTAAGCCCATGTTAATTTCATTAAGAAACTGTGTCATGGAAAACTTGATAACGGATAAATATATAAAGTCATTTTAAATTGTTATAGTCTCTTTTCAATTTGACGACTCTGTATGAAATATGACAGGGAGAAAAATAGCCCTTGGCGAGTTTCTTGTCGTTGCTTCTCGTTACAAGGCGTCCCGCCGTAGGATTTGCGAACCGATAAGCGTAGCTTCACTGACGTTCACAAGTGCTGTATCAGCCTTAAATGAATAAATGATTTTGAATTTTGAATTATACTTAAATACTTTTTGTTTGTAATTACATACTTAATATACTTACATAGTAAACAAAAGAAATAAATTATCAGTTTAATTACAAATTAAAATTAAGTTTACTCACACCCAGTTGCAGAAAGCTCCATTAAAGTTAATGCTTCATTAAATCTATTGCTGTCACTTTTTATTTCTTGACAACGAAAAGTGACAGCAATAGACTTAATGAAGCATTAACTTTAATGGAGCTTCCTGCAAGTGGGTGTAAGACATCAAACTTTAGATTTTAAATTATTTGCAGGTATGCATTCACAATGCAATCTGTATTGTATAGGAAAAATGTGATAGTAAAAACCCACGAGCCTTATATAAGTAGCAGCTCTCGTGGGTTTTTACTAGGTACTTAACAAATTTTTCCTATACTTTGTACATAAAACTTTATTTAAAATCGATGCAATTATTAAAACTGTTTGTTTAAATCGCACAGTCAAATAGCAAAAAGGCTAGGGTATTTTTTTTCTATTCGGCGAGTTCCCGAAGCGCGTACTCCGCACTACTCCGCAGTTACTGGCCACTAGAGTCGCCATTTATACTTTAGCTCCCAGACGCGCTTTTCAAATTTCAAATATAAAATTCTTTTAGTGTTATTCTTTTGTTTGATTTCTATTTTCGATATAGGTACCTATGCATTGTATAACTTAAATGAATCCATACTAATATTATAAATGTGAAAGTGTGTTTGTTTGTTTATTTGTTTGTTTGTTTGTTTGTTTGTTTGTTTGTTTGTTTGTCCGTCTTTCACGTCAAAACAGAGCAACGGATCGACGAGATTTTCGGTAAGGAGATAATTTGAGAGCTGGAGAGTAACATAGGCTACTTTTTATCCAGGAAAATTATAAAATAATAATGGTAATTTTGTATAGAAAACCGTTAAGCTGTCATACTTCACACAACTTTCATTTCTTAGCAGCTTCCAAAGAGAAGGTATGTCAAACAGTATGTAATTACTGACATTTTTGTCGCTTAGGATTTCTTTTTTTTTAATACGTGACATTGTGTTAGGGAGTTGATAGGTACGAAGTTCGAGTCCAATAAAATTTATATGGCAAAACAACGTTTGCCGGGTCAGCTAGTAAGATATAAATTTGATTGTCGTTTAGAACCAAGGAAATATTTTTGTTACGTGCTTAATGCAACAATATTTCTTCGTTGCAAAAAAAAAGTTAAAAACACAAGTTAGTTTTACGCACGATTTTGGTACCACAAAAATGTCTGACAAAATTTGCATTAGGTATAACGAGTTTTCATCTTGTGCATAATAGGGTATTTTATTGTTGTTGAAATGTAGATATTTAATGATGACGTTAAAAAATATTGCAATTAAGAATACCAAATGTGAAAAAATAATTTGAATCTGTTTTATAATAAAAGAATTATAGTCTTTTTGATTTTGACTATAGCTGTCTCTTTCTAAAACGAAATCTTCTATGGCGTGACTATAACGCTACTAACCCACTGACGTCACTAAGATAGCGTCCTGTCCTTGTCTAATTATAAAGTTTGAAGTCTTGTCTATATCTTTGAAAATATTCAAGATAATTCAAAATGAAAACTTGTTTTGTGTAGCTAATATTTCGAAAAACATTTTAAAGAAATAAAAAAAAAATCAGTAAAATACCGTATTCTGTGACTGTGAGGTGAGCTTCTGATTAGCTGTGATGTGATTGAGAAAAATTAACCTAGGTACCTAACTTTTAAAGTTACTTAGAAGATTTTTTTCAATCGATGTTCTTTTAGTAATTTAATTTCATTTTTAAAGAAATCATCTTTGTTCGTTTTAGGTTTGAACCCAAAGGAACTGCGAGATACAAAGACTGGAGTGTTCGTTGGTGCTTGCTTCTCCGAATCGGAGAAAACATGGTTCTACGAGAAAATGCAAGTCAACGGCTTCGGTATTACCGGGTATGAGATTTTACTATTATATTTACTGATGTTACCATATTACTTATAAGAAAAGAAAGAAAATTAAAGATTCCGACAAATTGAGAACCTCCCCCTTTTTGAAATCGGTTAAAAATTAACATGTATTTTCGCGAAAAAGACCTGAACAGATAAAATAGCAAAATATATAAAATTTATCACAGTGAGTTTAGATTTTGTATTAAGAATATTATTTTATTATCTTCCAAAAATATATGCTATAGGTAGTGAATTAAAATTTTGCAAAGCAAATTCAATTTAAAAGCGTAAGTTTTCAGTAAAATCTGAAGCCCAATTAATTACATATAGTTAAGCAAAGTTTTACTCAATTAACGAGTGGGCTATTTTAATAGCTTTTAAAAGAATACAATAATAAACTTGAACAAGAGAGAACCTTTCAAAGGTGAAGTCAAAACTAAATAAACCAACTTTGCGTTTTCATCTCAAACTTGAATTTGCACTTGGGCGCTTTATTAAGTGCTGTATTTAAACTATTGTCTTGAAACTCTGCTAACAACTTTAAAGGAGGTACAATCAACATCACATGAAATGGGGACTAAACTCTGTTCACCGAGAGATGATAAATATTATGATACTATCGCTATAGTGTTGCTATCGCTTAATTATCGCAATCTGTTTAGCGGACGTCGCTTATCTCTCGCTTTCGTCGAGTTTCGTGGTAAGAGGCACGCAGTTGTTGTCAACCGCGGCCCGAACAGGCGATAGGACGAGGTGCGGCCATTTTGCCATTTTCTCTTTATAATAATTAGCGGGCCACAATTAGTAATGTTTTAAGAAACCTTGACTACTTATATCAACTCTTGGCGAACATAGTATAAATAAACAAAATAAGACAATTCGAGTCAATAAAGTTCAGTGGTACCTATGATTAAAGTTTACCGTAGACAGGTATTGTTTTAACCTAATTCTCCATCAATCTTTTAAAAACGTCCTTTGACTGATAGTTTAGGTATTTGGGCTTATTTATTTAACCATTTGCATTCCTTAGAGAATTATAGCCTAACGAAAAGTTTATTTTTATTTTTCGTAAAGCTATAATTACAGTTCTCTTGTTAAAAAAATACGCCAAAGGTTTATGTGTCAATGTCGTTGCAAGGAATAGGTCGATTTTACCTGGCATCCTGGATATTATTATGATTTTGAATTGTGTTGAACAAATATTTTAATAGTGCACTTTGTAACGAGTCTTCCCATTTCAGTTGCTCCCGTGCTATGCTCGCCAACCGCATTTCCTACTGGTTGGGCGTCACCGGGCCCTCCTACACCGTGGACTCTGCCTGCTCCAGCTCTCTCTATGCCTTGGAACATGCCTTCAGAGCGATCAGGGATGGACATTGTGATGCTGCTATAGTTGGCGGGTCCAATCTGTGCCTGCACCCTTATGTATCGCTTCAGTTCTCTAGGTAAGGACTACATGCTCATTTTGAACCATTAAGTAAGATAATCTTATGTTTCTCTGCAGTACTCTAGAATCTTGAGAGATGATCTAGAGTCTAGGTAAGGCCTGCCCCAGCTCACTATATGCCTTGGAACATGCCTTCAGAGCGATTAGGGATGGACACTGTGATGCTGCGTTTGTTGAAGAACTAACCTGTGTCTGCATAAGGATGCATTACCTAGAAAATGTCGTTGCAACTTTCTAGGTAAGGACTATATGCTCCTTTAGATAAAATCATCTTATGTGTCGCTGCAGTTCTCCAGGTAAGTTTGTGCTACATATCTCTGGATACGGTCTGCCTACTTCATCTCTCTCTAAGCTTTGGAACATCCCTTGAGAGCAATCAGAGAAGGATACTGTGATGCTGCTATAGTTGTGTCTACATCCTTAAGTGTCACTGCAGTTCTCTAGGTAAGAACTAGAAGGAGCGAGGAAGTAAATATTGTAATTATTTGAATAGCCTTGCCTCGCCCGTCTCAGCATGCACCAAAGCTTGAGAACAGTGCCAATTCATTAGTACTGACTTTTCAAATGTTCATAAGGTGTCTTAACATTTGCTAGTTCGCTTGACAAAGGCTCGCAGCTTTATAATTTCATGTCATTAACACAATTAAATTGGTCCTTAGATTGGGTGTGCTATCTCCTGACGGAAGATGCAAGAGTTTCGACGCCAACGCGAACGGGTATGCTCGGTCAGAAGCTGTTGCGGTGTGTTTCCTACAGAAAGCTAAGGATTCCAGGAGGTAAGCACATTGAATAAGAAGTCTTGTCAATTTATTTATTGGTCACATATTGCAAATCATATTTCAGAAGAACTGACACTCTGCGAAGCCCTCTTTGCATGAATATACGATAGCTCAAGATCGTGCAAAACGGAAGAACGGCTTGTGTCCTGCAGTGGAACGATTCGGAATTTCGGACCTATTATAGTAATAACTTAAGAGAAGAAGCTTGGCCCGGACAGGCACTAGTTGCTACTTGAATGCTATCTCAACAATACCTAAGTTGGAGTTTTTTTTGTGTATAAATTATAATCTCTTTGTCTTACGCTCGTATACCTTCCAATAGGGTGTACGCACAACTACTCCACGCCAAGACAAACTGCGACGGGTACAAAGAGCAGGGCATCACCTACCCCGCTGGGCACATCCAAAAGCTGCTTCTGAGAGAGTTCTATGAAGAGTGCTCCATCCCCCCTTCAAGCCTGGAGTTCGTCGAAGCCCATGGCACAGGTACGTTTGCTTGGTGCATTTAGAAGGAAACCAAGACGAACTCCGACGGGTACAAGGAGCAGGGCAACACGTACCCCGCGGGGCACATTCAGAAGCTGCTCTTGAGGGTGTTCTACGAAGATTGCTCCATACCGCCTTCCAGCCTAGAGTTCATCGAAGCTCATGACACAGGTATGATTAGCATTAAGTAAATGAGTTAACAGTTTTAAAGTTAGGATAACTGAAGACACACAGAGTATAATGCCATCTTGCTTACAATATTAATTTAAGGTAAATAATAAATTGATCAACAATAAAAACACAAAGTTTCAACACCCCCCCATGGGGATAGGGGATAGATGGACTAGGACTAGAAATCTAAAATAACGTAGTTTTCTAACTCTAACTAACCGCACCGTTCTTGTGAAATTCGCCCCAGACAAATACCTACCTATGGTACCGAATGACTTTTTTTAAACAGAGAAAATGGTTACGAATGTCACGATCTTATGTTAAAAATGACAGGAATCGATATTAAATAAGAGTACACCTTGTCAGTGTGCTCTTATTCGTTCGTCCGTTTTTTACACTCCAACCATTACTTTAACAGACAAAAAGTTACGTTATTATCAAAAGTCCACATTTAATAAAAGCACCCTAGTCATTTACAAATCCATTATTTTAAGTAAGTAAGTACTCAGAATTACTCAGCTTACAGTTGATTTAACTTAAATCGTTATTAAAGATAACAGCTAAACCCAATTGGCTCATTACCAAGCCAAAGTAATTTAAATATAACAAAACGGCCATTCAAACTTCAGCCAGCAGTTAACTTCTACTCTACTAAAGTCTTAAAGACTTGTCCTTAAGTCATTGTTGTTCCCATAAAACGAAAACAAAACCACAGAATAAAATACTACCAGTATCCCATCTTAATACTATAAAAGGTTGGACTCGGAGACGAGCTATTATGACTCATACGCCCGAATTCTCAAACGCAAATCATCTTTGGGAGCGTCTCAAACATCATGGCATCTCTTTCATTCGTTTGACATTAAAAGTGACAGGGCGATGTGTGAGACGCTCCCAAAGATAAGTAGCGTACGAGTATTCGGGCATTAGGTATGTATACAGGGTGAAAAAAAATTAAGGGCCCTGCATTCAAAGATTTTCTAAAATTTGCTTGACTCGCCCAGGAATCGAACCGGCTAAAATTGTAAAAAAATAACATCTTGTATTTTTGTATCTGTTTATATCTCTATCTCCAATCCTTCCAACTCTCTGATTAGCAAACCCTCGGAACCGCTCCCGACAGCGGAATGTATGTACTCACTATGGAATAGACAAAGACAAAGCATAGAATTCGCGTCAGTTTCCGTTACCGATGGTTTGTGAATCAGGGGGCAGATCATACCAAGAGCGAGAGAGAGCCTTAGCTCGAGTTCCGATCTTTTTTTTTATTTATTTGGACAACCAACGACTACTTACATACACCTTACTTTGCTAACATTGCATTCTTAATTTTATCCTAAAAAGCTGCTGCCTCACTTATAGGCTGCCACGGAAAGCGTAAAATTTGAGAGTGATAGTTGAAAGCAGACGCGCCCACTTAAAGATAACAAAATAAACTTATCAAACAAAGTTATAGGTTATTATAGCGAAACTATAAATTAATTACAAGAAAATCCTAGTATTTTCAACAAAACATTGACTAATGATACAATTGTGTATGGTGTACTGGCAATAATTATATTACTTCTTAGTAACATAATGATTGCCAATTACACAGGAGGCAACAGCTACCATAACACCAAATCGTTCGTTCCTTCGTTCACCAAACTTTGGACCTCAAATTAACTTAGTGTGAATAAAATAAATGGCTTGCTTCGAAATTTTATTTCTAAAAATAATGAACATCATAAACGGCGACGCCCAGAGACCGCCACCGCCGTACTACCGACTCGGTTTTGAAGGTCAATTAATTTCTCTTAAGTAAAGATAGAATACTGTGGCACTCATTCTGTGACAAAACTGAAGGGAATCGTTAAAAATAGATAAAGGAACCTACCTGAAGAACAGTGGACGACATAAAATTAAAATGTTCGGCTTTTATCTCGGAGTTAGCGCCATTGTTGGCGCCACAAAGAATTGTGATAAACCTCCCTTTTGATGGAAAAACAAAAACTTTAACTTTAAGCGTCGCATCGTGAGGGAAAGGTGAATTTCCAAGAAATTTTATTATAGAGATAGAGGACTCACGCGTTTTCGCCTGCGTATACATTTTCTTGTAGGTAATGGATATATTTAAGCGCTCTGAATTTATTTTAATAGAGGATCGGACTGGTTTTTTTTATTGCGTGTTTGATGTGTTTTTAGAAATATCAGAAACATGAAACATGACATTTTCAAATATTTTACATATATTCGGAAATACCTATAGAGCAACAAACTTCCTTATTAGACAATGACAGCGCTACTAACATGTGACGTCATACGTAGGTAGCTCCATACATCCGTCATATAAAATTTCGTTGTAGAAAGAGATAGCTAGAGTCACGGTTAATCAAAATTGAGCAGCTCATTACTTGCTTGTTATTTAACAGATTTAACTTTATTTACTTTTGTTAAAATTGTTAAATTTTGGCTAACACTATTATTACATTATCAGTAACAGTCCGATAAAAAAATCCTGTTATAAAAGATAGTCTGTAAATAGTAAATAAAATTGCCTCCTAATGGTCCAATTTCTCCGTACACTAAAATTCATAAGAATCAGACTGATACTTACGGAGATTTTCTTTCATTTATTTATTTATCCAAAAACTAATATTATTATTTTTTTCCAGTATAAAAATGAAGTTAAGTTAAGTTGAACCATTTATTTATTTATTTAATTATTATTTTTTTCCAGTATAAAAATGATGTTTTGAAATTCTCCCAACATGCATGTCGGAGAAAAATATACCGGGTTTTTTAATAAGCGAGCATCTTTACAAGTCTTTGAACAGACAACTTGTGCAACGAACTGTGCTTGCTTGCACTGTGAAAAGTGTTGGTTGTGATGATAGTACCTACTTCCTGTTGAGTGAAAAGCTTTTTCTCTGATAGTGCCAGATACTAGCGCTCCCTAGGTAATGAAGCTTAGGAAGAAAAGCCGATGTTACTTATATGTCGTTCTCCTAGTCTAATCTTAATCTGTGTAAAATTTCATCAATATCGATTCCGTGACTTCCATCAACAATACTACTAGATAACCGGTTGGAGTGTCAATAACGGCCGAGCGAATAATAGCGCACTGACAAGGTGCGCTCTTATATGTTATTATCGTTTCCAATGACAGGATGGCATGTGATCGTAGCATTCGTATCCTTTTTCTCGTATATTTGCGTTATATAGGATTTAGTTTCTGAGGCGATAACTAATGATATTGTTGGCAACATTTTTTTACTATTATTTTTGCAAGATTTGGCACTAAAAATACTTAGGTAAACCTACTTACCACCGTAATTTTCACTCTTCTACGATCAACCCCTATCTTTTATGGCGATATTAGTAAGTATCTCTAGAAATAATTTATAAGTATGGCAAAACTTTTATCACCCCGCATAATTTTAGGGATTATTCATACTTAAACCTACTTACCACCGTAATTTTCACTCTTCTACGATCAACCCCTATTTTTTATGGCGATATTAGTAAGTATCTCTAGAAATAATTTATAAGTATGGCAAAACATTTATCACCCCGCATAATTTTAGGGATTATTCTACTCATGAAAACAAACTATTTTTTAACCGACTTCTAAATCAAAAAGGAGGAGGTTCTCTATTCGTCTGTATGTATGTTTTTTTTTTTTTTATGTATGTCCACCGATAACTCGAAGACGGCTGAACCGATTGAAATGGTTCAAACGTTATTACATCAGGTTAGTTTCCAAGTTGGTCCCATTTTTTGAAATTTTGAAATCGGTTCAGTAGTTTTCAGGAAATCTTGAAAATACTGTCGTTTTCGTTACCACTTTATGTGAATTTAATACGTATCTTTAGGCATAACTCCTTTGTTTATAAACCGATTTAGATGATTCTTGTTTTGTTAAAAAGGGGATACCTCAAGGTATTTTAACCGACTTCGAAAAAGGAGGTTTTGAGTTTGATCACATACCTATTTACCAGAAAACACGTAAATTGCCTGCACGATGCACTAAAAAGAGTGAAATAAAAATTATTTTTATAAAAAAATAAAACCGCCTTCTAAAAAACCACATCAAAAAAGTAAGAAATAATTCCTCACCAAATAAATAACGTAAGTACTTTGAAGTCGGGCGGGTTTTAACAAAAACAACAAAAAATTGTACATGTTTCACGCCCGACTTCAAAGTACTTACGTTATTTATTTGGTGAGGAATTATTTCTTACTTTATTGATGTGGTTTTTTAGAAGGCGGTTTTATTTTTTTATAAAAATAATTTTTAATACGGGACCAAACTGAAATCGTGGCTGATTTTTTATTGGTATTCCAGTTTGGTCCCATAATAAAACTTGTTTGTTATCATGAGTAGAATATTTGCCTTAAATTATCCGGAGTGATAAAAAAATTACCGTGTATTTATTTATGACTCAACAACGTTTTCTACAAAAGTACTTAAGTACTTTCAATTTTAATCCACAAAAAAGGTTTCAAACCACTTTTCCACATTTTCATTAAAAGATGGCAAAAGCTGTTTTCTGTGACAAAAATGAAAACTTTAAATTGTAGATATTTTATATGTACGAGACGATTTCAGGCTCAGTGGACAGTAAATTCTCCCGGTCTGGATTTCAGCCTGTGCCTGACATTTCGTTTTACATAATTTTAAGCATTCAGGCCGAAACTTATACTTTTCGGGATTCCAATTTAAATTATTTAATGACTTAACTTATGTACTTATATATTTTTATTTTCAATGTAAATATTTGGTATTTACGACTATATTTTGAGAATAATATTAGGTGTAGGACACATTTTGTGCTGTACTTAATAGTATTCAATGAAAAATATGATAAGTATGTATATTTCAGTTTTTTTTAGTTTTTCCAACTAGTAAATTTTAATAGTAGTATAGAAAATTTACTACCTCTTCGTTCTATATTAATTTGATGTTAATGCAAAAACTAACAAACTCTCTTTTTTTCTCAAAAACAAATCTAAAATAACTAGGTAATATTTACACAAGCTTTCAAATATACGAGCATTTTCCGTGTAAAGTAATATCATATTCAAAGGGAAGCCCTGAAAATGACTGCGTAACATTGCAGCAGCGTATGGTTTTTACTGCATTTTTTTAGACGTAAAAGCTGCAGTTGGCACGTATTCTAATTACTGCAAACAGTAACAATTAGGTTTTGTTTAAACACCCATTCATAGTTGCATAGAGAATGGAGTTAGGGGTGTTAACAAACCGAGTTTAATTATCATAAAAGTTTTATTCGGAATTGACACAGTTTATGGTGTAAAAAAGTCTCCATTTAAAATTAACAGATTTTAAAAATCTAAACTAAGAAATAACATTTGGCATAAAAGGTACTATAATATAGGTAGATATAGTTTATAGCATTAGCTTGGATAGTCAAAGACTACGAGAGTAGAACAATACCACTTATTTTTTTAAAGTAGCCTTTAAAAAAATAAGTGGCAGCCTTTCCTGTCAAAGAACTGATGAAAACCTACTTAGCTTCTTATAATTTATTAGGAACCGGCTTTTTGCTTGCGGTTGCGTAAGCTAGATGATGTTTTCACGTGGAAATCCTATCCTACTATGTAGGTATTATTTATATGAATATTATAAATGTGAAAGTTTAGATGTTTGGATATTTGGATGTTTAGATGTTTGGATGTTTGGATGTTTGGATGTTTGTATGTTTGTTACTTAATCACGCTAAAACGGCTGAACGGATTTGGATGAAGTTTGGGACATAGATACTTTGTAACCTGGAGAGGAACATAGGCTTTTTTTAATACCGGAAAAATATCTCATTCCCGCGGGATAACGTCATAGTAAAAGTATATAAGTAAGCGGACTCGAGCCCTGAGCGAGCGACAATAGGCTAAACACGTAGGGCTGTCGCTTAGAGTTTATTCAATCGTCAAAAATGCATAGTCAATCTCTATACAATACAATTTTCCCCTGTAGGTGGGCGTCAGGAATCTATAAAACAAAGTTTTTTATTTATTTTTGTACATAGACCAGGGGCCGACTAAAATTTTTTCATTACCTACGTCATGTTACCTGTTTAGTGGTTTGAAAAATTACGGTCGAAATAGGATAAATTAAAACGTGGCTGTACTGAATCATGTATTTATTGAAATAAAATAAAATGTTTAACTATGAAATTGTATTTTTACAAGTATTATTTACTTATAGGAAAAATGTGATAGTAAAAAACCACGAGCCCTATAAGTAGCTTTCAGGCAGGAATCGAACCCGCGCCTCCGGGAATCCGGCCCGATGCTCTGACCAACTAAGCTACCGAAAGGCTTACACGACTCGTCGAATTATGCTATCACTTGTTACGCTGTAGGCCAGCGTTGTTTCATCAATGTGAGGAAACCCTCGCATCCGAAAGAAACATTTTTACAAATGTTTAACAGTCGATTAAGATGAAACAGCCATTAAATAAGATTTTAAATTATATTTATGCATCCACAATGCAATTTTTGTAAGTATAGGAAAAATGTGATAGTAAAAAACCACGAGCCCTATAAGTAGCTTTCAGGCGGGTCGAGTCGTGTAAGCCTTTCGGTAGCTTAGTTGGTCAGAGCATCGGGCCGGATTCCCGGAGGCGCGGGTTCACGCAGTTCATGCAGAACTATTTAGGTAGGTAAACAGCTCATACAAAATTATGTACGTATCTACGTATGATAATTTATAGTAGGTAGATTGTACTCACCATTCTTGTTTGCTAGGTAATGCGAAGAAAGACAATTCTGGATAAAACAAACCGCTATTCAGACATCCATATACACTACAATATTTTCTACCGCTACTCGAATTTGTAGCCGTCTTAACGAGGCGGTAGGTAGGTACACGCACGAATTATAAAGCCCCCAGTACAGGATGGCCGATCATGTTGGCCGACCATGATGGGCCATCGTGTACAGGGCCGGTTTGCGTGTGATTGCCGTCAGCGAGCAACGCAAACCGCCCCTGTACACGATGGCCCATCATGGTCGGCCAACATGATCGGCCATCCTGTACTGGGGGCTTTATATTATGCGCGGTCGCGGGCGGCCGGGGCGCGGCGCCGCGCGGGCGCTGCCTTGCATGCCTGTCGCCCCGTTATCACCGATAAATTTTGTCAGTGTGTGCGTGCGACGACGCATACGTACGGGCGCGCTCACATACAAACCGTTTGCGTTGCCTGTCTAGGCAGTCAACGTACTTATATACTTTTACTATGATAACGTCGTGTAGTCCACGTGAGCGAAGCCGCGGGCGGAAAGCTAGTGAGATATATTTCCGGGGTAAAAGTAGCTTATTCTAGACTACCTATCGCTGTGCTAAATTTCATCCAGATCTGTTCATCCGTTTCGCCCCGATTGATTAACAAACATCCAAACTTTCACATTCATAATATTAGTAAGACTAAAAAACACATTAGAATGCTATTAAATACAGGATTTCACAGCAACACCGTTGAACAAACCCTGAATGCCTGAATGTAGTTGTGCACCGCAAAGCTTTCTTTCAGCTCAGCGCGCAAATTAAATGAGACCAGACGATTACCGGAACAATGTTACTCGTACTAATGGAGCAATGAAAATAAAAGAAAACTCGCTTTCTCTTTGAATCGGTTGTTTCAGAAACCACACATGTGTCATTTTTCCAAATAACTATTCACTTTTACATGGCAACATACATATTATTTTACCCATACATATTTTTATTTATAATGGTGTTTAACATAATCAACACATATCCAGTCTAATCCAGTCTATTTTTTTAGAAACGACACATAATATCCTTTTTAAGGGTTCCGTAGCCAAATGGCAAAAAACGGAACCCTTATAGTTTCGTCATGTCTGTCTGTCTGTCTGTCTGTCTGTCTGTCTGTCTGTCCGTCCGTCCGTCCGTATGTCACAGCCCCTTTATTCCAAAACTATTACGACTACAGACTTGAAACTTGGTAGATATATTCTGTGAACCGCTTTAGGATTTTTATAGAAAAATATAAAAAATAAAAAAATTAAGGGGGCTCCCCATACATGGAACTAAAACTGAAAAAAATATTTTTCAATAAACATATTAGTGTGAGGTGTCTTTCGATAGGTATTTAAAAATGATATTTAGGTTTCTTTTATCATTTTTTATTAAAGTCAATATTTTAAAAGATATACATTTCCAAAGTGGTAAAATGTGTGTCCCCCCCCTCTAACTTGTAAAGTAAGAGAGTGAAAAATCTAGAAAAAATATATGTTGTAGATCTTAATAAAAACATTCAACAAAAATTGGTTTGAACAATATATAAACAGCAGATTTTGAGATATAACACATTTTCAAAAACCGCAAGTGTAAGTTTGTCGTTCATACATACACTATGGAAAACAAAGTTAATTTTTGCTGACGAAAAATGATAGTGGTATTATGGCTAGGTATAAGCAATGGTACCGTAAGTGGGTACGGAACCCTTCATGGGCGAGTCCACCTCGCACTTGGCCGATGTTTTCAGTAATAGCACAGTGTTAAAAAGCACCTACTAAGGCTGTGGTAATAGCAAACCTCCAATATTTTAAAATATCATTATTCTGTTATTAAAACTATACAGGTAGGTAGTAAAAAAAACAGTACAGAGATTTTAGGGGATGATAGTGTCTATCAATACGAACAATTTTCACTATGGAGCCAACAACGGAATGGCAAAAAAAAAACTGCTTTTCCATTCAAAAGTACAACATCAACTCAACTAAAATGTATGGAACAGCTGGTTTTTTTTCGCGATTTCGTTGTTGGCCCCATAGTGAAAATTGTTTGTATCGATGACACTATCATCCCCTAAAATCTCTGTATTGTTTTTTTTACTACCTGTATTTTAGGAGATTTAATTTTGTGCCATGGAAAGATAACATAGGTACTCATACATTGAAACTTTTGTCACAAATCGGTTTTTGGTCTCTCCTGTAAAATTTGGTTTACTTACTGGATTTGTTTGATTTCTGAAACAACCGATTCAATTGTGGTACATACAACACTAGTTGCAGGTCGACTCGTTTGTAATTACTGGCTCAAGTTTTACTAAATGACTTTTCTTGGCTTTCATGATTCAAGTTAAAATTAAATGTCCGTTGAATGTTCAATAAATTAAAATCAGGTTGAGCTTAAACAGAAGTAAACTATTAAATAAAAGGCTACCTTTCATTTCAAAGCACTTGTGAATGGTTTCATCAAACTTATTAAGAATGAAATATAACAAAAGATTGGCTGTAAAATACAGCAACTTCGCTGAACACAAACCCTTAATGTATTCTTTACTGCAAACCTTTATTTCCACACAGCGCGCAAATTAAATGAGACCAGAAGATTACCGGAACAATAGTTACTTGCACTAATGGAGCAGCGAAAATGAAAGAAACCCCTTTCTTTTTCAATTGTGGTACAGCACTATTTGCGAGTACACTCGTTTGTGAGTTACTGGCTCAAGTTTTTCTAAATGACTTTTTTTGGCTTTGATGGTTCAAGATAGAACTAAATGTCCGTTGAATGTTCAATAAATTAAAATGACTTGAGTTTAAACAAAAGTAAACCATTAAAAAAAAGGCTACCTTTCATTTCAAAGCACTTATGAATGGCTTCTTCAAAATATAACAAAGATTGGCTGTAAAATACAGCAACTTCGCTGAACACAAACCCTTAATGTAGTTTTTACTGCAAACCTTTATTTCCACTCAGCGCGCAAATTAAATGAGACCAGACGATTACCGGAACAATAGTTACTCGCACTAATGGAGCAGCGAAAATAAAAGAAAACCCTTTCTTTTTTAATTGTGGTACAGTACTAGTTTGCGGGTAGACTCGTTTGCAAATTACTGGCTCCAGTTCTACCGTTCACATTTCGGTTCGTTAGTTTTAGAATTCGATTGAAATAACGAGGGTATGGCTTACACATAGAATAAAATAGAAAACAATTTTTGTTACATATTTTTGCTGACGAGCGTATTACGCTAATAAATAATAATAAAACTGGAGGTAACAAAGCTAGATAACGAGGCTAACAAAACAGATTTTGCAATATTTAAAGTACGCCGGGTCTTTGTAGTCGAGCTTTTTGAATGAGCTTAATATCTAACTACCTACCTACGACGTGCCTCTACTCTGCGCTTTTTCAGTACCTACGCTATATTGGATTCAGTAATAGAAAATAATCCTTTTTAAATCTACGCTTTTATCAATACAAAGGCAGCCAATATGCTACTCGTTCTAACGTAAACGTCATTTAAAAAGGTTGCAAATTGGCGAAAGAATTGCATGTAATAGAGCACTAACTACGAACAGAGGGCCGCGTGTAAGTAAGTAAATACGCATACTATCACGTTTGAGTAAAATTTTGACAGATAGATTGTACCTTATTGCACAGTAATAAAATCTAGAATTGAATAGGGAATCGGACTGTCACTGAAATGTGAATATTTACTTAATAGTAGCATTCAAAAATATAACATTGAGAATAACAAAAGTGAAATAATATATTCAAAATATTGATTAATAAGCAAGTAATGAGCTGCTGAATTGTGAAAAACTGTGTTTCTGGCTATCTCTTTCTAAAACGAAATTTTGCATGGCGGGAGTATGGCGCTAAGCACATCTTACGTCAGATGTGTCTAGCGCTGTCCTTGTCTATTTAGGAAGTTTGATGAGCTATATCTCCGAAAACATGTACAATATTTAAAAATAATTTCCTGTGTCGTGTTTCTGATATTAATAAAAACAATTTAAACAAATTTAAAAAAATCAGTTCGATCCCCTATTCTTAACGCGAACATTTCAAACTTACACTACGGGTAAAGATTATAGTCAGCTCGTTCCATTTCTTCTGTAGATAAACCCCGTGGTTGAGTGGTGCCACCTGTAAGTGCCGATATCTCTGTGATCCTGTATTCATCGGGTCAATTTAGATGTTCTTCGTGTCTGGGTCTATGTGGTTTATTCACGATATCACGTAAAAAAAACAACAATTAGGATAGACAGAGGCGAATCGGATCATAATAAGAAATCCATTTCTGTCCACATATTTTGAACAACGGCGATGGCTTGAGGTGCAGCGTGGGAGAGGGTTGCAAGACGTGCGTTCTGTTTCAACGGGATATTCAAAATTTTACCGGATTTCTTATTTTGATCCAATGCACCCATTGATCCGATTCGCCTCGGTCTACCCTATTAATAATTTTTTGGGCTGGGATCCCTCGCAGGCGTCCCATAGATTCACCACAATCTAATCAAATATTAATTTATTAATTTTCGGAACGCAAAGAAAAAAACACACAGTACATTAAACTTTACTTATTTGGATTTATTACCTACATTTTGTTACTCAGGTACCCGAGTCGGAGACCCCGAAGAGTTGGTGGCGATCGACGAGATCTTCTGCACTGGCAGATCGGAACCATTGCTCATCGGATCCGTCAAGTCCAACTTGGGTCATACGGAGCCTGCCTCTGGGTTGTGCTCTATTGCAAAGGTATGTTTTAATTTAGATGGGACAAAACGTACAGTGGGCGCAAAATCACTTGGCGGCTCGGAAATTCGCGCGGAACGCTGCGCAATAGACGAATACAGGTGTGCCCGGGGTTGGTGCGCGGGTGGAAGCACGGCGTGTCTCGTGTCTCACTCTGACGCGTACGGATACGTCGCTGTGCTGTTCCCTCGCACATTCGAGCTGCGCGAAATGTCACTTGCCATTAACTCCGAGCCGCCAAGTTATTTGGTGCCTATTGTACCAAGCTTATATCATATTGAGTGAGACATGACAATTTGAAAGTAAGTCAGCAAAATTACGTTTTACCTTAATAAATTGAACTATGATTTAAAAAGTTAGTGTATATTAAGAACTCCGTCGGCTTAGATATTCATTACACAATTTGTAATGGGTGGGTTCTTCTCGGAAACACACCAATTAATGTTTTCTGATGTTTATTCATTAGATAGTATTACTTGGAAAACACTCATCAATAGCTACATTTTATACATCTGGCATTGCAGATAACAAACATCTGCACAACTTTTTCGTCGTAATTGGGTATTTGACTGATTTTTTTTTATTGACTTAAAATGTTAATTTAATTAGTAGCAACACAACATAGGTGTTTATTTTCAAATATCTTGCATATTTTCAGCGATATAGAGCATCAAACTTTCTAATTAGACAAGGAGAGCGCTATAGAAACGTGATGTCTAAAGCGCCATACTCTCGCCATAGAAAATTCACAATTAAGTAGCTCATAATTCGCTTGTTATAATACAGGTTGAATTTCTTTTTTCACATTTGTTATTAAATAATGTTATATTTCTGAATGTCATAATTAAATATCTACATTTCAACAACAGTCAAATACCCAATTATACTTACCTATTTTGCATTGTTTATTTTTTCAATCTATGTTATTTGTTGTGTTGTGTACGAGTGTATGAGTTCCGTGATACTTATTAGTGTCAATCATATTCCAATGATTTCTTCCTAGATGTGCATAGCCTACGGCACCGGCCTGATTCCACCCAACCTGAACTACTCCTCCCCCCGTGAAGGCGTAGCGGCCTTAGCCGACGGCCGCCTGAAGGTGGTCACCGACAAGACGCCATGGAACAAGGGCATGACTGGCATCAACAGCTTCGGCTTCGGAGGTGCCAACGCTCACGTACTGCTGAAGAACGTAGCTCCGGACAAGGTAAGACCGCACAATACAAAATGCAACATTTAAAGGACCATAATGACGTCATGTCGTGGCAGCATTAGCCGACGACTGCCTAAAAGTGGTCGCCGACAAGACACCTTGGAACAAGGGCATGACCGGCATCAACAGCTTCGGCTTCGGGGGTGCCAACGCTCGCGTACTGCTGAAGAACGTGGCTCCGGACAAGGTAAGACCACACAATACAAAATGCAACATTTAAAGGACCATAATGACGTCATGTCGTGGCAGCATTAGCCGACGACTGCCTAAAAGTGGTCGCCGACAAGACGCCCTGGAAAAAGAGCATAAATGGCATCAACAGCTTTGGGTTTGGTGGCACCAATGCTCATGTACTGCTGAAGAACGTGGTTCCGGACAAGGTAAGACCACAAAGATACTTGCAGACAATTTAACCGTTAAAAAATCATAATATAGTCTCTTCTATCCGTGATCTTGTATCTTTCTTAGCCGACACGGTCGCCTGTTGGTGGTTTTTGCCTCCTCAAGAACATGACTCCAGATAAGGAATTACTTATCACAAAAAAAACATCTGCACCTTAAGATAATTAAACAGCTCTACTCGACTAATTCTTGTCGGTTCTATTCTCTTTACAAATTCTTATGCGTTTTTACAGCTTGTATCAGCCTGTTCCGGCTTTTCGGGCAATCAAAAAGTTGATAATAATCTGAACTCTTCTTCAGTTGTTGCAATTCTCTATTCCATCAGATAAAAAAGAGTGAGGACGAGAGAACAAGTACTGATACAATAACGCATCTTAATGCGGTACAGATCTGTGTCTGCACAAACGCTTAAGTCCTACTATATATTATTATTATTAATATTATAAATGTGAAAGTTTAGATGTTTAGATGTTTAGATGTTTAGATGTTTAGATGTTTAGATGTTTAGATGTTTAGATGTTTAGATGTTTAGATGTTTAGATGTTTGTATGTTTGTAACTCAATCACGCCAAAACGGCTGAACGGATTTGGCTGAAATTTAGGACACAGATACTTTGTAGCCAGAAGAGGAACATAGGCTACTTTTTATCCCGGAAAAATATCACATTCCCGCGGGATAACGTCGTGTAGTCCACGCGGGCGAAGCCGCGGGCGGAAAGCTAGTACTTTATATATCCTGTGGAATTGAGTGCGGCATTATTATTATCAGCTTGGATTAAATAAAGAAATATACGTAAGCTTCATTTTCATTAGGTGAACCATGGCATGCCAACCGACGACCTACCCCGCCTGGTGTGCGCATCGGGCCGCACTGAGTCGGCCGTGGCCAGGATCCTAGACGACTTGGAGTCGAGACCGCTTGACGCCGAGTTGGTCAGGCTCTACCATGGCATTCATGATGAGGACATTATTGGACATGTCGTTAGGGGATACACTCTACTGGGTATGTTTGAACTTGTATATAAATCCTTTTACCCCTGAAGACTACGAGATCATAATAAAATAAGTTTTGAGATAGTTAGGTACTGATGAGTTTGAATCTCCTGACTTATCATAAACTGAACTTCCTTATCTGCTTTTTAAATGTAAGAAATTTTATTCAAAGTAAAAGGAAATACGTCTTCAAACTCTTCTGAGATGCTAAAACAAAATTACAGAAAAACACAAATACCTAGTTCGTCATAAATAAATAAGTAAATGCGTACCTAGTTTAAAATAAATTAAGCAGACCCAACACCCTTAAATTTTAGTTATAAAAATTTCTAAAATGATTTCGAGTAGGGGTGACTAATGATGAAACATTTTAAAACCAATCAAACCATATAATAAGAAATCGTCAATTAAACTTTAACTGCCAGAATATCTACAAAATATACCTTTCAGACCCTACCATTCAGATTCAGATTCAGATTCATTTGACATTGAAATCTGCTAAACACGACCTTTATTCCCTATACCAGAGTCCACCCCAACCAAGGCAGTGTCCCTCGCCCGTGAGATGCAGTACTTCTCCGGCGTGAAGAGGCCTGTTTGGTTTGTCTACTCAGGAATGGGCTCGCAATGGGCTGGCATGGCCACGGAACTCATGAGGATACCGGTCTTCGCCGCAGCTATTCAGAAGTAAGTATTATTTGAAGATTGTGAGCACTCTGGCAATACTTGTCCAGCGTGAAGAGGCCTGTTTGGTTTGTCTACTCAAGAATGGGCTCGCAGTGGGCGGGCATGGCCACAGAACTCATGAGGATACCGGTCTTCGCCTCAGCTATTCAGAAGTAAGTATAATTTTAAGATTGTGAGCACTCTAGTAATACTTCTCTGACCTGAAGAGGCCTGTTTGGTTTGTTTACTCAGGAATGGGCTTGCAATGAAATTTCAGAAGTAATGAATAGACGCAATAATTTCAGCTCTTAAAGAATAGCCCACAAGCAAACTGTCTGTGACATCTTTTATGTATGTTTTTCTAAATGCTCATACAAATTTATTTATCACTGGAGTTAACATTTCTTCGAGTGAACCGTCTGAAAGTGTTTGATAACTTCGCTCTACCAAAAGCTATTTAAAATCGTCATGTTCGGAGTATCTCATCAATAATAATTAATGTCTATGTTGTTGTTATAACACTCCGTTTCCCCCTTCCTCCCAGATGTCACAAAGCCCTCGAGCCCAAAGGCGTGAACCTGACCAAGCTCGTGACGGACCCGGACCCCAAGATCTACGACAACATCCTGAACTCGTTCATCGGCATCGCTGCTGTGCAGATCGGTCTCACTGATGTCCTCAAGACTGTGGGCATTGAGCCTGACTACATTATTGGTAAGGAAGGAACATCACATTCTCCTTTCCTCCTAGATACCACACAGCTCTGGACCCTAAAAGCATGAACCTGACCAAGCTTGTGACGGACTCGGACCCTAAGATCTACGACACCATACTCAATTCGTTCATCGGCATCGCTGCCGTGCAGATCGGTCTCACTGATGTCCTGATGACTGTGGACCCGGACCCCAAGATCTACGAAAACATCGTCAACTGGCTCATTGGTTCATTTATTATCATTCGCTCATTATTTTCTACCAGTCCTGACCTCTCCACCCACTGGACATTCCCACTGGTGGACGGGTAGGTAAATCACGATTACCCCTCCACCCACTACGCTAGTGTAAACCGAATTAAGTACGTCTAGTAATCGACTAATTTATAAATTCGATTAACTATTATTATTATTCGAAAGAAACATTTATTTTGCATTCATTTTATTAAAAAAACTGACAAACTCTCCCACTCTCTATATTTCTACAGTCAATGTTGCTATATCTACAGTTAAAAATGTAGATTTAGATGGCATGAGATTTAATAATCTAGATTTAGTTGAGATCTTTATTATATTCTGGGTAACTTTTCAGTATTTCGTATCTCAATATCTCGAATACCCCATATTTTAAAATACTTCCTTGAAATTTATTATTTTTTTTATCCCTAAATCTGTTTACTTCTTGGCTATAAATTATGTTTTTTTTATTTAGGTCACAGCGTCGGTGAGCTTGGCTGCGCGTACGCCGACGGCTGCTTCACTGCTGAGCAGATGATCCTGTCCGCCTACAGCCGAGGCTTGGCTTCTATCGAGACGCCCTTCATCAAGGGATCCATGGCGGCAGTGGGGCTGGGGTACTCTCAGGTAAGGTGTTCTATTTAGGTATTGGTCGTTAGTGATTCCTGCTGCTTGTTTTTTTCTTTGTTTTCACAGCTTTTTTGATTTCGTTGTTTTTATAAGGATTTTAATTAATTTTGTTATATCTAAAAATCTTTAAAGATAAATTCTATTAATATTTTTCGGCTCAAGTCAAGTCAACCTCTTCGTCATTATTATAATACAGACTTTTGATTCCAAATCGTGCGTTTTTCGCTTCTTTTATCGACACGTCTTAATACTATAAAGAGGAATTATTAGATTTTTTGTTTGTTATAGATAACAAATGGATAAACTCAAAAACTGCACCGATTTTTTAAATTATTTCACCAAATAACTACATTATTCCCGATCCCGAGTTACATGGGCTATTATGGTTTCATTTTATGTCATTTCATAAAACTGCGGGTATCTACTAGTTTCAAAGGAACTGCTAGCGTTTCTAGTTTTCTTAAAACTTATTTGACTGCCATGACTCGTAGCAATTCGCTAAGAGGTTTTCTGACGAAATTATTTCTATCCCAGATCAAAACCATGCTGCCTCCCGAGATCGAGGTGGCCTGCCGCAACGGCCCCGACTCCAGCACCGTGTCGGGACCAGCTGACATCATGAAGAATTTCGTGGCCAAGTTGACTGCTCAAGGCATCTTCGCCAAGGAAGTGCCTTGCTCTAACATCGCGTATCACTCCAAATATATTGCTGATGCTGGTGAGTTGAGTTTCATTACAAGAGTGTTATTAAATCTTGATATCAAGGTCCGGCTGATATCATGAAGAGCTTCGTCGCCAAGTTGACTGCTCAAGACATCATCGCCAAGGAAGTGCGTTGCTCAAACATCGCGTATCACTTTAAATATATTGCCGATGCTAGTAAGTCGAGTTTAATTACAAGAGTTATTTAAATCTTATTACAAACTTAGTCTTTATCAAGGCCCGGCTGACATCATGAAGATCTTTGTGGCCAAGCTGATTGCTCAAGGCATCTACGTTAAGGTTGCCTTTCTCTAAAACAGTATCGCGTATCACTCCAAATATATGGCGTAGAAAAAAATTCTTGCGAACGTTAGAAAATCCTTCGAGGTCTAATTCAATGATTAATCAACATTTTTTCTTTTTGAATTTTTCTGTATTCAAAAGATGATCTTCATATAGTTTTCTTGATAAATTAGTATGTTCCTTGGTCTCCTTTATAATAACCTGTGTCAAAAAAGCAATGGTACTTAACATCTATTGATAATGATATTTTACTTTAGACACTCATTTCGATTTCGATGTTATGGTGAAGGAATTTCATTAATTTACCCCCAACCAATCTTATTTCCCAGGTCCTAAACTATTAAAATACCTGAAGGAAGTGATCCCAACGCCCAAAAAGCGCTCAGAGCGTTGGATGTGCACATCCCTGCCTCAAGCGATGTGGAAGGACACTAGAGCTGAGTATTCGTCAGCGGAATACCACACTAATAACCTGCTGGTAAGTCACAAAACTACAGGTGGGGATCCAGGGGGTGGTGGGTGACTGGTGAGCAATGGGGCCAATTGACCCCCTTGACTTTCGTTTTTTTTAAATACCTAAGCTAACTTCTGGAAGGTTAATTAGGCGAAATGAGCTAAAATGCTGAGGATGACATTATAAAGATTTCAGATCTCTAGAACAATGTTTTGGGGATTGATCATAAAGCAGAATATTACATTTTACAACAGGTTCACACTCCGGGATAGGAGGATTAAATAAATTGCAATTAATAATTCTGCACTAGACATAAGAAATGCCGACACCCTTTAAAGGGTATCACATGTACCTACTATTATCTAACATTGTCAACTTTATACCATGTGATTTTGCAATAAATGATAATGATTATGATTAGGAGAGAAGTATTCAGACCATCTCCGTTCCGCTCAGCTTAATCTTAAACAGCGAAATTCTAGATTCTAATCTTTCTATAATCTTAGTTTCTGGTTGTTTTAACATATCTCCTTTCCTCTCCGCTTTGATGGAGCCTGGCCCTCATTGGTACTTCCGCATAGTGTAATAGAAAACCGTGCTACTAATTTGAGAGTAGAATCACGTAGAATTATGTAATATCTAAACTCAAGCTTTTTTTTAAGTGTCTTTCGAAGATTTATACGAGACATATTGCCGTAGGAATAAGATACTTTCCCGAACTTAAAAGTAGCATATTTGCTATTCTAGGCTTACATCTATCTCTGTGCCAAACATTCGGATCCGTTCCGTCGTTATGCCTATAACTTTCGTATTTATAATATTAGTAGATTCTTTAAATCAACATTTTCCCGACAGAGCCCAGTGCTATTCGAAGAGACGTCCCGCCTGATCCACCACAACGCGATCACCATAGAGATTGCACCACACGGTCTCCTACAAGCAATCCTGCGGCGATCTCTCAAGAAGGACGTCGTCAACATTCCACTTACGCAGAGGAACAGCAAAGACAACGTGCAAGTGCTATTCAATGCCTTAGGAAAGTAAGTACTTACGAGATTGTCGTCAATACCCATGGAAAGCTTCTACAAATGTGTGAAGACAAAGCCATCTTCTATCTCGCTCGTTTCGGCGCCAGCAGCCGAGAAATAATAGCGGGCCATGGTGAAGGTCATTCACACGGCCTCCTACAAGCGATCCTGAGGCGATCGCTCAAGAAGGACGTCGTCAACATTCCACTTACGCAGAGGAACAGAAAAGACAACGTGCAAGTGCTATTCAATGCCTTAGGAAAGTAAGTACGAGATTGTTGTCAATACCCATGGATAGAACCTTACAAATGTGTGAAGGCAAAGCCATCTTCTATCTCGCTCGTTTCGGCGCAAGCAGCCGAGAAATAATAGCGGGCCATGGTGAAGGTCATTCACACGGCCTCCTACAAGCGATCCTGAGGCGATCGCTCAAGAAGGACGTCGTCAACATACCACTTACGCAGAGGAACAGCAAAGACAACGTGCAAGTGCTCTTCAATGTCTTAGGAAAGTAAGTACCTACGAGATTGTCGTCAATAGGTACATGGAATGCGACCTTACTAAAGTGTGAAGGACTCATAATATTGAACAACTATCCCCAAGAAACACGGGTCGAAATGTGAAAAAAATTGTTCGTTTCTTATACAAACTGCACAGTCAGCTGAGCGATTTTGTATGAAGGGACCAACATTTTTTTCCGATATCGACCCATGTTTCTAGGGGAAAGTTGTGCAGTTTTATGAGTACAAGCTGTGGTTCCGGCCTGGCAACTGACCAAACTAAAACCCTGTATGGGGGGGAGGGGTTCGGTTCGTTTGCAAGGAAAGAGAGGATCAATTCTTAAGGAATTGTCCTTTAGATAAAACATTTGAGGATGTTCTCGACATCTTTAATACACCATTTCCCTCTTTCTTTTCGTTCGTGTTTTTTTGCTTTTTGGTTGTGATGTGATGTGTGACATTCACAGATTAGATTAGAGACTAAGGTGACATTCGGTTGTATTGTCTATGGTAAGTTATGGTCTGCCATAGACAAAATTATATTCTTTTATTGGCTCTGATTTGCAATGCTTTCAGCCGATAAAGATATTTTTTATTTTATTTTTGACTACTATAATTTAATATATTGACTTCTATAATGTAATTTAATTCCAATAAATTTTAATTAATGATTGTTAAATTTTGCATGCTACTTTGACAAATAATGTAGGTAAGTAAATTAATTTCAATAAATTTTATTTTATTTATGTTAAATTTTGCATGCTACTTTTGCTAGCTGAAGAGGAGAAGCTTTAAGAATATTATAATATCATCAATGTAACCCTTTCTCATGAGCAAATAAATAATATTTCATTTCATTTCATTTCATTTCATTTCATTTCACCATGACGATAGGTCTTAATTGTTTGACTAAACGAATGTCAATGAAAACAAAACCAGGTATTATATGATTTTTATTTTTTTGAAATTGTATGCTGTGTGCCTACTAAAAAATGTAGGTTTTTAAACAGGGTTAATTTTTAAACACCATCCAAATTTTAAGCTAATCTCAGAATCTGTAAGTGAACAACTTTCTCATAGAAACATGGGTCGAAATATGACATAAAATTTTTGACTCTTCATACAAATCAGAGAGATCACGCGATCAATTTAGTATGGGAAGTCCAAAAATTTTTGTCGTCTTTCGACCCATGTTTCTAGAAGAAAGTTGTTCACTTACCGATTCCGAGACGAGCTTAAAAATTTGGATGGTGTTCAAAAATTAACCCTAGATTCTTAAATTTTTAAACGAAGAAATATAAATACAACATGAAAAACCGATAGTTACAGGATATTGTGTAAAGGTAGCTTTGTTAGGAACTTCACAAAACAAACAGCCGGCTGCGGATAGATATAAATTTTTGATTTACTTTTTATGTGACACTTAATATCATAAACAAGTAATAATTAAGTAAAAACCTGTCAATGGGGGCTTCAAATCCATGAAGCTCGACTTAATACTCTGAGGTAACTGGAGTTCTCACCCTGAATAAAAAAGTGTACCCAGCAAATTTGACATTTATGTATGTAGTGGCTGTCAGTTGTCTCATATGACCATACGTATTTTTTTAAAGTGTAGGTGAGACGGAAGACAGCCACTGTGTAATTTTTGGTGACAAAAAAGTGTTAGTACTGCACTCTCCAGTTACCTCAGTATTAAGTCGACCTTCATGTTCAAATCAGTCGTAGAGTTCTTTCCAAAGAGATTCAACCAAGGAAACTGGAGATAGTAGTACTAACTCTTTTTTGTAGACTGTGGCTGTTTTCCGTCTCACCTATACTTTGAAACAAAACGTCACCACATAGTTAGAGCGCTCGCCAGATAACTTTGCGCGCGGTCGAATTTGGAACTAATTTCAAATTTGGCAGGTTGCCATGGTATTTGTTGTGACAGGCGAAATGAGTGTGTCAAGTGTCATTGTGTTTTATTAGTTTATTTAGTAATCGTCATGCCAATAGTTATCAAAAGTGCTGGAAGAGAGATTGTTTTACAGGTGAAAAGTGCTTGCGAAATAAAACAGGACAATAACAGGCTACTTAAACCATTTGCTAAAGTGCAAGCGAGGATTGCTTTCTTGACAGGTCATTTTTAGGGTGACCATTATGTGATATTTTGCTTTCGCTTGGGGTATTTTAGTTACTATTATTCTCTACTCTATAGTTACTATAGTTACTTAATAAAATGTTTGAAAATATATTTATTTTGTTGTTATTTAATTCCTAAATTACAAACATCTTTAATAAACAATATAAAATCTATCTGCTTATAAAAGTGTTTTAATGTCTTACAGTTTTCTATTGCTATTATTGATGAAAGTATCTAGGTATTTACTGTATTGTATTCTCAATTATAGCAACCGGACGAAAGCCAGTTAGATTTTTTCCTCGTCTACTCGTGATGGGAAAATTATTTACAACTACTGGCAACATTAAATACGCCACCAGTCGCGCGCAGACTTATCTGGATCGCACTCTAAATGTCAAATTTGCTGGGTACACTTTTTTATTCAGGTTGAAAACTCCAATTTCCTTGGTCGAATCTCCTTGGTTCTTACGACAGAAATGATGATACAGCACTATTAACACTAAACTTTGTTCTTAGATTGTACGAAGCAGGTCTGAACCCGCACCTAGCCCACATCTACCCAGAGGTGCAGTTCCCGGTCTCCAACGGCACGCCCATGATTTCCCACCTGGTGGAGTGGGAACACAGCGAAGACTGGTGAGTTTAATAGTAAACTGACGACTTCTATGACCGATTGGTGCAGTTACTGGCTTTCATGGTGCCGCTATCTTATAGGCCTCGGGTTATTTTATTTTCAAACCACAGAAATACTTGCTGTTTAAACAGAAAGAAAAAACTATTGACAATATGGCACACTTAAACAAAGCGCTTGCAGTGCCTCTGCCGGTTATAAATATTAGGTAGGTACTCATCAAAATATAATCTTGATCATTTCATGAAGTAGCCGCGCGTTCAGTTGCCCATATCGAGAAACGATTTCTTATTATTGATCTACCCAAGCCACATCATGGTGTAGCCAATAGATAGTGAAACATTTTATGAAATGCGACCATTTCATAAAATTCTCGAGCATTTCATGAAGTGAGCAAATCTACGATATTGCCACGACAGTTATATCCGTCATTGTTTCCAATAGGGTATTTTACTGTTGTTGAAATGTAGATATTTAATGATGACGTTAAAAAATATTGCAATTAAGAATACCAAATGTGAA
Source organism: Crambus lathoniellus (assembly GCA_949710035.1). Lineage (NCBI taxonomy): Eukaryota > Metazoa > Arthropoda > Insecta > Lepidoptera > Crambidae > Crambus > Crambus lathoniellus. Next base: position 22,169,652 of record OX453317.1, read on the forward strand.
AAAATAATTTGAATCTGTTTTATAATAAAAGATTTATAGTCTGTTTGATTTTGACTATAGCTGTCTCTTTCTAAAACGAAATCTTCTATGGCGTGACTATGACGCTACTAACCCACTGACGTCACTAAGATAGCGTCCTGTCCTTGTCTAATTATAAAGTTTGAAGTCCTATATCTTTGAAAATATTTAAGATAATTCAAAATGAAAACTTGTTTTGTGTAGCTAATATTTCGAAAAACATTTTAAAGAAATAAAAAAAATCAGTAAAATACCGTATTGCCATAACACAGAGGCTTAAGGTACTTGGCTTGGGATTAAAGCAATGTTTGTGATGGTTTCTAAAAAAACATCATCATCATTAGACATTTTGAAGTCCTCATTGCTCGAGAACTGGTCTTCTATAAACATGGATGAGAAGAATGAGCCATGACCCACCCTGACATACTCATAGGTGCTACACAAATGCAGCTAGGACGAATTTCTTAACTTACCTATTGAAGCAATGAAGAGCTCGGTATGATAAAGTTTTGGTGACCCATCCCGTAACACACTAGGTGAAATTAGCTTGACGGCTACAAAAGCAGGCCTAACGTAATATTTTTGATGATAAATGATAACCTTTTCAGAAACTTTATTACAATTCTAAATTTTTGTTGACGTGATAATGTCTTATACCTATGCTGTACGCACGAAAAGTGTCACGTTCCGCGTGCAAGCGAGAGCGCGGAACAAGCGATAGAGAAGCACGATCGGCCTAAGCGCTCGACTTCCACTCCATCGGCCGATGCGTACGAGTAGAAGAGAGACAGCGGCACATTGTTCACGTAAAATTTATCGCCCGTAAACCGACTATAAAGACAACCAATTATTTTTCCATTAAAATTCATTATCATCTACTTAAATGACAATGTTGAAATCAAATAACAATTAAAATCTCCCTGAACAACCCTTTCATATTTAATATTAATTGTCACACACTTAACCACCTAACTTATCGTACAATCACACAAGTACGAACCCATTAATTTCGAGCCCCTATGGTTCAAGTTTACCCCTTCCACAATTACAGCGACAACTTTCCAAACAATTCCACTCGGGTTGCGATATATTATGTGCCTCTTTATTTCGGCGTATTAATCAAACTCTTAACTTTGCTCAAAGCAATACCTATAACGAACCCTTTGGAAGTCAATAAAAACTTTTCCCACTTCGGGAAAAGCAATTTCTTAAAAAATACAACTGGCATCAATAACCGAATGAAAAGAGTTTTCTTATATTCCCTTTGTACATTAGGTAATTAAATGGCGCATTTCTTTACAAAATTGGTTGCATGTATATCTTTTTTTTTTTGTTATCGTTGAAATCAAACACTTTAAAAAGTGTCATACTTATCTAGTTTTTAGTAGAATTATGGTTCTGGCCCATGATTCACAAACAGTCGGAAACCAAATCGGATTCAAATTCTGTGCTTTTTGACTTTGTCTAATCTGTTAAGGCTGAGATTCCCTAAAATAGGGTACCTATTTTATATTATGAATTACTCGAAAATCACAAATAAGTAAGTACTTAAAATTTTGAAAAAAATATATGGTATTTTATAGTTATTAATGTAACTGTAACATTAATAACTGTAAAATTACTTCTACAGTAATAGAAGATTGACTGATACCTTCCGGTCGTTTTTTTTTGATTTGTGATATATTACTGAATCAAATAAAATCCAAAATGCAGTATACCTACTTAGTTTTTAATGAAAAATGTACGAAAATAATTGTGCTCTAATACCTTTACTTTTAAAATTCTATGTACCTATGTTGTAGATCGATAAGGTCTGAAAGTTCAAAGTGACAATTTCTATTGATGTCTTTGTCAGATAATGCATGATGTTATTGACATGCATTCAGATGAGAATTTTTTTTTTGTTTTTTTTTTATAATAAATAAATAACTTCTTACAATCACACCAATTATCTAAGCGCATGTTAATTTCATTAAGAAACTGTATCATGGAAAACTTGATAACGGATAAATATATACTTAAATACTTTTTGTTTGTAAATACATACTTAATATACATATACATACAGTAAACACCCAGACCGAGACAAATAGACATGTTCATGCACACAAATATTTGTCTTGTTCGGGAATCGAACCCGAGACCTCTGGCGCAGAAGGCAGGTATCCTACCCCCGCGCCAAATCGGTCGTCAAAATCGGTCAAAATCGGTCAAAAAAATCGGTCGTCAAAAAGAATTGTTAACGATATACGATATAATTAACTAATATAGCACTTCCGCTCCCGACAGCGGAATGTATGCACTGTCTCTGTCAGTCACTCACTATAAAATAGATTAGACAAAAACAAAGCACAGAAATCGAATCCGTTTACGTTTCCGACGGTTTGTGAATCAGGGGGCTTGTCGACTTTACCTTCTACTAACGACGGATACTGGATTTTATAGGAAACTGACTTGACATGGTTTACATTGATAGCTGTTTATTCAGCAGAAGCGACAAATATGAATTTTCAAGTTCCCTTAGTTGAATAATGATGGGAAGAAACTTTTATCCCTCTTTGACATCCTCGAGATTTATTTACGACACAAATTGATATGTAAGGACCGTAAGGACATAGATCTTCGAGAAGGCCACAAGTTCTGCATGTATTAAAAATTCGGTTCAGATTCAGACTTGAACACGTAACAAATAAATCGATTAAGTACCTACCTAGCTAGTTTAATTTATTTTTATTTACTTGCATTCCCAATGCAATTTTTAGTATTGAAAATGAAGTAAGTATTAATAAATTAAATATTAGTAGTTCAGTGGTTAGTTAGAGCATTCACCCGGACAATGAAAGGTCGCGGGTGCGAGTCCCATCGGGGCTAGTTGTGAGACAGGTCGATTTTTCTTCATTTACAAACAAAAAAAATAATTTATTAACTGTTCCATAGAAATTGTCAATACCTACTCGACCAGACTGTATGGAAAATCAAATCAGTCTCTAAAGAAAGAATGAAAGAAAGAAAGAAAGAAAGTATTAAGTATATTAGTATTACTATTTATTTAGTAAAGCTGAAGTTCTTATTTTATTCTTCCGAGAGGTTTTGCGCTTATTTATTAATACGTTGCATAAATAAATAAGTTTATACTTTAACAAACAAAAAAAAAACAAGAACACCCAAAATGAAAAGTACAAAAGCCGTTAACTGTTCCAAGACGCCATTACTCACCGAGGATACTTCGACAGGAAGTTAGCGAGCCTTGAAAAATGTTGCGGAGTATCGGCGATCAGTCTGCGGCCGCCAGACGAATGTCGGCCGATTAATAAGCGCTGCTTATTGGCGACTAAAGTTTCGGGAAGTTCTCGCGTAGGCTTGAGAAGGGTGCCCTGTACATTGGGGTGGAAAATTGCGGGTCTTGTAAGTTTACGGATCACAGCTCGGAGTGTTTAAAAAAGTTTAGGAAGACCTATTTGTAAACTTACTACTAAACTACTTATTTTCTATTTCTTGAACTAAATGTGCCTCTGAAGATGCTTGTTTTAAGCATAATTTAAGAATATAACTTCACAGAACACATAATTTAACTAACTAGCGGATCCTCGCGGGTTTACCCGCGTGGTACCCGTTCCTGTGGGAATATCGGGATAAAATATAGCCTATATATGTCACGCGGGAAGAATGTAGCTTTCTAATGGTCAAAGAATTTTCTAAATCGGTCCAGTAATTTTGGAGCCAATTCGATGCAAACAAACAATCAAATTTTTCCTCTTTATAATATTAGTATAGACTAGCGGCTCCTCGCGGTTTCACCTTCGTGGTACCCATTCCCGTGGGAATATCGGGATAAAATATAGCCTATGTCACTCGGGAAGAATGTATCTTTCTAATGGTGAAAGAATTTCCTAAATCGGTTCAGTAGTTTCGGAGCCTACCTATTCGATGCAAACAAACAAACAATCAAATCTTTCCTCTTTATAATATTAGTATAGATTATATACCAGGGACGTAACAACTCCATAGCTCAGCGGTCAGAGCATTAGCCCGGATAGTGAAAGGTCCCAGGTTCGGTTCCCGACACTTATCTACTTGGCGGATGGGTCGTTATTTTCTAATAATAAGTATTTCATTTTCAACATAATAATATGTTACTTTTTTCTTTGGAATGCGCGAAACAAATTTTTTATATTATTATTCAAATTAGTTACTTACGTACTCCCTCTTTTTTAATTTTTTTTCTCTTTTCACTTTCATGTAAAATTATTTAACGTAGATAGTCAATGTTGTGTAGATTTAGTTACTCCCCGTTTATAGTTTAGGATACACTGGCACACCACTGTATCGCTATTTGCAATTTTTATTAAAACTCATGAAAGAATTTCTTCAGTTTTTCAAAGCGTCCCCTCTCAAAATGTACTGCCAGACTTTGAACAACTGAATAAATAGAGACGTCCCTTTCTCAATCCTCACCTTTGATTCGCTTGAGTTCATTCATAATTCAATAAAATCCTTATGCAATTTGGATAATAAAGTAAATAAATTTTCAACACACTTGCTCGTAAAGTGAGCCTTATTACATCGATCTTAGGGTCATAAACCGAACTATAACACACGCGTGCATAATAATATTACAGTACTAGTTGCGTAATAGAATTATCGCTACAAAGTTAAGTAAGTACCTAACTGCAAATTATATGCGAGTAAACAGAGACTTTTCAATTCAACCGGGTAATACAGTATCCCTACAAAGTTAAGTTAGTACCTAACTGCAAGTTATATGCAAGTAAACAGAGCATTTTCAATTTCGCCGGGTAATAGGTACAGATCTTTTTTTGTAACACCAAAGAGGTTTTATACGGCTGAAAATCCATTTACGTTTTTAGAATAAATAAATGTGTCCCTAATTAAGACAAAAATCATAATTAAGTATATTAAGTAAATTATTTAAAATTCACAATAATTTGTTATAAAACATTTGCATTTTATCACTATTATTATAATTATTTTGAAGTAGGCTGTATGGCTGTATGTAATCAATCACCTTACATTTGGCGCGTGCAAAAAAAAATCTTGCGCGCTTTTTCCCTTAGCTAATATTTAAGTTATTATAGGTAATTAAGTTATGTATTCAATAAATGTTTGTTTTTCCTCGCAAGTGTGTTGAAAAAGTGCGTATGAAACTCGTGAGCAACTTACTCACTAGACACTCGGCTGATTTACGCCCTCGCCTGCGGCTCGGGCTGCAACCCACCACAGCCTCGTGTATAGTGAGCAACCTTAGCTCACTTGTATCATAATATACTATTATAGACATGTGTTAAAAATTACATGATTTCCGAGTTGATTCAAATTCATATTAAGATTAGTAAAACACTAAAAAACTTTTTACCTTTTTTGTTCTAAAGATTGTTTTTAAGGCGCTACTCGGAAAAAGTATGGACTTGTTGATTTAAAACTATAGGACGGTTACAGTTGTTACAAATCTGGTAATAAGATATATTTCTTCATACCTTTATCTAGAATCGTATAGTTTCAAAAACACGATCTTATGATTTTGGCTCGACACTTTTTATTTTCGAAAATACCTCTAAAAATAAGAAATATCAAGATTATTCTTAAATGGGGATACATATACTTTTGAAAATTGGTTTAATTAGTGGAAACCAATAATATTTAGGATCGTATAGAAGCATTTTTTTAAACTCGCTATAGTTTTTGAATACGAAGTGATTTTGTGTTTTTTTGGCGTAATCGGCAAAATCGTTCTCGCTCCCGCGCGCGTCGTTTTCTCATTGCTATCTCGCTTTAGCATAATTTTTCCGAGTATCGCCTTAATGACCTCATCCATCACAAGTAAATAAACCTAAAACCTATTTTTTTTTTTAATGTCGTTACCTACCTAAGAAACGCTGGCAAGTGTATTGCGCCTGTTCTTCTTGTCAGTTAAAAAAATCTTGAATTAATAAATTGATTTTGTTTTTATATTTAATTTTCACATGATTCTTGCACATTATTTTTACTGTCAGCGTTCAAGTTGAATCGTAATAATCTCTCCAGTTCCTCAGTTCGTAAGAACGCGTCATGTCACATTAAGTTGTCTCTGAAAATCCAGAGGAAACAATTGTCTGAAATAGTAACATAGTAATTCAATATGTCGCTCGGTTGATTTTGGAATAGTTCGTTCGCAGTGTCCTCTATATTGTGTAGAGTGAAATTCTGTAGTAGCACCTTTAGGGCTGACCCACACGTACCACAACCACAATACGTGGCGCATTTTATATCGGAAATGAAAGTTCAATTTACATGTTACCACATTTTGCTGTGATTATCGACCGCGTAAGTGATACCGACCACAACACTACCGTCAGTGACGCAGCGAAATAGCGGCCGGCCACATCGCAAACACAACACACACACACAGCACACAGTTTTACCAGGGGGGTGTCACTCCGCAGTTTAGGTACGTTCGTCCGGCGCGCCTGCCGGGCAGGCTTATCGCAGAAGGATGCCGCTCGGCTTGCACGCTCCACGTTGCGCGTAAAACGATTGATCATTTCTGTGATTTTTGTGCACCGAACAATGACTACTAAACGTTCTTATATTCCGTATAAAAGATACTATTGTGTTTACGGGTGTTTGAATAAAAGAAAGAACAAAAGAAACAACAAAACCAAACTCGCAAGTCGCTCGCAACCCTAACCAGCGAGCGAGCTGTTTGAGACTTTCATAGAAATAAGAACTCTCGCGCGTAGCTGTTGGATACAGTTTTTCTTGCATGCGCGAACTTTAGGTTATTATAACAGTAGACAAGCGATGACAAAACGACCGGAATTGGACTTTATTTTCATGCAGAAAGATTTATTTTTATTTGAATGAGTTTGCAGAGTGCGCCTTCTGTACCTTAGTTAGTACTATTATATATTCTGTGGTTTTACCTACAAAATGTTTGAATTCATCATTTTGCCACGTGAACTAAGCTAAGATTGCCCCCTCTGAACCAAAATTGCCCCCAAACAAGTTCTGGACCCGCGCCTGTACGACGTAACCACATCACAACTCCTAGCAACAACGGAACAACATCGTCATTTTCACGCATTGCCGCACAACCACCACGAAACTGCAAAAAGCTGCATCGATCGACACATTCGACACTATTCACACGAGACCACATTTTGTGGCTGCGATGTGGTGTGGTTGTGGTTTGTGGTACGTGTGGGTCAGCTCTATGTTTCTCTCACCCGTAGTCACGTAGTTCACCAACAGTTAACCGTTGTTTAATCATCGGTCAGTTGGTTGGTTAGCCAATCACGTGCGTTAACCAACCAACCAACCAACGGTTAACGTAACCGATTGTTGGTGAACTAGGCTCGGGCCCTCGACCCTTACTAATGCCCGAATACTCGTACGCTACTTATCTTTGGGAGCGTCTCAAACATCGCCCTGTCACTTTAAATATCAAACGTATGAAAGAGATGCCATGATGTTTGAGACGCTCCCAAAGATGATTTGCGTTCGAGAATTCGGGCGTAAGTCTGTCATAACATAGTCGACACACTCGACAGCGCGTCGAGGTTTATACGGGCTTAGTACTTGTCATTTAGTAGCTTGTCTTGATTAGTGACAAGTGAGAAGTTAACTGTTTACACGTAGGAATTAGCAGATGGTATTAGTTACCAGACATCCGTTCGAAATGGATCGCCGCTGCCATATTTTGCGTATATGTCGCCGTTTCAATTTGTCACTAAGCACTTGTCGTGGCTGTTTACACAACCTCTGCAAAGGACAAGTGCTTAGCGAACTGTGGTGGAGGTAGCCTTCTTGTCACTTAGAATAGGATGAGCTTTAAGGTATTCACTCGCACTGGCAGTGTCACTAATACTAAGCACTTATTCAGCCTGTTTACACGGCGGGTATTAGAATAAGGGACAACTTGACACGTACATAGCATTAGCTACTAAGCCCATGTAAGCTCTGCATAATGCAAAAATAATTAAAAATATAAATTGCAATAAAAAATAATAAATTGCAAACATGTTATTTTAGACAATAGGTACGATTCGTAACAAGTCAATCAAAATTTTTGAACAAATTACTTACCTATCTTTCGAATGAAATATGGTGTAACGAGGAGCCTGTGGCGAGTGGATAACACGCTCGGCCTGCGATCGTTGAGGTTAAGCAACTTTCGCAATGGTCGGTCACGGGAAGGGTGACCACAAATGTATTATCTCGAGCTTCTCCGTGCTTCGGAAGGCACGTTAAGCCGCTGGTCCCGGCTGCATTTGCAGTCGTTAACTACCAATTCGCATTGGGCCCGCGTGGTGGGTCATGCATGCATGATGGCCCATGCTCCTTATCCATGGAGACTTATAATGGCTGATGATGATGATGACGATGATAACGTTTCTGATTTACGAGTATTCATTTAGTAGGTATATCATTCATCATCATCATCATTTCAGCCATACGACACCTACTGCTGGGCATAGGCCTCCCACAAGGATCTCCACAACGGTCGGTCATGCGCTGCCCGCATCCAGCGGCTTCCCGCGAACTTGACCAGCCTCCTCATTCACGAACCATCGGAAACGCTTCCGACAGCGGAATGTCTGCCCTGTCTCTGCAACTCACTGTAGAATAGACAAAGACAAAATACAGAATTCAAATCCGATTCTGTTTCCGACGCGGCGACGGGTTGTGAATCAGGGGGTAGATCGTCTGTCCACCTTGTAGGGGGCCTGCCCAAAGAACGTCCGGTTCGCGATCTCTTTTCGAGATTCTCCGCGCTATGTGTCATGCTAGTATGTCATCACTGAAACGCAATTACATTCTTCATCATCCAGGTATGTGACGTCGTACAGAGCTCAAGAGAAGATGAAGTCAGGAGAGAGGACAGTGAGGATGTCCATCGTAGATGAGGACAGCGAGTACATGGCTGGACACGTCGTCGACGGTAAGTGCAATTACTTTAGCATCATTATTAGGCAGAGAGAACTATGCTTCGTTTCCTAGCATCACCGAGTCAGAAATAAAGAGAATGACACTGGTGAGTGAGATAGCGACATCGCTCGAAGGATTTTTCTGCTGAAGAGACAGAAGTTGGGTCTCAAAGCGAGAAGGCTAAAGGTTCTGCTAGCTAATAATGTGATAATTAGGCTGCAAAATTTACAATAATTTACATTTAATTTAATTATCATATTTTGTGCAAGAACATAAAGTATAAGTACTTCAATTTTCATTATCATTTTTACAAGCTTTTATTTAACTTGCAGTTCATGTGTGTCCGTTAGGGTCAAATCTTGCAAGCTTAATTTGACCCACTTCCGATTGAGCTGAAATATTGGACATGTGAAATTATTTCATTTTACACATTCCAAGTGAAATATTTCAAAAAATATATCATTTACGACATTTTATCAATAGTATTTGTCGTTTGTAATTATTTTCTCGGTTGACTGGCGCAATGAAACATTCATAGGTGTGTCCAAAATATTTCATACTTGCAACTTAAGTATGCCAATAAGGTTCGATGCCTTTTCAAAAAAAAACTTATTACCATTCATAATGTGCGTAGCATCTGTGACGACCTCACAAATGTAAGACTTTTGTTGTTTAATGTATTTTTAATAACTAAATGTAAGTTAAAATTTTTCTCCTTACTCCCCAAAGGCCGTAACCTTTACCCAGCCACTGGTTACCTGGTCCTCGTGTGGGAGACTCTGGGCATGATGATGGGAGAGCTGTTCACGGAGGTTTCCGTGGTGTTCGAGAACGTTCGCTTCCAGCGGGCCACCAACATCCCCAAGGACGGCAACTTGGAGTTCATCGTGATGATCCAGAAGGGCAGCGGGAACTTCGAGGTTAGTGCAATGAGAAAGAACACTGAACCTTTCTTCCGATCGATTGCTGTTCACATAAATTTTACTATTATTTTTAGGAAATTATCTGGATTTTTAGGAAATTTTCTGGCGGTGGGGTCAATTTTGTGTCGCATTGTAAATCGTAAATTGCTTTTGACGCCTTCATATATTTTTAGCAATAAAAGTACGTCTAAAGTTTCCTAGCAGTCCTAAATATAGCTTAAAACCCTTCGATCAACAATAGTACTAGATGAAGGCTCACTAACTAAATCAAAACTTTTTATGGCTGAGAAAAAAGGTTAATAATGTACGATCTTATGTCATAAATTACAGGAACTACTTCAATGACTATTGAAAAATAATTTGAATTATTTTGGAATTATTTTTCAAATAAATAAAGGTACGTTGTAGCTCAGTGGGCGCATATTTCCTCAGCCGTGTTTGTCACCCCAACTATGTATCTAGAACTAGGTGTTATTGTTGGTCGAATTGAAAACATTGGTTATTCACAAAAGTTTTCATATATCATAGCATTATTATAATAAATCTTGGCCCAAAACAAAGCCAAATGTTTCTTATTCTTGTTCATAAAGCACTAGAATTAGGTAATTTTGCATTAGAACGTTGTTCACTCATCGCTAATTTCCCTAAATTAGATCGTAGAAAGCGGCGCATCCATCGTGACCGGTCGCATATACGCCAAGAAGAATGTGGGCCAAGATTACCGCGTGTTGCCGCCCATGCCCGAAGCCAGCGGGCCCAACGTCAAACACATGCTCACCAAGGACTTCTACAAGGAGCTCAGGCTGAGAGGATACCAGTACAAGTAAGGATAAACGATGAAATTGTCGATATTAAGGCGGCGGCGCTTCCAAAGTCACCCGAAGAATTACATCAATACGTTGCATTAACCACAACTGAACTCACTCACCGGGAAGCGTCTACGAAGTGATTTCCGACGTGAGGGCACTGGGTGCTTTCCTGGCAGAGCTGGGCTGGCTGGCTGGCAGTAGTCCAGCTGCACACCCTCCACACGCAAAATAGGCGCAATAAAACGTCAAGTTGCGGAAAACACCCGTATCGAAGGAAGAAGAAGATCACAACTGAATTTTTTTACTGCGTGATTTATTTGCTGGTTCAAAAGCTAGTTAATAAGCTATGCGGAGTTATAGTTAACTTATTACTATATACCTAGTCATATCTTTTTAACATCTAACCAGCTGCCTTCAAAAGTCTAATCACTAGCACTAATACAGGTAGTTAAAAAAAACAGTTCAGAGATTATACTATGGGGGCCAACCATGAAATCGCGAAAAAGAACTCAGCTGTTCCATTCATTTCAGTCGAGTCGATGTTGTACTTTTGTATGATTCTGATTGGTTTTTTTTCGCGATTCTTTGGTTGACCCCATAGTAAAAAAAAACGTATTGATGGGCACTATCATCCCCTAAAATCTCTGCACTGTTTTTTTAACTACCTGTATACTGGCTACAGACTAGGCAGCTATAGAATAAATAGGTCTTTAAAACTCAGACTGATAACGTAGTAACAGTGAGTACAGTAGATACTAAATTGTGTTCTGTAAGGTTTTAAAACCAAATCATATTTGTCATTCCTAGTGGTCTCTTCCGCGGCGTAATCGGCTGCAATGTGGAAGGCACCCGCGGCCGGCTCTCCTGGGTCAACAACTGGGTCACCTTCATGGACTGCATGCTGCAGCTCAAGATCATCGGCCAGGACACCAGGGGCCTCTTCGTGCCCACCAGGATCGAGAAACTATCCATCGATGCCAATATCCATTACAATGCTATCTCTAAAATGAGCACGGACTCTAGCAAACATTCCTTCGAAATTAGGTCGTATCCAGATGTGGATGTCATCAGGTAAGCACTATTTTGCACTTTCTTATTTTATTATTTCTTGGTAACTGTATCTTTTATTTTTATTTTGATGATATAATCATTCATCAATCATGATAAATTCGCAAAGCCTCAAATACAAAGCTTGTCTTGGCTCTTTCATTTTAACAAAAATGTTGGTCTAAAGTACAGTTTGACACTAATTGCTGCTTTGTTGAATAGAGCTGGAGGTGTCGAAATTCGTGGTCTTCATGCTACTCCAATTTCGAAGAGGAATCCACTTGGCGTGCCTGTTCTTGAAAAGAACGTCTTCATTCCTAACTTCGGAACCAGTAAAATGAAGGTAGGGATTTCACTCTTCATTATACATTTCGATATTACCACCCGTAACTACTTTGTTTAAACAATCAATATAAAAAGTCAAATAAAATAAATATTTTATTATGGCTACTTATTTTCCATTTCATTATTATTGTTACTAAATGATAATCTGTAATCCAAACAGCTCGAAGACATTCTCAGAGCAGACCTCCAAACAGTTCTGGAAAATATCCAAACCTTCAAAGTCAAGAGCATTGAATACGTAGACGAAGAATACAAGAGAAATGGCTTGGAACCGATCATGGAGGCAGTTGCAGATGTATTAGGAGACATGCCGTTGATGCAAGCTGAGCTCTTGGTGGTCTCTGAAGATCCTATTGAGAACTTGCCTTCGAATATCACGGTGGAGAACAAGAAGCTGTCAGGGGAATCTAACGCCGTGGTGTTTATTGGAGCCAATCTGTTGAAGAGGGTCGATGTAAGGATACTGCTCAATATCTCCAATCTCAAGTTTATTTAAGAAATGTTTATCCTACTAATATTATAAATGTGAAAGTTTAGATGTTTGGATGTTTGGATGTTTGTTACTCAATCTCGCCAAAACGGCTGAACGGATTTGGCTGAAATTTGGGACTCAGATACTTTGTAGCCTGGAGAGGAACATAGACTACTTTTTATCCCGGAAAAATATCATATTCCCGCGGGATAACGTCATGAAGCCCACGCGGGCGAAGCCGCGGGTGGAAAGCTAGTCTTATATATGCTTATCTAGTGGCTTTTCATGGTTTTACCGGCGTGGTACCCGTTCCCGTAGGTGTATAGGGATAAAATATAGCCTAGTATGTTACACGGGATTAATGAAGCTTTCAAATGTTGAAAGAATTTTCAAAATCGCTTCAGTCGTTTTTGAGTTCATCCATTACAAACAAACATACAAATTAAAAATGAAATATTTTCAATTTACCATTTTAGTAAGTATAGATAATCATTGGAAAAAGATTTTTATTCTTTTCTTAGGTTATTTAATTGTTTTGAAATCACCATTATCTATCTTTTGCAATAATAGAATGAAAGTAGTAGTAGTGTACAGTCGAATCATTCGAATCGTGACCCACAATAAGTTTATTTTCCAACAGATATTAACATTCAAAAAGGTCGATATTCAAGCTTGTTGACAATGACACTGACCTTCCTGGTTTTGAAGCTTTCAAACAAATGATTAGCAAAATGGGTCATGATTCAATTGCTTCGACTGTACATAGATAATTCCTCTCGCCTTATGTTCTGTTTTTTTAACCGACTTCAAAAAAAGGAGGTGGTTCTCAGTTTGGTTGATTTTCTTTTTCTATTACCAGATTTTACAGCAAGGCATCGCGACACTCCGCGACAAATGCTTCATCATCAGTAGGGAGAAGGACCGTCCGGACCCAAAGCGTTTTTCTGACAAGTACGACATCATTTGCATACACGACACAGGCTTAGAATACATTGTTCTTCTGAGGAAGAGAGTTGGTGCGAGACCTGCTAAGTTCGTCAAGATTGTCACTACCGATGACACCTACGCCTGGATCGATAAGGTTAAAGAAGAACTTAAAGAAGGAAGAAAAGTGGTTCTTTACACAGAAGACGAGCATATAAATGGTCTTCTTGGTCTTGTGAACTGTTTGAGAAGAGAACCTGGTGGTGAAATTGTTTATGGAATGCTTATCGCCGATCCTTCGGCTCCACCCTTCAACCCTGACTTGGAAATGTACGAAGAACAGCTGGATAAGGATTTGGCTATCAATATTTTCCAAGATGTAAGTATTTTGCTTATTGTAAACTAGAAGGATGGTCTCGAATATACAATAAGTGGTATCAACGAACGTTTTATAGCATATAAATTAAATATGTTATATTTTGTGATAGATGAGTCGAATGTACGATTTTTTTCGTATTGATCGTATTTTTGTCTGTGCTAATCTTTGGTATGAATAAACGGGGAATATATTAGGCGTTCGGGCATTCATATTCAGGCCATATACAGTCTTAGATTTAAAGTAATAGCGAGCCCAGGCTGTCATCCGTGACTCTTCGGAACACGCAATGACAGCCCGGGCTATCAAGATTCATGATTCAAGATTCAAATTTGTTTATTCAATTTATATTGTTATTTACAATACTTGTGAACGTCATAGAAGCTACGCCATCGGTTCGCAAACCCTACAGCGGGAGACCTTGGAGAAGAACCGGCAAGAAACTCCAAGGGTTGTTATTTTCTCCCTGTTTTATTTCATACAGAGATATCGTCCGGGTCCTCAAAGGTTAAGCTTTCTTTATTCCTGTTAACCTTACAAACTCTTCCAGGGTCAATGGGGCTCGTACCGGCACCTTCTGATCGGCGACCTGGACACCGTCCGCGTCAACCACGCGTACGTCAACACCACCACCATTGGTGACCTGTCAACCCTCTCATGGCTCGAAGGACCAATCAGACCCAACCAGGTGTTCAAGAATCCAGACAGCGTGCTTTTACATGTAAGTCAGAATACTAATTCAACTATTATATCTTCATCAGCTATAGGACGCTTACTTCTGGGCATAGGCCTTCCCCAAAGATGGGGTTGGCAAAATCGCCACGCTTGTCAGATGGGTTGGCGATCGCAGTAAGGCTTGCTGTTTCAGGGAGACGCTGCTGCCCATCTCCTCATGGCGGTTTTCCCCTCTGTCGCCTCTTACGACGTCCACGAGAAGAGCATTGGGCGGCCAACCCGACTTACTTTTCATACAAACGCTCTTACGTGATTATGGCGTTGTAACAGATCCTTCTTTGAAACTTTTGAACTAATAGGTAGGTATCTTATGCACTACCTAGATCTAGGTTTCTATCGAAATAAATCAAAATTTGAAGATACAAATTCAGTATAAGCCTCCAAAAATCTGATTTGTTGCACAAATTTAACTGAACTTTGGGCGTTCATAATTACTCATAAATAAAAGCAAAGAAAATATTATGATAGAAACCTTGCAAATGTAATGGAGATTCTAAATGACAAACATTTATTTCACAAACTTGTAATTCTTACTGAAAAACACGTAATTCCTGGAACAAGTTTCCGCACACTATTTTTCGTTCAAAGTTATCGCGTTCTCACTTGCTCACTCACTCAACTCACTGTCATTGCGCTGGATGAAACAACAAGCTTGTCAACTTCTTATCAACAATGACAGGAAGGGCCCTCTTAATGTTTTGGGATTGTTTGTTCACCGGTGGTGATACAAACAATCCTTTAATCACACACTAAAAAAAATATTCCGCTACTTCCGTTTCTTGAGTGGTTTATTCAGAAATAATCCAACTAAGCTGATGTGTTCTCCTACCCAGGTGTACTGCTCAGCGCTAAACTTCCGTGACGTGATGACGGCGATAGGGCGCGTGACGGTCGACGCGGTGGCGCGCGGGCGACTGGCTCAAGAGTGCGTTCAGGGATTCGAGATTGTGGGGAAGACGCCCAAGTAAGTATACCAAATGCTATTTGATTCTGGGTTCTTTGGGGATACCTTTGAGCACATCATCTGGAAAATATATCTATAGTCTATTTTATTAACAAACGAGTACCTACTGAGTGAGAATATTTCTTTCGCTCATTTGCTATATTGTCAGGGTTAGATGGGTCATTACTCATTACCCATCCAAGACTCATCTCACTCTATCAATATTGGAAATGAGCGAGAGACATATACTCAGTACTCGTTTGTTAAAAAAGCAAACCATAGCGCTTTATTGAAATACTAATACTAATACTACTAATATTATATTTTTCTCCATGCCTGAATCTGCAAAATTCCTAAATAATTAAAGTCCTTTATGATCCTAATCGTTGAAGCAACTTTCGCCATGGTCGGTCACGGGATGGGGACCAAAAATTTATTATCTCGAGGTCCTCCGAGCTTCGGAAGGCACGTTAAGCCGTTGTTGGTCCCGAATGCGTTTGCAGTCGTTACTACCCACCAAACCGTATTGGGCCCGTGTGGTGGGTCATGGCAAGAATGCTTCTTATCCCTCCAGGCCTGTGCCCCACCAGTGGGGACTTATAATGATAATGCTCCCAAACGTAACAAGATTCGAATGCTGTGCCTGTGCAACATTTTAATACTAATAAACATCGACAGTGGTTCTCGTGTGATGGCCATGGTGAGCAACCGTGGTCTGGCCAACTTGGTCGAAGCCGACCGCATGCTGATGTGGAGCGTCCCAGACGAGTGGAGCTTCGAGGAGGCAGCCACTGTTCCCGTCGCCTACGGCACCGTCTACTACGCCATGGTAACATATCTCTAACACCACACACCACCATAACCATACACTCACTAACGGCCAGAATTAATAACCTATCCACAGATAGGGATAGGTGCGATCCAGATTAGTTGCTAGGCAACACCTAGCAACACCCTGGCAACTGTCGTTAATTCTATGTTAATATCAAGCGTTGCATAGCAACTAATCTAGATCGCACCTATCCCTATCTGTGGATAGGTTATTAATTCTGGCCGTAGATCACCATGCCAGGCGTCCGTCACCCGCTCAAGAACCCGAGATAAGTGCCTACCGCTTTTGGTATGTCTCGGGATACCAATTTAATACAATTTACAGCGGGCCGCCGCCCGCCCGAGCGCGATAGAATATATGCGATAGAAAAAGATGCAACGAGTGGCCGTTCGTAATTTGCGCCGTACAAGCTAATTTCACTTTATTGCGTTATAGGTGATGATAGGCCAAATGCAACGCGGCGAATCCATCCTGATCCACGCGGGCTCTGGCGGCGTCGGGCAGGCTGCCATCAATGTGGCACTGCAC
The DNA here is from genome assembly GCA_949710035.1 of Crambus lathoniellus. Lineage (NCBI taxonomy): Eukaryota > Metazoa > Arthropoda > Insecta > Lepidoptera > Crambidae > Crambus > Crambus lathoniellus. The sequence goes on from OX453317.1 coordinate 22,186,529, forward strand.
TTTGGCTGCGAGGTGTTCACCACCGTCGGCACTGCTGAGAAGAGGGCCTTCATCAAGAAGCTGTTCCCTCAACTCAAGGGTAAGTTACAGGACAGTATAGACATCGTTATGGTGACGTCATCAATGTTGCACTGCACTTTGGCTGCGAGGTGTTCACCACCGTCGGCACTGCTGAGAAGAGGGCCTTCATCAAGAAGCTGTTCCCTCAACTCAAGGGTAAGTTACAGGACAGTATAGACATCGTTATGGTGACGTCATCAATGTTGCACTGCACTTTGGCTGCGAGGTGTTCACCACCGTCGGCACTGCTGAGAAGAGGGCCTTCATCAAGAAGCTGTTCCCTCAACTCAAGGGTAAGTTACAGGATAGTATAGACGTCGTCATGGTGACGTCATCAATGTTGCACTGCACTTTGGCTGCGAGGTGTTCACCACCGTCGGCACTGCTGAGAAGAGGGCCGTCATCAAGAAGCTGTTCCCTCAACTCAAGGGTAAGTTACAGGATAGTATAGACGTCGTCATGGTGACGTCATCAATGTTGCACTGCACTTTGGCTGCGAGGTGTTCACAACCGTCGGCACTGCTGAGAAGAGGGCCTTCATCAAGAAGCTGTTCCCTCAACTCAAGGGTAAGATACAAACTAAATTTTTCTATTGAATTTTACATATTTTGTAACAATAAAGAGGAGATAGTGGCGGCTCAAGCTAGGTCTTTGGATTTTTCTGGTCTGGCATTATATTTTACATGATTATGATTATGATTTACAGTATTATAATGTTTACATGGCTTTAGATAATTAATGTGATTGTAAGAAATGATTATTGTTTATTTATAAATAATATTTGCTCACAGACAGTCACATCGGCAACTCGCGTGACACATCGTTCGAAGACATGATCCGGCGCGAGACAAAGGGAAAGGGGGTTGACTTGGTCCTGAACTCGCTCTCAGACGAGAAACTTCACGTAAGTATTAATTATTACAAGCTTTTTATTAACTTGCCATGTTAGTTAGTTAGTTTGTTAGTTAGTGGGGGACAAATCTTGCAAGCTTAATTTGACCCACTTCCCGGTGTCCGATAGAGCTGAAATTTTGTATACAGGTTTGGTTTAGATGACAATACAATATTTAAGTACAGTCAGCAAAAAAGCTTGTCATGAAAAAGAAATTTTTACTAAAAACTTGTTATTAGCTTGCCATGTTAGTAAGATGTTAGTTAGTGGGGGACAAATCTTGCAAGCTTAATTTGACCCACTTCCTCGTGTCCGATGGAGCTGAAATTTTGTTTATTTGAAACAACTTATTTTTAATAGAGAGTTTTAACTAACAATAAAACTTACCTATTATTTTTCCTGAGATATCCGGAATCCATGTTGAGTTTAGCCTTCCGTTTTTCGCGCGTTTCCGCCTTAAGTTAGCTCTCTTCCGCTAGGAGGCGCCACCTACTTCGGTCTGAAGTTGTCCGTATTTCCCGCAAACTAACGCACTGTTGGCGCGCTTTTATTTCGTCATTATACGTCTTGTACCAGGTAGGAATTATTTGGATTCCGGATATCTCAGGAAAAATAATAGGTAAGTTTTATTGTTAGTTAAAACTCTCTATTATTTGTTCCGTCATCGATATCCGGAATCCATGTTGAGTGATGTGTTTGATTTCTCCTGGTACCTAATGCTATGATGCTATAATGTGTTTTAAGTTTTAAAAGGATTAAAATTTTAATTAATGAAAATTTCAAATCTTAAACAGACAACTTTATTTATTGATTTTCTATTTAAAACTGTAATCGAGACTCAGAGAAAATCAAAAGTTATACAAATAAACCATATTGTAATTACTAGTATTTCAATCATATTGCTTGAAAATATTGCGATAGTGAAACATTACTCACAAGATTACTACAATTAGTAACAATCGGTCTGCAGTAATAATTTTTAAATGTATGTTCTTGTCTCCAATAACCAGTAGCTAAAATCTTGTCAATAGAAAAGTTTTCTAACCAGTTTAATGAAGAGACCGCAGACCGCACCGACCCAGGTGACGCCTCAACTCCAGCTTCACGCAGCACAGCCTTTATCCATCCTCCTATTATTGTTTTAGTAGCAGGTTTACATTGACCTCTAGTAGTAATAAACAACTCTGACCAATTTCCTTCATTACGACGTTCTTGCGAGACTTCTACTAAACGTCGAATCCAGTACACTGCATTCAGATTTTTGTCAGGGTGTTCTTTAATCTTCCAGCCAGACTGTCGGTGATTGGCGTTATCCGTTTTTGAACCAAAAACGGGCCACATTTCTATAGCATCACCCTGGTCTATCAGAAAATCTGGACCAATCCTTAGCAGTGTAAGGTCATGTACTCGACGGCTAGATGCTAGCAATAGTAAAACTGCAACACGTTGGGAAACTTGGTAGAAGTTATCTTCGACAGGACTATTATTACACAAAAATACTAAAACTTGTCTTGGATCCCAAATAGGTGGTTTCGATGCTTTAACTTTTTCAACAGAAATCGCTCGCAAGATCTGTTTTACTAAAAAATTTGATGGCACATCTTGCTCGCTCATTTTTGTAAAAGTTGCTATCACCGATTTGTGTACTAAAATCGTTCTGTAAGCCAAACCTTCGTAAATATGTAGATGGGCCAAATATCTAGCCACTTCAGAAAGATTAGGGCATTTAAAGTCTAGAGAATTAGCCAAACACCGCCTTTTCCACTTATTCCATGCGGGAACATATGTTCGAATAGTTGATTGTCTCTAACTAGTTAAAAACAGGGATTTTTCTGGTTCTGTCCAATCTTTAATGATGTCTGCCCACCTTGTATCAGCCAAGCCTCCAAGAATATGTTGCGAACTTCCGGCGGATGCAATCCTGTTCTCGTGTCCATCAAAACCTGAGGCAGGTTCGTTATTTGAAGCGGTTTCTGAATGGCTCTCTGTTGCAGGTCCGCCAACCAGAATACCTTTTCCCACCTGGGTGCTATCAGTATGTACTTGCCGCGCGCCGAGTTGAGGTGGTTCAGAACTTGGGGCACCAGGTTGGGCGGAGGAAATATCCAGGCCAGGTCGTAGTCCCAGCACTGCAGAAAAGCGTTGTGAAATACTGCTTCTTCGTCTAGTGGATTCATTGAAACGTACTGTGGTACCACGTGAGCTGTCCTCGAGGCAAAAAGATCCACTTCTGGCACTCCCCAGCGCTGGAACACGGCTGTGGTCGCTTGCGGCAATAGGTGCCACTCTGGACTCGTCTTCTTGCGTGACAGTGCATCGACTTCTGTTGAAATATGTTGAAGTAGGTAGATGGAAGTTGGGTGCGTATCAAGTAAAACCAGATGTTTGTAGTAACATGTTGTATTGTCAAAGGTTACAATACAAGAGCCAGCAATAATTAAAATGCATTATATTTAACTATACTAATTAGTAGGTCATCAGCGACATACGTCATGTTGCAGAGCGTAACAGTAAGTTACGGTGCAAGTCTAAATACGGGCAATACGGCTATACTACACCTCCCCCGAAAGTCATCCTTTACCCCCGGAGAAAAAGAAAAAAACATGTGACGTACATCGTTGAGAACCTAATTACACAAAATAAAATATAAACAAATTACACATTTTTTTGTCCTTATAAAATATCACAACATTTTTATATAAAAAACAACTTAATTACAAAACAATTTAGTGTTATTCTTATGAGTTACATATTCTTTATTATTTTTAAGAATTTTTACATTTGGCGAAATTTCTTCTATAACTAAAAAAGGACCATTCCAAATTGGATCTAACTTATTGCCAACTTGATTCTTAATTAACAAAAAGTCACCAGGTTTGTATGTTAGTGTATTTATTTTCTTATCATATGTTAGTTTTCTGTTGGTCTTACTTATTAACAAATTATTCTTAGCATCTATCTGTGCTTTTTGCAACCTATACTTAAATTCCTTAGGATAACTATCGTAATTATAAAGAGGGTCGACAGAAGTACTCAAATTAGTTGGTAAATTACACAACTTTCCAAAAACTAACTCGTGAGGAGTGTATTGTGTCTCTGTATGAACTGTGGTGTTAAAAGAAAAACACCAATAACTTAACCAACTACTCCAATCAGATTTGTTATTACTACACATTATTCTGAGATAAGCACCTAGATGTTTGTGTGTATTTTCTAGTGCTCCCAAAGTCTCATGGTGGTAAGCAGTAGAATTTAATTTTTTAACTTTCAATAAGCTACAAATATCCGTAAACACATTACTCATAAATTCGGTTCCCTGATCTGTAATGATCTCTTTTGGGACACCATAGCGCAATATGAAGTTATTCACAAATGACCTACTCACTGATTCCGAGTCTTTCTTTTCTAAAGGATACGCTTCTACAAACTTAGTTAAGTTGCATTGAATGGTTAATATATAACTAAAATTTAAATTATCTACATCTAAGGGGCCCACTAAATCTAAACTAATACGCTCGAACGATGTGTTCGGAGTCGTCGTAATCACCATCGGTTCATGGGTATTTTTATTTGTATGTTTCTGGATTTGACAGTCCTTGCACTTTTTAACATAATCATGGACGTCACGGCTCATATTTGGCCAAAAATAATATTGTTTTATATTATTTAACATTCTATTCACGCCAGCATGGCCACTGGTCGGTAATAAATGGAAATCATTCAGTATGACTCTAATTTCATCTGAGTCGTATACTTTTGTAACATTTTTTGTTACTAAAATACGAGGATAATCACACTTGCGTTCTAAAAACTTCTTTAAAAATATTTGATTTCCTTTATCTTTCACAATAACTAGTTCATCAATGCTTAGTTTTCTGCAAAATTCTTCTAATTCCCTCGCTAACACGCCTACGGTAGATAACGATCGGGATAATAGATAGATGCAAAACTTAGAAGGCACATATACAAAGTTACCTTTAATACTTATTATTTCCTCTTTTTCCTTCTTATATAAATTACTACTCAACACTAGTTCTATACATTGTCGTGGTCTTTTCAGTATTTCCACAGTTTTCGGCTGATCAGACCTAGAACTAATGGAAGCCTCAGTTGTCAAGTCTGTGTGGCTTTTGTCATTATTAATTAAACGTTTACGATTCTGTGCTCTCGTCGTGACTGATACAACGTGTTCTCTCATATTTTTTAAATCATCACTATTGCTCGGCAGCCGGCTCAATGCGTCTGCAGCTGCATTTTGCCGTCCCGGAATATATGCTATGTCGAAATCGTATTCTTCTAAATATAATCTAAATTTAGTCAATCTACTCGATGGATCAGTCATTCCGAAGAGATAAATTAATGGCTTATGGTCTGTTATAATTTTAAACCTTTTGCCATAAAGATACGGTCTAAAATGTTTAGTGGCCCATACTATCGCTAACAACTCTAACTCTATCACTGGATATCGCGTTTCTGTGGGTTTCAAGTTACGACTAGCGTACGCGACAACCTTGCCGTTGCTATTAGACAGTACGGCGCCTAAACCTATCTTTGATGCGTCCGTATGTAAAATAAAAGTGTTATTCTCTGAAAAATCTGGGTAATCTAAAACTTGTGGACTTATAAGTGCTTCTTTTAATGTAAGAAATGCAGTTTCGCATTCAGAAGTCCAATTAAATTCGACATTCTTTTTCGATAAGTAATTTAAAGGATAAGCTATATCTGCGAATTTATGAATAAACCGTCTATAATAGTTAGCAAATGCAACGAATCTTTTTACGTCGTCAGTACTTTTCGGTCTTGGATAATTTGTCAAAGCAATTATTTTCTCAGGATCAGGTTCGACTCCCTGTGAGGTTATTTTGTGACCTAAGTACATAATTTCTGTCCGTAAGAATTCGCACTTTAATGGATTTAGTTTTAGATTACTACTTCTAAAACGCTCTAAAACACTTATTAAATTCTTATTATGGTCAAAAATAGAATTCCCTATTACTATGCAATCGTCCAAGTAAACAAAGCATTGTTTATAATTAAGACCTGACATGGCAATAGTCATAAGCCTAGAAAAAACACTAGGACTGGTCTTAAGTCCCATTGGACAACGCTTCATTTGGTACATTTTATCTGTTGTGAAAGCAGTGAATTTACGAGACCGATTATCTAATGAAATTTGATACATTTTGTCGAGGTTAAAAGCGGTGTATTTTCTAGAATTTTCATCCAAAGAAAGTTGGTAATAACTTTGGGAAAGGTCAAGTTTTGAAAAATATACACTTCCTGACAGAGAATCTAAAATTTCGACTATGTTAGGTAATGGAAACTTGTCGTCGACTATCTTGTTATTTAACTGTCTATAATCGACAACTAATCGCCATTTTTTCTCTCCATTTTTATCAGATTTCTTAGGAACAAGCAAAACCGGGCTAGACCACTCGGATGTGGTCTCCTCTATAATGTCGTTATCGAGCATTTCCTGAATCTGTTTTTGAACCTCCTTTTGCAACGCGTTTGGGATTCTGTAAGGCTTGACGTACACTGGACTTGTATTATCTTTTAACTTAATCGAATGTTGCAACAAGTTTGTAGTACTGAGCTTGTCGCCTGGCAAGTGAAAAACGTCAGCGTACTTAGCACAAATCTTCTCAATACTTAACTGCTCATCTTTATTTAAGTATGAACTTAAGTTAAGCAAATTAAATAAAGTCTTTACCCTATCGACACTTATTTTTTGTTTGTCAAAACTACATTCGTCAAAATAATTTAAACTATGATATTCTAAACTTGAAAAGTCTACCTCTATCTCGGTATTATTTGTATTTAAAATACGTATAGGGATTCGACCATTGGTTGGTTTAGATATCAAACCTGCAACAAATACACCTTTCTGTATTTCTTGCGCCAAAGTAACACAGTCTGCGCGTTGACTGGTAGGTATGTATTTGATTATCTCGCACCGTGGCGGAATAATATGGACAAAACTACTATTGTTATTATTTATAGGTACCTCTATAGTACAAGTATCATTACATAATGTTAAGGAACTATTCTTATAATTAATTACAGCTCGGTAACGCTGAAAAAAATTCTGACCTATAATACCATCAGCATAACATGTTAAATCCCTAAATATATAAAACTTTTGTTTGAAAAATAATTCATTAAAATTTAAATCTAAATAAATATATCCTTCTGATACTAAATTTCCACTAATTCCCTTTATAGTGATTTCCTCTTTAAACATACTTTGCAATAATTCGGGATACATTTGAAGCCATTCGTATTTCAAAACGCATAAACTAGCTCCACTATCTACTAATAAATCAATCAAATTGTTACCTATCTTACAATTAACTATGCTCGTATTATTATAACTAAAAATACCGTTATTTAATTTAGGCAGAAAAACGTGATTAAAATTATGGTTATAATGACCTACATTGTCATTTTGTTGCACTTGGTGGATCCGCGGGGCGGGCGGGGCGCGGGCGGACTGCGAACCTCGCGCTGACCGTGCAAAATACTGCGTAGTGCGTTTACCTCTGTGACCTGTATTATTCACAGCTGGTTGCGAAATATTATTTCTATTCATAGCGCTATAGTTTCGAGAAAAATTGTTTCCCTGGCCACGATTAAAATGTTGTCCCCTTACCGAGGAATACTTACCTCTATTGTTGAAAAACTGGGGAGCACGATAGGGACAGCGCTCCTGTGAATAGTGAGCGACCTGGTCGTGCCCTGAGGACAAGACTTGTTCATCGACAGCAGTTCTGATAGCCTCTGATAAAGATGAAAATTGCCTCGAAGCAATTATAGTGCTAAGCCTCGTGTCAGACAAACCATCAGCGAATCGCTTAATCGCTGTCTTTTCGTTCATTGATCTTAGAAATTCAAACTTACTATCATCATTATCGGCTTGTGAGATAGTCAAATTGACGAAAAGATCCTCAATCTCAGACCCAAATGATTCTATGGACCTTCGTCCCTGTCTAGTACGAAACAGCTTGGTCTGAAGGGCTTCTGTCGACTTCTTAGGGAGTAAAAATTTGCGCATGTCCAAAACTAAATCTATAATACTAGCATAACTGGATTGTAATCTTAACTTGGCGCTAGATGACAGCCTAGTTTTAAGAACAAAATCTATGAGTAATGGTTTTGATTCCTCATTAATTATTGAACTATACATATTAATTCCGTCTATTAATTGTTTCGTGACATCCTCTTGTCCCGTCATGTTGGGTAACAAGGCAATTGCCGTTTTTATATCGAAATTTGATTTAGCCATTTTACTAGTTGTTGGACTCGTTATTGACTCATAAAACTTATCTTCGGAACTAATATTACTACACGGCTCACTGATCACTAATTGCTTAATTTTTCTGTAAACTAATTTAATATCCTCAAGTACTGATTTAATAAAAGTAACTTCAGAAGAATCTAACTTTGATTCTTTATTCAGCTCGGACACAATATACTCAACGTTACTGTATATAATTTTCGCTTCCTCTAATTTTTTACTACCTATTTCCTTCTGTCGTCTCTCTGGACCTAATTTCACTAAACTTTCTCGAATGTGATTTAACTTTTGTAGTAACTCTGGTAACTGTTGAGACATACTATTATATTACTTGAAAAAATATGTTAATCTAAATTTCAATAACAAATTAGCTAAAAAATATATCTTTTACTAGAGAAAAATAAACGAACCAACTTAAAATAAAATACCGTGATTGAAACGAAGAGTGACGCAATAGCGCATCGCGGCGATGTGGCAAGCCGGGAGCGACGACATGTCGGCAGCGCGGGGCACGTAGGCAGCAGCACGTGGCGCGGCAGGCAGCAGGCTGCTCGACGAGTGGGCCGGGCTATACCCTGGACTCCGTGGGCCGGGATAATCCCTGGACTCCGCTCCAACTGGGCCGGGCTATACCCTGGACACCATCCTTGACCCGTACGCTTCTTTCTTCTTTCTTCATATTCGTCTATAATGTTTCGGGAATTTTCTATAATATATCGGGAAACTTCTCTTTAATATTTTCTTCTATAAAAAAAAATGATATTTATTCTTCTAATCTTCTTAAAAATAATATTTTCGTCGAAATTGCGTTTCTTCTTTAATGGTCTTCATTCTTCTTAAATAAAGGTTTCTTCTTTCTTCAAAAGTCCAAATTCGTTGAATGCAGGGTCGCCATGAAATATGTTGAAGTAGGTAGATGGAAGTTGGGTGCGTATCAAGTAAAACCAGATGTTTGTAGTAACATGTTGTATTGTCAAAGGTTACAATACAAGAGCCAGCAATAATTAAAATGCATTATATTTAACTATACTAATTAGTAGGTCATCAGCGACATACGTCATGTTGCAGAGCGTAACAGTAAGTTACGGTGCAAGTCTAAATACGGGCAATACGGCTATACTACACTGTATTGTATCGCCCGGGGAAGTACTGAGCCGTCAAACTTACGTTTAGGTGATCGAGGAGGGCCAGGAGCTGTCTGGTCAGTTGTAATTGTTTCTTGGACCTCGTGCCTCCTTCCTTGTTTATATAGGCAACGACAGTGCGGTTGTCCGTCGGTAGGACAACGTGGGCGTTTTTCAGATGCTGTTGCTCCTCTTGAACCGCTAGGTAGACCGCCAACAGTTCTTTGCAATTGACGTGCCAGCTCTGTTGTTTCGCCGTCCATTGACCTGATAGAGAGGTCTGCCCGAGCTGCGCTCCCCAGCCCACGTCGGATGCGTCCGTGGTGAGCAGATGTCTGATGGGTTCCATATGTAGGGGTGTTGAACTGGAAGCCATCATTACCCACCAATTCATCTCGGCTAGAACTGGATCCGGTATCGTGAATTGTCTGTGGGGTTGCAGTTTCGGCAGTCGTCTGCTGTAGAACTGCATAGTCCGGCAGTGGAGTCTTCCCCTTGGGATGACGTACGAAGCAAAGTTGAGTCTCCCCATTAGGGACTGGGCCTGTCTGAGGGACCAACTGCCTCTCTGTTCTCGTAGTGCACTGCGGAGCGTTTGGCACTTTGGTTCCGACAGGGACTTGGTGTTGTGTTGTGTGTCCCAGGTAACGCCTGAAACTCTAGGCGTTGTGTCGGAACCAGAACAGATTTCTCGAAGTTGACCGTCCATCCCAGGCGTTGAAGTAAAAGGACTGTAGTTCTGACCTGTTGTTGAAGCTGCTCGTAGGACTGATTTACCAGTAAAAAGTCGTCCAGGTACACCACGCAGCGAATTTTGTGGCTTCTTAGGTGTTCCGCTATCCAATTGGTGACAGAGGCGAAAATACCTGGAGCTGCCGATAGTCCAAAGGGTAGGCAAGTCATCTCGTAAAGGGTGCCGTCGTAGCTTGCCCTGAGAAATCTGCGGTGCTGTGGATGAATGGGCAGATGAAAGTAGGCTTGGCATAAATCCACCTTCACCATCCAGTCGTTTGGCTGAAGAAATGAAGGTACACGAAAATGGCTGAACAGTTGAAAGTCCCTGGTTCGTACAAACTCGTTCAGTCTTTTCAGATTGAAAATCTGGCGAAATGATCCGTCTGGTTTTGGGATCAGAAAAAATGTTGATAGGTAGCTGGGTGACAGCTCTGCTTCCTCGAGAACCTGATTTTCGATCATCTGATTGATCTGGTGTGTCATTTGATAAGACTGTTTTGTTGCAAAACTTTTCATTAGCAGGTTGCTCGGATATACAAGAGGTGGCTTTAAAATAAAAGGAATTCGAATACCTTCCAAGAGTTTGCAGATTTCTACTGGTGCGCCCAGCTGTTGCCAAATAAGTTGATATTGCGCAAGACATCCTCCTCGAAAGGTCGGCAAGTCATGCGCGACGGTTTTTGTGTCTTGGTGGGGAACGGGAGCGGGTCGGCTTGTCCTTGAACTGCTTCTGTTTCTGGTGGGAGCCTCTGTTCTTGTTACCTTTATATTTGTTGAACTTGCCTCTTTTCTGGGAGCTTGGAAAACGAAATGTCTTGTCTTTCGGCTGATCATTTGTAGGACCCATTCCCCTGTAACCACCGCTAGTGCTAGGGCCACCACGACCAGCATCATAGTTGGAGCTCTGCATCGATGACACTTTCGAAGAGTTTTGTCTGAAAACTAATTTATCAGCCCCCCCTATTTTCTGTATGTAACTGCAAAGAGTATGGCTATCGAATAGATCTTCTGTACTTGGTGGGATCTTTTCCAACCCAGCACTTAAATACTCATCGGGGATTTGTTTAAGTAAGGTATCTCTACGTAAACGAATAAAGTCTGATCTTCTGCCGCACGCCATTTGCAAAATGTCATCACTAACGTTCATAAAAGCAGAGTTTTTATTAAATAACTGCTCAACTTTTGTAAACAGGGATGAAGGAGTTAACTGAGTATCCTTTTCACCCGACCAGTTAATCAATTGTTGCAAATTATTACGCAATTCTTCTTTTTGAATAAGCATTACATTAGTCATCGCGGCAAAAGAACGTTCTAAAAGGTATAATCGGTAATCTTCATTATTAGGCGCCTCAAATCTCTTTAATTCTTCGTTAATTTTAAGCTCGACAAAACCGGGGGTAGATAAATATTTCTTTTGTGCTTCCACAAATCGAATTGAAAGCCATTCGCCACTATTGAAACGTTGAAGTTCTCCTAATGTCTTTAATCGTTTGTCATTGGATATTGGATACAAAGGATCTTTTACAACTACAGTGCATTCCGGAATATTAAGCTGAGCCTTCTCCGCACTCGTGCTAGGCGGTGGTTGTAAAATTAGTTCATTAACAGAATCGATATTTTTCGCTTGTGGCATAACTGTCGAGGGAGGCTCGCTTTTATGGCCATTGTTACAACAATTAACTTGCGATTGTGTAATTAATGAAGTCAAGAAGTTAACTTGTTGAGATAAAAATTCCAATTTCAAATCACTCACATGACGTGTCCGCTTTCTCGGCGGTGGACCGGACTCCATCTCCGCTTCCGACTTACCGGACACTTCGCTTTCATCGCAGCTAGAACTCGACGATGACGATAACGCACTGTTTTCACTTATTTTTCTTTTTTGTGATTCTACTTCACCACTTTCATTATTTTCCATCACGAAAGAGAGAACAATTTAAATTAAATTTTACATTTTAATAATAACCGTCAGGTATTTGTAATTTTTTAACTTAAGACGTCCGAACGCAACGAAAAACGACGCTATAATGACGAAATAAAAGCGCGCCAACATGGCGTTAGTTTGCGGGAAATACGGACAACTTCAGACCGAAGTAGGTGGCGCCTCCTAGCGGAAGAGAGCTAACTTAAGGCGGAAACGCGCGAAAAACGGAAGGCTAAACTCAACATGGATTCCGGATATCGATGACGGAACAAATAATTGAATTACTTACTCTAAATGTAGGTACTTATTTTGGAGGAGCCTGTGACGCAGTGGTAAACGCGCAATCGTTGAAGTTAAGCAACTTTCGCGCTGGTCGGTTACGGGATGGGTGACCAAAAATGTATTAAATCGAACTCCTCCGTGCTTCGGAAGGCACGTTAAGCCGTTGGTCCCGGTTGCGCTTGCAGTTGTTAATACCCACCAATCCGCATCGGGCCCGCGTGGTGGGTCATGGCCCATTCTCCTTCTTTACGTTACATACTTACGAGAAATGTCTATCAGTTTTCAAATTTCATTGTATATCATACTCTGTAATCATTCACAAATCATGCCAAAATTTTGTACCACCCTTCCTTGGTTTTGATATCCGTCTCGCAAGTGTTAGGCTAAATCAATGTTTGTAATGTCTCCTGTTTATTTACTGTCCAGGCGTCCGTCCGCTGCCTCTGCTACCGCGGCCGATTCCTCGAGATCGGCAAGTTCGACATCAGCAACAACACGCCGATCGGGATGTACTTCTTCCTCAAGGAGACCTCCTTCCACGGCATAATGCTCGACTACATCTTCGTCCAGAGTGCGGAGTTCAGAAAGGTCAGTGTCAATTTAGCAGCCAGTTTTTTTTATATATTTATTACTTAAAATGTGGCAAACGAATTGACGAGCCACGTGATGGGAAGTAGTTATCGTCGCCCATGGAAATCTACAACACCAGAAGGGTTGCATATGCCTTGCTAGCCTTTGTGTTTTAGGGTCCTATTTACACGCTTTCTTCAGTTTAACCATCACTTAAAACACTCTAGTATCTGCACCTACCTGCTACCGCTGTCGCTTTCTCGTTATCAGCAAGTTCAATGAAAATGGGTAGTAGCTTTCTCGTGATCAGCAAGTTCAACATCACCAACAACACGCCATTACGGGTCCTCGAGGAAACCTTCCACTGCATCATGATCGACAACATTTTTAACCAGATCACCGAGTTCATACCGTACCTTCTACCGCAGTAGGTTCCTCGAATTTCGACATCAGCAACTACACGCCGATCGGGATGTACTTCTTCGTCAAGTAGACCTCCTTCCACAGCATCATGCTAGAATATATCTTTAACCAGAGCGCCAAATTCAGAAAGGTCAGTGGCAATTTAGCAGCCAGTGTAATCATCACTTAAAACACTCTAGTATCTGCACCTACCTGCTGCCACAGTAGCTTTCTCATGATCAGCGAGTTCAATATCAACAAGAACACGCCATTAGGGGTCCTCGAGGAAACCTTCATCCGCGGTTCATCACTTCATCTTCTTCAAACCATCAGTTAAAATATTCTAATACCTGCTACCGCAGCAGGTTCCTCGAAATTTGACATCAGCAACAACACGCCGATCGGGATGTACTTCTTTCTCAAAGAGATCTCCTTCCACGGCATTATGTTCGACTACATCTTCAATCAGAGTACTGAGTTTAGGAAGGCCAGATTCAATGTCTGGATAGAAGATTACCCACCTTTAAATTATTGCCTGGACATTTTACTGAACATCTGTTCAGAAGCTAGAATTGCATTCATCTATTAAATCAAACTGCTAGGCAAAGTTTTTGATTGTTTAACATTAATCAACTCCTTGTCAAAAAGTGGTGAGAATTACCTATATATTTTTATCTGATACCTATTTTTATATCCTGATGCAAATCATTAGTAATAAACATTTCAAAAGTTTACTTTATCAAACCTTTATCACGAAAGCGTTTAATAAATTTAACCCTCTTGATACATATATTAAATAACTTGGTAATTCATATTTTAACAAATGTTTAACGAAGTTTTTTTAGCGTTTGCAAACTTCCTTTATTGGTCGCATTTTCACAGAGGCTGCAAGACCTTTTACTGTCGGGTATTGAAAGCGGAGCGGTGCGACCTCTCACCTACTGCACCTTCGAGAAGAACGAAGTGGAAACAGCCTTCCGATACATGGCAGCTGGCAAGCACATCGGAAAGGTAATTATCATCATCGACCATAAATAGAAATAAGCTTTATCTTAATAAACTTTAGTTCTTTACATTATTTTCATGCATTCACAATAATGCAATTCTGTAAGTATATGAAAAGTGAAAGAATCAGCTGTTCCATACATTTTGATTAAATCTTTTTTGCACTTTTGTATGCAATAGTTTATTTTCGCGATTTCCAGTTTTGGTCCCTAATAAAAGTTGTTCGTTTTCATGAGTAGAATAATCCCTAAAATTATCCGGGTTGATAAAAATTAAAAAATTACCGTGTATACAGGGTTATTTTGAAACCACTGGCCAAATTTTTAAGTTAGACTCAGAATCGGCAAGTGAACAACTTTCTCATAGAAACATAGGTCGAAATATGACAATATTTTTTTTTACTTTTCATACAAATCATACTGATCACGTGATCGATTTAGTATGGGAAGTCCAAAAATTTTTGTCGTATCACCACATCATCACATCTTCATATTTTGATCTCGTTGTCTTAAATATCCGAGATGGTGGGAGCCTGATGTCCTGTGCTAACGGGTATTTTTTACCTCTTTCAGGCATCAGTCTCACACAAATTTAGCTAAGATTACTATTTATCTATATATCTATATCTATCTATACTAATATTATAAAGAGGAAAGATTTGATTGTTTGTTTGTTTGCATCGAATATGCTCCGAAAATACTGGACCGATTTGCAAAATTCTTTGACCATTAGAAAGCTACTTTATTCCCGCGTGACATAGGCTATTTTTTATCCCGATATTCCCACGGGAACGGGTACCACGCGGGTGAAACCGCGAGGGTCCACTAGTAAGGCATAAACTAAGAGTTTATGATGAGAAAATAAAGATTTTTATTATTATTATTTATTAATTATTGGATTTAAACAGGTTATCGTCAAGATTCGTGAAGAGGAGCGCTCCCACCGGCCGCTGAAGCCCACGCTCATGCCCGTGGACGCTGCGCCGAGGTAATTTTTTTTGAAGTGAAAACTTCTTTAGCCTCAGAACATCACGTGACCGTCAGATCGAAAATTCGTAAGACGGACACGTGACCTCATCGAAAAACTGTTACAATGTCATTAGAATACGAAGGCAAATTTCGCCCCCGTTTCCCGAAAGATCTCTAGGATGCCGCAACCATGTATAATATACAGGGTGTTAGGGGCACCGTTGCAAAAACTTTAACCATGGCTTCAGACCATCATGCTGAACAACGTACAGCAAGAATTTTTGTCGGAAATGAAAAAAAATATTCAACTTTTCATACAAATTTAGCAACTAATCGGGACATTTTGTATGGAGAGTCGAAATATTTTTTTCTCATTTCCGACAAAAAATCTTGCTGTGCGTTGTTCAGCATGATGGCCTGAAGCCATGGTTAAAGTTTTTGCAAAGGTGTATAGTTATTATAGTTTGGTCGCTTATTACAGTCCTCTAATCTCCTAAGACCTCTAGCCAAACGGAACAATTCTAACAAAATCCTATTTCAGTTCGACATCTACAAGTCTTAATATATTTAATATCCGCCGTTCCGCTTCCATTACACAGATTGCTTCCCCACTTACAGTCGCACTACAAGTTGGCAATTCTATTGGAACTTCTCAATTTCGTTAAAAACCGCACTAGAGGATAGCAACCGTAGGAATTCCTTTGCGTAGGTACACACCGCCACACATGTAACATAACAATCAGGGTTGAAATTCTCCGTAGATGAACGTCGCCAAAGAATTTTGACCCTTATTGTCCAGGACATTAAGACGAAATCTAAAACGGTTTTGAATGTGGTAATTGATGGTGAAGCACTTGTACACTCGAGGACAAATTCGGTGAACCACCTCTTACTTCTTTTCTCGTGGCTGGTGCCTCGCCATTCACGCGCAGACCCTTTTACTATTTTTTCTAATGTATTAAACTGGGGTAGTACAATGCATAAGCAATTACGGATAGGGACTGCAACTGAACGGTGAGACGCCAGCCACACGAAAAGAAGTAAGATGTGGTTCACCGAATTTGTCCCTGGCTGTACATATGAAGGTTGAACGTGGGATGTTTTTCAATAGAACTTTGAACAACAATTCGGATGTGGTTTTGGGCGATAGTGTTGGCAGACCCTTTCGCTTCCTATAAATAAGTTATAGTTAAACCTAAATTATATTTAACCAAATTAATGTTCTTAATAGTTTTTGATTATTCGAAAAAAGTGCAATTAGGTAGTCCTCTTTATTTGGCAAGAAGAATATTATGACGACAGAAACCATAATTTTAATAAGTAATGTTTTTATTGTGAAATCCACAATATTTGTCAAAATCGTTTTTGACATCATCAATGTGAAAATGGTAACAATCATTTTATACTGTGTTACAGACTTATGGTATAATTTTCCACAAATGTTTAGATCTTTATGATCACCCTGACTGCGTCGATACCATACCTTTGACGATATATGTTTTCTGATATTCTTACCTTGTTAAGGGTTCGGAATTTATTAAATTTTAATACTTCTCCGAAATATTTGAGTACCTCGCCTGCTACGATATTCTAATGACGACTGTACCTGCATACAATAAAATCTCCACTTGAATAACTTGATATATTTTTTAAATGCATTTGAAAGATCTACAGATCTTTGCATATTATAATGGCGAAAAGCAATTATCATTTTATACTTTGTAGAGAAAAGAAGTAATAATAAGTAACGTATAATTTTTTCACAAGCTAAAACCATACATTTCTTTTAGGTATACCTGCCACGAAGACTACGTTTACGTCATCGTTGGCGGCTTAGGAGGATTCGGTCTGGAGCTGGCTGACTGGCTCATCCTCAGGGGAGCTAGAAAAGTTCTGCTTACCTCTCGCAGAGGCGTCACCAACGGCTACCAATCCAGCAGGCTCAGGTATTAAGACAAAGAGTGTGAGTTCTCTTCCTAGGTACACTTGCTATGAAGACTGTTTGTCTTAGTGGAAGTTGCATGGCGTACCTACATGATCGTAGGTGGTCTAGGAGGGTTTGGTCTCGAGCTGGCTGACTGGCTGATCCTCGGAGGAGCTAGAAAAATGCACGGACAAGTGATACCATCGGTTACCAGTCCAGCAGGGTCAGGCATTATAGCGACAAAGAGTGAGCAATCCTAGATATGGACTCCACCAAGACTTCGTATACAAATTGTGTATTTTTCTTTTCCTCAACGGGTTAGCACTTAGCCTTCATCACACCTGATGTTAAGTGGTGATAAGGCTAAAGGTGGAAGCGTACTACTCCCGGAATCCTCAATCACTGAGGAACTGGTTATCTTATCTCTAACTGCCGGAACACAATAATGCTGTAAATATCATTGTTATGGCGTCAGACTTAGATAAGATGGTGGTAGCTAGCCAGGCGGACTAAGAACAAGCCCTACCACCAACCAAACCGAATACAATATGTACCCCCACTGGGAATCGAACCCGGGTCCTCTTGGTCTGAAACCGGTGGTGTGAACCACTAGACCACAGAGGCGGTTAGTGTGTAAAGAAATGTACCAGCTAGACGTTGTTCTTTATCCAACATGATTATTTCAACCCTTAACACCTCCTTAGGGCGTGGGCAGGCTACGAGGCTGATGTCAGGATCTCC
The DNA here is from genome assembly GCA_949710035.1 of Crambus lathoniellus. Classification (NCBI taxonomy): domain Eukaryota; kingdom Metazoa; phylum Arthropoda; class Insecta; order Lepidoptera; family Crambidae; genus Crambus; species Crambus lathoniellus. Next base: position 22,204,453 of record OX453317.1, read on the forward strand.
ACCCACGACGTGACCACAGAGAAGGGCTGCGAGGAGATGCTGCTGATGGCCAAGTCCATGGGTCACGTGGACGCCATATTCAACCTGGCCGTCATCCTGAAGGACTCCATCTTCCAGAACCAGACCCCGGAGACCTTCAAAACTTCGTTCGGGCCTAAGGCCCTTGCTACTATGCACTTGGATAAGTTCTCGAAGAAGCACTGCCCTGGACTAAGGTGAGGAAAAATTTATTTACTTTTCATTGAAAAAAGGCTTTATTGATATAATTAAAATTATCTGGAAAACTTCTTCGCCTTAGCTTTGAGTATATACTCTAAGCAGGATTTCCAGATAATTTCGATCCTAATTTTTTATTTAGATCCTTACATTATGTTAGTAAATGTATCTTTAATACTATCTGGCTTGCAACCTTATCATATAAAATGAGCTAGTAAATATAGTTCATTGAGAATATAACCTACACTAACCCAACCCAACATAATCATCAGTCATACTGCCACTGCTAAGGCCTCCCCCAAGGATCTCTACAGCGATCGGTCCTGTGTTGGCCGCAACCCAACATAGCTGACATATATTAAACGATACATTTTTACCTAGAAACTTCGTGGTATTCTCATCCGTATCCTGCGGCCGCGGTAACGCCGGTCAGACCAACTATGGCTTCTCTAACTCAGTGATGGAAAGAATCTGCGAATGGAGGAAGAAGCTGGGTCTACCAGCCCTGGCTGTGCAGTGGGGCGCCGTTGGTGATGTAAGACTGATTTGTCATTTGACTTTGCATAGGCTTTCGCTAACGTTAAAATAATTAGAATAACGTAGGTATATCAGCCTTTTTAATACCCTTTGACTGGATTGGGTGGAAATGGAAATTCCACTGTTTGGACCTTATAAGGATGTTAAACTGAAAATACAGTTGAAATAGAAGAATTAATTCATGTGGCATACCCCAAGGACAACTCATAAGTCCAAGCCTTTTAACTAAAAAAAATCTTCAATTCATTTATGAAGGTATCTAAGTTATTCAGACAGTTGGTTGATTTCATCATATAAATTTTACATTTGCAAGAATTTCAAGTTTTACAACATTTTTGTTTTATTTTATTTCTCAAGACTTCTTGTCAGCTTCTTACCGCGTTTTAGTAACGGCATATTAACAAATATGCATCCCAAATAAAGCACAATTCCTTTAATTTAATTGAAATCATTCCCACCAGGTCGGTCTCGTAGCCGACATGCAAGATGACGACGTCCAGCTCGAGATCGGTGGTACTCTCCAGCAAAGGATATCTTCATGTCTGCTTTCGTTGGACAAATTCTTGAAGCAAGACGCGCCGGTGGTGTCCTCCATAGTGGTCGCGGAGAAGAAGGCCGGTGGGTCTGGATGCGGGAACATTGTTGATGCGGTCGCTCAGATCATGGGTAAGTGTGATGATATAAACTTAGTTGAATTTAGACGACAGTTGCCTGATCTCGTTGGACAAGTTCTTGAAGCAAGACGCGCCGGTGATGTTCTCCATAGTTATCGCGGAGAAGAAGGCCGGTGGGTCTGGATGCGGGAACATTGTTGATGCGGTCGTTTAGGGTGAGTGTGAAGAGATAAATTTTGTTGAATTTAGAAGATAGGTGCATGATCTCGTTGGACAAGTTCTTGAAGCAAGCCGCGTCGGTGGTGTTCTCCACAGTCAAGTAGTAGCGGAGAAGAAGGCCGGTGGGTCTGGATGCGGGAATATTGTTGATGCGGTCGCTCAGATCATGGGTGAGTGTGAAGTGACAAATTAAGTTGAACGTAGACGATAGTTGCTTGCACTAAATCTTGGCATGGACGTGCCTGTTCTTGCTGGACAAGTTCCTGAAGTCAGACGTGGCGGTGGAGTCTTCGATTGTGGTATCGGAGGAGAAGGCCGGTGGGTCTGGATGCGGGAACATGGTTGATGCGGTCTTTCAGATCATGGGTAAGTGTGAAGAGATAAACTTAGTTGCTTGCACTAAATCTGGGCATGGACATGCCTATTTTTGTTGGACAAGTTCCTGAAGAAAGACGCGCCTGTGGTGTCCTCTATAGTGGTCGCAGAGAAGAAGGCCGGTGGGTCTGGATGCGGGAAAATTGTTGATGCGGTCGCTCAGATCATGGGTGAGTGTGAAGAGATAAACTTAGTTGAACGGAGACGATAGTTGCTTGGACTCTGGGCATGTGCGTGCGTGCTCTCGTTGGACAAGTTCTTGAAGCAAGACACGTCGGTGGTGTACTCCATAATGGTTGTGGAGAAGGAAGCCGGTGGGTCCGAATTGATCCAATCGCGCAGATCATGGGTGAGATCTGCGCGATAAATGTCCAAGAAAACTTAGATGAACGTGGGCGATAGTTACCTGTATTAAAACTCTACTTTAACCGTGTTGCTGTTATTCTATTGTTATTAAACAAAGCGCAGTAGAATTAGCAACAAAAGTAACCAGTTTTAGTTTCATTGCCTTCTAGCTTTGTTCGATAACTATATATATACCCAGCCATGAGAACGAATTTGAATAAAAACGTTCAAAATTAAAATAAAAGTTAGGTAGTTACGTAAATCATAAATATAAAAATCAACAGTTTCCAGTACATTACCTACAAATTAAAAGAATTTTGCATAATATACAAGAAGATCCTTACTTACTCCAACTTATTAATTTACAGTGGCGAAGATCCCATACATACCGATTCCCATAGGCTTCCCTTTTAAAAATCCTCAAACCCCACTCAACCGAGTCACTATACAAATCATTAAATTATTGCCACCAATTATGGATTCGGCTTACCTTTACCATATTTCGACACCTCGCCACTGTAATATTAAAATCATAAAAATAACGTGTTTGGAGAAAGAAATGTTGCCTTGCGTTTGGGTAGCAAATAACTAACTTTCAGAATGACAAGAACCTCTCCAAACGTCGCTATATGAAAATAGACTTGTCTACCAATCGGAAAACACAATTTATTCCAACCCTCCAGGGGCGTGAAAAAGTGTCACCAAAAACTGTAATCATCCTGTTCTATTGCTTTCCAATTTGGCTCCGGCTTTCAACGTTAATTTAGTTACCTAGCTCCCGTATGAGATTCGTAGGCGTTTTATTTCTAGATTCAATATCGCGATTCATCTTATGGGCTGTACATGTAGGTACCTACACGTGTCTTGTTAAGGATTTCCAGCCCCTTGCTCTCTTTCAGCTATATTGGAATATGTCACATCCTATCTGAATTATTATGAAGAAAAGCAATCTGTTTAGTGAAAGGGAAGTGGGAACGTTGACTGTGCTGTGTGTACCATAATATTTTTCAATTCTTGTCGTATAAACTTGTTGTAAAAAAATAATTATTCAAAGATAAGCCTGTGCATTTAGACAAGACAAGAAGCATAGAATATATTAAAACTATATAATTTGTCTATTTGAACGGCAATTTCTAGCCCATGCAATATTTATGCTATTTTTATATCTGTCAAGATATAATACTTATGTAAGTAGGTCATATTAAAAGTTAAGTACGGCTATTCATCATGTCAGCCGAACGACGCCCACTGCTGGGCATAGTACGGCTATTGGTAAAATATAATTTACTTATTCCACTCACATATCTCATATTAATTAGACACAAAGTCTCTGTAACCTAAATATCACAAGATTCTGTTCATCCCACCAGGCATCAAGGACCTGAAGACTGTCTCCCAGCAAGTGTCACTAGCCGAGCTGGGCATGGACAGCATGATGGCGGTGGAGATCAAGCAAACCCTGGAGAGAGAGTTCGAGATCTTCCTCACTGCGCAAGACATCAGAACACTCACATTCGCCAGGTATGTGGAGTAACTTAAATCAAGATTGACGTATATTTCCCAATGATGTACCCTTTCTGATCTACCTTGACTTTAGTCTACATCAGGGTTTCTTTACAGTGCCACAAACTTTGCTGTGCCGGTGGCCAAAATGTGAAACTAGCGTGTTTTTTTTAATGTCATTTTGCTGTCAAGTTGATGTCCAACCATAGCGCTGCTAGCGGCTGAAGTTCTTAGAAGTCAGGGCCGGTTAAATTGTTACAAAAAAAAGAAAACCGTACGTAGCGCCGCTGTCACCGGAACAGAAAAGGTTGTGGCACTGTACCTCTGGTCCATGGACCCCTAAGCGGTCCGTGTAATGAATGCTGGGGGTCCATGGCAAGCCTACTTACGTTGTGAGATCATAATAAGTGTTGTGATCAGAATTTGACGCAAGAGCTTAGCCGACTTTTGGTGTCATTTAGCTCTAGTACCCCCGACTTGTCAAACGAGCTATGTTAGTTCTGATTCCGTTTCATCATCATCATCAGCCATTTAATGTCCCCACTGCTGGGGCACTGGCCTTCCTTATGGATGGATAAGGAGAATGGGCCATGACCCACCACGCGGGCTCAGTGCGGATTGGTGGGTATTAACGACTGCAAGTGCAGCCGGGACCAACGGCTTAACGTGCCTTCCGAAGCACGGAGGAGCTCGAGGTGAAAAGTTTTTGGTCACCCATCCCGTGACCGACCATTGCGAACGTTGCTTAACCTCAACGATCGCAGGCCGAGCGCGCTATCCACTGCGCCACGGGCTCCTCGTTACGTTACGTTAGTTCTGATTCCGTTTGCAACTACTTATCTCTGTGAAGTAGGGTTTGCATTTTTATTGTCTTCTAGCAGATCCTCGCGGTTTTACCCGCGTGGTACCCGTTCCCGTGGGAATATCGGGATAAAATATAGCCTATGTCACTCGGAAAGAATGTAGCTTTCTAATAGTCAAAGAATTTACGAAATCGGTCCAGTCTTTTCGGAGCCTATTCGATGCAAACAAACAAACAATCAAATCTTTCCTCTTTATAATATTAGTGTAGAAGTATAGATAAAATCTAAGAATCGGAATCAGCTAGAAGTGAAAGAAGACATACGCCTTGCGTTATCAAAAACAGCTCCTCATTTTGACATTCTAATCAAGCATATGCAGCTGCAACCATCACACTAATATTATTTATACTTATGTAAAGTTAATCGCAAACAATAAAAGCTGATTGAAGTTAACATCGTTTTTGGAAGGACAATCCGTGGTCTCTTTGAAATTTTTAAAGGGGTCCATGACTAGAAAAAGGTTAAGAAACCCTGGTCTACATGGAATGCCGGTTCCCTATCGGTATAAGAAATTCCGTCGCAAGAATGAGTATCTTGGTTGACCCCAGTAGTTGTCATAATGAGCAAAGATCTTGTAGAATTCTTTCAGTAGTTTGCCAACTTGTTTCGCAGTGAACTACGTAGGTACCTAACCCCGAATTTAAAACGAGCGAAGCCGCGGTCAAGATTATTTATCATCTGGATCACTTACTAATGTGCGGAAACCCTCGCATCCGCAAGAAACATTTTTACAAATGTTTAACAATCTATTAAGATGAAACAGCCATTATGGCGATGATTCCCGACCGAAATAGGCACGCTAACGCTTGCTCGGCCGCGCGCGATACACTTCACGTGGACGCAGCGGCAGCCGGCAGTGAACTGTGAACTCGCGAGCGCCCCTCGAATCGAAACTTATGTAATCCATAATTTAAAACACCCTATTTTGGGGAATCCCCAGCCTTATGGCCATAAGGCCATAAGGCCAAACTACAGACCAAAGCCGGCGGCGGCGGCCCGCCCCGTGTTAGTCTGTAGAGGCCTTAAATCGATTGTTAAACATTTGTAAAACTGTTCTTTCGGATGCGAGGGTTTCCTCACATTGATGAAGATAGCAAAAATTTGGCGAGTCGTGTAAGTCTTTCGGTAGCTTAGTTGGTCAGAGCATCGCTCGGGCCGGATTCCCGGAGGCCGCGGCTTCGAATTGCGCTTGAAGGCTCGTTTTCTACTATACTACTATTTTCCGGTAATCCGATTCTATTTAAAATCCTTCATAGCTGGGTCAATTTCAACAAGGCGATATTTTTCATCATTCTGGTGAACTTTTTTAATTATAAATTTTTCATGGTATTCTACACTTTAGTTTATTTATGTGGCTATCTTAACAAATATTCATTAAATGGAAATAAAATTTTATGAAGCATTAATGAAATAAACGACTTTATTTTTTCATGTCACCAAAATGATAAAACAATCCACCATAATGATAAAAGTTATCCACCAAAATGATACACGTATCCACCAAAACGATAAAATACTACCAAAAATAAAGAAAAAGTGTTGTAAAGATATTATTATTAACTGAAAAATAGCCGACAATCTCGCTCTCTGTATTCAATAGTTTCCGCCTGAATTTCTTCAAAACAAATAATTTGAGGTTATATAATATGTACTCGTGAAAAATAACGTAATACTGCTCAGACTTATAATTTTTCAAGATTAAGATCAGTTATTTATTAAATTTCACTTATTATTTATTATTTTTTTATATTTTAAAAAAGTTTAAAGTAAATAAAACACTGAAAAGGAAACGTCACTACTAGTCAAATAATATCTTTCAAACTCAACATCTTAATTTTGATATATCTAATTAGGCGGAATCACAATTTTACGCTTATATTTATTTGATGTACCTATAAGTATCTTACTTAAATAAATATAAGATATATTGATAAAAGAATATTGATTATCTTTAATCAACTGATATAATCTCGCAGCAGTGTGAAGCGTTTTTGCTAGAAGTGCTAATAAATACTAGAAGACTGCCTTGGATGGTACTCGTATCTATAAAAGAGATATTTCACAAATATTTTTTTATTTGGGACTTACAAATATTTATCAACTGGCGGCGCTAGTACAACGAGTAAATACGAGAAGGGTGGCGTAACAGACAATAAGTCAAATTACAAACCTTTGCCACTTCACCCACATATAGTATGCTATATGTGGGTGAAGTGGCAAAATTCTGTTACTTGACATACAGTATAAGTACCAAATTTCTTCCATCCATTTTTCTTTTTCACTCTTCCAGTTTTATAATGAAAATTTATCAGTAACCTCTTTTTTAGCGGTTTTCATCATATTCATACGACACTATGCCTATGACCTATCATCACAATATCATAGCAACGATTAAGTGCCTCTGTCATATTTCCTCTTACACCACAAAACATATATTTTACTTAACTGTTATAGTGAAATCATGAATAATTGTGTAAAACAATATATTTGCACCCTGTATAAAATATACATAAAAGGTAGAGATACAGTGAATGTAGTGAATCTTTATTATAATAAGGTTTCTAGTGATAAGAACGTTAGGTACTTTAGTCATTTAGTAGTGAAAGTAAATATCTTGAAATATCGGATAATATCAGTTAAATTCCACCAAAATGATAAAATAATCCACCAAAATGAGATTCAAACCACCATGATGACATTTCTTTTATGGTGAAAAATCCACTAGAATGACAAGGTTTTTGCCACCAAATTCACTGAAATGAGAAACCAGAATGAGGTTCCAGACAAAAATACTCGAATTAAAAAAGATATTGAAAGGTGTGGGACCTAAATATTTGTGTCAAGTTAGCTTTAGTCACTACCCTTCCACATGCATTAGACAAAACAATTACAATTGATTTTGCGCCAAGTTAAACCAATAATTAAAATCCCAAATTTTTTGTCCCCTGGTCACCAAAATGACATACTTACATTTTTGGCGGGAACACGGAGCAAGGTAATGCGCGTTCTTCTCCTGGGAATGCTCGGCTCGACTCAACTGATACGAAACGCGTGCGCTTGTCGAAAGGGATATATATAACATGTCTGTGCAAAACTATTCGTACCCAAAGTTGATTCACCATGATGACAAAATTTCGCGGGACAGTTATATTTCAACTCGTCGAAAACTTCACAGACTATTTAAAAATATAAAAACGCGTTTTATCAATAGTACATCTAATGCACTTTTAAATAGAATGATTCGTTTATCATAATTACGTTTAGTTTTTCAGATACAAGACATAATGACATTAAAACTGGTCGTAGGACAATCCAGCAAAGTGAAAAAGCGGTCACAAAATATTTTTTTAATGTAATAAAATAAGATCAAAATCAGAATTTTTTTATTGCCCCAGGTCGGCAATTACAGACTCTAATATTTTTTTTTTATCTCTATATAAATTTAACTCTTCACACTTACATTTTCATCGCGGACACTTTTTTTTGGGCTTAAGAAATTCACCCAGCTTACACAGTAACATTTTGCGTATCACCAGGCTCGTGGAGTTGACGGCAGCCCGCGAGGCAGCGGCGTCGACGTCGGCGGCGCGCGCGGTCGGCGGCGACGGCACGGCCGGCCTTCGCGTGCTCATGCGCAACTTATTATTATTCCCTTTATTACATTTTAAATACTTACAAAATTATATTTCTAAACATTAAATTTTTATGTATAACACAAAAAAATATAACATTTAAAAATACAAAAATGCAGTTCCCCAACGGTAGCAAGATCAGGGTCCCGGCTACCGATGGTTAAGGATCCAGAGAGCCGTGTCCAGAAGTACTGCCTTCTGCATCTGACTCCCGATCCATCCACCTAACGCAAGCCTCTTAAGGTGTTTATCGAGGCTCTTGGCTATCAGACCATGGGCAGATATGACTATCGGAACAACAATTGCTGAATCAATGTCCCACATGTCACCAATCTCGTGAGCTAAATCAAGATATTTGTTTTCTTTATCTTTTTCAGCTTTCACAAGGTTGTCGTCATGGGGAACAGTGACATCAACAATTATTGCGCGGCGTTCGTGTCGATCTATCAATACAATATCAGGCTTATTAGCTACAATAGTCCTGCCTGTAATGATAGATCGATCCCAATACAATGTGGCATGGCTATTTTCAAGGACCTGTTCTGGTGCATACCTGTAGTGCGGCACCTCGGATGCCACAAGATTATGTTTCAGAGCAAGTTGTTGGTGTATTATCCTGGCCACTTGGTTATGTCTATGCAAATACTCGCCGTTTGCGAGACGAGAACAACCGGAGATAATATGTCTAAGGGATTCACCCGGACCATGGCACGCTCGGCAAATATCCACTGTGCCATCCCTTAGGATATACTTTCGATAGTTATTCGTCATCAAAACCTCATCCATAATAGGGTATTTTACTGTTGTTGAAATGTAGATATTTAATGATGACGTTAAAACATATTGCAATTAAGAATACCAAATGTGAAAAAATAATTTGAATCTGTTTTATAATAAAAGAATTATAGTCTGTTTGATTTTGACTATAGCTGTCTCTTTCTAAAACGAAATCTTCTATGGCGTGACTATGACGCTACTAACCCACTGACGTCACTAAGATAGCGTCCTGTCCTTGTCTAATTATAAAGTTTGAAGTCCTATATCTTTGAAAATATTCAAGATAATTCAAAATGAAAACTTGTTTTGTGTAGCTAATATTTCGAAAAACATTTTAAAGAATTAAAAAAAAATCAGTAAAATACCGTATTGCACAGACAAAACCTTCGGTTTCACCAAAAAGATTATCATTATTATTATAACACCAGGCTGGTGGAGTTGACGGCAGCCCGCGAGGCAGCGGCGTCGACGTCGGCGGCGCGCGCGGTCGGCGGCGACGGCACGGCCGGCCTTCGCGTGCTCATGCGCAACTTCGGCGACGAGAACCTCGTCTCCGAGCCGCTCGTGTACATGCCCACCATGGTCAGCGACGCTGTGGAGGTGAGTGGGGGACATTGGGTGAGACTGATAAATCGACTTTTTCACTTCGATCAACAAACACTTCATTCTAGATAGATACATAGTTGGAGTTACAAACAGATTATACTCCTAATGAGTCACACCAATGATGTTTGTTATCAGCATATCTAAAAAATATGTTTCTCGAGAAAAAAGAATATGTTTTTATTTTTTTCCTATCTTCAAAAATGACTGAGATATTGAACGTTAAAGTACGGCCTCCGAGGAAAATTCGGGTGAACCAATGGCATTAACGTGTGACGTCACATCGCGAGTTTTCCCTTAATATTCTGCTTTGGCTATATAGTTGCTCTCTCACGGTTTCGCAATAAATTTATTTATTTTTCTTATAGTCGATCAATGATCAATTTTGTATTGTGCCCATGTGAAAAAACACCTACACCACCAACCAACACCAACAATATATAAGTTGTATTTTCGTGATTAATAAATTAAATCAACTTTCGTACTGGCGGACGGTATTCTGTCAATATAAATAGCAACCGTCAAACTTCGATGAACAATAACACGAAGCCGTCAAATGGACAGAGTAGGTGACAGTTTTAGAGTGCGGCTGCGCGCGGTCGAAATCGAATACTTATAATTTACCATAACCTTAGAACGAAGAAAATGTACTGTAACTAGCGCCAAAAACACACCAGTTGCGCGAAAATTTCGCATTTTTAGGTACAGTTGGACGGAAGTCACCCGCAGCAGCCGCAATCGGAGATGACACTGCGACATGACGTCATCGCAATAGCGCGCAAGGAAAGCAAATTTACAAAAGCTGGTGAAACTTTGCAACGCTGTAACTTTAGAAATCCTGGACAGATTTCGATGAAACAAAAACAGTTATACTTGCACGAGTACGCGCATTAAATGCAGTAATTTTTATAGTCATATTTTGATGTGTTGGTGTGACTCATTGAGCCACTTGCGAGTGTACTCATTTATGTAAGTAGTTCCTGTCATTTATGACTTAGGATAGTAACGTTATTACCCTTTTTTCTTCGTTTCAAGGTGCCATAGAAAGTTTTGATTTAGTTTGTGAGCCTTCATCTAGTAGGTACTATTGTTGTTCGAAGCTTTTTCATATTTAAGTGACTCTCCCTTTTTCACTGAACGAGTTTTAAAGTTCCCTGAAGCTCAGTTGCTTTTGAAGGCACTGAATATCGTGTTCCTTCGTCGGCTTCAGACCTCGATTCATTGTTACTTTGATCTCTGCTTGATAAAATTGGCTTGTTTCCCTTGCTTTCGGACCACTTGTCGTTCTGATTTCCTTTTTTTTATAAGAAAGAACACTTCGTATTTCGGTATTTAAACCTCCTTATTCCAAACGTGGACTAAAGTTAGACCTGGTTTAAAACTGATGCTAATTATGTCTTTCATTTGGGGAATGAAAGTGACAGCACCAGTTTAGTACCAGTTTTAAACCAGGACTATTTTAGTCCACGTTTTGGAATAAGGGGGATAGAGTTTAACAGCTGTTTACAGTGACGCGACTCATTATAATTTGGCAAGCAAACTTTAAGAGACCTATTCCTACCATTCGCAGGGTGACGAAGCGATCCACGTGATGGAGAACGTGATGTTCGTTCTGCCCGGTCTCGAAGGCGCGGCGGCCATGATGGAGCCACTGTGCCGTCGGCTCAAGATCAAAGTGTGCGGTCTGCAGCTGGGCGTCGAGCACCGCGGGGACTCGCTCCAGCAGATGGTGGACCGGCTGCACCAGGTGGGTTCCAATACAGGATGACTGGAAGGCGGGCGGCCATGATAGAGCCTCAAGATCCTATACAGTATGACTCCACTCCACATGTCATAGGGTGGGAAAAACCACAAACACAAAGTGCAATAAAATCTAAATTTTGATTAAACTAACTAACTTTCCAGGTTTTAAAAGATTTCTATTCCTCCAGGCTACTTTACAGGTTTAAAATGTCATTTAACTTTAATAACATCGTTCACAGACCGTCCGCTCAAGACTGGCGCCTGGCGCGAACTTCTGGATCCTCGGCTACAGTTTCGGTTCTTTGCTAGCGCTTGAGTTAGCCGCCAAACTCGAGAGTGAGGGCAACAGAGGCACCGTCTTCTGTCTCGACGGCGCACCCGACTTCCTCTACGCCATCTTGACTATGGCCATCAGTTTCAAGAACGAGTTCCAACTTCAAAACAGCCTCATATGCCACACTATTGACGTCATCGCCCCTAACAACGACGTCACGAAGACTTTGATGGAGAAGCTCAACGAAATTGAATCGTATGAGGAAAGGGTCATGTATGCTATCGATGCTTCTCCCGTCCAAAGCAAGTACTCCAAGAAGTTCATTGCTTCCATTGCCGCTTGCAGCCTTGACAGACTCAAGGCTGTTTTGAACTTCGACACCAAGAATCTTAAGAAACTCAAATCGCCAATAATCCTTCTTCGCCCGAAGGACAACCCACCGAATGTCGTGGTTGAAGAGAATTATGGCCTCGACAAGTTTACTGAACAGGGTGTCACTATCCACTATTTGGAAGGAACCCACATCACTATAGTTGAAAACAAGGATGTCGCCAATATTATTAATAGAACTCTTTTGGAGACTGACACGCAGAAAACAAAACCGACGGATAATGTTGTCACTAGCATGGTAGAGAACCCTCGCCAAGTCGAAGTGTAAGATGTATTGGGAATAATAAACTAAATACGTGGATATTTATGGGATTTTTTATAAATTGAAATTCAAAGAATTGTTATAGGGTATTTGTGATTGTATGTCTTGATATGTTATTATTATTAATCTAAAAGGGAAGTTTTATTACTGTTTAATACTGTTATTGTAGTGTTGATTTTCGTTTGTGATCTTAAGTCATTACTAGAAATAAGTGGCCGTACTTAGTGATAAACTTTAAATTTAAGTCTAGAAAGTAAGTGTTATTTATTAAGTTGTCTAAAAGGCACCAGTACCAAGATAAAATAATCATTACTTAATTTATTTCTGCGGGTAAAGGGGGGTTTAATGTTAATGATAGAGTTTTTCTTAATGGTATTGCTTTGTATTTAAGTTGAGCGTTCGATTTATTTTAGAAATACTATTTAAATCATGGGAGTAAAATATATTTTTGTGTGGATTTTAAAATTTTCTTTTATTTTGTCCTTTCTTACACAAATTATTACAAAAAAAAAATAGTAACTAGTACTAAACTAACAGTAAGTACATATTACTTACTTGTTGGCAACAAGCGTACCTTCTGGTACCGCAGAGAACAAAATTCATTCCGATATTAATATTTTTTTGCATAGCAAAGAACGTCATAGGTACACTTCGGACTACGCTGTCGATGTGGCTTTTCTTATGTTATGTATGTAGGTAACTCAGAAATAAATTACCTATACTAAAAAGGCAGTTAAAGTGTGTAAGTTAGTGTGTTTAAGCAGATTTACATGTTGCTACAGCTTGTGTGCATATATCGTTCCACCAAGAGAGTTTTAACTTTCTTTTTTTATTTTGTCTATGTGATGGTTGATGTACTGGTTTTCGAAAAGAATTTGCCTCATCTACACATTCTAATAAAATTTCAGAAAGCAAATTATAACATGTTTCTGGATCATTTATGTTAAAGTTACAGTTACTTATTGAAACATCTGTCAACTGCTTAAATTTTTTCCAATCAACAGTCTTATAATTTGGTTTCAAATAATTTAAAATCTTAATAATATAACTAATTAGAGCCACAATTCTAGACAATACTTGTATGACCTAGATTTCAATTGAAAATGCCTTTATATTATCTACACACTAGCTTTCCGCCCGCGGCTTCACCCGCGTGGACTACACCACGTTATCACATTATCCCGCGGGAATGTGGTATTTTTCCGGGATAAAAAGTGAAGTATGTTCCTATGTTCCTCTCCAGGCTACCAAGTATCTGTGTCCCAAATTTCAGTCAAATCCGTTCAGCCGTTTTAGGGTGATTGAGTATCAAACATACAAACATCTAAACTTCCACATTTATAATATTAGTAGGAAGTAGGATGTCTACAGCTGCCTCAGTATTTTACTTTGTAACCGCTGCCTACACACTTGAACAATGAGACCAGAAATTGTACGAACATTAGGAGTGATTAACAGCATTACACACCGCAACAAACTTGGTCCAATTGTCGAACAATTCTTACGCAGATAGGGGTTGGACAATTATTGTCGATATTCACTATCGATACTTTTATACATCATCATTTCAGCCGTACGACGCCCACTGCTGGGCATAGGCCTTCCCCAAGGATCTCCACAACTTTTATACATATATCTTTTATTACATAAGTACTTATTAATTCTTTATTGCACATACAGCGATGCTGCGTGGTCAACAACACGGGAAGTGGCAGTTGTCAGTTATAAGTCCGCATACAGTGCCACAATATTTTCTGTTCCGGTGGGCAAAATGTGAAACTAATGTTTTTTTAATGTCATTCTGCTGTCAAGTTGATATCCAACCATAGCGTTGCTGGCGGCTGAAGGTCTTAGACATGAAGTTTGACTTAATATTCTGAGTTACCTCAGTATTAAGTCGAGCTTCATGGTCTTAGAAGTCAAGGCCGGTTAAATTGCTAAAATAGTAGATTTCATTACAAGTGCGGAAAGCCTGTCATTGCAAAGAGTTCCGACAAATGTCTACCCGAGCCGAGGCGCAGCCGAAGGTGAGGGTTGACAGTCGGAACAAGTTGCAATGACGGTTCCGCACGTGTACTGAACAACTATTTTTAATACAGTTGCGAAAAAATTAAGCAATTTAATAAAATAATAAAACACAATAAACTCAACTAACTAATCGTAAAAGAATATAAGCAGAGACTTTTTTTTTGTTTTCTTCACCCATTCTGGGTTGGCAAAGGAAACTATGATCATACAGTCAAGGCTTCAGTAGAATTTTTTTATTGATATGAAATGAAAATTAAATTAAATGAGATGAAATGAAATGAAACCTAACAAAAGCAATCCGAATCCTACAGGAGCGCCTTTCCTTATTTCTCTCTTTTACCACATCGTTTTCCATTAAAGCCACATTATTGCACTAATTCCACCATACTAAGTACCTACCACAGTTAAACCAGAAAAAACTAATTTAGAAAATTAAGAAATAAGGTCCCTCATTTTCTTTTCACTTACTTGCGCAAACTCCTATAAGCAGATACTATGGTAAATAGTGCACGTCATACCATATTTAGTAATCTGTGGTCATACAGCCAATTTTATGTATTTTATAAATTCATAAATTTAATTTGGCCGATACTAATATTAATTTAATGTATAATTAAAATTACTTTTTCACTTCTCATGCTCGTAAAGTTCGTGTTTATGTTGGGTATAGGCTGCATAAAAACGCTTTTTATGCTCTAGTGCATAAAGTAAAATCTTCGTCTAAGTCTCAGACTTTAAGACAAAGATCGTCAGGTAAACAGCCACACACGGAATTAAACTTCTTTATTATTTTTAAATAAATAATTTTTATTATTTCATTCTGTTTCTTCAATTTTGTACGTTAATCCATGTTAAATTACTAAATTAATAAAACTAGGCAAAATTAATGAGTTTTCTAAGAAATAAGTATTTCAAGAGCATTATGGACTACGATATAATGCTAAAGTCACTGTGCTACCAATGCCACGTATAAAAAAAAGAAAAAGAAAGTTTTCCCGCCAATATGGCGAAGTCTTTATTTTTTCTTTTTTGCAATATTAGTATTTATTTTACTCACACTCTAAGTGAAAAGCAGAGTGTATAACTTGTACATAAAACCCATTTTACCCTCGAATTGACTATCCACCCACATCTCGGGTAAAATAGTACGTTTTATGCACTTGTTGTACAATCTACTATTAAATCTGATATTGAAACAAATTAGTAGCTTCTTTTTAGAAATATTTGCATGAATCATAAAAACTTCTATGATTTTTTTTTTAGTAAAAACTTCGTGGTTGGTTTTTTCTTTTTAATAGACAATATTTTGACAGTTGGGAAAAAAAACGCACGAGTTCGGGAAAGGTAAAGAAAAAGTTCGAGTGTGTAATAGCCCCCATCCCGAACGCTATACGTCCCTGCAATACGCCACTTTTTGAGCAACTGTATTAAAAAGTAAATAGCGCTTCTGTCACCGGAACAGAAAAGTGTGTGCCACTGACTGTAGATAGGGCGCTAGGGGTCACTTCCGACAGTGGGTGGGTCCATCGTAGACCCATTGTTCGGTTACCGCCTGCTTCAAGCCGGGCAGCACCCGGCCAAAGGTATCGTTCTCCCTCGCTGCTGGTTTGCTCATTTGGGGTGTGACAGGAGGGAGAAACGTCACCAGGGCGGCGCCAATACACCAGCCGCAAATTTCCCTTGTCAGGCGTGCGGAAAAATTTGTCGCTCTCGCATCGGTTTTTAGCAATTATTTAGCAACCAAAAAAGTTGCCTCAGAGGCACTGACTAAATCGTCTGCAATAGAAGTAAAGGCCTATACATATACAGCAAAAGACGGACTAAATGCTCTAAGGCATTATCTACCAGTCAACTGGACAGTTTGCAGCGGAGAGGTAAAAATCACAAAACATATTATTATAGGTACTACTTACGCAGTTTTCTTTCTTCTATATTTCACACCAACACTCTCCAATATTTCTCTCTCTCTCTCTCTCTATCTCCTATCTTAAAAAAATATAGGGAAACAATAACAAATGCAAATATAAGTCTATTAGCAGTTACAAAAAGATTTCCATTTTTAACCGACTTCAAAAAAAGGAGGAGGTTATCAATTAGACTGTATATTTTTTTTTTTTATTTTTTATGTGTGTTACCTCAGAACTTTTTAGTTAATGAACCGATTTGGATAATTCTTTTTTTATTTAAAAGGTGACGCTTTTATCAAGAACTGGCAAGAAGTTCAGGAGTTATCCTGAATAATGTGTATTTAGACTTTATTTGGGTATATGGACGATTATTATTATAGTTTCATCAAATTGAGGATCATTTTGAAAAAAAAAATTTTTTTCGGAAGTTGGTACTTCTGACCTGATCTTACTTTCACCAAGTCAGGACCAGGGGATCAAATCCCAGGAAAATTTAGAGAAATTCTCAAATATAGGCAAGCCTTATGCGTTCCATTTATTTTTGAAGTTAGTCAAGTATTTGCATCTGGTAGTCATCATCTCATAGTGATGAGCTGTAATGGAAGCTACAACTCCTTAACGGTTAGGAGCTGGAGAATATTTCTTTAAGTATTAATCGTACGTATGGGCCAATAGTTATATTCTTTCGTTATTAGGGTGAGCTGCTGATGAGAGGTGAAACTCCTTAACAGTTAGGAGTTAGATTATGATGTTTTATAAATACCATATGCACGAATGGACCTTCAGTTGTATTCCTTCAAGTTATCTAAGTAGCTAAAGATGGAAAGCTGAATTCCGTAACGGATAGGATATTTACAACAATTTATCATAATCACCATGTAGTTTCTTAAGCTACTTCACTAAAAATCGAAAAATAAAACGTTTTTGAAAAAAAATGTAACCGCCTTCAAAACGGATTTTCAAACAAAAATTAACAAACACTAAAAAACGAAAAATAATAAGATTTTTTAATTCAAAGGACGATGATACGTGACTTTTTCTAATTTATCTTGGTACTTACTGAACTGTTTGAAGTCGGTGTCAATCAAAAAGAATAAGAACGAAATATACTGAGTGAAATAACTAACATATAAAAAAAAAACCCGGTCCCAAGCGTGAGGTGTAGGACGTAATTACCTCAATACGTATAAGACGGCACCGACTTCAAACAGTTCAGTAAGTACCAAGATAAATTAGAAAAAGTCACGTATCATCGTCCTTTGAATTGAAAAATCTTATTATTTTTCGTTTTTTAGTGTTTGTTAATTTTTGTTTGAAAATCCGTTTTGAAGGCGGTAACATTTTTTTTCAAAAACGTTTTATGTAAAGTCGGATTTTTAATTAGACGAAGTAATCTGACGTTTACAGTGTTGTCAGGTTTTGACAAAACATAAATAGTGACGCGGCAAAGTGAATGAATGACACAAAAATATTATAATTATTTAGGTTTTTTTTACGTTTAGTTTTTTCGGTAGTTTAAGGAGTGGTTACTACAACGGGCTACCGATATCAAGTCCCGGGTTCGAATCCTAGTCGTGCCATGTTTGTTTGTGGGTCGATTTTGATGAAACTCTGTTTTTCTATACTAATATTATAAAGCGGAAAGATTTGATTGTTTGTTTGGATCGAATAGGCTCCGAAAGTACTGGACCGATTCAGAAAATTCTTTGACCATTAGGAAGCTACATTCTTCCTGAGTGACGGGATATAATATAGTCTATCTATATTATAATTATAAACAAGAGTAACGGGACTCAACGCGACATTTATTATGAAGTACATATTATTATGTACTTACAGCTTGACGTTTCGGCTGTGTTGCAACAACCGTGGTCACAAGCAGACTGGCTTTGTTGCAACACAGCCGAAACGTCAAGCTGTAAGTACATAATAATATGTACTTCATAATAAATGTCGCGTTGAGTCCCGTTACTCTTGTTTATAATTATAATGGAACGCGAAAGTTTAAAATCTTATATCTATATTATATCCCGATATTCACACGGGAACGGGTACCACGCGGGTAAAACCACAAGGATCTGCTATTGGTACTATTTTGGACAGAAAACAGCAACGCAATGTTAAATATATTAAAAATCCAAGATGGCGGCAGATTTTTTTTGTTGGGTTGATTTCTATGTTGATTTCGATGTAATTCGTAGATGTAAATGTAGTTCTTTTGGATTTTTTAAATATTTTAACATAGCGTTGCAGTTTTCTTGTCAAAATAGTGCCAAAAACCAAGTTTGATCAATATCGACCCACAAAAAAACAAGTTGGCCGCCATCTTGGATTTTTAACATTGCGTTGCAGTTTTCTCGTGAAAATAGTGCCAAAAACAGAGTTTCATCAAAATCGGCCTACCAACAAAAAAGTAAGCCGCCATCTTGGATTTTTAATATTTTTAAAATTGCTTTGCTGTTTTCTTGACAAAATAGTACCAAAAAAAACGAGTTTCATCGAAATCAGCCCACAAACAAAAGTTGGCCGCCATCTTGGGTTTTTTTATATTTTTAACATTGCGTTGCCGTTTTCTTTCCAAAATTGTACAAAAAACAGAGTTTCATCAAAATCGACCCACAAACAAAAAAGTTGTCCGTCATCTTGGATTTTTTAATATTTATAACATTGCGTTGCAGATTTCTAGTCAAAATAGTACCAAAAACCGACTTTTATCTATAAAAATATGATTATTAATATATAACACAGAAGATATCGACAAACTATATTAAAGTATTCATTCATCATTATTCATTCCTGTGAATGAACAAATAGAACACATCACTAGTACACTGAACATGGCAGCATTATTTCACTAAGTGACATTAGCAACTGTCAGATTACTTCGTCTAATTAAAAATCCGACTATAGTTATAGGTACTTATAAAAAATACTTATTGTGTGTGTTTATTTACTTATCGATAACTAACACGAGCCCTTTAGGAATGTACCTACCTATTCCATCGAATGTTGTTTAATTAAGAAACTGCGAAGAACCCGCTTTTAATTAAAATCAACTTAGGTATTGGGGTTTTTAATTAAACTTAATTTATTGAACTTACCGTAATGAAAGAAGATTATCGAGTCGCAGTAGGTTTATTGCAAATCGCTTAACTTAATGAAAATAGCCTGAAACTTTCTCTAGTGATTATGTATTGAGATATGATGAAAAGTGCCCCTTGCGACTTTCTTTCTTAACGTTGAAAAAATAATTCATCACTTTTCACGCAAACAACTGAACGAATTTTGACGAGTAAACAATAAAGCCGGGTCTCCAGCGCGTGTTTTGCCCTACACAATCAACAAAAACATCTCAACATTCAACAAAACTGTCTACACAAAACATTGTTTCACTACACATTATTGTTTGCATGAACAATGTTTTTGCTTTCCATGCCCGGTGGAAAACAAGTACACAAAACTTCCCCCGCGCGGGTCGAGGGGCAGGGTACATAATCTATCATTTCGACAACTTTTAACTTTTTAATTTTGATAACTCGCTACACAATGGCCGAATTTCTGTGTAAAATGGAAGAAGCCATTACAAAAAATAAAGTTTGGTTTTCGCGCCAAGTTTGATTCTACGGTGGTTTAGAGCAATGCAAGTAAAGATGGATTGGAATAATGAAACTACGTCTTCTTCGTCCGAACTCGAGAAACTATTGTTTTGTGTACACAAGCCAAGAGAGGTATAGACGGCGCATGTCAAGAAACATTTTTCAGAAACAAAGTTTTGTGTATGTGTTTCTGTTGAATGTTTCCAAAAAACTTTCGCTGGAGACCCGGCTTTAAAGTGACAAATAAGCAAAGGTATTCAAAGTAAAGTTTTCCCACGGGTGTAATGCAGATACATTTTAAGTAGGTACCAGCTATGTATCTAAGTATGTTACGCTCAGAGAAAGGAATCGCTCATTGAGCGAAAAAGCAGCTCACAAGCGTTGTTGTATGGTCACTGTAAAATATCCACAACGCGGAATTCGTGTTATGGTTCTGATGTTAACTAAAAAATTCGCATTGTTGCGGAAATGTGACGAACTAAATTTTTCTATAGAATTTGACATTTGTAACAATGAAGAGGCGAAATAAGTGGCGTCTCAAGCCAGGTTTTTTATTTTTCTGATAAGGCTTTAGGTTAAAAAATCTACACATATTTATAGAATAGACGGCAGGATGCCACTTTTTTCATATTGGTATATCTACTTACTATAAGTAGAGCCTTAAAAATACCTATTTTTTTTTATTATGTAATATATTAGGTACTTACTTACATTCATGATTAAGCAACTACCTCCTACAATAATATGCCTTCAATCGAAATACCTGCAAATGAGCAATGAAAAGTTTCCCCTCAGCCCGAGGCGGTAATGAGTGGAATAGAGAACTAATGTATGTAGCCCATTTGTAATCGAACTTTGGTGGTTAGGCCCGGCTACGACCGAAATGGCGCGGTCTACCTTATTACGGAAACACAGGGACTGGAGCTTCAGGCAGCAAGATAAATTAGGGGAATCATACCACATTTCTGAGGCAAAGAAAGAATAATTAGATAGTAGAAAAGTCGCGAAGCAAAAAGCAAAGATGCTCCAAGCTCAAAACGGTAATTTTGCCACATCTAAAGAACTTAGTCGTAATGAAGATTCTTATAGAGAAGTCTAATGTATGTAGCCCATTTGTTAATCGACCTTCGGTGGTCAGGCCCGGCTACGACCGAAATGGCGCGGTCTACCTTATTACGGGGACACAGGGACTGGCGCTTCAGGCAGCAAGATAAATTAGGGGAAATAAAACACTTTTATAAAGAGAAAGAAAGAAGTAGATAGTAGAAAAGTCGCGAAGCAAGAAGCAAATTGCCACATCTAACGAATTCTCTCAATGAGGAGTAACTATTATAGAGAACTAATGTAGGTTATGACCATTTTCTTCGCTGGTTAGGCCTGCTTCACATGCACGGTACATCATCATCATAATCATCATGTCAGCCGTACGACGCCCACTGCTGGGCATAGGCCTCCCCCAAGGATCTCCACAACGATCGGTCCTGCGCTGCCCGCATCCAGCGGCTTCCCGCGCACGGTACATACAACAAGATGAAATCAGAGGCGATGAACCACATTTTTTAAAACATAATATGTAGAAGGAAGAAATTAGAGCGTATGGAAGGCGTGATGTGAGATGATCCGTTAGAAACGTGATTGAGGATTCCGGGAGTAGTGCACTTCCACCTTCAGCCTTATCACCACTTAACATCAGGTGTAATGAAGGCTAAGTCGTGGGCCACACTGGAGCGACCGCGGGGCGCGGAGGCGACCTGCGGATCCGCAGGACGCGCGAACACGTATATTCCGGCGCGGAGGGATGTCCCGTCCATCTCAATATATTTGTTTTTCCCGCTCAACGCGGACGCAAGTTGCGCCGCTCCAGTGTGGCCCACGACTAAGGTAAATGCTCCTATTACGGACATAGTCAAAATCGACTCCTATTACAGCGCTATTTTTTATTTTCGTGTTTCATTCTTGTTTTAGTGAATTTAGGTACACCAAAATGGAATTTACTCATTTATAGTCTTTCACTTCATCACATAACGGACGTATACAATTAAAACACAGAGGCAAGTTACAATAATTAATCAGTCAGTGCCACGGGGCGGAGATGGGGCAGGTTTGTCATACAAACGCGGAGCGACTAAGGTATATAAGTGCACTCATATTTTATATCTATGTTTTTTATAATAGTATATTGCTCAAATTTGTGAATACGCGACTTATAGCTTTTGTCTATAATTATATTCACTACTGTAGGTTTTATCCTATTTGTAATTGATTTTAAACCTAAAAATCTAAAAACCAAATAGCGCCGTAATAGGATAAAAAATTTAAAGGTTAACCCTAATACGGCGCTATAGTCTGTAATAGGAGAAATATTGCCTCTTATTTATTAGCTTATAACTGAAAATATGATAACATACATAATTAGTTATTAGTTTACTTGAAATAATGATTAATATCACAAACTAAAAACCTTTTTCTGTGCTATGCTTTATCCTCTAGAAATCTTATTTAAATATGAAAACCATTGAGTGCAAAATGACGGTTTCTTATAAATGTAAAAAATAGAAGATATATTTTAGTTAATCAAAAAGCAGTCATATAGTATAGCTTTTGACTTGAGTCTAACATAATCTTAACCAAAATACAGTTGCCATTCGATTGAGTTACCTTCACTATTTATGTATCTAAATTTTGATGAGTCAGAAAAAGGATTATAAAAACACGGACAGTTCTCCTATTACGGAGTTAGGATTTCAAGGTAGCTCCGTAACAGGCTCTATGAGCTCCTATTGGCGGTGGCCATGGCTCCTTAACAGGGACTTCATAGTGCCTATTACCACAGTCTACTTACTACATATTGGTTTTATGTAGGGGGCTTTTAAGTGTGTTTATGTTTAATACGATATTTGGGATTCAAGATGGCAGCCGCGCTTTTTTTTTTAATTTTGTGATATTGGTGTTATGTAAGGGGTTTTTAGAAATGCTAAGGTCGATTTTGATGTTAGCTTTGGAATCCAAGATGGCGGCCGGGCTTTTTTTTTCAATTTTGTGATATTGGTGTTATGTAAGGGGTTTTTAGGGGTGCTAAGCTCGATTTTGATGTGAGTTTTGGAATCCAAGATGGCGGCCGCGCTTTTTTTCAGTTTTGTGATATGGTTGTCATGTAAGGGGTTTTAAGGGATGCTAAGCTCGATTTTGATGTAAGTTTTGGAATCCAAGATGGCGGCCGCACTTTTTTTTAATTTTGTGATATGGGTGTCATTTAAGGGGTTTTTAGGGATGCTTAGCTCGATTTTGATGTGAGTTTTGAAATCCAAGATGGCGGCCGCGCTTTTTTTATTTTTTTTTTATTTTTAACATTGCGTTGCTGTTGTCTTGTTAAAATAGTACCAAAAACCGAGTTTCATCAAAATCGGCCCACAAACAAAAAACTCGGTTGTCATCTTGAATTTTTTAATATTTTTAACATTGCGTTACTGTGTTGTATCGTTGTCACTTTCGCATTTCTAATTTGTAAGAAGGAATATAATTTATCTTACGGAACCACAATACATACCTGTACCATCGGATAAGGAACACAGACTTTCTAAACAAAATATCGACATAATACTCGGATACATAGATAGGTACATGTGCCTCCTCAGCCAACCGCTCGAAAAATGACGTTACAATGTAATTAATGAAGTTTACAAATTTCGATTTCCTGCACCACAAGTTTGAGACTGACGGGTGTCAAGTTGTTGATAGACTTGACACATCTCCGAGCGTACAGGTTAACTAGTCTACGCTCCGTATTAGGAGCCTACTACCGCCGTAATTGGCTCTAACCTTAATCATAGCTCCGTAATAGGGAAAATCGACTTAGGCACTAAAATGTTATTTTTTTTATTTTAAATTCCTTAATAACAAACAAAGTGTCATAAGAAATATAATATTTAATCTCCATTTTTACAGAAGAATATTTTTATGCCTAACTTAATGCTTACAAATGCTTACTTTTGATACTTACTTTCAAATGTTGCCATTTAACTCCGTAATATTAGCATTTACCTTAAATGCTATCCCAGTGTGGATAAAATTAAAAAACAACTAGTTGCACTCCGGTAGTGCCGCCAGAAGTGAAACTTGAATATTAACGTTGTGCAATGTGCATTCTTGATATTCTTAAATTTTTTAACCTGTTGATTTTTAGAAAATATACAGTGATGGGGATATACAAAAAAAGGAATTTGACAAAAAAAGAAAAGTACGAACTGGATTTGAACCGAGGTCTTCTTGCTTCAATGCCGCTTGTTTACTAGCTCAGCTATTAGGGACAACGTTGGAAACGGTGGCGAAATTTGCCTTCGTATTCTAATGACATTGTAACAGTGGTGGTGGTGTTAAATTTTTTTACCCATCCAACAAATACAAATACAAATACAAATAATTTATTTGTAGTAAATAGGGTTGTTACAATGAAGTTGGTCGTCATTAGTTTAGTGCTTAAACCTATATAGCCATACCTATAAAGCCGCTAAAGAAGTTTTCACTTTAAAAAATTAGTGCTGGTTCTAGAAAAAAGCTACAAATTGTTTGACAGTTGGGTCGCCTGTGTGTCCCATGCCCTACTTGCTAGCATGGTATAAATCTCCTAACAGCAAGTTACGCAGTTCGAAACAATACGTGGTTAACGCGTGCCGAATCATGTCTGTATACTTTAAAGCAAATTTTGAAAATAAAATTCTGCCTTCTAAAATCTTGTTTCCTTATGACTTAACGATCGGTTTTGACGACCGATTTGGCGCAGGGGTAAACTACCTGCCTTCTGCGCCAGAGGTCTCGGGTTCGATTCCCGAACAAGACAAATATTTGTGTGCATGAACATGTCTATTTGTCTTGGTCTATGTATATTAAGTATCTATGTATTTACAAACAAAAAGTATTTAAGTATATATTTATCCGTTATCAAGTTCACGTAGACACAGTTTCTTAAGAAATTAACTACGGGCTTAGATAATTGGTGTGATTGTAAGAGAAATTATTTATTTATTAAGTATTTAAGTAACCTACAAGGAGCGGGAAAATGATCACAAACTATTAAGTTCTTAGCAAAAATCTTTAGAGATCGATGATGATCAATAATCAATCATCTCATCTGTAACAAAAGAGCTTAAGCTCTATTTTGGAAGAAAACCAATGAGGTTATATCAGTATAGGTAGGTACAGTAGTTCAAGCATTAAAAGGTTACAGCGCCGACAGAGCTATTTTTAGTATTTATGTTGCGTAATTTAAATATAATAACGTTCTAACTATTTTATAATGATGCATTGTGGAAAGTCAGCGTTCAGAAGCAATTGGAACTAGTGAAGTTATTTTGTTCATAACTAGATCTCTCGGTCGTTGAAAAATAAAATAATGAAAAATAAATTTATGGTTAATAACAAGTTTGTATCGTTGCTTTATTTGTTGGGGTTTACGATAAGTGCTAAGCAACTTGCAGTAAAAGTAAGTATCTTTATGGATTTAGACTTTTTGAATACTTTTTTTAACAGTTTGGCTGCCCATTCCGACGCGGGGCGTGAAGCGCGGCAAAGAGGGGATGCCCGTCACGTCACGCCTCAGAGCGGGAACGGTTCGTGTGACGCGGGCATCTGTCTGAGAACGTTGAATCGCACGGGTGTCGCGCGTCACACTTTCAACGATAGCCCAAGAAGTTGTGGTTTTCAGTTATTGTTTTTTTTTTTGGTGAGATAATGGAGAGTGAAGCTGGGAAATCTAATGGGCTACCAACCAAATTCACTTTTTTTGTGGGCATCCAAACTGTTCCACAACGGAGTAGCACTTAGCCACCTGATGTTAAGTGGTGATAAGGCTGAAAGTGGAAGCGCACTACTCCCGGAATCCTCAACTGGCTGTCTCATCTCTAACTGTCGGAACACAATAATGCTGAAAACATCATTGTTATAGCGTCAGACTTAGATAAGATGGTGGTAGCTAGCCAGGTGGAATAAAAAGAAGTTGAGTCCTAAGTACCACCACCCAAACCGAATACAATATGTACCCCCACTGGGGATCGAACCCGGGACCTCTGGGGCTGATACCGGTGGTGTGGACCACTAGACCACAGACGCGGTTAAAATATTTCAAAGAATCTAAAATTTTTAATTGCCTATGTGTTCCCTTCCCTACAGGGTTACCTATTTGTAAGACACCAACAAAGTGCGCTCAAACTTCAAAATGCATAAATTAAATTGTTTCAATTTTCCAATTCAAACAATGGTATTTTACTACATTTTTAACGTGCCTTATAGATAGACAAGTGGCCTATTATCGATATCGCCAGTACAATAGAAAGAAAATGTACGGGATCGACAATTGCGGTCACGTGACATTTCGATCGCTAGTGTCATTCCCATACATTTGTCTTTCTATTCTACTGGCGAGCGATATAAGGGCGATATCGATAATAGAAAGCCACTTGTACGGGACCGGCCGTTTATGAGCGGTAGCAGCCCCGGTGTACATAAACTGTGCGGAGACGGAGAGGTTCCGGACGGTGAAGAAAACCACTGGTTGTTGATGCTCGTTCGGGCAGAGTGACTTTATTGTTCTTCTTACAATATCTGGATGCGAATGAATCTTAATGCGAGGGCACGCGATATTTATAGCGACTCTAATTGTTTCCGCGTATTTTCTCACAAAAGAATTCAAGGAATTGGCTTACACGCGCGACGCTAAATTAGTTCTCGGAACTGTGGCAGTCTGCGTGTAAGGGAGTTCCGAGATGTGCCGCTAGAGGCGCGGTTGTGCTAGAAGAGCATATCCCGCGAGTGAGCGAGATAGCGAATCGGACCTTAGGTATGTCGAGGCAATACCGTATCGAGAGCCCTTTGCATTTTACAAATTATTTTAACATTATAAACGATCTATATACAACACAAATAAAACTTATCTAATTTATCTCAACCTAGCAGAGGGAGTAAAATACACACAAAAATATCATTTTATTGTACAACGGTCAACTCAAGGAATTTTATATACATCTTATTTCTAAACATAATAAATCGTAATAATCTGTCCCGCACATATCTCCCGCCGTACATAAGCCCGGCGGCTTATGTAGTTCAATCCGGTGCGGGCGCCGTCGGTAGCACGATGAGCTTCTTCACAGGCCGTCGTAGCACGCCGCCTCGGGTACGCACGTCGACCACGCGCGTCACGCCGTCGGGTCCCGGGTGCAGCTCGGTGACTAGGCCTCTGGGCCACACGTTGCGGGGCAGGTTGCCGTCGGCGACGTGGACCACGTTGTCCACACTGATGGCCGGCCCACGGCCGTGGGGCTCCCGCCGGTGTTGAAGCTCGGGCAGGTACTCGCGCACCCAGCGCGCCCAGAAGTGGTCGGCGAGGCGCTGTGCGCGGCGCCAGGTGGCGCGGCCGCTCAGGTCAGCGTCGGTGCAGGTGCCCGTCGGTGGTGTGCGCGCTGATCCCCCCAACGGGAAGTGGTTAGGGGTCAACGCCTCTTCGTCGGTAGCTTCGACGGACACGTGGGTGAGCGGGCGGCTGTTGACCACGTACTCGGTTTCGGCCAGTAGCGTGTGCAGGCATTCTTCAGTCGGTTGCTGCTCGGTTTCGTCTACGTAAACGGTGAGTTTCTTCAATCTGTTGGTCGGTAACACTTGTTTTCTTCGTAGCGCGGCGATCTCTTTTCCAAACGAATCGTGTTGCGATTGCGTCACCCACAGCTGTTCGGCGCGACGGATAAAATCAGCGCTCAATGTTTTGAACGCGCACTCGTTCGTCAGTGGGCGTGGCTTCTGCTGGGCGGAGCTTATCTTGTTATGAGTCTTGTTAGCTCGCGATTGTAGATCGGCTTCCGCGCGCGGTTTTGTCCGTTTGTGCTGGACGCGTTGTTTTCTGGTTTTCAGCGCTTCGATGTATTGAAGTACTCGTGCGGTCGTGCGGATAAGTCGTTGCCGTGACGAAAAGCGTGTTATGTCGGGTAACGCTTTCGCGACGTCCGACGTTGCGGTGGCGACGGCGACAGGCGTTGCTATTAAAAACGCGTCAGGCGTTTTCTCTTCGACCGTCGTTGCTTCGAGTTTCGTCATTGTTTCTCGCGGCCATTCTTCTTCGGGTGGGAACGGCGACCCGGTAAATGAACTTTGCGCTTCGTGCGGGTTCTCCCGCCGGTCGTTGCGCCACGGAAACTGTAAGGCGCTTCGGATGTCGATGCGGCGGCGGAAAGTTTCTTCATCGTCGGCGACCGCGGTGGCTTCGTGCTGGCTGAAGCGCACAGGTACCTCCGGTAGTGACTGACGGAGGTCGGGACCGCTGATCAGCTGGTCGTTGAGCGATGTATCGGAGTAACAGGCGGCGGCTTCGGACGCAGGGCGAAACTTGGCGGAGTGCAGCTGTAGGTACCGGGTGCGGCCGGGGTCAGTGACCGGCGGGCCCGGTTCGGTTTCGTAGCCTTTTCTCAGGAGCGCTTCTCTCGGTTGTTTCAGTGCGAGTTCTTCTGTTGGCGACGTCGGTTTCTGCGGTGGTATACAGCGCGATTCGGGTGTGAAGACTTGTTTCGTTGCTTCGTCGGTGGCGCGGTCTGTATCTTCGTTTCGAACTTCGTTTCGATCTTCGATTCGATTTTCGTTTACGGTGCGGACGTTCACGTGAGCGACGTAGTGTACACGTTGGTCGCGACTTCTGTTGGTGGCGCCGTGTAGAACCCAACCCAGCGGCGTAAGAGATGCCGCAGGTTGGTTTTCGCCTCCTCTTCTTGTTTGTTCGGCGACTAACAGGCGCCAGTTGTCCTGGCCGATAAGGAGCGTTGGAGTGGCTCGTTCGTAGTACACGCTGTTTTCGATGTCTCGTAGGTGCGGTGCGTTGACTACGTCGGTCTTCATTACGGCTTGTGGCGCCAGTCTCAACTTTTCGATCGTGCGGGCTTGAACGGTGAACACATTGTTATTCCCTTGCAGCTGTAGAGTGACGCGTCGAGAGTTTCTGTCTTCTTCCCTCCCTGAGACTGTTTCGATGGCGAGTGTGTCGGCGGGTCCGTCGGCTCCAATCTTCGCAGCGATGGTGGCGTCTATCAGTGTGACGGTAGACCCGTCGTCTAGGAGCGCATACGTGTCGATGTACCCGCTCTGCCCGGTGACTCGTACTGGTATGATTTTCAGGTAGGTACTTGTGGCTCGGCGTGACTTCGTGGTTGCAACTATCTCGGGTTCGAAGTCGTCATCAGCTGGCGGCGGCGACGGCGGCGGTGATGGCGGCGGCGGCGTCGGTGCGTTCTCGGTGCGGCTCTCAAAATGAAGCAATCGGTGATGTGACTTAGCGCAGCCGTTTTCCCCGCATCTTCGCAGTTTGCATCGGTGTGAATACGATCTCGATCCTAGGCAACGGAAACAGAGTCGCTTTTCCCTTGCCAGTCTCCACTTCTCGTCGTTGCTCGCCCTCTTGAATGTTGCGCACGCGTAGGCTGAGTGGTTAGGTTGTGCGCACACAGCGCAGGTTCGTTGTCTCTCCGGCGCGCGTGTTTCGGTTTCTGTTTCTGTTCGGTGCGCAGAGTACGTTCGCTGTGGCTGATGCGTGCGTTGCGGGTGAGTTCGGTGCGTTGGTTGCGGCGGTTGACGCGTAGACGGGCGTTCGTCGGACGTGATGTTTTCGGGCGGCGCAAACTCTCTGCAGTTCTCGGCTTCGGCGACGATAAACTTGCGGAACATGTCGAGGCTTGCTTTCTTCGCTGTTTTCGTTTTGAAGTCGTACCATCTGTATCGCAGGCTCGGCGTAAGTTTCTCGACTAGCGTCTTGAGTACTTTCGGGTTCTGGCAGTACCCTTCTTCCCCCAACGTGTAGAGCACGGTCACGGCATTTTGGATCTTATTGGCGAAGGCGCAGACGTCTCTCGGTGCGTCGGTCACTCGTTGAATATTTTCGATTTTCTCGAGCTCTAGTTCTGCGATGACTTGCGGTCGGCCGAAACGGTTTTCAAGTGCCTTCATTATGACTTCCGGTTTCGATACGACGGCGAGTAGGTCTTCGACCTCTTCTTTGGCTCTTCCCCGTAGCGCTCGGCGTAGGCGGGCGGTATTTTCTCTCGCGGAGCCGTAGACTGTTAAATCTTCGTAAGCCATCTTGAAGTTCAGCCAGTCGGTGTGTGCGCCGTTGAAGATCGGTAACTCGACGCTCGAACTGTGTCTGATCACTTCAGTCTTCGGTTGAAAGGCTCTGGCTGCTTCCATAATCGCCGCAGTTAGCTCGCTCACTTCTATTGCCGTCTCTTTCTTCGGTGTCGCCCCGGCAGGCGTGGTATGTAGAGACGGTGCTGGCGCCTTCGTGACGTCTTCGGTGGTTGTGAGCGGCTTCGTGGCTTGTATCCATTCTTCTGTTCTGTTTCTGGAATTGGCTTCCGCTTCGTCGTCTTGGCTTAGTTCCGTGGTTTCGGATTCTGCGTCGCTGTCGGCTTCGATTCTTGCTAACCGGGCCTTGGCGAGGTTTAGCTCTTTTTCGGCTATCTCTTCTCTGGCTTCTGCGAGGAGGCGCGCTCGTTCGGACTTCGTGGTGATGGCGCGCGACTCCCTCGTACTCGTCGCTCGGCTGGGCGGTGCGGTGCGACGGTGTGACGGTGGTTTTCGTTGCTCCTGTTCCTTTTTCTGTGTGCTGGACGCGTGGCGTGGCGGTGACTCATAGTGGCGTGATGGCGACTCGTAGCGGCGTGGTGGCGACTCATGGCGACGCGGAGACGGCGAAGGTTGACGGAGCACCGGTTGGCGCAGCTCTCGGTGAAGCGATGAACTTCTTGAAACGTGGCGCCTCGGCGGCGGGCGTGACGTTGGGCTGTGCTGGCTTCGTCGTTGCGGAGGTTCGTCTGGGCGTGCTTGATGGTTCGGTGATGAGACGCGTCGGTGTGGCTGCGAGACGTCGGGGCGCTGAGGTGAGCCGCGTTGGTTCGGCGGTGAAGCGTGGCGACGTGGCGGCGAGGCTTCTTGACGCGGCTCCCTCACGCGTCCTCGTGACGGGGAAACAGGAGGTTCTTCGTGGGTGATTCGCTCGGCGATTCTTCTTTCTTTTTCACTTCTAGTGAGCACCATCTTGACTGTAGTTTTCGATCCGGTAGCGAAGGACCAATATGGTGGTCCAAGCTGTCTTCAGTAGGTATCTTCTTATCCGGTTACGAAGGACCAATATGTACGGGACCGGCCGTTTATGAGCGGTAGCAGCCCCGGTGTACATAAACTGTGCGGAGACGGAGAGGTTCCGGACGGTGAAGAAAACCACTGGTTGTTGATGCTCGTTCGGGCAGAGTGACTTTATTGTTCTTCTTACAATATCTGGATGCGAATGAATCTTAATGCGAGGGCACGCGATATTTATAGCGACTCTAATTGTTTCCGCGTATTTTCTCACAAAAGAATTCAAGGAATTGGCTTACACGCGCGACGCTAAATTAGTTCTCGGAACTGTGGCAGTCTGCGTGTAAGGGAGTTCCGAGATGTGCCGCTAGAGGCGCGGTTGTGCTAGAAGAGCATATCCCGCGAGTGAGCGAGATAGCGAATCGGACCTTAGGTATGTCGAGGCAATACCGTATCGAGAGCCCTTTGCATTTTACAAATTATTTTAACATTATAAACGATCTATATACAACACAAATAAAACTTATCTAATTTATCTCAACCTAGCAGAGGGAGTAAAATACACACAAAAATATCATTTTATTGTACAACGGTCAACTCAAGGAATTTTATATACATCTTATTTCTAAACATAATAAATCGTAATAATCTGTCCCGCACACCACTTGTCAGGTGATTATTTTGTAACACTTCACAGGGTCCGTACAAGGCGTCCATTTTATCCGCGGAACCGTGCAACAGGACAACGTTGCCCCCCGCGCGCCGCCCATTCCTCACCCTGTACAATGTGATTGACAACCACACCGGCCTCATGCACGGGAACTTCACCATACACAAGAACAGCTACACTTACGTGAAGGT
Organism: Crambus lathoniellus; assembly: GCA_949710035.1. Taxonomy (NCBI): domain Eukaryota; kingdom Metazoa; phylum Arthropoda; class Insecta; order Lepidoptera; family Crambidae; genus Crambus; species Crambus lathoniellus. The sequence goes on from OX453317.1 coordinate 22,236,304, forward strand.
AGATTCTTGGCATCACTTGTTGTTTTACAGCAGTTTCACCTGCAGGGTTTGAGAAGGAGAGGGATTCTTGACGACTCCAACTTAGTGTGTAGTGCAGCATTAGGGTGCCTGTTCGTTGACGCGGCGCGAGCTGGCGGAGCGGAGTGAGGTGGCGGAGCGGAAAGAGGTAGCGGAGCGGAGTTGCGGACTGTACGGTAGGCTAGGCCTTACACCGCTGCCCCGCTCCGCCGGCCGCCGACTCGCTCCCGCCAAGTCTTGGAGAAATTTGACGCGTTCTAAGGACTTCGTGGCTCAGCGGTCAGAGCTTTCGCCCGGACAGTGAAATGAAAGGTCGCGAGATCATTCCACGCCGGTCTATTTGAAAAAACGGGTCGAATTTTCCTAGTAGGGCAGGCGTACCGGTTTTGGCCACTGTACCGGTTTTGGCCACTTTTTGCTCTAAAAGTTTTCTAAACAACTTTTAGCCATTTTTGATAAAGGCAATTAAAATAAGGTATTTTAAGGTAATAATAATAACAACCGTTAGAATTCCTTGTGTCATAAGATTTTTTTTCAATAAATTCCATTTTCTGTTTGAAAAAATGTTTTGTATGAAAATTTTTAGAAATTTGTTTTGGATGAAATACTTTATTTATCTTTGTTTTTTTCAATTAAATTGTTGTTTTGCAATTAACAGGTTTTTAGCGCATTAGAATACAAGGATTTTACCTGGGTTTGGTTTTGATTTTTCGCTATAAGTACTTACAAAAGTTTAACTATCAGTAAGTGGCCAAAACCGGTACATTTGGCACCTCTCACACATTGTGTGTAATATAAAAAAAACTATTTTACTTTTATAAATTTGAAAAGTGTACCTTTAGAGGTAGATAAATCACTACATAGTATAAAACAAAGTCGCTTTCTCTGTCCCTATGTCCCTTTGTATGCTTAAATCTTTGAAACTACGCAACGGATTTTGATGCGGTTTTTTTTAATAGATAGAGTGATTCAAGAGGAAGGTTTATATGTACTTTTTATCCCGATATTCCCACGGGAACGGGAACCACGCGGGTGAAACCGCGGGTGGCCGCTAGTTATCTATAATTTAAGATATAATTTGTGTCTTAAATACCTAAGACCATTTAGTACTTAGTGCTTAAAAGTCAAAAAGTCCTTAAAGTGGCCACAAAGGGTACCTCTGCCCTATTTCATTTTAAATACAAAAATATAGTCTTTTATAGTTGGCGACCTGCGTGGCCGAGTGGTGTACGTATCGGTTTTCAAGGTGCCGCTATCTCTAAAGATTCCGGGTTTGATCCCCGGTCGGGTAAATGTTGAAAACGAACTTTTCAACATTTCCTCGGGTCTGGGTGTATGTGGTAATACCCGTCGTTGTTTCCAATTTCCATAATACTAGTGCTTAAGCTACTATACTTTGAACAATGTATGTGATGCTGTCCAATATTTGTATTTATTTATTTATAGTGCTATCTCATTTTGCTTAACCATTCCTATGCTGTTCACAGCTCCGGCTCGACATGTTCCTATGGGAAGAGGGGCAATGGGTCCTCCTCTGGCGAGCGCCCGGCTGGTCCTGTGACCGGGCGATTGTCACGACGCTGTTGGCCATTAGCAGCGTCAAGTACAACAAGCTGACGTGCGCAGCCTCTGAAGTAAGGAGCCTTATCATTATCCATGTGAAAAAAATTACTAGTGATTTACCAAGACGACCTATTGACGTGATAACGTGATCGATGAACGCCGGCTGCACGCTTGAAAATGCATGACTCATTGTCACGTTCCGTCCGCCTGAGAAAAATTGTGATAGTGAAAAACCACGAGTGCTATGTTTGTATATAGGTAGGTATGTCGTGGGCTAATCGTCTTACCGGGCCGATCGAGATCTGCCTGGGGACATTATGATACGCTACTATATCTTGATTTTTCAGTCAAATTCCTGCCATATCGTTCAAAGCATAGCGTTTACCGATTTACCCGGCCATGTTTGAGCAAATCGATTTTGAAGGTAGTGCAATGACCATTCTCCACCATTTCTCTTTGGAAATGGTATTCTATCGCTTCGCCAGAGCCGCTGCTGCTGCGGCACGTTAGCTTGGCGCCCTTCTCGGTTCGCGCTTTTTTTCTGTCAAAGTTTTAACCTAACCTAACCTAACCTTTTTATATCAAGAAGAGAATGCGATCTAACAAAACAATACCTCTTCGCTTTAGAGGGGTTTTTAATTTTTATAACTCGCACCCGTCGCACACCCCTCTCTTATGCCCGAATACTCGTACGCTACTTATCTTTGGGAGCGTCTCACATATCGCCCTGTCACTTTTAATGTCAAACGTATGAAAGAGATGCCATGATGTTTGAGACGCTCCCAAAGATGATTTGCGTTCGAGAATTCGGGCGTTACACTCTGATCCTTTTTAGGGTTCCGAACCAAAATGGTAAAAAGGAACCCTTATGGTGAGACTTTGTCTGTCTGTCACAACTGGACATCTCGAGAACTACTAAATGCTATCAACTTGAAATTTGGAATAGTTTTAGATGACGAACGTTTGCCCAACTATTTTGCAAATAAAAGAAAAATAACCTAAAATATAGACCTAAAACCTTCGATCAACAATAACACCTAGTTCTAGATACATAGTTGGAGTGACAGATATGGCCGACCGTAAACTCCCACTTGAGAGTATAATTATAAGTACATTATTTTGACAGTGTCATTAATACTAAGGTATTTGAAACTTGGAACGGTTCCTGTCATTTATGTTATGATGTAAGATCGTTACATTTTTCTCCGTTTAAAAAAAAGTCAGTCTGTGCCATGTAAAGTTTTCATTTAGTTCGTGAGCCTTCATCTAGTACATACCTACTATTGTTGATCGAAGCCTAAAACTGCAATATTCTACACCGCAAATGCTCTGACGAATCTAGCCACGCCGATGAAAACATATTTATTTATGTAGGTACATTATATTTATTTAAATTTATGATGGTACGGAACCCTCGGTGCGCGAGTCTGACTCGCTCTTGACCAGTTTTTTATTCCTGAATTATCTCACTGTTATTGTCTACGCCTTATTTTACCTGTTAGGGGCACCGTTGTAAAAACTTTAACTTTAACTTCAGACCATCATGCTTAAAAATGTACAGCAAGAATTTTTTGTCGGAAATGAAAAAAATATTTCGACTCTCCATACAAAATGTTCGGATTAGTTGCTAAATTTGTATGAAAAGTCGTTTTTTTTTCATTTCGTCACATTATAAATTGTTAAGATAACTGGTCTCTTATTGATTTCAGGGTTTTTACACTTTCCGCAATGTGAACTGGAACTTCTTCATGCATGTGTGGCGGTCAGAGTCGCAATACGGGAGAATATTGCACAGACTGGAGTTCTTTGACAAGAAGAACACTATTTTCTGTTATCAATATGAGTTGCTTATGTCTCCTATTTAACGTGCACCTTACTAGCCCTAGCACGGACCTGCCTGCCTAGCATGAGCGGCTTATAACACGCGATATGATATGATATATGGTACGGCATTTGGTCTTGCTTACACCTTAGTGGGGTAAGCAAGACAACTTGGCCTCGTTATCGTTATCGTAATTGTATTATTTTGTATGAAATAAAAACAATAAAAAGTTACCACTTCGTTTCAATTTAAGTACTTTATGATGCTGACTGACTATGCTTTTACTACATTTAGCAGCCGAGAAATAATAGCGGGCCATTGCCCTTCCCGTCATTGTTGACAGCCTTCTCTAATACTATATCTATGCCTTCTCTATCGTCTTCGATAGAGATGGCTATGATCATGAAGCTCGACTTAATACTGAGGTAACTGGAGAATGCAGTACTAACACTTTTTGTCACCAAAAATTACACAGTGGCTGTCTTCCGTCAAACCTACACTTAAAAAAAATACGTATGGTTATATGAGACAACTGACAGCCAGTACATACATAAATGTTAAATTTGCTGGGTACACTTTTTTATTCAGGGTGAGAACTCCAGTTACCTCAGTATTAAGATTTGTGGTATTAAGTCGAGCTTCATGGCTGTGATCCAGCGCAATGACATTGAGTGAGTGAGCAAGTGAGAACGCGATAACTTTAAACTAAAAATAGTGTGCGGAAACTTGTTCCAGGAATTACGTGTTTTTCAGTAAGCCTTACAAGTTTGTGAAATAAATGTTTGTCATTTAGAATCTCCATTACATTTGCAAGATTTCTATCACAGAACACAGAAAGATTTGTGGTTCCTATCATATTATTTTCTTTGCTTTTAAAATTTATGAGGAGTGATGAACGCCCACAGTTCAGGCAAAATTTGAGGCTTATACTGAATTTGTTCGTTCAAATTTCGATTTTTTATTTCGATAGAAACCTAGTTATAGGGCATAAGTTACTTAATAGTTCAAAAGTTTCAAAGAAAGATCTGTTACAACGCCATAATCACGTAAGAGCGTTTGTATGAAAAGTAAGTCAATCTTAAATAACGTTTTATTACTCCAAAAAAATTATTGTTATGTAAGTGTTTGCTGTCATCGAAAAGAAATTGTATTGCATCGGAGCCATCGCATCTTCCCGTTAAGTTTCTCGAACTAACTCATTGATTGCTCTTAGCCGTATTCCCAGTGCAGAAATAAATGTACAAGTTCCCTTCCCATAAGTCCATTTGCTAATACTTCCCTGCGGGCGGAAATTAAAAAGAGTACAGTAATCCGGACTGCAGAGCCCTCCGCTTGCACTAATTAAGACTTCCAAAGGAAAGAAATATTGAGTGTGTTTTCAAAGCGAGAGGGAAAGGAGGGAAAGAGGCTGAATTGCCGCAGACCGTACCCTCTGTAGGTGCCCGTGTCAATTAAATCCGCGGCAAATTCTTTGATTGCGCTCATTTCTGCAACGTGTAAATCTGGCTCCGATTTTTTTTACTCCGAAGGATTTGAGAAACTAAAGAACTAGGTAGGGCAGAGGTACCCTTTATGGCCACTTTAAGGATATTTTTACTTTTAAGCACTAAGTACTAAATGGTCTTGGTATTTAAGACACAAATTATATCTTAAATTATAGGTAATTTATCTACCTTTAAAGGTAAGTACCTACATAATACAAATTTAAAAAAGTGAAATAGAGTTTTGTAAGTATATAAGTAACCCAAATTGTGTGAGAGGTGCCAAATGTACCGGTTTTGGCCACTTATTGACTGTTAAACTTTTGTAAGTATAGCGAAAAATCTAAACCAAACCCAGGTTAAATCAATATATTCTAATGCGCTAGAAACCAATCAATTCTAAAAAAATAATTTAATTGTAAAAAACAAAGGTTTATAAAGTATTTCATCAAAAACAAATTTCTTAAATTTTCATACAAAACTTTTTTTATAACAGAATAAGTATTAAATTTATTGAAAAGAAAACGTATGACAAAAAATTCTAACGGTTGTTATTATTACATTTAAATACCTTATTTTAATTGCCTTTAGCAAACATGGCGAAAAGTTGTTTAAAAAAAACGTTTATTTCAGGCATCTACAATATCAGGTGTTACAATATTAGTTATTTTTTTTTATAGAAAAAACTTTCTGAGTGGCCTGGTAGTATACCTACATATTGTAGTTTGGTGGAACCCACTTGTAGGCTTGCTCAAAGTCCGCCTGCTTACCTACCACCATCTTAACTAAGTTTACCGCAGTAACAACTTTGTTTTCAGCATTGTTTTGTTCCGTACCTAGGGTCTGAAAATAATTTGTTTTGTATTCAATTACTTAATCTATTTTGTTCAAATAATTGCGCTTCTGTAACAAACCACCGACCAATCAGACGATGCGATAAAACAATTTTACCAAAATATGTTTTATTACGTTTGCGCTCCTTCAGAACGTTAATCGTTGATTCGGAAATAATTACCTCGAGGGAAGAGCCAGAAAATTTATCTAATAAAGTACCTGGAACAGTGACAAAATACTAAGTACCTATTACATACATATAATAGGTTTTTATTGTATTTGTGTCACGCAATGTTACTAATATTTATATTGTAATAAAATAAAAGTTTACCTGGATTAAAAAATAATTTAAAAAATTAAACAGACTTTAAAAAGTACCTGTCTACTGAAAAGTAAAAAATAATATCTATAAGTGCCTACCCTTCTGAGATCGGTGCCTTTTCTGGCTTTTTCTTGCTTCCTGGCTGACACCGACCCAAAAAAGGTAAGGTAGATAGGTACCCTAGGGATATAATTTTTTCCTTTTTAGTTGACAGGTACCTACCTACTTTTTGAAGTTGGTTTAACTTTTTAAATAACTTTTATTTTTGTGTAGATTGTACCATATTTAAAAAACTATTGTACCGATTTTAATAAAACTTGATAAGATTGTTTCCTAAGTTGGAATACAATACACCTGACTTAAATCACTTATTAATAGTCATCTCAATAGGATTTTTAGTTTTCGATAAAGTGGTGGACATGGACATTTTGCACATGTGCTTGGAAATAATCGATAACCTCCCTTTTTTAATCTGTTAAAAAAATTGTCCCCTTTGTTGAAGTGGGTTGAAAATAATTAAACAAAAATGCCCAAAATTTTACTTTATACGTTAGATAAATTTACAGATGTTTTATTTATCTCACGAGTGCGGGTGAGCCACGCTTGTAAGTCCAGTGAATAGAGGGGGGTTACCTTACAAACGGTCCGGTAGTTCTGAATATTTGATATATTATGTTGTCTAGGATGGTAAGTGAGTATTTAAAATGCATAGTTCACAATTTCTCTCCCTCCGCCTCCGCAGACATATTGAAAAAATCGGTTATTTCTTCAGATTTTCGCTAATATCTTCGTTTAGGCGCATTTTAGCCAGAAATGATTGTTCACAGTATTGTAGAGAGTAAAATTTCCTGTATAATTGACGTTTAAAATTTTGTTTCTAGGACTGATAGTTACAGGGATATGCACATTTAAAAAAAATTAAAACGTCTAACTTTAGAACGCTGTAAGTAATTCAGTTATGGCCTATTCTAGGAAAACAAATATCAGAATAAAGTTTGTAGGGAATTTAGTTACCTACAAAACGTGTTAGCAACCCTACTATTATTTATTCTGTGATGGAGTGGGTAAAAGATCAAAAATATCGGAATATTGCCTTTTTGCTTAAATATTTACTTAATAAATAATATAATAATATAAGTTTGACAACCCTGCTCCGTCCGCAAGAAATTTCAGCAGCTGGAGAAAAAATCTTGTTATCCGTTATGGTAGCATCCGTATGGTGGCTGAAGAGAACAGTCGTTGAACTCCCATCGCTATAACAAATTGAAGACAACTGCCACCAAGCTCAATCTGGCTAAACTTCCTCCAACCACTGACGCAGCACATTTCCACTTCCTGAGGACATGAGGAAATACTACTAAATCATGGAGTGGATGAGGATTGTCAAAGACCCTATCGAGTGTGGCTGGTGTAGAAAAGCTCGAAGACTTGAGCCCATCAAGATGAGTAGAGACGCTCTGTTCCTCCAAACCTGCTCAAGACCATCTCATGCAGATGCACAACTGGCTGTATGAATGTAGAAAGGTGGCCCTAAAGTGGTCCCCCTTTTTGCAAATTCTGTGCTGGCCAAGAGAGTAAGGCCATCGTCGACGATGAAGACGACGCCGATGTAGTAACTTCACTAGTTGATGAAAATGAAGAACCTGACTCCATTAACTCACCCCTACGAAACGAGCGAAAAATATGTAAAAGAGATCAGTCACGCTTCATACATGTTTGGACCAATAAAGTAAAAGTGTCGGCCAACAAAAATAAATTGCTTTAATGTAAACAGTGTAACGATCATTTTTTGTTACGACTTCAACAGTGTACGATTAGTGGCCAAGCAGTTATTCAAGTTTGAAAATGAAATTTTTTCTTCATTTTCAAACTTGAATTTAACTTGGCCAAAGTGCAGCCAACGAAAATAAATTGCATATTATTAATGTAAACAGTGTATCGATCATACTTTTAAATTTGTTTTCTTTAACCTTTTATTGATGTAGGTATGATTATTATTGCCTTTTGTTCTTAATTTGTTTAAATAAATTAATTTAAAAAAATGTTTCTGCGTTGTTGGTGGGTTATTTGAAATTTGAACATCCCTTCAAGTGAAATAGTGCCTGCCCCATGAGCCCTACGCCCTACATGTAAGAAACTCATGAAGGATTGGTAATAAACTCCAAATCTGGAATTTGAAAACTGGAAAATATTTAGTGAATTATGTTGATACAACATGAAGTCACAATTAGCACAAAAAAGCAATATTCCGTTGTTTTAACTTTTACTATTACGCTGGATTGAAGGACGGAGCTACTTATACACTGCGTATATAGTCATCTCATTTACTAACTATAATATTGTTTGAAAGTTCGCAGTAAGACCCCAAAGGGCTTAGACAAGTGGCTTTCTAATATCGATATCGCCAGTAGAATAGAAATAAAATTTATGACATTAGCGGCCCCGAGAAATTTCAATAGCTAACAAAATGTATACGAGTACAAACCTGCTTTCTCGGAACATAAATAAATGCATAAAACATAAGTGAGTGTGTCACACTCTCAAAAAGTAAGTAACCTATTTTTTAACTTTATTATTCGTACGTAAAAATTTAATGATAATGCGAATATAAATAACAAGGGTATGAATGAAGTTTGCCTCAATATTTCCGCTCTGGTGTTCGTCTAAAAGAATATGGCGGAAATTTGGCGCACTTTCATTATGGCGGGAATAACCGAGGGAAGGCATTTTAGGGTTCAAGGGGAAAATGAAACCTCAGAACGCAAGCTTAGAAGGAGCATATTTAGTAGGTATACTTTAAAGTTGTCGCCTTTTTTTCAATTAAAGTGGCCAAGAACCTACGTACCTACCCTTTCGTTATTCCAGCCAGGCAATGTATTTTTCTGTCAAATTTCACACAAATCCGTTAAATCATATGGGCATGATTGAATAAGAAACGTCTTATAAGTACATTTAAACTTTCGCATTTATAATATTAAGTAAGTAGGTATGGAGGAATGAAACAATAATCGTGTTATTACAAAGGAGATCTAAAGTTATCTGCTTGGTTTAAACTTTCATGCGCTAATAAGATAACACAGACAGCAACAGTTTTAAACCAATTCACGAACTTCAGAACACGTTTTGTAATAACACCATTTGATTTGTTTGCTTTGAAACTTAATATTTGTTTTGCCTTCTAGTTTTAGGTATGTGTGTGTTTTAGGATAACATATTAGTAGGGCGATTTGTTAAGAAAAACTGTGTCTCTAGCATTTGTGAATTTTCGTGTCCTGACTAAAGCAAATAAACTGTATAAAATAGTGCTATCAGATGTTTTATTAAACATACGCCTGGTAGCTCCTATAGTAAGAACATAAACTAATAAGTCTTACTCACATATTGTTTATTTTTTATACCTAATTGTCTTCGATCATACTAATTGGGTTAAGTATATTTTTATGTGCTTAACAAATTTCGTAGTGTACCACCCCCCTAAACCATGACGGTTTATAATAATGTGGAAGATAAGATAAGATAAATCGTTTATTTGCAAAACATGTGGTTAAAATATAGGTCTTGACGATAAAATGTGTACCGTTACATGTCTGCCATGTGCAAACGGCGTGCAAAGATTATAATTTAAATATCAAATTAAAAAAAGTTTCTTTGCTCAATTTAATACTACTTCTACGCACACAGTAAGTATTATGCTCTTTTTACCGTCCTGAGGCCCTTACTTTTACGACATTTCTTGCTCTAATACTTATACAATTAAGTTTGAATTAAACTTTGTACAATGTAGCATGGGCTGCATGGGTCCTACCTATGACTGCTTATTTTCGTGCAAAGCAAAATGTTGCTTCTGCTGGAATAGGGTCTAACTTTCTAGAAAAAGCTGCATTAAAATGTCTAGTGCTGTTATTATTGAGTTTTATTCCAATAGCATAAAGAAAGGACCCATGCTACATTGAACAAAGTAGGTATAGTACAAATATTTCGGGGGATTAAAATAGACTCATTCATCCCCTAAAATATTTGATAAGATTGAAATTAAGGTGTATTTCAGAATATGAAAAAGTGCCAAGCACTTAAATAAGTCTGTTCAGAACCCTGAACGCCGCACCAACGCACACCTGCCAGCATTTTTATTTGCACGTGGAATGATGAGTCTCTGGCGTTATGAATATAGTAATAAGAAATGTGACATAACATGTTGTGGCATGCTCTCTGACATGGCAAATAATCTTAATACATATAAAAAATATGTTGAAATACTAACTTAGGCAAATTTCTATGGTGAAAAATTTAAATGGAAATGAAAATTATGTATAATACCTACGTTTAAAATTCTTACTAGTTTGACAAGTATTGAATGCAATTAAAATATTATTAATGTAAAAGTAACTCTGATTGTCATATTTTGTACGTTTTCTTTCAAGTATAGATCGCTGAACCATTTTTCATTAATTTCGGCATAGAGGAAATGGCTCGGACCACCACTTGAACTAGGGTATTTTTATTGATACTAAAATGCTGACAGTACTTTAATTTCGTACACCTCGTAAGCATGCCACTTGCATGCCACTTGCGTGCCACTTGAGCATCGGTGGGAGCCACGTGGCTCCCACCGATGCTCAAGTGGCACTTTATTTTGTAATTATTTCAATTTTTATGTGTTTTGAACGCGGTTTTCGGTGTTTATAAGAAATATAAATTCTATTTACTATAAAAATACAATATAATATATAAACCGTAACAAAAAAAAATAAAAAAATCTTAAAAATTTGCAACGAAAAAAAAATTTAAATTTTTTTCGAAAAATATATTATTGGTTTTCCATATATTATAATTTTATGCGATAGGTTTTTTCATGTACATTCTAAATATATATATACTTTTTATATGTTATTTCATCGATAACTATGTGAAAAAAAATTATTTCGATATTGTATTTTGTTTACACAAAAGTTGAGTTTGAACGTCGATTATAAAAACAAAACATCTCGTTAAAGTATCGGATAAGTTTTATCCGCCGCTATGACTCATATGCTGCTCATAAATGTAACTTCCGTCGTCGTGCGCACAAACAGATGTTTGGGAGAGCCCAAACGCGCGCTAAGATGCATTGTTTACGTAAAAAATGAGCCTGTAATTTGATACCCCTGAGCGTCGAGAGGTTAAACCAAACTTGTATGCAAAATTTCCAGCTCAACCGGACACTGGGACTGCAACTCTTGCAAGCTAAATTTGACCCGAACACTATTTAGTAAGTATTCTGTGCCCTAACAGACATACCTACATACCTACATTACATACACTGCAAATTCAATAAAAGCTTGTAAAAATATTGTAATAGTCCGCATTTCATACAGTTATTTATACCTATAGCGCTCTAGGTTATATAATTTGTCCTCTGTTACATTACAAGATAAAAAGTGTCTATAGATGTCCTGCTAGCTCTAATCTGTCTCAACGGCAAAATTCATTAAATTTGCTAAAAAAAATAAAAAATAAAATTAAAATAGACTCATTCATCCCCTAAAATATTTGATAAGATTGAAATTAAGGTGTATTTCAGAATATGAAAAAGTGCCAAGCACTTAAATAAGTCTGTTCAGAACCCTGAACGCCGCACCAACGCACACCTGCCAGCATTTTTATTTGCACGTGGAATGATGAGTCTCTGGCGTTATGAATATAGTAATAAGAAATGTGACATAACATGTTGTGGCATGCTCTCTGACATGGCAAATAATCTTAATACATATAAAAAATATGTTGAAATACTAACTTAGGCAAATTTCTATGGTGAAAAATTTAAATGGAAATGAAAATTATGTATAATACCTACGTTTAAAATTCTTACTAGTTTGACAAGTATTGAATGCAATTAAAATATTATTAATGTAAAAGTAACTCTGATTGTGATTGTCATATTTTGTACGTTTTCTTTCAAGTATAGATCGCTGAACCATTTTTCATTAATTTCGGCATAGAGGAAATGGCTCGGACCACCACTTGAACTAGGGTATTTTTATTGATACTAAAATGCTGACAGTACTTTAATTTCGTACACCTCGTAAGCATGCCACTTGCATGCCACTTGCGTGCCACTTGAGCATCGGTGGGAGCCACGTGGCTCCCACCGATGCTCAAGTGGCACTTTATTTTGTAATTATTTCAATTTTTATGTGTTTTGAACGCGGTTTTCGGTGTTTATAAGAAATATAAATTCTATTTACTATAAAAATACAATATAATATATAAACCGTAACAAAAAAAAATAAAAAAATCTTAAAAATTTGCAACGAAAAAAAAATTTAAATTTTTTTCGAAAAATATATTATTGGTTTTCCATATATTATAATTTTATGCGATAGGTTTTTTCATGTACATTCTAAATATATATATACTTTTTATATGTTATTTCATCGATAACTATGTGAAAAAAAATTATTTCGATATTGTATTTTGTTTACACAAAAGTTGAGTTTGAACGTCGATTATAAAAACAAAACATCTCGTTAAAGTATCGGATAAGTTTTATCCGCCGCTATGACTCATATGCTGCTCATAAATGTAACTTCCGTCGTCGTGCGCACAAACAGATGTTTGGGAGAGCCCAAACGCGCGCTAAGATGCATTGTTTACGTAAAAAATGAGCCTGTAATTTGATACCCCTGAGCGTCGAGAGGTTAAACCAAACTTGTATGCAAAATTTCCAGCTCAACCGGACACTGGGACTGCAACTCTTGCAAGCTAAATTTGACCCGAACACTATTTAGTAAGTATTCTGTGCCCGAACAGACATACCTACATACCTACATTACATACACTGCAAATTCAATAAAAGCTTGTAAAAATATTGTAATAGTCCGCATTTCATACAGTTATTTATACCTATAGCGCTCTAGGTTATATAATTTGTCCTCTGTTACATTACAAGATAAAAAGTGTCTATAGATGTCCTGCTAGCTCTAATCTGTCTCAACGGCAAAATTCATTAAATTTGCTAAAAAAAATAGACTTAAAAATGTTACAGAGTTATTTTCGCATTTTATACTACTATCAGTGCTTTTTACCACACTTTTATTAGCTTCACTTGTAACTAAGTCACAATGTAAGAAAATCTTGGAAATCAATTTTAACCTACTTCTAATTGTCGTATTGATTTGAAACTTTGCAAGTCTATATGAATCCGATGACAATACAATAATTTGCTACCATCGAGCTGATCTGATGATGGAGTCAAGAGGTGGGCAATAGAACTCTTCAATGGCTGCTAGGAAACCCCTCGAGTTTAGGCTCATTTCTTTTGTTCTGATAAGACCTGTTCGTTACACTTGATGGTGAGGGTCTGATGATGGAGCAGGGAGGAAGCCAGTGGCACTTCTTAATGTCCACTAGGAAACCCCTCGAGTTTGGCCTCCGTTGTTTCGTTCTTGGTGGTTAGATGAGACTTTTTAGTCGCACTTGGTGGTTAGGGTCTGATGATGGAGCAGGGAGGAAGTCAGTGGCACTTCTTAATAACCAATAGGAAACACCTCGAGTTCTGGCTCATTTGTTTCGTTCTGATGAGACCTATTCGCTACACTTGGTGGTAAGGGTCTGATGATGGAGCAGGAAGGAAGCCAGTGACACTCCTTAATGACCAATAGGAAACCACTCGAGTTTGGGCTCATTTGTTTCGTGTTGATAAGACCTATTCGTTACACTTTGTGGTGAGGGTCTGATGATGGAGCTGGGAGAAAGCCAGTGAAACTCCTTAATGGCCTCAAGAAACCCCTCGAGTTTGGGCTCATTTGTTTCGTTCTGATGAGACCTATTCGTTACACTTGATGGTGAGGGTCTGATGATGGAGCAGGGAGGAAGCCAGTGGCACTTCTTAATGACCACTAGGAAACCCCTCGAGTTTGGCCTCCGTTGTTTCGTTCTGATGAGACCTATTCGCTACTCTTGGTGGTGAGGGTCTGATGATGGAGTAAGGAGAAAGTAAGGGTTCGTCTCGCACATCTGGTAACTAATAGACTCCACTTGAATTTGTAAAACTTAATACATACAATCACGCCTTTGAGTTATAATGTTTACGGGGTGAGCAGACACACGAATGGACTGTGAAATCGATTATCAACCACCCACAGCTTGCCATTTATTAAACTAAAAAGTAAAAAATAAATATGTAGTTTAAAAAACTAAAAAACACACTTTTATAGGAACAGACTAAAAAGTACAAAATAACCCTTTGCAAAGCATTCATTCAAGTACTTAATATTGACAACGCGCACCACGCTTTTTAATTTCAGTTACTGAATAGACGGTTATTTTGTACTTTTTAGTCTGTTCCTATAAAAGTGTGTTTTTTAGTTTTTTAAACTACATATTTATTATTGTTAATTGGTATCAGCCCTGTGATTTTCAAATCACAGATACAAATATTACATGCCTGTTTTCTCCGGCCTAGCTTCACCGGGGCACCCTTGAGCGATATTGGTATTGTTTTTGTGTAGCTCTAATTAGATTACGGCTGCTTTGTTGATTGCCTCATTACCTTCGTTACTTCCGAAACGCAACCGTCACGAATAACGATGTTGGTTGTTGGTGAAGAACTTTGATTGGACTAAAAGTTAGCATGGAATAAATGTCTAATATTTTACTATCTAAAAATATGGATATGGACATATAAGGTCGCGTAGGTACCGGTCGTACGGCTGAAATGATGAGTGATGAAGGTCAAAATATGGGCTTCAAATGTCAAATGAAGCCCATGTCCATTCCCATATTTTAGAGCTGGTACAGGGGCGGGTTCGATTCCCAGGGGGAGTTGTAAGTCCAGTTCGATGCTGCTCTAACCAAAGCTACCAAAAAGGCCTTAGAGGCTCCATCACTTTAAGCGCTGTCGGCCAGCGTTGTTCATTAACGTCAGGAGACCCTCGCATTCGCAAGAAACATTTTTTTTATCACAACGGGGTAGCACTTAGCCTTCATCACACCTGATGTTAAGTGCTGATAAGACTGAAGGTAAAAGCGCACTACTCCCGGAACCCTCAATCACTGAGGAACTGGCTATCTTATCTCTAACTGCCGGAACACAATAATGCTGAAAACATCATTGTTATGGCGTCAGACTTAGATAAGATAGTGGTAGCTAGCCAGTCGGACTAAGAACAAGTCCTACCACCAACCAAACCGAATACAATATACCCCCACTGGGAATCGAACTCGGGACCTCTTGGTCTGAAATCGGTGGTGTGAACCACTAGACCACAGAGGCGGTTAAATTATTTTTGTTACAAATGTTTTCATAATATCATCAAATCAATTTATAAAGTCAGTTCGCAGTCAGTGAAGTCATGCATTTTCGTGCAATTGACTAATCACTTTACGTTATCGAAGGTGATCGCAGTCTCTTGGAAACTTCTGCAGCAGCTCATTCAGTAGGTACCTAAATCACAACGGTGTAGCTATCAAATTGGAATTTCCGTTCGGTCGCAGTTGCAGACACTGTGCGAATTTGGGCAGACGAATAAATGTAAATATTATACTCACTGCACAAATACTTAATGCACACCTAATTGTTAATTTGAGTTTGATTTGGTGAGGTTTTAGCAATTGTCGTGTTTATCGCTATCGTGTAACTCAGCTACAAAATTTTCTATCCCCATCGTTGATGCTAAGTACTTACCTATATCTTTATCCTCATCTCTATTGCTACAGGGGGGCGATTCTCAGATTCGACATCGTCAAATTCGAATACTAATCTTTTCTATAAGCTTAGAACCAAATAAATGTACTGTAACTAGCGCCAAAAACGTCCCAGGCGCGCGCAGAGAAATCTGATACTGAAAATATCAAAACAATATTATGTCTATAGTTTTTAAAAATACACCTTGACGGGCGACAATCATGTCGACTGACATTGACCACTCGTTACAAGTCGAGCGCTGGGCATAGACATTTGTAGAATGTGATATAAAATTCTGTTTTAATCGACATCCGCCATTTTATTTTGACAGTACACGCTTTATAACAAGTTATGTCAACAGGCCAAGGCGTGTGTTGTGTGCCAAGTTATGTGGCACGGACTATCTCTAATTCGACATAATGTCTATTGCGCGAGAATCGCCCCCCGCTGTCAATCGTTATTGCTCCATATCTATCATAATTTCCATATCTATCTTGATCTGTATCGCTATTATTCTAATGTTATTTGTTATATTTTCATCTCTCTATTTCCATCACCATTGCTCTTATAATATCTCTGACTCTGTATACACATATGTATCTTTTTAACGCAATTTCTATCATTACCACCACCCACCACCAATATCGCTTGGACTCTATCGAAATCACTCTATCACTAGCAATATCGCTATCTCAATATTTGACAGGTGTAAAACTATCATTTCAAGTAATATAAAATTTTAAAAATAGCAATAGGTATACGGATTAAGTATCCTTCATCTCTTCCAAAAAGTCCGAATTTCCACTTCACCAACGCAATAAACGAAACCAATCACTATTTGGCATCCTGTATTCGGTGTCAGTAACTATGGGTAGGTACCTATACTTATATAATTTCAGCTGCAAAATTCGTCTTTATCTCTATCTCAATCGCTATGTGTGAGAAACCGTGGAATCGCGAAACAGGATATTATACTCTGGTCTATGTGCATCTAGGCGTTTTAAGAACGTCTGAATTCCGACTTCGCCCGCGACACGACAAACGGCTCCAAGCACTGCTAGTACCCCGTATTTGGTATCCGTAATTAGAATTTCAGCGCCAAAATTCGGTTTTGTTTGCGCAGCGAATTGGGTGTCTGCACCGCCTCTTGCGGGGATTAAATATTAATCAAATAGATTTATACATTCAGTCCATCCATTGTTTTGGAAAACAGTGTTATTTTCAGCCGTCCGACGTCCTGTATAAAACCCCTTTGCAGAAAAAACTAATATCTACTTCACGTCATGGTCATATGAAAAAAACCATGGAGCTAGACTTAATACTGAGGTAACTGGAGTTTTCACCCTGAATAAAAAAGTGTGCCCAGCAAATTTGACATTAGTATTAAGTGGCTGTCAGTTGTCTCATATGACCAACATATGTCTCATATGACCACGTTGATACATATTTTTCATGATTTTTTCAAAGTGTAGGTGAGACGGAAGACAGCCACAGTGTAATTTGTGGTCACAAAAAAGTGTTAGTACTCCACTCTGCAGTTACCTCAGTACCTATGTAGTCTAGCTCCATGAAAAAAACCGTCACGTCATTATAATTATTTCTACATTAATTTCAGTGTCAAATGTGTCGGGTAAATCCATTAGGTACTCAATGGATAAATGTAAAATTTTTGCATTTTCCGATGATCATTTGAAACAACTTTGAAAATCTCTTTTTCGAGAAATGTATGACATTAGTTGAGTTTAAAGAATAATGTATGGAACGTGAACAAAATTTGAATCTTTTCCGCTGTGGGGATAAAGGTATTGAATAAATTAGTTACAGTTATAATTATTTGTCAGTGTGTGTGTGTGTCATATTAATAAATAATAATAATAATAAATAAAATAAGTTTATTACTCAATAATTTGTTAACAACAATTTGCGTGAGGCAAACCCAGATAGTAATATATATAAATAAATAAATAAATAAAATATATAAATAAATATATACTTTGTGTTGGGGCGACTCGCTCTTACCTTAGTGCTAGAATTAAATACTATTGAGCAACTATACAATATCAAAGGCTCGTAAGTTATGCTAGAATTAAATACTATTAATTGGTTTGTATTTCTTGCAATACATATTATAGCAACTACCTACATCATAGTAACCCATATTTATGTTAATGTTGACAAACTGAAGGATTCAGGCTGTGCAGTCTGCACACTAGCGCCGCCATTGAAAAAAAAAACATGTTGCGAACTATCTCTCTGTAGTGCACTCCGATGAAGCTTTGTGGTAGGTACTTTCTATTGTTTTTTATCTAGGTATATTTTCATATTTTCTAGCTTGTCGTTTAATTGAATGGAGTTATATTGCTATTTTAACATCTTGCGCAAAGGACTTCGATCAACAATAACACCTAGTTCTGTGGATCGAAGGTAAAGGATGACTATAATAACGACATTGCGTCGCTACCTATATGCATACGCAATCGGTAAGTACAGCTCACCTTTTGCTTAGACTGAACAAAGGAAAATACTTAGACCTTAGGTACGGTGACGAACCTTTTAATACTACCAGTGTACCTATAGTTTCAATAAATTTCGGATTTCACTAGCGAAAATTACAGCGTGCATTAAACAAATTGGTATCCATTCGTCAAAAGAACCATTAATTATATTAAAATGATGACAAATTTTAAATTTAAAAAGCTATTACCTACTTAATTACTTATTGGATACTTATTATGGGACATGTCCCACCACCTTCCCATGGTCCTTCCTGCCGTCTTGGCATACGGACCGAATCGCGGGAGAGCGCAGGGGTACTTGCTATAGGCTCTTTCCCCTGCTGCGCTTTTGTTGCACTCCCTACAAAATCTATATCCATCTCTTTTTGCCTACTCTCCCCCTTCTGGGGCATAGACACCACAGTACGGTACTTCGCGTCGGGCTACTCTCGGTTAAGACTGACCTACTCAAACATTCTTCGACTTGTGTGCCAGTGGTGCGCGAATTCGCGCAGTGCGTCGAAGTTGTTACTGCAACTGATGAGGTCCTGGTGATAAATGGGGCCAGGTTCCGTTTGGACAATCTTGTCTAACATGGCGACTTATTATGGGACAGTCACGCACGAGCAAAGTCAAAGTCAAACTTGTATGTTCAATTTAGATTGTTATTTACAATACTTGTGAACGTAATAGAAGCTACGCCATCGGTTCGCAAACCCTACGGCGGCGGGAGACCTTGGAGAAGAACCGGCAAGAAACCGGCAAGAAATAAATAATATGCAAACAACATAGGACTATGTCATATTATAATATTGAAAGACAGAATTAGCATCAGTTTTATCCAGGTCTAAAACTTCAGTTGACGTTTTGGAAAAGGGGATTAGAGTCTGGAAATAAAAGTTTGAAGTTTATTAGCCATACACGTCGTTGATTCCAATTTACACAATTCCATTGCATAGGCAACTATAGTTTGGTCTTGGAACAATGTATGTGATGGTGTCCGTTATTATTTAATTTATTAATACTTTTAAAGTTTGCTAACGCCATCTCTTGAGAGTTGGAAAAAGCTTAAGCTGAAACTGCCCATTGAACATCTGCACAATGTCTCAGTTGGATTAACAAATTTCCAAAGCATTAGACGAGCGAGGTCCTTAAATGAATTAAACGCTTAATAAATTCTGTTTTGTTAGGAACAATTCGCCCTGTGGATTGTTGCAGACGTCAAAGTAATCTAATATTAGTTGGCATTCCAACGTGCTGACATAGTGTAGGTACACACGACAGAACAAAATCTTTAAAATAATCTTCATGAAGAATCACAAACGCAAGTCCATTGAAATACTTACTAGTTTGTAACTGGTTACGAGAAAAGAGAAAATTTTCTTCTTTTGTAACCGGTTACAAAATTGAAAATACAGTTACCTACATAGGCGGTAGAAAGGGCGGCAGCTACCTAGATATAAACAAACTAACAGAAAAGAGGTCAAAAACTCTAAAACTTTATAATTCGTTATGTGAACCTAAAACCTGTAAGTCTACAGCGATAAAACGCCGCCACCGACCTCTTTGTCGTTTTCATACATTTTACATGAACGCTGACGCCCGCCGGTAAGTTAGTCGTCACTTGTTTCTTATTCTAGCTTCAAGTGGCAGCGTTTGTGGCTCGTTTGCGGCGACTTTTACTACACGTTTGCTTCGAGTTGGCCGCTACCTCACTCCCCGCCTCACCGTACCGTGCTCCTAAGCAGACCTTATTACGACGTAATAAGGTTCAACATAATAGACCTCATTATTATTACGGCGTAGTGAGGGCCTACTCTGAAACAAAAAACCCGAAACTTCGTTATGCCCGCCCCTCTCACTCCCCCGTTGTGTCAGAATCGAGTGAAAGGGACGGGGCTAACCGAAGTTTCGGATTTGAGTTTCAGAGTACGGCTCAAGGTCTGCTTAGGAGCGCGGTGCGGTGAGGCGGGGAGATAGCGGCCAACTCGAAGCAAACGTGTAGTAATTTCGCTCCCCAACTTGTTGGCGAATACGGAAAACACAGCGAAATCACAGCATAAATACTAGGAGAAATCAACCTATTTCCGCTGCTCTCCCACTAGCCTCAGAGCTGAGTGCAAGCACAGAATAAGTGCAAGTCATTAACTGGGCCAATGTTAATAAATTTACCTACTATAGCGCTCGAGTTAAATTTTGTCACAAAGATCGTAAAATAAGAGTTAGAATAGAATTCTTAACGCAAAAGCGATAATTAGGTGCGTTTATACATTGACAAACTTATACCAGGGGTAGAAAGACAGAAATAATAAAAAAATATTCAAATAAACATTTTTTTAGGTATTTTTGAATCGTCAGTAGTTGCTTCACACACCGGCCTACTTGCACTGTGGCACCGGCATTCGCAATAGGCCTAATTAATGAGACCTCTTGTAAACATTCATCTGTATTTCGGCGGAGATGTTCGCCTGTTTCGCCTGATCCGAAAACAAAACATCTGGAAGCCAAGGGAATGATAAACTTAAGTAGGCGAGGAGAAGACGACGCAGTGAGTATTTGACATTTTGATGAATACTCAGTAATAAAGCATTGTATATAATATTATTTAAACCAAAGTAATTCCGGGGTATGGAGGCCTGGTGACCTGTAAAACGGGTCGTAACCTTAGTACGGGCACCAGTCTCCACAATACCAATATTAACTTAAAATATGTATACAACAAAACCTTAACTGTAATTTTATTATTGTGGAGAAAATAAATCATATTTTTTTTATATTTTTTTATAAATTATACTTAGATACTAGTAGTTAAGTACTTTTATTTAAAATCCAAACAATAACATTAATTTCTTTTCTAAAAGAGAACACTCTGTTAATACCTGAACCACCTGTCATAATAAAGTAAATAAGAAAAAAAATATATGATAATAAATGAAAACAAAAATATGAATCACATCAAAATCGCGAGATACGATGCCACTGACAGACACATTGGGATCTACCATGGCCCGCTATTATTTCTCGGCTGCTTGCGAGTGCAACGAGTGAGATAGAAGATGGCTTTGGATCTACCCAATGTGTCTGTCAGTGGCATCGTACCTACACTATAGTGTAGGTACGATGCCACTGACAGACACATTGGGTTGTTGTTATTGTTGAATGTACATAGATATAGTATACTATATCTATGTACATTCAACAATACCACCAGGTATACACTGTAAGGCTCAACGCCAGTTTTAGTATATACTGCACTAGAGACCTTTTGCAACGGACTGCCATCTGGTAAATCCACCAATAGTGACACAGATGGGCAGCTCAACCAAATGAAACACAAATAATATTTTTATGATGTTTTTAAGACAAAAGGTCATTTGGGTTGACCAGCAGCTACCTGGGATCTAAAACTTTCAAAAGTACGAAAGGAGTATTGTCATCTCTTAAGAATAGGCGTTAAATGGGATAAAACAACAACAGATGGGTAATGATAGTGAGTGCCCAAAGCAATAAAATTTTAAACAAAAAACAATGCCACCTTTTGTAAAATCCCAGACAGCGCATTTAATTGAATCTCCGTTGGTAGAAAAAACCAAATGAGGCGGGGCTAAGAATGGGCAGCCCTTCTTGTCCATGCAAGCGAAAAGTTTTAGAAGTGTATATCTGGTGGTTTTGTTCATTGTACCTACACCATACCTACACAGACAATATTTATTCTTCTGTCGTGTCGTGGCCGTAACTCTGTGGCCGTATCGTTGAACTTGGTCGAAATAGATCTACTATTACTCGCGCAGATAAAGAAACAATCTGTAAATGGAGGCCAAGCATTAAGTGTGAGTGCGATAGCTTGTAAATTCGATATTGGTTCACGAAATAATCGACACGAACTGTTATTAGTTAGTAAAATTATAAATCTTGTTGTAAACAAATGTCATGTCAAAATGGAATAATCCTGTCCAAGTGCAACGACAACTAGCGGCAGAGTTGAGAACTAAGACAAGTCAAATGACATCACATAAATATAGCGAGAAGGTTTTTACTCACAGAATGTTAAATTAACATTATGTATAACTTAAATAAAAATATGGGTTAAATAATCAAAAGTACAGAATATTGGTTTCTATCTTAGATAAGGTTCAAAGTTTCAAATATGGGGAATGTATATTGGCTAGAGGTGATTCGTTCGGAAATTATGTTCGAACAATTACCATTTTGATAATAGTTTTCATTCATAAATAATAAAAAAAAGGGATCATACAAAATAATGTGTTTATATTATGTGAGAAGGTAATATTTTGAATAGTTTAGTAAATTCTATAACTTAATATAAGATAGTTTTGTAACTATCAAAGGTTTCTGAACGAAGGCCAGGCGGGGCGTTCGGGATGTTTGAAATGGGTTGGCGTTAGACGCTAGAGGGCGCTATGACGATAGAGTAGGGATGTGGGACGCTAACTTTTTGGCGCGGTTTGAGTAGGTCTATATAAGCAAAAAGGACGCGACGCCCGGCCTTATTTCTCCGGGATAGACTTCGAGGCAACACGTATGGAAGAGGAAGCCCTTTTTGAAGAAGTGTTATTTTAAATCAAACCAGAAATAGTCTTCAAGCAAGTGTACAGTGAGTCCTTGCCACCATAGGCGTTTATTGGGTTCGCGATCTTTTAAACGTTTTAATTTTGGAATTCTGACTGGTAAATTGGATCCGAAATTAAAAGGTCTAGTTTGTTTACAGAAAGCATTTCAATTAAAGTGAATTATTCCCAAGTAAAATCCTAGAAAATGGGCTTAATTTGAGTCAGAGGGGGTTGGAAGCATAGAGTTTGTTTCTTCAGGAGTACATGTTTATGTCTCCGGGCTCCAGGCAAGGCTCACGGGAGGTCGCTAGGTAAAGAAAGTCTGGCATTGTGGAGTGTCAGATGAGCGTTCAATGGATAACGCTTAGTAATTTCCACATGGTTTGATCAGGCGGGCTGTTTTCATTGACAGTTTTTCAGTTAACACGTCTGATGGCGCGGGGCGTATGCCCCAGATTTGGAGGCAGTTGCGGCCTGATTGAACCATACCTACCTGTAGGGTGTCTATCTGTTCCCTTCCCAAGCAGATGGACCACGGCATGAGCGATAGGATTTTAGGGGGCCCACTCACCCAAACTTGACAGAATTGGGGCGTCAGAACTGGCGATACAGGCGCCAGGTTTGTGTTTGTTAGGAAAGTCGCATTTAGTCGGAAATTAGGCAGGGAGGTACCTACTTAGAATCACGAGCTAGGTAACTCGAAGACCTTTGTTCTGGCAGAAAGGGGGAGGTCTGCTGGGGCAAGGCTACGAGGGGAGTCTGGTATACAGAGTAGGTAGAAAGAGTAGGGTCGCTGTAGGTCTATAAGTAGCATTATGTGTTATCACCAATATATCTACGATCAAATCCGAATTTTGTTGACATCCCTAGCCATAGATTCTTGTGACAGACGAACAAACCCGGGCAATTTGACAGAATGATTATAGATAGTGGGGAAAAGTCCGATTGACAGTTTCCAGCAAAATGGCTGTCTTTTATCTAACAAAATAATGTTATATCTTAAGAAGAGCGATTAGGTAAATGGTTAGTGCGTTGTAGCAATGTAGTCTACAAGTTGTATGATTTTCAGTGAGGTTTGTAAGAAATTAATAGATTTGAAAAGGAAAAGGTGACCAATGGATACCTAGTGCTTTCAGTATTTGGGAAATGATTTGTGAAGTAACAGTGCTAGTGGAACAGTCCAAAGAGCTTGATTAGAGTAATCTTTATAGGTTCACGCATTGCAAAGATATGAAGGTTGAAATAATCTATCAAACATAAGTGGAGAATCTAAATTTACCTATATATTTGGCTTGACAACAGGTAATATATTCCTATGATGCAAAAGGCACCTATAATAATTTATAAATTGAGCTGGTTGCGGAAGAGTTCTCTGGATCAGACTACTGCTATATTAATGTATGAAAAGGATTTTGTTCGGTGGCGGGAGAAGATGTTTAAACTCGAAGGAACTCGGTGTAATGTTGGCCAGTGTCTTATGGAAGCTGATGTTGATTCAAGGTTTTTCCAGATACTAACCTATTGAGTTGGAACATGGTTCTATTTTAGCCATAAATTATGTAAAGCTATCGGGGTGAGGCGAAAGCTTCTGTCCAATTTGGTTGGATTCTTAAGTTATTTCCAAGACCAGTCCAATGGTGAGATTAAGGATATATTACCATGAGTGAGATTCTTTAGAGACAAATTTTAACCAACAAGTTGCAAGAGTTCAATAAGATCCGAGTCAGACACGTAGACATAACTAGGGAATTTAGTTCTACGGGGAAACTTGGTCATAGAAAAGGTTAGGAGAGTCTATATTTATATGTACTTACTATGAATTAGATTTGAGTTCTCTCCTCTCAGGAGTCAGACTTGTTAGTGCTCCTAATTTAAGCACTCAACCTGTTGGATTTATCCCAATAAGGATTATTCAACAAAAGGAAAAGGATATATCAATTAACGTTAACTTTAACTGCTGCTGCCATGAAGGAGAAAGATCTCTTCATGTAGACTAACAAGTCGCTTTGAAGCATTTAGCTTGGTCCTCTTATATTTATATATACATAAAGAATTGACGAACATGACAGCTTGACTTTATATGTTGAAGTTTGTTTTTATATGAAAATGTAATAAAGCAGCGCCGGAGGAGGGATGTCCAAGTTTGGTGACGAGTTCCACTGTTATGGGCGGCGGAGGTGCCCTGACTTTACCGGTTAAATAATATTGCTGGAGCATTTGTATTAGGCCAAGATGGTGATTAAGATCAATAGACTCTCTTCACCCTAATTATTATACCAATTTCCATCTCTGACTTTGCAAGCAAAACCATATGCTGAAGCTAATAGGTACTATTATAGATATAGTGTTTCCATCTTCCAATAGATATAACAAATTTTCATTTCTAATTTGCAAGCAAAGCCATATATGCTAAAGCTAATAGGTACTATTATAGCAATGGTGTCTCCATCTTCATATAGGTATATCAAATTTCATTTCAAACCACACATGCCAATTTCACCTTAGTCCTTGCAAACTGAAAACTGAAACTAGTCACAGCAAATCCGGATGCTGTGACTAGTTTCAGTTCCATTGTAACCTAAATTATTAAATTCCACCAGTTTTAATGGACAGTTAACCTTGGGTCAGTAACCAGAAAATTAGCATGGTGGACTCAGCAAAATAACTCACCAGGTTTTCAAAGTATATTGAACCTAGGAATCGGTTAGGACCTAACTGTTAAATGTCCAAGCAATGTAGGGGTAAACTAATGTTAGATTTATACAAGAGTATTAACTTATTTTGAGTGTCTTGGTCGCTATAAATGAGGTTAGAAAATTAGAAGCAACGGCCATAGTAATATGAACAGCTGTTAAGTTGATGTAGGCATATAGGCAGTTCAAAGTATGAGTTAGTTATTAGTAAGGTTAGTCTCTGTCGCTTCATTTAAAATATCATGGGTCTACGCTTTACAACCAGGGTTCTCCATTACGACATCACAGGCCACTTCAGATTTGATTCAGAGCATCCATAGTAGTTATCTATATATTAATCGGACAACAGTTAGGTATTACAGCGTTCAAGCTAGCTAGGTATTTTAGTAACTAATAGAATCCTTGACAGAGGTTTAGTATTAGCTTAGAGTAAATACTAGAATGGTTTGTTAGTATATTTAGGTCATCTATTATTAGGGTTAAGCAGATAGAAAGTATGTAAAGGAAGGTGTTACAATTTCTTGCTCTAATACTTATACAATTAAGTTTGAATTAAACTTTGTACAATGTAGCATGGGCTGCATGGGTCCTACCTATGACTGCTTATTTTCGTGCAAAGCAAAATGTTGCTTCTGCTGGAATAGGGTCTAACTTTCTAGAAAAAGCTGCATTAAAATGTCTAGTGCTGTTATTATTGAGTTTTATTCCAATAGCATAAAGAAAGGACCCATGCTACATTGAACAAAGTAGGTATAGTACAAATATTTCGGGGGATTAAAATAGACTCATTCATCCCCTAAAATATTTGATAAGATTGAAATTAAGGTGTATTTCAGAATATGAAAAAGTGCCAAGCACTTAAATAAGTCTGTTCAGAACCCTGAACGCACACCTGCCAGCATTTTTATTTG
Source organism: Crambus lathoniellus (assembly GCA_949710035.1). Lineage (NCBI taxonomy): Eukaryota > Metazoa > Arthropoda > Insecta > Lepidoptera > Crambidae > Crambus > Crambus lathoniellus. Next base: position 22,262,678 of record OX453317.1, read on the forward strand.
CACGTGGAATGATGAGTCTCTGGCGTTATGAATATAGTAATAAGAAATGTGACATAACATGTTGTGGCATGCTCTCTGACATGGCAAATAATCTTAATACATATAAAAAATATGTTGAAATACTAACTTAGGCAAATTTCTATGGTGAAAAATTTAAATGGAAATGAAAATTATGTATAATACCTACGTTTAAAATTCTTACTAGTTGGACAAGAATTGAATGCAATTAAAATATTATTAATGTAAAAGTAACTCTGATTGTCATATTTTGTACGTTTTCTTTCAAGTATAGATCGCTGAACCATTTTTCATTAATTTCGGCATAGAGGAAATGGCTCGGACCACCACTTGAACTAGGGTATTTTTATTGATACTAAAATGCTGACAGTACTTTAATTTCGTACACCTCGTAAGCATGCCACTTGCATGCCACTTGCGTGCCACTTGAGCGGCTCCCACCGATGCTCAAGTGGCACTTTATTTTGTAATTATTTCAATTTTTATGTGTTTTGAACGCGGTTTTCGGTGTTTATAAGAAATATAAATTCTATTTACTATAAAAATACAATATAATATATGAACCGTAACAAAAAAAAATAAAAAAATCTTAAAAATTTGCAACGAAAAAAAAATTTAAATTTTTTTCGAAAAATATATTATTGGTTTTCCATATATTATAATTTTATGCGATAGGTTTTTTCATGTGCATTCTAAATATATATATACTTTTTATATGTTATTTCATCGATAACTATGTGAAAAAAAATTATTTCGATATTGTATTTTGTTTACACAAAAGTTGAGTTTGAACGTCGATTATAAAAACAAAACATCTCGTTAAAGTATCGGATAAGTTTTATCCGCCGCTATGACTCATATGCTGCTCATAAATGTAACTTCCGTCGTCGTGCGCACAAACAGATGTTTGGGAGAGCCCAAACGCGCGCTAAGATGCATTGTTTACGTAAAAAATGAGCCTGTAATTTGATACCCCTGAGCGTCGAGAGGTTAAACCAAACTTGTATGCAAAATTTCCAGCTCAACCGGACACTGGGACTGCAACTCTTGCAAGCTAAATTTGACCCGAACACTATTTAGTAAGTATTCTGTGCCCGAACAGACATACCTACATACCTACATTACATACACTGCAAATTCAATAAAAGCTTGTAAAAATATTGTAATAGTCCGCATTTCATACAGTTATTTATACCTATAGCGCTCTAGGTTATATAATTTGTCCTCTGTTACATTACAAGATAAAAAGTGTCTATAGATGTCCTGCTAGCTCTAATCTGTCTCAACGGCAAAATTCATTAAATTTGCTAAAAAAAAATTGACTTAAAAATGTTACAGAGTTATTTTCGCATTTTATACTACTATCAGTGCTTTTTATTGTTAATTGGTATCAGCCCTGTGATTTTCAAATCACAGATACAAATATTACATGCCTGTTTTCTCCGGCCTAGCTTCACCGGGGCACCCTTGAGCGATATTGGTATTGTTTTTGTGTAGCTCTAATTAGATTACGGCTGCTTTGTTGATTGCCTCATTACCTTCGTTACTTCCGAAACGCAACCGTCACGAATAACGATGTTGGTTGTTGGTGAAGAACTTTGATTGGACTAAAAGTTAGCATGGAATAAATGTCTAATATTTTACTATCTAAAAATATGGATATGGACATATAAGGTCGCGTAGGTACCGGTCGTACGGCTGAAATGATGAATGATGAAGGTCAAAATATGGGCTTCAAATGTCAAATGAAGCCCATGTCCATTCCCATATTTAAGCTGGTACAGGGGCGGGTTCGATTCCCAGGGGGAGTTGTAAGTCCAGTTCGATACTGCTCTAACCAAAGCTACCAAAAAGGCCTTAGAGGCTCCATTACTTTAAGCGCTGTCGGCCAGCGTTGTTCATTAATGTCAGGAGACCCTCGCATTCGCAAGAAACATTTTTTTTATCACAACGGGGTAGCACTTAGCCTTCATCACATCTGATGTTAAGTGCTGATAAGACTGAAGGTAAAAGCGCACTACTCCCGGAACCCTCAATCACTGAGGAACTGGCTATCTTATCTCTAACTGCCGGAACACAATAATGCTGAAAACATCATTGTTATGGCGTCAGACTTAGATAAGATAGTGGTAGCTAGCCACTACCACACCGACTAAGAACAAGTCCTACCACCAACCAAACCGAATACAATATACCCCCACTGGGAATCGAACCCGGGACCTCTTGGTCTGAAATCGGTGGTGTGAACCACTAGACCACAGAGGCGGTTAAATTATTTTTACAAATGTTTTCATAATATCATCAAATCAATTTATAAAGTCAGATCGCAGTCAGTGAAGTCATGCATTTTCGTGCAATTGACTAATCACTTTACGTTATCGAAGGTGATCGCAGTCTCTTGGAAACTTCAGCAGCAGCTCATTCAGTAGGTACCTACCTAAATCACAACGGTGTAGCTATCAAATTGGAATTTCCGTTCAGTCGCAGTTGCAGACACTGTGCGAATTTGGGCAGACGAATAATGTAAATAATATGCCCACTGCACACATACTTAATGCACACCTAATTGTTAATTTGAGTTTGATTTGGTTTTAGCAATTGTCGTGTTTATCGCTATCGTGTAACTCAGCTACAAAATTTTCTATCCCCATCGTTGATGCTAAGTACTTACCTATATCTTTATCCTCATCTCTATTGCTACAGGGGGGCGATTCTCAGATTCGACATCGTCAAATTCGAATACTTATCTTTTCTATAAGCTTAGAACAAAATAAATGTACTGTAACTAGCGCCAAAAACGTCCCAGGCGCGCGCAGAGTAATCTGATACTGAAAATATCAAAACAATATTATGTCTAAGTATAGTTTTTAAAAATACAGCTTGACGGGCGACAATCATGGCGACTGACATTGACCACTCGTTACAAGTCGAGCGCTGGGCATAGACATTTCTAGAATGTGATATAAAATTCTGTTTTAATCGACATCCGCCATTTTATTTTGACAGTACACGCTTTATAACAAGTTATGTTAACAGGCCAAGGCGTGTGTTGTGTGCCAAGTTATGTGGCACGGACTATCTCTAATTCGACATAATGTCTATTGCGCGAGAATCGCCCCCCGCTGTCAATCGTTATTGCTCCATATCTATCATAATTTCCATATCTATCTTGATCTCTATCGCTATTATTCTAATGTTATTTGTTATATTTTCATCGCTCTATTTCCATCACCATTGCTCTTATAATATCTCTGACTCTGTATACACATATGTATCTTTTTAACGCAATCTCTATCATTAACGCCACCAATATCGCTTGGACTCTATCGAAATCACTCTATCACTAGCAATATCGCTATCTTAATATTTGACAGGTGTAAAACTATCATTTCAAGTAATATAAAAATTTAAAAATAGCAATAGGTATACGGATTAAGTATCCTTCATCTCTTCCAAAAAGTCCGAATTTCCACTTCACCAACGCAATAAACGAAACTATGGGTAGGTAACTATGGCTATGGGTAGGTGTCGGTAACCTATACCTATATAATTTCAGCTGCAAAATTCGTCTTTATCTCTATCTCAATCGCTATGTGTGAGAAACCGTGGAATCGCGAAACAGGATATTATACTCTGCTCTATGTGCATCTAGGCGTTTTAAGAACGTCTGAATTCCGACTTCGCCCGCGACACGACAAACGGCTCCAAGCACTGCTAGTACCCCGTATTTGGTATCCGTAATTAGAATTTCAGCGGCAAAATTCGGTTTTGTTTGCGCAGCGAATTGGGTGTCTGCACTTCCTCTTGCGGGGATTAAATATTAATCAAATAGATTTATACATTCAGTCCATCCATTGTTTTGGAAAACAGTGTTATTTTCAGCCGTCCGACGTCCTGTATAAAACCCCTTTGCAGAAAAAACGAATATCTACTTCACGTCATGGTCATATGAAAAAAACCATGGAGCTAGACTTAATACTGAGGTAACTGGAGTTTTCACCCTGAATAAAAAAGTGTGCCCAGCAAATTTGACATTAGTATTAAGTGGCTGTCAGTTGTCTCATATGACCAACATATGTCTCATATGACCACGTTGATACATATTTTTCATGATTTTTTCAAAGTGTAGGTGAGACGGAAGACAGCCACAGTGTAATTTGTGGTCACAAAAAAGTGTTAGTACTCCACTCTGCAGTTACCTCAGTACCTATGTAGTCTAGCTCCATGAAAAAAACCGTCACGTCATTATAATTATTTCTACGTTAATTTCAGTGTCAAATGTGTCGGGTAAATCCATTAGGTACTCAATGGATAAATGTAAAATTTTTGCATTTTCCGATGATCATTTGAAACAACTTTGAAAATCTCTTTTTCGAGAAATGTATGACATTAGTTGAGTTTAAAGAATAATGTATGGAACGTGAACAAAATTTGAATCTTTTCCGCTATTTGTATATAATAATAATAAATAAAATAAGTTTATTACTCAATAATTTGTTAACAACAATTTGCGTGAGGCAAACCCAGATAGTAATATATATAAATAAATAAATAAATAAAATATATAAATAAATATATACTTTGTGTTGGGGCGACTCGCTCTTACCTTAGTGCTAGAATTAAATACTATTGAGCAACTATACAATATCAAAGGCTCGTAAGTTATGCTAGAATTAAATACTATTAATTGGTTTGTATTTCTTGCAATACATATTATAGCAACTACCTACATCATAGTAACCCATATTTATGTTAATGTTGACAAACTGAAGGATTCAGGCTGTGCAGTCTGCACACTAGCGCCGCCATTGAAAAAAAAAACATGTTGCGAATTATCTCTCTGTAGTGCACTCCGATGAAGCTTTGTGGTAGGTACTTTCTATTGTTTTTTATCTAGGTATATTTTCATATTTTCTAGCTTGTCGTTTAATTGAATGGAGTTATATTGCTATTTTAACATCTTGCGCAAAGGACTTCGATCAACAATAACACCTAGTTCTGTGGATCGAAGGTAAAGGATGACTATAATAACGACATTGCGTCGCTACCTATATGCATACGCAATCGGTAAGTACAGCTCACCTTTTGCTTAGACTGAACAAAGGAAAATACTTAGACCTTAGGTACGGTGACGAACCTTTTAATACTACCAGTGTACCTATAGTTTCAATAAATTTCGGATTTCACTAGCGAAAATTACAGCGTGCATTAAACAAATTGGTATCCATTCGTCAAAAGAACCATTAATTATATTAAAATGATGACAAATTTTAAATTTAAAAAGCTATTACCTACTTAATTACTTATTGGATACTTATTATGGGACATGTCCCACCACCTTCCCATGGTCCTTCCTGCCGTCTTGGCATACGGACCGAATCGCGGGAGAGCGCAGGGGTACTTGCTATAGGCTCTTTCCCCTGCTGCGCTTTTGTTGCACTCCCTACAAAGTGCGTCGAAGTTGTTACTGCAACTGATGAGGTCCTGGTGATAAATGGGGCCAGGTTCCGTTTGGACAATCTTGTCTAACATGGCGACTTATTATGGGACAGTCACGCACGAGCAAAGTCAAAGTCAAACTTGTATGTTCAATTTAGATTGTTATTTACAATACCTTGTGAACGTAATAGAAGCTACGCCATCGGTTCGCAAACCCTACGGCGGCGGGAGACCTTGGAGAAGAACCGGCAAGAAACCGGCAAGAAATAAATAATATGCAAACAACATAGGACTATGTCATATTATAATATTTAAAGACAGAATTAGCATCAGTTTTAAACCAGGCCTAACTTTAGTTCACGTTTTGGAAAAGGGGATTAGAGTCTGGAACTAAAAGTTTTAAGTTTGTATAGATATTATCAGCCATGTGGTAATACACGTAGTTGTTTTCAATTTCCATAATTCCATTACAAAGCAACTTTAGTTTGGTCTTGGAACAATGTATGTGATAGTGTACATTATTATTTATCTATACTAACTAATATTAAAAAAGAAAGATTTGTTTGTTTGTTTGCATCGAATAGGCTCCGAAACTACTGGACCGATTTAGAAAATTATTTCACCATTAGAAAGCTACATTCTTCCCGAGTAGGGTTGCCAGGTATTTTTTTTAGAAACTCGGGACATGTACTTAAATTGAATAAAAAAATCGGGACATAGCATTTTGCCGAGGGACAACAAAAATAAAAAGATAAAAAAAAAGTTTATTTTTAATGAATTATTGCTTTTAATTATAATCCTTTTTGCTTTTTTCAGCAATTGTTCATTTTTCTTATCAGAATTTTACAAGATAGTTGAAAATTGAATGTTACAGCAACTCCAATCGGATAAGTTTTTGTAATTCTGTGATTTCGCATGTCTGTCCATATAATATTCATTCGAGACAATACTCTCTGCACAAAATAAAACTGAGAATAAGTACTTAAAATGCTCAAAATTTTCAATTTCGGAAATTGTTTCTACAACGTGGTCCACAGCTGCACACTGCTAAACCAAAAACACTGCGAACTACAATTAAAATAGGTGCTCAAAATAATTGATTAAAATGTATATTCGGTGAAATATTACTCTTTGATTGTTTTGTTTCTTTGTCTTATTGAAAAATATCATAAATCAGTTCAAAATCCGTCTGCTTTGTTTCGGTCGCAAACTGTAAATTTTTTTAAATAATGCGGGACACACACCTGTCCCGGCGGGACATTGTAAAATTCGGCTGTTTCGCGGGACGTCCCGCTAAAATCGGGACACTTGGCAACGCTATTCCCGAGTGACATAGGCTATATTTTATCCCGATATTCCCACGGGAACGGGTACCACGTGGGTGGAACCGCGAGGATCCGCCAGCTAACGCCATCTCTTGAGAATTAAAAAAAGCTTAAGCTGAAAACTGCCCATTGAACATCTGCACAATGTCTCAGTTGGATTAACAAATTTCCAAAGCATTAGACGAGCGAGGTCCTTAAATGAATTAAACGCTTAATAAATTCTGTTTTGTTAGGAACAATTCGCCCTGTGGATTGTTGCAGACGTCAAAGTAATCTAATATTAGTTGGCATTCCAACGTGCTGACATAGTGTAGGTACACACGACAGAACAAAAACTTTAAAATAATCTTCATGAAGAATCACAAGCGCAAGTCCATTGAAATACTTACTAGTTTGTAACTGGTTACGAGAAAAGAGAAAATTTTCTTCTTTTGTAACCGGTTACAAAATTGAAAATACAGTTACCTACATAGGCGGTAGAAAGGGCGGCAGCTACCTAGATATAAACAAACTAACAGAAAAGAGGTCAAAAACTCTAAAACTTTATAATTCGTTAGGTGAACCTAAAACCTGTAAGTATAAAAAGACACAGAAGAACGAACCTTTTATAGCTAAGCCTGACCGCACACGGGCCACCGACCACAGCGACAAAACGCCGCCACCACCGACCTCTTTGTCGTTTTCATACATTTTATATGAACGCTGACGCCCGCCGGTAAGTTAGTCGTCACTTGTTTCTTATTCTAGCTTCAAGTGGCAGCGTTTGTGGCTCGTTTGCGGCGACTTTTACTACACGTTTGCTTCGAGTTGGCCGCTACCTCACTCCCCGCCTCACCGTACCGTGCTCCTAAGCAGACCTTATTACGACGTAATAAGGTTCAACATAATAGACCTCATTATTATTACGTCGTAGTGAGGGCCTACTCTGAAACGAAAAACCCGAAACTTCGTTATGCCCGCCCCTCTCACTCCCCCGTTGTGTCAGAATCGAGTGAAAGGGACGGGGCTAACCGAAGTTTCGGATTTGAGTTTCAGAGTACGGCTCAAGGTCTGCTTAGGAGCGCGGTGCGGTGAGGCGGGGAGATAGCGGCCAACTCGAAGCAAACGTGTAGTAATTTCGCTCCCCAACTTGTTGGCGAATACGGAAAACACAGCGAAATCACAGCATAAATACTAGGAGAAATCAACCTATTTCCGCTGCTCTCCCACTAGCCTCAGAGCTGAGTGCAAGCACAGAATAAGTGCAAGTCATTAACTGGGCCAATGTTAATAAATTTACCTACTATAGCGCTCGAGTTAAATTTTGTCACAAAGATCGTAAAATAAGAGTTAGAATAGAATTCTTGACGCAAAAGCGATAATTAAGTGCGTTTATACATTGACAAACTTATACCAGGGGTAGAAAGACAGAAATAATAAAAAAATATTCAAATAAACATTTTTTTAGGTATTTTTGAATCGTCAGTAGTTGCTTCACACACCGGCCTACTTGCACTGTGGCACCGGCATTCGCAATAGGCCTAATTAATGAGACCTCTTGTAAACATTCATCTGTATTTCGGCGGAGATGTTCGCCTGATTCGCCTGATCCGAAAACAAAACATCTGGAAGCCAAGGGAATGATAAACTTAAGTAGGCGAGGAGAAGACGACTCGCGACGCAGTGAGTATTTGACATTTTGATGAATACTCAGTAATTCTTATGGCAGGTCGTTCAGCCATATTATAGTAAAGCATTGTATATAATATTATTTAAACCAAAGTAATTCCGGGGTATGGAGGCCTGGTGACCTGTAAAACGGGTCGTAACCTTAGTACGGGCACCAGTCTCCACAATACTAATATTAACTTAAAATATGTATACAACAAAACCTTAACTGTAATTTTATTATTGTGGAGAAAATAAATCATATTTTTTTTATATTTTTTTATAAATTAAACTTAGATACTAGTAGTTAAGTACTTTTATTTAAAATCCAAACAATAACATTAATTTCTTTTCTAAAAGAGAACACTCGGTTAATACCTGAACCACCTGTCATAATAAAGTAAATAAGAAAAAAAATATATGATAATAAATTAAAACAAAAATATGAATCACATCAAAATCGCGAGATACGATGCCTCTGACAGACACATTGGGATCTACCATGGCCCGCTATTATTTCTCGGCTGCTTAAGTGCAACGAGTGAGATAGAAGATGGCTTTGGATCTACCATGGCCCGCTATTATTTCTCGGCTGCTTGCGAGTGCAACGAGTGAGATAGAAGATGGCTTTGGATCTACCATGGCCCGCTATTATTTCTCGGCTGCTTGCGAGTGCAACGAGTGAGATAGAAGATGGGTTTGGATCTACCCAATATGTCTGTCAGTGGCATCGTACCTACACTATACTATATCTATGTATGTATATTATAATATAACGTATGTACCTACACCATACCTACACAGACAATATTTATTCTTCTGTCGTGTCGTGGCCGTAACTCTGTGGCCGTATCGTTGAACTTGGTCGAAAGAGATCTACTATTACTCGCGCAGATAAAGAAACAATCTGTAAATGGAGGCCAAGCATTAAGTGTGAGTGCGATAGCTTGTAAATTTTTATTGTAATTTAAACTGTAAATTTTTAGTTTTTAATATTTAATTCATTTTTAATTTTTAATTATTTTTAATTTGACTTTTTATTTTATTATTTAATTTCAGTTTTTGCAGATTTTTCCAAAAATAAATTTTCTTTTTTATTGCATTAAGTATAGTTTTTAAATGTACTTATTAATTTAAAATTTTGACATTTTCGAATTTTTTATTTTTATATTTTTAAATTGTTAATTTTTAGTTTTTAACATTTAGATTCATTTTTAATTTTATTATTTTAAATTAGGAATCTTTTTTATGTTTATTTAATTTCAGTTTTTGCAGTCTTTCATTCATTAATTTTTTTTTTATTACATTATATAGAAAGCGTGTTTTTATAAAACAATGATGTGTTTACCTTTAATTTAAATGCATATACGATATAATTAATAAGTCTGATGTATTTTGTAATTGTTATTTATGTATTTAGTTGGTAAGCCTTGTTCAATAAATAAAAAAATAAAAAATAGCATGACCCACCCACCCACGTGCTCTACATGCAGCATGACGGTATGTGTGAGCGAGATAGCATGACCAGACGGCCGCCATTTCCATATTGTTTCTTTATCTGTGCGGCTTATACCTAGGTACCTATAACTATATCAGACGAATATTTTTTATCCAGGCATCCCAGGCATTGAAAAATCGGCCCTTGGTCTTTGTCTAAAGATGAATAAAATCTGGGACTAAGTATTTATTTACCTACTCTCAACAAACTGTTAAAAGTTTCAATAAATTTTAACTAGATGACTAATGTATTAGTTGTTTATTAAAAACTCTGCTTTATTATCTTGCAGTGCCACCTGCCACCTGCAACTGATTAATAATTATTATCAACGGATGTTTTAATACGAAATTCCCAAATCAGATCAGATTATCAAGCAATGTAAGGTAATAAAATAATATGTATGTTGATATGTTCTTTATGTGTAGAATTCATCTAAGTATTTAGAACAACTAAATTATTACTAAAGTCAATGTCATTGTCAACTTTGTTTATTCAATTTAGATTGTTATTAACAATACTTGTGAACGTCATAGAAGCTACGCCATCGGTTCGCAAACCCTACAGCGAGAGACCTTAGAGAAGAACCGGCAAGAAACTCCAAGGGTTGTTTTTTTTTCTCCCTGTTTTATTTCATATAGAGTTTCTGTTGAAACCAAAGTGACTTGAAAACGCCATATTTTTATCTGGATTTTCTTATCAGATTTCCATTCTAACAGATAACAATTAGCCGAAATACCCCTGGCTTGCTCAGCGTGAACACTAAATATTTTTTCATCTCTCATATTCTGAAAGTAACTCATATCTTGCCTAAAATGCGGGTTGAAAGTGGTATGTGGCGGCCCTAGGGCCGTTATGAAATTTAAAAAAGGAATAGGAGGAGTCATGTCAAAATCTGTAATAGCATCTACACACGTTCCGATCCGACAGCCGATTTGGTCTGCTCCCAGACCAAACGCTACACACGTTCCGATTTGGTCAAGGAGCAGACCGAATCGGAGGTCGGATAGGAACGTGTGTAGAGTCTTTAAGTTTCTCTTTGGACGTTTATTTTCCATAGGTATGCAGGCAAAGGCACAGAAGCCTATACAGCCATGTTTTGCTATTATATAAAATAATTAATATCGTAGAATTATTATTTTAAATATAAAACATTGTTTTTTAAAAAATAATGCGTTTTCAGAAACAGATTAAACTAAATAAGTTATTTGTAACATAAAAAATCAGGCTATTAATTTCATGGAATTGCATAGAGTACGGGTCAAACACCAAACAAGACTGTATGGACTTAGTTTCCCTTGCCTTCCCTAAAACAGAGAAAATGAACAAAAAAGTTATAGTCTTTCGAAAATTCCGCGGCCATAGGAAAAATACTTTTTAGATTATTTCTGTTTATTTTTACTTTCCTCATATTCAAAATGAAAAGTAGAGTGTTTACTTCGGGCGTATGGACCCGTAACAGTCTCGAACTATCGGCGCCCTCACTGCGTTCGTGCGCCAAAACACTCGACTGTTATGGGTGCCATACAGCCCTTGCTAAACAATCTACTATTTCATTTCTCATATTCTGAAAGTAACTCCTAACTTGCCTAAAATGCGGGTTGAAAGTGGTATGTGCCGGCCCTAAGGCCGTTATGAAATTTAAAAAAGGAATAGGATGGGTCATGTCAACATCTGTAATAGCATCTACACACGTTCCGATCCGACAGCCGATTTGGTCTGCTCCCAGACCAAATCTGCGCTAGACACGTTCCGATTTGGTTTGGGAGCAGACCGAATCGGAGGTCGGATAGGAACGTGTGTAGAGTCTTTAAGTATCTCTTTGGACATTTATTTACCAAAGGTATGCAGGCAAAGGCACAGAAGCCTATACAGCCATGTTTTGCTATTATGTAAAATAATTAATATCGTTTAATTATTATTTTAATATCTAAAACATTGTTTTTTTAAGAGTGCGTTTTTAAATCAAATCAAATCAAATCAAATAATTTATTGCTAAACCATAATGTTAACAGAGATGTTACGTACATAATAAAAGACCATTGTTATGGACCCTGTAGGGCACGCAAATTTGGGCTAGAAGAGAGGGGGCGTTTAACTCACATAAGCCGGTGTGTACTTATATGCTGGTTTATTATTTTTATCATTACTATGATTAATTATTATGATTAATTATTATTACAATAATTATTATTAATTATTATTATTAATTATTATCATTGATTATTATTACTTATTATTAATTATTATCATTCATTGTTATTATTATTAATTATCATTATTATTAATGTTCCCGTTCATTACATTTAAAATACTTCCAAAACTATTATTCATTATTATTAATATTTCGTAGCCCCTATATATGAGTTGTCCATAAAGACATAATTAATGTAATTTTAGAAACAGATTAAACCAAATAAGTTATTTGTAACATAAAAAATCTATCTATTATTTATTAATCTAGCTATTAATTTCATGGAATTGCATAGAATACGGGTCAAACACCAAACAAGACTGTATGGACTTAGTTTCCCTTGCCTTCCCTAAAACAGAAAAAATGAATAAAAAAATTTAGTCTTTCGAAAATTCCGCGGCCATAGGAAAAATATTTTTTAGATTATTTCAGTTTATTTTTACTTTCCTCGTATTCAAAATGAAAAGTAGAGTTTTACTTCGGGCGTATGGACCCATAAGAGTCTCGAACTATCGGCGCCCTCACTTCGTTCGTGCGCCAAAACACTCGACTGTTATGGGTGCCATACATCCCTTGCTAAACAATCTACTATTTCAGAACCTAAATAAAAACTTTCATCCATGTCCATTTCAGTGTCCTTTTTCTTAACCAGTCACCTGAATAAGTATTAACATTAAATTCATATCAATCCGACAGATAGTTCCAGCCACATTTTCTACTCGAGAAGCGCGTTCAATCAATCAACCTTTTTTCAGTTTGGTTATAATAATAAAATCAAAAATATATTTTCGTATAACTATCAAAATTTCTCAATGTCTCAAGACTAAGGTCTTTGACCAGTGTGTGTTGCCAGTTATGAATTATGGAAGCGAGACGTGGTCTTTTACTATGCGTCTCATAAGAAGGCTCAAGGTCACCCAGCGAGCAATGGAGAGAGCGATGCTTGGTATTTCCCTGCTCGATCGAATCAGAAATGATGAGATCCGCAGGAGAACTAAAACGACCGACATCGTTCTAAGGATTGCTCAGTTGAAGTGGCAGTGGGCGGGACACATAGCGCGGAGAACCGATGGCCGTTGGGGCGGAAAGGTTCTCGCATGGCGACCGCGACCCGGACGACGTTCCGTGGGCAGGCCCCCTACAAGGTGGACCGACGATCTGGTCAAGGTCGCGGGAAGCCGCTGGATGCGGGCAGTGCAGGACCGATCGTTGTGAAGATCCTTGGGGGAGGCCTATTCCCAGCAGTGGGCGTCGTACGGCTGAAATGATGATGATGATGATGATCAAAATTTACTCGCGGCAGACAAGCAAACTCGGTCACTGTAATAAACTTAATTTTATCAATAAAGTCGATAACATTTTGTTTCATGTAATATAAATACTACTGTAATCAGTGCTATAGTCTCAATATCAAAGTCCGCCTCTACCACCATGCTGCGTCTGTTGGTGTTCTTAGCTGCTGTCTTAGCTGTGCGGGCCCAGACCACGGCGGTGAACAGATGTGAGTGCACTTCATCATCATCATCATCAATAGATGCATGTGATGCTTGTATACCGAAAACCTACACGACTTCTTCGTTCGTCTCGCAATGCTTTAAAATATTAAAATTGGAAGAAAGTCACTCTGTTTATTACAAGATTGAAGATTGTCTACATGTACTCGCCTTGACTTGACACTTGTTCTCATGTGTTATTATTAGTTCATAAGAGATCTCGGAGCGCGAATAGATAGAATTCCAAAAATTAGAATAAATAGATAGGTAGTGGTAATATAATGTGGAGTATTGTGAAGTGACTACCTATCGGTATCTATTATTAAGCAGTGTAGCCTGGGAAGCATTTTCTAGATTTCTGGGAAGCCAGGATATATTTTAACAAAGTCTCCGATCGCCTATTAACCCTCTATTAAGTAGGTACCTAAGTAGGAGTTGAAAATTTTAAAATATCAGTACCACAAAACATGGAGAAAAAAATCTTTCCGTGTTCTGTGATCAGTCCCTAATCGACATTCCATTTTTGTTTAACGGCACAGTAATTATTTTCTCTGTCCAACTTTTTCTTGTACGTATCCTTATAATTATGTAGATATTATTGCTTAATAGCTTGTGTTTTACCAGCCTAAGGCTTGATGCTAAGGCCTAAACACATGGTTCAGGTACCGTTAGAAACTTCGAGCAACGCGGGTCTTCCGTGGGACGGAAGGCCCGCGTTGCTCGAAGGTTAGAAAGGTCGCAATAAGTACACTCCGCCTAAAATTCTGACATTCGATCTAAGTAACGCGGACGAAGCAATGAGTAACAGCAAGTAGGTAAATAAAATCATTTCTCCAATGTTCAGGTTCCTTTCATTCCGGCGAGCTCCCCATTAATGTGTACATTGAGAACTGCATCACGCCGCCCTGCCTGCTGCCGCAGCTGCAAGATGTACTGATCAACATCGTCTTCAGAGCCCGTAAGTATTATGTTACCTACTTCTGCTTTTCGAGTCACTATAGTAAACATACTTTATTGAAAACTAGCGGCCGCCCGCGGTTTCACCCGCGTGGTTCCCGTTCCCGTGGGAATATCGGGATAAAAAGTATCCTTAGTTTTTCCTTATTACATCAGCTACCTGCCAGTAAAAGTCCCATCAAAATCGGTCCAGCCGTTTCAGAGATTAGCCGGAACAAACAGACAGACAGACAGACCGACAGACAGACAGACAGACAAACAAAAATTGAAAAAAAAAATAATTTTGGTATATGTACCGTATATATAATCATATGCATATAGTAAAAAGTGGTTATTTTAATATTACAAACAGACACTCCAATTTTATTTATTTGTATAAATAAATAGTAATGTAACTAAATAAACTTTTTCTTCCACTTAGTTACATCGTAAATATAATATCATACATAATTGAGGGAATATTACTTAGTAACTAATTGGAGTTTTTTTTAAGATGTAAGTACCTAAGTACTTAATTAGAAGAAAAAGTTTATTTTATTAGTTACATTAAATGAGTATTTCAAAACGGTGTATAACTATTGGAGCAAATGTCTGTCTGAGTGAATATTTACGATATAACTATAATTGGAAAAAAAAAGTTTTATTGCTTAGTTACATTAATTAGGATTTGTAAATAGTGTAACTGCTTGGATTAAAAATTCCAACAGGTAACTATCAATGTAACTAGATGGAACAGACGTAGCTCCGCCGGGAATCGAACCCTTTGACTTGAACCATCGGGACATTTCACTGTCCGGGAGAAAGCTCTGACCGCTGAGCTACGGAGTCGTTAGAGGAAGCCTCAAGTCTTTCTAATACTTCTTACGCGCAGTGAGCCAGCGTTTATTTCATCCATGTAAAGATATTACTACCCTCGACACCCGAATGAAATATCTTTCCAGATATTTGACAATCGATAAAGATGAAATAATTGCTATTTCAAATAACTTTTACTTTTGTGCATTCACGTAGGTACGTTTCATATTTCTAATATTACATTTTCAATAATAAAAGTTGCATTGTGAATGCAAAAAAGTTAAAGTTATTTGAAACATACCTTTGCTAAAATTTTGCGACACGACGACGTACAGTCCTTTTCGGCCGCCATGGTAACTGAGTTTCGCAACCAGTTGCGGAAAAGCAATTTTTATTCTTTCTTGGCAACTAGTGGCGATATAAGAATTTTTTTCTTTATACGCAACCAGTTGCCAATAAAGAATACTTTTGCCGCCATGGCAACTGAGTTTCGCAACCAGTTGCGGAAAAGTAATTTTTATTTTTGCATGGCAACTACTTGGTCTCACCATAAACCACGAAAAATCCAAGATGATAATAGTAGACCGCATAACTAACAACCCTGAAGATGTCCTGAGTTACATCTACGTGGGAGGGATCTAAGATCACAAATTTTTATTTTTTTCTAAATAAAATTTTTATTTTTAATTGTTATAGTGATCAATTACTATATTAAATAAATAAATAACTTCTTACATTCACACCAATTATCTAAGCCCATGTTAATTAAGAAACTGTGTCATGGAAAACTTGATAACGGATAAATATATACTTAAATAAGTACTTTTTTTTTTGTTTGTGCATACATACTTAATATACATAGTAAACACCCAGACCAAGACAAATGGACATGTTCATGCACACAAATATTTGTCTTGTTCGGGAATCGAACCCAAAACCACTGGCGCAGAATCGGTCGTCAAATATTACACATGACTTTTGACGAAATAAAAAAAAATATCTTGAATTAGCCCCATATTTAATTTTGGGGAAACGACTCTATATCATGAGTATTTTCTTTTTTCAAAAGGATGCTAATGACTCCAAAGTCATCCTGTATGATAGATGAGGACTACATTACCATAATTATGGTTGCGTAAGAAGAAAAGAAATTCTTCTTTCGAAACTAGCGTTATTGAAAAATTCTTTGTTGGCAACTGGTTGCGTATAAACAAAAAAATTCTTATATCGCAACTAGTTGCCAGGAAAGAATAAAAAATCCTATTTCGCAAAATGTTGCAAAACTCAGTTGCCATGGCGGCCGAAAGGGTACAGTCACAGATTACTAAATAGTTACTACGTGCACCTACGTGTACAGTCACGAACAATAGAAATTTGTCACATTGAAACGTCCCGAAACAAAACTAACCGTGCCACAAAAGTCATTCAATATTGTAATATGACATAGTCCTATGTTGTTACATATTATTGCTCGTGACTGTACAACTTGAGACAAATTCGATAAACCACCTTTCTTTTTGTGTTGCTGGCGTCTCACCGTTACCTTGCATTTCCTCCCCTAATTGTTAATGCATTGTACACTAGCTAGCTAGTTTAATACTTATCAAATACAAAATGATTTGCGGGTGAATGGCGACGCACCAGCCACACGAAGAGAAGTAAGATGTGGTTAACCGAATTTGTCCCTGACTCTACCTATGTTATAGTTATTATGTTCATTTGGGATGCTACCATTATCATTATCACTATCTACTACCTTCTTCCGAACAATTTTTTTTTAATACTTAATTTTTTTCCAAATATTTTCAACATTTCTTTGTTTTGTTTATGAAAGAGCCTGAGTTTTTGCCATCTTTTTACCTTGCCTTTTGTCCAACAGTGGTCGACAACAAAAAGTCTGTCATAAGTACCTACTTGTAGCAAATGTTTGGATTAAAATGTATTTTTAATAAATAGAGAAAAATTACAGTAATGTTTAATATAATGGCTCTGTTCATAGATAACTGTTTTTTTACCAAGTATTCAATAGGTATCAGGTAAGGTTTAGTCAGTATGAGACACCGGTCTTACTACAAAACACTGTTTAGCTTGTGTTTAATTAAAACAGTGTCACTAAAACAGTTTTTCACAATTGAAGGAGACAGAATCATATTTAATTCAACCCGTAGAAAAATACAGACAATTTTTACTCTTAATAATTATATTTTTTTTCCAGCTCGATACATAGAGCGTATGACGACGCTCGCCTCAGCCTTCCTAATCCCCAACTTCCCTATCCCGGTCCCCTACGACCTGGGCACCAACGCCGTCACCTGCAACTTCCTGCAGAACACCTCCTGCCCTGTCTTCGAGGAGGAGGTCATTGTATACCAGCTGAGGATTTTCATTGAGTCGTTCAACCTAGTTGTAAGTACTTCTTCCTTTTATATCGGCATCATCATCATCAGGATTCAGGACGCTAGAGCACAGTCTTTAGCCTTTATCTAAAGAGAATGCAGTCTCACTAATTCAGTGAGTACCTACATTAACTACTACAAATACAGCCCTAGCTACAGCCAGGGCTACAAGCCCTGGCTTGGTCCCGACCAATGACTTAATGTGCCTTCCGTAAAGTGGAATACCTAAGGCTAAGAATCATAAATCGGTGATCGGCAGGCCAAACGCGTTAATCATTGCTCCACCGCGCTCCTTCAATTTCAATATTATTAACTACAGATGAAATGAAATTAAGACAAGGGCGTTTATCTCTGGGGTACCATTAACAGATTTTAAAGGCCCAGATTTAAAAGCGTCCCAGTTTAATTAGCAGCTAAAAAATGGTTGATAATGAGAATGAAAAACCCCCTTTTTATTTCCCAGGGCACCACCGCCAACATGGAGTTCCGGATAGAGGATGCGAGCAACAACTCGGCCATCATGTGCTTCCGCGTGCCTATCCGCATCGAACCCCCCTTGCTGTCGTATCGAGCGTCCAACGCGACGATTGGCGCGCACTGAGCCTATACGAGCGTCTTACGGCCAGAATTAATAATCTATCTACAGATAGGGATAGGTGCGATCCAGATTAGTTGCTAGGCAACGCTTGATATTAACATAGAATTAACGACAGTTGCCAGGGTGTTGCTAGGTGTTGCCTAGCAACTAATCTGGATCGCACCTATCCCTATCTGTGGATAGGTTATTCATTCTGGCCGTTAGTTTGCCGGGATGTAATGTACACGGATAGAGAAGCACTGTAAAATAGAATGCTTCAAATACATCTGTGTGCTTACCATGACTTTTTCTTTCCGTTTACTGTACAGTAGAGACATTTTATAAGAAACATTTTGTATTAAAGTAGCAGAACTACAATTTCTTATACAAGAAATATTAATCTCAAGGGCCTACCCACTGATTAGGAGACAGCGGTGGTGGAGTCCATTTTGATAGCTAATTTTGCATTGCGATGTGAGTGATGAACTGTCAAAATTGACTGCCGGCTGTCAGAAGTATGAACAATTAGTTTTATTTCACAAAAATTACTCCCCATTCTGTATGTTTGTAGCACTCTACTCTACCGCGCTACTAAGGCCCGAGTTCATCAAAAGACAGTTACGATAACCGTTGGTAAACCTTTGGTTGGTAGGTCCAACCAATCACGAGCGAGCAGTAAATTTTAATCGGGCCGTTGACGTAACTGACTGTTGGTGAACAGGGGCTTAGACCGACTACTCAACCCGTATAGTCGAGCCACTTGCCAATATTTTTAATTTATCCATTGCAAACATAATAGGTACAGTGCCACAACCTTTTCTGTTCCGGTGACAGCGGCGCTACGTACGGTTTTCTTTTTTTTGTAACAATTTAACCGGCCCTGACTTCTAAGAACTTCAGCCGCTAGCAGCGCTATGGTTGGACATCAACTTGACAGCAAAATGACATTTAAAAAAACACGCTAGTTTCACATTTTGGCCACCGGCACAGCAAAGTTTGTGGCACTGTATGCGACAACGTATTCTGTTCCGGTGGCCAAAAGGTGGAACTAACGTGTC
Source organism: Crambus lathoniellus (assembly GCA_949710035.1). Classification (NCBI taxonomy): domain Eukaryota; kingdom Metazoa; phylum Arthropoda; class Insecta; order Lepidoptera; family Crambidae; genus Crambus; species Crambus lathoniellus. Next base: position 22,282,072 of record OX453317.1, read on the forward strand.
TTTTTTATATGACATGTCATTTTGCTGAGTCACAGTCACAGAAAAGATTGTCGATATATTTATAAACCGTATGTATGCCCGCAAATACAAAAATACGCCCAATTTGCATTGCACGGCTAAATTAAGAATGTTCGTACCTTAATGGCTCAACAATTGCGATTCGCGATTGTACATCAGGCTTTTGCATGTTAGGCTGACTTGACTTATTTTGTAAACAATATACTTATTAAACTTTCTAATCCAAATTGTTTTTTACTCCTGTCCAGCTTTATGAAGTACCTATCTTTCAAAGTATGAAAAATGGAAGTTTGATCAGAATCACAGTCGACAGTAAGTCATACGTAGGTACGGCTAATATTGACTGTTGATACGAAATTCAAACCATGAAATAAGTAGGCAATCTAATTTGGATTTTTTTTATCCACAACGAGGTAGCACTTAGCCTTCATCACACCTGATGTTATGTGGTGATAAAGCTGAAGGTGGAAGCCCACTACTCCCGGAATTCTCAATCACTGAGGAACTAGCTATCTTATCTCTAACATCATTGTTATGGCGACAGACTTAGATATGGTGGTAGCTAGCCAGGCGGACTTAGAACAATGTCCTAGCACCAACCAAAAGTATTTGTTACTAGCGGCCGCCCGCGGTTTCAGTCGCGTGGTTCCCGTTCCCGCGGGGATATCGGTGTAAAATGTACCATTTGTTTTAATCCAGTCTATCTACTATCTGTGTGCCAAATATAAACCAAATCCGTTGAGTAGTTTTTGCATGAAAGAGTAACAAACATCCATACCTCCACACCACACATCCATACTCACAAACTTTCGCATTTATAAATTAGTAGGAAGTAGGTAGGATAAGTAGGATATTTTAACGATTTTTTATGTACCTAAATAGTTATATAGTTATTTAAATTGTTGGAATAGAGTCATTTAACTAAGCCGAGATTAACAATGCCGGTTAACATTGTCTATCTCTAATATTCTAGAGAGGAAAGATTTGATTGTTTGAATTGAATAGGCTCCGAAACTACTGAGCCGATTTAGACAATTCTTTGACCATTAGAAAGCTACATTCTTCCCGAGTGACATAGGCTATATTTTATCCAGATATTCCCAGGGAACGAGTACCATACCAGGCGGGTAAAACCGCGAGGATCCGCTAGTTTTCGTATGAAAAGAAAATTCTTAAGTTCCTCGTACATAATATTCTAACTACCTGCACACATTCCGTAAAACCTCCCAGATTTGGCAACCTAAGTGAGCAATTTATTAGTAAGTCTGCGTAGGTCTACGCAAGATTTATGTGGGCGGAAATACAGGAAACAGATGACTTAATCATCCGGGACCCTTCTTAGCGTCCCGTGGGCAAGATTACTGGCTGCAGGGTTCTAGACGATGCGGGCCAAAGCCGCGAGTGATGTCAGATTTAGGAAAGAATAAGGACGCGTGCCCACTATGCCATTACGAATGACCTCAGAACATAAGGAGGTTACAAGACGTAAGTATTCATAATTCAAATCATTGATTCATTTTAGGCTGATACCTACAGCACTAAACTTGTGAACGTCAATGAAGCTACGCCATCGGTTCGCAAATCCTACGGCGGAAGGCCTTGTAACGAGAAGAACCGGCAAAACTCGCCAAGGCTATTTTTTTTTCTCCCTGTCATATTTCATACATTACAGAGTCGTCAAATTGAAAAGTGACTTTAACATATTATAGGTATGTAAGGTCACTTTCCGTCACAAATTTATCTAAAATTTAAAAACAAAAAATAAAAAAGGCGGTAATCATAGCAGTGAATAATTTTCAATAACTTAGGAATTTGACATCTAAAAGGTAAAGATGGGCCCCAAGAAAGCACCTGGCTTTGATCTAATAACCCCTAGGCAACTGAAAGAGCTCCCTAAGAAAAGCATTGTCTTCTTGACTTGACTTATTTTGACTGCCATGGAAAATTACAATATCTAAAGTAGCTAACATGCAAAATGCAAAATTCTGTTGAAGGCGGCCACGTCGTGCTTTTACAAATTGGACAAATTGAGAGAAAATATTATTAGTGTTATAATTCTAATTACAAATTAAGCAAAGATTTACAGAAAAAACCATAACATAATGAAATAAAATTATTATAGTTACCTACACCTACATTGCGAAGACATAATCACCAACAATTAATTAATGCTACACTGAGAACCTCATACTTCCCTGCACTCTGTAAAATATCCCAAATTATTATGATTTATATGCCGGGTAAATCGCCAAAGGAAGTCTCTTCTTATCGTCCTATCAGCCTGACGCCTATTTTATCGAAATTGTGGGAAAAGATCATCCTTGCCCGATTATCCCCTTGCCTAGATATGGACCAGGTAATACCTGACCACCAATTTGGTTTTCGGAAGCACCACTTAACCATAGAATAGGTACATAGAGTATATCGTACAGTACGACAAAGGCTTGAAAGAAAAAAATACTGTTCGGCTGCTTTTCTCGATGTGCAACAGGCCTTCGAACGAGTATGGCATAAAAATCTCCTTTGCAAAATTATAAACCACACTCTACTACCTCTTGGATGGATTCTTACCTGAGAGAGACAGAAAATTGCAAGTAAAGCTTCGTGACGCAAGATCCTCTCTCTTTAGCTGCAGAGCTGGAGTACCTCAAGGCTCTGTACTTGGTCCAGTCCTATACAACATCTTCACTAGCGACCTGCCCTAGGCACCTCAAACAGCTTTTGCAACCTTTGCCGATGATACGGCCTTCCTCAGTTGCAACCGTGACCCGGCTGAAGCGAGCAGAGTGCTGCAAACCCAGCTTAATGCCACCAATGCTAGGCTGACCAGGTGGCGAATAAAAGCAAGTGCCCCAAAATCGCATCACATCACATTCACTTTAGGACGCGAAACTTGCCCACCAGCCAATCTAGGCAACGATACACTGCCACAATCAAACTGTGGCAAGTACCTCGGGTTTCACCTAGACCGTAGAATGACATGGAAAGACCACATAAAAACGAAGAGAAACGAGATCAACTTAAGATTCAATAACCTCCTCTGGCTCCTCGGTAGACAGTCGGCCTTGTCACTATCCAATAAGTTAAAGGTATATTGCTCCATCACAAAACTAATCTGGACATATGGAATCCAACTGTGGTCGTCAGCCAGCAAATCCTACATTATGTTCCTCCAGAGAGCTCAAAATAACATTCTTAGGTAGTCTCCTCGGCGCCCTGGTATGCTCGCAAGTAGTAGTAGTATAGTCGCAGTAGCTGGAAATCCCAACTATACTGAACGAAGCAAAACGATACTCAGACAACAGCTATAAGTGGCGCTTAAAATCACCCAAAACCGCTATCCCGTGAAGATACTCCTGCAGTCAAACCCTATTGTAAGACTGAAGAGAGCCGATGTGCTGCCTTAATAAGGGGAGATGGAGCAGTGGCTCTACCTCGCCAAACGCCCTACCCCTCGAAACATACCTGATTATAGTCTGGCTACGGATAGCAGGGAGAAGACATAGGAAAAAAAAACTTCTTTGACAACTATTGACCGCCAACTATGTATTAATTTTGTTGAACTGTCATGGCGCTTTTGAATTACTGTTTTACTGACCCGAGGTCGTCCCGTAGTGCATGCTATTGTAGGTTTTTATAAAATCAAGTATTCGTTTATTAGATGGTCCCGGCTGCACTTTGCAGTCGTTAATACCCACCAATCCGCACTGAGCCCGCGTGGTGGGTCATGGCTCATTCTCCTTATTCATCCATAAGGAAGGCCAGTGCCCCAGCAGTGGGGACATTAAATGGCTGGTGATGATGATGATGATGAAGTATTCGTTTTACCCCACACTATGCATCTTGCCCGGGCTTCCCTTCCCCTACTCATCCTTGGTGAAATCTTTCTTGTAAAAGAACATTACAAACGCGTTAGTTTTTAAAGAAAATTGATGAGTGATTGATTTGGTCTTTTCGTTTGCCGATGGATAAAATCTATGTCTGTATTATACTCTCAACAAACTGTTAAAAGTTTCAATAATACCTACATACACATACATATTTGAACTAGTTATGACTAATGTATAGTTGAAAAATGGAAAATGAAGTATTTAGAAAAAATCGACCCGTCTCACAACTAAATACTTCATTTTCCATTTTTCTATTATAAAAATTGCATTGTGAATGCAAAAAAACTAAAAATTAGAATAATGTATAGTTGTTTATCAAAACACTGCTTTATTATCTTGCAGTGCCACCTGCCACCTGCAACTGATTAATTATTATCAACAAATGTTTTAATACGAAATTCCCAAATCAGATCAGATTATCAAGCAATGTAAGGTATAAAATATGTATGTTGATATGTCCTTTTATGTGTATAATTAATATACTTACTTAGAACAACTAAACTAATTAGGTACTAAGTTTCTGTTGAAACCAAAGTAGGTAACTAGAAAACGCCATATTTTTATCTGGATTTTCTTATCAGATTCCCATTTCAACAGATAACAATTAACCGAAGTAGTTCAGTGTCCTTTTTAACCGACTTTTAAATCAAAAAGGAGGAGGTTCTCTATTCGTCTGTATGTATGTTTTTTTTTTTGTATGTCCACCGATTACTCGAAGACGGCTGAACCGATTGAAATGGTTTAAACGTTATTACATCAGGTTGGTTTCCAAGTTGGTCCCATTTTTTGAAATTTTGAAATCGGTTCAGTAGTTTTCAGGAAATCTTGAAAATACTGTCGTTTTCATTACCACTTTATGTGAATTTAATACGTATCTTTAGGCATAACTCCTTTGTTTATAAACCGATTTAGATGATTCTTGTTTTGTTAAAAAGAGGATACCTCAAGGTATTTTAACCGACTTCGAAAAAGGAGGTTTTCAGTTTGATCACATACCTATTTACCAGAAAACACGTAAATTGCCTGCACGATGCACTAAAAAGAGTGAAATAAAAATTATTTTTATAAAAAAATAAAACCGCCTTCAAAAAAACCACATCAAAAAAGTAAGAAATAATTCCTCACCAAATAAATAACGTAAGTACTTTGAAGTCGGGCGGGTTTTAACAAAAACAACAAAAAAAATTACATGTTTCACGCCCGACTTCAAAGTACTTACGTTATTTATTTGGTGAGGAATTATTTCTTACTTTTTTGATGTGGTTTTTTTGAAGGCGGTTTTTTCTTTACCAGTCTTCTGAATATTAACATTAAATTCATATCGATCCGACAGATAGTTCCAGCCACATTTGCTACTCGAGAAGAGCGTTCAATCAAATCAACATTTTTCAGTTTAGTTACAATAATAAAATAAAAAATATAGTTTACATATCAAAATTTACTCGCGGCAGACAAGCAAACTCGGGCACTGTGATGAACTTAATTTTATCAAAAACTTCGATAACATTTTGTTTCACGTCTTATAAATACTTCTGTAATCAGTGATATAGCATTACTATCAAAGTCCGGCTCTACCACCATGCTGCGTCTGTTGGTGTTCTTAGCTGCTGTCTTAGCTGTGCGGGCCCAGACCACGGCGGTGAACAGATGTAAGTGCACTTTATCATCATCATCGTCAACAAAGGAATAGATTAGATACATGTGATGCGTGTATACCGAAAACCTACATGACTCCTTCTTTCGTCTCGCAATTTATTTATAATATAAAAATTGGAAGAAAGTCACTCTGTTTATTACGAGATTGTCTACATGTACTCGCCTTGACATAATTGACACTTGTTCTTGTGTGTTATTAGTAGTTAAAAGATCTCTTTTCTTCTCTCTCTTTTTAGGAGCGCTAATAAATAGATGGAATTCCAAAAATTAGAATATTGTTAGCTAGTGGTAACATAATGTGGAGTATTGTGAAGTGACTCCTATATTATTAAGCAGTGTAGTCTGGAAAGCATTTTCTAAGTTTCTGGGAAGGCAGGTATATTTTAACAAATTCTCCGTATCTTAGTAGGTATATGAAAATTTTAAAATATCAGTACCTTATCGACATTCCATTTTTGTTTAACGGCACAGGAATTATTTTCTCTGTCCAACTTTTTCTGGTACCGTGTATCCTTATGTATTATTTGCGTAATAGCTTGTGTTGTACCAGCCTGAGGCCTGATGCTTAGGTTTAAACACATGGTTCAGTAGGGCTAACATGACGGCAACGAGATAGCACGAGATAGTTTGTCGCACGCCTTCCAACCAATCAGCAGTCAAGCGCTATCTACGAGCGATCTGATTGGTCGAAAGTAATGCGACAAACTATCTCGTTGCTGTCATGTTAGCCCTACTGGTACCGTTAGAAAGGTCCCAATAAGTAGACTCCGCCAAAAATTCTGACATTTGATCTAAGTAACGCGGACGAAGTAATGGGTAACAGCAAGTCAATAAATTAAATCATTTCTCCAATGTGCAGGTTCCTTTCACTCCGGCGAGCTCCCCATCAATGTGTACATTGAGAACTGCACTACGCCGCCCTGCCTGCTGCCGCAGCTGCAAGATGTACTGATCAACATCGTCTTCAGAGCCCGTAAGTATAATGTTACTTCTGCTTTTCGAGTCACTATAGCAAACATACCTTAAGGCGATAGGTTAGGCGAAAATTACGCCCCGCGGTGATTTTTTTTTAATATTGTCTATTTGTCTTGGTCTGGGTGTTTTCTATGTATATTATGTATGTATTTACAAACAAAAAGTATTTAAGTATATATTTATCCGTTATCAAGTTTTCCATGACACAGTTTCTCAATGAAATTAACATGGGCTTGATAATTGGTGTGATTGTAAAAAGTTATTTATTTATTTATTGTAATTCTAATACCTACACAATTTTAATAAAACTCAACATGTAATTTTAAGGGCCCATAATCTAGTATTTTTAGACCGTATCATTACATTCCCTCGTAGTCACTGCTAGAAGTACTCGTAGATAGCAAAAGTGATAAAAGTATCCGTTTTTGGCACATTTGCCACAAAATAAAGAGTTTACAGAAGGACCGCTCCCACCGTTTTTGAAAATATATTAGGTAGGTACCTATCCTTGTCTAGGGTTGGTTCTGTATTGATTCTGAATTTAAAAAGGAGTAGGTAGTATAAGTTTACAATCCTACTATAATAATATTATAAATGTAAAAGTTGTAACGGTTCAGAATCGCACCTAAACTATCTCGAATATTTTTTAAGGATTTAGAGTCGAAATGTATTAATGTTACTTACCTCAATAACTTTTAATAGTATAAATAGATCCTGGTGTGGGAATAAATCACAAAGTCAAATTGGGTTGTGTCAACTGGGTTGTATTGAACAAAATTAGCCATTTACCATGTTGTTGCGCTGGGAATTTGCTTCATACTTTGTCAACACAGTGTATATGGGAGGGAGATTCTGTCTATAAGGCTTGGGGCTTGTTTAGTGGTTTCAGATTGCTTGAGGTAAACACTGAAAAAGAAACGGGTTAATGGTAGCGGAGCAGTTGTGGTCATTTGCATTTAATTTGGAAGTTTTATGATTAATCTGAGGAAGTTAGATACAGTAAATTTGTTTGAATTAGCGAGAAAATATAGTTAATAAATACCTGAGATTCAGGGATTGAAACAACGATGTTTCACAACAGTTGGTCTGTGACAAATTATTTCATAAAGGAAGATGCACTTTGTTGAGGGTTTTGTCAATCGAATTTGCTTCACGGGAGTGTGGACAATACTTGTATTTCGATATTGTTTCACGAAATAATCGACACGAGCTGTTGATAGTTGGTGAAGTTATGAATCTTGGAGCATGTTAATTTGGACATATTTGTAAACTGACAGGTTCTAAAAACAGAGTTTGTAGGCATGTATTCAATACAGTCTACGTGTTAGTGGCACAATATGTGTTCGGCATATTTATTGGTTACACATGTGAACTTTGGTTTAATTACATCACATCAGTCTAATTATTATGTTTGGAGCTAAATATTTATTTTATACAATGTTGGCAAGATACTGAAATAGGTTATGACAAGTAAACAAAGATGCTCCTAGCGGCAGAGTTGAGAACTAAGACAAGTCAAATGACATCACATAAATATAGCGAGAAGTTTTTACTCACAGAATGTTAAATTAACATTATGTAAAACTTAAATAAAAATATGGGTTAAATAATCAAAAGTACAGAATATTGGTTTCTATCTTAGATAAGGTTCAAAGTTTCAAATATGGTGAATGTATTTGGCTAGAGATGATTCGTTCGGAAATTATGTTCGAACAATTACCATTTTGATAATAGTTTTCGTTCGTAAATAAAAAAAGGAATCATACAAAATAATGTGTTTATATTATGTGAGAAGGTAGTATTTTGAATAGTTTAGTAAATTTTATAACTTAATATTAGAAGTTTTGTAACTATCAAAGGTTTCTGAACGAAGGCCAGGCGGGGCGTTCGGGATGTTTGAAATGGATTGGCGTTAGACGCTAGAGGGCGCTATGACGATAGAGTAGGAATGTGGGACGCCACTTTTTGGCGCGTTTTTGAGGAGGTCTATATAAGCAAAAACGACGCGACGCCCGCTCTTATTTCTCCGGGATGGACTTCGAGGCAACACGTATGGAAGACGAAACACTTTTTGAAGAAGTTTCCATTTTAAATCAAGCGAGAAGTAGTCTTCAAGCAAGTGTACAGTGAGTCCTTGCACCATAGGGCGTTTATTGGGTTCGCGATCTTTTAAACGTTTTAATTTTGGAATTCTGACTGGTAAATTGGATCCGAAATTAAAAGGTCTAGTTTGTTTACAGAAAGCATTTCAATTAAAGTAAATTATTCCCAAGTAAAATCCTAGAAAATGGGCTTAATTTGAGTCGGAGAGGGTTGGAAGCATAGAGTTTGTTTCTTCAGGAGTACATTTTTATGTCTCCGGGCTCCAGGCAAGGCTCACGGGAGGTCGTTAGGTAAAGAAAGTCTGGCATTGTGGAGTGTCAGATGAGTGTTCATTGGATAACGCTTAGTAATTTCCACATGGTTTGATCAGGCGGGCTGTTTTCATTGACAGTTTTTCAGTTAACACGTCTGATGGCGCGGGGCGTATGCCCCAGATTTGGAGGCAGTTGCGGCCTGATTGAACCATACCTACCTGTAGGGTGTCTATCTGTTCCCTTCCCAAGCAGATGGACCACGGCATGAGCGATAGGATTTTAGGGGGCCCACTCACCCAAACTTGACAGAATTGGGGCGTCAGAACTGGCGATACAGGCGCCAGGTTTGTGTTTGTTAGGAAAGTCGCATTTAGTCGGAAATTAGGCAGGTAAGTACCTACTTAGAATCACGAGCTAGGTAACTCGAAGACCTTTGTTCTGGCAGAAAGGGGGAGGTCTGCTGGGGCAAGGCTACGAGGGGAGTCTGGTATACAGAGTAGGTAGAAAGAGTAGGGTCGCTGTTAGGTCTATAAGTAGCATTATGTGTTATCACAAATATATCTACGATCAAATCCGAATTTTGTTGACATCCCTAGCCATAGATTCTTGTGATAGACGAACAAACCCGGGCAATTTGGCGGAATGATTATAGATAGTGGGGAAGAGTCCGATTGACAGTTTCCAGCAAAATGGCTGTCTTTATCTAACAAAAATAATGTTACATCTTAAGAAGAGAGATTAGGTCAATGATTAGTGCGTTGTAGCAATGTAGTCTACAAGTTATATGATATTCAGTGAGGTATGTAAGAAATTAATAGATTTGAAAAGGAAAAGGTGACCAATGGATACCTAGTGCTTTCAGTATTTGGGAAATGATTTGTGAGGTAACAATACTAGTGGAACAGTCCAAAGAGCTTGATTAGAGTAATCTTTATAGGTTCACGCATTGCAAAGATATGAAGGTTGAAATAATCTATCAAACATAAGTGGAGAATCTAAATTTACCTATATATTTGGCTTGACAAAAGGTAATATATTCCTATGTTGCAAAAGGCACCTATAATAATCTATAAATTGAGCTGGTTGCGGAAGAGTTCTCTGGATCAGACTACTGCTAAATTAATGTATGAAGAGGATTTTGTTCGGTGGCGAGAGAAGATGTTTAAACTCGAAGGAACTCGGTGTAACGTTGACCAGTGTCTTATGGAAGCTGATGTGGATTCAAGGTTTTCCAGATACTAACCTATTGAGTTGGAACATGATTCTATTTTAGCCATAAATTATGTAAAGCTATCGGGGTGAGGCGAAAGCTTCTGTCCAATTTGGTTGGATTCTTAAGTTATTTCCAAGACCAGTCCAATGGTGAGATTAAGGATATATTACCATGAGCGAGATTCTTTAGAGACAAATTTTAACCAACAAGTTGCAAAAGTTCAATAAGATCCGAGTCAGACACATAGACATAACTAGGGAATTTAGTTCTACGGGGAAACTTGGTCATAGAAAAGGTTAGGAGAGTCTATATTTATATGTACTTACTATGAATTAGAATTGAGTTCTTTCCCCTCAGGAGTCAGACTTGCTAGTTCTCTTAATTTAAGCACTCAACCTGTTGGATTTATCCCAATAAGGATTATTCAACAAAAGGAAAAGGATATATCAATTAACGTTAACTTTAACTGCTGCTGCCATGAAGGAGAAAGATCTCTTCATGTAGATTAGCAAGTCGCTTTGAAGCATTTAGCTTGGTCCTCTTTTATTTATATATACAGAAAGAATTGACGAACATGACAGCTTGACTTTATATGTTGAAGTTTGTTTCTTATATAAAAATTAAATAAAGCAGCGCCGGGAGAGGAATGTCCCAGTCAGGCGACGAGTTCCATCGTTATGGGCGGGGCGGTGCCCATGACTTTACCGGTTAAATAATATTGCTGGAGCATTTGTATTAGGCCAAGATGGTGATTAAGATCAATAGACTCTCTTCACCCTAATGATTATACCAATTTCCATCTCTGACTTTGCAAGCAAAACCATATGCTGAAGCTAATAGGTACTATTATAGATGTAGTGTTTCCATCTTCTAATAGATATAACAAATTTTCATCTCTAACTTTGCAAGCAAGGCCATATGCCTAAGCTAGTAGGTACGGTTATAGATCTGATATAGTGACTCAGTCTTCCAATAGATATAACAAATTTTCATTTCTAATTTGCAAGCAAAACCATATGCTTAAGCTAATAGGTATTATTATAGTAATTGTGTCTCCATCTTCATATAGGAATATCAAATTACATTTCAAACCACACACACATGCCAATTTCACCTTAGACCTTGCAAGCAAATCCGGATGCTGTTACTAGTTTCAGTTCCATTGTAACCTAAATTATTAAATTCCACCAGTTTTAATAGACAGTTAACCTTGGGTCAGTAACCAGAAAATTAGCATGGTGGACTCAGCACAATAACTCACCAGGTTTTCAAAGTATATTAGACCTAGGAATCGGTTAGGACCTAACTGTTAAATGTCCAAGCAATGTAGGGGTAAACTAATGTTAGATTTATACAAGAGTATTAACTTATTTTGAGTGTCTTTGTCGCTATAAATGAGGTTAGAAAATTAGAAGCAACGGCCATGTAATATGAACAGCTGTTAAGTTGATGTAGGCATATAGGCAGTTCAAAGTATGAGTTAGTTAGTAGTAAGGTTAGTCTCTGTCGCTTCATTTAAAAGATCATGGGTCTACGCTTTACAACCAGGGTTCTCCATTACGACATCACAGGCCACTTCAGATTTGATTCAGAGCATCCATAGTAGTTATCTATATATTAATCGGACAACAGTTAGGTATTACAGCGTTCAAGCTAGCTAGGTATTTTAGTAACTAATAGAATTCTTGACAGAGGTTCAGTATTAGCTTAGAGTAAATACTAGAATGGTTTGTTAGTATATTTAGGTCATCTATTATTATTTAGGCTAAGCGATTAGGAAGAATAGGTAGGTGTTACAATTTAGTAGTGCCGTTACCAGGATTAAAAATTAACACATATTATAGCAAATCTTGTATAGGAATAAGAAAATAAGACAATACTTACAAACTTTTTTAATGAGTTTAGCATATAAATTACATTGGAGCTCTGAGTATTTCTGAAGGTAAGTGGCTAGTTTACATTGAGTTGGAATAGCCACAATTTGTTGTTTAGTGCAGAAGGAAAACTGAAGCGACGGGGTTAATATTAATTATTTAATTAAACTTCTGTTAAGCGTCCCTGGGCAGGATGGTTCTTAATAAGGGTCTTTTGAGAACTGTTCATAGGTCTTGATTAGGTTTAGTTAAGTATAGCAACTTGTTTTCTGAAATGGAAGAAATAATTCATTATTGTAATATGCTAGCAAATTCAAAAATAAGAAAATGGTTATCTTTTCAGAGATTTCATAGGTAGTAATGTTGAATTTTAGTTAGATGAAATGCTAAGTTGGATTGCATTCTGTTAGAGAATAAATAATTAATCACATAATTAAACAAGTACTTACTATTAATTGTCTTTTTATTAAAAAGAACAATAGTTATAATTCTTGAGTAACATCATATTGTGGTTTCATAGATTACCAATATTATCTCTGTTGAAATTCGTCAATAATTAGGTAATTTAATTGTCGAAAGCCGGGCAGGTGAATTCACAAACTTGTATAGCACAATTGTATAGTTGAAAGACTTTTGAGTAGAGGTTATATGGAGCTAATCAAAGAGCATGTATGGGGAACACATGGAGAATGACATTTGTCATTGACAAGGTTGTTTCTCTCCTTAGTGTTAGCTCTGGGTAGGCGAACGGAAAAATTATGGGAAACTGTATGGACCTTGTTAAGTACAAACTTTGTATGGGCTTGCATATTTGTATACAAATAAATTATAGAGACACGTTATATGACATGTAGTTCGGTTTTGATGTTTAGTAAAGACTTTGGGAGCTACCGCGTAACTTTATGGGTATGAACTTCATACGTTTTTGGGAACTTTGAGTCAATTTTATAAAGAAAATAGTCGCTATCGGTTCCTTGTTTTGTGACGTCGGGTATAACGATAACTAGCTAGCAACGTTCAACAGAACAAAGCAGCAAAAATCTATCAGAATAGGGAATTCAAATGACAGTTGAAGCCCATACCCATATCCGGATTTCTTAGCCGGTAGCCCTCTATTCACAAAATTAGATTTTGAGGTTGTTTCTTGGAAAGGTCGATATTTAAGAACATGAGTGACAGGATAGATTTTCTAGCTTCCAAAAGCTTCGCTAGATGGCGTTGAACGAAGTGTGTAGCGGCTAGTATATTTTGGTATGAATCATATTTAAATTAAAAACCCAAAGGAAACTAATAATAAATTAAATAAGTACTACTGTGAGGAACAGAAACGAAATAGTTAAATTTTAAAGATTAAGGTAAATAAATAACTTCTGTCTGACGTTCCGTTTTACAAAAAAAAAAAAGGGTCAAAGTAAAATTTCATGTTTCGTACCTTCAAACTGCATAGATAGGTGGGACAGCGCCATCTAGTGATCGAGCTTTCAGAAAATCGCCCATTAGCACGGCATCACAAGAAAGTTAGGGCGATAGTTACATTTTTAATCAACGGGGGTCGCCACGGGTATTTTCGATCGAATAGAATTTGGTTAGTAACTGAAATAATAATGGTAAATAAGGCTGAATGTTATTGATAAATGAATTATAGCAAAACCTTGTTTTGTTTTAAAAGGGGCAAATTCTTTTAGCTAACAGGGTAATTACGCTACTGTGTGATAGATGTCGCTACCGGTAGGTTACGAAAAATTGTGGTTCTTATTAATTAATTAAAATGGGTTATGTTATGTATCAGAATCGTGCAAATTAATGACTATGTGATGTGCGGTCCGAGATTGTAGTTTAAAGGCGTGTTTGAAAATGTTATAAAAAAAAAAATTAGGATAGATAATGACATACATTAGGTGAAATAGCGGGTCTGTCTTCCTTGTAAATAATAGTACACACCGGGGCGTAATACTTAACGGCGTTGATAGCGGCATGCGCGTCCTGGCGCGTTTATGGTATCAAATTAGTGCGCTAAAACCCGAACGCATCTACGTATTATATCAAACGGCGCGCTAATTGGTGGCATTATATGCAGGTGAAACCCGTGCATCAGTGCGAGACCATAGTTTGGCACAGATTAGATATTAGTTATTGGTGTCAAAGTGACAGATGACAGGGTTGTTGACGTTGGGAGGGGGGCGATCACGTTGTTCTGTGGTGCGCTATTTTTATTGTTTTTAGGATATAAATCCAGACATGGCTTAAAGAACTCGCATCCAAGCCAAAAACATTGAAAAAAAAAATATAAAAAAAAAAATTGTTGTTAGGAATGTTTTTGTTTTCATCAAGAAAATTTATGAATTATTAAAGGTTGAGTGTCATCTAAGTTTGTGATAGTGTTGAAAATGCTGAAAATGTCTGAATCAATTTTTTTATTTAATTAATTCTATAGAAAGGATAGATCTGTGGTTGTGTTTATCATTATTGTGAAAATATAACCTAACAAAAAGGATAGGTTTTAGTGTAAATCATTGTAAGAGTTATGAATTTGAAGTAAGAAAATAGTATTTTAGTTAATATAAAGTTTGTACAAGGTATTTCAAAGGGGTAAATAATTAAAGAGTTTGGCTTGGTTGAAAAATGTGTCTTGTTATGAGAGTGATTTCTCATGGAAATAAGTAATGAATGAAAGCTGTGAAAAGTGTTGAGGTCTGGCTTTTCATGGTGTACATAAGAGAGGGGAGACCCTTTCTGACTTATAGATTGATAACAACCATTTTGGTAAGTTAATCAGAGATTTAGTTTTAATTAAATTGTTGAAAATTTTTAGAATTAGACACAATTAGTACCTACTTGTATATGGACAGCTTAGACTCAAAGAGGGTAATTTTGTTTGAAGGGAACGGTATTTGCAATGCTAAATAAGTCAACGGATAACTTAGTAGGGACGGTTTGATTTTTCAAACGCTCGGTTAACCTAAAAGTTGGAAATAGTTCAGAATTAAAGAGAAATCTTGTCTTGATGAATGATAGAACTATTAGTTTGTATTTTGGGGTCGGTGATAAAGTTTTAAAGAAAAAAAATTTGATATGTCAGTGGGTAAAGATTAGATTCCTAACTTAGTGGAAGGAAATTATATTGCTACAAACTAAAATAATGTTGGCTAGATTGTTAAATGTAGTTATGAATATATTTAAAAGGTAAGGTTTAGTGGTTTTTGTATTAGGTTAGTAAAATGAGGTAACATTACTTCTTACTCCTTAAAACTTAAAAATAGCTATTTGGGTAAAATAATGGGTTCTTTTACTAATAGTTAGGTATTAGAATTCATGAAATATGAACCAAAAGGAATTTGTTAGTGAAGATTTTGGATTGGCTAGATTAGAAACATTAGATTCAATGGTTTCTAATTTGAACAGAAAGTAGAGAGAATTTCATCTAAAATGGTTCAGTGAGTTTGGAAAAAACCATAATAGGATAACTTCATAATTATTAAACAATCTAATATATGAACAAGAAGGGAAAAATTACTTGGTTTAGGTAAGTAATCGAAATTTTCATCCGGGAACATAAAAGAGACTTAGATGTCGGTTATAAGACTTGCAGAAATTTTATTATTTTAATTACAGTGATTTTGATTTCAAGTAGGAGTTGTTGTTTGGATGAAAAAAAAATATCCTAGAAACCAGAGCAATTATACAGATGCAGGAAAGGGAACTTATTTATACATGTTAATTTCAGTAGATTTATTTCAGTTTAAGACGTCAAAGTTAGGGTATGTACACAAGTGCAACAAGTTATAGTAATAGTTATCCAGCGGTTAAACTAATGTATTCATACAGACTGTTAGGATATGGATGGATAAGTAGGGTTGACAAGGGTGGGGTTGTGTGTTAGTCCGGAACATTATAGATAAATAGGTACTTAACAAGAATAAAATAGGGTTAAATAATTCTTTACCTTTCGTTGAAAGTTGAGTTAGAAAATTCAACGACGGTTTAAGAAGGAATACAACAATGTTATAAAATAAATCAAGTAATTATTCTTATGTCAATGAGAATTATAGGAGATTGCTTGCCTAACTAATATTGCTTCTCTTAGGTATCCAGTTAAGTTTTATAGGTTGCTATGTCTAAAAGTAGGTAGTAAATATTACAAATTAGCTTAAATAGGTAAATAATGTAAGAACCAAGTGTGTCTGACAGTTTGGGGTCGCTGGCGTGATGTAATGAACAACTGTTGACTATTTATAACTAGTTATGGGTAGCATTAGTGTTACAGGTATGCTGGGAATATTCATAGACTAGTTGTATATTCTCTATAGAGAAAAAAAAAACAGATGGATTTAATTGAAACATAGTATGCCAGCAGTGGTCCTCGTTCACTGGACATGATGATGTTGAATAGGGGGTGGTGAATGGAGAAGGAAAAGAACTTTCATACAGGCGACGTGATTGGTTTGTTGTTCTTTTTATCAATCTTGGTTCTATATTCATCATCATCATCATCATGTCAGCCGAACGATATATATTAGTAATTAAATATACATTCTTAGTTGAACCATTGGTTAATCTTAATAAATTACTTTGTGATAGGACTATAGGTACGTTATGTTTGAAAAGAAATAACATATGGTCGAGGTTTGGGTGTTATTAGGGATTATTATTATTATTATTCTTATTTATTTGGACAAGCAGTGAGACAACTGATAGATGCTGGTAGAAAAAGTAAGGAAATTGTCGCTATGCTAAGAGTACCATTGTGTGGACACTGGGGAATATTTTATTAGAATGTTAGTCATACATAAAATTATTAAATTAAAAATTTACTAGTTGCATTGAGAGAACATCATTCTCGACTATCATCCATAGGGTAGAGATTGGTACTTGCAATTATAGGGAGAAAAAAATATATGATGGCTCCAGTTTAGGCAAACAATGAGACATTTGAATTGATGTAACGAATTAAATGTTATAATCTTTTTTGTAATTTATAAGTGTATGATTTTTAATACAAAATGATTATAGCTAGAGGATTGTTACGGGTTCCGCTAGTGTCGTGTTGGGACTGTTCCAGTGGGGTTTGGGAGGTAATTTATGTCACTTAATGGTCAAGGAGAGTTTTGTTGGTTCGGTCTAGCTGGGGGGTTGCGGACATGGTTATCGTAGATGAACGAACTAGTGGGCAAACAACTTTGTCCTTTTATAATATCAGTATAGATAGTGCAGTTAAATTTTATAGTATGTTGGATTGGGGGTCGTGGAAAAGTGTAACTACAGTTACAGGTTAATCATTTAGTAGGGTTTAGAATTAATGTAATTAAAATTACTAGGAATTCTATTTAGGTTAGTATTAAGTCCTTAGGATTAAATTAGCTATAGAAAATGATATTAAGTGGGACGTCCATATGATAGGTTAACGACCACTGGGGTCGAATGGGTTGGAAGTCACTATATGTAGAGGTCTCGGGTTCGATTCCTGTCCAGGTGATTGTCGTAGACAAACTGTTCAGTGTTGCTTTGGGGCTTGGAAGTGTGATGATACCCGTCGATGTTTGGTATTTATGATATAGGTACCTACTTGTCTTGTAACATAGAAGTATATGAGCGGGATAAGTGAAGTAAACGTTATTAGTTAATGTCATTATTAGTAGCCAAAGTTAGAGATGGATAACGGGGTTTATAATGGGGAAACTTATTTACTAATTTTGAAATATGGTGTATTTTTCAATTAGTTAAATAAGTTAAAAATAAGTTTTACAGGATAAAGGCAGGTTATAGTTATAGGAATCTTAAAGGAACCAATATAGGTTGTACTATAGTGTAAAGGTTGGTTGCGAATTTGAAGTAGAAGGAATTTAATTGTTAAACAAAAATGCTTCTTAGTAGAAGTCAATTCTCATGCTCTATACTTTAAAAATTAGGGCATAAGGTCAGGTACTACTTAAAAGTGGGGGGGGGTCGAAAGGTTAAAGTTGAATTCCATGAATAAACTTTGACCCTAAATTAAATTAGGCGTTAACACCAAACGTGAATTGGAGTTAAAACCAAAATTAGGATAAGCCAAAACCAAATATGTCATTTGAGGGAATAAGTATTGTTATAGTTTTTTTATAGGCATAGTTAAGGAAGACACTTAGTAGAACTTTTGAAAAAAAAAAAAACTTAATATTACTTATCAGGATTAAAATGTCAAAGTTATGTTAATAATGTGAATTTTACAATTAATATTTAAAAGAGTTATATAGGGATGTTAGTTGGTTAATAATGTAATCTTTATGTACCTAACATGAATTGAGCTCTGACACGTAATGGACTTAATAGATGGTAGCAAGAAGGTGATAAGTGTTGATAGGTTAGCAAAATTCGCTGATAGTATTCGGATAGAGAGTAGTGGGAATAGACTTTTAATAGTTTGGCTAGGTTAGGGAAATTGTTAGATGGAAAAAAAAAAGGTAAGCGTTGATAGGTTGGTCGGTACTGCGGTATATACCTATATTAATATATATTGGGGGTATTTATATATTTACTTAGGTCGGTTTTATAGTTCGATGCAACAGTGATGGTAGTGATGTGTTTCAAGGTTGAAATTGTTATTACGAAAGGGGTTTTACGTTCTTAATTATGGTAAATGTTAGGATTGGGTTATTAAATTTTGTTACAGAGCTTTAATTCAATTGGGGTAATATTGTCATGTTTTAGATGGACAATTGAAATTTGCTAACGGGTAGGAAATGTTGGTCTAACATGTACAGTTGGCTTTGGGTCATTATTAGCAAAGGAAAGGGAAAGTATTCGGTCATGGTAGATAGTCCAATCATGTGTTGGAGTCAATTCATGTATATCTGAGCGAAAAGTTTTTTTAATAAATTAAACGAAAGAGGAGTTCTTCTATTTATAGGGAGGGGAAAGGAAAATAGCAGAGGTGACAGTATTATGAGGATCGGTAGTATTAATTTTACAAATTAATGTTAATAGCTTTTAGGGCAATATACTACAAGTAATCAGGTGAAACGTTGGTTATGTTCATGGTGGCGCGGATGTGAGTTTGAGGAAGGACGGAATTGTTAAAAAGTGACGAAGAGTGGAATCTGTATATATATAAAAAAAAAAATATATGTAAGTGTATATATATATATATATTTATTTTATATATGAAAAAAAAAAAGATTCAAAATATGAGGCCATGAGTGTAAACAAATTGGGAAGCCTGATTACAACCATTATTATTAACCCAAAAGATAAGATCCGCACACAACAGCACGTGATAGGGATAGGCGTAGAGCACGTGTTAACAGACTTGAATTTTGTACAGTGGGACTTTGGTGTTAGGATAAATAAAAAAAAAAAAACTATATATATACAAACAGTGTTTATGTTTGTATCTTGTCCCGGTGTAAACGCCTGTACTAAATTTACACTTTCCGTGGGTCAGGACGGGCCATGTTTAACTCGACAACTATACATTCTCCAAAGTGATATCGGAGGCTATTCCAGAGTTTTGAGTAAGCTTTTTGACAAAAAGGTCTTTGTATATGCTTCATTTAGAAGGGGGCGTACAGAGATATGCAGGGGCACTTTGGGGGTATAAAATGCTGCGCTAGAACGCCATGTAATCGTAAGGTTGGATTACAGTTTATACACCGAGGCGAGTTTATTCTAAACTGTGGATTCACAACCCGTACCTTTCACCATGCTTTGTACGTCTCTGGTGTCGGATATACATACGATGAATTTGGATAAAGCAATAAAAATCACTTAAAAACTCGCTTGATAACTTTTGATATTATTTTGGTCTAAATACACTCTACACTCTTAATTACATAATCACTAGGGCTCACTAAAAATTGATTCGATAGGGGTCGGAGGCCGCAATGTCCTTTGGTAGGACAAAGAGCATTGTGTTTTTCTTGGTCCAAATTGATTCAATTCTTTGATTTTGGGAAAATAATAAGAGAAAGGGATATATATATATATATATAAAAAAAAAATATATATATATATATATATATATTGATATAAAAATAATAATAATATATATATATAGATATAAAAAAAAACATGTCTATATATATATAAATATATGTGTAAAAAGAAATATTAGAGATTTGGATAGAAAGAAAAATTCTACTCCGGATCCAATACTTGGTACTGTCACCTTTGAAGAATTTTGGGGTCGGCTGTAACGGTTCAGAATCGCACCTAAACTATCTCGAATATTTTTTAAGGATTTAGAGTCGAAATGTATTAATGTTACTTACCTCAATAACTTTTAATAGTATAAATAGATCCTGGTGTGGGAATAAATCACAAAGTCAAATTGGGTTGTGTCAACTGGGTTGTATTGAACAAAATTAGCCATTTACCATGTTGTTGCGCTGGGAATTTGCTTCATACTTTGTCAACACAGTGTATATGGGAGGGAGATTCTGTCTATAAGGCTTGGGGCTTGTTTAGTGGTTTCAGATTGCTTGAGGTAAACACTGAAAAAGAAACGGGTTAATGGTAGCGGAGCAGTTGTGGTCATTTGCATTTAATTTGGAAGTTTTATGATTAATCTGAGGAAGTTAGATACAGTAAATTTGTTTGAATTAGCGAGAAAATATAGTTAATAAATACCTGAGATTCAGGGATTGAAACAACGATGTTTCACAACAGTTGGTCTGTGACAAATTATTTCATAAAGGAAGATGCACTTTGTTGAGGGTTTTGTCAATCGAATTTGCTTCACGGGAGTGTGGACAATACTTGTATTTCGATATTGTTTCACGAAATAATCGACACGAGCTGTTGATAGTTGGTGAAGTTATGAATCTTGGAGCATGTTAATTTGGACATATTTGTAAACTGACAGGTTCTAAAAACAGAGTTTGTAGGCATGTATTCAATACAGTCTACGTGTTAGTGGCACAATATGTGTTCGGCATATTTATTGGTTACACATGTGAACTTTGGTTTAATTACATCACATCAGTCTAATTATTATGTTTGGAGCTAAATATTTATTTTATACAATGTTGGCAAGATACTGAAATAGGTTATGACAAGTAAACAAAGATGCTCCTAGCGGCAGAGTTGAGAACTAAGACAAGTCAAATGACATCACATAAATATAGCGAGAAGTTTTTACTCACAGAATGTTAAATTAACATTATGTAAAACTTAAATAAAAATATGGGTTAAATAATCAAAAGTACAGAATATTGGTTTCTATCTTAGATAAGGTTCAAAGTTTCAAATATGGTGAATGTATTTGGCTAGAGATGATTCGTTCGGAAATTATGTTCGAACAATTACCATTTTGATAATAGTTTTCGTTCGTAAATAAAAAAAGGAATCATACAAAATAATGTGTTTATATTATGTGAGAAGGTAGTATTTTGAATAGTTTAGTAAATTTTATAACTTAATATTAGAAGTTTTGTAACTATCAAAGGTTTCTGAACGAAGGCCAGGCGGGGCGTTCGGGATGTTTGAAATGGATTGGCGTTAGACGCTAGAGGGCGCTATGACGATAGAGTAGGAATGTGGGACGCCACTTTTTGGCGCGTTTTTGAGGAGGTCTATATAAGCAAAAACGACGCGACGCCCGCTCTTATTTCTCCGGGATGGACTTCGAGGCAACACGTATGGAAGACGAAACACTTTTTGAAGAAGTTTCCATTTTAAATCAAGCGAGAAGTAGTCTTCAAGCAAGTGTACAGTGAGTCCTTGCACCATAGGGCGTTTATTGGGTTCGCGATCTTTTAAACGTTTTAATTTTGGAATTCTGACTGGTAAATTGGATCCGAAATTAAAAGGTCTAGTTTGTTTACAGAAAGCATTTCAATTAAAGTAAATTATTCCCAAGTAAAATCCTAGAAAATGGGCTTAATTTGAGTCGGAGAGGGTTGGAAGCATAGAGTTTGTTTCTTCAGGAGTACATTTTTATGTCTCCGGGCTCCAGGCAAGGCTCACGGGAGGTCGTTAGGTAAAGAAAGTCTGGCATTGTGGAGTGTCAGATGAGTGTTCATTGGATAACGCTTAGTAATTTCCACATGGTTTGATCAGGCGGGCTGTTTTCATTGACAGTTTTTCAGTTAACACGTCTGATGGCGCGGGGCGTATGCCCCAGATTTGGAGGCAGTTGCGGCCTGATTGAACCATACCTACCTGTAGGGTGTCTATCTGTTCCCTTCCCAAGCAGATGGACCACGGCATGAGCGATAGGATTTTAGGGGGCCCACTCACCCAAACTTGACAGAATTGGGGCGTCAGAACTGGCGATACAGGCGCCAGGTTTGTGTTTGTTAGGAAAGTCGCATTTAGTCGGAAATTAGGCAGGTAAGTACCTACTTAGAATCACGAGCTAGGTAACTCGAAGACCTTTGTTCTGGCAGAAAGGGGGAGGTCTGCTGGGGCAAGGCTACGAGGGGAGTCTGGTATACAGAGTAGGTAGAAAGAGTAGGGTCGCTGTTAGGTCTATAAGTAGCATTATGTGTTATCACAAATATATCTACGATCAAATCCGAATTTTGTTGACATCCCTAGCCATAGATTCTTGTGATAGACGAACAAACCCGGGCAATTTGGCGGAATGATTATAGATAGTGGGGAAGAGTCCGATTGACAGTTTCCAGCAAAATGGCTGTCTTTATCTAACAAAAATAATGTTACATCTTAAGAAGAGAGATTAGGTCAATGATTAGTGCGTTGTAGCAATGTAGTCTACAAGTTATATGATATTCAGTGAGGTATGTAAGAAATTAATAGATTTGAAAAGGAAAAGGTGACCAATGGATACCTAGTGCTTTCAGTATTTGGGAAATGATTTGTGAGGTAACAATACTAGTGGAACAGTCCAAAGAGCTTGATTAGAGTAATCTTTATAGGTTCACGCATTGCAAAGATATGAAGGTTGAAATAATCTATCAAACATAAGTGGAGAATCTAAATTTACCTATATATTTGGCTTGACAAAAGGTAATATATTCCTATGTTGCAAAAGGCACCTATAATAATCTATAAATTGAGCTGGTTGCGGAAGAGTTCTCTGGATCAGACTACTGCTAAATTAATGTATGAAGAGGATTTTGTTCGGTGGCGAGAGAAGATGTTTAAACTCGAAGGAACTCGGTGTAACGTTGACCAGTGTCTTATGGAAGCTGATGTGGATTCAAGGTTTTCCAGATACTAACCTATTGAGTTGGAACATGATTCTATTTTAGCCATAAATTATGTAAAGCTATCGGGGTGAGGCGAAAGCTTCTGTCCAATTTGGTTGGATTCTTAAGTTATTTCCAAGACCAGTCCAATGGTGAGATTAAGGATATATTACCATGAGCGAGATTCTTTAGAGACAAATTTTAACCAACAAGTTGCAAAAGTTCAATAAGATCCGAGTCAGACACATAGACATAACTAGGGAATTTAGTTCTACGGGGAAACTTGGTCATAGAAAAGGTTAGGAGAGTCTATATTTATATGTACTTACTATGAATTAGAATTGAGTTCTTTCCCCTCAGGAGTCAGACTTGCTAGTTCTCTTAATTTAAGCACTCAACCTGTTGGATTTATCCCAATAAGGATTATTCAACAAAAGGAAAAGGATATATCAATTAACGTTAACTTTAACTGCTGCTGCCATGAAGGAGAAAGATCTCTTCATGTAGATTAGCAAGTCGCTTTGAAGCATTTAGCTTGGTCCTCTTTTATTTATATATACAGAAAGAATTGACGAACATGACAGCTTGACTTTATATGTTGAAGTTTGTTTCTTATATAAAAATTAAATAAAGCAGCGCCGGGAGAGGAATGTCCCAGTCAGGCGACGAGTTCCATCGTTATGGGCGGGGCGGTGCCCATGACTTTACCGGTTAAATAATATTGCTGGAGCATTTGTATTAGGCCAAGATGGTGATTAAGATCAATAGACTCTCTTCACCCTAATGATTATACCAATTTCCATCTCTGACTTTGCAAGCAAAACCATATGCTGAAGCTAATAGGTACTATTATAGATGTAGTGTTTCCATCTTCTAATAGATATAACAAATTTTCATCTCTAACTTTGCAAGCAAGGCCATATGCCTAAGCTAGTAGGTACGGTTATAGATCTGATATAGTGACTCAGTCTTCCAATAGATATAACAAATTTTCATTTCTAATTTGCAAGCAAAACCATATGCTTAAGCTAATAGGTATTATTATAGTAATTGTGTCTCCATCTTCATATAGGAATATCAAATTACATTTCAAACCACACACACATGCCAATTTCACCTTAGACCTTGCAAGCAAATCCGGATGCTGTTACTAGTTTCAGTTCCATTGTAACCTAAATTATTAAATTCCACCAGTTTTAATAGACAGTTAACCTTGGGTCAGTAACCAGAAAATTAGCATGGTGGACTCAGCACAATAACTCACCAGGTTTTCAAAGTATATTAGACCTAGGAATCGGTTAGGACCTAACTGTTAAATGTCCAAGCAATGTAGGGGTAAACTAATGTTAGATTTATACAAGAGTATTAACTTATTTTGAGTGTCTTTGTCGCTATAAATGAGGTTAGAAAATTAGAAGCAACGGCCATGTAATATGAACAGCTGTTAAGTTGATGTAGGCATATAGGCAGTTCAAAGTATGAGTTAGTTAGTAGTAAGGTTAGTCTCTGTCGCTTCATTTAAAAGATCATGGGTCTACGCTTTACAACCAGGGTTCTCCATTACGACATCACAGGCCACTTCAGATTTGATTCAGAGCATCCATAGTAGTTATCTATATATTAATCGGACAACAGTTAGGTATTACAGCGTTCAAGCTAGCTAGGTATTTTAGTAACTAATAGAATTCTTGACAGAGGTTCAGTATTAGCTTAGAGTAAATACTAGAATGGTTTGTTAGTATATTTAGGTCATCTATTATTATTTAGGCTAAGCGATTAGGAAGAATAGGTAGGTGTTACAAAGTTTAGATGTTTGGATGTTTGTATGTTTGTTACTCAATCACGCCAAAACAGCTGAACGGATTTGGGTGACTTCTACGAATGACTATGGAGAATGTAGCGATACCTTCTAAAAATAATAGACTATGGGCCCTAAAAATCCATGTAAAGTTTTATTAAAAATCCTTTTCTATTAGCAACTTATTAAATAAAAACCTCTAAGGGCGCCACTTTCTTCTTCCGATAACATTTTTTTTTCATAGACTTAGTTATTTTTTTATATTTTGAACATTTATTTGTTTTGTTTATGAGAGAGCCTGAGTTTCTGCCATCTTTTTACCTTGCCTTTTGGCCAACCAACAAAAAGTCTAGAAAAATGGAAAATTAAGTACCTATTTAGAAAAAATCGACCCGTCTCACAACTAGCTCCGATGGGACTCGAACCCACGACCTTTCGCTTTCCGGGCGACTGCTCTAACCACTGAGCTACGGAGTCGTAATATTTCATTTTCCATTTTTCTATTATAAAAATTGCATTGTAAATGCAAAAAACTAAAAATTAAAATTACTAACAAAAAGTCTGTCATACTTACTTGTGGTGTAGCAAATGTTTGGATTATTTAATAAATAGTGAAAAATAACATTAATGTCCAATACAATGGCTCTGTTCATATAACTGTTTTTGTTACCAAGTACTCTAGTAAGGTTCAGTCAGTTTGAGACACCGGTCTTACTACAAAACACTGTTGAGCTTGTGTTTAATTAAAACAGTGTCACTAAAACAGTTTTTCACAATATCGTCTGAAGGAGACAGCATCATATTTAAACTCTATTTATCTTAAACATAGTTTTAACATAACTTGTGGTAAGGATGATGTTTAGATTAGCAGAATCGAGGCCCCTGTACCTCTCTCAACGTTTACCCGGCCGGCCGAATGGGGCCAAGGGCCAAAGTAAATGCTACTTTATTTATAAGAATTAAATATACGTGTCGGGAGCCTGGTGGCTCCCACCGATGCTTAAGGCCCCTGGTATCGCCAACGACCTTGGGCATAGAAAAGTGGCCTAATTTTCCCGCCCGCTACCCGCACCAAAACAGCTTAAACACACGTTTCGTCAAAACTATGTATTATTTTAAAACGAAAAATGCTCAGTTTTAAGTTGAACAAGTTACCAATCTTTTCCTGAAAGAAACGTGAAAATATCACTTGTAGTTTAGAAGCAGTAGCGTATTTCAAGTTGAAAACAGCTTAATTTCAATGTTATTTTTTTAATAGTATCTTAAAGACTATGTTTTTTTTTAATGCTCAGATTGAAGTTTATATATCAATATTTAATATATATTAATTCTGGATTCATCAGTAGGCTAATTTATGAGTTTTAGGGCCTCAAAAATGATCGTTTCACGACTACATGCACCTTAAGAGGTTCAACCCGTAGAAAAATACAGAAAATTTTTACTCATAATAATTAAATGTTTTTTCCAGCTCGGTCCATAGAGCGTATGACGACGCTCGCCTCAGCCTTCCTATCCACCATCTTCCCTATCCCGGTCCCCTACGACCTGGGCACCAACGCCGTCACCTGTAACTTCCTGCAGAACACCTACTGCCCTGTCTTCGAGGATGAGGTCATTGTATACCAGCTGAGGATGTTCATTGAGTCGTTCTTCCCAGTTGTAAGTAGTTTTTCCTTTTATATCAGCATCATTATCATCAGGACGCTAGGGCCCCGTCTTTAGTCTTTATTTAAGAAGAATGCAGTCTCACTAATTATAAATAAATAAATAACTTCTTACATTCAAACCAATTATCTAAGCCCATTTTAATTTCATTATTAAGAAACCTGTATCATGGAAAACTTGATAACGGATAAATATATACTTAAATACTTTTTGTTTCTTAATACATACTTAATATACATAGTAAACACCCAGACCAAGACAAATTGACATGTTCATGCACACAAATATTTGTCTTGTTCGGGAATCGAACCCGAGACCACTGGCGCAGAAGGTGGGTAGCCTTACCCCTGCGCCAAATCGGTCGTCAAAATTCAGTGAGTACATTAACTACTACAAATACCTACAGCCGGTACCAATGGTTTAATGTGCCTTCCGTAAAGTGGAATACCTAGCTAAGACTCATAAATCGGTGACCGGCAGGCCAAACGCGTTAACCATTGATCCACCGCGCTCCTTCAATATTATCGACTACAGATGAAATTAAGAAAAAGGCGTAGATCTCTGGGGTACCTATAACAGATTATAAAGCCTATTTAGCTTCCCCGGCAGCTTAAAAATTTATTTATTTTATTTTATTTATTTTCTTTAAGGAAGACCAACAGCCAATCTTACAAACTAACATCAATTACAATAGGCACCAGAAGGCCACTTACAGGTCCTCACTGATTGAAAAATAGTTGATAAATAAGAATGAAAAACCCCTATTTTATTTCCCAGGGCACAAACGCCAACATCGAGTTCCGGATAGTGGACGCGAGCAACAACTCGGCCATCATGTGCATCCGCGTGCCTATCCGCATCGAACCCCCCCTACAGTCGCATCGAGCATCCAACGCGACGATTGGCGCTCACTGAGCATAAATACTAGAGTCTTAGTTTGCCGGGGTGTAATGTACACACGAATAGAGAGAAGCACGGTAGAATAGAATGCTTCAAACTCACCTGTGGTGCTTACCACGAGTTTTTCTTTCCGTTTAACATTTTGTATTAAAATCTGTACAGCGCCTCTAGTGGACTACAATTTCTTATACAAAATGTCTTCCGTTAGTTCACAAAAATGACTGCCCGTTCTGTATGTTTGTAGCACTCTACTCTACAGTGCTACTAAAGCGGCCCATTCAGGGCAGGCCGCCCGCCGTCCGTCGCCTCACGCAGGATGGTGAATGTTGTTGCAGTGGCCGGCTGCGACAACATTCACCATCCTGCGCAAAGCGATGGACGGCGGGGCGGCATGCCGTGAATGGGCCGCTTTAGGGCCGAGTTCACCAAAAGTCAGTTACGTTAACCGTTGTTTAACCTGTGGTTGGTTAACCAATCACGTGCGAGCATTGAATTTTAGTCGTTAACGATAAAGATAAAGATAAAAATATTCTTAATTCACTTAGACATAATAAATAATTATGTACTTATGAATCGTCAATATTTTCCTACCACCCATTCAAGACTTTTTTTAACTGACAAGAAGAATGGGCGCAAGTAACTTGCCAGCGTTTCTTAGTACGTTACGTACGTTTCTTAACGTAACTGACTGTTGGTGAACAGGGGCCTAAACCGATTACTCAAGCCGTGTAGTTGAGCCAATAGCAAATATTTTTAATCTATCCATGTAAGTATGTAATGCAAACGTGTATCGACCGTATGCTCGAAAATCCCGAAATACGCATTTGCATTGCACGGCTAAATACGTTAGTACTATTATATATTCATATTCATATTCATATTCCTTTATTGCATCTTGTTGTAGGTATGGTGTTACATAAAACTTTTAGGCACAAACAAGAACCCTGTAAGGGCACGGCAAAATACTTATAATTTACCTAATTTATATTTAGGTACTATACATAGAATATACTTAATTAATTTAAATTATTATGTATGACACAATTAAGTAGTTATATCTTAACAGGTGCTGACATTTATTATTGGCTATTCTGTGGCTAAATTAAGAATTTTGGTAGGTAAGTGGCTCAACAATCGCGGTTCGCGATAGTATATCCGGCTTTTGCATGTGAAGCTGACTTGATTTATTTTGAAGACAAATAATAACTTTCGTGTCCAAGTCTGACTGAAGTTGTTTTTACTCCTGTCCAACTTTATTAAAAGTATATTTTTATTAAGAAGTTTGATCACAATCACAGTCGTTACAGTAAGTAGTAGTACGCGGCTAATATTGACTGTTGATACGAAATTCAAACCATGAATTAAGTATGTAGGGCAGAGGTACCCTTTGTGGCCACTTCAAGGACTTTTAGACTTTTAAGCACTAAGTACTAAATGGTCTTAGGTATTTAAGAGTCAAATTATATCTTAAATTATAGATAATTTATCTACCTTTAAAGGTACATTTTTCAAATTTAAAAAAGTAAAGAAGTTTTTTGGATATAACACAAAATGTGTGAGTGGTGCCAAATGTACCGGTTTTGGCCACTTATTGATAGTTACACTTTTGTAAGTATAGCGAAAAATCAAAACCAAACCCAGGTAAAATCAATATATTCTAATGCTCTAGAAACCAATCAATTGCAAAATAACAATTTAGTTGTAAAAAACCAAGGTTTATAAAGTATTTCATTCAAAACAAATTTCTTAAAATTTTCATACAAAACATTTTTTAAACAGAAAGAGTTGTTTAGAAAACTTTTAGAGCAAAAAGTGGCCAAAACCGGTACAGTGGCCAAATCCGGGGCTTCTGCCCTACCTAGGTAATCTAATTTGGATTTTTTTTTTATCCACAACGAGGTAGCACTTAGCCTTCATTACACCTGATGTTATGTGGTGATAAGGCTAAAGGTGGAAGCGCACTACTCCCGGAATCCTCAATCACTGAGGAACTGGCTATCTTATCTCTAACCAATAATAACCACAATAAAGTGGAAAACATCATTGTTATGACGTTAGATAAGATGGTGGTAGCTAGCCAGGCGGACTTGGAACAAGTCCTAGCACCAACCAAAATTATTTGTTACTAGCGGCCGTCGGCACGCAGGTCTCCTCCGCGCCCCGCGGTCGCTCCAGTGTGGCCCACGACTAAGAAAAGAATGAAGGCGCGTGCCTGATGGTGTAGTACCATTACGAACGATCTTAGTTGTACGATTCTCTATTTAAAATTCAATCGACAAACTAGATATTCTTTTTCGCTTGACTTTCACTTGTTTATTATGAATTTTGACATAAAGACTCGAATTGAACGACGATGACATGTGATGTGACGGTGAATCTCCTTACAGTGCGACAACGTTTCCTGTTCCGGTGATAATCTTTGGAACTAAAATAGTTTTCATACGACAGTCCATTTGGACAGCTAATTTCATATTGCAAGTGGCTCCTCTGTCACAGCTGTCACCGGAACAGATAGGAGTGTGGGACTATATTCCTCGTACATTACCAAGTTTGATAACTATTATATAATATTATAAATGCGAAAGTAACTCTGTCAGTCTGTGTGTTACGCAATCACGCCTAAACTAATGAACTGATTTAAATGCATTTTGAAACAGAGATAGTCTAGAGCCTGAGAAAGGACAAAGGCTGCTTTTTAACCCTTTGACGCCAGCCCGGCAGCGAAAATAGGGCTGTAAGGGGTTGGAAATAGGGAATGAAAGTTTGTAGGTATGGAAATTACGTTATTTTCAAAGCTAGAAGCTTGAAATTTATTATTTAGGCTTTTGATTAGATGGGCGGCGTAGGTGGGGGAATATACCTACCTAAGTGTATTTGCAAAATAAATAAGCCCAAAAAAATTCAAAATGCTACCACAAGTCACTATTCCACGCGGACGAAGTCGCACGCACCACAGTTAGTATTAATATTTGTTCGTCGTGAGTCGTGAGGTGTTAAAATAACGTAACTACAATGGATACGCGCACTAAGGAGAGGTACGATTTCTACATTTTATAATGACACCACAGATGATGAATACCTATAGATCTATACCACTGATATAAGAGCTAGTGTATTTTTTTTTATTTATTTACACAAAAATTATAACTAACATTACAGGCACTATTTAACCCAATGCGATAGTAACAGCATTCTTAATTGTTACTATTATGATTAAGAATACAATGCGTAATGCGTATCTATGCGTAAAGTAAAAGCGAGTACTTACCTAGTTTAAGTTTATAAGATTCCGACGAACTGAGAACCTCCTCGTTTTTTGAAGTCCGTTGAAAATTAAGTTGCTACGATGATGAATTAAGTAGGTATACCTACAAGGACGTCGCCAGATGGGGCTGAGGGGCAGCTGCATTGAGACTCAAAATTACCCAAAATTCGTTTCTCATACTTTGTCTCCTATAGTAGGTAGATACCTACCCGTACTACCTATCAAGCGAGCTAGATAGAACATCGTGTTATTCAAGCGGGCAAAGCCGCGGGCGGAAAGCTAGTATACTTATATAATAAATGACGTGCAGTCGAGTGTACCTACAAACCATCAATCACAATTTGCCTTTCCCACTCTTCGGCAATATTGATGAGTCGTACGGATACCTTCAGGACTCGTCGCACTTATTATACAGACTAAGGGCGCTTGTGCACTAGGTACCTACACTGAATTTTACCGTCCCGGAAAAAAACGGATGCTTGTATTTTGGTAATTAATTATTGAATTTATTTATTTCGTGTAGTTTAGGGTTTGAAACATTGAAACTACACGAAATAAATAAATTCTTACTAAGTAACTATTATAAATTATTTCTAATTAAAATACAATCATCCGTTTTTTTCCGGGACGGTAAAATATTCTGTTTAGTGCACAAGCGCCCTTATAGAGATGACGGACTTTTTCTTTCAACGCTAGGGGATGATGCGTGGGGGACCTATATTTTTATTTATCAGATGAAATGAGCTAAAACTTTGCTTTCATATGATTCCAATATTATGGTAGCTACGTAGGTACTTACCTATTTATGTCAATTAATTTTTTGGTTCAATTAATTTAATTATTATTATAAATTATAAAAATCACATAATAAATAAAAAAAACGATAAGTAAGTACCTACCTACTTATTTTTTTTCACGAACGATTTATTTTAAATTTTCGTTACCTATGTTAATGAAGCAATAAAAGAACAGAGGGCCTAGACAAATGGCTTATTTTTTGCATAATTATGCCGTTCGGTTGGCCCCACGATTTTTTCCCTATTAATGGGGACAACGGGTTTTTTTTTAATGGCATTAAGACATCTATGACTCTTGAATTTGTATGAAAACGTTGAACCAGAAACTAACGTTGTGAACACCGAACACAGAAAGATTTTCATTGGTTGTGAATGTTTCTTACATAAGGGACATAAGGAAAATCGGAATTTTCCACTTCAGATTTTTTTTACATTTTTTTCCTAAAATCTCTGAACACATCTACCTACCTGTCTCCTGCAAATTTCATAAAAATGTCAAACAATTTCTTTTTCTGGAGGCAGGAGGTTAAGTTATATTATAACTTATAACTGAGAATAAACGCCGATTTTTTGAAGTATAAAATTGCAATGAACTGACTCTGTGTGAGCCGCGCGACACGTTTTTCCCATTACCGTGCATTGCAAATCTGACACAGTTAGTAGTACCTAGTTCTCTTGTAGAGTTGCCAAAGAATTATAGTTGTTCATTTTTTGTTTTCAAATCTCGTTAAGTACCTACTTACCTACCGTTCAAATTGGATGGTTACCTGTGAAGGATGGTAATTTGCTTAATTTCTTCAATCTATGCTAGGTACATACCTATAGCACAGTGTTAAGATATTCCTATAGCTTTAAGAGATAGGTATTCAATATTTTTGACCAGCAGTAAGTATAAGAATAATAAGTAGGTATAAGAAGCAGTTTAAACAGAAAGTAGTCTTAATCATACCCACCTACTTACTTACACAACTCCTAAATAATAATGGATCTAGGTAGGTACCTGTAATAAATGATTAATAAAAATACACAATAAATATAGGTAAGTAGGTACTTACATTATTCACATGTTTCCGCATATGAAATCCGAAAAATAATATTAAATATTTTCAGAAATATTCAGCATACATATGTTCACGCGCGCTTGCGAGCGGGCAGTTGTCATTGTCAAGGTCACGGGACCCTGCGCTCGGGCCGCGTGTAGTATTCGTTTCAGTTGGCCGTAAGCAGCCGTGAGACAAGTTCGTGTGTTTCTGTAGCGACGTGCCGCGCAAGTTACCTACCCATATGGGGACCGAGATTTCGTTTTGCACCTACTAGGGCTCCGGTCGGGGTACGGACTTGTAACCCGTGTGTGTTCGCTTTGAAAAGCGCCGGGAAGTTTTAGCAGCCTATTAGGGCATTGTGTAGTATAAGAGTGTTAGCTGTAAGAGTATCCCATCGGGGGTTGTGTGGAGATCGTTTTGCCCGCGCGCGCGCCGGCGAGACAACGTTCAGCCCCCCTGGATTACGGACAGTATCCCTTACCATAAGGTAGGACTAGTTTTAATTTACTTAATTTTGCATGGGAAACCTTCGTTTCAATAAACTGTGGAACACAGTAGATGTGGTCATCACAATTGTGCGTGATCATATTTTTTGGTAGCAGAGCGTAGTTGATATAATTAATTCTCATATTAAAATTAACTACATAAAATTTCATAGTAAAAATAAAAAGCGTACCTAAAAAGAGTACCTAAAAATTATTTTTTTTTTGTTGAAATCTCGAGGGTATTTGAAGATCCCGAGACGATTTGAAGTACTAAGAAATTGTTCTAGTAAATTCTCGAAGCGAATGTTTCTCACTTGGTGGATCCGATAATAGATAGACACTTATATAATTGTTGTCACATACTAGTGATTTGATACGAGTTTACTCGCCTAGATGTGTATATTTTTTTTTGTGTGTCCGGATTTATTTGACGAATAGTTTCGTTCGAAAGTGTTGTTTATTAGTACCACATACTAGTGTTTGTTCCGAGTCCGCTTGCCTAGTTAAAAAAGTGGAACTAGTTTTAATTATTAGTAGTATTAAATTACGAGTATTATTATTAAAAATAGTTTTGTTTTCGTTTGTTGATAACGGTTTAGTAGTTGATTTGCGAGGTATGCCATACCGTTAATCCTATACGTTTTGTTTATACCGTTATATTGTTAGCCCTTGAAATTGGTAAGTTGCTAATAATTTATGAAACTAGTAGGGTCCGTGTATGTCGTCCGAATTTTAACCCTTGAACCCCGTTGGGGCCAATTCTGACCACGCATATAGCTGTCAACGTTCACTCAAACCCGGGGCGGCCAATATTGACCAGGCGCCGGCCGGCACAGATTACTTGTGTTTTATATTATCGTGACGCGACCTATTTCTATTGTTTTTTCTGTTGATGTTTACCACTTTTATATTTCTTTGTTTGCTTTGTTTATAAAACGGATTATAAATGGCTCCTACGAATCCGACCGCCGTATCCAGGGCTGGCATCCAAGGAGTTTTGCGTTGGCTTGCTTGTGCGGTCACATTAATAGACCGAGCCGACCGGGTAGGCGCGTTGCTAGCTCGGTATGGCGGGCTGGCAGCTCGCCTGCAAGACCTGGAGCGCCACGCCATGGAGTGTCGCGCGTATTATTTGCAGAACCCCCCAGCTGATGAGGCCGTGTCGGAACAGCTGGAGCAGGATGTAGCCCAGGCCTATGAGCTGGCTGACCAGTTCACGGAGGCGGCTGAGAGGGCCCTGGCTGTTCGGAAGGGGGAGCCGGTTTTGAGCGGGGAGGTCAAACCTACCCCGACGGCGTTGCTAGGCCGATTGCCTACGTTGGAGATTCCCACTTTTAATGGGGATCTGTCAGCCTGGATGGGCTTCATTAACCTGTTTGACAGCCTAGTGGATTCACGACGGGACTTATCCCCTAGTGAGAAGTTGGCCTATTTGCGCTCCTCCCTGCGAGGAGAGGCCAGCGCGGTGATCCAGCACCTGCTCATCAGCGACGACAACTACCAGGTGGCTCGCCAGCTTCTGGTTAGCAGGTACCAGAATGTCCGGTTACTGGCGGACACCCACGTGGCCACGATTTTGGCCCTCCCGCGAATCACGCGGGTACACCTGTTACGGAGGGAGTTGCTGAACCCGCTACTGTCAGCGGTCAACTCCCTAAGGCGATTGGACCTGTCGGTGGATCAGTGGTCCTTTATACTGCTGCACATAGTCCTCGCCAAATTGCCCGCTGAAATGAAGGGGCGTTTCGAGCAGAGGTACGGAGGCGACAGCGCCTCGTATCTCCCGCCCTTCGCGGACCTCCTTCGTTTTTTGGAGGACGAATGTAGGGTGACGGACCACCTGGAGCCCGCCCCGGTTCCAGGTGTTGGTCGTATGGTGGCGGCGAGGGAACAGCCCCGTCGCCCGACCAATCGCTATGCTGCCTTCCAGCAGTCCCCTCCCCCCGCACCGAGTGAGCGGTGCAGGTATTGCAGGGGAGATAGGCACGTGGTGCACGAATGTGCCAAATTTAGAGGCCTCCGCCCAGAGGGACGGAGGGCCGTTGCGAAACAGCGCCAATGGTGCTATAGGTGTTTGGGGGGACACATGCAGTCGGCGTGTCCCCAGACCGAGGATTGTCGTCTTTGCGGAGGGAGGCATCACCCCCTCCTTTGTTTGGACCGCAAGGACGCCGGGAGCGACCGGGGTTCGAATTCCTCGCGCACGGGCGGGGGCCCGGCAGCCCGGAACCGGTCCCCTAGAGATTCGGCGGGGCTTAGCCCCCCCGTTCAGTCCCCCCCGGAGAGGGGGAACTATAGGAGAGACGCCCCCGCCACGGGCGGGGGTAGGGGGGTACCACAAGAGTACGCCACGGTGGCGATGGGCACGGGCCCTATTTGCTACTCCCCCCCCCTAATGGAGAGGCCTCGATTGGGGTACTATGTACCGAGGCACGCCCCACACGGGTATTACCCTGCACCTAGGAGTGCTGTTGGTCGGGGCCAGTATGTACCCGATTGGGACCCGCTCGCCCGGTACGAGCGTCCCACATTTGGCGCGCCGACTCAGGCGCGAGGGGGACAAGTACCCCCCCAAAATTTTTAATGGCGCCCCTGTCGGACCCAACCACCCCTCCGGAGCTTGTGCTGTTGCCAACAGCCTCCGTGAATGTTTGGGGACCTAAGGGCAATGTTGTCACGGTGCGTGCCCTTTTGGACTCAGGTGCCCAGGGGTGCATAATGTCCAGGTGGCTTGTCCGACAGCTGGGTCTTTTGCTTGTGCCGCATCACGAAGCGGTACGGGGGGTGGGAGACTCGCGGATCCCTGATCCGATTGGTCGAGTTGAGTTCTCCTTCTCCCCCCACTTCACGCCAAGGCCGAAGATCGGTGCTTCGGCGATAGTTTTTGATAAGGTGGTTGGACCACTCCCGCAAGTGCGAGTGCCGCCATCCACGATTGAGCTGACGTCTGGACTGGCTTTGGCTGATCCTTCCTTCCACCGACCGGGCCCAATACACTTGTTGATTGGTGCGGATGTCCTCGGTCGTGTACTGTGTGGAAGCAAGCGAGTTTTGCAGACAGCCGATCTTGTCGCCTTGTCCTCGTCGCTGGGTCATGTGGTGATGGGAAAGGTACCACAGACACCAGAGACCCCGTCGGTAGACCGCCAGACCATTGTCGGTTCTACTTTGTCCGACGTTCTCCAAAAGTTTTGGGAGGTGGAGGAACCTCCCACTGCCAAGCGGTTGGATCCGTTAGCCGAGGAGTGCGAATTGTTCTACCAGAACAACACTGGGCGCCTCCTCTCGGGTCGTTTGATTACCCGCTTGCCCTTCTTGGCGGTTCGCCCTCCTTTAGGGAGCTCCCGACCGATGGCCGAGAAGAGATTGTTGTCCATGGAGCGTAGGATGGCCAGGGATCCCGCATTCAAGGAGAAGTACATAGACTTCATGCGGGAGTATTTGGACCTTGGGCACATGTCCATCTCGCAGTTGGACTGGCGTAATGTGGAACATTACTTCCTGCCACACCACGCTGTTTTGAAGACTTCCAATGGGAAGATCCGCGTGGTCTTTGATGGTTCAGCGCCCACGTCAACCGGAGTGTCGTTGAATCAGTGTCTGCATGCGGGGCCGAAGTTGCATCACGATGTCTGTGATGTTTTGACCAACTTCCGCCGGCACGCTGTCGTCTTTGTGGCCGATATCCGCATGATGTTCAGACAGACCGTGATTCACCCGGAGGATAGACGATACCAGCTCATCCTTTGGCGTGATGATCCCCAGGATCCGATGTTGGCTTACGAGCTGAACACCAACACCTATGGTTTGCGGTCGAGCCCCTTTGTGGCGATCCGTTCGCTTTTGGAGCTCGCAGAGCGCGAACGGCTACGCTATCCCCGGGCATCTGCTCTTATTGAGGGGGGGGCCTTATTTGTCGACGATATCTGCACGGGGGCCTCGAGCTTAGATGAGGCTCTCGTCTTACGTGATGAGCTGATTGCGCTCTTGAGGGCTGGTGGCTATGAGTTGCGGAAGTGGCTGTCTAACTCACCGGACCTATTGGCAGATTTGCCTAAGGACCACCAGCAAGAGCCGCTCCTCTTTGAAAATCCGGAGACTCCAGACATGCTGTCTGTTTTGGGAGTCCAGTATCGACCAGTCCCGGATTTGTTCACATATAGATTGGAACTGCCAGACCCAAAGGTCTGGACTAAACGCACGGTGCTGTCCACTGTAGCCCGTACCTTTGATCCGAACGGTTGGCTCAGCCCTGTAGTGTTTTCGATGAAGTGCTTCCTACAGGAGCTCTGGGCTGCGAAATTGTCATGGGATGAGCCCCTCTCTGGTAGCCTCCTACGAGAGTGGGTGAGTTTCGTGTCATCCCTACCCGACGTCAATCGGGTTTGTATACCGAGGCAAATGCTGCCTTCGGGAAAGTTTAAAGCCTCCCTGCACGGCTTTTGTGACGCGTCCGAAAGCGGATACGCGGCAGCCGTTTACATCCGAACGGTGGATGCAGCAGGCGTTGTCGCCGTACACTTAGTTACGGCCAAGAGTAAGGTCGCCCCCCTTCGGACTAGGCTAACCATTCCGAAGTTGGAGTTGTCCGGCGCCACTCTCTTAGTACGGCTACTCAATCATGTTGCCGACACCTTGGGAAACGGTGTCGACCTGGAGTCGATATTTGCGTGGTCTGACAGCCAGGTCGTCCTTTGTTGGCTGAAGAGTTCAGTCCACACCCTTGAGGTTTTTGTGGCCAACCGGGTCTCACAAATTCAGACTTCAAAGGCCCCGTTGATTTGGCGCCACGTACCGGGCGAATTGAACCCCGCAGATTGTGCCTCCCGCGGCTGCGAGGCGCCTGAGTTAGTGGACCACCACCTATGGTGGAGTCCATCATGGTTGTTACGGCCTGAGCGCTCATGGCCTGCCACCCCGGCTGTGGCCAGAGTCCCAGACCTAGGCATGCGTGCTCACGCCGTGGAGACGGTGGCGGCTCCGCAGATGGAGTTTTTGTTAGACCGCTACAGTTCTCTTGATAAGTTGCTCGGCGTGACTGCTTGGATGAGGCGCTTTGTGCGAAATTGTCGCCAGCCTCAGGAGAAATCGTTGTCTCCGGTCCTCGCCCCACAAGAGCGGCAAGACGCTCTGTTGCATTGGTTGCGAGTGACGCAACAGCGAGAGTTTGAACCGGAGCTGAAAGCCCTGCGCTCAAGTAAGTCCAAGTTGAAGGGACCCTTGGTGCGGTTGAATCCCTTCTTGGACAGTACCGGATTGCTGCGTGTTGGAGGTAGGCTCAGACATGCCAACCTGCCGTACGGATCACGCCACCCTTTGTTGCTTCCCAAGGATGGACCGTTAGTTGCATTGACATGTAAAGAATGCTCATGCCGGTTGTAATGCTTTGACCGCGCTCCTCCAACGAGAGTTCTGGATTTTGTCAGCGCGGAGAATAATCCGATCCGTTATTTTTCGTTGTCTCCCGTGTTATCGTTTGCGCGCCGATACGATGCAGCCCCAGATGGGTGATTTGCCTGCCGATCGAGTGAACGAATCGATGCCCTTCTCAGGAGTTGGAACGGATTTTGCGGGGCCATTTACCGTTAAGACATCGCGGCTTCGTAATGCTAGAACGGAAAAGGCTTACTTGTGTGTATTTGTTTGTTTGGCCACTAAAGCGGTCCACCTGGAGGTGGTTAGTGCCCTCACCACAGAAGCCTTTGTAGCCACGTTGAATCGTTTTGTGTCTCGCCGCGGAATGCCGTCGTTAATAAGGTCCGATTGTGGAACCAATTTCAAGGGCACCGATAGGTATTTAAAGGAAGTTTGTGAATTTTTGGATAGGAATAATTTTGAGATCGGATCCACACTCTCTCGCAGAGGGGTACGATGGCAGTACTCCCCGCCATCCTGCCCCCACTGGGGAGGGATTTTTGAAGCAACTGTAAAGGCCGCTAAAACTCACCTTCGTCGCGTTATTGGGGAGACGGTCCTCACGTTTGAGGAACTCGCGACCGTATT
The DNA here is from genome assembly GCA_949710035.1 of Crambus lathoniellus. Taxonomy (NCBI): domain Eukaryota; kingdom Metazoa; phylum Arthropoda; class Insecta; order Lepidoptera; family Crambidae; genus Crambus; species Crambus lathoniellus. The sequence continues at coordinate 22,321,137 of OX453317.1, forward strand.
TTGTAAGGTTGAGGCGGTCCTCAACTCGCGTCCGTTGTGTCCGTTGTCTTCGGACGCGAATGATTTAGAGGCCCTTACGCCGGGCCATTTTTTGATTGGCAGACCGCTTAACGCCTTGCCGGAATATCCTTATTCCGAAGTGCCCTCCGGACGGCTCTCGCGATTTGAATTGCTCCAGCAGCTTACACAGAGTTTTTGGCGCCGTTGGCATCTGGAGTATTTGCACATTTTGCAGCAACGCGTTAAGTGGTCGGATAGGACGACCCCACCCAAGACTGGAGACCTCGTGTTGGTAAAGGATCCAAACCTGCCGCCCCTCCGCTGGCGTTTAGGACGCATTGTTCAGCTTCATCCGGGGTCGGATGGTGTGCCCAGGTTTGCCGAGGTCCTGGTGGGGGACTCTGTTTTGAAGCGAGCGATCGCTACCCTCTCTCGCCTGCCCTTAGGTTAAGTTGGCGGACAGTTTGCTACTGTCCGGGACGGGGGGATGTTCACGCGCGCTTGCGAGCGGGCAGTTGTCATTGTCAAGGTCACGGGACCCTGCGCTCGGGCCGCGTGTAGTATTCGTTTCAGTTGGCCGTAAGCAGCCGTGAGACAAGTTCGTGTGTTTCTGTAGCGACGTGCCGCGCAAGTTACCTACCCATATGGGGACCGAGATTTCGTTTTGCACCTACTAGGGCTCCGGTCGGGGTACGGACTTGTAACCCGTGTGTGTTCGCTTTGAAAAGCGCCGGGAAGTTTTAGCAGCCTATTAGGGCATTGTGTAGTATAAGAGTGTTAGCTGTAAGAGTATCCCATCGGGGGTTGTGTGGAGATCGTTTTGCCCGCGCGCGCGCCGGCGAGACAACGTTCAGCCCCCCTGGATTACGGACAGTATCCCTTACCATAAGGTAGGACTAGTTTTAATTTACTTAATTTTGCATGGGAAACCTTCGTTTCAATAAACTGTGGAACACAGTAGATGTGGTCATCACAATTGTGCGTGATCACATACCTACCTCATGCGGGAATTAAGTTAACGACCAATGAAAACGGTTACCCGCATGCGGGCTTACGGCATGCTTTTCAGAAATCTCCCGCACCTCACATACTGGCCCCATCGACCAATGAGAATGAGCCCTAAGTTAATAAAATAAAGGCGTGTATAAAATGGGAGGAGGAAAATACGCCTAACAATTTAGAATAGCAACTAGTAGATTGTTTAGCAAGGGATGTATGGCACCCATAACAGTCGAGTGTTTTGGCGCACGAACGAAGTGAGTGCGCCGATAGTTGTTAGATAGTATGTTATGGGTGAATAAGAGGAAAGTAAAAATAAACAGAAATAATCTAAAAAATATTTTTCCTATGGCCGCCGAATTTTCGAAAGATTAAATAACTTAACTTTTTTGTTCATTTTCTCTATTTTAGGGAAGGCAAGGGAAACTAAGTCCATACAGTCTTGTTTAGTGTTTGACCCGTACTCTATGCAATTCCATGAAATTAATAGCTTTTTTTTATGTTACACATAAACTGGTTGGTTTAATCTGTTTCTAAAAACGCATTCTTTAAATAAACACAATGTTTTAGATATTAAAATAATAATTCTACGATATTAATTTATTTTATGTAATAGCAAAACATGGCGCGTCTGTGCCTTTGCGTATTGTAAATAAATGTTCAAAGAGATAGGTACTTAAAGACTCTACACACGTTCCTATCCGACCTCCGATTCGGTCTGCTCCCACACCAAATCGGAACGTGTGTAGCGCAGATTTGGTCTGGAAGCAGACCAAATCGGCTGTCGGATCGGAACGTGTGTAGAAGCTATTACAGATTTTGACATGACCCTCCTATTCTTTTTTAAATTTAATAACGACCCTAGGGCCGCCACTTACCACTTTCAACCCGCATTTTAGGCAAGATAGGAGTTACTTTCAGAATATGAGACATGAAAAATAATTTTTCAGTAGTCAGAATTGCGGTTTTCAGAGTGGTCCGCGCCGTGATGTAGCACACCCCTTATTTTCCCCCTCCTTGATTATGCTGATGTTTGTTACTCTAACTTGAATGAGGATCTTCTCGACAAGCTGGACCGGCTTCTAAACTATGCCATTCGTTTTATCTTCTGCCTTCGTAAGTTTGATCACATTTCCTCTTACCGGTCGCAGCTTAAATGGCTCCCCATTCGTCAGCGTAGACAGTTGAGGTTGCCGAGTACTTTTTACACTCTTTTAAATAATCCCCTCTCACCTGAATACTTAAAATGCAAGTTTATCTCTGTGAGTCTAACGATCGTCACCTTCGCTCTTCCGATTCTTTAGCACTCTCAACTCCCCTCTTCCATTCTGGCTACATGGCAGACTCTTTCACACTGCATGCTATCCGTCTCTGGAACAGTCTCCCAGATTCCATAAGAAGATCTCCATCCAAGCTCGCATTTAAAAGAAATGTTCATGCGTTCCTTCTTGAAGGATCTCAGTCATGATGTGGAATGTAGTTTTGAATTTGATCATCTTCACTGTTTAAGTTACTATATTATTATATGTATGTATGTATGTAGGTATATTATATATACCTACATACATACATACCTACATACATACGTACGGTGGCACGCGCGCAGTCTCCATTATGTCGTATGCATGAAGCACTAAACGCGCTCCTGGTAACTTTTCCAGAAATCGATATATTTTTTGATAATCCAAAAATGATTACAAATCGAATGTAACTACCAAATTGTATTTTTTTTTTTTTTAGTTTTATAAATGTAAACTGTGTACCTACAATATTTCTGTAAGTAATTATGTAATTGGGTTTTTATCCGTTTAATTATGTTTAATAAATAATAATAATAATAATAATAATATATTTATGTCTATACTTTGGTATGTTCTGTGTATGTATAAATTATTTTTATTTGTACCGCTTTTGAGCTTTCTCTGTTTTCCCGAAGGTTGGCTGGTAGAGAATGCTTTTAGCGTTAAGCCCGCCTTTTGTACCTTACTTTGTATTCTGTACAATAAAGCAATAAATAATAATAATAATAATATACTGTGCTGTGGCTATACGTTTACATGCGGGATTATAGTTGATGTTTTCATGGAATGCTCCAATACAGTTTGTAAGCTGATAAATAATACAACAGAGTTAATCATAAAAAAAAGGTTTATTAGTCTGGAAGAGACTTTGGCATATCCTAATGACTATTTTAACAATTAATAATATGCATACCAGTCTAATGTTCACATCAAACCTACAAGGTTTAATACATCTTACAAAAAATTATCTTAATACCTCGAAGTAAACACGAAGTAGATAGTGACAGACACGTAAGAAATAGTTATGATTAATTACATTTATAATTAATTTACAATGTTTAATTCGGGCGATTGCAGAAATCGGCTAGTAATTTGGTAGTGAACTGAAAAAATTATTCAATTACTATGTATGTTAATTGATTTTTTAAATATGGATATGATTTGGGCTATCTTACTCAAAATAAACGTTTGTAACGTTTTACAAATTGCAATAATGTTAATCAAATTAGGCAGTGTATGAAATTAATAAGTTCACGTTCATATCAAGTAACATGTTAAACTTGACTCATGTTACATGAGCGAGCCGCTACCGCAAGTAATAAAACGTGAACATAGTAATAAATAATGAATCGGTTTAGTTATATTTATGGCAGATTTATAGATAGACTGGCAAAGTATATTGCAACAAACTTATCTGATCCGGTGGTCATTTCTGGAACTAAGTAATAAAATTTCATGCAGCTGATAGCCGACAGTCCATTTAAAGATAGATAATTTTGTATTGCAAGTGGCTCCACCACCACTGCTTTTACCGGGTCAGATACCATTTGTGGCACTTTATAAAAATACAATCAACATTATGAGATAAATTTGCGTTGGATTATGGCAACACCAGATCTGCTACAACAGACAAAATGATAGTTGCAGCAAATACCATAGACAGCACAATTACAATAATTCAGTACAAAATAAACTTAAATGAACAGAAACACTAACAATTAATATAATTTACCATAGAGAATTCTTATATCAGTCGCTTTATATTTACAAGACTTACATGTTTCTTAATTAACTAGATGCCTTTCTAAACAGATTGAAATTATAGAAATATCTTTACAAATATAATTTCAAATAAGTATACATTGTAAAGCGTCGGTCCCACTCAGAATAATTATTAAGGAAATCGAGAAGAGCGATAATTTACTCTAACTGCCGCACTCAGAGACGTCAATTAAATTTAATTGGCATTAAAATATCATTCCTACTCTATTCAATACTGGACATAAAAAAGAGACGGATAGAGATTTAATGATCAATTAAAGTTAATTGGCGTCTCTGAGCGCGGCAGTAAGTCTTCCCAAGAAGCCGTCGATAATGAACCAAAGTATTAAAACACACGGGACATACCCTTTTCGCTTTGCTCTCAGTAGGCCTACGCTTCAATCTATCGGTTACACCAACAGGTTTGTATAATTGCCTTTGCCAAAGCATCGCAACAGACATCATTCAACCAAAAAAAAAACAGATTAAATGCCATTTACAATCGCACTCTACATCTAAACAAAAAAATCTGGTTTCAATCATCCGACTGAACTCTCATTTTATGCTGGCCATAGATCATCCTACCTATCGTCCAATCGGCATGACGGCAGGTTTGATCCAATCTGCAGTTTGTCTATATTACCACAGCCATCTCTATCGTCTTCTACAAGCCATGCGCATAAAGTTGGCAACGTAGTTTTAAGTGAACCGATTTGACATCGTTTGCACCGTTTCACAGGTAAACAGCGAGTAAACCTCGAGTACTGAATCCTATGGAGATGGCATATCTTCTATACATCTATACAAATAAATAAAATTGGAGTGTCTGTTTGTAACATTAAATAACCGCTTTTTACTACGTGCATATGATTAAATATACGGTACATATACCAAAATGACATGTTTTACAATTTTTGTCTGTCTGTCTGTTTGTTCCGGCTAATCTCTGAAACGGCTGGACCGATTAATACGACAATTAGAAGAAGTTTAAAATTGAATTCCAAGATTTTTCTTACATTATGAGTAATTATGACTTAGTTACACCTCACTTTTTCGTAGGTATGCCACCTCCATAGGATTTAGTACTCAGAGGAGTAAACCGGTTCACAGCAATGTTGCCGTTCCGTATCATAGCATGGCTTGTAGAAGACGATAGAGACGGCTGTGATATTACACAATAATTTGATAACTGTCATGCCAATGTCCACCCACGGTCAATTCTACTTGATCCAATCTACAGCTTCATGCCGATTCGACGATAGGAAGGATTGTGTATGGTCAGCATTAGACTACACAGCAATACAAAAATACAAATGCTTTCCTAGTCAAATCATACATAACTAGTCGATCATTTAACCTACACTAATTGAAGAAAATATCACTACATTGGGTATTGCGATAACAACTAATGAAATAATAAGCGTATTATTCACAAAACACAAGAAACCGGTAGGACCTGGTTCTTGGCCAGCGGAGCATGGCTCGGTTGGTTGGTTAATGTACGTGTCTGGTCTTCGTATAGTTGACCAACGGTTAACCTAACCTATTGTTGGTGAACTAGTAGTGAATGAACCATGCAAAAAACTATCCAGTTGCCATGACAACCGGAAGTAGGTAATTAAAAACGCATTTGAGCAAATAGTTTCCCCCGGCACACTTACGACTTCTTGTGTTGAGTGGTATTATAGTTTCACTGCAAGCGCTCTACCATTGCCCACCTAGCCACGCCTTCCTTAAGAGTGATACAGCACTTGCGGTCAAACTGCAATACTGACAATGAATGATCGAGTGTTGAATCGTGAATTGTTTTTTGAGAAAACATAGGAACTTATATGACAAAACGACTACCCAATTAATGTTTTTCTAATGAATGTTTAAAAATCACAGATATTTGCCATACGCGGCGGATATTACGTATATAACTTAAGGCTATGCTCACTGTTCGAGCCGCTTTTTAGCGACGTCTTCGACGCGGACGCACGGTTTTATATTGATCACTTCACTAAGCTTTTTCACTGTAAACGGCACTAAGGTGTTGCAGAAGGACATGAGCGTAGTGACATTCTCATATTCATCGTACGAGGACGGCTCGGTGCCATAGTACGAGTACTCTTCCGGTTCGTACGGCGCGTCGTACGGAAGCTTGGTGGTAGATTTCTTAGCCACAGTCCGATTCGGCAACTTTGTGGTGGATTTTCTAGCAACTCTCTTCGGGGCGACCGCCTCCACCTCATCATCGGAGTCCAGAATTGTCGTCTCGTTGGGAATAACGCTGTAAAGCAACGAGGTCAGGCCATGGGTCGACTCGTGGTGGGATTTCAAGTCTTTCAGGAGCTTGAATCTTTCGTAGCAACGGTCGCAGGAGAGTTCCTTCTTCGCTGCGAGATTGGGGACCTTCGGTTCTTCGGTATTCTGGGGGGGTGGGTGGTCCGGTAGAGGCGTTCGTTTAATGAACTCCGGAAGAGGTTTACATCCGTGTTGTTTCGCTAGATGCGCGCAAACGGCTGCTCGAATCCCGTTGTAATCACAGAGGACACAGGAGAACGGCTTCAGCTTGTAGTGTCGGCACATATGGTCGCGTAGAACATGGTCGTATCGCGTAGTGAACGGGCAGAGGCGGCAAGCCCCGCCGCCGCCGTAGGTTTTGTCCGCGGGGCGCTTGCGGGGCCCCGAGGGGGGCGGGGCTGGGGCGGTAACTAGATAAGAAAGAAAGAAAATTATTTATTTACGGCCAGAATTAATAACCTATTCACAGATAGCACAGCCATCTCTATCGTCTTCTACAAGCCATGCGCATAAAGTTGGCAACGTAGTTTTAAGTGAACCGATTTGACACCGTTTGCACCGTTTGACAGGTAAACAGCGAGTAAACCTCGAGTACTGAATCCTATGGAGATGGCATATCTTCTATACATCTATACAAATAAATAAAATTGGAGTGTCTGTTTGTAACATTAAATTACCGCTTTTTACTACGTGCATATGATTAAATATACGGTACATATACCAAAATGACATGTTTTACAATTTTTGTCTGTCTGTCTGTTTGTTCCGGCTAATCTCTGAAACGGCTGGACCGATTAATACGACAATTAGAAGTAGTTTAAAATTGAATTCCAAGATTTTCTTACATTGTGACTTACTTACACCTCACTTTTTTGTAGGTATGCCACCTCCATAGGATTTAGTACTCAGAGGAGTAAACCGGTTCACAGCAATGTTGCCCTTCCGTATTATAGCATGGCTTGTAGAAGACGATAGAGACGGCTGTGACAGATAGCGATAGGTGCGATCCAGATTAGTTGCTATGCAACGCTTGATATTAACATAGAATTAACGACGGTTGCCAGGGTGTTGCTAGGTGTTGCTTAGCAACTAATCTGGATCGCATCAATCCCTATATGTGGATAGGTTATTAATTCTGGAGTGACACACACTCGGCCGGCGGTACAATAAGGTTGTAAACATGTAATAACAATGTGGCACTAAAAAGGTATCCACTCAGCATGTGTCGGATGTCATAGACACTCCGATGCCGATCTTCCGTGGGTAGCTGTGTTTATGAGAGCACTACTAACCACACTATATTTCTGAAAACGCATAGCATAATAGGGAAAGGAGCTACATAATTATAAATAACATAAGCTAAATCATATACTTACATAATAAGATAAGATAAGATAATCATTTATTTCATAGAACATGGTACAAAAGTTTGTTGATGTCACTGTGTTCCAAATTTCAGCCAAATCCGTTCAGCCGTTTTGGCGTGATTGAGTAACAAACATACAAACATCAAAACATCTAAGCTTTCACATTTATAATATTAGTAGGATAGTAGGATTATTTTGCCAGTGTCAATACTAAGGTATTTCAAACTTGGAACGGTTCCTGTCATATATAATGTAAGATCGTAACATTCGTAACCTTTTTTCTCCGTTTAAAAAAGTCAGTCTGTGCCATGTAAAGTTTTCATTTAGTGAGCCTTCATCTAGCAAGATTAATAAAGAATAACCAAAAAAATAAAAAATCTATTAATGTCACTTATCACTACTACTAGTCACTACCTAGGGCACTACCTACCTAGGGCGGGCTCATCGTAACGCGGAACCAGTAGATCATCGGGGGGTGCGGGGGCTGGTAAAGGCGAAGCTTTATCTTCGGCGGTGGCCAGCTGGCAGTTCATAGTGAGGCGTTGTACGTGGAGGGGGCGCGGGCCCAGGCAGGGCGCACGATAAAATGAGAATTTTATGCCAAGAACAATAAAGAATGTGGTAATGATGCAGCTTGGTAAAGGAAGACTGATGTTGTGTCTTCCTTCCGGGTGTTGTTAGCCCGGGGACAACTGTCCAACAGATGTTAGTCGGAATTCCTATATATGTTAAGTTGTGTGATGAACTTCGTGAGCGCGATGTAGGTTCCCCACTGTAGGTCATAATTGATGCTAGCTCCATCTGTCGCTATATGGCTGAAGCTCCGTGCCATGTGTTCATGTGGGCGTCGTCGTCTTGGTATCGCCACAAAGAAAAATAAAAATAAAAAATCTATCAATGTCACTAGGTACCTAAGGCGGGCTCTTCGTAACGCGGAACCAGTAAGTCATCGGGGGGCGCGGGGGCGGGTAAAGGCGGAGCTTTACTGTCTCCGGCGGTGGCCGGTTGGCAGTTCATAGTGAGGCGTTGTACGTGGAGGGGGCGCGGGCCCAGGCGGTGCGCGCGATAAAATGACAATTTTATGCTTCGATCAACAATAGTACCTACTAGATGAAGGCTCACGAAATAAATGAAAACTTTACATGGCACAGACTGTCTTTTTTTTAAACAGAGAAAAAAGGTTAGAGTGCTCGTCAGATAAGTCTGCGCGCGGTGAAAATCGAAAACTAATCTTTTCTATAACATTAGAACAAAAAAATGCACTGTAACTAGCGCCAAAATCGCGCCAGTCACGCGCAGAGTTATCTGACACACACTCTACGAATATTACGATCTTACATTACAAATGACAGGAACTGTTCCAAGTTTGAAATACCTTAGTATTATTGACACTGGCAAAATAATCTACTTATAATTATACTCTCAAGTGGGAGTGGACGCTCGGCCATATCTGTCACTCCAACTATGTATCTAGAACTAGGTGTTATTGTTGATCGAAGCAAGAACAATAAAGAATAATAAATCAATCTATTAATTTCACTAGGTACTTACCTAGAGCGGGCTCTTCGTAACGCGGAACCAGTAAGTCATCGGAGGGCGCTGGGGCTGGTAAAGGCGGAGCTTTATCTTCGGCGGTGGCCGGTTGGCAGTTCATAGTGAGGCGTTGTACGTGGAGCGTGGCGCGATAAAATGTCAATTTTATGCTTCGATCAACAATAACACCTAGTTCTAGATACATAGTTTGAGGGACAGACATAGCCGAGCGTATAATTATAAGTATAATTTTCAGTAGATTATATTGCGAGTGTCAATAATATTTTAAACTTGGAACGGTTCGTGTCATTTATTATAATGTAAGATCGTGACATTCGTAACTTTTTTTGTCTGATTAAAAAAAAGTCAGTCTGTGCCATGTAAAGTTTTCATTTAGTTCGTGAGCCTTCATCTAGTACTATTGTTGATCGAAGATTTTATGCCAAGAACAATAAAGAATAATAAAAAATGTCACTACCTAGAGCGGGTTCTTCGTAACGCGGAACCAGTAGGTCATCGGGGGGCGCGGGGGCTGGTAAAGGCGGAGCTTTCTCTTCGGCGGTGGCCGGCTGGCAGTTCATGGTGAGGCGTTGTACGTGGAGCGTGGCGCGGGCCCAGGCGGTGCGCGCGGGGGGCGCGCGGGGCGCCTCGGTGGGGCGCGCGGCGGGGGCGCAGCCCGCGTGCACCGACTTGCAGTGGAACTGCGCCTCGTGGTACGTCTGGAACTTGTCCGCGCAGTTGCTGCAGCACCATCTGATGAGACATTATATAAACGGTATTATTTGGTTGCACCACAAAAAAAAACAAAATAAATATAATAATAAAAATCTTTATTTATAATCTTGACATAGGTAAAGAAACATATAATACGTTAATAACTGTAGAAGTCAAAGACTGTGTCAAAGTTATTAGCGCCCACCTCCTTATGGACAAGCAACATGATTATAACAAATAAACACAATGGTGCTTACATAACTTAAAACTTAGGAAATTAGTAAAAATGTTCATTTGGGTGTGGTGTGTGTGTGCGTGTGTGTGTGTGTGTGTGTGTGTGTGTGTGTGTGTGTGTGTGTGAATGCACACCAAAACTTAAGTTTGGCCTTTATTGACCCTTATTTAGCCTTTTTTGGTGTGCATTTCAGTATTTTTGTAGGTTATGTTAGGTTAGATTTATGAGCAGCTAAATAGTAAGTACCCATAAATAAATGAAAATGAAAAAACGTTTTGTTAAGATTTTAAATTATTTTTATGCATTCACAATGTAATTCTGTAAGTATAGGAAAAATGTGATAGTACGTTTGTGATAAACGTTTTGTTATGAAATTTGAGTTACAGGATAAAAAAAATACTACTACGTATTACAGAGAAACAACTTCATTACACTACTACAAGCATACGGGGGGCCAAGCCTGCTAACGTTAAGTCATAATCGTGTCTCAATCGTGTTTCAATTGTAGTTCAATTGTAGTGCTTTTTTACAAACTAGTTACATTACAAGAATTATGACAATAATAATATGATGTGATGTAAATGTAGTGTGTGGTTTGACTATCAGTACGGTGAAAAAATTACACATTTCTTGTAACTAGTGTGTAAAAAAGCACTACAATTGAACTACAATTGAAACACGATTGAGACACGATTATGACTTAACGTAAGCAGAATTGGCCCCCTGGACATGTGTGCGTATCCACTGGCTGCTTGTCACTGGCTTATCACGTACGTACTACTTGAATGCATTATTATTGTTTTCCATTTTTTTTCAACTGACCTTTGGTAGCCTAAATTAAACTATAGATAGAATGCCTATTTTTTACTTCATCATCATCATCATCATGGCAGCCGCACGACGCCCACTGCTGAATTTTTTACTTAATACTCGAATGCATTATAATTGTTTTCCATTTTTAACTGACCTTTGGTAGCCTAAATTAAACTATAGATAGAATGCCTATTTTTTACTTCATCATCATCATCATGTCAGCCGAACGACGCCCACTGCTGAATTTTTTACACTGTTTTTATACTACATTATAAATTATCAAAGTAACCCCATTTTTTTCCTAAAGTAACCCCAATTTTTACGTAGGTACCTATATAATAGACATTCAAATTCGAATTTATTGATAATTTTGTAGAATGGAAGTATAGACATTCGAATTATCGGATTATTTTATAAATAACTAGCGGCCGCCCGCGGTTTCACCCGCGTGGTTCCCGTTCCCGTGGGAATATCGGGATAAAAAGTACATATAAACCTTCCTCTTGAATCACTCTATCTATTTAAAAAAACGCATCAAAATCCGTTGCGTAGTTTCAAAGATTTAAGCATAGAAAGGGACATAGGGACAGAGAAAGCGACTTTGTTTTATACTATGTAGTGATTGTTACTTAAGTAGAGTTAAAATTTCTATTGTTTAAAATTCTGCTTGCCAAATGATTGGTGTAACTTGTGGAAAATATTGTTTTTATTTAGGATCTTTTTGTATACCTACCTACCATGTTACTTGCTAAATAAATGATTTGATTGGTGTGATACGTTTTGGCCCGGCCACGGCGTCAAATAAGGCTGTGGTTGTGTCAGTATACGGTACGGATAAGTACCTCGTAGTACTTTGATGGAAAAAAAGAGTACCACAGTATTTCATCTGTTATAACACATTTTTGGTGGCCGGGCTGCAACGCATACGACCCAGCCCGGCCACGCTTCCATCGAAATAAATAGATAACTTTACGATGCAATTTTGGTACGGGGTAATGGTACGTATTCTGTACCAACGAGAATGTGTCCGTTTCCCCTTTAAAATGGTAATTAAAACAATATATTTTGGCATTGAAATTTCTGAAATAAAACGCCTGATATTGTTGATTGAGCAATATACGTAACTCGACGTCTTCTGTATATTTTTTTTTTAGGCGCAATGGCTCATATGATTTAAACTAGGCTGAGTTAAAATTAGATAAAAATTTATAATTATACATCTATCTTTTCCCATTGGTCTTTTTCCACTTACATTTTGTTTAGTGTAAATAGTTTCTAAGAACCCAAAATATTTTAAAAGCTTAGCAGTCAGGGCTGCCTCAATACAAAAAGGTTTTCGTAAAGAAGAGAATATATTTTCCTATACATTTCGGAAGGGTGATATAGATTTGAAACATTTTTAGTATGGTGGTCCCTTTTTATGGGCATATTAAAATAATAAATAAAGTTTTTGAAACTGAACCGTGCGACATAACTATACCATAGGTATTAGAAAAGATCGAAGAGAATCTCGTTTCGCAATTTGCCACAGTAGGACTCAAACCCACGACATTTCACTGTCGTCCGAGCAAATGCTCTGACCACTTTGCTACGGAGTCGTATAAAGACGCATCGAATTTCTCTAATACTTCTTATACGTCGATAGGTACGTAATCTTCAAACTGTCTTAAATGCGAAAAATAAAAAGATTAAATCGAACTCATCGCTTCATTATAACGTTATATGGGGGTAAAGTTTGACTTATTGTTTTTAGGGTTCCGTAGCAAAATGGTAAAAAGGAATCCTTATGGTGCGACTCTGTCTGTCTGTCACAAACTGGTTTACTCGAAAACCACTTATGCTATCAACTTGAAATTAGATGACGTTTGCCCAACTATTTTGCAAATAAGAGAGAAATAAAACTATTAATATTTTTTTTGGAACAGGGTCTAAAAGGGATCTTAAAAATTCGAAGTGGGGCTAATAGGGCGTATGAAGTATCATATGAAAGAGCGCTGCTTGCAAATTCTCAAACATCTGTTTTTTTTGTTTCAGGCTGCATAGTTTTTGCCTTATGATGAAAAATGTAAAAAAATACTGTTCCCTCTTATCGCCGAAGTTTGCAAAGAGAAAATCTGAAATTCTTATATGTAATAGAAGATCATGTAAAGATTACAGGAAAAATAAAACGATGTCTCTTAATAGTAAACTTTTTCAGAAATCATCAACCAATTATTATTTGAATTTGATTGAATCAGGCGTCACTTGGCGGAAGTCTCTAACCATTGTGAAAAACGAAATATATGTAGCTTACTTCCGCAAAAAACTGTACCGTAAATAACTGTTTTTTGCGGAAGTAAGCTACATATATTTCGTTTTTCACAACAATTATTATTTACATTAGTTCCACTATCGGTCAAGAGATAGCACTGACCTAAAACTGCATTATTCTACACCGCAAACTCTGACGACTATAGCCTCGCCGATGAAAACATTTTCACGTTTTATTTATTTATATTAATGATGGTACGGAACCCTCGGTGCACGAGTCCGATTCGCTCTTGACCGGTTTTTTTATGTACTTAGTTCCCTGTTGTGGCTGTTGTTTTCGTTATCGAAGTTTAAAGCCTGATTGTATCTACTAATATATTAAGTACACCAAAACAAACATTGATTTTGAAAAAAAAAAATAGTACTTTTTATTTCTTTAATATCCATTTCATACATAGGTTTATAACGTTTTTTAACCAACTCAAAAAAGAAGGAGGTTATCAATTCGACTGTATATTTTTTTTTTATGTGTGTTACCTCAGAACTTTTTCGTTAATGAACGGATTTGGATAATTCTTTGACGAAGGTGACGCTTCTCGTGTGGTCTCATTCAAATTTCATCAAGAACTGACGAGAAGTTCTGGAATTATCGTGAATAATGCGTATTGAGACTTTAGTTTGCGAGTTTGTGAGGATCTTTTTCAAATTTTTTTTTGTCGAAAGTTTATACTCCTGACGAGATCTTATTTTCACCAAGTCAAGATCAGGGGCCCGATTCTCAGGCATTCGAACTTTTTCAGTGTGGTAATTCGTATGTCGAACATTTTGTTTGTGGTTTCTATTGAAAAGCTAGAACGTTTCAAACAAACTAAGCTGTCCCACATGTCAACAAATTCATTTTGACAGCTAAGTTCGTATACGAACATCTATTGGTTTTTACCACTCGTAGCGTTCGACTGGTTTTCGATCGAACTTTTTCGATTGTGAAATTCTGAACAATACAAAAACTGTTATATTTGAATTTCGAGCTTATAAATGTGAACTTTTCTCGATTGCCTGAGAATCGGCCCCCTGGAGATGAAATCCCAGGAAAATTGAGAGAAATTCTCTAATATAGGCAACATCGTTCCATTTATTTTTGAAGTTAGTCAAGTATTTGCATCTGGTAGTATGATCATCTCATAGTGATGAGCTGGTGATGGAAGCTACAACTCCTTAACGGTTAGAAGATGGAGAATAATTCCTTAAGTATTAATCGTACGTATGGACTAATAGTTAGCTATATTCTTTCAGGTTATTAGGGTGAGCTGATTGATGATGAGAGTTGAAACTCCCCAACATAGTTATAGGATGTTTTATAAATACCATATGCACGAATGGACCTTCAGTTGTATACCTTCAAGTTATCTAAGTAGCTAAAGATGGATAGCTGAACTCCGTAACGGTCAGGATATTACAACAATTTATCATAATCACCATGTAGTTTCGCTACGATTTTTTACACTAAAAATCGAAAAATAAAACGTTAAAAAAATGTAACCGCCTCCAAAAAGAATCTTCAAACAAAATTAACAAAAAAAGTCGGTGCCAAGCCAAGCCAAAAAGAATAGGAACGAATTATACTGAGTGAAATAACAAAGATTAAAAAAACCCGGTCCCAAGCGTGAGGTGTAGGACGTATTTACCTCAAATACCTATAAGACTTGGCACCGACTTCAAACAGTTCAGTAAGTAGGTACCAAGATAAGTTAGAAAAAGTCACGCATTTTCGTTCTTTGAATTAAAAATTCTAATTACTTTTTTCGTGATTTTATATTATTTGTATGCGTTCACAATGCAATTTTGTAAGTATAGGAAAAATGTGATAGTAAAAAACCACGAGCTCTATAAGTAGCTCTCAGGCGGGATTCGAACCCGCGCCTCCGGGAATCCGGCCCGATGCTCTGACCAACTAAGCTACCGAAAGGCTTACATGACTCGTCGAATTTTGCTATCACTTGTTACGCTGTAGGCCAGCGTCGCTTCATCAATGTGAGGAAACCCTCGCATCCGAAAGAAACATTTTTACAAATGTTTAACAATCGATTAAGATGAAACAGCCATATTGAGATTTTATATTATTTTCCTTTTTCCTATACTTACAAAATTGCATTGTGAACGCATACAAATAATATAAAATCTCAATATGGCTGTTTCATCTAATCGATTGTTAAACATTTGTAAAAATGTTTCTTTCGGATGCGAGGGTTTCCTCACATTGATGAAGCGACGCTGGCCTACAGCGTAACAAGTGATAGCAAAATTCGATGAGTCATGTAAGCCTTTCGGTAGCTTAGTTGGTCAGAGCATCGGGCCGGATTCCCGGAGGCGCGGGTTCGAATCCCGCGTGAAAGCTACTTATAGAGCTCGTGGTTTTTTACTATCACATTTTTCCTATACTTTTTTCGTTTTTTAGTGTTTGTTATTTTTGTTTGAAGATTATTTTTGAAGGCGGTTCCCTTTTTAAAAAAATGTTTTATTTCTATTACTTAAAAAATCGTAAAACTCATATTTACAAACAATTTTTTGTATGGAGGCAGCCCTGAGTGATAATCTGTCAAGACGTCAAATTAAGTTTATTTGCTCAAACAATAATGTCAGGCGTTTTATTTCAGAAATTTCGATGCAAAAATAAATAGTTTTGATTACTATTTTAAAGGGGAAACGGACACATTCTCGTTGGTACAGAATACGTACCATGACCTCGTACCAAAATTGCATCGTAAAGTTACCTATTTATTTCGATAGAAGCGTGGCCGGGCTGGGTCGTATGCGTTGCAGCCCGGCCACCAAAAATGTGTTATAACTGATGAAATACTGTGGTACTCTTTTTTTCCATCGAAGTACTACGAGGTACTTATCCGTACCGTTTACTGACACAACCACAGCCTTATTTGACGCCGTGGCCGGGCCAGAACGTAACACACATTTGATTGATTGAACATAATTGCAGATCCATGTTCAGTCACAAGCAATAATATGAATACAACATATAACTTTGTCACATTTAAGCGTTCCGAAGGAAAACGATCAGTGTCACAGAAGCCATTCAATATTGTAATATGACATAGGATTCCTATCGTGTATACATATTATTTTAATTTTTAGTTTTTTGCATTCACAATGTAATTTTTATAACTGAAAAATGAAGTACCTATTTAGAAAAAATCAACCCATCTCATCGTCCCATCGGAGCAAGTTGTGAGACGGGTCGATTGGTCGTGACTGTACATTTGTGAGATAATTGGATAGCAAGATTCAAGTTGTAAAATAATAAAACATACCTAATCTTAGTAAGTTCCATTTCCAAATGGTCTCTCATAGCAGCCTCATCCTTCACCTTAAAACTGCACTTCGGGCAACAGAACATCATGTTACTCGGCACTCCAAAAGGTCCAAACGCTTGCTCCAACTCCTTCATACTGAACTTATCTGCTCCAACATCCTGACTAACTGTAGTTTTCTCTACAGAGGTGCTTGCAGGTCTCTCCGTTACAATCTTTTGCTTGGAGAAGTTTTCTCTATTTTTCTCGATGGCTGTGCCCTGGTACTGCAGTATGTGATCGACCCATTTCTCGATGTTCTTATCTAAGGGTAGCTGGATCAATTCCGGGTTCAGCCCTCTGTGCTCGGACTCTATGTGCTTGTTCAACCCGGCTAGATGGAATGCCTTGTATGAACATTTTCCGCAGACCCATCTGGAAATAGACACAAGTATACTTTAAATTAATTTTACTTTTTTGCAATCACAATGCAATTTTTATTGTTGGTTATAAAGTATTAGAAAAAAAACTGGACAGTGAAAGGTCGTGGGTTTAAGTCCCATCAGAGCTAGTTGTGATGGGTTGATATCTTTCTAATACTTCATTTTCAAGTATAGGTACTTTGGTTTGTATAGGTAATTCAAAGTTATAATAGTCATTTGTCGTTTCCTTATTTGTAAACTCATAATTAAAATCAATCAAAATATTATGGTTTTTTATTAGTAATAATTGTAATAAATGTAGTATTTAAGAGACTTTTATGAACCTATTCAGCGCCGCTTGTGAATTCAAAGATTTAAAGAACGTCTGTCTGGCAATATTTCATATAAGTACAGTAGAGTATTTAATATTCAATGAGAGGCGCAGTGTTCTGTAAAGGTCGTCTCGGTAAGTCATTACAAATCTAATTTGTAATTCTCATCGCAAAGATTCTCATCGTCAACTGCGTGGACAATTTCACAGCGTTCTTATGCTGAAAAATACCATAAACCTGAATGAACTACAGAGCATGCATACCATGAAGTATTTTTCATACTTTCATAGCATAGGCCTAAAATGTTGTCCACGCTGGCACAGTGTAAAAAGTACCTACTAAGGCGGTGACGCTGGTGACGATGTGGTGTACATAGAAAGGCCAGAATGCTGGCCAACGGACACACAAAAATGGAACAAAAGAATACTGTATGAATAACAAAGAAATGTTGTGATTACCTCCCTATAGGTCCCGGTTTCGATCCCCAGTCGGGTAAATGTTTAAAACGAACTTTTCAATATTTCCTCGGGTTTGGAATACCCATCGTTGTTTCCAATTCCGATAATACTAGTGCTTAAGCTACTATATCTTGGTATTGGAACAATGTATGTGATGTTGTCCAATATTTATTATTATTTATTGCTGTGTCCGAATGAAGGCTTATATTAATAATAATAATAATTTATTATCGAACTATAGACATACTGAAGAATTCATCTGGTTAACGGTACATAAAAATTAGTCCATATATAAGAATAGCGTCACGTGTAACTCTTCAAATGATATTAATAGGATTATCCTACTAATCCTATCCTACTTCCTACTAATCCTACTAATATTATAAATGTGAAAGCTTAGATGTTTGTATGTTTGTTACTCAATCACGCCAAAACGGCTGAACGGATTTGGCTGTTTGGGACACAGATACTTTGTAGCCTGGAGAGGAACATAGGCTACTTTTTATCCCGGAAAAATATCACATTCCCGCGGGATAACGTCGTGTAGTCCACGCGGGCGAAAAGCTAGTTTATTACAAAAAAATACTCACTTTCTGTATTTGAGCTCTTCGTAAAGATGAAATTGCATGGCTTCCTTCGTATCTTCCGTGACGACCTTACACAGCGGGCACTTGAATCTCAGACCGTTGGGCTCGCACACCTGCCCGAACTTTGCCATGAGTAGTTCCACGGATAACTCAACCGAAGGATCCTCCACTTCCTTCTTTACGATGTTCAGGTCCACCGGAGGAGGCGGAGGCTTCGAAGGAGTCGACAACAACTGGTAGAGGGATTGAGACGGAGCTTCTGGAGCTTCAGACGGATCTGATGTCTCGCTCTTCACCTCGGGGTCGGTGCTCGAGAACTTCTGTCGTTGCTTCACCCAGCGAGGAGTTCCGTCCGTCTCATCCGGAATAGATCCCTCTCTATAGTAGTAGTAGAACACTTCCGGTGGTTTCTTCGGGTGGTTGTTAGTCTGGTGCTTAGTTACGTTTTCTAAAGCTGACGTGCGGAAGGGGCAGTAGAAGCATTTGAACTGCATTTTCGACTGATGGCTTTTAGAGCAGTGTTCCGCTACGTCGGGGCGTAGCATACTCTTGTAACTACATACGCCGCATTGCCAGGGCTTCAAGTCCATCGTGGGAGCGCCGGCGGAGGCCGACGGCCCGGGAGTCGACGGTATGACCTCCTCGCGAACTACCATCACTCGTCCACTACCTTTATGGACTTCGGAGAGATGCTTGTCCAACATCTGCTTCTTGTAGTGGTAGTAAACGCACGACGAGCAAGCGTATAAAGTCGCGTCGTGCATTTTCAAATGAGCTATAATCCTAGCCGCCGTCAAAGGCTTCGAAGTATCCAGGTGTTGGTAAGGAGGACAGTGGACGCAGTGGAAGTCGTTTGAGCCGGAATGGAGAGTCTCCCAGTGGCATCGAAGCATAGCTTCATCGACAGAGATGTAGGAGCAGCCTTTAGCGCCGCAAGTGTGACGTTGTCTATCCGGGACGTACTTCGGGTAGCGCGATGCGGCTTCGGGAGGGATCAAGAGGGAGACTGTAGCCGTTTCTTGTCTGATGTTCTTCTCGGGGGCTCGCGAGACAATGGAACTGGAAGCTAGGTTGACCATTCTGTCGAAATGCATCTCATTGGTTTCCAAGTGCGGTACGGGGTTGACGGGCGCAGTCTGCCCGACCGGCTGCTGCTCCGCGTGCAGTTGCAAATGGCGCACCATGTTGACTCTCACTTTGGTGCTGAACTCGCACAAGGTGCATGAGACGGATTCTTCCATAATCGGGTTTATGGGCAACTTGTCTACGTCAAGTGGTCCGAAGCGCTTTATCTTTGGCGGCGGTTCGGGCGCAGAGCTCGAAGATCTCTTTCGTTTAGTAGCGAACGAAGCGGCCGCCGGCGGCTCGGCCGGCCCCACCGCGTATTCCGGTACATCGGTGCCGGGAACCTCAACTTTTTCGACCACAACTTTAGAGACGCGATGGAGATTTTTCAAGTGATTTTTCACGCTAACCAGGGAGCTTCTAAAGTCGCAAAGTTTGCAGAAGTGCGAGCCGGGCGGCAGAGCCGGCGCAGGCCCGACCACTAACTCGTCTTGGGCGCCGGGGACTTCCCTCTTCTCGACAACGACTCTAGTGACGTTGTGGACATGTCTCATGTGACTTTTGGCGCTACTCAGCTTGACGCCCCTGAAGTTGCACAGCTTGCACATGTGCAATCGTTTCTCGTCGGAGTGGTCGTGATAGTAGTGAGTGATGAGTGCATCTCTCGAGGCTCGGTGCAAACCGCAATGCGGGCACATCCATCGCCCGTCTATCGGGTAACATGTATTCGTGTGCCGTTTAAACGCCCCCACAGTTTTGCAACAAGACAAGCATTCAGGACATCTAAACAAGGTGACGGATGGTAACGTCTTGTATTTACTCTCTTTGTCTTTGTCTTTGGTCGGTGTTTCGGCCGATTCCTCGTCGGATAGAGCTATGACGTTGAATGACGTGTCTCTGGAGTCCCGGGAGTCGTCGTCGCTGTCCAGGCATACGATTTCTGTCGGCAAGCTTTTGGAAGGCGTTCCTTCTGTTGGTTCGGATTTTATTTTAGGAGTGACTTGTTCGGACTTTTCTTGGACTGGTGGAGGGGGTGGTGTAGTTGGAGGCTGAGGAATGGGGACAGATGTGGGGTCTATGGCTGCGGCTGCCGGAGTCACTGAAGGTGGAATGTCAGTATCTGCGACGATTTCAGCTTCCGCCGTAATACTGGTGACGGCAGATTCTGTTTCAGTGGGCGGTTGAGTGACTTCTGGTGTTGGCACCATGGAATCTATCATCTGCGTGGTGTGCCCGATTAGTTTCTCGAGTTCTATCGACCTTTCGGCCTCTCTCTCGGCCTCTCGCACGGCGTTCTCGCCGATGGCCGCCGGCTTAACTATGTCGACTCTCATTTTGGATTTATTGAACGAAACTAGCGGAAGAACTCTTAGCTGCTGAGTTCCTTCCTGAAAGCAAAACGAGAAGGAAAGGTAAAGTAGTGTAATAAAAAATACGATGCATTTTAGGCTAGAATTAGTGACAATTCGAATGAAACAGCTGTTCGCATATTTTTTAATTGTCATTTTTTTTGTAAATACGAAATTAAGAGCGTGCAGTCTGCACACTAGCGCTGCCCCATTGGGAAAAAAACATAGTGTTTAAATAAAGATCAATTTACGAATTATCTCTCTGTAGTGCACTCTGAAGAAGCTTTGTGGTACTTTCTATTGCTTTATCTATATTTTCTAGCTTGTCGTTTAATTAAATGGAGTTTTATTGTTATTTAAATTTTATTTTTTTGCATTCACAATGCAATTTTTATTATTGAAAAATGGAAAATGAAGTATTTTAGAAAAGATCGACACGTCTCGCTTTTTTAGGATAAAGAAAGATTTTTAGGATTTACTATGACTTTTTTCGGAAAAAGAAAGATTTTTAGGATTTACTATGACTTTTTTCAATAATGGCGCTAGTGTGCAGTTTGCACGCTCTTAAAGGTTTTTTATTTTATTTTGTTCAATTTGCGCGGGGAAGGCTAGTTGTGTTATCAAATTGAAAAAAAAACCAGTCATTTGTAGAATCAGTGTCAGTGGACCTTATGCAGGCGCTGTATGACGCGCAGATAGGCCTGCGGCTGCCTCGCGGGGTGCGTGTGCGCGGCGTGCAGCAGCAGCCCCCTCCACTCACCTTGAGCCGGCGCTGCAGTAGCAGCCCCTCCCCCCCTCACTCACCTTGTGCAGGCGCTGTATGACGCGCAGATAGGCCTGCGGCTGCCTCGCGGGGTGCGTGTGCGCGGCGTGCAGCAGCAGCCCCCTCCACTCACCTTGAGCCGGCGCTGCAGTAGCAGCCCCTCCCCCCCTCACTCACCTTGTGCAGGCGCTGTATGACGCGCAGATAGGCCTGCGGCTGCCTCGCGGGGTGCGTGTGCGCGGCGTGCAGCAGCAGCCCCCTCCACTCACCTTGAGCCGGCGCTGCAGTAGCAGCCCCTCCCCCCCTCACTCACCTTGTGCAGGCGCTGTATGACGCGCAGATAGGCCTGCGGCTGCCTCGCGGGGTGCGTGTGCGCGGCGTGCAGCAGCAGCCCCCTCCACTCACCTTGAGCCGGCGCTGCAGTAGCAGCCCCTCCCCCCCTCACTCACCTTGTGCAGGCGCTGTATGACGCGCAGATAGGCCTGCGGCTGCCTCGCGGGGTGCGTGTGCGCGGCGTGCAGCAGCAGCCCCCTCCACTCACCTTGAGCCGGCGCTGCAGTAGCAGCCCCTCCCCCCCTCACTCACCTTGTGCAGGCGCTGTATGACGCGCAGATAGGCCTGCGGCTGCCTCGCGGGGTGCGTGTGCGCCGCGTGCAGTAGCAGCCCCTCCCCCCCTCACTCACCTTATGCAGGCGCTGTATGACGCGCAGATAGGCCTGCGGCTGCCTCGCGGGGTGCGTGTGCGCCGCGTGCAGTAGCAGCCCCTCCCCCCCTCACTCACCTTATGCAGGCGCTGTATGACGCGCAGATAGGCCTGCGGCTGCCTCGCGGGGTGCGTGTGCGCGGCGTGCAGTAGCAGCCCCCCTCCACTCACCATATGCCGGCGCTGCAGTAGCACCCGCCCCCCCACTCACCTTATGCAGGCGCTGTATGACGCGCAGATAGGCCTGCGGCTGCCTCGCGGGGTGCGTGTGCGCGGCGTGCAGCAGCAGCCCCCTCCACTCACCTTGAGCCGGCGCTGCAGTAGCACCCCCCCCCCCACTCACCTTATGCAGGCGCTGTATGACGCGCAGATAGGCCTGCGCTGCAGTAGCACCCGCCCCCTCACTCACCTTGTACAGGCGCTGCAGTAGCAGCACCCGCCCCCCACTCACCTTATGCAGGCGCTGTATGACGCGCAGATAGGCCTGCGGCTGCCTCGCGGGGTGCGTGTGCGCGGCGTGCAGCAGCAGGCCGGTCTCGGTGTCGGCGCCGTGCACGCACCACGTGCACTGGTACACGTTCAGCTGGTGCGACTTCATGTGCTGCACTAGCTGCTGCGGGGTTAGCTTCGGCTCTTTGCACAGCTAGAGGGAGAAAAGCGATCGATTAATATCTATACTTATATTTTACTGGCAGATCCTCGCGGTTTCACCCGCGTGGTAACCGTTCCCGTGGGAATATCGGGATAAAACATAGCCTATGTCACTCGGGGAGAATGTAGCTTTTTAATGGTCAAAGAATTTTCTAAATCGGTCCAGTAGTTTCGGAGCCTATTCGATGCAAACAAACAAACAATCAAATCTTTCCTCTTCATAATATTACTAGCGGGTCCTCGCAGTTTTACCCGCGTGGTACCCGTTCCCGCAGGAATATCGGGATAAATCATAGCCTATGTCACTCGGGAAGAATGTAGCTTTCTAATGGTCACAGAATTTTCTAAATTGGTACCTTGGTAATTGGTACCTTGGCAACTGTCGTTAATTCTATGTTAATATCAAGCGTTGCATAGCAACTAATCTGGATCATGGCTATCTCTATCTGTGGATTTATTATTAATTCAGGCCGTAAGTCAAAGGCATCTTGACCTGGGGGCTGATTCTCACGCAATCCAAAAAAGTTCACATTTATAAGCTCGAAATTCAAATATTTTTCGAAGATAACACAGTTTGTGTATTGTCAGAATTTCACAATCGAAAAAGTTCAATCGAAAACCAATCGAACGCAACGAGTGGTATGGACCAATCGATATTCGTATACGAACTTAGCTGTCAAAATGATTTTGTTGAGATGTGGGACCATGGAGCTAGACTTAATACTGAGGTAACTGGAGAGTACAGTAGGTACTAACCCATTTTTTTTTACCACAAATTACACTGTGGCTGTCTTCCGCCTCACCTACACTTTGAAGAAATACGTATGGTCATATGAGACAACTGACAGCCACTACATACTAAATGTCAAATTTGCTGGGCACACTTTTTTATTCAGGGTGAAAACTCCAGTTACCTCAGTATTAAGTCTAGCTCCATGTGTGGGACTGTTAAGTTTGTTTTTTTTCAATGAATAACTGATATCAAACAGACTTACTTTGCGCCACTCCTCCCATGTTTTTTGGCCCCCGTTATAGAATTAAGCTCGTCAGCTATCCTGCCCCACCTCCGTTTTGCATCAGTTTTCGTAATGGTACAGCTAAACTTGCCGCTTTTTAGTTCGGGGTCCGCCTCCACCAAATGGATAAGGCGGTAAGGAAATTGTCTATGCTACGTTCCACTCATGCCCCAGAATACGAAATTTATGAAACGTTCTAACTTTTCAAAAGAAACCACAAACAAAATGTTCGTAAACGAATAGGGTATTTTACTGTTGTTGAAATGTAGATATTTAATGATGACGTTAAAAAATATTGCAATTAAGAATACCAAATGTGAAAAAATAATTTGAATCTGTTTTATAATAAAAGAATTATAGTGTTTGATTTTGACTATAGCTGTCTCTTTCTAAAACGAAATCTTCTATGGCGTGACTATGACGCTACTAACCCACTGACGTCACTAAGATAGCGTCCTGCCTTGTCTAATTATAAAGTTTGAAGTCCTATATCTTTGAAAATATTCAAGATAATTCAAAATGAAAACTTGTTTTGTGTAGCTAATATTTCGAAAAACATTTTAAAGAAATAAAAAAAAATCAGTAAAGTACCGTATTACCACTCTGAAAAAATTCGACTGCGTGAGAATCGGGCCCCTGAGCATCAATCAATACCGCATTGACACTGCTTTAGCAGTCTTTTTTCCGTAGTGCATGACAAACCGTTGGCACGGCAACAATATTTATCCACGTACTAATATTTGTACGCATTTCTGTATGACGTGCGTTATCTACGGGTGGTAGTAAATCAATGTCTAGCATCATAATTTGTCACTCTTCCGATTTCCTTTCCTACTCCTTTTCTGTGCATGCATGCTGTTCGATTGTGGAATGCGCTACCAGAGGGTAAGTATCAGAAAGGCTCAAACTCTTAGATCCTTTGACGATCAGGTTAGAAGTCATTTCCTTTCTGTATCTCCGAATTTATAGTTATCATATTTATTTATTTTTGTTCTCTTTCTATGTGTATTCATATATCTTATGTACTTTCCCTTATCCTTTTCTTTTTGCACCAATTCCCCTTTTATATTTCTTTTTTTCTCTTTCACCCAAGGTTGCCTGGTAGAGATTGCTATATAGCAATAGGTAAGGACGCCTTTTATGTGTTTAATTTTGTTTGTAATTTCTCTGTATTTTGTCCTCTTTATGTGCAATAAAGTCTTTTATTATTATATAATTTGCTCAAGTCTCATACAAATTCCATCCCCAAGTTGGTCCTGGTAGTTAGGTTGGGGACCAAAACTTCCAAGTTTTTGGATTTTTTGTTGTTTGTGTACTAATATTAGTTTATATACCAAATTTCAGCTTTCTAAGACTTCAGGAAGTGCCTTAGAATTTTGATGATCATCAGTGAGTGACGAAATCGGGGATTTTTTAGATATCGATAAAATCTAAAGTATAAAAGCTATGCAATAGAAACTTTCTCCACCTTATTACAAAACGTGGACTAAAAAAGTCCTGGTTTAAAACTGGTACTAAACTGATGCTGTCACTTTCCAAATGAAAGACAGAATTAGCATCAATTTTAGCATAAACCAGGTCTAACTTTAGTCCACGTTTTGTAATAAAGGGGTCTATGTTTAAGTTGCGACGATTCGAGAAGAGGTAGGTAGTGTCCTTTCGCTTCGCTTGGCTCGTCTAGGCAGGGGCACTACCGTGCCCCTGATTAAAGACTATTTGTTATCCGTAGCACGTAAACGGACGTTATCCTAAGTATCTATAGCGGCGAGTAGTTGATTATATAGAAACTCGACATTTAGTCAACGACCTCCGTGGTCGAGTGGTGTACACAACGGATTTGAAGGTGCCATTAAGTCACGAGGTCCCGGGTTCGTTTCCCGGTCGGGTGAATATTGAAAACGATCTTTTAAAATTTTCAATAATTTCTCGTGTCTTGGTGTATGTAGTAATACCCAACGTTTCCAATTGCCATTGTACGATACAGGAATCGCACATACCCATTATTTTATAATTGACCAAATTTATTTTTTGCATTTCCGTATGTATGTACAGGGGCTTTAAGCTAATAAATGACTAAAGAATTATTGTATGTAATGTCAGTATGTTCAGGGGCGTTAAGCTAATAAATGACCAAAGAATTATTGTATGTAACTATGTACAGGGGCTTTAAGCTAATAAATGACCAAAGAATGATTGTATGTCAGTATGTTGTACAGGGGCTTTAAGCTAATAAATGACCAAATAATTATAGTATGTCAGTATGTACAAGTGCTTAAATCTAATAAATGACCAAATACTTATTGTATGTCAGTATGTACAGGGGCTTTAAGCTAATAAATTACCAAATAATTAATGTATGTCAGTATGTACAAGGGCTTAAAGCTAATAAATGACCAAATACTTATTGTATGTCAGTATGTACAGGGGCTTTAAGCTAATAAATGACCAAATAATTATTATATGTCAGGTATCTAGATACTATCTACAGGGGCTTTAAGCCAATAAATGACCAAATAATTATTGTATGTTAGTATCTACAGGGGCTGCTACTTATCTTAGGATTAGAGCTAGGTATGTGATGGTGTCCAATATTTATTTTTATTTATTTTTATATTTAGTCATGTGAGTTTCGATTTCGTGTGAGATGATACGTACATAACAGGGATGGCTCAGCTCAGCTGCGTGTTGAGCTAACAAGTGTTCGACGAACTTCCCCGCAGTATACGCCTTGAACTTACAAGCTGTAAAACAGAGATAAATACTTGTGTCAATTCACAAAAACAACCTTTGAGTATTTGCAATGTTTTGAAGCTACAGTTCTTATTGTTTCATAGCGATAAAAGCAAAGTATTTACTAGCAAAGAATAAAGCAAAACACCTTACTACTAAATTAATTATTATGTCATTAAATTAAAGGCTTATCATTTTACTAACCTGAGATTTTTTTTACATAATGTTATCAGCAAAGTTGAAATGCAAAAAATTAAAACAATGTGAAATACAACTATTTTCAATATTCGAAATAATCTTATATGAGTAAATGTAAAAACTTATTATCAATGCAAATCTATTTTACAACAATTTATGAAAGTACACACAGCGGCACATCAGACTATACAGGTTGACCTTGAGACCGCCTTTATGCCCTACGTAATAAAAGCTGTTATCGCACTTCAACTGGTTAACTTGATGTACTGTTGAGTGTACATTGAAGTTCTTATAATTAAGAACAAGACTATTGTCATTGTTGTAAAGCGTTGTTGTGCACAACATTGTATAGGAAAGCTCGTATAAACGAACTCTAGACTGTAAAAGTTAGTTTATATTTAAAAGCTCAAAATACGTACCGTGCGGACATACGTAGTACTGCACGACCACCTCGCGCGGCAACATCGTGGCTTCTTCAGGCGGCGGCGCGGTATAGTTGGCGATGGCCAAAACGCGCATATGCAAGTCCGCGTGCATTCTGCCGGCGTGCGCGCCCACCAGCTGGCTGGCCGCCGCGCGGTAGAAGCAGTACGCGCACGAGAACGGGCACGCGCCGTGACCGTGCGCTTTAAACACGTGCATCACCAGATCGATAGCATTCTCCGAACAATCGAAGTCACAGTAAGCGCATATCAACGAGTTCTCTCCACCAACGCGTTTGTGAGTCGACGCGTGAACCAATGCCTCTTCAGCGGAATCCGAAGTGAACGAGCAGAAGCGACCGGCACATTTGAATATGTTCACTAGCTTCGCGGGACTCATCATCGTGTCTAAAACGACGCGGTGCTTCTTGGACATGACTTCCGCCTGGACTTCCTCGTATTTATACACCTTGGTGTCCTCCTTGGGAGGCTGTATGGGCGGGTAGCTCGGACTTGCTTGCGATGGTTCCACCGTTTGTGCGCCGAGACTCATGACATTTTCTATTTTGGGTAAAGTTGAAATTTCAACGGCTACCGGAGGCGACTCCACTTCTTTAGATATTAGTTCTGATAATGGGCGAACATTGATATAAGGCTTGGGAGAAGATGACTGAACTTCGGTTGGTCCTGCACTTTGATTCTCTTCTTCGGTTTGAGTTGCAATTTTTTCTATGACTGGGAAGTTGTCCATGTGTTTATCGAGATAATGTTGCAAGCAATCCTTGAATTTGTACCGTCCTTGAGGCGTCACAATCACTTTACAAAGGACACAGTACCCATCCCAGACCTCTGCGTGTTTAAATTGCACATGTTTCTTCATTGATATCAGAAGAGCCGTTCTATAATGATTATCTACACCATTAACACAGCATACATATTCCTTTGACCCACTTTCTGTAAATGATATCTTGAAATGCGCACAGTCATTTATATCTGCTGGCGACGGTATACTGGTAGCTTCAGATGCTTCGTTCATATTTGTGGCAGTTGTGCCAGCGCTGTCTTCAGTTCCGCATAATTCAGAAATTAAGTTATTTTTTAGTACCTCGATCTCTTTATTTTTTGCGATTTCCACTTCAATCGGCTCTTCCTTCACAGCAGTGTTAACATTTGCCAAAGAATTTGAAGCTTCAGTTGAACTGTCTTCGTTCTCAAACGTTATTTTTGATAGCAAGTTACTGTTTGTTTTCTTCTCTACATCCGGCGATAACTCAGACTCTTTTGGAAATTTTGTAGATTCACTCTGGTTATCAGTATCCGTTACATCACTTTGATCATCACTCGCTTCTGTAGCGCTAAGATTCGAACGACTTCGCAGTACTCGCGGTACTACTGGGTGTTGTGGTTTTGGGTCTACAGGGCTGCGTTTTTTTAGAATAGAAGAGAAACATTCGGCAATTTCTTGTTTTGACATAACGGCCAAATTGATTGTATAAACTTCTGTTTGTTCATCATTATGGCGTACTATCACATGAGTTTTCAGGTTTTCTAAAGATATTTGAGTAAAGTTACATTTCTCACAAATATAACCAATAAGCTGCCCTTTTACATCTTTGGGTGGAGGTGGTATGTCCAAATTAAAAGGACATTTTGTGACATTAATGCATGAACAAGAGTGTTTGTATTCACCAGTATGCATGCTTACAACATGCCAAAAGAATTCTTCTAGTATGTTTTTTTTCCACGCACTCTTTCCTCCAAATTCTTTAAAACAAAATCTACATACATATTTGTCTGAAGGTATTTTACTTACAGCTTGGAAATTTATTTCTTCACATTCTTCGATTGCCGCCTTCGCCATATCGGGGCTAAGACGGGATAGTGGAATTTCGGAATGAGGATGCTGTTCTTTATAGTGGTTAACAATGTCTTCACCGCTATAGATACACAAACGACAAGAATACGTTAAATTATTCCTATAAAAACAATAAGATTTATCGGTGAAGCAGTTAGGATCTGGTATAATTGCGGATGTTTGAGGCGCCAGTACATCGTCGTTAGTTGGTTGGTTAGTTGGAGTTTCCGACTGTTTTCGTTTTGATTTCTTTTTCCTATTTTTTGGTCTAATAACACCAGTTTGCCAGCTGGATCGCTTGCGTTTAGGTTTCTTTTTCAACTCTACCAACATATCGGTACTTTTAAAACTTTGAAACGAACTTAGAGAATCGTTTTCAGAATCAGAACTATGATTTTCTTTGTGATCTAGAGATTTAATAGATTCATTGTTCTCACTAATAGAATCGGATTCAAATGCGTATGGATCTTCGTCATCCGATTTTTGAACCTGCTTTGTTTTCGATTTTGGACCCGGTTTGTATTTTAATGGTTTCATTTTAGTGGATTTGTTAAGATTTTCAATTGTATCTTCTGGTTTAGGGCCAGGCTTTTTTCGCATAGTTTTGGCTATAAGTGGAACTTCATTAAGAGCCTCCATATCTTTGAATTTCTCTAAAACAACTACAGGACCAGGCTCGCTATTACTTATAATATTATCCTCTTTTGATTGAGGAATGCAATCGTCTACAAGTTTTGCTATGCGACACATTCTAATGCCTGTTGCGTTCATAACGTCGTCACTTATAAACATCTCTTTAAGATCCTCTTGGAGCATAAGTAATTCCCTAGATGGTTTTTTCACTTTCGTTATAGCTGATCTAGTGATTCTTTTAGCACCCTTGGCGGTTGTGGCGGGTCTACCTTTTCCTTTTTTTGCCATTTGGCCTCTTTTTACCAGTTTCTTTTTGGGTGCTTTTGTTTCCATTAACTCTTCCGATATATTTTGATCTTTATCTATATCGTCATTATTTTTAGAAACTGTTTCTGTAGTTCCTTTATTTTCATCAGATTTCTCCAAAATTATGTCGTTACTCGAATCGATATTTACTTCTGGACAATCACTTTTTGATAGCTTGATTTCTATCTCGTTATCTTTGCTAGATGAATCGCCGCTAGTATTTTGAGTAGACTTTTCAAGTTGGTCTTCTGCAGCGTCGTCTTCTTCATCGGATACTATTGCACAGAGTTTCTCGAGTTTCTTTCTGATTTTTTCATTTTCACCAGTTTGATCACCTAACATACTGAAGATTTCTTTGAGTTTTGATTTATTTTTTAGAATAGATAATATATTATCAATTGAATTATCTGACGCAATTTCTTTGTTAGAAGAACAAGGCTCCAGGTTGTCTTTATTAACATCGTCTGGGGACTCGTGTGAAGATGTAACCAATGAATTGATATCAGTTTGTGCCTCGTTCGTACTGTCTGGCAAACTGTCGTCAAGATCCGGGTTTTTCGAAACTTCGTTAGTGCTGTCTGGTAATGGACTTCTTTTAGTAGCTAGTTCTTTTTCATTTTCTTTATTTTCAGATATCTTTTCCTTGTTTGTGTCAGTTGTAGAGACAGTATTATCGTTTGATACTGGTGTACACTGGAGTAGGGTTCCCGTTTTAAAGTTTTCTAACTCAGAAGCTTGTGGACCTTCTAATGTATTTATTTCTTCAATTTTACTATCAGATGACTCGTTTATTTCTACGTTTTTCTTCAAAGTGTTATTTTTCTTAGGACTCTCTAAAGATACTCTCGAAGCCTTTTCAACATTTTCATTTTCATTTCTGATGTCTTTAGAAGTAACAACAATCTTTTTATCATTAGTCTCAGTCTTTGTAGGACCTAAGTCATTGTCAAGATCTGCTATGAGAGCATTAATGTTATCAATTACTGGGTCTGAAGCTAAATTATCTGAAAAACTTTCTAAATCATCAATACCAAAACTTTCTTCACCAACATACGTTTCTTTGCTATTAGATGGAACAAGTAAGGTTTCTAAACATTCAATATCTTGCTTCTTGTCGTCATTATGACCAAGATTTTCTTCGTCTTTAGCTGAGCCGGTTACTAGTTCGGATTGACCTTTTTTAGTACATGATGCTTCTAATGGTGTCGCTGGTTTGATGGTTTCTTTATTTTCTGATTCTGGCTGGTCCGAGTCTGAATCCGAATCAATTATTAATTGTTTTTTAGTTCTTTTACTTTTACTTATAACGTTGTCATTTAAAGATGGAGAAGATGATTCAATTTTATTACTTAGTCTTGTAACTCGCTTTTCCGGTAGTTCTTCATCAGATCTAGGAGCAATTTTTATTCCGGTTTCACTTGTCAATTCTGTTTTATCAACCCTTGACACTTTATTTTTTGTATTCTTACCTTTGTCTTCTTCTTTAGTGGCATTCTTTTTTGCGCTTATTTCAGTATATTTTTCTTCTTTTTTAGAACCTTCTTTTGCATCTCCAGCGATACTCTTTTTAGCACCACTTTCAACATATTTTTCTACTTTCTTTTTACTGTCTTTTTCATCTTTCTTTTTAGTGTCTTTTTCTTCTTT
The DNA here is from genome assembly GCA_949710035.1 of Crambus lathoniellus. Lineage (NCBI taxonomy): Eukaryota > Metazoa > Arthropoda > Insecta > Lepidoptera > Crambidae > Crambus > Crambus lathoniellus. Next base: position 22,352,835 of record OX453317.1, read on the forward strand.
CTTTTTAGTGACTTTTTCTTCTTTAGCATCTTCTTTGTTTGATTCTTCTTTTTTTGTTTCTTCTTCAATAAGTCGTTTGATTTTTGGTATTTTATAATTTTTCACACCGTAACCAGACCCAAGAATGGTGCCCTTTGTAATATTGTCGTTAGAATATACCATTCCTACATTCTTGCTTTCACGTTCACGTGTATTTTCATACCTGTGTTTGTTCTTAGAAAATTGTGAATCGCGTCGCATTCTCGGATCTCTATAGTTTTTCCTGGGGGAATATGGTTTCTTGTTACCAAGGTCAGTATTCACTTTTTCAATCACGACTTTCTTTGTGTTATTAACTGGAACCATAATAGAGGATTTTTCATGGCTTGATTTCTCATGGCTTTTCGGGTACTCTGTATCAGACTTTTTAAACCATTTAATGTGACTGTTCTGTTTAGAAAAATTTCGGAAATCTTCTTTCAAATCTTTAAAAGATCTTTCTTTTTCAGATGTGAGAATATCCCTTCCCACACTTCGTGCGCGCCTAAAGTTTCTCTGTTGGGGATTACGATCCGCATACTCTGTAGTATTACATACATTATGTTCTTTAGGCAGCGATCTACCCACACTAGACTCACGGTACAGCGTTCTACCAACACTAGACTCGCGGCACAGCGTTCTACCTACACTAGATGCACGCCTTCGTCGATCATTAAAAGTATTTTCAAACTCTGGTATCTTCTTATCTCTCATAAAGTCTTGGAATGTCGAGCGGACACTAGTATCGATCATAAAAGAACTTCCAGTATCTGGTTTAACGCGCAACCTATTATCAGTGTCAACTTTACTGCGACCGATACTTAAAGCTCTATCATCGTCTAATCGTCTAGGTGTCGAAGAATGCATTCTGTTGTCAGGCATTCCACGCCCCTCACTCCGTTCTCGAATAAATCCCTTCCTGGAATCGTAATTGTCATTTTGTCTGCCAAAGCCATGTCCTAGGTCTCTCGGATGTGATTGATCACTTTCGAAATCACGTGACATGGCGCGGCTGTCGCTAGAGTCACGTCTGTATCTCTGATCTTTGTTATTATGTAAATCATGTTCTGAATAACTGTTCCTTTCATTTCTACCAACACTCCGCTCTCTATGATTTCGGTATGAGTCCACTGTGTTTGATTCTGATCTGTACGAGTTATTATAACTTGACATTTTCCTATCCCTATAGTGCATACGGTCAGCGTCATCTTTCTGATAGTTATCCTGATCGGATATTCTATTTAATCTTGGATCTCTTAACTGACTTTCCGATCTTCCAAAAGGATGGCTAGGTGTTGAAGGCATATCAAGTCGCCCAAAAGAATGACTGGGTGTCATAGAACCATCATTCCTTGAAAAGTCTGGTCTCCCAAAAGGATGGCTAGGCGTCGGAGGACAATCTGAGCGACCAAAGGGATGACTAGGTGTTAACGGGCAATCCGACCGACCAAAGGGATGGCTTGGTGTGAGAGGGCAATCTGATCTGCCGAAAGCGTGTATAGGCGTCAAAGGAGCATCTGATCGGCCAAACGGGTGAACTGGCGTCCGAGGGCACTCACTTCTGCTGTAGTTATCCCTTCTTTCATTGAATCTTGAATTATAATTATCATAGTTATTGCGAGATTGGGAATAATCTGACGTCTCTCGGTGGACAGAAGTAGCCCGGGGATCACGGGTTAAGTTTCCATCTCGTATTTCTGAAATATCTCCCCATCTTGAATCTCGGATTCTTGATTCTTTCTCTAGTTCTCTATGATCCCAGGGAGGTCTTCGTTCTTGTTCCCTTACTACTGAACGCTCTCTACTGTCACCCTGATCATACAATGGAAACATCGGCGCATAAACGTGTTTACGAGAAGTGTCATCCACTTCCAATTGAGGATTAAACATGTCAAAATTTCTTGAATTAGGAGTCATATTAGGATTTCTGCTAGGCGTCATATTTGGAACCATGCTAGGCGTCATATTTGGAGCCATACTAGGCGTCATATTTGGAACCCTATTGGGCGTCATATTCGGAACCCTATTAGGAGTCATATTTGGATGCAAAATGGGGGTCATCAATAAAGGACTCCTTTTTGGAGTCATACTAGCATTTATAGTTGTAGTCGCGTTCGGTATAACATTTGGGTAGCTGACAGGCGGCACCGGCCGCGGCAGTGCAGAATGATCTTTGTCAGTAGATTTATTCAAGTCTCTCCTCATTCGAGGGTCCACATGCACATTTGCCAGCTTATTGGCCGATTTATCCTGTTTTATTTCACGGGAGGATGGGGAAATGATATTTGGTGTTAGGGTCCTCATATCAACATCCAATTTCGAAGGGGTTACCGTCTTGATAGGGTCAGCTGGAATTATTACGGGAGCCACATTTTTTGTATTCAGTTCCTCTTTAGGGTCGGGAGACTTGGGAGCGAGATTTCCGTAAATATCGTTTAAAGAAAAATCCGATTCTAAATCTTCATCTGATAAATCATCGTCGTCATCGAGAGCCAATTTAGTAGGAAAATTGAACCGTTCGCATTCCTTTTCAGTCAACTTTAGGCTTTGTTTTTTCATATTATCTTCCCTTGATGACATACTGCTATCATCATTCAATAATAACATAGGATCATTAATAAACAAGGAAGTGGATGCAGATACTGAAGAAGCGTTCTTTTTCTTATACTTCTCAATAGATATTCTTTTCTTTGGGCCAATTTCTTGAACACTGGCAACTTTAGTTAGCTTAGGTTGATGCATTAACGGCGTTGTCTCCGATTCAGGTATCGATATAGGTTCTCCTAAAATTTCCTTCTTCAGCGCTTGTAATATATCTATTTCAGATACAACACTTTCTTTAGGCTTTTGTGTGGCGACGCTTTGGTCATGTAGCAATGGTATTTCAACCTCTTTGTCTTCGTTTTCAGTGCTGTTCAAATAAGCTGCAATTTCCGGGAGGGCTTCTGTTCTAGATGATAAATTAGAACCCTCCTTCTCTGATTGACATGTATTCTTATCAATTATGGAATCTTTCATTTCAGAATTTTCGTTTGTAGGAGCAGTGGAAATATGTTTATCATCTTTCAAAGGTTTGTAAAAATTTGCAGGTTGTCTTACTTCTGTACTAACTTCTGTAGTAACTTCCGTAAGATGTTCTGGTTTGTTCTTTTCTTCGCTATCATCACATTTAATAACCTGATCTGTAGATGTAGCTGAAGACTCGCTTAATGGTTTTGTCTCATCCTTGTTATTTTCTTTAGCTATACTTTCGTTGCTATTTTCTTTTTCATTGCTAATATTCTTTAATTTGCTATCTTTTTCACTATCTTGCAAGGTATCTTTAATGATAGAAGAAGAGTTTTTGTCATACATTTCAAAATCATCCACTGTAGCATCTTGTGGTACATTGGGTGTATCGTTGTTTGTATCACTTGCTACTCCATCCTTATCTGAATTGATAACAAGGCAAATTTGAATTTTCCTGGGCTTTTCTTGGGTGTTAGAATCATTTCCTTTAGCAGAATTCACGTTGCCATCATCTAGAATGAAATTGTCATAGATGCTAGAAATAGCTTCACTTTCACTGTCCGAAATTTCACCTTCCTCTACATCGTTTTTCATTTTACCACTCTTACCGCCCTTAGAACGCTTTTTGTATGATTTTAATAGTAAATCTGATATATCATCACATTTAGCTCCCGTTTGCTTTAATTCGTTTAGGATTTGTCTTTTTGCCTCTCTTAATGTTTCAATATCAACATCACTATCGTTGCAATTCATTATCCTAGATAAAATATCTTTACTATTCAAAGAGTTTAAACTTTCTTCTGGAACATTCAATGTTATATTTAAATCTTTTCCTTTTTTGGATTTCTTTCTTTCTTTTTTATTAAAGGTTGGAGAGGATCTTTTAGGTGATCTTCGTGGAGACCTTCGACTAAATAAAGGTTTTTCAGATTTTTCATTGTTTTCCCAGCGTCTACTTTTGTCTTTTTCAGGTTCAGGAGAAAGCAATACACGTGTATAGTTTCTTTTAGATGTTGAACTAGCAGATTTAATCGGACTTTTTTGTAAATTACGAACTGGCGATAATGAAGTTTTATTGGGTCTTCTCTGAAAAAGTGCAGGTTCTTTACTTCCTGGCGTACACGTTTCTTCAACTATATTAGCTCGCGCTATTTCAGGTAGTGTGTCCTGACTTTCATCACGCTGTATGTTGACCACTGACTTCAATTTATTCCGAACTTTTTCTAAATCATTAGCATCAGCTAGTTTGGTAGTTGATGCTGTTGATATAGAGCGAGGACTGTTTTGAGTATCTCTCTGAAAAAAAAATCGTTGATCAAGATTTTGACATAGAAATGTTACAGCTTGTTATGTAGTTTCTTCTTTTATTTCAAAACAAACCTGTTCAACTTTTGCGTACAAATTGACCAGTACTTGTTCGCATTTAAGCAAATTGTCCATTTTCATTCTGTAACAAGAGAATTAAATTTTACGGTGAATTATTGATCATAAAAATGCCAGTTTTTAATAAGTAGGTACCAAAGCAATAATAAATAAATCGGAATAAAAACATTTATTATACCAAAACACTGTACTTGCCTTTTTTTCTGATCTAAAAGGAGATCTCTCAGAGACCTAATTTTGTCGAGTTGCGCCTGGCGAGGGTTCGCCAAGGCCGAGCTCGTGCTCTCCAGTCGTTTGATCATACTTTCCAAGAATGGAATGTACTTCTTCATCTCCTCGAACTTCCGGTCGTAATCGGACTCCATGGTGTAGGCTAAAATCAAAGAACTCGACCATTTACCATCGCACTTTATAACATGGTATATGGCGACTATAACTATATGAATGTACATACGAGGCCACTTAGTGCGCTTAAGAGAAATTTACCAAGCATTCTACCAAACTTAAAAAGGAACATAAACCCGAATGATTTCATAGGATTGATGTCGTGGTTACGTGGGTATTATAAAAATAATATTTTAATGCACTGCATCAAACGTCTTGGAGGCCACAGCCCGAATGAATAGTGTTGTCGTTATGGTAACGAATATAATGAATCATTGAAAATTGATAATGTTTCCAAATCGAAAGCCAGTCATCAACTAATTATCGCGTGCGCAATTTGTAGTAGGTAATAGCAGTAATACACGGTTCACTTCTGCCTTTCAATTTGGATGAAGCAACCAAATTGGACAATGTAAACGTAAAAGTGAATCATTCAATGTCAATGAGCGCCTGTATTTCTGCGCCTTTCAACCAAAATGAATTAATTTAGTTGAACCGTGTCATATTAGCATTAAGAGAAATTTGTGAGCCTCGAAATCGCTGGTGTATCTCAGCGGATGAGATTATACCATTACTAAAAAGTATACCTAAAATGCACTTTTTTGTTGTCATAAAAAACTAATACATCTTAAGTTTTCGCGTGTACTCGTACAAAAACACTAAAGCAACTTAATCTGTAAAAAGTTGTTAATTTTAAATACGCTATTGTTTGTTTTTGAATTCTATTTTAGTAGGCTGCCATTGCCACACACATCACAGATCAGAGTGATATGTGCCACACACATCACAGATCAGTGAGATACATTTAAAAAGAATTAACAGGCTTTAGTATATTGTATGCGAACCTGCCCCTGTCCTGTTCTGTCCTTATTTATATGGGCTTCAAATGTCAAATGAAGCCCATGTTCATATCCATATTTTTTTGCCGGCAGCCCCCTTGTAGCAATACAATTTTAATCGTAACTAAAAATATGCATTTGGAAAAAAGCTCGTTTTCTGTCAATCGCTTATTTTGCTATGTGCACAATTGTCGCCATGAAAAACTATTGTGTGGTGCGTAGTGTCTAGAAGAGACGACGACCCGCCCAAAATGTCGATTGTAGGGCACGCGTAGCTGTAGCACACTTGCCTGTTAGGCCCAATCTATAGCGAGATGGAAGCGAAGGGTCGCGAATGACCACGACCGCGACGCGCCGAGAACTTTCAGAGTAAACTATGTATGCATACGTAAAAAAACGAGTGTTGTTTGAAAAGACCGAAAAGGCGCGCGACTGCTCGAGCGGCTTCTCGCGACACCGCTGGCAACCGCGCGCCGATCTAAGGCGCGTGGGTTCGGTCGGGAGGGCGCGAGCGGTCGCTCATTGACGCCCATGGTCGCAGCGCGTTCTTCACTTCCATCTGAGTATGTTTTGGGCCTTACACCGCTGTGAAACTAACAAAGCGCAAACAAATAGAAAGGGTGTCCTGTTATTTTAATGTCATGTGAAATTTAAAATGGAGACACAAAGGTAGTAATAATACTATTTCAACGAGTATAAATCGCATGCAGTTATCAAGGCATCGCATACAGTTATGAAGGCTTTAATGACTAACATCTCATATTTTTTACTTTAACAACGCAAAATGAACATGCAATTTTAAACTACACTCAAGTACATAAACTCGAAAACAGTTAATTAAACTACACACGTAAATAAAAACATTCTGTATCATCTATTAGTCGTTGCTAGAAGAACATCAATTCGGTCATGATTTGGCGTAACTTACGTGGACAATAGGCCTAAGTACAATAAATCTCTATTTCAAAGTGGCACAAAACACCCAACAACAACAAGGGCTAGCATATTGGACCCTTATTTATAGAACCCCTTATTTTTATCAGTGTAATAAAATAATAATGAACAAGAGTTCGATAATATTGTGGTAAGTAGTAGAAAATTTAGAAATATCAGTGTCGTTAATAAATAACTTACTTAATTTATAAACGAACCTAACATAGGTACTTACTGCTTAAACTTCCTAACAATAACTAGGTACACACAATCCTTTGTTTATAGGGCAAAAAATCATATTCGGCAAATGATGATGTTTTCACATCCGCCATTTTGAGAAGCGTCGGCCATTATGCAGTATTTATTAAGTAGATAATGATTCTGGCAAGTAGTATAAAATGTAGCTATATATCAGTATCGTTAATTAATACCCAACTTACTCAATTTATTTACAAACCTAACATACCTACTGCTAAAACTTAATAACAAATAACTAGGTAAGTAAATACTTTCTTTTGTTTATAGGGCAAAAAAATCATATTCATCAAATTACGATGTTTTCACATCCGCCATTTTGAGAAGCTGTCGGCCATTACACAGAATTTGTCGTGGGTAGATAAATCAAGTTGTCACAGAAACATGTGGTATTTTGCAAAAAACACGGATTAATAATGATGCTGACATTACACAATTTTACTGAAATCGCCAGGGTTAAGTATTGCGAGAATACGAGTAGGTATCCTTTAAATGATTGCGAAAATAATCGTTGGCTATTATGAAATAAGAACACTGATTGACAGATCGAAGCGCCCAATACATCTTAGTTGGCGATTTGCAATTTTAAATGTCTATCTATTCTAAGAACCGATCAGCATAAGAGTTGGCCAGCAAGCAAAAAGCCAATCAGAGTTAAAGATATTCAAAGTTACTAAAGGGACCCACAGTCTATCAGTCCGCCTGTTCGCAAAGCCCGTCAGTTAGCCACTGCAGGCCACACACTCACAGTTCCCTTTAAGGTTTAGGACTGACGGCTAATGTGCAGGACTGCAGGCATAGTGTGTGGCCGCTGGGTGGCGCGGACAGACAGAAACTACCGACTAAAACAAAAACTGGCGACTATCAACTACTAGCGTATGGCCTCAAAGCCGGTTTTCGACTATTACCGATCGATCTAACTACTAAGTGGCCCGATGGAGGTCTCGAACGGCAGACGGCCTATCCGCGGGCTAATTAAGGAACTTATTAGCATTCGATTCCCTGTCAAATTTGATTGAAATGACAGTTAGATTGCTACCTCAGAAAGAATCAATGTGACAACTAGTGTCTTTACTAATGCAGCAATGCTAATGCAATTTCTGTCAGTTTTTATAGCTAAGCGATTGCATATAACATACATAATCAGCCTGCCGATCTAGGACTGCAAGCGAACTGATAGTCTGTGGAGCCTTTAACGCAACGCTTATTTACGCAAAAACCCTGTCTTTTTTTTTCAGAAAGATTGAGAAATGTCATATTGTCTATTTACGCGTGTTTTTTTGCAAAAAACATCCTAGGACTTTCACGAAAATGTCGGATATCCTACGACGTACTTACAGATGTAATCATTTCATAACTAAAAGTGTTAAGTGTGCATTTAATTGAATTTGTTTGATGGAATAACTTCAGTTAGGAAGTTATCTGAAATTATACAGAATGCGATCAATTATTTTTAAGTTTCTAACGCAAAGCTAATGGCGTAGGTACTTTTTCATTATTGAAAGGTACGTTTTGAACGAAGTATTTGTGAAATACATAAGTACAGTCGCCAGCACGTCAGGTTACTACAAACTGTCAAATTTCTTTAAATAAAATTCAACCTTATCTCCAACAGAAAGGGTTCAGTTTCAATTGATAAATTTTGACATTTTGTAGTAACGCGACGTGCTGGCGACCGTACAATCATATAATAATAATTTAAAACTATTTGTAAATGGCTAGTATTTAACTGATCGCCAATCTTACCTAACCTAACCTACAAAAATACTGAAATGCACATCTAAAATACTGAAATACGCAGTTTTGGTGCGCTTTGAGTATTTTAGGTGTGCAACTTAGTATTTTTTTGTGGTGCAATTAATTATATTCCTTTATAAATCACGACAAAATTACCTATGTGAAAGAGACATTAAATTGTGTCCAAGGCTTTTTGTACACATGTAAAAATGCTATCTGAAAACAAAAGCTTGAAGATGGTTATAGTGGATGGCAGGAAATACAAGTAGGTACGATCATACGTATGCTCACATACGCTCACCGACAAGTACCTACTCGTAGTAAAAATAGTACCACGAGCGATCAACCACATTTAGTAGTAAATTAGCCTACCATTTTATTGGTAACCTACGGCAATTAAATCAAATAAATAATTGGGATATAATTAATGTGGAAACATGGCGTTTAGTCGGATAATGCCCAATTCGCGAAATGGCACCTGAGTCTGGAAAGGACCAATTCGTGAAAGGATTCTCCTATTCTCGAAATGACCTATTTGTGAAATGAAAAGGCCTATTCTCAAAAGGACCTATACGCGAAATGGCCAATTCTTAAAAGGACTAATTCGCGAAATGGCCTACATATGGATATGGCCTACATAATAACCTAATTTCGAGAGTCGGTCAGTCGTCGCTTACGTAGTAATTTATCGAATTGCTCATTAGTCGACTAAGGCTGCATTCGACCAAAGTTTTATTCCAAGAATAACGCTTACCTTCGGATAGTAATGTCAAAACCCCATACTAGTTTGACATTAGTATCCGACAGTAAGCGATATTCTCGGAATGGTCGAATGCAGCCTGAGCCTAATTTAAAATACCGGATATTTTAATAAATGATTATAAGAAATAACACTGTTTTTTAAATTCCGGGAAAGTATCCGAGTTATTAATATATTGCGTTGATAAAGATTGGCCATTTTGCGAATTAGTCCTTTTAATAATGGGCCATTTCGCGTATAGTTCCTTTTGAGAATGTCATTTTGCGTAAAGGTCCTTTTGAGAATAGGTAATTTCGCGAAAAGGTCCATTTGAGAATAGGTCCTTTCCAGACTCGGGTGCCAACAGCTCGCGGTAAGGCTCCAACCCTATCTATAGAAACACCCGTTATAGCAATATTAAAGTAATGTTGATTAAAATACAGCTATGCACTGCGTCTATACCTACGCCATCTATTTTACGTATTTGCTGTAACCTAGTACCTACCTATTAAAATAAATACTATAATATATTAACATTCCCTATAATAAAAAATACCACTCCTCTTGAGCCAACCGTTAAGCCGCCTTGTTATTAACAATAGTGATGTGCCGGACATCCAGACATACGATACGTACAATGCGATTATTATAATATAAGAATATGATAGGGAGGCGAGTAGGCGACACCATCACGTTGAGACGTTAAACTAACTTCACTTCAGTATGGTGTGCAAAAAAGAAATTTACAAAAAAATAATAAGCCGCAATAAAACAAAATAAATTGACATTTGATCCTGTCACTGTCAGAGGGCTGCCCGAGGGCAACACCAGGCTCAATAACGGAATTTCTTCCCTTGTCATGACCAATATACTAAACTCGACACTAGCAGAAATGTCCACAAATATGGATTGACGATTGCCATTAGTAAAATTACGAAGCAGAATGGAAGTAGGTGGATTTATAAAGTAAAAAACCCCGTTTTGAATGTGTCAATACCAAAACCGCGTTTTCTTGCGAGCTGTACCTTATTAGAGTGAAATTTGTTAACAAACAACCCGTCATATTCCTATAATAATCGCATTGTATTGTACCACACTATATCGTATTCATGTCGGACAGAACAATAATTTGATGAATCGAATTTTCGTGAAAATCCTAGGGATTTTGAAAAATAACACGGATTTTCATAAAATTCTGATGACATTTCTTAATTGATTGAACCAGGATTTTTACGAAAATACGAGTCGCCATAAGATTGTGAAAATAATCGCTGCGTTTGGCTGCTATAAAATAAAAACACTGCACTAATTGGCCGGTCGGAGCGCCCAATACAACATCTCTGATAGGTTGGTGACTTGTCGTTTTAAATGTCAACTATTCTAGGAACCAATCAGAATAAGTGTTTGGCAGCAAGCAAGAATCAAGCCAATCAAAGTAAAAAATATTTAATTTTACTAAAGGTAGGCAGGGCAGGCCCCCTACAAGGTGGACCGACGATCTGGTCAAGGTCGCGGGAAGCCGCTGGATGCGGGCAGCGCAGGACCGATCGTTGTGGAGATCCTTGGGGGAGGCCTATGCCCAGCAGTGGGCGTGGTAAAAATCTTAAAATAAGTCGCCTCGCTAGGGTTTTTTTAGAAGGTGGGTGGGGGAGGGGAGGGTCAGGGGAACCCCCCCTCTTCAAATTTCACCTGCCGGAAATGCGTAGTTTTCGAGTTATGAGCGATAGAAGTTAGTATGAAAATCGTTACAAGTCGCCTCAATAGCAGTTTTTGGGAGGGAGGAGGATTTGGGGGGGGGAGGTGACCCTCCTCTTCAAACCCTACCTACCGGAGTTGCGTAGTTTTCGAGTTATGAGCGATAGAAATTTAGTATGAAAATAGCTGCCGCCTATAAGTTTCCGAGATAATGTCGTTTCTGGCGCTTCGCCGGCCGCTGCCGCGGCACGCTCGCTTCGCTCGCTCGGCTCGCGCGCTGGGTTCATGTCAACCTAACACGCTCGTCGCTACGCTCCTCGCAACTGTCATGTGACCTACGGTCTACGGTTTCTAAATCCCAGCCCCTGCCCCCTTCGGTGCAGAATTAAAATTACCACGATGAAAATAAGACGAGTTTGATTACTTAGCACATTCACACCAAGAAAGAAGCAACGGATGAATGACGCAATCTGTCTAATGTTATTTCAGTCAACTAATCAAAATGGTGGTTTTTGTTTTACGTTTCGTTTCACGCAAAATTCAAGTTAAAAAACATATTTCATAAAATGCAGTACCTACCTAATTAACGTTTCATTTCACGTAAAAAAAAATATTAAAAAAATGACTCATTTCCGGCAGCTAAATTTGCTTTAAAGCATTTTAGGCGAAGCCCAAAAACACCTTCACAGCCTCAATTAACCTCAAAGAAGGCGACTTGTTTTAAGATCCAACCCGTGGGCGTCGTTCGGCTGACATGATAAAAGGTCCTATACAATTTAGGTAGGTACCTAGGTAAGTATATAGTTCTTCGCAGCGGGAGAACGTCTGAACGTCCCTACTTTCTGAAGGGCGGCCAACCCGACTTACTTTTCATACAAACGCTCGTACGTGATTATGGCGTTGTAACAGAAACAGTTTCTTTGAAACTTTTGAACTAATAGGTATCTCGTGCACTATATCTAGGTTTTTATCAAAACAAAAAATCAAAATTTGAAGAAACAAATTCAGTAAGTAAGTATAAGACTCCAAAAATCTGCCTTTTTGCACAAATTTTACGAACTTTGGGTGTTCTTCATTACCCATAAAATATTTAAAGTAAAGAAAATATTTTGATATAAACCTTACAAATGTAATGGAGATTCTAAATGACAAACATTTATTTCAGAAACTTGTAAAGGCTTACTGAAAAACACGTATTTCCTGGAACAAGTTTCCGCACACTATTTTTCGTTCAATGTTATCGCGTACTCAATTGCTCGCTCACTCACGTCATTGCGCTGGATGAAACAACAAGCTTATCAACCATGCTCGCGTTCTTCTCCATTTTACGCTAACTAATACAAAAATCTCAAAATATGCTGCTACAGTAGGTTTCCTGTTCTTTTTACGCTAATACAAAAATCTCGCAAAATGCTGCTACACTACAATAGGTTTGCTATTGAAATCTATAATTTTACCCCAATTTGGGAAGAAACCGAAAAGGCACGTTTTTACCAAACTTTAAATTTCTAAATCTTTAACCCTACATGCGGAGTTGGATGTTAGAAAAAATAAATAAACAAACACAAAGCCGGTTGAATTTGTATGTAAGAAAGAAGGCATAGTCAACTTCGTTCGTTCAAAGCTAGGTACCTATATTGTGATTTTAAATTATTTTTAAGCATTTACAATGCAATTTTGTAAGTATAGAAAAACGCTAGGTAAGTATATATTTAATTTTCCTAAAATCATCCAGTTTTACATAAAAACTGCGGCTTTGACACAAAAAAACGGCCTTAGTTAAATACGAACAATTTCAGAAGTTCGGATACGTTGGTACACTTGCAACTGATGTTGCAATACAATACAACCCTAGTTAACGACAGAATGAGCGATTTTCCGACAGGCCAATTAAAAAAAAACTTCCAAAAGCTTCACTAGATGGAGTTGAACGAAGTATGTACATCTTTATTTTACCTCTGGTTTTGTATCTGAATGACCTTTATTGCAATAATATACTTACTACTGAAATGATTTTAATGAAAGTTGGACTGTTCCCTAAATTGGAATACACCTGATAAGTCAAAAATAAACATCTCGATGTGACTTTTAGTTTTCTATAAATTCGTGAACCGTGGACAAACATACACTTACGAAAATTAGCACAGATGCTTGGAAGCCAATTCCAACTAAATCACATACATACAGGGGGGCTACCGCGTTACTTCATACGCTTTTTGAAACTTTAAGTCAATTTTTTAAATAGCTACTAATAGTCTCTTGTTTTGTGACGTCGGGTATAACGATAGCTAGCTAGCAACGTTCAACAGAACAAAGCAGCAAAAATCTATCAAAATATAAACAGAACGTTCCGTTTTATGAAACAAAAGTCGCGTCGAAGTAAACTTTATAACGTTCCGTTCCTTGTGACTGCATAGGTTGGACAGCGCCATCTATTGAGCTAATCAAAACGAGCTTTCAGAAAATCGCCCATTATGAAGTTTGGCCATCTATTGAGCTAATCAAAACGAGCTTTCAGAAAATCGCCCATTATGAAGTTTGGTCAGAACGAGCAAAGCAACTCCGAGCAAGAAAGAAGGTTAAAAAAATTAAATCCTCTTGTATTTCACTATTCCTAGATTGCGAACCAAGACAGTTACTGGATAAATCTATAGGTAAGTACCTAAGTAGGTACTAATAATTAAAAGTGGAAAGATTTGTTTGTAATGAATAAACTCAAAAAATACCTAAAAATTTTCCGGATCGGTAAAATTCAGTGTAGTGCACAAACGCCCTTAGAATGCTACATTATCCCTGAATAACATTATGCTATCTTATATCCCGATATTCCCATGGGAACATCGGGAACGCAGGTAAAACCGCGAGGATCGGCTAGTAAAATATAAAACAAGGGCACAGTCATCTATCTTAGCACTGTGACAAGGGTATGGTGCATCGCATGGAGGTATTCAAACATTCGATAAAGGATAAACCTAAAAAGGTACCTACCGCTTATATTTCAACTAATTATCACTAGATTGCGAACCAAGACAGAACTGGATAAAACAAAGTAATTGCGCATCGCATGGCGGTATTCAATATTCAATGAAGGATAGGATTGAAAAAAATATTACCAATATTTATTGATGAATAAAGAAATACACGACACTGAACCCACCTTAACACTATAACTTGAAAATATTGTATTCACTAACGAAAGTTAATAAAATAATCAAATAAAAACAATTCTTTCAGATTTCTACTAAATGCACTTTCTTGCCACATCTCGCGACTCGCCTTTTCCGTGCGTGTCAGTCTTCCGAATGAACAACAAAATGGCGGACGGCGGTCGGCATGCGCCTCGCAGTCGCAGCTCGGTCGGCGCGGGGCGGGCGACGATGAAGCGAACAAAAAACGAATACCGGATACCAAACAATACTGCCAACCTACGCATCTCAAACACGTCTGACTTCATTCGAGCCACTATATTTATGTAAAATATATTTAATTTGTTATACGGTAGAACTACCGGTTTAATCAGAAATAAATATTTAATTTAGAATTAATTTACAATACATATTCTAATTTAAGTAACTTTAGTAAGACAATAACTAAAAGTGTTCGTTATCTGACTGACTTTAGTCTGATCACGTGATACGAATAAATAAAGAAAGACGCCTCGACTTCGGACTTGCTTCCTGCCAAAAATGCCATTAATTTTTGGTGCCTAAGTAACGTTAACGTATTTTTTAAGCAGATAATTTAGGTACCATATTCTTAAATGTGAGAATCCTTTTCATAAAATAAAATAAATTAGATTTGTTACACAACATACCTTATCCAAATCATTTTACTAAATTGATCGTAAGGCAATCTTCCAGATCCACTTGAGCAGCTATTAAATTTAAAGAAAATATATTAATCAATTATTTTTAAATTAGGTAAGTAAGTACCTACCAATCTTGTCTTGTTACAGTGTAATACAAAATATGAAAATAGGTAATTCGATAGGTCATCTAGTCGTATCGTAAGATGGAATCGCTAATCGCTACAATACATTCACCTCACCTTAGTATGCAATGCAGGTACAAAAAATATTGCGTCATTCATTTCATCCGTCCATGAAACATAGTCTACTTAAGTACCTAAGTACCTAATCCGAAGGCATTGTATGTTGGTTTGTCTATCGTCAACTATTTATTATAACATGAACCTAGTAAAGTAACGGAGGTGCTTACTGTAAAATATTTACATCCAGTTTTATAATTGAATAGCAACTGGATAGGCGCTTGCTTTGAAGTAGTTATGATTGTAATGGCTGGCGGGTTCCGTTCTCCATGCAAGTGAACAAACGCGGTCGGTCACAAATTCTTTCGTTCGATTAGCTAGCTTGCGATTCCAATTTTACGTCTCGCGTCGCGTCGCTACCTATAGTAGGTACCTACTTATAGGTAAGTATTCCCGAATCTACTGTAAAAACTCCACTAACCTGTATTTAAAATCAAAATGAATTATCTTTTTTATCACTACAACACGTTGGTTAAAATGGCGCACATCTTTCTTGGCGCCAGCGAATGCTTTGTGTGATTATTATTCCTGAACGTTCGTCAGCGTCGCTCGTTATATTAGTTTCTCTCGGGAACGGCCGGACGACGACTGTGCGAACTAGCTAGCTGCATACCACACAGCGAAACAAGGACGCGCCTCCGCCCCACCGCAGGCCCTCGCCTCGCCTCGACCGCACGCTCCGTTCGATGCCGCGCCGCGCCGCCAGACAGAACCCCACCCTAGCATTCGACCGTCGGACTTTGCTGGAGTCGCTTGCTCAATGTGTCGACCGACGCTAAATCCAAATCAAATTGTCACTAGTACACGTTTATAATGTTCCGCTCAAAAATCAAAACTGTTCGTTCTCTGGATGTATCCATGCGTTTTTACTTTTTTGTGAAATCTTTTGTTCGGTCCGGCCAGTGTTATGGCTTGTCAGAAGACAGTTTTGTAGCTAGAAACGTATTACGTTCTCCTTGGTGGCCAGTTTTTAGATGACGTAAATTGCTATTTATAAACGTCACTCATGCGTATTTTTGTGTGTGTGGTCAAAACCAGTGCAGTGTTGATTGTATATTTAATTTCTCGACGAACAATTCTCATCAAAGATACGAAATTCCGAGATGGTGTTGAATTTACTATATCCCATTCCATTGGAACTAGTTTGACAAGCGAAATAAGAGGTCATACCAAAGACGATAATAAAGGTACAAAGTACAAAATGGTTTGCAAATTTAAACCAATAAATGTAAACATTATTATTTAACCTGCAGGCAGATAGGTAGGTATAGCACTATTCACAGTGGAGGATCGTTTGCACAGTCATCCTCATCATATTCAATAGGTACCTAATGATAAGTGTTGATAACAAAGTAACGCCCAAGTAAACTTGCCAACTCAGAACAAATAAAAAGTTATTATTTGGTCTGAGCCTGCTAATGATGAAACTGTCTAGGTAATTTAGCCAATGTCTAAGGTAAGCAAAGGTCTACAAATTTATAAAAAAAAGGGTAAGTTTTCGGTTAGTCTTCCCATAAATTAAGTTTTATAAAATAAATCCATACGATTATAATACAAATTGTATTTTCTATATTCTAATAACGACCGCTTCTAAAAGAAAAAATAGGTAAGTCTACCACATCCACAGGCACACATTGATTTGGTAGGTAGGTAGCTATAAGTATTACATTCCCTCCAATGACGTAAAATATCATTGATTCCCTCCATATTTTTTTTATTATTCCCTTAATTATGGGCCCTATAATGAACAGATATTAGTTATTCTAGGCAAAAAGAAAGTCGGGAAAATAATACCTACAGAAACGTGCCTTCCTAAAAAAATGTTTGCCAGAAAATAATCATTTTCGTTTTCATTATCCTAGGTAATTAGGCAAGATTTTCGGTTCAATCGCGATAAAGTACCTACCTTAAAGATATGATTGAAAATAATTTCCTCTAGGTATAGGAGATTGTGGAGATCCTTGGGGGAGGCCTATGCCCAGCAGTGGTCGTCGTTCGGCTGACATGATGATGATGATAGGAATATAGGAAGAGATTTTTACCAATCATATTGAATTGCAAAATCATTTCTTCTGTACTTCTTTGATGGCTGCGCCGCGCTGTTTTACTCGCGTAGTTCCGCTTCCCATGGGAATATCGGAATAAAAATAGCCTCGGGAATAATTAACTGTCTATTAATTAAAGTATTTTTAAAATCGGCTCAGTAGTTTTAAAGATTACTTCCTGCATACAATCATCTTCATAATAATGAGTTTAGTACCTATAGGTTAAAATTAAACAAAGGCAATTTACTTAGGTAGGCCTACTTACTTAGGTACTTCATATTGCTAATTGTTATAACTTGTAGTTTCTCACGATCACGATATCTTAGAAATTCTATGAGATTGTCTGATATAATAAACAATGGTATGGTTGTTTCTAAGTATTCTTAATTAGGCATTTAATTCAACTAAGATTGGGTATTTCAAGTAGGGACCTGGCTCTACCTGCAAGAGTTATTACGGCTGATGGGCAGGAAAAAACAATTTCAAAGAATAGCCCTTTTTTATGGGCCTAGGGATCGGTATTTGCAACCTTTTTTTTTTATCGCTATGCACATCATAAGTTTCGTTCATTCGCGCGTACCTACTGTACATACCACGACTGTTAATCTATAAGTACTAATTAATATTATAAAGAGAAAAGATTTGATTGTTTGTTTGTTTGTTTGCATCGAATAGGCTCCGAAACTACTGGGCCGATTTAGAAAATTCTTTCACCATTAGAAAGCTACATTCATCCCGAGTGACATAGGCTATATTTTATCCCGATATTCCTACGGGAACGGGTACCACGCGGGTGAAACCGCGAGGATCCGCTAGTTGAAATATAAAATCCAGAACACACGCCCTATTTAGGTAGGTACAGTCAGCATCAAAAGTAACTGAACAAAAACAAGGTGGCAAAAGTAATAGTCACGTGTAAGTGTCTAAACATACTCATTATTTAACATTTCAGAAATAAATGACATTTTTTGTGTTCATATTAGATGGTTAAGGCAATAATGCAAAAGTATATTGCCTTACATTTTCCAAAAGAATCGTAAACAATATAATTTCAAAAATAACGGAAAGGGCAAAAACTCAAAAGAGAATGAACGTATTTGACGGCTTGCATATTATCATGTGTGTGTGGCTAGAAAGAAATCCATACTTAGATTTTAGGGGGGCTATTACGAAAATCAAACGTCGAAAATACGGCTCGATCTGATAATCATGTCGCCATCTCTGACGCTCAAATACGTACAAACAAAGACGGCGATATGATATCTTTTGAAGACACCTTTTTCGAAGTTCTATTTTCATGGTAGCCCTCCTCATAAAGATATATATTTTGGAACTTGTGCGTGAATGTCAACTATGTCACCGCAAGAAAATCAAATAAAAAAAAAACTTTTAATTTTAGAACAATAATTTATTTGAAAACATTCCAAAGAGTTTTCACAAATGTATTTCAGTTACTTATGAAACAGTAACATGTCAGATATTTATGAAATTACACACAATCAAATAATAATAACTTCTCGGAAATTATCTATTTTTGAAATTTAAGTGTTAGTTTATTTAGAAGTTAGTGACTGTCATGTACTTTTGACTCAAAAGCTATGTCAGACAACTCTGGTCATTTCAACCGTAACAATATTTTGAAAATTTCATATGCTAAGCTACTTTTGATGCTGACTGTACCTACGTGATTTTGAAGGATTTTCCCGACTTTTCGGCGACAGAAAAACACAAAATACCTCCATTGATTTCCAAGTTCAAATCCGTAAAAGGTTGTCAATCCCGTTAATTTAAAAAAAAGCATACAGGTTGGTTTCATACAAAAGACTTCAACGAGAAATTGGTGAAGTATTCTTGTATAAATCCCGACTTTCTGTTTTAATTAAATCGCTAGTTTCCATCCGCCCCACTTAATCTAATACGGGTAAAATTGCTGCAAATAATATTCACTTTCCATTTTTAAGCATTAGGATTTAGGATGTTTCATATTAAGGCGGTACCATGACCGAAAGTGGTGGTGGCTGGTGGTTATGGTGACAAAAGAGAACAAATTAATGAAGATCCTACTATCAGGAAAAAGGCTACTCTCCTTGTAATATGTGATCTCTTTTGACCCCGACGAACTCGCTGTCACACCGTTTTGTCACACTGGTGTGACTACGAAGAATTTTTTTTCCTATTTTCATACTGCACTGGTGTGACTACGAAAATTTTGTTTTCCTATTTTTCACACTGGGGTGGTGTGACTACGAAGAATTTTTTTCCTAATAGGCACACCATGTTGGTTGTGTTGCCATTTGGGGAGGGGGGAGGGGGGGGTTGTCATAATCACCACGGCTTAGGTTCTCGAATGGCGACCGCGTACCGGACGACGTTCCGTGGGCAGACCCCCCACAAAGTGGACCGACGATCTGGTATGTATACGATATAAGTAGGTACGTAATATAAAAAATGGTAAAAACGGTTCACTTCTGCCTTTCAATTTGGATGAAGCAACCAAATTGAACAATGCAAACCTAAAAGTGAATCATTCAATTGCAATGTTCAACCACATTCAATCGCGTAGAAAGAATCGAGCTTGCTCAATATTTTAACATTTGCGTTCAACGTTCAATTGCGCAATTGAACGAAAGTTGAACGTGTAAACATAAGCATTGAATGATTCATTAGATGTTCATTCTTAATGTGCTACAGCGAGAATGTGATGTGATGTAAGATATGATGTGAGAAGTGATATTCAAGTAAGATGTGAAAGCCAGGAAAGCCAAAACAGAAAAGACGACAAATGTCATGTCAAAGGATCATAAATTCATAAATTTCGAAGCAGTATATATGTAAATATCGCATTTTTCATATAACGTTTATTGTCTCAAACTGGTATCAAATTACCAAGTGAGTTACGTAAAGTATGATTTTTTGATAATGGTGTGACGATTAGGAAAAAAATCTTCGTAGTCACACCAGTGTGCAAAATAGGAAAAAAAATCTTCGTAGTCACACCAGTGTGACAAAACGGTGTGACAGCGAGTCCGATGGGCTTTTGACGTATCTAGGTAATATGCTGTTATTAGGGATTTTTATTTAATCCTAAGTGGGTTCATGGTTGTAATTAATTTCCTATCGATATAGTCATAAGTCCAGGGAACAATCCCTAATGCCATGGAACCATGGGTAATTAAAATTACCGTGTGCTACATCACGGCAAAAGGAGGACGAATTCTGTGGCTTTTGGGACGAATTGGGACGAATGTACACGAATCGTTTCCAATAAGCAGATTTTCTCTAGGTGACCTGGTTAAAAAGTCCGCGCCAAGATGTAGGTTAATTATGGCATGGACCAAATCATTCCTTTATATCTTTTGAACGGCGCTTCATTTCGTTTTGATTCCAGGCATTGCGGGTTCTATAAAAAAGGGACAAAATGTTATACTAATCAGATCCTGGC
This sequence comes from Crambus lathoniellus, assembly GCA_949710035.1. Classification (NCBI taxonomy): domain Eukaryota; kingdom Metazoa; phylum Arthropoda; class Insecta; order Lepidoptera; family Crambidae; genus Crambus; species Crambus lathoniellus. The sequence continues at coordinate 22,373,361 of OX453317.1, forward strand.
TAGGTGTTATGGTTCAATAAATATAGCCTGTCCGTGCCATAATGAAGGTTTGCTTTGGCATGGACCATTTAAATCGCTTATATCTTTTCGTCCCCTTTAGAACGAATTCTGAAAATTTGGGACAGAAATAGGACGAAATAGGACAAAATGACCATGTAGTCAGAATTGCGGTTTTAAGAGTGCTCCGCGCCGTAATGTAGCACACAAAATTACCCGGTAATGGGTCCACGGGTAAGAAGTGCTTTCGGTCAGGGTACCGCCTTAAGTAGGTACCTACTACCTACTCTTTCATTCAATTACCTATAAGTCGTTTTACGGGATACCCATACTTATGGAGTAAGTAACAAAAATCTTAAGCTGCAAAACTACAAAATTTTCGTTTTGACATCTGGGTGCACTAACAGGTATACCTATAGGTAGGTATTTCACCCGTGTGGTACCCGTTTCCGTGGGAATAACGATTATGCCTATATTACCTACTCAGGATTATTTCAGCGCACAGGTAGGTTCGAGGGTCCGACGCCGGGAAATATTCCGATCTGTCCCCCTGCTCTGTCCCCATGGGGTGACAGAACGGACAAAAAAGTTTGATCTGTCCCCCTGTTACCGATGAGGGGACAGTTCGAACTTTATTCACCTCCTTAATGTTTTATCTGTCCCCCTATCGGTATTAGGGGGACAGATCAAACCTTTTTATTCCTATTTGTCCCCCATAGAATTAAATATATAAAATAATTATATTTTATTCTTTTTTTATGTTCTTAAAATTAATGCAACCTTTTATTAAATAAAAGACAAAATGGTTTCGGTTTAGTTAGAGTTATTATAACTTTTTACTTAATTTTCCGGAATAATAAGTAGTCTATGCTAATCTCAAGTTTCCAAACTATCCCCGTACCAAATATCACGTCGATCCGTTTTGACGTGAAAGAAGGACAAAAACAAACAAACAAATAAACAAACAAACACACTTTCACATTTATAATATTAGTATGGATTCATTCCTTCCATAGGTTTCTAGGAGTACCTAGTTAAGATTAATTATTACAGAATAATGAGTTACTAACTTTTACCACCGACACCGTACCGATCGAGCGAGCGAGGCGGCATTAGTGTGCGTGATGACGCACACACAGGTGGAACGCTGCGCTAATACCTAATCGTTGCCCGCGTTAAAAGCTCGGTGCAGTCTTAATATATATTCTGGCCATTCAATACTCTATTAGGGATACTTTACTGCATCAAATAAAATTTCAAACGTCCGTCTAATCGTAATTCAAATATCCTATTACTTGCATTGCATCATACTTGGTTTTAGTTGAAACATAATAGGTATACGAAAATTACTTTATCTTATCTTATCTTATCTTTATCTTACTGTCTTTGAATAGGCAAGGGATGCCGGCTGTCATAACTTTACAATAAAAAAGGGCATAAGTACATTTTCATAATTAACTATTTTGCTAAATCTCACCATTATTACTATTTTGTCCCACTATTTTGTCTATGATTTTTATGGTTTGTTAACGTTTTGTGTAAATGTTTCGCGAAAATGTATCTCACAAAAGATGCATCTTAATGTGAATTTATCATACAGGCATTTAAATTTAAACGCATTGAACGGCGGCATTCATCATAAGACTAATGGTTGATTTGCTGTTATTTTAAAAACACGTAGGTAATATTCTTAATAATATATTCATCTTTATGTATCATCATACCAAATAAATAAATAAATAAATATTTTCTTACAATCACACCAATTATCTAAGCCCGTAGTTAATTTCTTAAGAAACTGTGTCTACGTGAACTTGATAACGGATAAATATATACTTAAATACTTTTTTTGTTTGTAAATACATACTTAATATACATAGAAAACACCCAGACCAAGACAAATAGACATGTTCATGCACACAAATATTTGTCTTGTTCGGGAATCGAACCCGAGACCTCTGGCGCAGAAGGCGGGTAGTATACCCCTGCGCCAAATCGGTCATCAAAAATACATGACAAATCATCGCATAACGAAGCAGCACGTTTTCATGGGTAAGCGCCAGTTACACTGAAGCTATATTTTGTGTGCGTTAGAAGAGCGTAGAAACATACAGCTTACGCAAACAAGGATAATGAAGATGGCACGCGTTTACGCTTGTGTTTTAGTTCAGACGCGGCTTCTAGGTGTTATTATTCTAAGAGTTATAAATATTTCTTTTATTTCTCTAATAATTATCAGTCTCAAATCACGAAAGGTACATATTACAGATACAAATTTCCATATTTAAACTTACTATTATAACATCACGAATATTTATCCATCAATCAACATAAAACCATGCTATAAATATAAATCACATTAGATATTGTATTAAAATCAGTCTTCTGATTTGACTTCTTACCTAGTTACTACAAATGAAACCTGGACTAATAAACTAAAAGTAAATATTGAACCGAAACCATTTTCTTTTATTTATTAAAAGGTTGCATTAATTTCAAGAACATAAAAAAAGAATAAAATATAATTATTTTATATATTTAATTCTATGAGGGACAAACAGGAATAAAAAGGTTTGATCTGTCCCCCTAATACCGATAGGGGGACAGATCAAACATTAAGGAGGTGAATAAAGTTCGAACTGTCCCCTCATCGGTAACAGGGGGACAGATCAAACTTTTTTGTCCGTTCTGTCACCCCATGGGGACAGAGCAGGGGGACAGATCGGAATATTTCGACGCCGGTGGGGTAAATGATAAACCGCCTCCCCCCTGATTTTTCAGCTTTTTGGGGACTTGGGGAACTGGGTGAAATGGTCCCGACCTAGGTAACTGATCACCCGTCCGGCTTCGCTGGCGTCCCCCCTATAAATAATAATAATAATAATGTTACTCAGAAAGAATGCAGCTTTCTAATGGTGAAAGAATTTTTGAAATCGGTCCATGAGTACCTTGTTTTTGTGTTTATTCGTTACTAGCGGATCCTCGCGGTTTTACCCGCGTGGTACCCGTTCCCGTGGAAATATCGGGATAAAATATAGCCTATAGTGTGTCACTCGGGAAGAATGTCGCTTTCGAATGGTCAAAGAAATTTCTAAATCAGTCCAGTAGTTTAACAAACAAACAAATAAATCTTTCCTCTTTATAATATTAGTACTTATAGAAGTATACCTACTTAGATAGACAAACAAAAAAAACAATCTTTTCTCTAAGAAGGTAGGTACTTAAATAATATTAGTATGGATAATATGGATAAAGAAAGAGGTAAAGTTTTAAGATAATGTAGGCTCAAGGATTAATCTTTTGAACTCCTGAACACTGAAGTTGGACATCAGCTATAAATTACTCCTGAGTAGCTTATGCTATCTTTTATCCCGATGTTACCACAGGAAGGGGAAACGAAGTTAGTTATAAATTAGGAACGGTGTCAGAATGTGAATATCCAATCCAATAATTACTTGGATATTCACAGTCTTCGCTTTAAGATTTTGATCAGCAGTATCAGACCTAACTGCATTTATTGTCCATGGGGGGAAAGCTGACCAAATCCCGTTATCCGCCGTGAAACCGTAACACTTGCTTCTGCGCGACGCGATGGTATAAACCTTGCTCTTGTCCAAGTCACTTCTTGGGGCCTAATCTAAAGTACAGCGACTATTAATCGCGCGATAAAGCGAAGTTAAAATTAATAATAGCACTTTTTTTTTTATGGCGAGTGCGTTTTCCTACATACTTACTTAAGTACTTACTTAAATAAGATTTCCGTGTATTACAAAATAACGATTAAAAAAACCGCGATTTCAAAGCGCTGTGATATACTTGCCTTGCCTTACCATGTACGCCAGTCAGTCACCGTAGACAAAAAAATATTTTTATAAAAAAACAAAACCGCCTTCTAAAAAACCACATCAAAAAAGTAAGAAATAATTCCTCACCAAATAAATAACGTAAGTACTTTGAAGTCGGGCGTGAAACATGTACAATTTTTTGTTGTTTTTGTTAAAACCCGCCCGACTTCAAAGTACTTACGTTATTTATTTGGTGAGGAATTATTTCTTACTTTTTTGATGTGGTTTTTTAGAAGGCGGTTTTGTTTTTTTATAAAAATAATTTTTATTTCACTCTTTTTAGTGCATCGTGCAGGCAATTTACGTGTTTTCTGGTAAATAGGTATGTGATCAAACTCAAAACCTCCTTTTTCGAAGCCGGTTAAAATACCTTGAGGTATCCCCTTTTTAACAAAACAAGAATCATCTTAATCGGTTTATAAACAAAGGAGTTATGCCTAAAGATACGTATTAAATTCACATAAAGTGGTAACGAAAACGACAGTATTTTCAAGATTTCCTGAAAACTACTGAACCGATTTCAAAATTTCAAAAAATGGGACCAACTTGGAAACTAACCTGATGTAATAACGTTTGAACCATTTCAATCGGTCCAGCCGTCTTCGAGTAATCGGTGGACATACATAAAAAAAAAAAAAAAAAAAAAACATACATACAGACGAATAGAGAACCTCCTCCTTTTTGATTTAGAAGTCGGTTAAAAATCGCGTTAGATCACAAATAATTGCCAGCTTCTGATTTTTTGGAATGTTATAGGAAAAATGTGATAGTAATAACTAACTTATAGAATTGCATTGTAAATGCATAAAAATAATTTAAAAATCTCAATTTTTGGGATGTTGTTAGTATATAGTAGACTTACCAATAGTGTAAAACCAAATTTGCAACCTCGAAAGACCTGTGCTATCTTCGTGGTGCTCGAAAACCCCCGGATTTTTGAACATACAGGAGCACAGAATATAATAATAGTACTAAGGACAGGAGTTGTTGTTGCGCTCAAATTGTCGATAATTTTATTTTCTTTCAAAGTGTCATAGATGGCTTTGCTATAAAATGCATATTTTGAAAGTTGTAAGCCAAAAACTTAAAAAAGTCCGAAAATTCCGAGGTTTTTCGAGCACCACGAAGCTAGCACAGCGCATAGGTCTTTCAAGGTTGCAAATTTGGTTTTACACTATAAGGAAACATCCCAAAAAGTCAGGACCTGGCAATTATTAGCGACCTAGAATGTTTTAGATGACTGGCCTAATGAGCTAATAGCTAAGTTACATACCTAAACAACAAGAGGGCGCTATAGGTACTTACCTACCACAAAACCACAAGTAAAACGGGGTAAATAGAACGGCTGGGGTGAATAGACACAAAATTAAAACGGGGTTTTCAAACTATTTCCATAGACATAAAAAAAAACAAAATAAATAAATTTTAAACAAGATTTTATATTATTTTTTATGCATTTACAATGCAATTTTTGTAAGTATAGGAAAAATGTGATAGCAAAAAACCACGAGCCCTATAAGTAGCTTTCAGGCGGGATTCGAACCCGCGCCTCCGGGAATCCGGCCCGATGCTCTGACCAACTAAGCTACCGAAAGGCCTACACGACTCGTCGAATTTTGCTATCACTTGTTACGCTGTAGGCCAGCGTTGCTTCATCAATGTGAGGAAACCCTCGCATCCGAAAGAAACATTTTTACAAATGTTTAACAATCGATTACGATGAAACATAGAGATTTTATATTATTTTTTATGCATTTACAATGCAATTTTTGTAAGTATAGGAAAAAACTTCCTATACTTACAAAAATTGCATTGTAAATGCAATTTTTGTAAGTAATAGGAAAAAACTTCGACGAGTCGTGTAGGCCTTTCGGTAGCTTAGTTGGTCAGAGCATCGGGCCGGATTCCCGGAGGCGCGGGTTCGAATCCCGCCTGAAAGCTACTTATAGGGCTCGTGGTTTTTTACTATCACATTTTTCCTATAAATTTTAAACAAGTTTTTTATGTTTAGGCTAGTCAAAATTGACATCAAACCGTTAGTACTATTATATATTCTGTGATCAAACATCGCAATCGCGCATGTAGAGTGCTCGTCAGATAAGTCTGCGCGCGGTAAAAATCGAATACTAATCTTTTCTATAACATAAGAACAAAAAAATGCACTGTAACTAGCGCCAAAAACGCGCCAGTCACGCGCAGAGTTATCTGACACACACTCTATTTACGATTTTTTTATAATATAAACATATTATGTTGTTTGGTTCCTTGAGAGTAGTTTACACCCAAGTTTGCAACCCTGAAAACACTGTGCTAACCCCCTTGGTGTCGAAAAAAAAAAACAAAAAAAAAACTGCAAAATTTCGGTACTTGTTTCAGATTTTTAAACTACCCTAAGTAGGTAAGCGTTTTTCATATTGTATGGTCTGCTTGTTAATTTAATAAAGCTAACTGAATTTACTACAATTTGAGCTTAACCTCAGCACTCTCGGTCCATTCGTTGCAGAGATACAGCTAGTCAAATGTAGGTAGGCATTTTTTCAAAGTGAAAATTTTGTGTTTGTGTCATTTTGTGTTGTTTTGGGTCGGCATAATTATGGTGTTGGGTCGTCCACATTCTTGTCCACCTCATCCAGGACGATACATGGCGTTGTTGCAAATTCGACAGTGGCAAAAGGCAGCCAGGCAGCCGGCGCCGGCGGCCGTGGCAGTGTTCCCTCATCTCCACCGTAGAGGGTCATCAAGATCTTCGCGCCAGCATTTTCTATTTCTTCCTTGTTGGAGTTTGGATCAAGGAAAATGCTGGCGAGGTCTTTCCAGTTGGAGTTTTTTTAAAGAGGACGTTGCACCACTTCATCTTGCCTTGCCAGAAAAGGGCAGAGGTTGTGTCACACCCATTGATGGCATGCAGAAATAAAACCATCCCGCGTGGAACCTGCATTTCTCTAGAAAGGAATTTGCTGGATATTGGATGTAGTCTGATCCACCTCTACTGCCTTTTCGAGCTCTGTGGGAGAATCGCCCATCTTTGACTTGCTGTATCTTCGCAACCAATGGTCATAGTGTGCTCAGGTTTCGCTCAAATTGTAGCAAATTTAGTTATCTACTTATAATCACTACATAGTATAAAACAAAGTCGCTTTCTCTGTCCCTATGTCCCTTTGTATGCTTAAATCTTTGAAACTACGCAACGGATTTTGATGCGTTTTTTTTTATCACTTCACTACATAGTATAAAACAAAGTCGCTTTCTCTGTCCCTATGTCCCTTTGTATGCTTAAATCTTTGAAACTACGCAACGGATTTTGATGCGTTTTCTTTTAATAGATAGAGTGATTCAAGAGGAAGGTTTATATGTACTTTTTATCCCGATATTCCCACGGGAACGGGAACCACGCGGGTGAAACCGCGGGCGGCCGCTAGTAATATTATAAAGAGGAAAGATTTGATTGTTTGTTTGCATCGTATAGGGTCCGAAACTACTGGACCGATTTAGAAAATTCTTTTAGCATTAGAAAGCTACATTCTTCCCAAGTGACATAGGCTATATTTTATCCCGATTTTCCCACGGGAACGGGTACCACGCGGGTGAAACCGCGAGGATCCGCTAGTCTTTATTAAAGTGCAGAACAACAATACTTCAAAAACGCTTCCTTAAGGTGGTTTTTTCGAAAAAAACTGAAACAAGTGCACAATTTTCGCATTTTCCGAGCACCATGGGGGCAGCATAGGGTTTTCAGGGTTGCAAACTAGGGTGCTAACTAATCTCATATAAAAAATCGTACCTTTTTTGTGTCGATATTGACTTGCCTAGTTTTAAAGGGCAGCATTTCAAACAATAAGACTAAGGAAATAAGTATTATTAAAAAACCCGTTTTAATTTCGTGTCTATTTACCTCACCCCAGCAGTTCTATTCACCCCGTTTTACTACGCAGTATTAGCTCCCGTCTTTTAAATTACATTGTAACCTTATAAAATTGTAACCGAGGTGTTATTTGACACTTCTGCATATAAGGGTTAGGTAGATAACTCACCAGTGGTGACGTGTACCTACATATATGTTTTGAAAAATTCGTTAACGCATTATTAAAATAATGTTGATTAAAAATACGGACCTTTACCACACCTATACCCTGGAGGACTACCGGCTAAAACATATGGATATGGACATGGGCTTCAACTGTCATTTGAACTCTATAATTTGATAGATTTTTGCTGCTTTGTTCTGTTGAACATTGCTAGCTAGCTATCGTTATACCCATCGTCACTAAACAGGGAATTGATAGCGGCAATTTTTTATATAAAATTGGCTTAAAGTTCCAAAAAACGTATGAAGTTCATAACCATAAAGTTACGCGGTAGCCGACCTGTTCTGCGTATAATAGGCATTATGACATACATTAGTACTTGGTGGACTGATCTAAGGCAATAATAACTGTAAGTAATACACAAAAACCCTTCGTGCGGTTCGATTTCGTGAATCCACTATTTTTGTACTACCTAATGCTATGCTTTGCTATAATTACATACATAACCAGATCCTTGTTTATACAGATCCCTGCCGGCCTAGCATGAGCGGCTTATGACGCGATATGATATAGCACGTCATGCTGTCTTGCTTACCATATCGCGTGTTATAAGCCGCTCATGCCGGCTCGAATACATTACTATACCTACTTACTTCATCACGGTTCCGTATCAAATGTAAGTCCCCTAAAGTGCGATGCGACCGTGCATTTCCGAGGACCGATTGTAACGCAAACATTACTATAGCGTTCAATCCAAGTTTTGATCTATACCTATGTCGTTTTGAGCGTGACCGACACTGCTAATGCAAACGTGTGTAGTAAAATTCCACGTTTACAATTACAAGCACTAGCGGTACCGGTACCGTTCGTTGTCGTTTAAACTGTGGTCCATAGGGTCCTTATTAATTCCCTACTTATGCAGGAAAACTGACTAATATCTCTCTTCGTATGTATACCTATGTGTATACAGGGTTGATACAAATCAGACTGATCACGTGATCGATTCAGTATGGAAAGTTCAAAAATTTTTGTCGTCTTTCGACCCATGTTTCTAGAAGAAAGTTGTTCACTTACCGATTCTGAGACGAGCTTAAAAATTTGGATGGTGTTCAAAAATTAACCCTGTATAACATAGGATTGGTAGGAATTATATGTATCAAGGATTCATTTTATAATGTAGATCGTAGGCGAACACGAAATGAGAAGTAATGCCGGAAATACACGACTAATTGCTTAGCTAGTAACTCTGGCTTTGTTTATTGTTTAATTGTATATGTCGTAGGATTATTTGATAAACCGATTTTTGGCATAACTTCGGGTTTTTTTTAAATCCCTAGGATATAAATCCTAGAGATTTTGATTTCGAAAAAAACCGGTTAATAAGATAATGGAGAAAACGTTTGGCTTTGTTTATTGTTTAACTAGCTTTCCGCTCGCGGCTTCGCCCGCGTGGACTAGGTACATGACGTTATCCCGCGCGAATTCGAATAACAGAACCTCTAATTCATTGATTGAAAACGAATGCACGACACACAATAAACATCCAATTTTTTTGCAACTAAAACTTCCGATTCATTTGACAATCAACTAAATGCAACAAAAACTATTTATTAATTTGACAATCAACTAAATAAAAATTTCGAGGAAAGGAAAAACATATGAATTCAAAATGTAAAGTTATCGTTTAAAGTAACACAAGTATGTAAGACCATCTAAAAATGTGGTAAATCCATGGTTTCCTTGTTTTCTAAATATTTTTAATTATATTCAAGTGATTCGTATTAGTGAATTAGAGGTTCTGTTATTCGAGATCGCGTGGCTTCGGTGCTAAGTTTTTCGTGGTGGCGTGCATTCGTTGTTAAGTGATTCGTATTAGTAAACTTACGGGGACGTGGTATTCGGTGTTCCATTTTTCGAAGTCAGGTATCACACTCTTTCAATTTTATATGAGCAGTCAGAGTGTTCAAATTTATCTAAGCAAACAAAGCTCTCAAAATATCTGTGCATTATGGTGTTGTACAAATTGGTTTTTCAGATCTTTTTGACTACTCTAGACGCTTATATAAATTTGACGCTGACTGTACCCCGATTCTCCTTTGTAGGTACTTACAAACTAGTACAATACTTTCAAAGCGAACAATACCTAAAGGTTTCAATCAAGTAGGCTATGCACCATGTCAGCATATTTTTGTGCATCATAACTTAAAATATAAGTACTTAAAATATATTAAATTCATAACAGCCACACACCAAGCAACGTTCGCGTATTACAAGCGTATTGATGCTTAGTGTGGGACGGACGAAAATATCTCCACTCCATGTATTGATCCGGTGTTGTGCGCAAACTCGCTAAATAAAGATAAGACGACCGCTCGCAGGCGAGTTGTTTGCGCCGTTGCTTGCCATTGCCAGTTTGGTTTGGTTCAGAGCTGTGTGCGGTCGGCTATGCGACACGAATCACGAATTCACGATATAACAACGTGACTGAACAAACGTTTATCATCGAGTGTACGTCAGCAGTTGAGTCGCGATAACGATTGCTTAGTTAGAGCATTCAAGCGAAGGACGCTACTTTATAATATTATGTAGGTAGGTGCTACGTTGCCGTTGCTTCAACTGAGAACGTAACTCCTACGTTATAAAGTTAAATGAAATGGAAGTTTCATAACTTAGTTTGTTATTTTCGGTTTTGTTGTTTGTTATAGTTCTGGGAAAATGTTTCACAAAGTATTTTTGTATGAGACAATGAATGATCCATCCTTCCTCGGACATGGGAACTAGACTATTTTCAATTCAACAATATTTATATTGATACTGCGAAACATTTTCTCCACCTTTAAGTTTTTGTATACCATTCCAATGTACTTAGCTTGTTACCGAACCAAATAATTGTATTTTTTTACGTTTTGATTAAATATAGATAGAATAACAAAAATGTACTTAGTTATTATTTTAACACCTAGCTATTGTTTACCTTCCTCATACAGTGTACTGCTTAATCGACTGCAAGTAAATTATGCAACGTCAAATAATAATGCAGTTTCAAAACATTGCATTGGTTCTAATGACACATCTTGAAGTCTGAGCTGACTCATCAGTGATGCAACAGCGTAAGCTGCCGTTACATTATCAAGAAATTGAACGAAATTTTTGAAGGGTTCTCATCACTACATAGTATAAAACAAAGTCGCTTTCTCTGTCCCTATGTCCCTTTGTATGCTTAAATCTTTGAAACTACGCAACGGATTTTGATGCGTTTTTTTTTTAATAGTTAGAGTGATTCAAGAGGAAGGTTTATATGTACTTTTTATCCCGATATTCCCACGGGAACGGGAACCACGCGGGTGAAACCGCGGGCGGCCGCTAGTATTTAAATAAAACCATATGCCCTATATGGTGCCTTGTCTCCCCCATCTTACCCAAGGCCACAAACAATATTACCCCTTGTTACCAGGGGAGCCAAGCCCACGAAGGGGCGTTTCCATAAAGGAACCGAGCGGTGTCATCCATATATTTAACACGGAAAAGGAACTTTTAACCCTTCATGAAATTCCCAAGGCTATTACATATTACATAACGCAAAACGTAGGTCTGCTAATCTTCATCCAATGTATATTGCTACTTTCAAAAAGTGATGACTACACTAACTTTACGTTGTATGATTGCCTTTCATATTAGATCGAAGACTCGATTTCACATACCGCAGCAGCAAGACAAATTTGGGTCAGTCAGTGCAGTCATCAGTATCGAAAACAAGCAAAAACCCAACGCAGATTTGCCCGTAGCGCCATCTAGTTTGGCGTCTTGAAAACAATGTGTTGCGTGCTACGAGTATATCCGGCCGCCATAAACTAATTCCTAGAGGGCGTTGTCGCGACTGTAAGCACCTAAACTACGGAATAAGAAAGAGAAAAATTTACAAATAAAATACTTTTCTGGGTATAGCCTAAAGGGCGAACAAATGAAAACCGGGATGAACTTTCAAATTTTTCTTTAATCAATAATTTAAAGCTTACAGAGACATTTTCTCCAGTTAAATTACGTAAGCGCCTCATTCCGGGTAAACTGAAATTTCGCCACTATACCACTACGACCGAACGCGGCGGGCATCTAATGCGCGCCCGTCGGTATCGCGATAAACAAACTAAACACTCCACGGTAAAGTCCTTATTAGTTTTATTTTCATCTCAATCGAACCAAATCACAGCTCTGGCCAGATAGCAGAGTGGCAACAAGGCGAGTTTTAATGTACAGCCGACTGTTTACCACTAAATACTCTTGTCTTGAAGTTGATGCGACCACATAGTGACTTCTTAATAAACCAAAATTATCAGAACATCGCAGGTGCCATGACGACTAGTAAAAAAAAACCATAATTAACACGAACCATGCTAATTTAAATGCAACCAACAACCATGTAAATATAATAATTTCACAACTACGCTTTCAACTATTAAACATATTTCCATTGATTTTTGATCAACAACGATTTTAACTGCCGTCTCAGACCAATGTAAACATCGAAGCACTTTACAAATTCACTACAGCTGCACTTCAAGTAACGACAAAGTTATTCCCGCAATCTGGCCAAAGCACTATACGTATTACGTATGCATGACTAAAGGTGCGTATCCACCGATAAAGTTTGACAACTTTCGTCACCAACACGACCACGATCATATCCATATGGGCTTTATTTGACATTTGAATACATTATGCCCATATATGGAGTTTGACATATTATTATTATGAACTTCAAATGTCAAATGAAGCTCATGCCCATACACATCCTTATTTTTTTGCCGGCAGCCCCCGTGTCGTCTACACAAAAGTTGTCGACATTTGCTCGGTGGAGACCCGGCTTTATGTCAACTCGTCCACACAAATTACAAAGGCATATGGGAAGGTTTGAAGCGCGCACGCTCGACACGTTGAGCGGATCTATGGACGGTAACCTACGCGATCCTGACCGGTGGCTTCAAATAATAATTGACGTAATGACATTTCTAGTTTTATGTTAGCAACTCGCGGAATCGAAATTTCAGAGATCTTTTGAATCCAAAGATTCGACTACACCTAGCTTAGTGCATAGGTACCTTATGACTGCCACGGTCTTCTATATAAGACAAACGTTTTTGTGTTCTAAACGCCACAACTTTATTAGAAGACAATATTATCTAATAATTTATTTTGTTGTTTTCTATAGAAGACAAAATAAAATAACAAAATAAATTATTAGATATTGTCTTACAATAAAAGTCGTGGCGTTTAGAACACAGAAACGTTTGTTTTCTATAGAAGACCTTGGCGGTCAAAAGGTGTTGTCTTTTGAATAATAGTTGATTAACCACTCGATCTAAAGCTGGGTTTCGATCGGCGAAGCGAAAATGGGGTGGAAATGAGCGAGCTTTTAAATCAATTTTAATGGTACAATCAGCAGCGCGGCAAGCTTTTAAAACTGTCTTTTCTCGGATAAATTTTAAACATTGAAAGTGTTACAATTTAGCTTTAAACTACATTATTCCCCATTCACTCCTCGCCGAAGAATAACCACACTTGGTAAAGTCGCTAACAGAAAAACATATTCTCTTTGCTTCAAATACGTATGGGTAACAAAAATGCGTACAAAGAACCGTAGTCACATACCCACTCACTCATTCACTCACTCAATCTTCACTACTATCGACAATCTTGAAAGGTAGGGTAAACTGTCCTTATTGTTGCCAGCCATCTTATTATTGATACTCTATAGTAAAGATAAAATGGCAAAACTAAAGGCATATTTTACAATATAAATAATACTATCTCTATTTAAATACATACTGAACTTGAGTACCTTATCTTTTTTTTTCCTTGTTTTTAAGGTTAGCTTTAGGGTGTCAATAATATGACGGATGTCAACAATTAGGGTAGTTTACCCTACTTGTAAGAAAGAGGTCTCTTAGTTTTCAAAATAATTTTCACAAAAACCATTAAACCGTCAACGAAATCATAGTCCAAAGTTATAGCTGACAGTGGGCCAAATAATAAGACTATGTGGCTTGAGTAGAGGCCAAAACTTAGACACTACACATTAATATGACTACAAAAAAATACATCAAAAATATGCCTGCCATCAGCTACCTCGTATTCTTGTAAAAAGACAAATTTTCAATCACTTGGCTAGTCCGAAAGTAAATCCGTCATAGACATCGAGTTACAAATACATGTTTATAGCTTACACCGGCGTCGGGGTCAAAACGACCGCAATATTTCGACTCCAGTGTCTGCACGTGATAGTTGCGATTAACAGTAACCCTACTTCATAAACATTTCATTTTCTTTGTTCGTACTAGTGTCGGTATATATTTACAATTGACTTTTTTAAACACATTACAATTTGAGGTATTCAATAATATTACGCCTTTTATACCATTCAGTGTTTGCACTAGAGTTTTAGACATGTTCGACTTACCGTTAATATCTCATCATGTGACAATCTTGAAAGGATCATGTCGGACTCAATAAGACGTTTGTTTCATCATCAAAAATGTGTCTTGATAATCTTCACAAAACCAACATGTTTTTATTGCTTTAATCAAAGCAATGAATGTATTGTTTTTCATTTAGTTGTCTAGGAGTTAGGAGCGATAATACCAAACTATAGTTAATAACGAAAACGGTATAATTAATGACCATACTTAGAGATTTTCACAAGACTGGGCATTTCCGAGATCAGATCCGCGCATATCTTGGGGCGAACGCCCTTAATTCGACAATTGTAAAATGAATACTATCCTTTTTATCTAAGACTTAAGAAATGAGTGAGTTTTTTATAGTGCGCCCCAAGATATGCGCAGAAAAACAGAGAAAATTCACAACGCTGATGTTAGTAAACGCGTGTTTTGCCGCTATTTACTTTAAATTTCATGTTCGTGTTCAGATTCGTTAGTTTCAGCGTCCGTGTCATTGTGTGACGTCAAATGAGCGCCAAGCTTGCTGGCGCCGTGTCAGAAGTCACTTCGTTTCTAGTTTTGTTTCATCGTTTTTTAGCAAAAATAATCACCACAAATGTCCGTACATTTTACAATTTGGGAGCTTCGCGGCATCACTGTGTAGTCCTAACTTTAAATCACGAGCGACGTCGCCCGTTCACTACGATAGCCTCTTTTGAAGACTATTCACTTTGATTGTAACCCTACGTCACTTTTATAATAGTAAGTTATTTTTTATAATACTCTATAATCTACTGTTAATAATTGTTGTTGCAACTTAACTCGGATGAATTTTGAGTGGAGTTAAGTTGGTTTTTATAAACTGTCACTATAATTTATGAGGAGTTACTATCACTTTCGGTAGAATTTTTTAGTCTTACACGTTTGGCTGAGCAATCGAGTTTAGAGTTCTTGGAAAGAGTTCTTCCACCGTATAGTATGCATGTTTTGCATGCATTATTTTCACAAGATTTATTTCTCATTACAGAAAACAACCATTTTCTCTTTGAACTTTTTCTAATACTGGTTTCAAACCGGTATGATAATGACGCACACTTTTCACGAATCACCCCACAAATACGATAAAAAAACCTCTCCACAAAACAAGTGACGTAGGACCCAATCCGCCGCACTAGAACCATTTCATTGAGGGATGACAACGTTACAGAATCACTAGGGGACAGCACGAGAGAGAACAGTGACGCAGATACGGTCCGCACTATCAGCCAATGGGAGTCGGGGAGGGCGACATCGCCAGTATATAAGCGGGCGTCGGCGGCGGCGGCAGTCAGTTGCGCAGCGGCGGCGCGGGCGAGTGGTGGTGGCGCTCCAGGTCCTCGAGC
Source organism: Crambus lathoniellus (assembly GCA_949710035.1). Taxonomy (NCBI): domain Eukaryota; kingdom Metazoa; phylum Arthropoda; class Insecta; order Lepidoptera; family Crambidae; genus Crambus; species Crambus lathoniellus. Next base: position 22,389,044 of record OX453317.1, read on the forward strand.
GAGAGCGCGTTGGGCACGTGCACGGAGGGCAGCTTGCCGGCCGACGCGCGCGCCAGCAGCTCGGGCGAGAACCACCGCGCCAGCTGGTTGTCGCCGCCGCCCGACCCTAGGCCGCCGCCGCCCATTTCTGTGGACAACACTTGCAGATCTTACCATCAGGAAATAACACAATAAATGTTTCTTATTGGCGGACACAACACGACATCAGTGGACGCATTTTTCTATGAAATTGTATAGTACGCTGTCTCATTAGCATATTTTTAACCGCCTCTGCGGCTTAAGTGCCCCGGTAACGATCAATCGTCATTCGTCAATTGTTACGTGATTGACCGTTTCAATTGAAGGTGCGAATGATGGAGCTTCATTCGATGCGTCAATTGCGCGTCAATTGCTCGCGCCATGTTTCTCATCGAAAAACCTGTCAATCGCACAACGAGACGATCAATTGGTAGCGTCATTCGCGATTGTCAATGGGCTTTCCATCATTCGCATCAATCACGTAGTTTCGAATGACAATCGCTTCAATTGCCTCTGTAGACGATCATTTGGTCCTCCAATGACGTAAACATTGTCAATTGCGAATGATCGTTACCGGGGCACTTTACCATCAGAAAATAACACAATGAATGTTTAACCATTGGCGGACACAACACGACACCCAAAAGCGACATCAGCAGACGCATTTTTCTATGAAATTGTAGTACGCTGTCTCATTAGCATATTTTTAACCGCCTCTGCGGCTTACGGCAGAAATAATAAAATCAATCTACAGATAGGGATAGGCATGATCCAGATTAGTCCAGGTATTGCTAGGTGTTGCCTAGCAACTAATGTGGATCATGCCTATCCTTATTTGTGGATAGATTATTAATTCTGGCCGTAAGTGGTTGAACACCGCCGATTTCAGAGCCAGAGGTCCCGGGTTCGATTCCCAGTGGGGGTATAATATTGTATTCGGTTTGGTTGGTGGCAGGACTTGTATAACAATAATGTTTTCAACATTATTGTTCCATTATTGTGACCATCAGTAGTGTTGTGAAAAAAGTACACGTTTCTTGTAACAAGTGTGTAAAAACACTACAATTAAAACACGATTTTGATACGCTTATGACCTAACGTTAGCAGACTCTACACCCTGTGCTCTAGCAGTGAGAATGCACATAAGATGCATGAAGTGGTAGAATAGAACTCACCGCTGAGGCGGTTCTGATGCGAGTGCACAAGCAGCTGCTGCAGGGTGGCGCCGCCGCGCGACATGTTGCTCATATTGTTGTACTGCAAATAAAAACATGTTCATTTTAACACGCTGTTATTATTGAAAAATAAATATTAGAAATAACGACCCATCCTCCAAGTAGCTCCGCCGGGAATCGAACCCGGGACCTTCTACTGTCCGGGCGAATGCTCTGACCGCTGAGCTACGGAGTCGTTGTTCGTCGTTCTAATATTTTATTTTCAATACTAAAAATTGCATTGTGAATACAAAAAAGTAAAAGTAATACGGTTTTATTAGCTTCACCTGTTGTAACTAACTACTTAGGTCACAATGTAAGAAAATCTTGGAATACAATTATAACCTACTTCTAAATTGTCGTATCGATATGAAACTTTGCAAGTTTATAGGAATCCGATGACAATTCAATAATTTGCTACAATCGAGCTGATCTGATGATGGAGTCAGGAGATGGGCAATAGAACTCTTCATTAGCTTCAAGGAAAACCATTAAGTATGGGCTCATTTGTTTCGTTCTGATGAGACATATTCGCTACACTTGGAGGGTCTGATTATATAAAAGTGTTTTTTTAGTTTTTTTTAACTTAGTAGTTCTTCATTTATTTATAATAATAGTTGCAAGGTATACCTTTTTCCGACATCGAATCAGAAATTATCACAAAAGAATGTATTTCCTTTTCAACAAATCAAAGTAAAACTTGAAAGACGCTAAAAAGGAAACAGTTAAAAACTGTTCTCCTACCATTAACGGTCTGCGCAGGACAAGGGACTTTTGTCCGCCGACATAACCTAAAAGTCGCTGCGAATTCAACGAAAAGTATGGTTATTCTGCCCATGAACCTTAGCGACTCCCGACTTCCTCGCTAGACCGTCACGAAAGGAATAACCGTTGATATACGTTAAATTCGCGCCGAAAGTTACCATATTGTGTCCTTTCGCCGTTATTCGAAGCCTAGGTAAACATATTTTGAGAAAGCCCTTTCCGTTTCCGTTCGACATCAATTTTCCTATTGGTCAATTTTACCCACGTGACGTCACTTCCGTAACGTCATCATAAGTCACGTGATACGAGTTCACCTTTTAGCAACGGCGGAGGATTTGTGTCATTGGCGTCCATTTTTCGCAACCGTTCACATCTAGTCATAAACGCTGTTAGCGTTCGAAATTTAAAAATTTAAAAATTTGTACGAGTGGTTCTTTTATTTTACTTTCTCGGATAAAGTAATATTATTATTTATGAATATTGTTCGAATTTTAAAAGAGCGTGCCTGTGAGTGAGCGCGCGAAAACATGGCGGGTCGGGCTCGAGGTCCACCTGTTAATTTCAAAGTACCTATCGTGGAAATCCAACGCATTTAGGACGACGAGATGGAGTATCAGGTTTATTGGCACATAGGAATTGAGGTAATTTAACACCTCGCCAGGTCAGTGAAAGTTTTGATTTTTATTTTCTTACCCACAAGCAAGTAAGAAATTTTAGATTTTCTCACCATGAAAAATCTGTTCATATGATAGTTAGTAGCGAGATTTTGCGATCTGCGCTGAGAGATTATATCATAATCATAATCATTTATGTCAAATAGATTTCCTTTTAATAATGATACAATGTGATTTAGGGATTTTGAAAGGATCGGGAAGTATACAGTGGGTCTCGGCTCCCGTCGTCGCCCGTGCTTGACCTTGACACACTTTTCTCTTGTTTAGTTTATAAATCCTATTTTACAATTTGTACCGACTTCTTGTGGCGATTTATTGTTACGAAAGCATTTTTAAGTACCTACATTTTCTTTAATGGTTATCATGTCCATTGGAAAAGTATCATTGCAGTTCGAAAATAATGTCAGTATAGTCGAGTGGTATAGCACTAATTTTGTTAAGTTGCTTTTGTTTCAACGTTTTGTTTTTGATCATGTATCTATACCGGCACATAGTGTGTGATTACTGTTATACTTTTATTACTCCCATGTCTGTATGTGAGTGCTACCTGCATTAAAAATGAGAACAAGCGTCGCTATGTATGTATTAACTAACCAACAAGTGCAAGGCAAATAATATTTTAAAGGGAATAGTGTATTTAATTTAATGATTTTAAAAGTACATACTGTTGTTGCAAAAGTTTATTCTAAATACTTTCTACAGTTGACCCTTGCCCCTTTTAGGGAGAGTTTATGTGGGTCGTGTAATGTAGCATGGAGCAAATGATTTGATATTGAAAAATGGGGTGCTCAGCCCCCCCGAACACCCCTACCATTGGTTCGATAATGTTTTATTAATGGATACGTAATTGGATTCATTATCCCTGACATTTTTAATATGATATTCAATGCAGATTTTAAGCTGTGGTTACATTAAAAAAAAAAAAAAAAAAAAAAAAAACATAGCCTGCTTACGCAAGTAACGGGCGGCATTTCCTGCTTACGCAAGTATCAGGGTGCAATGTTTTTGACAATAAGCATTATGAATCTTTTTATTTTTAAAATTAATTAAATTAGCCTGCTTACGCAAGTAACGGGTGGCATTTCCTGCTTACGCAAGTATCAGGGTGCAATGTTTTTGACAATAAGCATTATAATCTTTTTATTTTTTTTGGATTACGAAATATTATTAGTGCCGTCAATGCCATAATTAAGATTGAAAGTAAAAACTGTATATTCAAATAAATATAAGTAAAAAGGGGGGGGGGGGGTATAGGTATATCGACTACACATACCTTTCATGTTTATATGCGAACAAGCCCCGCTAGTATTAGGCACGCTGGAAGCTGTGCTTGGCACTAATAGTTCATATATTGATTGAAATACTGCGGTGGCTCCCTATGGGCACCAGTGATAGCAATAATTAGTATTTTAACGAATAATAGGTACCTACTGACTAGAAGCTATGCAGTCAAAGTAATTATGCTATAAAGCCAGTTGGGATATTGCGATTCTGACTTTTAGTGTAATCTGACATTCTGCGATTTCTGATAATGCGTGTCTGGCGTTTTGCGTATCTGAAAGAGCCTGACAGTCTGACATAGCTGTAAGGAACAGCACGAGCCGATCGGGTCTGCCCTTTCGACTGTTTCATACCTAAATTTAGTTTAGATTAAGTAAATGTGTACCTATTGTTAATGCAGAACACCGAATAAATTATTACTTTACTTTATTTCATCAGTAGAATGTTTTTATAGGCAATAGTTATTTTAGCCGTCTAGAAGAGTGAAGTCATCTGATACAGGAATTGTTTATGCTTACTCATCGTCATGTATAAACATGGCAGGCTGCTCCATGGCACCGTAGATTTATATTGTGAGACGAATTCTGACGATCACGGTCTTTTAAAATGGCAAAACTAGGTAGGTATATATACCATATTTTGTTGCCTGTAATACAGATCAACCTACAACGGGCAATAGCAGTCAACGTTACCGATATTATTTTTCCTGTGCTCATGTAACTCATGTAATTGTGTATGTAATGATGTTGAAAATGTAAACCTTTTGTTATCATGATATAAACTATTCATGTATTCAGTCAAAAGTACTTGTACGTAAATGATTTTGACTGTCTTAAAAAATAGAAAAATTACGCCTTTCCAGGCTAGAATGAATGCAGTTTGGAGATTGACAGGGTCTACAACAATGATATTGTCTACAAAGACATCTTTTTATGAACCTTTAATGAATCATTATCATAAAAATTAGATAAATTATGAATTTTTTGGAAAGAATAAGTAAAAATGGGTTTCTGAGATTTATTTCGCAAGGACACGGACCCATACAAATGTAAAATTAGTAGATCAGATCATTGATAATAATTTACGAGTTTTCAGATTGACAGTCGCTCCACAAGAACACTGTCTTGTACAATAGCAAAATTATGCCCTTAGGGCAAGCATTAGGGCAACTAAAAGAAGTTGCTCGGTTTTTCGTTGATGAGGAGATGAAAAGAAGTCTCTTATGTTTCTGATAAACAATGTCTTTGGTGAGTTTTAATATATATATATATTTTTAGTTCATTATGTTAGAATTGTTTGTATTCATTACGAAGTTATATAATGTGCCCGGTTAACCCATTTTTACTAAATGGATGGGTATAATGAGCCATAAATCAATGAAATTTTTTAATTTTGTATATTCATGTTTCTTTGCTAGATTGGATATAACTATTTAAGATGTTCCGTGTAGCTAAATTGACAGTAATTAACGGGAGTTTTTCATTGGTTCGATAGTAATTAATAATAAGAGAAACGCGTCTTTAGAATGGCAGTCTATATAAAAAAATGTGTCCTGCAATGCAACTTGGGACCGTGTCGGTAAAATATATGAAGTGAAACTGTCATTATCGACCATTACCAGTCATTTTCGTTGTCATTATTATATTTATATGTATAGTTACAGTTAAAAAGTCTTGAATGGGTGGTAGGAAAATATTGACGATTCATAAGTACCTACATGCTTATTATATGTCTATGTGAATAAATCAATATTTGATTGATTGATAGATATAAGTAGTAGATAAAGTTATGACAAAATATTGCAAATCTTTTGCAATTTATCTTTTAGAGTTACATTAATCCGATTTGTATGCAAATGAGATTTGTTACAAAATAGCAGATGCTTTAAAGAAGTTAATATACGAACTACTTTTGTTTTGATCTTGTAAAATAAGGCATGTGCTTACATTATTTTCAGAAATTTACTTGACCTTTATACATGATCGCTCTTTTTGCCAGACCAGTAAGACAAGCCGGCACAAGTAGTTTAGGATGTTATACATATAACATCCTGCGATCTGCGATCCTATTTATTCGAATAATGTTAACGTTAATTTTTGCAATCAAACTTTAATGCATCTTGCACTGCACAAACATAGCAATAGTTGACTTCTTCTCTAGCACAGAGCTTTAAATAATGTCTTTTCTCTTGAATTTGGTGTAGGTAGTGAGTCAACAGTATAACTGCCAAAAATAACGTCGTGGGTTCGATATTTTAAGTATAATATTATGTTTAATTGATCGAAGTGTTTTGTATGTAACACAACCATGTATTTACAAAATACATGTTTATTTATTTATTTAATTCTTCATGCACTAATTACAGTACATAGGTGGACTTAATGCTTCGCACCCTACAGAACCATAAGAATTACGACTTGGGCATCTTGGCCATAGGACAAGCTTTTCTTAGATTGGGGCTACACAGTGGTATATTAAAATTCCCCAAATTATTTATTTTAGTATATTTCCTATGAATAATAATTTCCCTATAGCGGTAAAGGATATACTGAGAAACAGTCGTCAGCTTCGTAACAATGCTAGTGCTCGGGAGTTTAGCGTGTCACTAGCAGGTGTAACATAATAATTTAAAGCAACATGATTTTACAGTTAGGGAAGATAAGAGTCTTGTGCTTATGGTTTCTTGTGCCGAAAGTTTTTACAATTATTATATTGTACTTATATTTTGCTTTATTATGTGTTTTCAGATCATATTGTATCGATGTTATATCAGAAGAGACTTAGCCAAAAGATTTTCAGATGTTTTTGCTTCAAAAATATATAAGGGATAGCACAAGTTGTGTTAATGTAATGTTTGTTTCTTTTCAGTTTTTGAATATTTCAAGAATATGTAAATGATTTATGTAACATAGTTTACATATTTATGAATAAGGTTTGATAGATTGAGCATAAGTATACATTTTATTTTCTTTTCAATCATGTTCAGTCCGTGCTCATATTTTCATTATATAGGTACTTACGTACTATTGTATGACATACTTGAATGTTTGATAGTAATAGCATAGTGTTTCTGATATCAGTATTAATTTGTGATGTTGAGTTATAAAGTTAAACAATTAATTCTTGTACCCCTTGTACCTGTCGAATTTGTCAAAAGGTATAAGATTAATGTCATAATTGCTGATACATGTCACATTGGCGTCCTCGTTCACCAGGCGATAACAAACAAGGTCTCAAAATATGTTTACCTAGGCTTCGAATAACGGCGAAAGGACACAATAGGAGCGTTTTACCTACCATTAAAACGCATATTGTGTCCGGAGCCTTATTCGAAGCCTAGCTTTAAGACCTGCCTGGTGTAGATTTTATCCTTAATGGTTGTCAAGTGTTTCAGATTTTGAGACTACAATGACACAAATCCTCCGCCGTTGCTAAAAGGTGAACTCGTATCACGTGACTTATGATGACGTTACGGAAGTGACGTCACGTGGGTAAAATTGACCAATAGGAAAATTGATGTCGAACGGAAACGGAAAGGGCTTTCTCAAAATATGTTTACCTAGGCTTCGAATAAGGCTCCGGACACAATATGCGTTTTAATGGTAGGTAAAACGCTCCTATTTAAATTAGTCGGCGGACAAAAGTCCCTCGTCTACCCATGCCTTAACTGTTATCGTTATCCATACTTAATATTATAAATGTGAAAGTGTGTTTGTTAGTCCGCCTTTCTCGTTAAAACGGAGCAACGGATCGACATAATTTTTGGTATGGGGATAGTTAGGGAGCTGGAGAGTGACATAAGCTACTTTTTCCCGGAAAACATCACATTCTGCGGGATAACGTCGTGTAGTCCGAGGGCGAAGCCGCGGGCGAAAAGCTAGTATGGTATAGTCCATTCGCTTAGATAGTGTCGCTCTGCCACAATGCCGTGCAGGTGTACCGACACTATCTAACCGAATGGACTATAATAAAAAACGAAGCTATACACTGCGTAAATAGCTTACAATAAAACTTAGATTTCACTGTAATAGCTCACGGTACTGAGCAAAGTTAATGCAAACAAAGCCGGGAGCGACAACTAGGATAACGTAAAGCCTCTCACCGAATTGGGTATTTGTTGTTGCCTCTGCGGGGGGTGGGGAAACGAGCGGACTCCGCCGATCATTTGCTGCAACAGAACAACGAAAACATATCGTTACATTCATATAAGCCGCGCGGATAAAGAAACAATATGGAAATGGCGGCCGTCTGGTCATGCAATCTCGCTCACACTTACCGTCATGCTGCATGTAGACCACGTGGGTGGGTCATGCTATCGCGCTCACACACGGCCAGAATTAATAACCTATCCACAGATAGGGATAGGTGCGATCCAGATTAGTTGCTAGGCAACACCTAGCAACACCCTGGCAACTGTCGTTAATTCTATGTAATATCAAGCGTTGCATAGCAACTAATCTGGATCGCACCTATCCCTATCTGTGGATAGGTTATTAATTCTGGCCGTGAATGCTTGGCCGCCATTTACAGATTGTTTCTTTAACCGCGCGAGTTATAACTTGCTCGTGTCCGTAGGTCTAACCCTAGATACCCAACACGTACGCTAAGTATGATTCGATACCGATCTTATGAAATGATTTTATGGTTCTGATAATTACGATATGATCTATGTTGGTCGAAATAAATTAGTTTGATTTGATTTGATACCTGTTGTTGATTCATATAATGTTGTTGGTAATCTGCGGGTGACTGTACGTAGCCCATGGGCGGGGCTGCGCCGCTTTGGTTGCCCTGGAATGAGTTACAAAATTGCGTGTAAGAATAATCAGATCACGGACTAACTCAGTAACTGGGGCTCGACGACAAATTTAAACATGGTAAAAATCTAGTTTTTTTTACAATAGTAATATTTGAAGGCCTCCGTGGCCGAGTGGTGTACGCAACGGTTTTCAAGGTGCCGCTATATCTATAGGTCCCGGGTTCGGTAAATCCCGGGTCCCCGGGTAAATATTGAAAACGATTCAATATTTCCTTGGGTCCGGGTGTATGTGGTAATACCCGTTGTTGATTCCAATTCCCATAATTCTAGTACTATTTTACTGCCTATATGCCTTTGAACAAATTTAAGAATAGACTGTATGACTTGCTTTGTGTGCAATGCCTTTATAATATTGATGATATTTTTGTATTAAATAAATATATTTATAATTATCTTTTCGATCTTAATCTTGACTCTAAAATATGTGACATTGCTTAACATGACATTTATTACTTTGTACACCTTTGTATTAGAATTATAATTTTATATTGTTTGAAATGAGCTTAATTTTTATGACATTAAGGGTCTGTTTCACAATGTTTGATTAGGAGATAGAGATACTTTCCAGTTTACTTGACAGTTTTGTATGGCCTATCTGTCAAGTAACAGCTAATCAGAACTTACTTAGACATTGTGAAACAGGCCCTAAATGTCATAAAAAGTAAATTTTACTTTTAGTGGTTTTATACTATTTGGCATTGTTTTTAATCCATTTGACATTTATTTATAGCGATTTTACATGAACCATTTGAGATTGTTAAATCTTATCTTTTTTGTACCGTGTTTGCTTGCAAATAAAGAATTATTCTATTCTTATAGGCCAGTCAAAATCGACATCGAACATCGCAAACGCGCATGTAATGTATCTACGATTTATTTTATATGTTGTTAGGGCGCTACTCGGAAAAAGTATGGACTTTTTGATATAAAACTATAGGACGGTTAGATTTGTTATAAATCTGGTAATAAGATAATATATTTCTTCATACCTTTATCTAGAATCGTATAGTTTCAAAAACACGATTGTATGATTTTGCCTCGACACTTTTTCTTTTCGAAAATACCTCTAAAAATACGAAATATCAAGATTATTCTTAAATGGGGTTACATGAACTATTGAAAATTGGTTTAATTAGTGGACACCAATAATATTAAGGATCGTGTAGAAGCATTTTTTTAAAATCGCTATAGTTTTTTAATACGAAGTGATTGTGTTTTTTTTTGCGTAATCTGCAAAATCGGTCTCGCTCCCGCGCGCGTCGTTTTCTCATTGCTTTCTCGCTTTAGCATAATTTTTCCGAGTATCGCCTTAGGCCCCTTGAGAGTAGTTTACACCCAAGTTTGCAACCCTGAAAACCCTGTGCTTTGTGCTTTTTTGTGTCGATACTGACTGGCCTGTTTATGCTACTATAGTTTGGTAACAGTACCTTGACGATGGGGCGGCCCTGGGGCAGCTTGGGCGGCTGCGCCCACTGCGGCTTGGCGCCCGCCTCCGCCTCCTTCTCCGCCGTCATCTTGCGCAGCACCTGCGCACCACACAATACTCTACGTCAAACACTAGCAAACCATTCACTCATAATGCCCCGTTTCACAGCCATCTCTATCGTCTTCTACAAACCATGCGCATAAAGTTGGCAACGTAGTTTTAAGTGAACCGATTTGACACCGTTTGACAGGTAAACAGCGAGTAAACCTCGAGTACTGAATCCTATGGAGATGGCATATCTTCTATACATCTATACAAATAAATAAAATTGGAGTGTCTGTTTGTAACATTAAATAACCGCTTTTTACTACGTGCATATGATTAAATATACGGTACATATACCAAAATGACATGTTTTACAATTTTTGACTGTCTGTCTGTTTGTTCCGGCTAATCTCTGAAACGGCTGGACCGATTAATACGACAATTAGAAGAAGTTTAAAATTGAATTCCAAGATTTTCTTACATTGTGACTTAGTTACACCTCACTTTTTCGTAGGTATGCCACCTCCATAGGATTTAGTACTCAGAGGAGTAAACCGGTTCACAGCAATGTTGCCGTTCCGTATCATAGCATGGCTTGTAGAAGACGATAGGTCTCTATCGTGTGACCTGGCTGTGCCCGTTTAGATACTCGCAGAGTACAGACGAATAAGCACGAATACGAGTATCTAAACAACTTATTCGGGTATGTTCGGTAATCGCCACGAATACTCGTGCGTTCTCCGTGCGGTGTCGGTTTTTTGACGCGGATCAAAGGATTATTCGTCTCTACTCGTACGCGGTGTTCACATATTCGTTACTGTTCAGTTGACTCGTGAACTTTGTCGTAGGCGGCGGTCGTTTCCAGCAATTAGCAATGGATTGGACAAACGAATATATTTTAAAATTCAAAGAACTTTATCTAGGAGAACCCGTAATATGGGATTTTTTCCTTTTTTCTTTTGTAAGTCCATATAAATTAATTAGACACAACGCCCGTAGCAGCAAATCGCACGTCGTCCATGTTGAAAAGTTCTATGTTTAGTGAATATAGACGATTATCTAAACGGGTCTTTCGTGGTGCTATTGGTGCACGAATTGTTCGGCGAGAAATTCGCCGGATTATTCGGTTGAGTATCTAAACGTTGCATAAGACAGGACACGTTAGCCGGCGTCTGTCACTCGATGTACTTGCGCGCTACTCTCGCCCGCACGCGGTGCAAATCCATAGAAATTAGATCCGCAAAAGAGCTAGAATATTATGCGATAGAAAGAGATGCAACGTCTGCCGTTCGTAATTAGCGCCGTACAATCTGAATTGCACTTTATTGCGTTGTAATTCGAGTTGCTATTTATTTAAATGGCTTAGCGGAGTGAAGTTTCTGTAACAGTGTACTATTATTTATTCTGTGACGTTAGTTTCACTTTTTGGCCTCCGGAACAGAAAAGATTGTACTTTGTGGAGGAATTAACTTAACCTTTTGACCGCCAGGTCTTCTATAGAAGACAAACGTTTCTCTGTCCTCCACGTCACGACTTAATTAGATTTAGAAGACAATATCTAATAGTTTAATTTTGTTGTTTTATTTTGTCTTCTATAGAAGACCTTGGCGGTCAAAAGGTGACAAGATTGAAATTATAAAGTAGATGCATAGATCCAATTTGACGAATTATTAAATTATGCGTAAATCTTGGTTGTGCTACGACATAAACATTTGCATGTTGTAGACTTACGGCTAAACAGGTATTTAAGTGATTTTTATTTTATTTATTTTATTTTATTTTTATTTTATTTGTGACAATTTCCTTAAAAGCGAACAGACGTCGCCATCCAAAACGCTTAAAAGTTAAATAAGAATAATAATTAAATTAATAATATTAATCCTAGGAATTTAAATGACCAACTCTGTTGTACTTTATTTAGTGCAAATAAAGTGATTATGAATTTATTATACTCACGGAGGTGGGCGTGAAGGATATCGGCGTGGGCTGCTTGGGCTGCGGCAGTTCGTGGCGGCGCCGGTAGTTCTCCCGTTGCTCTTCTAGCTTCTTCTTGATGAGCGCCCCTTGCATTATGGACTGCGTGTGCGCAGCTAACTCGCGCGGGGACGGAATGCGAGCGGGCACGCCTGGTAACACAAGTAAGTTTATAAATATCAGTCAAATTCAATGAGGAATTTTTTGACAGCTATAAAGAAAAACAAAGTTTTTTAAAGTGGCGACAGATGACGCTCGCAAATAACAAGTAATCTAAAGATAAGAAGTTAGGCCAAAAACACGCACGCACGACTGCTATGCTATGCTGGTCATGTTATGTCAGTCGACGGCGGGGCTTTACACACTTTTTGATTGCATAAACTTCAACTAGTATTACGTTCCGTTCTGATATTTTTGTTACTTCGTTGTTATTTTACTGTTTTTGTTTAGTTTTTCTTGTTATTGTTAAGTTTGGCTGTTTGTTTTGTTGTGAATAAAACTCAACACAATGAGTAAGGACTATATTACTGATCACACCGACTACGCTATTTGTCAGCGCCATCTCGTTTCATTACTAAAACAATTTTTTTTTGTCCCTCAAAAATCTCTCATTACATTGTTGGGGTCAAAGATTTATGGACTGCGTGTGCGCAGCTAACTCGCGCGGGGACGGAATGCGAGCGGGCACGCCTGGTAACACAAGTAAGTTAAACAATATTAGTCAAATTCATTTACATTGTTGTGGTTTGTACTGACCAAGAACCGGACACATTTTTTTTTCTTTGAAAAATTTGTCCTTATTGTAGGTAGGTATATTGTGGCTATTCAAACTATTCTAGGATTTAGCCAGGTAAACCATGTGCGATGTTTTAATCTAGATATGATCTAGCATCTACACTCCATTAGCATTAAATAACAGATGAGGGTAGAAATTCCTTCTCAGAGACTATTAGGTTTTATGTTATGGACTTAAGAGGAGTGTGTAGCAAGCGGTCTGAACAAACGGCGATAACGTTGTCCACCCGCTAACTAAACCATAACATACAGCAATAAATTTTGGGTATGTTATTGAAATGCATAAGAACTAGAGCTGTACGTTTTTTTTTTCTTTCTAATATTTATCTATGATAAATATGTACTTCCTATGTATCTAAAAGAACGTTTTAAATTCCTTTCTTCCACACACGATCTCCCTCTCCGTTCCTCCGATAGTCTTCGTCTCTATGTCCCTCCCAACTTGACGAAATCCTACAGCCAATCCTTTACGCTGCAAGCTATTCATTTGTGGAACTCCCTGCCTGACACAGTGAGACGTGCACAAACCTTAAATTCCTTTAGTCGTCTAAGAGTCCCTCCCTTGAAGTGTATCTCTTATCATGTTTTTTCATTTTTTATTATTTTGTTTTCGGTTTTGCACATTACATTACATTTTATACTTTGTATGTATGTATGTAAGTATATATTATGTTATATCTATTTATGTTTATATTATTATAATTATTATTTATTTTTGATTAATATTTTGATTAATACCATATTTTCTTCACTTCAAACTTATTTGTGCACAACCTACCCTAATTTCGTTTACTATTATTCCTTAAATATGGGTTGCCTGGCAGAAATCGCTGCTAAGCGATAAGGCCGCCTAATTGTACAACTGTTCTTGTTATTTGTAATTTGTATGATGTTTTTATGTTTGTGTGTGCAATGAAGTATTATCTAATCTAATCTAATCTAATAAATATTAGAATATTAGTATTTTAAATATTTGCACTTAAGTGATTTCATACAAAACAAAAAAGTGCCAATATTTTAAAATCTACAATGAATATTTAAAAAACAAAACGTACAGCCCTAGTTCTTCTTCATTTCAACAACATACCGAAAATTCATTGCTGTATGTTAATGTGCTGATAAACTTGAGCATTCACTTGTAATGAGCATTCTTGCGAATGTATGAAAAATAAACGAGAGCGTTTTGAAGAGCATTCTATCGAGCGTTCTGGCGAGCATTCTAGCGAAAGCACAGTAAATTTATATTAATGGTTAATGGTACTGTAGGTCTGTTAGTGTATGAGTATACACAAACATACCTACAGTACCATTAACAGTAAATGTACAGTAAAATACAGTACAGTAAACAGTCTTACAAATTAAGTAACAAACTAAGAATTTAGTTTGTTCTTTAATTTGTAAGACTGTTTGTTACCTAAATAAATAAAATAAAAATTTGCTTCGAACTTTCTGCCGAGCCGAGTTCCTATCATTGTCCTGCCGCCACCCTCCCTGTACACACTATTTGTGTGTAATAAAAACAATTTTGCTGGTTCTAATAAATAAATTATATTTTCCAATTTTACAATTAAATTTTCATAGCCGCGACAAATGATAGTCAATTGTTTCATATTTTCTTTGATAGTTTTTAAATTCTGACTAACCTCAAATGAGGTTTTTACACTTTTTTCTCTCACATTGATGCAAAGAGTTTTATTATGTTAAATTGGCTTGAACATATCGCCCACCAAGGACAAACTGACTTTGTCCTTACAAAATAATTGTGTTACATCGCCCACCATGACACAATATGGCAAACAACGTTTAAAAACAAATAAATAAACAATGAAAACTTAACAAACTAACATACATGGTGGTCACAATGATATATTTAACATAACCATGGTTAACAAGTTTAATTTTCAATAGGGAGGAGGAGGAGACAAAGTTTGGAAACTGGTCGTTTTAAAATGCCACCCTTGACCTTTAAACTTACAACCCTAACGACATTATCATCGCCGTGATGAGTAGCAATCACTCTACCATAAAGCCATCAGGTAATGTCCTTTTTTACCTCCACTCGACAATGCATAACATTTGTTTTCTTTGAAGGTGAACTGCATGATCCAATGGCACCCGAGAGAATCCACCCCAAAGATGTACACTGCGCGAGCGGCGAGCCCTGTGGCCCTTTCTTTACACCATCTTGAATAATCTGACTATACACTTCGGAGCCCAGCAGCATATCAATGCGGTTTGAAGCGTAATAGTTAGGGTCCGCGAGAGCAATCTCTGTAAATCCCTTCCATTCCACTGCATCAACCTTATTGGTAGGCACCAATGTGGTAATGGACTTTAGAACGTAAGCGTTCACATTGATCACCACTTTTTGATCAACTCGTGATATTAATTTTATATTAACCATAGCCTTGGATACCAATCCACTTTCTCCACCTACACCACTGATAATATGATTTTCAACAGAAATTTTCTTTATACCTAATATCTTAACCATCGATTCCGTAATAAAAGACGATTGGGACCCCTGGTCCAACAACGCACGAATAGTACACTTTCGCCCGTTTTTCGAAGAGGTGTTTACTAACACTGTCGGAAGTAACACCTGATTATGTTTTATTTGCCTTGTCGAAATACAGGAAATAACAGGAACCGACTCAGCCACATCAGTATTTGACAAGGAAGTACTAGGTTTTGAATTCATATTAATTTGAACTATATCGTTCGCTGAAACCTTCTCCTTCGAGGAGACATTGCCTTCTGTACCATTACCCGTAGCCCCCGTGGGGTGCAAAAGAACATGATGCCGTTTCCTGCAAATACGACACCTAATATTACCGTGACAGTTTTTTGCAGAGTGATTTCTACCTAAACAAATAAAACATATATTATTGTTCAACACAAAATTACGCCGCGAGTCTATAGACTCATTCGTAAAACTTTTACAGTAACCAAGTTTGTGCTCCTCTGAACAAAACTGACAAACAACCTTCGTAACATGTAAAGATTTAATTTCATTAGTTGGTACCTTATTATGTACAATTTGATTTTTATTTACAGTTTTAAATCCACTCTCTAAAAACTCGATGGCACGGTAGCGGTTTTTGAGAAACTCTTCAAATTGTTTTAAAGTTGGTAAATCATCCGAACTACTATCTGTCGCGAAGAATTCCCATTGCCGTCGGGTTTCTAGATCTAACTTTAAAGTAATAATGTGGATCACTAAAACATCCCAACTATCCGTATTTACACCAATATTAGCCAGAGATGACAAACAATCGTTTGTAGTATCCAATAATTCCTTCAGCGCGCTAGCTGATTCGTTAATAATATTTCTTTGCGACAACAACCGTTTTAAAATATAATTACAAATATACCTTTTGTTGCTGTAGCGCTCCTGTAGAAGCTTCCAGCACCTATCGTAATTACTATCAGTTATAGGGATATTGTGTACTAATTGCTCCGCCTCTCCCTGTAAATACCCCTTTAAGTACAGTAATTTCTGTACATTGCCTAAGTTCTTATTATTATGTATAAGAGAAGAGAATAGGTCTCGGAAGGTATTCCACTCCGAATACTTTCCTGAAAAACAAGGAATATTAACTTTGGGAAGTTTTACCTGTGGTTTTACATGAGCCGAGTTCGAGCTACATGCAGCGGGTTCGAGCTCAAGCTGTTTAACTTGGCTCTCAAACGATGACAAAATGGATTTAAGTTCTAGCTTATATTCAAAATAAACCTCTTCACCCTTATCATAAAGTTCATTCTTAATATAGGTTGTATTAGCTAATTCAGTCGCAGAAGAAACTGAACGCATTAACTCTTTATGCCCAGACGAAAACTCAAACCAAATTTGTTCCAAAAGTTCTAATTTACCTTCCACGTATTCTTTAGTAATACGTGGCTTAGGGCTTTTCTTAAAATTACCTCTAGCCTTAATAAGCCGCGCATAAAGGTCTTCCTGGTAATGAATTACCTTATCCATCTTATATAAACAATACACAAAAAAACACAACAGAAATATACAACAGAAATAAATCAAACCTGGGCTTAATATGTACAAACTAAACTACAATATATACATAAGATTCTAAGCCCAGAATGATACACAGAAAAACTATATTTAATGTTAATAATCCTATGGCACAAAGTTCAAATTCTTTCACTTTTTATTATCTGACTGCAATATACACAAATAATTCTTCATGGAAATAAAGTTGGTGATAAAAGTACTCACAGTTGTATTCCGTTACACTCACACGTAAGTATACCATGGAACTAGTGCCGTCCTTTTCAGACACGATAAAATTTTCTCGTCTCCGCGCCGCAAGCCGTCTACTACCAAGTTCCACCAGGTAGCACAACTGCAGCAAATATCCACCTTCGTATCCTCCACCAGATGGTATCACCAACTGTGGCCCTGACAGCTCCTTGCTGTCTGACTGGTCACCGCAGCACTGCGCAGCTCCAGCCACTAGTCACGGTTGCAACAGCGATCCACTGTCCGCGACTATTTCTCATAAAACTTGCACTTCAACGAAGCGCCCTCGGACTGTATAAATAAAGCGATCCGGCTAACAGGAACACGAACTAGCCGATCGATCTTCATATAAAACCTGCACTTTACTAGCGCCCGCGGATTATAATATTATATCCGACACCGAAGGACCAAATGTACACACTATTTGTGTGTAATAAAAACAATTTTGCTGGTTCTAATAAATAAATTATATTTTCCAATTTTACAATTAAATTTTCATAGCCGCGACAAATGATAGTCAATTGTTTCATATTTTCTTTGATAGTTTTTAAATTCTGACTAACCTCAAATGAGGTTTTTACACTTTTTTCTCTCACATTGATGCAAAGAGTTTTATTATGTTAAATTGGCTTGAACACTCCCCTTATATCAAGTTTGACATCTTCGAGAAGAATATTTTTGACGAGCATCGACTAGACTCTAGAGCGTTCGCTAGAAAGATTATGAACATGTTCGTAGCGATATTTGGCTCTGTTCGTTGTTCAGTTCGACAAATTTAACCTGTACGATCGAATTAGGAACACAGACTTCCTAAACATTATATCTACATATTACTCGGATTAGGTACACACGTGTGCCTCAGCCAACCACTCGAAAAAGGACGTTACAATGTAATTGATAAAGTTTAAATATAGATTTCCGCCACCACAAGTTCGAGACGAGTGACGGGTGTCAAGTTGTTGATGCACACGTCTCCGAGCGTACAGGTTAAAAACGGCGTATGCTCGATGTTCTGTTACAAATGAATCCTCAAGTTTGGAACCCATTCTATAACAAATATAATGACAAGATTGAGATTGTCCAAAGAAAATTTTATCGTTCCCTACACTTTAGGTGTTTTCGTAGGAAAATCTCTTACAACCAACTCAAGGTCAAATATTCTACATTGTCTCTTCAGTCACGACGAGTACTGTTGGATGTTACGTTACTTCATAAGCTATGCAACAATGCACTTGACTGTTCGAATCTCATGAGATATCTTGCATATAGCGTTCCTGTTCGCCCCCAGCGATCAACTCACCCCCACAAATTATTTGTTACCGTGCCCTGCAAAACGAATGCAGGGTTACGCTCTCCCTTGCGCCGTTTAGTCTCAACCTATAATGATAAGTTCTTGCATATCGACATTTTCTCATCACCTCTTGGCAGATTTAGGAACTTGGTGTTAAAAGAGTTAGTTACCACTGATTTATAATATAACTTTTGTACCTTTTTATTTATTTATTTAATGTGAGATTGGACCCGTGTCCAACTGACCCGCTACTTGTTAATTTAAGCTGTGAGCATTGTGGTTGGCTGTGTATAGACCTTAGTCTGTATAATTAATATTTTAAGTTAACTGTTTGTACACTGCTGTTGTATGTTCCAAATAAATAAATTTAAAAAAAAAATAAGTCTATCTGAGGATTCACTTTCTGAGGGTAGAAAATGTTTATCGCCGTTTGTATACAGACCATTTGCTATACACTCCTCTTATAATTTCCTGCTATACAGTACCTGGGTGGTGCACCGCGAGCGTGTTAGGGCTCGTGGGCATGATCGGCGACACGCAGAATGCTGCGTCCATTGTGGAACACGACATTTATTATAGCAACTATTTTTATAATCACATTGTTTTATACTTACAGAATTGCATAATAAGTTTTTGGTAAAAATTTAATTTTATGACAAGTTGTTTTGCTGACTGTACTTAAATATTGTAATGTCATCTAAACCAAAGCTGTATACAAAATTAAACTTCAACTTCATCGGACACTGGGAAGTGGGTCAAATTAAGCTTGCAAGATTTGTCCCTCACTAACTAGGCAAGTTAATAAAAAGCTTGTAAAAATTTGAAGGCATCCATTTATATGTTATTTATAATCAAGTCTAACTTTCGATCACGATTTGTAATAATAAAACTAGTAATTAATTAAACACATTACTAACGACACGTTTCCAAGAAAAGATACAGTTTTTCATAATTTAATATTACTTTTTTGCATGATATGAGATTGACAGTTCATTTGAAATCTGATAGCTTTTTAAGTTACACGAACACAGCGATTCCGATTGCCATTAAGATAAGATTGGCGGTTTCAATAAACTTATATCAGCAATTTTTTGTTATGAAAATATTATCATGACCTGCTTTTTCGCTAGTTGTACTTTTAAATAAATAAATAAATAAAATCTTGCAAGCTAAATTAGACCCACTTCCCGATTGAGTTGAAGTCTTGTCATTATCACTACAATCATCATAACTATCTAGAGTGTACAAACTCTGTACACTGTATTAATATTGAAAAAAATACATATACATGGTCCTTCATTAATAGTACATAATTTTAAGGGGTCAATGTACTCACGCATATAAACAACTTTTACTACGGTAGCAACATTGAAATCGCGAAAAATAAAATCAGCAGTTCCATACATTTTGATCAATTCAATTTAAATGTTCTATGGAACAGCTGATTTTTTTTTTCGCGTTTTCTATGTTGGTGCCATAGTAAAAGTTGTTTGTATGCGTGATTACATTGACCCCTTAAAATTATGTGCACTATTTAAGGCGATACTCGGAAAAAATATGCTAAAGCGAGATAACAATTAGAAAACGACGCGCGCGGGAACGAGACCGATTTTGAAAAAAAAAAACACAAAATCACTTCGTATTAAAAAACTATAGCGATTTTAAAAAAATGCTTCTATACGATCCTAAATATTATTGGTGTCCACTAATTAAACCAATTTTCAATAGTATATGTAACCCCATTTAAGAATAATCTTGATATTTCGTATTTTTTTGAGGTATTTTCGAAAATAAAAAGTGTCGAGGCAAAATCATAAAATCGTGTTTCTGAAACTATACGATTCTAGATAAAGGTATGAAGAAATATATATCTTATTACGTGTATTAGATTTATAACAACTCTAACCGTCCTATAGTTTTATATCAAAAAGTCCATACTTTTTCCGAATAGCGCCTTAAGAAGGACCTTATAATATATTCTTTTGAAGATGTTCAACTAACCAGGATGCGGCAGCGGCGACAGCCTCAGCTGCTGGTGGTGCGGGACCACGAGGTGGGGCGCCACGCCCACGCCGCCCACGTTGCCCACGTTGCCCGGCAGAGGGGACCCGCCCATCTAAACCATCATACTCATTAATAATATCATAAATTTAAAAATTTAAAGACGCCCCACGCAGAAGGGACCCGCCCATCTAAACCATCATACTCGTTTTAATAATAATAGGGTATTTTACTGTTGTTGAAATGTAGATATTTAATGATGACGTTAAAAAATATTGCAATTAAGAATACCAAATGTGAAAAATAATTTGAATCTGTTTTATAATAAAAGAATTATAGTCTGTTTGATTTTGACTATAGCTGTCTCTTTCTAAAACGAAATCTTGTATGGCGTGACTATGACGCTACTAACTCACTGACGTCACTAAGGTAGCGTCCTGTCCTTGTCTAATTATAAAGTTTGAAGTCCTATATCTTTGAAAATATTCAAGATAATTCAAAATGAAAACTTGTTTTGTGTAGCTAATATTTCGAAAAACATTTTAAAGAAATAAAAAAAAGTCAGTAAAATACCGTATTATACCATTCATTTCTAACAATTTCGACGTTTCAATTAACTCATTAATTTTAATAAACACACTCCATAGCATAGATTACTAAATAGTTACTATGTAACAGATAGCTCACTCCGCTAAGTCATTTAAATAAATAGCAACTCTAACTATATCCCAATAAAGTAGAATTCAGCCTGTACGGCGCAGGCAAATTACGAACGGCCACTCGTTGTCGTTGCATCTCTTTCTATCGCATATATTCTAGCTCTTTTGCGGACCTAATTTCTATGGATTTACAACGCCAGCGTTGCCGCCGCGTTTTCGAGCCGACACGGGGAGTGAAATAGGCCTGTCCATAGTCAAGCAAGCATATTTCTAGTATAAATTTAGTGACCATACAGACTTCGATCAACAAGAACTAGGTGTTATTGTTGATCGAAGCATACAGACTTAGAATTTATAGTTGGCTGACTATCGAACTATTATTATGCCCGGAATACTGAAACGCTTCTTAACTAATATTTTTAGTTAAGGTTTCTTTTGTAATGCATGGGGCTTCACCTGCGTAACGCCTAACGGCGTTAATAACGGCATGCGCTTATTGTATCAAATTAGTGCGCTAAAACCCGGCTACACCTGCGTATTATATCAAATAGCGCGCTAGTTAATGACATCAGACGCAGGTGAAGCCCGGGCATAAAGGCAACAAATATATGAGAAGGCAAAGAAAGACTGACTAAACAGTGTTTTTGTCACGAAGGGTCAATTCAGACAGAGCAGCAATTTACTGGTAAAAAATTGTGTGAATATCGACACAATCCGCTCGCGTATGGTCGCGACCACTCGGGAGTCCTTGAGGATGTTCTTACGTGACTTTTTCATGTCACACTATTTCGTAGCGCATTTTTTATTTCAATGTGAATTGCAGCTAAAAAAGGTTAGGAAGGTTAGATTAATTTAACTATCAGTAAATTAGAATCATTGAATTACTTACATACAATAAAATGAAAATCAAGGTAGGTATTCTCATGAAGGTCTGTGCTTCAGTAGCATAGCAGCACTATTAAAAGACGACTTATACTTATCATAAAACTAGCAGCCGCCCACGGTTTCACCCGCGTGGTTCCCGTTTCCGTGGGAATATCGGGATAAAAGTATCCTATGTGTTATTCCAGCCTATTATCTATCTCTGTTTCAAATTTCATCCAGATCAGTTCAGTAATTTTTGCGTGAAAGAGATGAAGAGATGAAGAAACTTTCGCATTTATAATATTAGAATAGAGCTGCTGACAGGCGTCCGTCACTCGCTCAAGCACCCGAGATAAGCGCCTACCGCTTCCGGTATCTCTCGGGATACCAATTCAATACAATTTACAGCGGGCCGCCCGCCCGAGCGCGATAGAATATATGCGACAGAAAGAGATGCAACGTCTACCCGTTCGTAATTAGAGCCGTACAAGCTGAATTCTCCTTTATCGTGTTGAAGTTAGAGTGGCTATTTGTATAAAT
Organism: Crambus lathoniellus; assembly: GCA_949710035.1. Lineage (NCBI taxonomy): Eukaryota > Metazoa > Arthropoda > Insecta > Lepidoptera > Crambidae > Crambus > Crambus lathoniellus. The sequence continues at coordinate 22,411,668 of OX453317.1, forward strand.
GGTCTCGCAGAGTGCAGATTCTGTTACTAGTAACTATTATTTAGAAAAATGTAAAATATTTGTTATAAACCAGCTCCGATGGTTGTGAGACGGGTCGATTTTTTCTAAATACTTTATTTTCCATTTTTCTATGATAAAAATTGCATTGTGAATGCAAAAAAGTAAGAATTTAAATAACTATTATTTATTCTGTGGTGCTGACCTGTCGCTGGTGTTGGTGGTGCAGCCGCAGTATAGTGAGCAGCACCTCGCGGTGTCGGCTCTGCAGACCTGGGTTGCTGAGCTGCTGCATCAAATGCTGCACCGTGATTTCTCCGGCTTTTAGCCCTGAACACAAAGAGATAACCTTCAATTTGAAGCTCCGAAAACAGAAGTCCTTACAAAGCCGCAAACGGACTTAGCAAAACATACAAATAATACGTAAACAAGACGTTCCTGTTTGAAGTAGGTATCTGACAAAACAGCCCTACTCTTAATGCCTGCTCCACACGTTGGCCATAATGCTAGCCAATTCAACGTACATTACCTGTTTGGAAAGAACCTTTATATTTTATGTATTGGCTGGTTTTTGGCAACGTATGGATCCGGCATGAAACAATTTTTGAATAGCCAATTATTAAATTAATGTCAAACATTGAATCAGTGAACATCGCCTTACAATAAAGTCCTTACTTTTGACTTTTAACTAAACAAAGACAACATAGTCAAACATGCTAATCAATCATATAGTGGTACCCGTTTTAGGTACTTATAGTAGTATGTTTAACAAAGTAAAGTTAAAAAAAATTATCACACCGACCGACATAAGTCTCAAAGTAAAAAAGAAATTTTGTAAAAGTGAAAAACTGGAACACATTGCTGCCAACATAATTTTTTTTCCACGACGAGGTAGCACTTAGCCTTTATCACACCAGCTAGCCTAGCATAACCACCCAAAACGTGATATGTATCGCATGATAGAGCAACTTATCAATATTCGAACGTCAAAACCCATAATCTTTTGACAGTTAAACTGGATAACTTATCATATCGAATTTTATTGGTCATGCTAGGGGGGCTGATGTTAAATGGTGATAAGGCTGAAGGTGGAAGCGCTTTACTCTTGGAATCCTCAATTACTGGGGAACTGACTATCTTACTTCTAACTGCCGGAACACAATAATGCTGAAAACATCATTGTTATGGCGTCAGACTTAATAACGCCATAGCTATGCATAGGTAGGTACTATCCGATGAAACGCACTCTATAGTATAGCACTGACCATGAACCAGCAGCTCGCGGTCGGCCCAGCCCGCCCTGCTGCTGCCCACACAATATACCTAACATGAACCATAGCACGGTGTAGCACTGACCATTATTATTATTTATAGGGAGGACGCCAGCGAAGCCGGACGGGTGATCAGTCACCTAGGTCGGGACCATTTCACCCAGTTCCCCAAGTCCCCTAAAAGCTGAAAAATCAGGGGGGGAAGGCGGGTTATCATTTGAGTCGATTAGTATCAAAAGCGGTAATCTGACTTTTAGAGAATTTTTGGTAAATGCAAAAAAAACGTTTTACTTATGTGTTGTCTTAAGCCCATAGCAGAATGCCAGATTTGCAACTAACTTCAAAGTTTGATGAGTATTTTGTATGGTAGATTGCTGCTTTTGTAACGTAATGCAATAACAAAACGATTTTATTAGTTATTATTTGTGTTGCCATGCCAATAACTCATTTTAGCCAAAAAGTACAGATTGCCGTCTTTGATACTATACGACTCATTTACCCCACCGGCGTCGGACCCTCGAACCTACCTGTGCGCTTACAGTACCTGTTGAGTTGACTTATCGTTAACTTCTTTAGATCCTCTTCCTTAAGCTTGTCCGTTCCAAAGAGCTCCCAGCGCAATGATGCGTACATCGGGCACTCTGCCATGAAGTGGTAGCTTGTTTCTTCTCTTTCTTTGCATTGCGGACAGATAGGGTCTTCTGTCCGTTTAATCACTGATAGGTAGTGATGGGTTTTTATCCGGATAAATACTCAAAATGGATAAATACTCATAAATATCCATTTTTACTCGAGTATTTATCCAAAAAGGCGGATAAATACTCTTTGAACATTTTTATTTCTATTTAACGTAAAGTTTGAAATTAGAATGTAGGTAATTAGTTTTTTTAAGATAAAATATGTGTTTCTGCGTTTTTAAATTAAAAATAATGAATAATAGCAAAAGAACTATTTAATATTTCAAGTTATTTATATTTTTTCTTCTTGCATTCACAACGCAATTTTTATTATAGAAAAATTGAAAATAAAGGACGCTATGAAAAACAAAGTTATTTTTCGTTGGTTGGTGGTAGTAAAAAAAATTGTGGTATACCCGACTCTATTACGACAAGATTTTGGTACTTTGATTTCGGATTTTGGTACTATTTTGACAAGAAAACAGCAATGCAATGTTAAAAAGTCCAAGATGGCAGCCAAATTCTTTGTTTGTAGGCTGATTTTGATGAAACTCGACTTTTTGTCATTTTTGACATTGCGTTACTGTTTTCTTGTCAAAATAGTACCTAAAACCGAGTTTCATCAAAATCAGCCCACTAACAAAAAAGTTGGCCGCCATCTTGGATTATTAAATATTTTTAACATTGCGTTGCTGTTTTTTTGTCAAAATAGTTCCGAAAACCGAGTTTCATAAAAAGCGGCCCACATTCGTCAAATCTAGTCCAGCAAAACAAAAGTTGTGCGTGGATACAGCTAAAAAGATATTTATCCGTGATTTTGAGTAAATATCAGATAAAAACGAGTATTTATCCATTTTCGATAAATATCCGAGTATTTACTCTTTGAGTATTTATCCACTGCCCATCACTACTGATAGGTGTCTGTTTAGTTAGCACTGACCATGAACCAGCGCCTGCGCCTCGGGCCGCTGCAGCAGCTCGCGGTCGGCCGCGTGCACGCCCAGCTCGCCCTGCTGCTGCTGTTGCTGTTGCTGCTGCTGTTGCTGCTGCTGTTGCTGCTGCTGTTTAGTTAGCACTGACCATGAACCAGCGCCTGCGCCTCGGGCCGCTGCAGCAGCTCGCGGTCGGCCGCGTGCACGCCCAGCTCGCCCTGCTGTTGCTGTTGCTGTTGCTGCTGCTGCTGCTGTTGCTGCTGCTGCTGACGCTGCCCACAGAATAGACCTTCATTACAGTTGCCATCATAGGGCCTCCAGACAGACTCACGCGAGAAGTCTCGCCTTGACTTGACCCGAGAAACGAGAAGGTGCGGCCTGAAACCGAGCGCGGAGCGCGGAGAACATGCGAGCCCGAGAACGAGATGGCGAGAAACTAATTACATTCACGCTTCTCGGGTGTTCTCGGCGTGAGTCTGGAGGCCCCGCATATGATACATCGATAGAGGCAGGATGCTGTAATTCAACGAAAAGGGAAGTACTTGCTCCGAGCTAGGTGTCTGTGCTCGGGGACCGCGGCCCAACTGTTGGTAGTTGGAAATTATATTTATGCAACGCATCTGAGAAACTATGTTAGCGCGATTCATGTTTATTTTTTATTTTTCAGTTTTTGAAATTACATTATTATTTAATTACAATTTTTAGAAAAGCTATTGTTGAACATTCTCTTAAATAATAATAATAATAAAATAATAATAAAATAATAATAATAATAAAATAAAATTTATTTGTCTCCCAAACAAAGGTCATTAAGTACATTACAGTAATATAATATAGGTAGGTATAAATCTTGGTATGCTTGTGTTAAATAGATAAAGGTCCATGGTTTTGAGCATAGAATTGATTAGTTTAGGTGTTCGATTAACAAAGGTATGAGCAGGGGGGTGTCACTCCGCAGTTTAGGTACGTTCGGACGGCGGCCTGCCGGGCAGGCGTATGGCATAGAAATTAGGTCCGCAAAAGAGCTAGAATATATGCGATAGAAAGAGATGCAACGACAACGAGTGGCCGTTCGTAATTTGCTTGCGCCGTACAAGCTGAATTCTACTTTATTGCGTTATAGTTAGAGTTGCTATTTATTTAAATGACTTAGCGGAGTGAGCTATCTGTTACATAGTAACTATTTAGTAATCTGTGGTATGAGACAAATAGTATTTCTTGAGAAAGGTATGTGTAACAGTTTTGTATGACGAGTGGTTTTTATGGGTACTTACACAAAAATAAAATTTACGAAGTAGTTCAGACAAATCTATACCACCCTGTACCCCCCGTATGAGTTTGGCAAACTGTATTCGCAATCGAAAACTATTGCTCTCTCTTTCATGTCCTTTACCGACATGAGCAGTTCATCCGTAAGTTTTCGTAAGCGTTGACAGTTAAAATCAACTCATACTACAGGTGTTTTTCTATAAGTGCAATACCTCTTAGGTGGTGATTGTACTCATGAATACGAACAGCTTTTACTATGAGGCCAACTCTGCAACTTCACAAAAAAAATCAGCTGTTCCATACATTCTGGTCAGGTAGAAATTAACAAATTGTATGAAACAACTGATTTTTTTTGTTGATTAGCAGAGTTGGCCCCATAGTAAAAGTTGTTCATATTCATGAGCACAATCACCACCTAAGAGATATTGCAGTTATAGAAAAACACCTTGTATATTTAGGATAAACGCTTATACATCTTTCACCCGAGATACATTTCAAATCTGTTGGTCGGAAATGGGTTTTGGGGGGACGTTTTGTCGCATCGTCCTTTTGAAAGAAGACAGGCCAAAATTAAGCTACGTTCGTGGCAACAAATTTTCGCAAAAAGGCACTTTCATATTTAGGGAACTACCGACTAAAACATATGGATATATGGACCTAATATGGACTTCAAATGTCAAATGAGGTCATATTTTTACTATTTTGCACATAGCATAATAAGGATAACTATGTTTATGTTCAATGAATATGGTTCTCTGAGCAATGTTTAATTTTGCTGAATCGATATTCTTGTTCATACCTGCACCTGCAGGAGCTTGTATAGGAGGTCCTGCGGGATGTGCGGCGCTGTCGGCGGCGGCTTCTGCTGCTGCTGTTGCTGCTGTTGTTGCTGCTGTTGCTGCTGTTGCTGCTCCATGCTTTTGTTCAGCATCTGTAGAACATCCTTGTTAATAGCTCTTTCAAAAGCGAATATCATGAACGAATAAGTTTCAACTCTTTTTCTTTTTTGGCAAATTTGGCAAGGTTTCAAGTAAGTTTGCAAAATGCTAATTTGCTAATGAATTAGCCCTACTATCCTACTCATATTATAAATGTTAGATGTTTGTTACTCAATGACGCCAAAATGGCTGATCGGTTTTGACTGAAATTTGGGACACAGATACTTTGTAGCCTGGAGAGGAACATAGGCTACTTTTTATCCCGGAAAAATATTCACATATAACGATAACGTCGTGTAGTCCACGCGTGCGAAGCCGCGGGCGGAAAACTAGTTTATAATATTAGTAGGATAAGTTGTTAAATAACTTTTAGGTCTCATTTTTTTTTGTTTTAGTTTTATGCATTCATAATTTTGACGACCGATTTGGGGCAAGGGTAATCTACCTACCTTCTGCGCCAGAGATCTCGGGTTCGATTCCCGACAAAGACAAATATTTGTGTGCATGAACATGTCTATTTGTCTTGGTCTGGGTGTTTTCTATGTATATGTATTTACAAACAAAAAGTATTTAAGTATATATTTATCCATTATCAAGTTCACGTAGACACAGTTTCTTAAGAAATTTACTACGGGCTTAGATAATTGGTGTGATTGTAAAAAAATATTTGTTTATTTATTTATAATGCAATTTTTATTCTTGAAAAATGGAAAATTAAGTAAGTATTTAGAAAAAGAAACGTTGGTTGTGAGACGGGTCGATATTTTCTAAATACTTCATTATGTTTTAGTGGTGTAATGTCATAATAAATGTGTTGTTTGTTACAAACGGTACAATACCTGCAGCAAGCTCATGGGCGGCGCGCGCTGCTCGGCGGCCGGCACGGCGTGCCCGCCCGACACCTGCGCCAGCTGACAAACAAACATGTTATAACTAGGTCTAGCGTAAGGCCGAAATTGGTTATTTGACTGTTATATAAGATTTTAAACTTTCGCGTTCCATTATAATTATAAACAAGAGTAACGGGACTCAACGCGACATTTATTATGAAGTACATATTATTATGTACTTACAGCTTGACGTTTCGGCTGTGTTGCAACAACCGTGGTCACAAGCAGACTGGCGGTGCGCGACGACGTCTGTTCGGGCGGGCTTGGAGATCTTCGGCCACCCTCAAATTGTCACTTTTTTTGTTTTTGTCATCGCTAGTGATGGGATTACGGCACACAACACTCAAGCTGTAAGTACATAATAATATGTACTTCATAATTAATGTCGCGTTGAGTCCCGTTACTCTTGTTTATATTTGACTGTTGTTGAAATGTAGATATTTAATTATGACATTCAGAAATATAACATTATGGAATAACAAATGTGAAAAAAGAAATTCAATCTGTATTATAACAAGCGAATTATGAGCTACTTAATTGAGACTCTAGCTATCTCTTTCTAAAACAAAATTTTCTATGGCGAGAGTATGGCGCTATAGAAATGTGACGTCACGTTTCTATAGCGCTCTCCTTGTCTAATTAGAAAGTTTGATGCTCTATATTGCTGAAAATATGCAAGATATTTGAAAATAAATACCTATGTTGTGTTGCTACTAATTAACTTAACATTTTAAGTCAATAAAAAAAAATCAGTCTAATACCCAATTACACTTGTAAGTTGCTTCCGTAAATTTTATGTAATTAACTTACGGCTGTATAATTACACATACAAATGAACTTACAAAGAGTGTTTACATTTTCAAATTTTATCGTAAGTCGCTCACAAAAGCAACTTACATGAGTAAAACTTACAAGTGTAAGGTCGGCCCTAATCAAATCAAATCATTTATTCATTTTAGAGCCTAACGCGCACTTGTGATTTTTAATCGGGCGATAGTATGATCGTTTTCGGATTCAGTATAGTTATATGGCAGTGCGCGCGCTGACGATTAAACTATCGACCGATCAAACTATCGAAAATGACTGGCCGATAGTTGTACGATCAAACTATCGCACAACTATCGGCCGGGCGGTAATGTGCATGAAGGACTATGTGAGCGCGCGCACTGCATTCAACTAAACTATCGCCCAACTATCGGTAGACTATCGAACTATCGAAAATGACTGGCCAATAGTTGTATAACTATCGGACAACTATCGGACAGCTATCGCACAACTATCGGCCTGTGCATGAAGGACTATGACTATCCTCACTGTCTCATCGCCACCGCTCCTTAACATCTGTCGCAACACAAGGGCAATACTCGACGAGTCGCTTGAAGGCGGACAGGTCGCCTTAGGCGGGCTTCTAACTCCTCGAGAGATTGCATCTTGCCTCTACCGCTTCTTTGTTCGCACATTCAGCTGTCATAGGACCCACAGTACATTTAACAAGACACAAGGGTATATACTCACGAGTCGCTTGAAGGCGGACAGGTCGCCTCAGGCGGGCTTCCAACTCCTCGAGGGATTGCATCTTGCCTCACCACCGCCGCTATATGTTCGCACAATGAGCTGTCTAGGATTCACGGTACATTTGCTAAGACACAAGGGTATATACTCACGAGCCGCTTGAAGGCGGACAGGTCGTGTTCGGGCGTCGGATGGGCTTCTAACTCTTCAAGACATTGCATCTTGCCTCACCGACACCGCTATGTTAGCACGAATGAGCTGACATAGGACCCACAGTACGTTCTCCAAGACACAAGGATGTATACTCACGAGTCACTTGAAGGCGAAGAGGTCGTGGCCACCGCTTCTTTGTTCGCACATTGAGCTGTCCTAGGACCCCCGGTACAATTGCCAAGACACAAGGACATATACTCAGGAGAAATAAAATCGTCCCGACTTCGCTGGCTAGGACATGTTGAAAGAATGGGAGAGGATCGAGCTGCCAAAAGAGCGTATCTGGGTGGGGCAACCAACTGGGCGTCGCCCATTAGGCCGTCCGAGATATCGCTGGAAGGATGAAGCTGCCAAAGACCTAAGCCAAATCAACGTAGCTGAGTGGTCGGAACTGGCGCAAGACTGAACAAAACGGCATGCTTTAACATCGGAGGCTAAGATCCTTCGGGTCGCTGAGCCAAGTAAGTAAGTAAGTAAGTAAGGGCGTATACTCACGAGCCGCTTGAAGGCGGACAGGTCGTGTTCGGGCGGAGGGGGCGCGGGCGCGGCGGCGGGCGGCCTCAGGCGCGCTTCCAACTCTTCGAGAGATTGCATCTTGCCTCCACCGCCACCGCTTACTCCAGCGCCACCTGCGAACACGGTCTCAATGTAATTCTGGGACCTCACGCAAAGATCTGTAGAGGATTTTTCTGTATTGGGATAAAATTTATGAAAAGTCGTACTAATATTTAATCGACAAACATTATTATTATTTGACATAAATACGTTTAGAATTTAATGCGTGCCACGGATAGTGGCCAAATTCTGAGCCGCAACAATATAGTTAGAATGTTTGCCATCGAAACGCTAAGAAGTATTGTTTTTAATGAAAAACAACAAAAATCACCGCTAGTTTTTTTTCTTACATAAAACGCATTGAAAAACTAAGAATTTATATATGAGTCAATACGACGAAACATGACCGATTGGACATATTGTATACATACTTTGAACTTTAAAAGACAATCAAACACAGGGCCCGTACTCTGAAACGCTAATCCGAAACTTCGGTTAGCCCCGCCCCTTTCACTCGATTCTGTCCCAACTAGAGAGTAAGAGGGACGGGTATAACGAAGTTTCGGGTTTTGCGTTTCAGAGTAGGCCCTCTGGCCCGAGCAAGGCTAGGCGAGAAAGATTCGCAAAGTACCGCCTAATACAGATCGTAACTAGGGACCGACCATACTTTGATACGCAAATCCGAAACTTCGGTTAGCCCCACCCCTTTCACTCAATTCTGTCATACATGACTTGAAAGTGAGAGGGAGGGATGGGTATAACGAAGTTTCGGGTTTGCATTTCAGAATAGGCGCTCAGCTATATTTTTAAATGGACGGTCGGTGCGGAATCGGTTCGCGTGCGTTATTACCGCTAGGATAAAACTGGACAATTTCATGTGCGTAATTAAAAGTTGCGTGCAGTCCTCCGCACGCTCCACCCCCTTAGCGAATCACATGACTTCTGTTTGGTTCGAACTCGTCGTTAGTTATTTGTTTAAAGAGTCAATGGGCGGGGTGACCGAAATCAGCGAGAGACAAATACTGATATTTTGAGCAGAAACCGTTTCGTTTTGATTGTTGATTAGTAGAACCGAAATATTGTCCATTCTGAAAGACTGAAACCCAAAATTAAATGATAATGCTCTTTTGAAATTGTACGGAGTTTCTTGCGAACCTGGGCCCTACCCGCCCAAGCACCGTCGGCTTGAAGCCGATTACGACGCATCGAGCCGTCCTTATCATGCCATAGCCAATGTGTTAAGACATGACAAGGATGGCACGATGCGTCGTAATCGTAATCAAGCCGACGGCGCTTAGGCGGTAGGGGGGCAGTTCATGAGTTTTAATCTGGTTTTCGAGCCCCGGGCCCGAGTTCACTAACAGTCAGTTACATTAACCGTTGGTTAACCGTCAGTTAGTTGGTTGGTTAACGTATGTGATTGGTATTTGTATGGGTTATCTAACGGTCAAAGTAACCGATTGTGTGCGAACTCTGGCCCGAGAGTGTTACATCAATTAGTTGTCTGAGTATACATACCAGAGGACCTTCTCTGAAACGCAAAACCCGAAATTTCGTTATACCCGTCCCTTTCACTCTCGGGTAATGACAGAATCGAGTGAAGGGACTAACCAAAGTCTCGTATTTGCGTTTCAGAGTACTGCCTCAGGGCAGGAAACGTAGGCAGATCATCAGCCAGACGGCCTGACTAAAATAATAATAGGTCTTTACATATGAAATTGCCGTTTTTTTCTTTTGTACATATAACTTAACAACTTTTATAATATTAGAAATATATAATTTCTTTAATATTGCGTTACATTAAGACCGTATCGAGCAACTTTTGATAATTTAATAACCACGATATTTGATTATTTACATAGAAAAAACTTATTCCGAAAGTTAAGACTATTTTTGTTTCCAGAATTTCGTACTTTATTAGTTGTAACTTAGTGAAAAAAAATTTTTTTCTCTTAACGAATGTGTCATTTAGTAGTTAAAATGTCCATAAATACGTGTGTAAAATTTTGTAAATTTACATAATATTAGTCGTTAAATAATAACAAAAACGTTAGTATGGAAAAAAAAAATTACAGAAATCTCCATACAAAACGGCAATTTCATAGGTAAAGACCTATTATATCAACAGTCGCAGGACCACTCTAACCTAGACAAACAGAGAACAGGGCTGCTTGAAGGAAAATTGGAGAGGCGTATGCTCAACGGTGGGCGGATATACGCTAATGAAGTGTGTGTACGTAGCTTGGGCGGCGCGGCGGGCGAGATGGGCGCGAACACGTGCGCCAAACAAGGCCCGCCCGCCCCGAGCCCTGAAGCCGGGTTTTGAGGATAATAGTTGACTCCGACATAGTGTACTATGACATTTACTATGACGTGACTATGATCATGTATTCGAGTGCACTCGGACGATTGTTGACAATCATAGTGAACTAGGACCGCGCTCAACTTTTCGAGTGAACTCTTATAAGACATCATCATCATCATCATCATCAGCCATTTAATGTCCCCACTGCTGGGGCACTGGCCTTCCTTATGGATGAATAAGGAGAATGAGCCATGACCCACCACGCGGGCTCAGTGCGGATTGGTGGGTATTAACGACTGCAAGTGCAGCCGGGACCAACGGCTTAACGTGCCTTCCGAAGCACGGAGGAGCTCAAGATGAAAAGTTTTTGGTCACCCATCCCGTGACCGACCATTGCGAACGTTGCTTAACCTCAACGATCGCAGGCCAAGCGCGCTATCCACTGCGCCACGGGCTCCTCTTATAAGAGTGTCATAATATTTTATTTTATTTCAGTGAAAAATATTTGTTATTTTAAAATTATTTCATAATATTGTGTTAAAAATGGCGGATAGCCAAAAAAGTAGGGCTAGATAATGGTATTGGCGCGACACAATTAGTTTTGTGGAGCTATATGAATCTGAAGAAGTCCCATGGAATCTAAGGTTGAAAAATACAAAAACAAGGATGCACGAGAGTCAGCATTATAATAAATCATACAAAATTTAGGTATGCCAGACCTAACTAGTGTAGAAGTATTTAAAAAAAAACTTTTAAAATGCAGAGACTACTAGAGTAGACTATTAGCGTGTAAACCCCTGTCACAGTACCCTAGGATGGAGGCTTCTCTGTCATAGTTTACTCTTACAAGTAAACTATTATCGTCAAAACCCGGCTTGAGGGGTTACTCTGAAACGCAAAACCCGAAACTTCGTTATACCCGTCCCTCTCTCTTCTCAGGTGTGACAGAATCGAGTGAAAGGGACGGCGCTAACCGAAGTTTCGAAACTGAGTATTTGACTTTTTTTTTTATTGCCAAAATGTTTATTGAATTGGTAGCAACACAACATAGGTATTTATTTTCAAATATCTTGTATACTTTCAGCGATATAGAGCATCAATCTGTCTAATTAGACAAGGAGAGCACTATCGAAATATGACGTCACATTTCTATAGCGCCATACTTTCGCCATAGAAAATTTCGTTTTAGAAAGAGATAGCTAGAGTCACAATTAGGTAGCTCATAATTCGCTTGTTATAATACAGATTAAATTTATTTTTTCACATTTGCTATTCAATAATGTTATATTTTTAATGTCATAATTAAATATCTACATTTCAACAACAGTCAAATAGCCAATTGCGTTTCAGAGTACGGCTCCTGCTCCAGCTGTGTGGACACCGTGCGAGTGTACGTACCGGGGCGGGGCGGCGCGGCGGCGTTGGCCTGCCGCAGCAGCTCCAGCAGCGAGGGCGGCGCGGCGGGCGGGATGGGCGCGACCACGTGCGCCCTCCAGCTGTGTGGACACCGTGCGAGTGTACGTACCGGGGCGGGGCGGCGCGGCGGCGTTGGCCTGCCGCAGCAGCTCCAGCAGCGAGGGCGGCGCGACCACGTGCGCCCTCCAGCTGTGTGGACACCGTGCGAGTGTACGTACCGGGGCGGGGCGGCGCGGCGGCGTTGGCCTGCCGCAGCAGCTCCAGCAGCGAGGGCGGCGCGACCACGTGCGCCCTCCAGCTGTGTGGACACCGTGCGAGTGTACGTACCGGGGCGGGGCGGCGCGGCGGCGTTGGCCTGCCGCAGCAGCTCCAGCAGCGAGGGCGGGCGGGCGAGATGGGCGCGACCACGTGCGCCCTCCAGCTGTGTGGACACCATGCGAGTGCACGTACCGGGGCGGGGCGGCGCGGCGGCGTTGGCCTGCCGCAGCAGCTCCAGCAGCGAGGGCGGGCGGGCGAGATGGGCGCGACCACGTGCGCCCTCCAGCTGTGTGGACACCATGCGAGTGCACGTACCGGGGCGGGGCGGCGCGGCGGCGTTGGCCTGCCGCAGCAGCTCCAGCAGCGAGGGCGGGCGGGCGAGATGGGCGCGACCACGTGCGCCCTCCAGCTGTGTGGACACCATGCGAGTGCACGTACCGGGGCGGGGCGGCGCGGCGGCGTTGGCCTGCCGCAGCAGCTCCAGCAGCGAGGGCGGGCGGGCGAGATGGGCGCGACCACGTGCGCCCTCCAGCTGTGTGGACACCATGCGAGTGCACGTACCGGGGCGGGGCGGCGCGGCGGCGTTGGCCTGCCGCAGCAGCTCCAGCAGCGAGGGCGGCGCGGCGGGCGGGATGGGCGCGACCACGTGCGCCCTCCAGCTGTGTGGACACCGTGCGAGTGTACGTACCGGGGCGGGGCGGCGCGGCGGCGTTGGCCTGCCGCAGCAGCTCCAGCAGCGAGGGCGGCGCGGCGGGCGAGATGGGCGCGAACGAGTGCGCCGGCTGCGGAGCGCCCGCCCCAGAACCCTGCTCGCGGGGCGCGCTGTCCAGGTCTAAGGGAGACAATGACAAGATTCATTGACATTTCACGAAATTCACTGACATTATAGGAAAAATGTGATAGTAAAAAACCACGAGCCCTATAATGCCCACGAGCCCTTTCTTTTTTCATTGACATTTTAATTACGTGTTTAATTTGTTACTTTTACTAACATAGTTTATAAGTACATTTGTTACTAACAATAAATGGATCATGTAATCTGATTAATAATAAATGAATTGAATTGAATTGAATAAGTAGCTTTCAGGCGGGATAGGGCTCGTGGTTTTTTACTATCACATTTTTCGTATACTTACAAAATTGCATTATAAATGCATAAAAATAATATAAAATCTTCACTGACATTGTTTTTGTAGTCGTTTTGTTTAATTTTGTTGACATTTTTACTATTTATTGACATGTTTTTATTATTTGTGTCGTTTATTTTTCTATTATTAAAACTATAGACTATTTTGTTCAATTCTTTTTTTATATAATTTTCTTTAAATGATGGCCGAGAACTCGGCGAATCACTACTCGATCCATGTCTACTCTAAACACTCCGTAGTTCAAACAGTGAAAGGTCCCGGCTTCCAGCGGAGCTACTTGGAGAATGGATCGTTTCTTTCTAATAAAAATTGCATTGTGAATGCATAAAGTAAAAGTCATATTTTTCACTTTGATAAAGTATTTGTCAATTGACGAGTAATGTAACTGAATTATCTAAATTAGAAAGAGAAAAAAAAGAGAGATAATTTAAAATCTTAACATTAAACCCTTTCAAAATAAGTTACAACAAAAGGTACAGAAATCGGTTACACTATGAATTAAAATGTGTATACAACGTGTTTAATGCAACAACTGAAAATCCCATAAACCCCAACAAATTTATTTTGTACTAAATTGAATTCCATTAAAAAAAATGTTTAAAAAAAACTTGCAGGATGTTCATACTCAAGTGGTCCGTGACTTTCTGAGAGATTTTAAGCTTTACAATGACGTAAGAGAGCACGTGACGGGTCACGCGCGTATTGAATGAATAGGCAATAGACACAAACATTTATAGAATCGGTAAAAATTAAAACAAAATTTTAATTTAACCCGTTTCACAATTGTGTGGAATCGATTCTATTCTCAATTCTGAACAATAGTAGATTGTATTACAAGGGAGCAAAATAACATATTTTCGGCGAGGGCGCTATTTTGAATCCAGAGCGCAGTGAAGGATTCTAGAGTAGAATCCCGAGCACAGCGAGGGATTCTAAAGTAGAATCCTGAACGCAGCGAGGAATTCAATATACGTCGCCCGAGATGAAAATAATTTTGCGGCCGAGTAATACACTCTACTTTTCATTTCGAATATAAGGAAAGTAAATACACTCTGCTTTTCATCCTCCTCTATAAGAAAAGCAATAAAGACAACTAAAACTATCTAGAAAAATAAAAGAAAGGTGGCGGGGGGCTTCGCTTTCTCTGTTTTTTCTATAATAGGAATTTTAAAAAATTAAAGTTTTGAAATAACAAAAAAAAATTTTTTGAATAAAAAAAATTTTTGAACAAAAAAAATATTTTTTATATGTCTATCGGATGCCTCCTAACTATCTCCGGAGTACGATAGGGGGTTGAAAATTTTGTTAGATTTTAGCTACGCTACGAGACGCACCGTTTTTGAGATATTCTCGTTTTTATAAATTTTTATTTTTTTTTATTTTGCAAGTCTCGTCCCCATACAAAATTAGTTGAAAACTTTTTCATTGCCGATGAGGTAACTCTATGGTTGACTGTAACCAAATTCAGTTCTATTCTTAAAATTTCATTTCCACCCTAGGGCGAAACGGATAGTTTTGGACCCGCTGCTCAGTTTAAATATACATCACTTTCCGAATCTGAGAGATGAAAACTATTTTCTCAATTGCGCTAAAAGTATTAACGCATTGTATTTATAACAAAATCTCACCGTCCAGCATGTTGTGTAGTAGCCGCTCATAGTGTCGGGCATCCCCAGGGGGACTATCCCGCCGGAACCAGCGGCTGAAGCGACTGCCGCCCTCGGACTCGCCGCCGCCGTTCTATAAAACATATACACAGTCAAAGATCGTGGGTTCGAGTCCCATTGGAGCTAGTTGTTAGACGGGTCGATTTATTATAGTACTTCCAATTTCAATAATAAAAATTAGCTTTAAGGTGGTTCGATCAGTTCAGTAGCGCCACAAATAGAAATAAATCATTTACGATTTATCAAGGGTTTAGAATAAAAGTTTCGGTTATTTTGCGCAAATAGAAGAGTTAAGTGCAAATTTTAAGTGTTTTTTCATGGCCTTAAATATGAGCACAGCATACCCAATATGGCTCTTTCATCTTAATCGATTGTTAAACATTTGTAAAAATGTTTCTTTCGGATGCGAGGGTTTCCTCACATTGATGAAGTAACGCTGGCCTACAGCGTAACAAGTGATAGCAAAATTCGTCGAGTCTTGTAAGCCTTTCGGTAGCTTAGTTGGTCAGAGCATCGGGCCGGATTCCCGGACGCGCGGGTTCGAATCCCGCCTGAAAGCTACTTATAGGGCTCGTGGTTTTTTACTATCACATTTTTCCTTTGCTTACAAAAGTTGCATTGTGAATGCATAAAAATAATATAAAATCTCAATATGGCTGTTTCATCTTAATCGATTGTTAAACATTTGTAAAAATGTTTCTTTCGGATGCGAGGGTTTCCTCACATTGATGAAGCAACGCTGGCCTACAGCGTAACAAGTGATAGCAAAATTCGTCGAGTCTTGTAAGCCTTTCGGTAGCTTAGTTGGTCAGAGCATCGGGCCGGATTCCCGGAGGCGCGGGTTCGAATCCCGCCTGAAAGCTACTTATAGGGCTCGTGGTTTTTTACTATCACATTTTTCCTTTGCTTACAAAAGTTGCATTGTGAATGCATAAAAATAATATAAAATCTCTTCTAAAAAGTATATTTATAAAATGCATTTTACTTATTATTTGCGCAAAATAACCGAAACTTTTAATCTAAGCCTTTAATAAAACGTAATTGATTAATTTCCATTGGTTGCGCTACTGAGCTGATCGAACCACCTTAACTTTTCATTATCATAGGCCGGATGAGTGCAGAGTATAATATATTGATTGTCAAATTTTCACTGTATTATTACGGTTTATTGACCACGTTATCGACTTATCAACTTTCATTTGTCGCTTCCTCGCTTGCGGGGAGTGCCCTTATGCTGTATATCGTCGAGTTATCGACCAATAAAAATGAGTCTTTAAACAATACACGTATTGCTTGCTACGTATTTTACTCGTGCGAACACGCACAAATGATCCAAAACTTACACTGGTATGAGTACTCGCACACTGGCTCCCAAGTTAGTTGTACGTATACAAAATGTCAAATTGTACGACCTCGTTCGTACGTATACGTATTCGACCGTACGTATGTGTCCCGCCCACTGCCACTTCAACTGAGCAATCCTTCGAGCGATGTCGGTCGTTTTAGTTCTGCGGATCTCATCATTTCTGATTCGATCGAGCAGGGAAATACCAAGCATCGCTCTCTCCATTGCTCGCTGGGTGACCTTGAGCCTTCTTATGAGACCCATAGTAAAAGACCACGTCTCGCTTCCATCTATACTAATATTATAAAGAGGAAAGATTTGTATTTTTGTATGTAACGAATAAACTCAAGAAGTACTTAACCGATTTCGAAAATTCTTTCACTGTTAGAAAGCTACAGTCTTCCCGAGTGACATAGGCTATATTTTATCCCGATATTCCTACGGGAACGGGTACCACACGGGTAAAACCGCGAGGATCCGCTAGTAAGTCATAATTGGCAACACACACTGGTCAAAGACCTTAGTCTTGAAACATTGAGGAACCCTGTATAGGCTATAGATAACATCCCGCTACGACGAACAGAAGCAGAGAATTAATAAAAAATATTTCAAAGGAAAGAATATTTCTTTTTTAGTAGATTTTTTCTCTTTTCCTCAAATTAACGCTAACGAAACTGCGGAGCACAGCTAGTTATTAAATAATATGAACCCAGCTCAATAGTCACTCACCGTGAGCACGTCAGGAATGGCGTCGAACTTGAGGAATTCGTCCAGATTGAAATCGGGCTGCTCCGCCGAGCCATCGTCAGGCTGCGACGATTCCACACCGGAGTCCTTGTCCTAATATATGTAAAAATTAAAAATTTAAGCAACCCCTCACACAAAAAGAACTCTTAAAAAGTAAATAGCTAAGAGTTTACTAGAAAAAAAAAACTGATTAAAAGCTTCAAAATGCTGATAAACAAACTAAAATCTGTTTAAATGTTGTTCCCAAAATAATATTAAATAAACATTACATCTAATTCAACAATTTTATTTTTATTATCAAGGGAAACATACAACGTAAATAACACAAAATTTAGTACTCATACATACTAGTAGTAATACATAAGATTTTAAACTTTCGCGTTCCATTATAATTATAAACAAGAGTAAAGGGACTCAACGCGACATTTATTATGTAGTACGTATGTACTTACAGCTTGACGTTTCGACTGTGTTGCTACAGCCGTGGTCACAAGCAGACTGTAGCAACACAGTCGAAACGTCAAGCTGTAAGTACATATGTACTACATAATAAATGTCGCGTTGAGTCCCGTTACTCATGTCGTCGGTCGGAAACAGTAGTGGAACATTTCAAAATGATGCTGTTCTGAGTAATTGAGGTTTAAAGTTTTTGAAAATATTCAAATGTTATTTTACGTTAACTAAAGATCATTTTGTGTTTTTGTATTTATTGAACAGTATGCAGATTATAGCCAAGTTTATTGTGTGTTACTAAGATTTAGGATGTCATTTGTAGTTTTTGAGTTATCAGTATTTTTGTGAAATGTTCCAATAATGAACTGAAAATTTCCTGAAAATCTAAGAACTACAGTCGTCACAAATTAAGATGCCCGTTTTGACACATGCTAAAGTGACATGATTAGGCATGTAACCATACGAGTCTGTGATCGATTCTCGCGATTAATCGATTAAGGTTCTGAGTAACTAATCGATTATAGTAAGTTTGCAACTTCTGTGGATTAAGACTAAAGTTATTATTATAAAATGTTAAACTTACTATATAGGTACTTATACTTTAAACATATTATTAAATTATACATTGACCTTTTATGTTATATAAACTTGAATCGAATCCACTTAAATTGCATAATTTATAAGAGCGAACGCGCTCTTGTGATTTTTAATCGGGCGATAGTTTGGTCGTTCTCGGATTCAGTATAGAGTTATATGGCAGTGGCAATCGTCAGTGCGCTTAAACTATCGACCGATCAAACTATCGAAAATGACTGGCCGATAGTTGTACGATCAAACTATCGGACAACTATCGGCCGGGCGGTAATGTGCATGAAGGACTATGTGAGCGCGCGCACTGCATTCAACTAAACTATCGCCCACCTATCGGTAGACTGCGCATTCAGTATCGAACTATCGAAAATGACTGGCCAATAGTTACTACAACTATATAGTTACAGTTATACAACAGCTATCGGACAACTATCGGCCTGTGCATGAAGGACTATGGGAGCGCGCGCCCGGATTCAACTAAACTATCGACCAACTATCGGACGACTAAAAATCACAAGTGCTCGCAGGTTCTCAAAACCAAACTATCGGCCGACAGTTTGATCACGATCGTCTTACGATTCCGACTAAACTAGCGGTCCACTAAATTCACTAGTGCGCGTTAGCTCTAAAAGTGCAAGTATTTTAACTACAGCTCACAGCATAGACATGGTCATATAGTAGCTACATTACTTATTATAGCGGCCTGTACACGTTGGCCCAACCATTGGCCAATACGTCGTATATTAACACTTTTGAAAGAACCTTTTTAAACGTCTTGTTCATTCAATAGTGTCAATGTACGATGTATTGGCCAGTGGTTGGACCAACGTGTACAGGCCGCTTATGGTGAACGCACGCTTGTCCGATGCGAACGCTTCAAATAAGCCGAACGAAACGTGTTTTAAGAAATCTCTGGAAAGGTGAACGTGACGATTCGACATGATGAGGTGTGCAACGTTATCTAGGTTTTATTTAAAGAATTTTTTTTTTCATTCGTTTCATTCGAAACGTTCTCCTTGGATAAGTGTGCGTTTGCCTAGAAACCGTTTTATCGAAATCGTTGTTGCCAAATCATAATTTCACTAATGCTTTAAGCGCCAATCTAGTTTTCACACAAAAAAGATCAATTTGACAAATTAATCTATTAAAGTGGTTATAACGATTATTTCGATAGAATTGAATGAAGGTAGAGAAATCCTGCACACAACGGTTACAACACTAGTATTTAAAAAAATAAAGACTGAGAACGTAACTGTTTTTCGATAGGTTTCGTAGTTAATCGAATCTGCGTTTACTTTAGAACAAACGCAAAAATAATACGCGGAATACACTTTGCCTTAATTTATAATGCGTTAAAAAATGTAACATATTATTTTCATACACCTTTGATAAGTAATTAGCATATATTTGATTTTTTGGTTTTCGTAACAAGTTACATTCTAGGGTCATTACCATGTGTCAAAACGGGCATCTTAATTTGTGACGACTGTAATTGGAATATTTCTAAATAAGCCAGTAAGGAAATTAAAAAAACAATCAATTTAGAAATCTTAATGGTTTATCTAATATTTAAAAAATAAAAAGAGAACAGTTTTATGGGTCAGGCCGTAGATTTTGCCACATTCGAGGGTACAAAAGTCTCCGCCTCATATAATTTTAAATATAGTACTCTTAGAAATTTCTCAATCTTATCATCGTGTTTCCTAAGAAATAGCAAACCAAGGCAGATATAGATATTTGGATAAGTTTATAGATTTGGAAAATTATTTGACATTTCCCTCCCAAAAGTGACGGATTTTTTATAAAAACCGCGAATCCGCATTGGTAGGTGTACTGCTTAAACATCGATAAAATTACCATTTTTTAACTTATTGATGAGCTGTTTGATTTGACGTTATAAAATAATAATAAGGTTGCCATTCCTTTAATATCTTTGCGTATTTCTTAAGAAAAAAGATACATTTTCAGCAATAAGATTTTTTTTTTGAAAAACCATTTCTTTGCGCTACTTATATTGCGCAACCATTTTCACCCATTTTATAGTTTTAAAACATTTATTAAGATTTTGTTTGAGTGCTGGCATCACCAAAGTATCGTATTCTTTGGTCAATGCAGCGTTGACGACCATATTTTTTGACATTTCGGTGTCAACTCCGATCAAAGTGAAAAGTGTCGCCTACTTTGCAGAGTGCATTTTTTGAGATTTCAAGGTAAGTTTTCGATTAAAACTTATAATTGTTGTTGCGCATGGTTTAATTAGATGTGTGTGATCTGTATATGTTAAATTAGCCTTGTAAAATAGTATATTTTAAGAGTTATAATCGATTTCATTTGCGCCTCGGTTCCGCAAAACTGTCTTTATGCCACTTTGCGATACCGGTTGCGAAGAAATTGCGCCACTTATTTTACGCTATTGAATAATAGTGCATGCACACAAAGTTTTCAAGTGTTTTTATTATTTTGAAATTACTTTTAGCTGTAATTCTGCTAAAAACATGACTAGCATTACTATTAATTGATTTGTTAGCTTTTATTAATATTCTATAAGTACAGGGTGTTCGGCAGAACGTTAAACATACGTAAATAGGGGTAGGTGCGGTGGTCTGCTACCTAACCATCTCCAAAGATTTTACCTAGGTCCAAAGTTTTTTTTATTTTGTATTTTATAAGTTTTGGAATTTCGTCACTTTCATACTAACTTTTAAACCCATCTAACTTTTTCTTTATTGACAGATCTATTTTTTTTTAATTATTTTTGGCATCTTAATGGTTGGCAGGTCCTTTTAAAAGTGATACTTCAAGCAGGTTGTTGCTAGAGTCAAAGTAATGGACTCTCAAACATTGAAAAGAGTTGAAATAAATTTTAAAGTTGTATTATATTTATATAATTAACTAGCTGACCCAGCGCGACTTCGTTCCCGTAGCCCTACGCCCTACTCCACCCTACCCTACCCTTACTCTACCCCTACCCTACCTCTACCCTACCCCTACCCCTACCCTATCCCTACCCTACCCCTACCCCTACCCTACCCCTACCCTACCCTACCCCTACCCTCATCATCATCATCATGTCAGCCGAACGACGCCCACTGCTGGGCATAGGCCTCCCCCAAGGATCTCCACAACGATCGGTCCTGCGCTGCCCGCATCCAGCGGCTTCCCGCGACCTTGACCAGATCGTCGGTCCACCTTGTAGAGGGCCTGCCCACGGAACGTCGTCCGGTACGCGGTCGCCATTCGAGAACCTTTCCGCCCCAACGGCCATCGGTTCTCCGCGCTATGTGTCCCGCCCACTGCCACTTCAATGACCCCTACCCTACCCCACCCCTATATCCTTCCTTGGACTTCCACGAACATTTCAAGACCAAAATTAGCCAAATCGGTCCAGCCGTTCACGCGTGATGTCGTGACCAAGGGAAATAGGGATTCATTTTTATATATATATAGATAATGAATAATACCAAATACCTCCATCTAACAAATTAAATGTATTTTTTTTGTAAATTGAACAAATCATACATACTTACTAGTTTTTGTCATCCTGTTTAACTTTTCATTGTGCGCAATATATAAAAAGAATTACTCATAGGTACATTATTGTTAATTATTTATTAAATATACTTACATACCAACATCGTGTTTCTTTTTCTAGTTTGATGCAATACCTCTTGTTAGTACATGTTTGTTAAATAAAATCACATTAATGTACGTGCTCCTTAATAATTTTGCGCTACCATTTTGCGCCACTTTGTGCGACCGACTCGTAGAAAATTTTGCGTCACCATTGCGCCATTTGTGGCAAAATCTACGGCCTGACCCTTATCTTAAATTTAGGTCTGGAACTTATTTTTATATTTTTTCTTTATCAAAACCCAATCTCCGTCTGACCACTACACTGACCGTTCAAAGCGCGACTGGCACAAAACACCAATAAAAAATAATCACGCAAAGAATTTCAGAGTCATACTGGAACATTTGAAAATATTCTATTATTGAATCACGGTTGCACTTTAGAATTTAGATTTGCAGCGGGACATTTCAAAATAAACTGATACTGAAAACGAAGACATTACTAAAATGTATTTTTCCTTATCGGAATAAATAGATTCCTGTCAATTAGAGCTAAAATTTGAGTTGTACCGTTAGTGATTTGGAAAAAATATTCTATTCCCTACCATTCAACATACTTAACTCAAAACACGCAATTTTGGAAATGTTCCAGTAATGAATCTGACCGACGATGTTCTCAATACATATGCCAACAAAGATTCCACAACTAAATAGTTCAAAAATTACTGGACAGACATCCGCAAACTAGCCACTAGGCGCGGGTGGTACTAATATATTAACTGCCGCACTCAAAGACGCAAATTAACTTAATTGATAATTAAATCTCTATCTGTCTCTTTTTTATGTCCAGTATTGAATCAAGTAGGAATGATAATTTAATGCCAATTAAATTTAATTGACGTCTCTGAGTGCGGCAGTATGGTATTATAATTTTATTAAACATCAAATCACTATATTAACTTAAATTTTAATCGCTCATAATTCTAAGAATGAAACGATTTTTACTATAGTTTGTTCGGCAAAGGTAATGCTAAAGTATTACAGGAACGTAGTCTAGCTCAGTAATACTTGAAAGAAACTTTTCTTTAAAAAATCCCTTTAAATTTTTCAATAATAAAAATTGCATTGTGAATGCAAAAAGTATAAATTTTAATAAATTCCTTTTTTTATATTTCCTTAACTTATGCACAATACCTAACATAAATACAGTAAACTTACGTTAGTAGTATTGGCTTCGTGCGCAGGCGCGGGCGACGGCTCGCGGAACCTGTCCGCGGGCGGGGACGCGCCGCCACCGTTGTTGTTCCACTTCTGCGCGACAATGTTACCGTTATAGCACAGCCATCTCTATCGTTTTATATCAAAGAGTCCATACTTTTTCCGAGTAGCGCCTTAAAGCTATAGGACGGTTACAGTTGTTACAAATCTGGTAAGATATATATTTCTTCATACCTTTATCTAGAATCGTATAGTTTCAAAAACACGATTTTATGATTTTGCCTCGACACTTTTTCTTTTCGAAAAGACCTCTAAAAAATACGAAAATTCAAGATTAGTCTTGAATGGGGTTACTTACACTATTGGAAATTGGTTTAATTAGTGGACACTAATAATATTTAGGATCGTATAGAAGCATTTTTTTTAAATCGCTCTAGTTTTTGAATACGAAGTGATTTTGTGGTTTTTTTTGCCTAATCTGCAAAATCGGTCTTGCTCCCGCGCGCGACGTTTTCTCATTGCTATCTCGCTTCAGCATAGTTTTTCCAAGTATCGTCTTAACCTTAACGATCGCAGGCGAGCGCGCTAAGCACAGCGCCATGGGCTCCTCCAGATGTTTTCTTGTGCTACTAATATTATAAATGCAAAAGTTTGTGAGTTTGGACTTTGGATGAATGTTAATTACTCTTTCACGCAAAAACTACTGAACGGACCCCCCCTAGAAAATGGGAATGACATTAGCGATTGAAATGTCACGTGACAGGTAATAGCAATCCCATACATTATCTTTCTATTCGACTGAGGAACTCGATAATAGAATGCCACTTGTCTAGGGCGGAGATGCAATTCGCAAAAGAGATAGATTATAGGCTGGAATAACACATATAATACTTTTTATCCCGATATTCCCACGGGAACGGGAACCACGCGGGTGAAACCGCGGGCGACTAGTATTTCATTGCAACTGCATTGTGCATTGCAAATGCAAAATAAGTTCTTTGTTTAAATTACATTTTTATGACAAGCTTTTTTGCTGACCTTACTTTAATATTGTATTGTCAAAGCATCCATACCAAACCTGTATGCAAAATTTCAGCTCATTTAGACACTGGCATGGCAAGTGGGTCAAATTTAGGTTGCAAGATTTGACCCGAACGTTATGTTATGTTACATGCACATACATACACTGCAAGTTAAATAATAGTAGTTTATGTGACTGTCGCATAATGAGGGGTATTACAACACGAGTTAGCGAGTTTTTTTATAGTATTCCACGAGTGTTTTAATACCGAGTTATGTGCAGTCTCATACACTACTTTATCTACACTCATTACATTTATCATATAATTCAAAAATTAAGCAAAAAAATATTAATTATAAAATGTGGATTGGCGCCAAACCCCACTGATAGGAGTCTATACGGTCTATACCTTCTAAATTCAAAATTCTAATTTTAAAAAGTTTCTTATTGTTGCCGGCTAAAGAAGGGCTTGAAAGAGTTGGAAGTCAGGGCCGGTAAATCCTACGGTTGCCATGGAGATTGTAAAATTAAGAAAAAATTGTGTTTTATAATGAGTGAAAGCTGTATCCGGTTCTATCATAATGACCATTATTAAACACTTTTATTTTTTAAAGTTGACTATGCCAAAAAGTGTATCAATATACGTTCAGGCATGAGTTCATAATTCGAGTATTATAACATGAGTGTAGATAAAAGCTTGTAATAAACAATAACTGACCTCTTCCTTGTTGTTGCCGTTCTTCTTGTGGTTGGGGGCGGGCTCGTCGAACCCGCGCAGCTCGATCGTCTCCAGCTGCGACGTGGGCCCGCCGCTGAACCTGTTCAAAGCATTGATATAATATGAGCATTGCTTTGACGACCGATTTGGCGCAGGGGTAGGCTACCCACCTTCTGCGCCAGTGGTCTCGGGTTCGATTCCCGAACAAGACAAATATTTGTGTGCATGAATATGTCTATAAATATTTGTGTGCATGAACACGTCTATTTGTCTTGGTCTGGGTGTTTACTATGTATATTAAGTATGTATTTACAAACAAAAAGTATTTAAGTATATATTTATACGTTATCAAGTTTTCCATGATACAGTTTCTTAAAGAAATTAAAATGGGCTTAGATAATTGTTGTGAATGTAAAAAGTTATTTATTTATTTAAATATTTATTTATTGCTATTAAGGTCAAACGATTAAGTCACAAAAAGCTGAAGGCTCGTTAGATGGCGCTACTTTCGCTATTTGGTAGTTTTTATTTTTTTGTTAATTATTCTTTGTATCTTTGTAACTCAAAATACTTTTTGCGGCTTCTATAAATAAACATTGAATTTTCGAAACCAACACTTAACTATTTGTAGTACAAAAATCATCCAAATATGTTGAATATGTTTTTCTGTCATCCAATTTTATTAATCACTCACACATGCATTCCATAAATCCGAGTTTCTAGTAACAAAACATTTCGATCCAGCTAAAAATGACAATGTGGCCTAGCGGTCTATATGCTTGACTCAGGCATCAGAGAGTTAAGGTTCAAACCTCAGGAAGCTTTTTTTATATTTATTATTGTTTTAAAAAAAACATTAAAATATTAATTTAGATGTATAAATTGCAACAATTGCAATTGCATTATTATTTTTTAAATAACACAAGTAGTCTATCAACTAATGCTCCAAAAAACGTATACAGGGAAAATAATGCTTGGAACACCATTTTTAGTGTTCCTTAGCCGAATGGCCAAAACAGGAACCCCTATAGATTCGTCATTTGTCTGTCTGTCCGTCTGTCCGTATGTTACAGCCACTTTGATCCAAAACTATTAAGACTACACATTTGAAACTTTGTAGGTAGATGTATCCTGTAAACCGCTTTACAATTTTTATACGAAAATAAAAATAATAACCCCATACATAAAACTGAAACTAAAAAAAATGTACCTATTCGTGTGGGGAGTCTATAAATAGGTCTTCAAAAATAATATAAAAGTTTCTTTAACCATTTTTAGGGTTCCGTAGCCGAATGACAAAAAACGGAACCCTTATAGATTCGTCATGTCTGTCTGTCTGTCTGTCTGTCTGTCTGTCCGTCCGTCCGTCCGCATGTCACAGCCACTTTTATCCAAAACTATAAAAACTACTCAGTTGAAATTTGGTAAGTAGATGTATTTTATAAACCGCTTTACGGTTTTAATACAACAATCCGGGGGCTTCCGATACATGAAGCTGAAACCGAAAAATATTTTTTTTATCAACCACATTCGTGTGGGGTGTGTCTATAGATAGGTCTTTAAAAATGGCATAAAGGTTTCTCGAACCATTTTTTCTCAAAGTCAATATTTTGAAAGATAGAGCCTTCCAAAGCGATAAAATGTGTCCCCCCCACCACTCTAACTTTTGAAATAAATTAGTGAAAAATCTAGAAAAAATATATACTGTACATCTTTATAATAACTTTCAACGAAAATTAGTTTGAACGAGATGTAGTAAGCACTTTTTGAGATATAACACATTTTCGAAAACCGCAAATGTAAATGAAAAACAATGTTATATTTTGCTGACGAAAAATGATAAGTACCTAATAGAATTTTGGCTTGGTATAGGCAATCGGTACGTTAAGTTGGTACGGAACACTTCCTGGGCGAGTCCAACTCGCACTTGGCCGATTTTTCCTTATCTATACTAATATTATAAAGGAAAGATTTCCTGTATTCCCGTTTTGTATGTATTCAGGTATGTATGTAGGTATGTATGTATCAGGTATGTAGCGAATAAACTCAAAAACTACTGGACTGATTTCAAAAATTCTTTCTGCTACATTATCCCTGATTAACATATGCTATAGAATATTTTGAAAAAGTTAGGGATTCGTATGAAAACTTCGATAATGAAACTCAAGGTATTAAAAAAGATACCAAAAAAAACCTATATACCTCGCGGACCGAAGTATGATAAGGGGCGTGTGCACATCTATGAGATAGATAACTGCAGCACTTTCTTTCAATTGTAGACATAGGTTTCCATAGTAAAATGTATTCCTAACAATCTACACAATCAACTTTCGTAATAAAATAGCATAATATTTTAGTTTTGAAAACTGACAAGGTTCGATTTCCCACTACCGAGTACCGACCGACCCATTTCCGAGTCGTGTATGAGTTTTTTTGAAAATCATTGAATGCAGTTTTCTAAAGTCTAATATCGACGACATGGTTCCATAAAACAAATATATCTCTATCTCTTATAGTTTCAAACTTTCCCATACTGACCCGTTGTCCGGTCCGGTCTAATGTTGTCTATATATTATAAAGAGGAAAGATTTGATTGTTTGTTTGTTTATTTGCATCGAATAGGCTCCTAAACTACTGGACTGATTTAGAAGATTCTTTCACCATTAGAAAGCTACATTCTTCCCGAGTGATATAGGCAAAATTTTATCCCGATATTCCCACGGGTACCGGGTACCACGCGGGTGAAACCGCGAGGATCCGCTAGTATAGAATAATATTGAATGTTATAATTAGTGTATAATGTTGTATAGACAATGGTACGGAACCCTTCGTGCGCGAGCCCGATTCGCACTTGGCCGTTTTTTTTAATACTAGCGGCAACATTTTGATTGGCAACCCTATAGATATATATTCTCCTAATCATTAATAGAATTAAGTAAAAATTAGGTTATTAGCAAAAACTCGATGAGCGCACTAATTTGCAGTGGGATCTAGTACTAACTCAAAAGAGAAATATGTAAATTATAATTGACACAAACCACATGACACAAACGGAAGAGCGGTATCGCGCGTTGCGCGTCTTAGCCGCATGGAACGGCAACGTCGCAAATTTGCTCGAAATGTTTGTATACGTACACGACTAATGTCACACACACATGCGTAAGTTTCATGAGAATTTAGAGTTGATTTGTGCTATAATTCTGAATGAAAGTATGTAAAATATTCATTTCGCGGCTACTTAAACATGAGAAAAGACTATATACCCCAAGAACTATCCGATATTTTTGTAAAAAATTCAATAACAGGCCACATTTTTGTAAACGGCCCTTAAATATAATTTTAAGAGACTATATTTTGGAATCCAACATAATATCGCATTGGAAGGTATAAAAAAAAAGTTACACCCCGAAAATGGTGCAATTCTTTCAGCAAATATGCTATCACCAATTTTATCGTTAACTTGTGTTTATGTTCACCATATCTAAGCACCAAAGTCAAAATCCATAAAGATATAAAACGGGAAACTAATACTTTAGGAAGAAGTCGGTTGTTTCTGATAGCATTTTTAACATAGGTGTAATGCCAATTTGAGTTTACGTAGAGAGTTTTTTTTAAAGTTTATTTGTTTTTCATTTACAAATATAGGGGGATTATATACTTTTACGAAAGATAATAATAAATGTATTCAAATGTAAAGTAAATAACACTTATACCATTTTTGCCAATTTTTTTATAGATTTTTTAAAGCTTTGTATTTGTTTTTTTTAATGTCGCGGTCATAAAAATTGGTGGATTACTAATGAATTATTTATTTAACTAGATAATCTAATTTTCAATGTTAAGAAATTACTGATATAGAATTATTGTTGAGTCTCCATAGAACGAATTAGTTTGGCTCTCGGGCTAATAGAACACATAATTTACCATAAATGGTGAATCCTAACATAGTTAAAGGTGAACGTTTTTTGTATGGTAATCGTTTAACCTTAAGGCACCAATACAGGCTGTTTGTTTAAAGATGGTACAGTCAGCGTCAAATTGATATAAGCGTCTAGAGTAGTCAAAAAGATCTGAAAAACATAAAACCAATTTGATCTAGGCAGTTCGAATCATCATATTGTTGTAAGCGCGCAAGGTGTTCAAAATATCTAGGCACTAATTGTTTCATATTTATATAAGCAGTCAGAGTGTTCAAAATCATCTAAGCAAACAAAGCTCTCAAAATATCTGTACAATATGGTGTTGTACATTATGCACAGATGTTAGGAGTGCCTAGATATTTTGAACACTTTGCGCGCTTAAAACAATATGATGATTCGAACTGCCTAGATCAAATTGGTTTTATGTTTTTCAGATCTTTTTGACTACTCTAGACGCTGATATCAATTTGACGCTGACTGTACATACTCCAGCCTAACTTTTTTTATTTAAGTGAGGCGAATGCGTTTACGTTTTCCACGTGCGGTACCATGATTATATCACGCGATATGATATGATACGTCATGCTGTCTTGCTTACCCCACTAAGGTGTAAGCAAGATATAGGCTCTTTATCATGCGTCAATAGTCGATAAAAGCCGCTCATGCTAAGCCGGCAGGGGGTGCAAGTACTCATCAATACAAATTACTTTTATTATGGGACCAAGTGCCACATTGCGAAAAAAATCAGCTGTTCCATACATATTGGCCCATTGGGTATTGCACTTTTTTACGAAACACACAGGTTTTTTTTGCGATATCGCACTTGGTCCAATAGTAAAAGTTGTTTATATTGATGGGTACTTTCACCCCCTGAAGTATGTACCACCCTGTACTGTATTAGAAGTTGGACGGACTATACAAATAGTTCTCTTATAATCTATACTCCAGTCTCAAGTTTTAATAAAACTAGGAGTCATATAAAAAAAACCCTAAGTCACCGTGACGTGAATTGAATTTATTGTCGGTTTTTCTTACAACTTTTTCCGCTAACCCCTTAGCAGAAAAAGTTGTAAGTTTTGCGAAGTCTTGTACTTACTTAGTACGCGAAAAATTATTTAGTTAGATGTAATTAGCCCCTTTATTGGTTAAATAGTAGAGAATCTATAGAAAATAGTATACTACCCTCTAACCGTACAAATTTACTACTAGAGGTCAGCGAGATAACGGTTTTATTTCTGTGTACTATAGCGTAATATGGTTTACTAGTACTATGCTCGGATTCTACTAGTACAGTGCGAACCGAAAAGTGTCCGATTAAGCAAAAAAAACAAGCTTCGCGTAACAATGTCATAGCTTTTCTGTCATTCACAAAAGGTTTTAATAGTCAGATCAAAAGACAAAAGAAACGCATCACTCACCATTCCGGTTCCTCGTCCTTGTCATAGCGTCGGTAGCGGCCTCCAGATCTTCGGTTGTCCTCTCTGAAGCAAGACAAAAGGGGAATTTTACTGTTGTAGAAATGTAGACATTTACCGCCTTATTACAAAACGTGGACTAAAATAGTCCTGGTTTAAAACTGGTGCTGTCACTTTCATTTTCCAAATGAAAGACAGAATTAGCATCAATTTATTAGCAGCAAAACCAGGTCTAACTTTCAACGTTTTGTAATAAGGAGGTTAATGATTAAGTAAAAAAATATTGCATTTAAGAATACCAAATGTGAAAAAAATAACTTGAATCTCTTTTAGGATAAACGAATTATAAGCTCTTAACTTTGACTATAACTGTCTCTTTCTTAAACTAAATCTTCCATGGCGAGACTATGGCGCTACTAACTCGGTGACGTCACAAAGATAGCGTCCTGTCCTTGTCTAATTAGAAAGTTTGAAGCCCTATAACATTAAAAATATTCAAGATAATTCAAAATAAAAACTTGTTTCGTGTAGCTAATATTTCGAAAAACATTTTAAATAAATAAAAACAGTAAAATACCGTATTAATTTATTTATTTTTATTTGATATTTTTACTGTTTATTTTCAACTAGCCTTCTGTTCGTCTTCGCCCGCCTAGACTACACGACTTTATTTCGCGGGAATGTGATATTTTCCCGGGATAAAAGCTAGCCCATGTCACTCTCTTCAAGTCTCAAACTATCCCTAAAACACGTCGATCCGGTGCTCGGTTTTGACGTGAAAAACGGACAAACAAACATTTTTAACTTTTTTACTTTCACATTTGTAATATTATAGTAATATTAGTATACATACATACCGAATCAATCAAGTCCTAACCTATTTGCCTAAAAGACAGACATTAGAACGTATATCATTTGAATTTTGAATACAATAAATGGACTTGAAAAATATTTTTCGCCCTCTGTTCTGCTGTATAATATATTAATATACCTGTCGCGCGTTTTCTCGTTGTTGAATCGGTCCTCCCGCTCCCTCTTCATGTCCGAGGTGTAGGAGTCCCGGCCGAACGAGCGCCGCTCGAACCTGCAAGTAACGCGAACTTGAAACAACAAAACTACAGTAGAATACACACAGAAATACACCTAATGTCTGTGCGTCATGTGTATGCGTCCCTACATGTGTTTTCGTGGATTCAATCCATGCGTGTTAGTGATTAGGTATGTGTGCGTGTTCGTAAATGTCTTTTTGGTGTGCGTATACGTAGGCGCGGATCCAGATTTATTTTGGTTGAGGGGGCAGCAAGTTTGGTTCAGGGGGGGGGCACTCTTAGCTTATTTCACAAGGTAAATGATGAATGCAAATTTTTTGTAGGTAAAATTGTGTGCCGGGCGGGGGGGGGGGGGAATTGCCCCCATTGCGCCTCCCCCCCTTGTATCCGCGCCTGCGTATACGTATTCGTGTGTGTCCGTATTTGTGGATTCGCGCATGCGTGTTCGTAAGTGTGCATGTTAGTGTTTCTTTGCCTGTTCATAGGTTTGCATGTCCGTGATCATTGTTGTTTTCTTGTATGTTTTTGTGAGTGTTGGTGCGTATGAGTGTTGATGTGTTTGTGGGTGTGTGTGCGTGTGTGTGTGTGTGTGAGAGAGAGAGAGAGTGAGAGAGAGAGCGAGGGATATAATGAGTTACCTGTTATCGGCGCCGTTGGCGCGGGTGTCGCGGTCGGCGCGCTGCGGCGGTCGGTAGGGCTCCGGCCGGTACTCGGGCTCCTCCCAACCGGCGTTCGGCATGTCGCGCACCATGATGCGACCCGACCCGATGCGCCGCCCAGCTGTAGAGATAAATATAGCGTAAAAAAAGAGAAATGAGAGTAGTTGGTAACTTAGGAATGGCCGTTTCACTACCTCATTAGAAAAAAAAATATATCACACACAAGGAAACCTTTTTTTTGCCGGCTGTACTTTAATATAGAATTGTCATCCAAACCAAACCTGTATGGTTGTGATAATGTCAGCTCAATCAGGTAAAGTTTGCTGGTTCAAAATTCAAGTCAGAATCAGTTTGAACAAATTGTCTACGTAAACCGGAGTTACTTTAGGAAAAAATGGGGCTACTTTGATAATTTATAATGTAGTATAAAACCAGTATTATTCGTAATTGAGTAAAAATGGGCATACTATCTATAGTTATATTTAGGCTACCAAAGTCAGTCAGATCTCAATCTGACTCGGTCATGTTGAAAAATAATGGAAAACAATAATAATTCAGTCATACAAGCATTGTCAGCAAAGTGACCGCCTCGAATCAAAGTAACCGTAAGTTTAAGTTTAAACTTACTGAGTATGGTACGGAGTACAGTTACTTATAAACTTACGTAAGTTTATCGTACACGATCCATGGAGCCACCATAAGCTGGATATAATAAACAAGCAATTTCTAACGTGTGTTAGAACAACATAATGAACAAGATGTAATATAAACTGTATGCAGCGCTATACAATGCATGTTTAGTCTTCAAACATGCACCACCTGTGGCTGCTAAACTAATATAGGTCTGAGAGGAAAAGAAAGAGATATGAAATTTCTTTCTTAGTTTAAACAAAGCCAAATCAGACCATAGTGACAAGATTATTTCTTACGGATGGTTAAGTAATGTCGATGGCAAATCTCAGGATAGGTTACCAAAAATTTATTATTTCGAACTTCTCAGTGCTTCTTTTTCATGTTATGGCAACAGGCTTAGTTAAGATTGATAAGGGTGAGCCTAGCACCTTTGACACGAGTTGTACTATCATCTCAGTTAGAGTGTTAGTAACCCGAACTCATAAGCTTTAGCTAAGACTGTAATTATATATACCACAATGTGAACTCAAGTGAAAATATCTATGTAAAATGATTGAAACTCTGTGGTCTAGTGGTACACACCAGCAGTATCAGACCAAGAGGTCCCGGTTTCGATTTCCAGTGGGAGGGTACCTATTGTATTCGATTTGGTTGGTGGTAGGACTTGTTATAAGTCCACCTGGCCAACTACCATCATCTTATCTAAGTCTGAAGCCATAACAATGATGTTTTCAGCATTTTTGTCTTCCGGTAACTAGAGATAAGATAGCTTGTTCCTCAGTGATTGCGGATTTCGGGAGTAGTGCGCTTCCATCTTCAGCCTTATCACCACTTAACATCAGGTGTGATGAAGGCTAAGTGCTACGTCGTCGTAACTAAAACAATAAAAATGAAGGCGGATGATGATGATGATGCTAGCTAGCGCACTCACTTTGCTCCGTGTGGGCCGACTTGGCGGGCGCGGCCTGCAGCGGCGAGTCGGGCCACGTGCGGCCGCAGCCCGACGTGAAGCTGATGCTGACGATGGTAACGCTCACCCTGCTCGGTGTCACTCACCCTGCTCGGTTTCACTCACCCTGCTCGGTGTCACTCACCCTACTCGGGTGTCACTCACCCTGGGGCCTGATTCTGCTAACGTTAAGTCATAATCGTGTCTCAATCGTGTTTCAATTGTAGTGCTTTTTTACACAATAGTTACAAGAAATGTGAACTTTTTTCACAATACTACTGATGGTCACACTACACACTACATGCACATCACATACTGTCATAATTCTTGTAACTAGTGTGTAAAAAAGGACAACAATTGAAACACGACTGAGACACGATTACGAGTTAACGTTAGCAGAATCGGGCCCCTGCTCGGTGTCACTCACCCTGCTCGGTGTGGGCCGGCTTGGCGGGCGCGGCCTGCAGCGGCGAGTCGGGCCGCGTGCGCGCCACGTGCGGCGGGGCGGGCGCGGGCGCGGCCGGCGCGCCGCAGCCCGACGTGAAGCTGATGATGACGATGCTGAACACTCACCCTGCTCGGTGTGGGCCGGCTTGGCGGGCGCGGCCTGCAGCGGCGAGTCGGGCCGCGTGCGCGCCACGTGCGGCAGGGCGGGCGCGGGCGCGGCCGGCGCGCCGCAGCCCGACGTGAAGCTGATGATGACGATGCTGAACACTCACCCTGCTCGGTGTGGGCCGGCTTGGCGGGCGCGGCCTGCAGCGGCGAGTCGGGCCGCGTGCGCGCCACGTGCGGCAGGGCGGGCGCGGGCGCGGCCGGCGCGCCGCAGCCCGACGTGAAGCTGATGATGACGATGCTGAACACTCACCCTGCTCGGTGTGGGCCGGCTTGGCGGGCGCGGCCTGCAGCGGCGAGTCGGGCCGCGTGCGCGCCACGTGCGGCAGGGCGGGCGCGGGCGCGGCCGGCGCGCCGCAGCCTGACGTGAAGCTGATGGTGACGATGCTGAACACTCACCCTGCTCGGTGTGGGCCGGCTTGGCGGGCGCGGCCTGCAGCGGCGAGTCGGGCCGCGTGCGCGCCACGTGCGGCGGGGCGGGCGCGGGCGCGGCCGGCGCGCCGCAGCCCGACGTGAAGCTGCGCCGCTGCGGCGACAGCACGATGCCCCCGCCCGGGGAGCCCTCCTTGCGGACCCGTTCGCGAGGGTCCGCGGAGCGCCGCTCCCGGTCGCGCCCGTACACGCCCTGCCATCAAATATCAAATTGTAGCTACAGGAAAGTAGCTCCCTCCCTCTGCCCGTCCCCGTCTCAAGCTTTCGAGCCGTTGGGGGGGGGCCGGTGCAGGGATTAAAACCGCCCAACACTGACGCAAAGCCTGTTACGCTTGGTGGGAGGGCTGGGCAGGGGGGAGAGACAAGCCCTGTGTCTGACCGAGTCCAACGTGCCATTTGGTATACGCAAAGACTGTATTTGCCCTCACTATAATAAAACAAAATAAAAAAGGCACTCAAGATAATCAGGTTGCGGTTAAAGGGGCAAAATTATAAATGATTCTTTGACTGTCAGTTCCGCTCGCTTGGGCTTCAGTTTGCGCTTTTCTTATAAGTCACTTTGACACACACTCTCTCTCCCACTCTAGTAACGCGGCTTCCAAAGGACCCACAAAACAATTTACTAAAATCTCGGTTAAACAATAAATGCATCGTTTTTACAGCACTCAGCGCTAAGTGTACACTAGCTGTCTTATTTTTCTCTCTCTCGCTGTCAACACGATCCCTACCTGTAGGCTTAGCATGCGCACCACGAGATGCTGTTGTCTACAGCACATATTGCTTTCTTATAAATGTTAAGTGAACGAGACAAAATCAATTTGACAGCTAGATAAAAGTCGATAAATTCTCTCGTGGCGCCCATGCTAGGCCTACAGGTCAATTATTCACACTTACCTTATGGTTTTCGTTGGGCGCATCTCCTCTTCCTCCCTTATCTTCTTCGTTCGGCGAATCGGATCTTCTCTTCAAAACACTGCAACAAAAAAAAAAACATTCGTACACACGGCGGCACATCAGACTATACATGTTGACCTCGAGACCGCCTTTATGCCCTACGTAATAAAAGCTGTTATCGCAGTTCAACTGTATAACTTGATGTGCTGTCGTGTGTACCTACTCAATTATGACTTAGTAATAAGAGTCACCAAAAAATTGTAAGAAGCAATGCAATTCACGAAGAGCACTTTCTGTGAGAGAGAGCTGGTCTGTGAACGGATTTATCTGCTAACTAAGGGCTTTAGCAAACAGCAATCTTCATCAGCAGCCGTATGATGTGGTCCCCACCAAGGATAACAATAGGTCCTGCGCTTCCCGTATCCAACTGCTTCCCACGACCTTATATAGATCGTCGGTCAACCTCGTAGGAGGCCTACTCTCCCAAAGAGCAATCAACAGTCATTATTTCAAATCTAGCTAAGCACTTCAACAGCTAGACTGTATGTACACACTGTACTGTGGCTGACCTTTGGAGTCGATTGGTGAACGCACCGGTTTTCATTTCGGCCACTATCTCGGAGGTCCCAGGTTTGATTCCCGGTCGTGTAAATGTCGAAAACTAACTTTCCGACTATTTTCCATGTCTAGGTGTAGGTATGTGGTGTAATACCCGTCGTTGTTTTCTATTTCCATAACATAGGTGGTTAAACTATTTAATTCGGGATTGGAATTGGAACAAAGTATGTCATCATGGTGTTCGATGTTTATTAGACACTAGCTTTCCGCCCGCGGCTTCGCCCACGTGGACTACACGATGGGAATGTGATATTATTCCGGGATAAAAAGTATGTCCTCTCCAGGGTACGAAGTATCTGTGTCCTAAATTTCAACCAAATCCTTTAAGCCCTTTTGGCGCAATCACGCCTAACGTAATAAACATCCAAACATCTAAACTTTCACTTCCTACTTTATAATATTATAAATGCGAAAGTTTGTGAGTATGGATGATTGTTACTCTTTCACGCACAAACTAATGAACGGATCTGGATGAAATTTAGAACAGAGATAGACTATAGGCTGGAATAACACATAGGATACTTTTTATCCCGATATTCCCACAGGAACGGGAACCACGCGGGTGAAACCGCGGGCAGTCGCTAGTTTATCCTACTAGTCCTACTAATATTATAAATGTGAAAGTTTAGATGTTTGGATGTTTGGATGTTTGGATGTTTGGATGTTTGTTACTCAATCACGCCAAAACGGCTGAACGGATTTGGCTGAAATTTGGAACACAGATACTTTATAGCCTGGAGAGGAACATAGGCTACTTTTTATCCCTGAAAAAGTCACATTCCCGCGGGATAACGTCGTGTAGTCCACGCGGGCGAAGCCGCGGGCGGAAAGCTAGTAATAAATAAAATTAAAAAATTTAATTGCACACAAAGAAAAATTAAATGACAAATAACACAAGGAGACATATAGTTTTAAGAGAACAGACACAATTGTCGGCCTTATTGCTATATAGCAATCTCTTCCAGGCAACCTTGGGTGAAAAGAAGAATAAATCAAAAGGACAGAAGGGGGAAGGGTGCATAAAAAGGATAGAATAAGTATATACTAACAAATATTGAATGCGAGAAAGAAATTAGTAGTTTATTAGAATACTAGCGGATCCTCGCGGTTTCACCCGCGTAGTACCCGTTCCCGTGGGAATATCGGGATAAAATATAGCCTATGTCACTTGGGAAGACTATAGCTTTCTAATGGTCAAAGATTTTTTTAAATCGGTCCAGTAGTTTCCGAGCCTATTCGATGCAAACAAACAAACAAACAATCAAAGATATAGATATATAGTCCATTCGCTTAGTTAGTGTCGCCCTTTTATTTGTAAATCACTTACTTAAATTCCTTTTATATAAAAATATCCAAATTTTCATAATTAATTGACTTTGGTACCCAACTTGTGTGTATTAGCGTATTAGTTATATCTGCATTAGTAAGGATTTTATGGCAAGAGCCACAATGCCATGCGGGTACCGACACTATCTAACCGAACGGACTATAGATTAGTAGGACTCACAGCGCCAACGCCTCGCAGCCTTGGAACGCGGTCTCCAGGTTGCGCTTGACGAGCGGCGAGTTGCGCAGGCGCATTAGCTCGTCGCGCGTGTACGTGAGCGGCCGCCGCGCCGGGCCCACGGCCAGCACCGCCGGGTCACCAGAGCGGTTAAGCGCGCACTCCTCGTCGCCTGCAAACATAACATTTCACTAAGGTCTATCTACAAATCAACATCATCATCATGTCAGCCGAACGACGCTCACTGCTGGGCATAGGCCTCCCCCAAGGATCTCCACAACAATCGGTCCTGCGCTGCCCGCATCCAGCTATCTACAAATACCAGGAGGAAAAAAAAAACATCCGCCAATCATTAGCGGCGAAGCTTCAGTGCCCGGACACGGACGTGTGTGAACGAGTTCAAACAAAATGAACGCAATGAATTTTTTTTTGCCTCAAGACGGATCACGGCCCTGATGTGTAGATAGACCTTTAACTGAGCGCTTGTCCAGTCCAGCCCCTGATTCACAAAATATCGGATTCGATTCTGTGTTTTGTCTTTGTCTATTCTATAGTGAGTGACAGAGACATAGCGTACATTCCGCTGTCGGGAGCGTTTCCGACGGTTCGTAAATCAGGAGGCAGTAAGGGTGGATTCGCCTCGATTTCTACAGCGTTTTGATTATATCTCTTAATGTGGCAGATATAACGCGGACCGCCAATACCTGGCAGACGATGTATGCCAAAACGCGTCTAACTCTCGCGTAGTTCTGGCAAATATTATTCTGTGGTTCTGGGCAGGTTCTACAGTGTGACGACTTTCTTGTATTGCTAGGGTTAACTGTGTCGCATGTATTGTATACCCTTTTCTTTCCCTAAGGCTACAGAATCTATGATATAGTTGATAGTTCTGTGACAGAGAATATACTAATAGCCTACAAAAATTATGAAATTCATTTTCAAGTAATGGAAAGGAAATTGCATTAATTTTATTTAAGTATCTAATTGTTTCAAGGCTTTTTCCATCCCGCGTCGCGCCCCAATTATTAAATTAAAATATACCCACTTATTATACCTAATTGCTCCCAGTAAGTTTATCAATAACAATGTGGTTAATTTATGAAATATGAAATTGCTTATGTACGGTCGCCAGCACGTCGGGTTACTCCAAAATGTCAAAATTTATTAATTGAAACTGAACTCTATCAGCTGGACATAATGTTGAATTTTATTTAAAGAAATTTGACAGTTTGTAGTGTTTGTAGTTTGTAGTGCTGGCGACAGTACTAATGATAATAATGAATCATGAACTGTAAGGTTTTTGTTATCAATTACTTAGAATTAAGATGTCAGTTTATATTTAGTTACATTAAGGCTCAATTTTATAGTTCGCAATAAAAATAAAATAATTACGATAAAAAGCTCGAACTGCCAAACGAAAGTTTCACTTTTAATATAAAAAAAAAACACAATTTGGTGAAATCACAGCACTTGTTTTGGTGACAGGAAACGGTGAGCGGTCATTATCATTATCATACAAACAATAGTTCAACATCGCAAGAATGAGGTCGACAACCTGTAAATATCTGATAGCTCGTCTGACCGCGACTTTACGATCGGGCCCTCTATTTTGATAGGTATCCTTAGAATGTGGGAAAACTGCAAAAGTAAATAAGTGTCTATCTACACTTATATAATAAAAAGGTAAAGTTTGTTTTGTTTGTATGTTTGTGGTAATCAATCTCTGGAACTACTGAACCTTCGTTCATATAAACA
Organism: Crambus lathoniellus; assembly: GCA_949710035.1. Taxonomy (NCBI): domain Eukaryota; kingdom Metazoa; phylum Arthropoda; class Insecta; order Lepidoptera; family Crambidae; genus Crambus; species Crambus lathoniellus. Next base: position 22,450,819 of record OX453317.1, read on the forward strand.
AGTAGGTAGGTGCTGAACCGATTATGAAAATGCAAACCAGTAGTAAATTACATTTTTCTTGAGTGACAAAGTGTATACATACATATTTTATCCAGATTCCGGACTACCACGCGGAAAACACCGCGGTAAACATCTAGTTCTAAAACTCTTAAGTGTTTGTTTGTTTGAGCTTATATCTGGAATTTGATAGCCCAATACTTGAGGGAGCCTATCTCGGAGAAGAACTTACATTACAAATTGACGCGGAAATAATCAAGAGGGACAAGTTCACTCGGATGTAGTCACAGACAGTAGCAATTAAATTAAAATTTTATGCAGTTAAAAAAGAGGAAGCAGAAACCGAGAAAAACCGCCCCGGTACCGACAGTCACCAGCACAGCGACAGACTTCCTTTAAATTTAGCATACGACAATTGGCCAAAATAAATAGTTATCTTTGTTCAAAAACTACATGCAATACAACTAAACTTAACTCCGCCCTAAACTTAAGCTATCAGTGGCTCACCCTTTGTCCCAATGCTGGGCGTATGTATGGCTTCCCCACGGGAATCGATCTACCTATTACAAAGTTAGAAATTTCTTATTGGAAACAAGAAAGCGATTTACTGCCCATAAGATAAGCCCATCATAAAACGACACTCTTCGTTAAATAAGTATCATCATCATCATGTCAGCCGAACGACGCCCACTGCTGGGCATAGGCCTCCCCCAAGGATCTCCACAACGATCGGTCCTGCGCTGCCCGCATCCAGTAGCTTCCCGCGACCACATCGTCGGTCCACCTTGTAGGGGGCCTGCCCACGGAACGTCGTCCGGCACGGGGTCGCCTTTCGAGAACATTTCCGCCCCAACGGCCATCGGTTGTAAGTAAGTATACTCTCCAAATATTTAAACTTATTGTTTTTAAAGTGAAAACTTCTTTAGCGGCCGGCGCCGGCGTTGTGCACTTTTTGTGATGGGTAAAAAATGTCAAACTCGCGTCAGGATCACGTGACCGTCAGATCGAAAATTCGTAAGACGGACACGTGACCTGCAAGCCTACTCTATTTCAACGAAAAACGAAACTTCGTTATACCCGTCCCTTTCACTCTTCGGGTGTGACAGAATCGAGTGAAAGCAGCGGGGCTAACTAAGTTTCGTTTTTCGTTGAATTAGAGTAGAGCTTCTGATCGATAAACTGTTACAATGTCATTAGGATACGAAGGCAAATTTCGCCACCGTTTCCAAAGTTGAGATAGCTCAGTTAGAAAACGGGCGACATTGAAGCCAAGAAGACCTCGGCTCAAATCTAAGTATTCCATATTTTTTTATTTTTTTGTCATATTCCTTTTTTTTGTAACAGTCTAGGGAGCCCTTTTCGCTTCTGCCGGCACTCCCGGAGTGCAACCCGTGGTTTTTTTAAACCGGTGCATGTCTTATCGTCTTCCTAAATGATAAACAACTAGATATTTTATTACTTCATAGATGTCGGGCAGATAGATGCCAAATAAAAAAAAAACATTTAAAATTCTCCGAATATCATCTCCCATAGAATCAATTTACCTAGTGCATTCTTGCAAGAATAATGAATCGTTCCCCTCACAACAGTACCTATAAATAAGTTAACTATTAGCAAAGGATCTCCATGATAGAAATATTATTCTGTGATGATAGCAAAGAAGTTCTATGGGATGGGGGAGACCTCTATGTCCAGCAGCGGGCGTCGCATGATGATGATGATTAGCAAAGGGGTGATAAAACAGATCAATAACAAGGTCATCTTAGGGTCAATTCACACCGAGACGCGACGCGATGCGACGATACTCAAAGAGGCCAATGATTTCGCGCTGCGCCGCGCGTCGTCGCGCGTACGCATCGCAACGTAACAATGTAATGTGTATCTTTTCGTGTAGTGAATAAAGTATATTCTGAGTCGCTCTATGAAAAATGTGCGCGCAGCGTCGCGCCGCGTCGCGTCTCGGTGTGAACTGACCCTTAATCTCAGCTTAAATCTTAAACTAGAGCGACCAAGATCCGCGATCTCCAAGCTCCTAGTTATTTAATAATGAGCCGGCCTATCTCAGCGGTATACACAACAAAAGCGTAATTCAATGTAGGTAAATACTTCGGGACACTTCTCGGAGCGTCCACGACAAAAATAACAGCGATGCAAGCGGCCCCAAGGTCGCGCGGCTAACAGTATACTTTTACTCTGGACGCGTAATAGGCCGTAGGAACTTCGCAATTGCATTTTAACACTTGAAAATTTTATTTGTTTACATTATTATTATCACCTTTTAAGATTGCCAATAGTTTTAGAAGGTAAACAAGCAAATATGGAAATTGCGAAAGTAGATCTGCAGGCTCCTGACGGAGTGGTTGAATACCGAACTAAATGAAATCGAAACCCGCAGTTAAAGGTGTACTTGTTTTATAGATTTCTTAAGGTCAAAAATCACACCATCGTTCGATCACAAAAAGTAGCTTATATTGCAGATCGAGAGTTTCGACATATGTTTTCGCTTCTATTGTGTTAATAAATTCGACTCGATAGCGTCAGTGGTACACCTTTAACGGCCGGTTTCGATTTCATTTAGTTCGGTATTCGACCACTACTAGATTGGCGCTACAATCTTTTTCCAGAATACCTACTAGAATGGTGGTTTTCGATCTTGATTAGATTTTCTCGATTCCGTCAGGAGTTAGCCTGCTCTTTATAAACTTTTCACAACTGAATCGTGAAGCAAACTTTAGCATAGATAGATAAATGTTATGTTCTTGGAGGAGACGGACCACGCCAACTAGATTTAATCAAGAAAATAATAGTAAACTAGCTTTCCGCCCGCGGTTTCGCCCGCGTGGACTAATTGACGTTATCCCGCGGGAATGTGAAATATTTCGAGATAAAAAGTAGCCTTTTATTTCTCTCCAGACTACAAAGTTATCTGTCCTAAATTTCAGCAAGATCTGTTCAGCGTTTTGGTGTGATTGAGTAACAAACATCCAAACATCTAAACATTCACACATTTTTTGACGACCGATTTGGCGCAGGGGTAGGCTACCTGCCTTCTGCGCCAGAGGTCTCGGGTTCGATTCCCGAACAAGACAAATATTTGTGTGCATGAACATGTCTATTTGTCTTGGTCTGGGTGTTTTTTATGTATATTAAGTATGTATTTACAAACAAAAAGTATTTAAGTACTTATATATATTTATCCGTTGTCAAGTTTTCCATGATACAGTTTCTTAATGAAATTAACATGGGCTTAGATAATTGGTGTGAATGTAAAAAGTTATTTATTTTATTTTTATTTTATTTTATTCACATTTATAATATTAGTAGGATAGTAGGATTGGATATTAGATGGGACAAATTTGACGCAGAGAGAGCTTAGCGAATGGCCTCTTATATACAACGGGAATATTGAATAAATACCTAATCCCCTTCAGTGACCTTTCAATGCAAGAAAATATCAATTTCTGACACATCAATTATTCGACACGATTGCCGAGTCGTGGTCTCCGGATTTGACACTCATTAACTTTGATACTGTTATAATGAAGTAATTAAGTAAATATGTAACATTTTTACATATTATGTAAAATAAGCGGGTACTTTGTAAAATCTTGTAAATCTTTGTACTTTGTATTGCTAAGCGCAAAACTTAAGAACGGCTGGACCAATTCGGCATTTTTTTATTTTTATATGATCTTTAAGTCCCACAGAAGGTTTTTATGGAGAGAAAAAACGTGAAAATTGCGTGGAAAATAGTAAAAACCACACTATTCTTTTCCCGTACAAAGCAGCTATCAAACATTTGACGTAAATCGTTTATCCGTCTTTCACATCAAAACGGAGTAACGGATCAACGTGATTTTTGATATAGGGACAGTGTTGGAGCTGGAGAGTGACAAAAAATACTTTTTATCCCGGAAAAATATTAAGTTCCCGCGGGATAGCGTCGTGTAGTTCACGCGGGCAAAGCAGCGGGCGGAAGGCTAGTAAATAATAAAAAGAAAAATTACAAACTAAATCAATAAACTCGTTTTGAATATGTATCAATCATCCCGTAAAACAAACGTCAAATAGACCAATACAGCAAAACTGACAAGGAGAATGCCGGTTCGAGAACGTTCTTTGACATCCATGGTTAGTTAACTTACGCCACGAGACTCGTTTCACCCTCTTAGTGGGCGGCGCCACGTCCACGTCCGGCGGCAGTTCCTTCGGGACCTTCCTCAGGGCGCTCTGGTAGCGCAGCAGGAACGCGTGCACAGCACATTTCACGGGAGACAGGAGTTTGTCATGGAGAGTCAACCCCCCATTCGCGGAAGCAGCCGAGCCCTTACGCGCGCGCCTCTTGGCCGCTCGGCTGCCAGCCCTACGCCTCCTTCGCCTACCCTTCTTCAGAACCTCGCCAGCGGGCGCGGGAACCTCCTTGCTCACCATGACGCGTAACAAAACAAAATGGCGGCAAACGAAAACTTAACCTAACTTTACAAGTTTTACAACTACAACTAAATTAAAATAAAACGGTAAATACGATTTTAAAATTAAAATTAAATTATAATTCTTAACGTTAACTTAAAATTAATTTGACGTCAATAGAAACGCGAACACGCGGGCGTAAATTACGTAATTCCGACGGGTTGAGCTACGTAGTATAAAAATCCGCAACGAAAATAGTCAAAGGAGTAAACAGCAAGTTTCGCTCCGAAACGGTCGCGGGATCGAAAGCGTTCGAGCGCGTCTCAAAGACTAAGGTCATTCGATGTCGCGTCGGTTGGTCGCCGACTTGTGTTGCGACTACCCTCATTTACTTTTACCGCGCGAATTTGTATCGACGTACCCTGTTTCTAAAAATATCAAAGTTCCATTCTGCAAAACTCATTCTGCGATTATTTTACCTATCGTTTATCGTTTATTTATCGGCCACACTATGGGAGTACGCCAATAGACATCGGGATATGCCAAATTCCAACATGAGTGTAGCCACGTTATCGCGATAATTAAAGCGATAATTTTACTACGGTATTCACTACACCGTATGCCTTATGTCGATAGCACGAGTGGCGATTATCGCGACATTTTTTGCGATCGAGCGGCCACACTATGGCGATAAATTTAAAGCAACAATGCTCGCACAATTCAAGCTAAGTTGAACATCGGCATATCCCCATAGTGTGACCCCAGCATTAGTAATAATCTGATAACTTTTAGTTTTTTTTTTATTTCAATAATTTACCAACTTACTTTCCACACCCCGTAATTTTCATGCTTAAATGGTAAATATCTTACCTAACCAAGGCCACATTCAAATAATTTAGCAGCACAAATACACTAGCTAATATGAATAAATGTGTAAACACCTCCATTGCCGAGTAACATATACATAGCAGGTAGTAAGTTTGTACATTCACGATTGTTTCGTCCGCAAGGGGAGACAGGGGCGCGAACTTGACCTTCAGCACCCTATGTGTGCACCCCTCATGGCCAATATCGACTTGCACATTGGATGCAAGCTTTGTTCATAATGAGGGCAATCGCGAGAATCAAACAACCTTTTACTCTAAACAAGCGGATCCTCGCGGTTTTACCTGCGTGGTACCCGTTCCCGAGGGAATATCGGGATAACATTATCGCCCTATGTCACTCGGGAAGAATGAAGCTTTCTAATGGTCAAAAAATTTTCTTCAGTCGGTCCAGTACTTAGTTTCGGAGCCTATTGAATTCAAACAAACAAACAATCAAATCTTTCCTCTTTATAATATTAGTAGAATACCTCTGTACAAGAGTTTCGTTGAATATTTAATTTCTGTAATTTTCTGAGCATAGGTTGGGCAACCCACTCGTTAATATATCTGATTAAACCATTTCGCCTACAAATTTAATCTTTTATAAAAAAAATAGTTTATGAAGTGCAAATTGATTTTTCCTGTAGATCTAGATGCATGTAAATAAAGCTAAGAAAATCTAGAAAGAATATAGTATTAAGAGTTTTTTTACACCTACTCACATAAAAACATCACAACCTCAATATCATTGACTAGCAGTGTTTCGCAGTTTCATCTGCGTTAATTTGAGGTAAGGGAAAAAATCTACTAAAAAAGAATTGATTGAAAGAGTTGATGCTAGGAAGATGTTGGTATTCATGAAAAGAAAATGTGTAAATCAATAATTTTACACCGTTACAAAATAGTTAGAAGGGAATTTCAAATATTTATATTAAAAGTTTAATTTTATATAAGTATAAAAGTTTAAAATTCCCTCTTATCTATTTTTTCTTATCTTATTTCTTTCTTTCTTTCACCGGAGGTTGTCTGGAAGAGATTGATATGTAGCATTAAGGCCACCTATCATGTAGTTTGAGTTATTCCATGTTACGGATGTTACAGGTCGTACATCTTTACTTGAGGATTGATTAATGCAAAAAGAAATATATTTTTTTTAGTAGCTTAACACACGCCACCTATCTGAGTTTCGCCATCCATATTGAAATTAACAGAGTTGAGGCAGAAAGGTTCTCAAATGGCGACTGTGTACAGTCAGCTTCAAAATTATCTTAGCAAACAAAGCTAATCAAAGTTATCTGTGCATTATGTTGTTGTACATTATGCACAGACAACTTTAAGAGCTTTGTTTGCTAAGATAATTTTGAACACTCTGACTGCTAATATAAATATGAAATAATGAGTGCTAAGATATTTTGAACACCTTGCATGCTTACAACAATATCGTGGTCAACAGTGTTGTGGATGCGGGCAGTGCAGGATCGTTGTTGAGATCATTAGGGGCGACCAATGCCGAGCAGTGAGCGTTGTTTGGCTGACATGATGATTGAAATTAACAGTAACAGCTAGCAGTAAATTAGGAGCAATATAAGTGCATAACGGGTGGTACACGATTTTGCATCAAAGTCTGCAAATTGTTCCTTTACGAAGGAAAGAAACGCAAACGCATTTCTAAATAAATTATAAACATGAAAAATTTAAAGTTAAATATTTAGAAAAAATATACCCATCACACAACTAGCTCCGATTGGAGAAGGGAGACGGGTCGATTTATTCTAAATATTTCATTTTCAATAATAAAAATTGCATTGTGAATGCAAAAAAGTAAAAATATAAATATAAATATGCATAGGCTATTCATATTAAAACAAAAATTTTCATGGAAATTTAAAAATGTAACTCTACTTGTACATTGTGCTCTTACGAGAAACCAATACAAGCAATGAGTCTGTAAAAACAAACAACTGAGCCAAAAACTGGATATTGACGAAATCCAAAGGGGGAACCACCATAGCATAAATAAGAAGTTTGCGCGTTGCGCTGTTAAAAAGGAAAAGTTAAAAAGCAGCTGGTGTATGTAATATTATTTGGAAGGTAAGTTTAATAATTTCCTAGATTTATTTAACCCATAAAGCATGACTAGTATGTGTAACACCCGTTACAAAAAAGTGCATTTGTTTATTTAGCAACCGAGTTAATGCACGTAAGTATCTAATAATTTCTAATTAATGTTAGTGGTCAGAAACACTTTTTTATCATAGAACAATATAGCAATACATTTCAAAAATACTGCAAGTACTGATTTAAAATGCATTTCATAAACTCATACTATGGTCCACTAATTTCATTCATTGTTAGTATTGGCAGTATTATTACCTAATTCATATTGCTTGAACCAGTCAGACAGAATAATAGAATAGCAGCTAAATACACAACTAGAAATGCATCACCTTCATGATTGTCTATGAATGACAGAAACTATGCAACTCAGCAGCTCCAAAATACTGCATCAATCTGCAGCAAATCTGACCTACTTTTTAAATAAAAGATTTTGCACTATCCTTTGACAGTGAACAATTATTGTAATACAATGAGAAAGCATAATACAGACTTATTAGTAAACAAAAGATGGCCAAGAGAAAGCTAATCTGGAGAAATCTTTATTGATGATTATAAGAAATTAAGAAATAAGTGGGTATCAATATCACGGTATTTACAAATAAATACATACCTTCGTAGTCGGGGCCATCCTTTAGGCTGTCGTCGTTCGATTTCTCTTTCAAAGAAGTCAATAAGCTCACAGCTGACATAGTAAAAATATAACAGATCAAACACACAATTTTTCAGTCTTCGCTCAATATATTAACTTTGTTAAAATTCTAAAATAACTTTACAATATTTACAAAAGTCCTCAGCAAATTACTCTATCACCTAATGTACCTATTGTTTATATCACAGACTTTTCGTTTTTCAATACGGATAAAAACGTCCACGCACGAAAATACTATCAATATTTACAAGAAGACTCGAGGTATAATAAATTTATTTACACATTTAAAAACTAATGTTTATCAGCTAATTTTAACAAATACGCTCTAGCGGTCACAAGATACTCATAACTAAAAGAATTTATCAGTTTTCGATGCAAAAATATATAAAACGTCCGCCATATGCCTTTTGAAAACGTATAATACCCTACAAAATTTAGTATCGTCACGTTGTAAAGTCAAGAGTTGAACAACATGACGTTTCTAAATTGGTTGGGTTATATCCAGTTGCCATTTACTTTTTTTTTATTATCAAACGGCATTCTGGAAATCATATTTATTCGTTGAGGTTTTTAGTAATATCTAAAGTAAAAGTAAAAATAATTAATAAACTTACCAATCAAAGGGTAAGCCCCCTTTGATTGGCATTCATTTCTCATCAACCCAAGCAAAACTCAAATAAAGTTTTTTTGCACTTTTTCTTATTTGATTCCATTTGATTCATCGGATGATCGGAACTCTTCAACTTATTTCGCATAATAGTGCGTTTACATGTTGGATGTTTGGCCAGCCTAGGCGACTGGGGCCGGGGCGGCCGGGCGGCGCGGCGGCGTGGCGAGCCATACCAGCCAGCGACCAGCATCACAGCATGTAAACGGCTGTTTGTGATGGCTCGTCTTGGCTCAGCCTTTGTTTGTCAACTCGTGGCTCGTGTAGGCTCGCCGATTCAAGGCAAGGCCAACATGTAAACGCAGCATGAAATGAATAGTCCAAAGGGGGCCGGTAGGAAATATGGATATGGGTATGGGCTTCAACTGTCATTTGAATTCTTTATTTTGATAGATTTTTGCTGCTTTGTCCTGTTGAACGTTGCTAGCTAGTTATCGTTATCTATGGTTATACCCGACGTCACAAAACAAGGAACTGGTGGCCTACCACAAGCTCTAATAGCAGTTATTTTTAAGTTGAGAGAGTGAGACGCCGCTATACGGCGTGTAGAGCGGCGTCTCACTCTCTCAACTTAAAAATAACTGCTATAAGAGCTTGTGGTAGGCCACCTGATAGCGGCTATTTTCTTTATAAAATTGACTTAAAGTTCCGAAAAACGTATGAAGTTCATACCCATAAAGTTACGCGGTAGCCCCCCCGGACGGAGATGCGGCGTGAGTTTGTTATAACACTGCGGGTTTTGTATGCACATGAAGATTGTACAGCCATAGTTAAGAAGCGCAGTACCATAAGCCGGAGCGGTGTGCAGTGCAGTGTGGGCCTTGCCTAAGCGGTGGCTGTTTGTGATAGCTTGCCTTGGCTCAGCCTTTGTTTTCGGCTCTTGGCTCGTGTAGGCTCCATCAAAAAGGGCCTCTTATTTTATGACGACTGTAGTTATTAAAAAGACTCGGCTGAAGTCCTTAAGAGCCATGGCCGATAAAATTGTTTAACCACAAATTAAATAGACTAGTGTTTCAAAGAGCATGTAATTTAACTGTCAATTGTCTGTCAATGTCAAATGTCAAATGTCAAATGCGTCTCTCGTGATGAAGTGAATGAAGTGTGCATGTAAATAAAATACGTTTTTATTTTATGCTAAAATGTCTTTAAAATGGACTGGAAATCGTAGTGAATCTGGTATATTGCGTAAAAGTGAGTTCAAAGAGAAGAAAGAAGAACTATTCGTGTTCGGATACTCGTGCAAATTGTTCAGGGACAATGAGAAAGCCCTGCACATTGATCAAGGGAAACACCTCATACCGTGGATGGGGGACGAAACGTTGAAAATCGACAGGTTCGATCCGTTTTTTACTATAAGACTGCTAACTGTGCCGCTAAAAGTTATTCAAATAATAGTAAATGTTCAGAAAATGTTAAATTTTTCGAAGAGCTTTAAAGATTTTCGCAGAGGATTTCTGAAGCTGATCCCTGGACGAAAGCGGCTGGTCGCGGGGACCCGCCGCTTATTGTTACGGTGACAACCTCCGGTGGTATGTATATCTTGGTACGGTATCCTTGAGTATGTATGAACTGCAATAATCTCCAACATATCTGCTTTGAGTGTTTTTCAAGCAAAAGTTATTAATAAAGATGCAAATTGTGCCTCATTTGATAGTTGATGGTTAGGTATTTCTCAACCAAGTAATAAACATAACAGAACTGATATTGAACACCTTTTTAGTAAAAACATTAGGTATTGTTAGCTTAAAACTTTACTTAATGCAATAGTAAACCAACTGAATATTGAATAGGAAGTAGGGTCTTCATTTCTTTTTCTTTATCTGCAATTATTTGTGATAAAAGAATGGAAAATCATTGGTTGATATCCTGACTGCATTGAATTTTTAATGTTATTCTAAACCAACATTATTTGGCCAGGTATGACGCTCGAGGAGCCCTGCACGACCTGTCGACTCTGGAAGCCCCTCCAGGTGGCTATGACTGGCGCGTGGAGCTCACCAAAGCTGAAAAGGATGTGGAACTGCTCTGCGATGAAGAGAGATATCGAGCTCTGCATACCGATGAGGATGAGGAAGAAATGTACAAAGGTATGCTCTAAGGCTATACTAAAAGCTTTTTAAACTAGCTTTCTGCCCGCGGCATGGCCCGCGTTATATTTAATTATATTTTTCCGGAATGAAAAGTAGCCTATGTTCCTCTCCAGGCTTCAAAGTATCTGTGTCACAAATTTCAGCCAAATCGGTTCTGCCGTTTTGCCGTGATTGAGTAACGAACATACAAACATCCTATCTTTCACATTTAGAATATTAAGTAGGATGCGAAAGTTTTACGTTTGTTTGTTACGCATTCACTCAAAAACTACTAAACGCATTTGGTTGAAATTAGGCACAAAATAGTAGATAGCCTGGATTAAAACATAGGATACTTTTTATCCTGATATTCCCATGGGAGCGGGAACCACGTGGGTGAAACCGCGTGCAGCCACTAGTTTATAATATTCTTATAATTTTTTACACTTTTATTAGTGTAGTATTTGTTTTCTTCATTGTATCAAGTATAGGTTTTGTATTAGTCTACTGACATATCTTTTTGGCTATTTGTCTATGGTTTACAATGGCAACCCTTTATTCAATCATGCCATTAAAACTGGGACATTACAAACAGATTACAAATTATTAGTTGAGATTTTGATAGCTCATTTACACTATCGCCCTCTCGCCTCGCTGCTTTGCTACTAACGACGCGAGTGCTGCGGAATATGCACGAGGTGAGAGTTGAGACACAAACACTCTGCTCACACTCTCATCTTGTGTCTCGCGTCGCGCCTAGTCTCGTACGGCAAGAGTGTAAATGGCCTAGTCTCCTACAGCAAGAGTGTAAATGGCCTAGTCTCCTACGGCAAGAGTGTAAATGGCCTAGTCTCCTACAGCAAGAGTGTAAATGGCCTAGTCTCCTACGGCAAGAGTGTAAATGGCCTGGTCTCCTACGGCAAGAGTGTAAATGGCCTAGTCTCCTACGGCAAGAGTGTAAATGGCCTAGTCTCCTACGGCAAGAGTGTAAATGGCCTAGCCTCGTACAGCAAGAGTGTAAATGGCCTATGAGTGTTAATTAATGTCTGTTTTTCACTATTTTAGAAGAGGAACTGAAGAGATTGCATGCTGCTGGGTATGGGCAGGTGGGGTTCAACTACGACCCGCCGCCGGAGCCCGAGGCGGCACCGGCGGCCGAGGTTGAGGAACCGTTCGAGCCTACGGATACATTCAAAGCTCTGCTGCCTGAAGACACTATCTATGTAAGATGCTTATAAATATTATTAAGACTTTTATCTGTCAACAGCATCTTAAAAAAAATGATTTCCTTTCGTTGTTAAGATTGGTATTTTGCAAACTGTACCTACAGTACAAGAATCATGAAATAGTAAATAGTTAATTAGATGAGCAGCTGCTTTAAATACCTATATCAGTTTAACAAAGAAGGGAACTGGGTGAAATGGTCCCGACCTAGGTGACTGATCACCCGTCCGGCTTCGCTGGCGTCCCCCCTATAGATAATAATAATAACAAAGAAGTAGAAGAATTTTTACATCTATCAAAGTTTTCAATCAATTGAAGCAGATGTGAAAGTAACATAGACAAATAGTGGGCATGGGTTGTCCAAATGACTAATAGGGAATCGGGCTGACTTTTTCTATTTATTTAAAATGTTTTTAGAAACTTATGAAACACAACACAGGTATTCATTTCGAAATATTTTACATATTTTCGAAGATATAGAGCTTAAAGGTTCAAACTTTCTTATTAGACAAGGACGGCGCCAACTACGTGTGACGTCACACGTAGGTAGCGCCATACTCGCGTCATATAAAATTTCGTTTTAGAAAGAGATAGCTAGAGTCACAGTTGGTCACAATTCAGCAGCTCCTAACTTGCTAATTATCAAACCAAACAGATTGAACTTTTTTTTTCACTTTTGCCTTTTCAATATTGACATATCAATAACAGTCCGAACCCCTATTGCATAAACTTATCTATTTCAACACAATATCTCAAAAGATTTTAAAATTAAAAACTGCCATCTATCTAAATCTCCATAGTCAGTTAAAGAAAATCATGAGGAAGACTGCATAACAAAAAGAAGTTGACTGCTATGTTTGTTTATAGCCCGAGACTCTAAAGCAGAACGCGATCATAGAGAAGACAGCCAAGTTCATAGCCAGCCAAGGCGCCCAGATGGAGATCCTGATCAAGGCGAAGCAGGGGGACAACCCGCAGTTCAAGTTCCTCAACAAGGACTCGAACCTGAACGCGTATTATAGCGCGCTGATTGGACTCGTGAGGGCTGGCAAGTGGCCGGAGAAGAAAGTCGAAGTTGTTGAAGGTGAGGTTTTAATTCATTTGTTGTACTATCGTGTGCACTTTTAGTGATAGGTAAAACAATGTTAAACTCGCGTCAGGGTCACGTGACTGTCAGATCGAAAATTCGTAAGATGGACACGTGACCTGCGCCGTGATTCACGAACCGTCGGTAACGCTCCAAACTGCGGAATATATGCCCCGTCTCTGACACTCACTATAGAATAGAATAGACAAAGACAAAGCACAGAATTCAAATGCGATTCCGTTTCCGACGCTTTGTGAATCGGGAGGCTGATCGAAAAACTGTTACAATGTCATTACATTAGAATACGAAAACAAATTTCGCAACAGTTTCCAAAGTTGTGATTTCCAAAATGTGATAGCTCAGGTTGGAAAACGGGCGGCATTGAAGCCAAAAGACCTCGGTTCAAATCTAGTCGTATTCTTTTTTTTGTGAAAAAGTCTAGGGAGCCCTTTTCACTTCCGGAGCGCAACCCGTGGTTTTTTTAATAACAGATTGGCATGGAATTTGGGAAATAGTTTGTAACCTAGTATGGAAGTAATAAAACCGCTTTACTAAAGTGAAGCAGTAAATCATGAGGAAGCAGTAGAAATAATTAGTTTCCCACCAGATCTTATAGTTATGTATGTATATATTACTTGGATAAATTTTCATAGGTGCATATTGACATTTTTATTGTTTTAGAAAAACCTGCAGAAAATGAAGATTATTTACATCCAAGTTTAGCATCCACAGTGATCGAGTCTGTAAGTAACTTCTGCCTTATTAAGATTAAGTTAAGTGTAGGTAGTCCATATTCTATAACATATTAATAAGATACTTTGTCTGTTAAACAAAATTTTATGTTCTTTCTGTCAATATATCATTTGATGTTTGTTTAATTTGATTAATTTAAGTTTAGTGATGATTGTCGATTATGCATTAAACACTTTCAATTATTTGATTGATAGAATAGGTAGAGGTCGCTGCGTTAACACTGATTTATTAACTTTCACTGCAGATATTCTTGATACTATGAGTAACTCATGTCAGGTTGACGCTGTTTATGCTGACTTTGCCAAGGCTTTTGACAAGTCATTACACATTACAAAAGCTTTGGCACTTCAGAATACATGGCGATTTGTTTCGCTGGATGAAATCGTATGTTGAGAATAGGAGTTAGGCTGTTGTTCTTGACGGATTTCTCTCAGATTATAAGTTTGTGACATCAGGAGTCCCGCAGGGGTCACATTTGGGGCCTTTGCTTTTTAACATTTACATTAATAATTTCTCTAAATCAATACAATACTCAAAAATACTCAAAATTTATCGGATAATTGGTCACGTCGTCGGTGATTGTGAATTATTGCACATTGACATGTGACAACAAAATTGAAACTTTTTGTAGAGAAAATAACCTTCTAAATTTAGATAAATGTAATGTTCTTATAGTAGTAGGTCTTATTCAGATTAAGAGTGTCTAAAATGGGTGACGGTTTTTGTGGACAATAGTTATTTGTTATACAAGAGAGCAAAGTAATTTTTTGCTGCGAGTGCTGAATTTAAATCACGAACTAGCGAAGTAGTCTAATTCAAATATAGACTACTGAGCACAGTGAGTGATTTAAAGGCACGAGACATCAGAAAAATTTGCTCTCGTGTTAAACATACAACTTTTCACCTCTACCAGCGAGAAAAGTGTTACACGTGAGAAAAACAACATTGAAGGCAACCTATAACATTATAATAGGTATTTATCTAATTTGTAATGTATTAGATTTCATAAATTTCCGCCCGCGGCTTCGCCCGCGTGGACTACACGACGTTATTCCGCGGGATTGTGATATTTTTCCGGGATAAAAGGTAGCCTATGTTCCTCTCCAGGCTACAAAGTATCTGTTTCCCAAATGTCAGCCAAATCCGTTCAGCCGGTTTGGCGTGATTGAGTAACAAACATCCAAACATCTAAATTTTCACATTTATAATATTAGTAGGAACTATAGGATCATGCATGCGACCTCATTTCGTCCATACTCTTTATTCCGAACCTTTAGTATTTGTATCCGTGTATTTATATTTTATGCTTTTGTTCGCGCCGCGCTGCGAGCGGTGCGTTGTCATTGTCAAGGTCACGGGCGACACGCAATGCGCTCGGGCCGCGTGCAGGCAGTTGGCCGTAAGCAGCCGTGAGACAAGTTCGCGTGCTTCTGTAGCGACGTGCCGCGCAAGTTACCTACCCATATTGGGACCGAGATTTAGTTTTGCACCTATTAGGGCTCCGGTCGGGGTACGGGTTTGAGACCCGTGTGTGTTCGCTTTGAAAAGCGCCGGGAAAGTTTTAGCAGCCTATTAGGGCATTGTGTAGTTTTAAGAGTGTTAGCTATAAGAGTTTCCCCTCGGGGTTGGGTGAAGACCTACTTGGCCAGGCGCGCGCGCGCCGGCAAGACAGCGACCAGCCCCCTGGATTACGGACAGTATCCCTTACCATAAGGTAGGACTAGTTTTAATTTACTTAATTTTGCATGGGAAACCTTCGTTTCAATAAACTGTGGAACACAGTAGATGTGGTCATCACAATTGTGCGTGATCATATTTTTGGTAGCAGAGCTTAGTTGATATAATTAATTTTCATATTAAAATTAACTACATAAAATTTCATAGTAAAAATAAAAAGCGTACCTAAAAAGAGTACCTAAAAATTATTTTTTTTTGTTGAAATCTCGAGGGTATTTGAAGATCCCGAGACGATTTGAAGTACTAAGAAATTGTTCTAGTAAATTCTCGAAGCGAATGTTTCTCACTTGGTGGATCCGATAATAGATAGACACTTATATAATTGTTGTCACATACTAGTGTTTTGATACGAGTTTACTCGCCTAGATGTGTATATTTTTTTTTTGTGTGTCCGGATTTATTTGACGAATAGTTCGTTCGAAAGTGTGTTTATTAGTATCACATACTAGTGATTTGATACGAGTTTACTCGCCTAGATGTGTATATTTTTTTTTGTTTGTCGGGATTTATTTGACGAATAGTTTCGTTCGAAAGTGTTGTTTATTAGTACCACATACTAGTGTTTGTTCCGAGTCCGCTTGCCTAGTTAAAAAAGTGGAACTAGTTTTAATTATTAGTAGTATTAAATTACGAGTATTATTATTAAAAATAGTTTTGTTTTCGTTTGTTGATAACGGTTTAGTAGTTGATTTGCGAGGTATGCCATACCGTTAATCCTATACGTTTTGTTTATACCGTTATATTGTTAGCCCTTGAAATTGGTAAGTTGCTAATAATTTATGAAACTAGTAGGGTCCGTGTATGTCGTCCGAATTTTAACCCTTGAACCCCGTTGGGGCCAATTCTGACCACGCATATAGCTGTCAACGTTCACTCAAACCCGGGGCGGCCAATATTGACCAGGCGCCGGCCGGCACAGATTACTTGTGTTTTATATTATCGTGACGCGACCTATTTCTATTGTTTTTTTTGTTGATGTTTACCACTTTTATATTTCTTTGTTTGCTTTGTTTATAAAACGGATTATAAATGGCTCCTACGAATCCGACCGCCGTATCCAGGGCTGGCATCCAAGGAGTATTGCGTTGGCTTGCTTGTGCGGTCACATTAATAGACCGAGCCGACCGGGTAGGCGCGTTGCTAGCTCGGTATGGCGGGCTGGCAGCTCGCCTGCAAGACCTGGAGCGCCACGCCATGGAGTGTCGCGCGTATTATTTGCAGAACCCCCCAGCTGATGAGGCCGTGTCGGAACAGCTGGAGCAGGATGTAGCCCAGGCCTATGAGCTGGCTGACCAGTTCACGGAGGCGGCTGAGAGGGCCCTGGCTGTTCGGAAGGGGGAGCCGGTTTTGAGCGGGGAGGTCAAACCTACCCCGACGGCGTTGCTAGGCCGATTGCCTACATTGGAGATTCCCACTTTTAATGGGGATCTGTCAGCCTGGATGGGCTTCATTAATTTGTTTGACAGTTTGGTGGATTCACGACGGGACTTATCCCCTAGTGAGAAGTTGGCCTATTTGCGCTCCTCCCTGCGAGGAGAGGCCAGCTCGGTAATCCAGCACCTGCTCATCAGTGACGACAACTACCAGGTGGCTCGCCAGCTTCTGGTTAGCAGGTACCAGAATGTCCGGTTACTGGCGGACACCCACGTGGCCACGATTTTGGCCCTCCCGCGAATCACGCGGGTACACCTGTTACGGAGGGAGTTGCTGAACCCGCTACTGTCAGCGGTCAACTCCCTAAGGCGATTGGACCTGCCGGTGGATCAGTGGTCCTTTATACTGCTGCACATAGTCCTCGCCAAATTGCCCGCTGAAATGAAGGGGCGTTTCGAGCAGAGGTACGGAGGCGACAGCGCCTCGTATCTCCCGCCCTTCGCGGACCTCCTTCGTTTTTTGGAGGACGAATGTAGGGTGACGGACCACCTGGAGCCCGCCCCGGTTCCAGGTGTTGGTCGTATGGTGGCGGCGAGGGAACAGCCCCGTCGCCCGACCAATCGATATGCTGCCTTCCAGCAGTCCCCTCCCCCCGCACCGAGTGAGCGGTGCAGGTATTGCAGGGGAGATAGGCACGTGGTGCACGAATGTGCCAAATTTAGAGGCCTCCGCCCAGAGGGACGGAGGGCCGTTGCGAAACAGCGCCAATGGTGCTATAGGTGTTTGGGGGGACACATGCAGTCGGCGTGTCCCCAGACAGAGGATTGTCGTCTTTGCGGAGGGAGGCATCACCCCCTCCTTTGTTTGGACCGCAAGGACGCCGGGAGCGACCGGGGTTCGAATTCCTCGCGCACGGGCGGGGGCCCGGCAGCCCGGAACCGGTCCCCTAGAGATTCGGCGGGGCTTAGCCCCCCCGTTCAGTCCCCCCCGGAGAGGGGGAACTATAGGAGAGACGCCCCCGCCACGGGCGGGGGTAGGGGGGTACCACAAGAGTACGCCACGGTGGCGATGGGCACGGGCCCTATTTGCTACTCCCCCCCCCTAATGGAGAGGCCTCGATTGGGGTACTATGTACCGAGGCACGCCCCACACGGGTATTACCCTGCACCTAGGAGTGCTGTTGGTCGGGGCCAGTATGTACCCGATTGGGACCCGCTCGCCCGGTACGAGCGTCCCACATTTGGCGCGCCGACTCAGGCGCGAGGGGGACAAGTACCCCCCCAAAATTTTTAATGGCGCCCCTGTCGGACCCAACCACCCCTCCGGAGCTTGTGCTGTTGCCAACAGCCTCCGTGAATGTTTGGGGACCTAAGGGCAATGTTGTCACGGTGCGTGCCCTTTTGGACTCAGGTGCCCAGGGGTGCATAATGTCCAGGTGGCTCGTCCGACAGCTGGGTCTTTTGCTTGTGCCGCATCACGAAGCGGTACGGGGGGTGGGAGACTCGCGGATCCCTGATCCGATTGGTCGAGTTGAGTTCTCCTTCTCCCCCCACTTCACGCCAAGGCCGAAGATCGGTGCTTCGGCGATAGTTTTTGATAAGGTGGTTGGACCACTCCCGCAAGTGCGAGTGCCGCCATCCACGATTGAGCTGACGTCTGGACTGGCTTTGGCTGATCCTTCCTTCCACCGACCGGGCCCAATACACTTGTTGATTGGTGCGGATGTCCTCGGTCGTGTATTGTATGGAAGCAAGCGAGTTTTGCCGACAGCCGATCTTGTCGCCTTGTCCTCGTCGCTGGGTCATGTGGTGATGGGAAAGGTACCACAGACACCAGAGACCCCGTCGGTAGACCGCCAGACCATTGTCGGTTCTACTTTGTCCGACGTTCTCCAAAAGTTTTGGGAGGTGGAGGAACCTCCCACTGCCAAGCGGTTGGATCCGTTAGCCGAGGAGTGCGAATTGTTCTACCAGAACAACACTGGGCGCCTCCTCTCGGGTCGCTTGATTACCCGCTTGCCCTTCTTGGCGGTTCGCCCTCCTTTAGGGAGCTCCCGACCGATGGCCGAAAAGAGATTGTTGTCCATGGAGCGTAGGATGGCCAGGGATCCCGCATTCAAGGAGAAGTATATAGACTTCATGCGGGAATATTTGGACCTTGGACACATGTCCATCTCGCAGTTGGACTGGCGTAATGTGGAACATTACTTCCTGCCACACCACGCTGTTTTGAAGACTTCCAATGGGAAGATCCGCGTGGTCTTTGATGGTTCAGCGCCCACGTCAACCGGAGTGTCGTTGAATCAGTGTCTGCATGCGGGGCCGAAGTTGCATCACGATGTCTGTGATGTTTTGACCAACTTCCGCCGGCACGCTGTCGTCTTTGTGGCCGATATCCGCATGATGTTCAGACAGACCGTGATTCACCCGGAGGATAGACGATACCAGCTCATCCTTTGGCGTGAGGATCCCCAGGATCCGATGTTGGCTTACGAGCTGAACACCAACACTTATGGTTTGCGGTCGAGCCCCTTTGTGGCGATCCGTTCGCTTTTGGAGCTCGCAGAGCGCGAACGGCTACGCTATCCCCGGGCATCTGCTCTTATTGAGGGGGGGGCCTTATTTGTCGACGATATCTGCACGGGGGCCTCGAGCTTAGATGAGGCTCTCGTCTTACGTGATGAGCTGATTGCGCTCTTGAGGGCTGGTGGCTATGAGTTGCGGAAGTGGCTGTCTAACTCACCGGACCTATTGGCAGATTTGCCTAAGGACCACCAGCAAGAGCCGCTCCTCTTTGAAAATCCGGAGACTCCAGACATGCTGTCTGTTTTGGGAGTCCAGTATCGACCAGTCCCGGATTTGTTCACCTATAGATTGGAACTACCAGACCCAAAGGTCTGGACTAAACGCACGGTGCTGTCTACTGTAGCCCGTACCTTTGATCCGAACGGTTGGCTCAGCCCTGTAGTGTTTTCGATGAAGTGCTTCCTACAGGAGCTCTGGGCTGCGGAATTGTCATGGGATGAGCCCCTCTCTGGTAGCCTCCTACGAGAGTGGGTGAGGTTCGTGTCATCCCTACCCGACGTCAATCGGGTTTGTATACCGAGGCAAATGCTGCCTTCGGGAAAGTTTAAAGCCTCCCTGCACGGCTTTTGTGACGCGTCCGAAAGCGGATACGCGGCAGCCGTTTACATCCGAACGGTGGATGCAGCAGGCGTTGTCGCCGTACACTTAGTTACGGCCAAGAGTAAGGTCGCCCCCCTTCGGACTAGGCTAACCATTCCGAAGTTGGAGTTGTCCGGCGCCACTCTCTTAGTACGGCTACTCAATCATGTTGCCGACACCTTGGGAAACGGTGTCGACTTGGGGTCGATATTTGCGTGGTCTGACAGCCAGGTCGTCCTTTGGTGGCTGAAGAGTTCAGTCCACACCCTTGAGGTTTTTGTGGCCAACCGGGTCTCGCAAATTCAGACTTCAAAGGCCCCGTTGATTTGGCGCCACGTACCGGGCGAATTGAACCCCGCAGATTGTGCCTCCCGCGGCTGCGAGGCGCCTGAGTTAGTGGACCACCACCTATGGTGGAGTCCATCATGGTTGTTACGGCCTGAGCGCTCATGGCCTGCCACCCCGGCTGTGGCCAGAGTCCCAGACCTAGGCATGCGTGTTCACGCCGTGGAGACGGTGGCGGCTCCGCAGATGGAGTTTTTGTTAGACCGCTACAGTTCTTTGGATAAGTTGCTCGGCGTGACTGCTTGGATGAGGCGCTTTGTGCGAAATTGTCGCCAGCCTCAGGAGAAATTGTTGTCTCCGGTCCTCGCCCCACAAGAGCGGCAAGACGCTCTGTTGCATTGGTTGCGAGTGACGCAACAGCGAGAGTTTGAACCGGAGCTGGAAGCCCTGCGCTCAAGTAAGTCCAAGTTGAAGGGACCCTTGGTGCGGTTGAATCCCTTCTTGGACAGTACCGGATTGCTGCGTGTCGGAGGTAGGCTCAGACATGCCAACCTGCCGTACGGATCACGCCACCCTTTGTTGCTCCCCAAGGATGGACCGTTAGTTAGACTGTTGATTACAGACCGACATGTAAAGAATGCTCATGCCGGTTGTAATGCTTTGACCGCGCTCCTCCAACGAGAGTTCTGGATTTTGTCAGCGCGGAGAATAATCCGATCCGTTATTTTTCGTTGTCTCCCGTGTTATCGTTTGCGCGCCGATACGATGCAGCCCCAGATGGGTGATTTGCCTGCCGATCGAGTGAACGAATCGATGCCCTTCTCAGGAGTTGGAACGGATTTTGCGGGGCCATTTACCGTTAAGACATCGCGGCTTCGTAATGCTAGAACGGAAAAGGCTTACTTGTGTGTATTTGTTTGTTTGGCCACTAAAGCGGTCCACCTGGAGGTGGTTAGTGCCCTCACCACAGAAGCCTTTGTAGCCACGTTGAATCGTTTTGTGTCTCGCCGCGGAATGCCGTCGTTAATCAGGTCCGATTGTGGAACCAATTTCAAGGGCACCGATAGGTATTTAAAGGAAGTTTGTGAATTTTTGGATAGGAATAATTTTGAGATCGGATCCACACTCTCTCGCAGAGGGGTACGATGGCAGTACTCCCCGCCATCCTGCCCCCACTGGGGAGGGATTTTTGAAGCAACTGTAAAGGCCGCTAAAACTCACCTTCGTCGCGTTATTGGGGAGACGGTCCTCACGTTTGAGGAACTCGCGACCGTATTTTGTAAGGTTGAGGCGGTCCTCAACTCGCGTCCGTTGTGTCCGTTGTCTTCGGACGCGAATGATTTGGAGGCCCTTACGCCGGGCCATTTTTTGATTGGCAGACCGCTTAACGCCTTGCCGGAATATCCTTATTCCGAAGTGCCCTCCGGACGGCTCTCGCGATTTGAATTGCTCCAGCAGCTTACGCAGAGTTTTTGGCGCCGTTGGCATCTGGAGTATTTGCACATTTTGCAGCAACGCGTTAAGTGGTCGGATAGGACGACCCCACCCAAGACCGGGGACCTCGTGTTGGTAAAGGATCCAAACCTGCCGCCCCTCCGCTGGCGTTTAGGACGCATTGTTCAGCTTCATCCGGGGTCGGATGGTGTGCCCAGGTTTGCCGAGGTCCTGGTGGGGGACTCTGTTTTGAAGCGAGCGATCGCTACCCTCTCTCGCCTGCCCTTAGATTGAGTTGGCGGACAGTTTGCTACTGTCCGGGACGGGGGGATGTTCGCGCCGCGCTGCGAGCGGTGCGTTGTCATTGTCAAGGTCACGGGCGACACGCAATGCGCTCGGGCCGCGTGCAGGCAGTTGGCCGTAAGCAGCCGTGAGACAAGTTCGCGTGCTTCTGTAGCGACGTGCCGCGCAAGTTACCTACCCATATTGGGACCGAGATTTAGTTTTGCACCTATTAGGGCTCCGGTCGGGGTACGGGTTTGAGACCCGTGTGTGTTCGCTTTGAAAAGCGCCGGGAAAGTTTTAGCAGCCTATTAGGGCATTGTGTAGTTTTAAGAGTGTTAGCTATAAGAGTTTCCCCTCGGGGTTGGGTGAAGACCTACTTGGCCAGGCGCGCGCGCGCCGGCAAGACAGCGACCAGCCCCCTGGATTACGGACAGTATCCCTTACCATAAGGTAGGACTAGTTTTAATTTACTTAATTTTGCATGGGAAACCTTCGTTTCAATAAACTGTGGAACACAGTAGATGTGGTCATCACAATTGTGCGTGATCAGCTTTATATTATGCATGTCCAACGACATAAAGCTATCTATCTATCCTTTTTGCACTTATTAATTTTAAAAGTGTCATCCTTATCACTCTATTTCTTTTTTCTTAATTATTTCAAAAGTTGGTGTAAGAAATTAAAAAAGCACTTTGTGTGTGGTTGTGTGAGAGAGAGAGAGGGGATGAGATTTATGGTTTATTTTTTTATATATAAAAAAATTATATTCTAAAAGAAATTCTGTTTCGTCATATGTCTTATCAATGAGCCATTCGACTTGGATCGAGTTAACGATCGATCTCAACACTGTTTTGGATCGAGTATCCCAAATCAGGGATCTTGGTGTCATTATGGACTCTAAATTGACTTTCATACCCCATATTGACTCTATTACTTATAAGCAAATCATATAAGCAGCTTGTCTTTGTTTTGCGTATCGGTAAACCATTTAAGAACCCATTAACATATAAAATACTTTATAATAGTAACATTCGAAGCCTCCTCGAATTTGTTTCTGCTGTTTGGAAACCTCTTTATGCCACACATCATCATCATCATCATCAGCCATTTAATGTCCCCACTGCTGGGGCACTGGCCTTCCTTATGGATGAATAAGGAGAATGAGCCATGACCCACCACGCGGGCTCAGTGCGGATTGGTGGGTATTAACGACTGCAAGTGCAGCCGGGACCAACGGCTTAACGTGCCTTCCGAAGCACGGAGGAGCTCGAGATGAAAAGTTTATGGTCACCCATCCCGTGACCGACCATTGCGAACGTATCAACAGAATAGAGAAGGTCCAGAAAAAAAATTGTGAAAGCCCTTGATTACTGTACCGGTAATAGTCATGATTTTGAAAATTACAAATTTAACTTCTTCAAAACGGACGCGACTGTATCGATTCGGTTCTATTATATAAAATCATACACAATCAGCTCGAGACGTCCCGATAGGGTTTACTTCAGCGTCCCACGTGGGCGTGCACGGAATTGTCGTCAAAAAGAATTGTTTCATATTAAACTTAGTAGAACTAATTATGTTGCCAATGTGTTTACAAAGCAGGCTTGTAAATTGTATTACCATTGTGAAATATTAAAGGACACGGATATATTTTGTTGTAAAATTCATTCTTTGAAAAAGGTATTTATAAACAATTTCAATTGAGTAGAATCAGAGTTTTCAGTTTCTGGATTTCCATACAATTTTATGCAAATATTGCGGTTTTTTAAACATATCCATATATCTTTTAGAAGGCTGATCAGTAGGTCTAGCACAACTTGCGCGCGACTCGAGTGAGAAAGAGTCGCGGGCACTTTCGACTAATCAGATCGCTCGTAGATGGTGCGCGTGACTTAAAGCGACGTTCTGATTGGTTGGAAGGAGCGTGACAAAGAGTCGCGCTAAGTTGTGCTAGCCCTACAGAACAGTTGGGTGTGTATAGCGATCTGAATCTCTTCCAATCACTCCCTAGAGTGCAATCATCTGATCGGAGCTAGGTCAATCTCTGGCGGAGAACCAAGGCTTCAAAGTTACCTCGTTTGTATGAAAATCGACTGGTGTCTTTAATTATGTGATCGCCACTGTATAGTAGATAGTCGGACGTGATTTTATTATAAACGCGTTGTCGTCCATGACAGGCGCCGTCGATCCCCAGCATCCACTACCGGCCATCCGCGGACTGCGACTACACGATGCTCGTATGCAAGCTGCGCGGCTCGCCGGCGCCCGAGGAGACGTACGCCGAGCGCGCGCCCGGCGAGGTGGCGCCGCCCGGCACCGAGCCGCTGCCGCCGCGCGCGCCGCCCGCCGACATCGCGCGCGCGCCCGTCATGTACCGCCGCGACCCCGCTGGTGAGTCACTACATAGCGCGCGCCCGGCGAGGTGGCGCCGCCCGGCACCGAGCCGCTGCCGCCGCGCGCGCCGCCCGCCGACATCGCGCGCGCGCCCGTCATGTACCGCCGCGACCCCGCTGGTGAGTCACTACATAGCGCGCGCCCGGCGAGGTGGCGCCGCCCGGCACCGAGCCGCTGCCGCCGCGCGCGCCGCCCGCCGACATCGCGCGCGCGCCCGTCATGTACCGCCGCGACCCCGCTGGTGAGTCACTACATAGCGCGCGCCCGGCGAGGTGGCGCCGCCCGGCACCGAGCCGCTGCCGCCGCGCGCGCCGCCCGCCGACATCGCGCGCGCGCCCGTCATGTACCGCCGCGACCCCGCTGGTGAGTCACTACATAGCGCGCGCCCGGCGAGGTGGCGCCGCCCGGCACCGAGCCGCTGCCGCCGCGCGCGCCGCCCGCCGACATCGCGCGCGCGCCCGTCATGTACCGCCGCGACCCCGCTGGTGAGTCACTACATAGCGCGCGCCCGGCGAGGTGGCGCCGCCCGGCACCGAGCCGCTGCCGCCGCGCGCGCCGCCCGCCGACATCGCGCGCGCGCCCGTCATGTACCGCCGCGACCCCGCTGGTGAGTCACTACATAGCGCGCGCCCGGCGAGGTGGCGCCGCCCGGCACCGAGCCGCTGCCGCCGCGCGCGCCGCCCGCCGACATCGCGCGCGCGCCCGTCATGTACCGCCGCGACCCCGCTGGTGAGTCACTACATAGCGCGCGCCCGGCGAGGTGGCGCCGCCCGGCACCGAGCCGCTGCCGCCGCGCGCGCCGCCCGCCGACATCGCGCGCGCGCCCGTCATGTACCGCCGCGACCCCGCTGGTGAGTCACTACATAGCGCGCGCCCGGCGAGGTGGCGCCGCCCGGCACCGAGCCGCTGCCGCCGCGCGCGCCGCCCGCCGACATCGCGCGCGCGCCCGTCATGTACCGCCGCGACCCCGCTGGTGAGTCACTACATAGCGCGCGCCCGGCGAGGTGGCGCCGCCCGGCACCGAGCCGCTGCCGCCGCGCGCGCCGCCCGCCGACATCGCGCGCGCGCCCGTCATGTACCGCCGCGACCCCGCTGGTGAGTCACTACATAGCGCGCGCCCGGCGAGGTGGCGCCGCCCGGCACCGAGCCGCTGCCGCCGCGCGCGCCGCCCGCCGACATCGCGCGCGCGCCCGTCATGTACCGCCGCGACCCCGCTGGTGAGTCACTACATAACGCGCGCCCGGCGAGGTGGCGCCGCCCGCCGACATCGCGCGCGCGCCCGTCATGTACCGCCGCGACCCCGCTGGTGAGTCACTACATAACGCGCGCCCGGCGAGGTGGCGCCGCCCGCCGACATCGCGCGCGCGCCCGTCATGTACCGCCGCGACCCCGCTGGTGAGTCACTACATAGCGCGCGCCCGGCGAGGTGGCGCCGCCCGGCACCGAGCCGCTGCCGCCGCGCGCGCCGCCCGCCGACATCGCGCGCGCGCCCGTCATGTACCGCCGCGACCCCGCTGGTGAGTCACTACATAGCGCGCGCCCGGCGAGGTGGCGCCGCCCGGCACCGAGCCGCTGCCGCCGCGCGCGCCGCCCGCCGACATCGCGCGCGCGCCCGTCATGTACCGCCGCGACCCCGCTGGTGAGTCACTACATAACGCGCGCCCGGCGAGGTGGCGCCGCCCGCCGACATCGCGCGCGCGCCCGTCATGTACCGCCGCGACCCCGCTGGTGAGTCACTACATAACGCGCGCCCGGCGAGGTGGCGCCGCCCGCCGACATCGCGCGCGCGCCCGTCATGTACCGCCGCGACCCCGCTGGTGAGTCACTACATAGCGCGCGCCCGGCGAGGTGGCGCCGCCCGGCACCGAGCCGCTGCCGCCGCGCGCGCCGCCCGCCGACATCGCGCGCGCGCCCGTCATGTACCGCCGCGACCCCGCTGGTGAGTCACTACATAGCGCGCGCCCGGCGAGGTGGCGCCGCCCGGCACCGAGCCGCTGCCGCCGCGCGCGCCGCCCGCCGACATCGCGCGCGCGCCCGTCATGTACCGCCGCGACCCCGCTGGTGAGTCACTACATAGCGCGCGCCCGGCGAGGTGGCGCCGCCCGGCACCGAGCCGCTGCCGCCGCGCGCGCCGCCCGCCGACATCGCGCGCGCGCCCGTCATGTACCGCCGCGACCCCGCTGGTGAGTCACTACATAGCGCGCGCCCGGCGAGGTGGCGCCGCCCGGCACCGAGCCGCTGCCGCCGCGCGCGCCGCCCGCCGACATCGCGCGCGCGCCCGTCATGTACCGCCGCGACCCCGCTGGTGAGTCACTACATAACGCGCGCCCGGCGAGGTGGCGCCGCCCGCCGACATCGCGCGCGCGCCCGTCATGTACCGCCGCGACCCCGCTGGTGAGTCACTACATAGCGCGCGCCCGGCGAGGTGGCGCCGCCCGGCACCGAGCCATCCATAAATATCAAATTCTGATGCATTTGACAAGATTACCTATACAGTGCCACAATCTTTTCTGTTCCGGTGGCAACGGCGCTATGAACGTTTTCTTTTTTTTGTAGGTATTTAACTGGCCCTGACTTCTAAGAACTTCAGCCGCCAACAGCGCTATGCAGCAGCGGTTGGACATCAACTTGGCAGCAAATGACATAAAAAAAAACACTTAAGTTTCACATTTTGGCCACCGGAACAGAAAAGATTGTGGCACTGTACTATTATATACTATGTACTTTTGTTGATCAAAAACGTCACATCATAAAATAAACAAAAGTTAAAATAAAACCGTTCTAAAGATTATAGAAAACAAATCCGAATCAACTTGGAGAATTATAACGCACTTTTATCACTTTTCTTATGGCAGATATAGTTAAAATAAAATAAGAACTCATCAATTCACATTTAATGTTATTTCCTTTCACAGCACCGCCTGACCAACCCGCAGTACCAGCCCAATACCAATACCCGTACTACAGTCAGCAGACAGCGACCCCGCCCCCCGCGCCCGCGCCCGTTGTCGCCAAAACGCCCGCTCCCGCTGCCGCTTCCGCTCCGCTCATATCTACGGGCCTCAGCCTTATGAAGAACTACAATACCGACTCGGAAACTGATGATTCGGGTAAGTGACATGACACACGATCAGTTCACTCTACCAGTATGTACGTATTAGTATACGTACATACTGGTAGAGTGAACTACAGTCAGCAGACACACCCGTTGCTCGTTGTCGCTAAAGCGCCCGCTGCCGCTTATATCTACTGGACTCAGCCTTATGAAGAACTACAATACCAACTCTGAAACTGATGACTCGGGTGAGTGACATGACACACAATCAGTTCACTCTACAATTACGTATACTACAGTCAGCAGACAGCGACCCCGCTCCCGCTCTCGCTTCTGCTCCGCTCATATCTACTGGACTCAGCCTTATGAAGAACTACAATACCGACTCGGAAACTGATGACTCGGGTAAGTGGCACACGACCAGTTCACTCTAGCATTACGTATACTACAGTCAAAAGATAGCGATTCCACTCACCACGTCCGTTCCCGTTGTCGCTAAAGCGCCCGCTCCCGCTAGAACGCCCGCTTCGCTCATATCTACTGGACTCAGTGAAGAACTATAGCGACTCGGAAACTGATGACTCGGGTAAGTGACACCCAACCAGCGTAGCATGACAAACCAGAGAGTTTTGTCTACCTTGCAAGTCTGTAATTGATAGCCGACCAATAGGTGTGTCTACCATGAAATGTCATTTTTGACGTTTCCATAAAGACAAAACCTTTCTCGAGTTCAGCATGCTACCCGTGCAGTTCACTCTACCAGTACGTATACTACAGTCAGCAGACAGCGATTCCGCCTCCCACGCCCGTTTCCGTTGTCGCTAAAGCGCCCGCTACCGCGCCGCTCATATCTACGAGACTCGGTCTAATGAAGAAACTCTGAAACTGATGACTCGGGTGAGTGACATGACTAATCAGTTCACTCTACCAGTACGTATACTACAGTCAGCAGACAGCGACTCCGCCCCCCGCGCCCGCGCCTGTTGTCGCCAAAGCGGCCGCTCCGCTCATATCTACTGGACTCAGCCTTATGAAGTACTACAATACCGACTCGGAAACTGATGACTCGGGTAAGTGACTCCCTACCAGGGTGTCGATTCTGCTAACGTTAAGTCATAATCGTGTCTCAATCGTAGTTCAATTGTAGTGTTTTTTACAGACTAATTACAAGAATTATGACAGTATGATGTGATGTGAATATAGTCTGTGGTGTGTGTGACCGTCAGTAGTATTGTGAAAAAAGTACAATTTTTTTGTAAATAGTGTAAAAAAGCACTACTTACAATTGAAACACGAATGAGACACAATTATGAATTAACGTCAGCAAAATCGACACCCAGCTCACTCTAGCATTACGTATACTGCAGTCAGCAGACAGCGATTCCCTCTAGCTCGTGCCTGTTGTCGCTAAAGCGCCCGCTCCCGCTGCCGCTACCGCGCCGCTCATATCTACGGGACTCAGCCTTATCAAGAACTACAATACCGACTCGGAAACTGATGACTCGGGTAAGTAACACCTGACCAGCGTAGCATGACAAACCTGAGAGTTTTGTCTACCTTGCAAGTCTGTAATTGATCGCCGACCAATAGGTTTGTCTACGATGAAATGTCATTTTTGACGTTTCGATAAAGACAAAAACTTTCCCAGTTAATCATGCTACCCGTGCTGTTCACTCTACCAGTACGTATACTACAGTCAGCCTTATGAAGAAACTCTGAAACTGATGACTCGGGTAAATGGCACACGACCAGTTCACTCTAGCATTACGTATACTACAGTCAGCAGACAGCGACCCCGCTCCCGCTCATATCTACTGGACTCAGCCTTATGAAGAACTACAATACCGACTCGGAAACTGATGACTCGGGTAAGTAACATGACACACGATCATCATCATCATCATGTCAGCCGAACGACGCCCACTGCTGGGCATAGGCCGACACACGATCAGTTCACTCTAAATAAATAAATAAATAAATAAATAAAAAGGATTTATTTGTTCCAAATTACAAAATTGCTTAACTAGGTACTAAAGTATAATCTTATGCTAACTTGAAACAAAAAGGAATTGTAGCTCAGCATCTGACAGTTGAATTAACAGCTGTCGCTGATATTCTGCCACAACCTACTTTCCATTATATTACAACATTTATAACATAACATCAGCAAGTTTGGGACATAATGAACAATAACATAAAAGAAAATAATCCACTACAAATCATACACAATATTGGCCGCTTCGTATTGTTGTTCCAGTAACCATACTTTGCATTTGTGCCTAAAACTTAAGGCAGACATTGCGACACCATCCCGTAAGGGAGGAGGTAAGTCGTTCCATATCTTTGAAGCGGCAAATGCAAAGCATCCTCTGGTAACGCTATTCTTATGTGACGGCAGAGACAGGAGGTCACCCAGGTACCTTAACTTTGAACAACGTTTCTTCCATTTCAATTTATTCGACAGATATGGTGGTATATCTGTTTTAAGCAAAGTGTGCAAAAAACAAGCGTATTTTAACTTTCTGACTCTGTCCATACAAAGAATCTTGTTACGGACCAAGTAAGGGGTAATATGATCTCTCCTCTTTATTGGGAAGCAAAATCGCATGCAAGCATTTTGCACCCTCTGAATTTGACGTTCAGTCTTCTTAAACAAACAAGGACCATACACAATATCAGAATAATGTAGATGTGACAAAACTAAGGAATTACACAATTGAACCTTGACACTAGTGCTTAAGAATCTGCGAAGCTTGTACAAAGTCTGTAGGACTCCAAAACACTGCCCGACCTTTCGCCTAACATGATTCTCAAACCTCAGGTTTTCATCGATAAACAAGCCTAAATTACGAACACAATCTTCTCGAGGTATAGACACATCATTTATCTTTACGTCGACTTGTGCAGCCTTTATAGAAGCGACTTGCTTTCTAGTGCCCAACACAATCTGAACACTCTTCGCTGGATTAAGAACAAGCGAATTTTTACGTGACCACTCGGCGATTGCCTGTAAATCCCGGTTCAACTTAGAAACTGCTATTGATACATCAATTGCGGAGGGCTTGGTGTGGACATACAGTTGTGTGTCATCTGCATATAAATGATAGCCACAGTTAGCAATTACTTGGGTTATATTGGATGTGTATAACGCGAACAGTAAAGGACCCAGGATAGAACCCTGGATCACGCCCCTTGCGATAGATATCGGGGTTGAGACCTCCATAGTACCGTCATCTGTTAGCAATCGTACTGTGTTTAAACGATTCGAGAAGTACGAGTTAAACCAGTTGCAGGCAGCTTGACTAAACCCAAATAACTTAAGCTTAAGCAGCAGTAATTCTAAATTAACAGAATCAAACGCACGACTGAAGTCCAGCAAAACCAAAATGGTGCCAAAGCCACGATCAGACGCAGAAAGCACATCGTCCGTTATATTAAGTAAAGCCGTAGATGTACTATGCCTTGGGCGAAACCTAGCATTACGTATACTACAGTCAGCAGACAGCGACCCCGCTCCCGCTCTCGCTTCTGCTCCGCTCATATCTACGGGCCTCAGCCTTATGAAGAACTACAATACCGACTCGGAAACTGATGACTCGGGTAAGTGACATGACACACGATCAGTTCACTCTAGCATTACGTATACTACAGTCAGCAGACAGCGACCCCGCTCCCGCTCTCGCTTCTGCTCCGCTCATATCTACTGGACTCAGCCTTATGAAGAACTACAATACCGACTCGGAAACTGATGACTCGGGTAAGTGACATGACACACGATCAGTTCACTCTAGCATTACGTATACTACAGTCAGCAGACAGCGACCCCGCTCCCGCTCTCGCTTCTGCTCCGCTCATATCTACTGGACTCAGCCTTATGAAGAACTACTATACTGACTCTGAAACTGATGATTCGGTTAAGTGACACCCGACCAGCGTAGCATCATTTGTTGTAGAGTTCCCGATATTGCGGCGCAGTTGCACGCGCCATGATCACTGTGTAACTGAATAAAGTTAATGCGGGTTGGAAGTTAGTTCCCCTTTTCATTGTTCGTTCGTTTTCAAATTAACTAAAATACCAACTCTGAAACTGATGATTCGGGTAAGCGGCACGTGACCAGTCTACAAGCGTAGTAGTAGTGATATGTGATTAATGAATGATATTGTTCCGGTTACGAACATAATAATAAATGCTTGATAAAATGCTAAATCTATTTATTGTCCAAATCTTAAACTTTAGATGATAATGATATTTTTGATGATGAATGCACCCGATCGCGACGGTAATTGATAATGCACTAACAATTAAAATTACAATTAACTATAAAATGCTTGCGATCGGCGGCGCGTCAAAGTGACGTCAATGCCTACGGTGTTCGGTAACAGTGCAATGCACCGAACATATTCCGGGCCGGCTTAAGATGCTGTGATAAGGATGATGCTGTTAGTAATAATGGTAACAGGTGATAAAACAAAGTCAACTTATATCTAAAGTTAGTATAAGTACTTCTTTGAAAAATACATTGACAAAACATTTAAATGGAATATAAGATTAAAAACGTAAAGTATTTTTGAGTTACTCCGCTTGAGATAACCCAGTTTTGATAATCGTTCTTTTGTTGTGAGGCGACGTTGCCTTGTCCTTTTTTCGCGCACTCATATTTGGTAGACGATCAAACACTCGCGCACTAACACTCGCGTAAGTATGATTTATGATTTTTTCGCTTCTATCGCTTTGCCGCACTTCACTAGCCCTTGGCTGATAAGCTACATTAGGCACATCACACACACTACCACTCGTCACGACACTGATGGTGGGCGGCAGCGGGCGGTCCCCGCCCAAGCGCACTGCGCCCGGGCCGGCCGCGCCGCCGACGACGTCCTGCTCCCGAGGCCGCGCGTCCCGCACCCAGCAACGCCTTCCTCTTCGTTTATACAGCCAGAACAGGATGATACCTACTGCTATGGCTATAGCTACGTAACTGATGACGTATTGATGAACGTCGTGGTAAGATAGGTCATCTAAGTCTAACTTCTCGCTTGACTTCAGATTTTTTATTTGCTCTCCAACAGCGGCGATAGTTAAATTTAAGGAGCCGTCTGAGGCGTTCTCTTCTTCCGCTGTCGAAACTCTCAAACGAATAAATGAATTGATTTGATCACGCTTTGGAGTGTCAATTTTAGGCGATACCATAAGTTTATTTGTATGATGCTGAAGTGGATGCAAAGTGAACTGTTTTCCCTTTACAATACAGCTCTCTTTGAAATAAATTATGCCAGCGCCGCTCAGCTGTTGCATTGTAACATGATCCTCGCATACAACCTTTACGGAGTAGGTATCACAACAAAAGTAAAAATACTGTGATGGCGAATTTAATGATAGCCATTGATTGTTGCATGTTTTCTTTACAGTAGCACATTTTGATGATAAACTGTCATTAGCTCTCACACACAAATTTTCGTCACTTTCTAGGTGTTGTATAGGTTGTTGCAGCCGGCATACGTAAAAATCTTCCATGTAGGCACATTTTTGTAGATCATTGATATCCATGATTAAATACGAGTCTCGTTGTAAGTTAAATGCTACGTATTTTGATATGGGAGTTATGCTAATCATATTATTGTTTTGTTGGCGGGGAACTGGGATTAATGTATACATCTGATAGTTGTCTCGACTTACTAGGGGAATTGATATTTCAAATAGTATGTATTCCTTAGATACTCTCGTCTTAACGTGAAGTAATCTGTATAATTCTTGTATATTAAGTAGTATATTATTAATAGGTAAGGTGAGGTCTTTAGACATCTGACTACTTATTATTTGTAATTCGGTTTTTAGTTGCGTAGGAGTAAGCAGGTGGATACTGATAAGGCCATGATATATATCGGTAATAGTATTCAATAAAGTATCTTGAAGTTGTTTTAATGTTTGCAGAAGGTTGTTGCCAGATAGCGCCGTCAAAGTGAAATCTTGAATAATGCTAAGGTTTGCTATTTCTGTTTGTAACATATTTGATGTAGTTTCCAAATTATGAAGTTGTTTATGAATAATTTTATGCTGCTTATCTATCGTATCTTCGATTCTTTTGATCAAATTAAACTCCGCCTCGATGACTGAAGTCTGATTTTGCCAAAGTTTATGTAAGTATCTTTCATTGTTTTTTATTTGTTTAATGTCGTGATGGTACTTTTCCGCGAATTTGCTATCTAGTATGCCGAACAGACCGTATGCTATATTTCCGACCCCGTCGACAAGCCCTCGGCGCCGACGCCGTCTGGTGGGCTCGTAAAAATGCTGGTTTAGCAAAAGTTCGTCGTAATATTGTAATTCTTGATATGTGTGCTTTAACTGTAGTAATATTATGTTGCAATTTATTTGTTTTTGAAGAGCGTTGCAGGTATTATCTAAATAGGTTGATAGTTTCCCAAAGGCTTCTACTCCTGTCCAGTAGGGCTCCATATTAAAGTAGACTACAAGGTTCCATTCGTCTCGAATTATTTTGATTTTTGATACAGGGTCAAAATACAACGATTGATTATTCGGAAGCTGTGACATAGTAGGCTGGGCTCCTGATGTTGTGATCAATGTCATGAAAAATAGTATTGCTGTGACGATAGCTGAGAATGAATATTTTGTATTATTTTTCTTTGTAGGTTTTTGCTGATGTGAAATTTGATCTTCATCGCTTTCGCTCCTCAATGGTAATGCAGACAATTTTATCACGGGTCGTTTTATGATTCCATTTTTTGTTTTAAGGCTAACAACTCTGACGAGGTTGTCTTTTCCAGGATGGAGTTCTGTTACTCTCCCCATGGCCCACTTACCAGGGGGGAGATTTTCATCTTGAATTGTTACTAGGCTTCCTATTTTAATGTTTTCTTTTGATTTTGTCCATTTGGATCTTGCTGATAGTTGTGATAAGTATTCTGTGTTCCATCGCTTCCATAAATCTTGCTTCAGTTTTGATAAAAGATGCCACCGCGTTCTGGCATCTTGCTCTGTTTCAATGACAGTCAGCTCTGAGCAACCCGTTAGAAAATGTGCGGGTGTTAAAATACTAAGATCGTCGGGGTCCTCGGACAGCGTGCATAAAGGTCTGGTGTTTAGGCAAGCTTCAACCTGACAGAGAAAGGTGGTATACTCCTCAAACGTTAATCTTTGCTCACCTATGACGCGTTTAATATGAAACTTAAGGCTGCGGACTGATCTCTCCCACAAACCACCCCCACTGGGCCATGATGGAGCATTGAAATGCCATTGTATATTCATTTCTGTGATTTCAGTCAAAAAGCTGTCATTAAAGATTTGCTGTAGTTCTTCAAAATTTTCCTGTAAAAGTCTATTTGCTCCTACAAAGTTGGTGCCCTGATCTGAATACATATGATGTGGTGTGCCCCTTCGTGCCGCCATTCGACGAAGAGCTGCTAAAAACGCTGAACTGGTCATATCAGACACAATTTCTAAGTGTACTGCCTTGGTGGCTAAGCAGACAAACACCCCTATGTAGCCTTTAGTTGTTTTAGTGCCACGTCCTTTACTGAAATTGATGTAAACATACCCTGTGTAGTCAACGCCGGTGTGATAGAATGGGCGCTCAGGATTGCTTCGAGGACTTGGCAGATCCCCCATCAGTTGCTGTTGCATGTTAGGGCTATTCTTTTTACATACAACACATCCTTGAATATGCTTTTTTACAGCTCTTACGCCTCCGGTAATCCAGTACTGTCTTCTCAGGTTAGCAAGTGTCAGCCTGGGTCCGCCATGAAAGGTAAGTTGATGAGTTTGATTGATAAGCATGGTAGTTAATCTGCTTTGATGAGGGATGATAGCCGGGTGCTTCATATTTTCGTGCAGATCGGCATTTGCTAACCGACCTCCCACGCGCAAAATTCCATCCTGATCTAGAAATGGATTTAAATTTTTCAAAATGCTTTTAGATGGTAAGTCATTGTTTTGCTTTAATTGCTGTATATCTGTACTAAAATAATCCATTTGTATATTTTTAATTATAAGCGCTTTTGCTTGTCGCAGTTCAGGTAACGTGATATAGTTCGGCAGCGTTTTGCGTTGGCGCGTAGGTATAGACACTCGTTTAATCCATGCTATAATATGAGTCACCGTTCGAAACGAACTGTGTTTAATTAATAACTCATTTATAATGCTTTGCTCGGATGCTGATTTTTGTACGATATTAACACTCCTTATCTTTCTTTCTTGATCTGTTGTGTACTTAATTTTATCCTGATGATTTTCATCTTGAAAAGTTTCGAGCCACTGTGGCCCTTTCCACCATAAATCATGATTTTTCAATTGACTGACTGATAGTCCGCGACTAGCCGCGTCCGCCGGGTTATCGCCCGTGCTTACGTAATCCCAGCTGTTCGGGGACACGACTTCGCATATGCTTTGCACTCGATTAGCTACAAATGGTTTCCAGCGAGATGGGTCGCCTTGTAGCCAGCCTAAAACTATCTTAGAGTCACACCAACAGTATAATTTAATGTTTTTGTAAGGTTCTAGGCATTTTAAGATCTTACTGATTAATTTGGAAAGCAAATGAGCTCCGGTCAATTCTAATTTTGCTAATGTTAGTACTTTCTTTTGTGGCACTACTTTTGCTTTTCCTGCTACTAATATTATGCTTGCTTTGCTTCCAATTTTGATTCTGGCATATACAACGCACCCGTAGGCTTTTATTGACGCATCTGAAAACCCATGTAATTCAATGACGCAGTTCTCTTGAAATCCAATCCACCTAGGAATTTTAAATTCATTGATTTGATGTAATTCTGTTTTTAACTTCA
Source organism: Crambus lathoniellus (assembly GCA_949710035.1). Classification (NCBI taxonomy): domain Eukaryota; kingdom Metazoa; phylum Arthropoda; class Insecta; order Lepidoptera; family Crambidae; genus Crambus; species Crambus lathoniellus. Next base: position 22,487,189 of record OX453317.1, read on the forward strand.
GCCATTCCTCATTAATGCTATGTGGAACATTTTCATCCCATTTTAAATCAGCCAACCAAACTCGTTGAAACAAAATCTTAAGTGATGTAGTTAAAGGAGAAAGCCACCCCAGAGGGTCAAATATTTTTGATATTTCCCCGAGAAGCTTTCTTTTTGTTATGCTATTATTTGATTTTTCCGAAATGCTGCTATTAAATGTAAATATATCTTGCTCTGGTAACCATCGAAGACCCAATGTTTTAGACATGATATCTGTTTTAAAACAAAAATGATTATTTTGCTCATTAGACTCTTGATTTAGATTTTCTAAAAGTGCTGGGTGGTTTGAAATCCATTTTCGTAACAAAAAGCCTCCTGATTTTAATAATGAATACATATCTGCGATTAGTTGTTTACCCGTTTCGATATCATGCGACCCAGTAATCCAGTCATCCATGTAATATGAACTTTGTAGATTTTTTGATGCTGTTGGGTAATTTTGGGATTCGTCTAATGCTAACTTTTGCAGAGTCATCATAGCTAGGAAGGGGGCCGCTTTAACTCCATATGGGACCGTGCTCAATTGGTAAATTTTAATAGGTTGATCTGTGCTCTCTCGCCATATAATTTTTTGGTACTCTTGATCTTGTTCGTGGACCAGTATTTGCCGATACATTTTTTCTATATCGGCTGTCCATGCATATTTAAAGATACGCCATTTAAGGATAAGTGACTGCAAGTCTTGCTGCAGGTTTGGTCCTGTGTACATACAGTCGTTTAAACTCACCCCAGACGATGATTTCGCGGATGCGTTAAACACAACGCGAAGCTTGGTGGTTACAGCCTCCGAGCGGTGAACAGCGTGATGAGGAAGATAATATTCTAAGATCGAATTACGTTTGCTGGGTTTCATGTGATTTAATGCTACATATTCGTCAATGAATCCTTTATAATCGCTCGCCAGCTTTGGGTTTTTGTTAAATTTGCTCTCTAGGTTGTGAAATTGAGCTAAGGCCATAGGTTTTGATTGACCTAATTGCTGAATGACGTCCGACTTAAGCGGCAAGCGTACTTCATACCTGCCGTCAGCCTTTCTTGTGGTTGTGTCATGATAGAACTGGACACACTTTTGATCTTCTATTGATAGTGACTCATCAGCACAAATATCCTCGATCTCCCAAAATTTGCGAATTTCATCCACGTTATTCAAAATGACGTTGCATTGGTAGGACTTCGTCATGTTGCCGCACAGAACCCACCCTAACTGGGTCTGTTGAGCGATAGGCTCGTTGTTGTTTCCTTTCAAAATTCCACCCATCATTATTATTGAATAAATATCTGCTCCCAGGAGCATGTCCACGGGCCGACTAATATTAAAGTCGGAGTCTGCTAATTTAAGATTTTCAATATAGCTCCATGATGGTTTTGAGAAAGAACAATTAGGTAAATTTTTAATCAGTGAATTCATAATAATAACGTTGGCGGTGAAAGTAAATTCCTTGTAAATGGATGTACAATTGATGATTAATTTTCCTTTGCTGTTATTTTGCTGTTCTCCTACACCGAAGACTACACCTTTACAATACTGCCTTTTCAAACCAAGTTGTTGTGCTGCGCTTTCTTTTATGATAGAAATTTGCGACCCTTGGTCTATGAGGGCTCGCAATACATGCTGGGAACCATCTGCTCCGGTCACCTTTACGAGGGCGGTTGATAAAAGTATTTCCGAAATATCCTCCGATGACACGTGCGAGGTCGTTGTCATATTTTCACTGCTCGTTTTTGGATATTGGATCATATTTCTTCCGGTCGGCGGATGTTTACGATTAATAAATGCATCGTGTAACAAAGTATTATGATTACCGGAACAATTGCGACATCGCTTGGGTGAATAACATGCCTTGCCCTTATGGTCGAATAAGCAATTTACGCAATAACGATATTTATTAACTGTATTTAATTTTTCTTCACCATACATTTCTTTGAACTTTGAACAATAAAATATAGCATGATCCATATTGCATAATGGGCAACGATATTTCGTGCTTGAAGTTGATGTATGAAATGATTTTAAATAATTTGGATGCTTATTATTTTGTCCCGGATAGCTTGAATGATTGAATTTCTTGGGTTGATTAATTTGATTAAATTGTTGTGTTCGCGCCGCGCTGCGAGCAGTCAGTTGTCATTGTCAAGGTCGCGAGACAATGCGCTCGGCCGGCCCGAGTGTAGGATCGTTTTGCCAGTTGGCCGTAAGCAGCCGTGAGACAAGTTCGTGTGTTTCTGTAGCGACGTGCCGCGCTAGTTACCTACCCATATTGGACCGAGATTTCGTTTTGCACCTATTAGGGCTCCGGTCGGGGTACGGACTTGAGACCCGTGTGTGTTCGCTTTGAAAAGCGCCGGGAAAGTTTTAGCTGTCTATTAGGGCATTGTGTAGTTTTAAGAGTGTTAGCTATAAGAGTTTCCCCTCGGGGTTGGGTGAAGACCTACTTGGCCAGGCGCGCGCGCGCCGGCAAGACAACGTTCAGCCCCCCTGGATTACGGACAGTATCCCTTACCATAAGGTAGGACTAGTTTTAATTTACTTAATTTTGCATGAGAAACCTTCGATTCAATAAACTGTGGAACACAGTAGATGTGGTCATCACAATTGTGCGTGATCATATTTTTGGTAGCAGAGCGTACCTAGTTGATATAATTAGTTAATTTTCATATTAAAATTAACTAGGTACATAAAATTTCATAGTAAAAATAAAAAGCGTACCTAAAAAGCGTACCTAAAAATTATATTTTTTTTTTGTTGAAATCTCGAGGGTATGCCGAGACGATTGAAGTACTAAGAAATTGTTCTAGTAAATTCTCGAAGCGAATGTTTCTCACTTGGTGGATCCGATAATAGATAGACACTTATATAATTGTTGTCACATACTAGTGTTTTGATACGAGTTTACTCGCCTAGATGTGTATATTTTTTTTTGTGTGTCCGGATTTATTTGACGAATAGTTCGTTCGAAAGTGTGTTTATTAGTACCACATACTAGTGATTTGATACGAGTTTACTCGCCTAGATGTGTATATTTTTTTTGTGTGTCCGGGTTTATTTGACGAATAGTTTCGTTCGAAAGTGTTGTTTATTAGTACCACATACTAGTGTTTGTTCCGAGTCCGCTTGCCTAGTTAAAAAAGTGGAACTAGTTTTAATTATTAGTAGTATTAAATTACGAGTATTATTATTAAAGATAGTTTTGTTTTTGTTTGTTGATAACGGTTTAGTAGTTGATTTGCGAGGTTGACTTGGCCGTGCCGTTATGCCATACCGTTAATCCTATACGTTTTGTTTATACCGTTATATTGTTAGCCCTTGAAATTGGTAAGTTGTTAATAATTTATGAAAATAGTAGGGTCCGTGTATGTCGTCCTAATTTTAATTGTGTTTTATATTATCGTGACGCGACCTATTTCTATTGTTTTTTTTGTTGATGTTTACCACTTTTATATTTCTTTGTTTGCTTTGTTTATAAAACGGATTATAAATGGCTCCTACGAATCCGCTCGCCGTATCCAGGGCTGGCATCCAAGGAGCTTTGCGTTGGCTTGCTTGTGCGGTCACATTAATAGACCGAGCCGACCGGGTAGGCGCGTTGCTAGCTCGGTATGGCGGGCTGGCAGCTCGGCTGCAAGACCTGGAGCGCCACGCCATGGAGTGTCGCGCGTATTATTTGCAGAACCCCCCAGCTGATGATGCCGTGTCGGAACAGCTGGAGCAGGATGTAGCCCAGGCCTATGAGCTGGCTGACCAGTTCACGGAGGCGGCTGAGAGGGCCCTGGCTGTTCGGAAGGGGGAGCCGGTTTTGAGCGGGGAGGTCAAACCTACCCCGACGGCGTTGCTAGGCCGATTACCTACGCTGGAGATTCCCACTTTTAATGGGGATCTGTCAGCCTGGATGGGCTACATTAATTTGTTTGACAGTTTGGTGGATTCACGACGGGACTTATCCCCTAGCGAGAAGTTGGCCTATTTGCGCTCCTCCCTGCGAGGAGAGGCCAGCGCGGTAATCCAGCACCTGCTCATCAGTGACGACAACTACCAGGTGGCTCGCCAGCTTCTGGTTAGCAGGTACCAGAATGTCCGGTTACTGGCGGACACCCACGTGGCCACGATTTTGGCCCTCCCGCGAATCACGCGGGTACACCTGTTACGGAGGGAGTTGCTGAACCCGCTACTGTCAGCGGTCAACTCCCTAAGGCGATTGGACCTGCCGGTGGATCAGTGGTCCTTTGTACTGCTGCACATAGTCCTCGCCAAATTGCCCGCTGAAATGAAGGGGCGTTTCGAGCAGAGGTACGGAGGCGACAGCGCCTCGTATCTCCCGCCCTTCGCGGACCTCCTTCGTTTTTTGGAGGACGAATGTAGGGTGACGGACCACCTGGAGCCTGCCCCGGTTCCAGGTGTTGGTCGTATGGTGGCGGCGAGGGAACAGCCCCGTCGCCCGACCAATCGCTATGCTGCCTTCCAGCAGTCCCCTCCCCCCGCACCGAGTGAGCGGTGCAGGTATTGCAGGGGAGATAGGCACATGGTGCACGAATGTGCCAAATTTAGAGGCCTCCGCCCAGAGGGACGGAGGGCCGTTGCGAAACAGCGCCAATGGTGCTATAGGTGTTTGGGGGGACACATGCAGTCGGCGTGTCCCCAGACCGAGGATTGTCGTCTTTGCGGAGGGAGGCATCACCCCCTCCTTTGTTTGGACCGCAAGGACGCCGGGAGCGACCGGGGTTCGAATTCCTCGCGCACGGGCGGGGGCCCGGCAGCCCGGAACCGGTCCCCTAGAGATTCGGCGGGGCATAGCCCCCCCGTTCAGTCCCCCCCGGAGAGGGGGAACTATAGGAGAGACGCCCCCGCCACGGGCGGGGGTAGGGGGGTACCACAAGAGTACGCCACGGTGGCGATGGGCACGGGCCCTATCTGCTACTCCCCCCCCCTAATGGAGAGGCCTCGTTTGGGGTACTATGTACCGAGGCACGCCCCACACGGGTATTACCCTGCACCTAGGAGTGCTGTTGGTCGGGGCCAGTATGTACCCGATTGGGACCCGCTCGCCCGGTACGAGCGTCCCACATTTGGCACGCCGACTCAGGCGCGAGGGGGACAAGTACCCCCCCAAAATTTTTAATGGCGCCCCTGTCGGACCCAACCACCCCTCCGGAGCTTGTGCTGTTGCCAACAGCCTCCGTGAATGTTTGGGGACCTAAGGGCAATGTTGTCACGGTGCGTGCCCTTTTGGACTCAGGTGCCCAGGGGTGCATAATGTCCAGGTGGCTTGTCCGACAGCTGGGTCTTTTGCTTGTGCCGCATCACGAAGCGGTACGGGGGGTGGGAGACTCGCGGATCCCTGATCCGATTGGTCGAGTTGAGTTCTCCTTCTCCCCCCACTTCACGCCAAGGCCGAAGATCGGTGCTTCGGCGATAGTATTTGATAAGGTGGTTGGACCACTCCCGCAAGTGCGAGTGCCGCCATCCACGATTGAGCTGACGTCTGGACTGGCTTTGGCTGATCCTTCCTTCCACCGACCGGGCCCAATACACTTGTTGATTGGTGCGGATGTCCTCGGTCGTGTACTGTGTGGAAGCAAGCGAGTTTGGCAGACAGCCGATCTTGTCGCCTTGTCCTCGTCGCTGGGTCATGTGGTGATGGGAAAGGTACCACAGACACCAGAGACCCCGTCGGTAGACCGCCAGACCATTGTCGGTTCTACTTTGTCCGACGTTCTCCAAAAGTTTTGGGAGGTGGAGGAACCTCCCACTGCCAAGCGGTTGGATCCGTTAGCGGAGGAGTGCGAATGGTTCTACCAGAACAACACTGGGCGCCTCCTCTCGGGTCGCTTGATTACCCGCTTGCCCTTCTTGGCGGTTCGCCCTCCTTTAGGGAGCTCCCGACCGATGGCCGAGAAGAGATTGTTGTCCATGGAGCGTAGGATGGCCAGGGATCCCGCGTTCAAGGAGAAGTATATAGACTTCATGCGGGAGTATTTGGACCTTGGGCACATGACCATCTCGCAGTTGGACTGGCGTAATGTGGAACATTACTTCCTGCCACACCACGCTGTTTTGAAGACTTCCAATGGGAAGATCCGCGTGGTCTTTGATGGTTCAGCTCCCACGTCAACCGGAGTGTCGTTGAATCAGTGTCTGCATGCGGGGCCGAAGTTGCATCACGATGTCTGTGATGTTTTGACCAACTTCCGCCGGCACGCTGTCGTCTTTGTGGCCGATATCCGCATGATGTTCAGACAGACCGTGATTCACCCGGAGGATAGACGATACCAGCTCATCCTTTGGCGTGAGGATCCCCAGGATCCGATGTTGGCTTACGAGCTGAACACCAACACTTATGGTTTGCGGTCGAGCCCCCTTGTGGCGATCCGTTCGCTTATGGAGCTCGCAGAGCGCGAACGGCTACGCTATCCCCGGGCATCTGCTCTTATTGAGGGGGGGGCCTTATTTGTCGACGATATCTGCACGGGGGCCTCGAGCTTAGATGAGGCTCTCGTCTTACGTGATGAGCTGATTGCGCTCTTGAGGGCTGGTGGCTATGAGTTGCGGAAGTGGCTGTCTAACTCACCGGACCTCTTGGCAGATTTGCCTAAGGACCACCAGCAAGAGCCGCTCCTCTTTGAAAATCCGGAGACTCCAGACATGCTGTCTGTTTTGGGAGTCCAGTATCGACCAGTCCCGGATTTGTTCACATATAGATTGGAACTGCCAGACCCAAAGGTCTGGACTAAACGCACGGTGCTGTCCACTGTAGCCCGTACCTTTGATCCGAACGGTTGGCTCAGCCCTGTAGTGTTTTCGATGAAGTGCTTCCTACAGGAGCTCTGGGCTGCGGAATTGTCATGGGATGAGCCCCTCTCTGGTAGCCTCCTACGAGAGTGGGTGAGGTTCGTGTCATCCCTACCCGACGTCAATCGGGTTTGTATACCGAGGCAAATGCTGCCTTCGGGAAAGTTTAAAGCCTCCCTGCACGGCTTTTGTGACGCGTCCGAAAGCGGATACGCGGCAGCCGTTTACATCCGAACGGTGGATGCAGCAGGCGTTGTCGCCGTACACTTAGTTACGGCCAAGAGTAAGGTCGCCCCCCTTCGGACTAGGCTAACCATTCCGAAGTTGGAGTTGTCCGGCGCCACTCTCTTAGTACGGCTACTCAATCATGTTGCCGACACCTTGGGAAACGGTGTCGACTTGGGGTCGATATTTGCGTGGTCTGACAGCCAGGTCGTCCTTTGTTGGCTGAAGAGTTCAGTCCACACCCTTGAGGTTTTTGTGGCCAACCGGGTCTCGCAAATTCAGACTTCAAAGGCCCCGTTGATTTGGCGCCACGTACCGGGCGAATTGAACCCCGCAGATTGTGCCTCCCGCGGCTGCGAGGCGCCTGAGTTAGTGGACCACCACCTATGGTGGAGTCCATCATGGTTGTTACGGCCTGAGCGCTCATGGCCTGCCACCCCGGCTGTGGCCAGAGTCCCAGACCTAGGCATGCGTGTTCACGCCGTGGAGACGGTGGCGGCTCCGCAGATGGAGTTTTTGTTAGACCGCTACAGTTCTCTTGATAAGTTGCTCGGCGTGACTGCTTGGATTAGGCGCTTTGTGCGAAATTGTCGCCAGCCTCAGGAGAAATCGTTGTCTCCGGTCCTCGCCCCACAAGAGCGGCAAGACGCTCTGTTGCATTGGTTGCGAGTGACGCAACAGCGAGAGTTTGAACCGGAGCTGAAAGCCCTGCGCTCAAGTAAGTCCAAGTTGAAGGGACCCTTGGTGCGGTTGAATCCCTTCTTGGACAGTACCGGATTGCTGCGTGTCGGAGGTAGGCTCAGACATGCCAACCTGCCGTACGGATCACGCCACCCTTTGTTGCTCCCCAAGGATGGACCGTTAGTTAGACTGTTGATTACAGACCGCCATGTAAAGAATGCTCATGCCGGTTGTAATGCTTTGACCGCGCTCCTCCAACGAGAGTTCTGGATTTTGTCAGCGCGGAGAATAATCCGATCCGTTATTTTTCGTTGTCTCCCGTGTTATCGTTTGCGCGCCGATACGATGCAGCCCCAGATGGGTGATTTGCCTGCCGATCGAGTGAACGAATCGATGCCCTTCTCAGGAGTTGGAACGGATTTTGCGGGGCCATTTACCGTTAAGACATCGCGGCTTCGTAATGCTAGAACGGAAAAGGCTTACTTGTGTGTATTTGTTTGTTTGGCCACTAAAGCGGTCCACCTGGAGGTGGTTAGTGCCCTCACCACAGAAGCCTTTGTAGCCACGTTGAATCGTTTTGTGTCTCGCCGCGGAATGCCGTCGTTAATCAGGTCCGATTGTGGAACCAATTTCAAGGGCACCGATAGGTATTTAAAGGAAGTTTGTGAATTTTTGGATAGGAATAATTTTGAGATCGGATCCACACTCTCTCGCAGAGGGGTACGATGGCAGTACTCCCCGCCATCCTGCCCCCACTGGGGAGGGATTTTTGAAGCAACTGTAAAGGCCGCTAAAACTCACCTTCGTCGCGTTATTGGGGAGACGGTCCTCACGTTTGAGGAACTCGCGACCGTATTTTGTAAGGTTGAGGCGGTCCTCAACTCGCGTCCGTTGTGTCCGTTGTCTTCGGACGCGAATGATTTAGAGGCCCTTACGCCGGGCCATTTTTTGATTGGCAGACCGCTTAACGCCTTGCCGGAATATCCTTATTCCGAAGTGCCCTCCGGACGGCTCTCGCGATTTGAATTGCTCCAGCAGCTTACGCAGAGTTTTTGGCGCCGTTGGCATCTGGAGTATTTGCACATTTTGCAGCAACGCGTTAAGTGGTCGGATAGGACGACCCCACCCAAGACCGGAGACCTCGTGTTGGTAAAGGATCCAAACCTGCCGCCCCTCCGCTGGCGTTTAGGACGCATTGTTCAGCTTCATCCGGGGTCGGATGGTGTGCCCAGGTTTGCCGAGGTCCTGGTGGGGGACTCTGTTTTGAAGCGAGCGATCGCTACCCTCTCTCGCCTGCCCTTAGATTGAGTTGGCGGACAGTTTGTTACTGTCCGGGACGGGGGGATGTTCGCGCCGCGCTGCGAGCAGTCAGTTGTCATTGTCAAGGTCGCGAGACAATGCGCTCGGCCGGCCCGAGTGTAGGATCGTTTTGCCAGTTGGCCGTAAGCAGCCGTGAGACAAGTTCGTGTGTTTCTGTAGCGACGTGCCGCGCTAGTTACCTACCCATATTGGACCGAGATTTCGTTTTGCACCTATTAGGGTTCCGGTCGGGGTACGGACTTGAGACCCGTGTGTGTTCGCTTTGAAAAGCGCCGGGAAAGTTTTAGCTGTCTATTAGGGCATTGTGTAGTTTTAAGAGTGTTAGCTATAAGAGTTTCCCCTCGGGGTTGGGTGAAGACCTACTTGGCCAGGCGCGCGCGCGCCGGCAAGACAACGTTCAGCCCCCCTGGATTACGGACAGTATCCCTTACCATAAGGTAGGACTAGTTTTAATTTACTTAATTTTGCATGAGAAACCTTCGATTCAATAAACTGTGGAACACAGTAGATGTGGTCATCACAATTGTGCGTGATCATGTTGATTGCTTGGTTTTTGTATGTTTTGATCAGTTCTTTTCCGAGATGATTCGAGAATAGTGAATTTACTCTCTAGGAAATCAATAAATTCTTGCAAAATCGGCAAATCCCTTGGATTCTTAATGGATTCAATATATTCTCCATAAGAATCGCTATCAAGCTTTTGCGATAAGATGTGGACCAGCATCGGATCCCAAGTGCTGATATCTATGCCCAGGTTCTGAATAGCGTGCAGACTCTCTTTTGTGACGTCATGCAATCGCTTGATTTGACTCAATGCTTGTTGTTGCATAATGGGAAGGTTTAACAGCGTGTTTAAATAAGATGTAAATATTAATCTTTTATTATTAAAGCGATGATTTAATATTTCCCAGCACACAGTATAATTATCGGAACTTATTTGCAAATGATGTATAATCCGTTCCGCATCCCCCGTGACCTTGCTTTTCAAAAACTGCATTTTTTGCGCATTTGATAATGATGGATTGTTGTGTATTGCTTCATTAAATAGGTCCTTAAAGGACACCCACTGTTGATAACTTCCACTAAAGGTAGGTATATCTATTTGAGGCGTAGACTTCTCCCTATGAGAAACAGACCATAATTTTGTATTGATCTCTTTTTTGATAAAATTGAACTGATTTTCATGATCGCTATACTCCCTTTCGTACTCTATTTCTTCGCCGTCAATCTCTCCTGCTATTTCCCAATGTAGGTTGTCTATCGCTTTCCACCTGCTTTCCAAGGTCTTCAAAGCGTCCTCGAATTCCCATTTATTTTGAAAGGAATCGACATTAATATTACTTACGCACCTTTGAAAGGCCTTGAAGTTGATATTTTGCTTCTTTAACATGTCATCTAATTTGCTGTATGTACCCCTTGAAGTTCTATGAAAGTAACTGGAGTCTCTGCTTTCTTCTTCAGGTCTCGTTTGCTGAATACCTCTTACCTTCTTACTTGATTCTCCTGCCTGCTTACTTGTATCGACCTTTAACTGTTCTGATTCCGCTCTCCTGCTTGCCCCTTGCTCAGCCTGCTGTTCCTCCCGCAACTGCTGTTCCTTTCTTACCAGTTCCCCATAAGTTCGTTGCATTAAATCTTTCGCCGTGTTGTATAACTCCCTCATCTGTTCATATTCATTCTGAACAAAATAAGGATCGCTCGACACTCCAAACCGTTCTAACTTTTGATGATTCGACTTGAAAGAAATCCACAAGGTTTCCAGCCGCTCTAGTCGCTGCTGACAATATTCCACGGTTTTCCGCTCTGCTCCATCTTTTTTAAAGTTACTCAAAAGTTTAGATACAGACTCATATATCTCTGCCTGTTTGTCAGACAAACCTTCCATCTTGCTGTAGTAGGATGATGATCAATAAGTAAGAAAAAAGGAAAGATCTTACTTGTGTTCGGCGCTAGAGAGTACCTCCGGCTTTGCTGCTATGATGCTGTAATAACCTTCCTACTTTGCTTAGCTATAGCAAAGTAAAATCTCCAAAAGCACTGCAATCCCAGTGTACTGCTACTTTAAGTCACTGATTTCAACCTCACTGTATTTAAAGACACTAAAAACGTCTCTACACACGCGAGGTCCTTTTTTAATCTCGAAGGACCAAATTATGTTCCGGTTACGAACATAATAATAAATGCTTGATAAAATGCTAAATCTATTTATTGTCCAAATCTTAAACTTTAGATGATAATGATATTTTTGATGATGAATGCACCCGATCGCGACGGTAATTGATAATGCACTAACAATTAAAATTACAATTAACTATAAAATGCTTGCGATCGGCGGCGCGTCAAAGTGACGTCAATGCCTACGGTGTTCGGTAACAGTGCAATGCACCGAACAGATATCGATGACTCAAAAGCGACTAACTTTTAAGTTTTTTAAAAAAGATTACTATATAACTCGCGCTGTTAAAGAAACAATCTGTAAATGGCGGCCAAGCATTAAGTGTGAGCGCGATAGCATGACCCACCCACGTGCTCTACATGCAGCATGACGGTATGTGTAAGCGAGATAGCATGACCGGCTGGCCGCCATTTCCATATTGTTTCTTTATCCGCGCGGCTTATACAGATAATCTTTTTTACTATTTTGTAGTTTTTTGTGGTAGGCAGTAGTCATACAATAAACAGACACTAAAACCAATTAATTATTCCACCCCATCAAACAGATTCCGACGACACCTCCTCCGAAAACAGCAAAAGCCCCGCCATCTTAACTCCCCCAGAAGACGTCCAAATAGTGATCGACAAAATGGCCGCGTACGTCGCACGAAATGGCGACGAGTTCGCGGAGATAGTGCGCGCCAAAAACGACCCTCGGTTCACATTCTTAGAGCCCAGTAACGCTTACCATCCGTACTACAAGCGGCTGATGCAGCAGAAACGCGGGGTGGATGTTAATGGCACGGGGAAGGAGGCGAAGAAGTCTTTGGGTGAGTTATTGATGTGTAGAGTAAACTGCCTTAGGGTCAGCACAAACAGCCGGCCTAGCATGAGCGGCTTTTATCACGCGATATGATATGGTACGGCATGCCATCTTGCTTACACCTTAGTGGGGTAAGCAAGACAACTTGCCGTACCATATCATATCGCGCGATAAAAGCCGCTCATGCTAGGCCGGCTGAACGGAAAAATCCTCGCGGAAATTTTTGAGGTCATTGAAAAATTAACCATTAGTTACCATAGCCTAAATGCGCGCGAGGCGACGCCGACGCTGACTTCTCTGTTGATATTCATACCATTTTGTATTTTAAGAGGCTTGCGTTAGGTGGATGGATCGGGAGTCAGATGCAGAACGCAGTACTTCTGGACACGGCCCGTATAGTGAGAAGGTTCCTGTCTCTGGATCCTTAACCATCGGTAGCCGGGACCCTGATCTTGCTACCGTTGGGAAACTGCATTTTTGTATTTTTAAATGTTATATCTTTTAGTGTTATACATTGTAAAAATTTAATGTTTAGAAATATAATTTTGTAAGTATTTAAAATGTAATAAAGGGAATAATAATAATAAATATTTTCTTACAATCACACCAATTATCTAAGCCCGTAGTTAATTTCTTAAGAAACTGTGTCTACGTGAACTTGATAACGGATAAATATATACTTAAATACTTTTTGTTTGTGTTTGTTTTGTAAATACATACTTAATATACATAGAAAACACCCAGACCAAGACAAATAGACATGTTCATGCACACAAATATTTGTCTTGTTCGGGAATCGAACCCGAGACCTCTGGCGCAGAAGGCCGGTAGTATACCCCTGCGCCAAATCGGTCGTCAATGTCACTATGGTGACATGCTTCAGTTTTCAATGACCTCAAATCACAGGATTTTTCTGTTCTGTCTGCGCTGAACCTTATAGTTGGCACCCGTGCTTTTATTGACACCCTAGACTTTAGCTTGAAATCTAAGGAAAAAATTGATTTTGGCATAAATCATTTATTCACTTTGCAAGTTCGTTATCCATTTAAATGTGAAATAATATTATTTATATTCTACAAAATTCGCATATACTTACGATACTAGTTAAACTCTAGGGGGCCAACAAAAGGATAGTAATTGTAACCCCTTTTTTAGGTTTGAACAAATTTTAGGTAAAGATAAAATCGGTAGCATAGCATAGCATACCGCAATTTAAAGAGCTTTTGATTAATGTAAACTGTTTAGTTTTGTAAATGAGAATAAAGATGGATTACGCTGTCTCATTTTTATCGGTATCTTAAAAAACATATGATGGACAGGACAGCTTTGATAACAAAAAACCTTTTAACATTATGTGGTCTAACACGGCCTAAAACAAGATCCACTATTTACGAAAATTGATTCGATACTTACAACAACTTATAAAAATTGTTGTTTTTTATTTTAATTTGTAATTTTTATACGATTTTAATTTGTTTTTAGCACCAGTGTGCTTCTCTATCAAGAAACAAAAAGAGCCCGACCCCATCTTGCCAAAGCCAGCCCTACCATACGAATCATCATCCGAAGACGAGTCGGAAAAGCAGGAAAAAGCAGAGGAACCTAAAGAAACCCCAAAACCAACCACTCAAGTTCTGCCAACACCAACCATTCCTCCAGCAATCGTCTACAAGATTGAGAAGCCAGCACCAATTATAATGGAAACGGTTAAACCTATGACAAAACCTTTAGTACCAGAAGTGAAAGAAATACCCAAAGCAGAAAAAGTACCAGAAGTTAAAACAACTATTGCAGAAGAGTGTAAAACTCCAGTGGTAGAAGAAAAGAAGACTACAGATCACCCTGTTAGAGAGAAACGGAAGTATAAGGAGAGGAAAAAAGAGTACAGGTCGAAATCCGAAGCGACTGAGAGACGGTCAGAGAAAAGGAGTAGTGATAGAGAGAAGAGGAAGGAGAAGAAGAGTGAGAGGGAGAAGAAGAAAAGAAGTGTGTGTAAAGAGGAGATGGAGAGTGAGGTTATATCTTTGGTGGATAATACGGATGAATTGATTGATTTGACTGGCGATCAATCGGATTCTAAAGGTAATTTCAAATGACATTTATTTTTATTTAAATTTTTACTTATTTGCATTGGCAATGCAATTTTTATACTTGAAAAATGAGCAGTCGCCCGGAAAGCGAAAGGTCGTGGGTTCGAGTCCCATGGGAGCTAGTTGTTAGACGGGTCGATTTTTTCTAAAATACTTCATTTTCCATTTTTCAGATATTTATTTTTTTACTTGTAGCTACTCTAGAGCAGACTAAGGCCGTTTGTCCACGACGTCCGTCTCGTCGGATCCGTCTAGACGGACCGAAGAATTCCCGGACCAAAGGCTCCGGGAATTTGCTAGATCGGCCGGTTCCGAACTCGGTCCAAATTGTGAGCGTAAATTCCATATTTACTGTTTCACTCACACGCACAACCTCTCAGTACGAAGTGGCTCGTCCAGGTTCGGACGCAGTGGACAAACGTATTCCGGTTTCCATCCGTCTAAGTCTAAACACCAGCTTCCGTCATCCGAGAAAAAATCGGACCGGCCAAAGGCTAGTTCTTCGTTATTTCAAGTATAAATTGGTGCTTCTAGCATCTCGTTTAATCAAAATCACAAAACGTATTCGTTCTTGCATGGAGATAAAAATACGCTGCAACTTTTGCGGTGCTTACTGTCTAGGCTCTGACTAACCGTTAGGGGATAATAGTCGTGATCGTATGTATCTAAACAGGGGGCCAATTCTCGCGCGATATCGAATTAGATATTATAGTCCCCGCCACATAACTTGGCATTTGTAAGAGGGCGCTGATCTTCGTGATTGGTCGAAAAAATCATGACATAATTTTAGTTCCAGATTTAGTGACACACACCAAGTTATATAGCGCGTACTGTCGAAATAAAATGGCGAATGTCAATTGAAACAGAATTTTCGTAGACACATTAAAGAAATGCCTATGCCCAGCGCTCGACTTGCATCGAGTGGTACATGTCATCCGTTACATTATCGCGCGTAAAGTTGTATTTTTAGACATTTTTGTGACATTGTCAGTACTGCGCGGGACTGGGACGTTTTTAGCGCTAGTTACAGTACATTTTTTTATTCAAAAACTTATGGAAAAGATTAGTATTTGAATTTGACCTATGTCGAGTTTTAGAATGCTGATCAGAACAGTTGGGTGTGTATAGCGATCTGAATCTCCTCCAATCACTCATTAGAGTGCAATCATCTGATCACAGCTAGGTCAATCAAAGTTACCTCGTTTGTATGAAAATCGACAGGTGTCTTTGATTATTTGACTGCCACTGTATACATCAATACATTTGAGAATCGCCCCCCAGGTGAAGTGGAATCGGAAGCGGAGAAAGCGAAGCAGCTGGAGCGGCGGCGGCGCGCCGCGGAGTTTCTGCGCAAGGTGGGCGTCGACCCTGCCGGCGCCGCCGCGCTGCCCGCCACCTCGCTAGCCAGCGCCATGGTGCGTACATGTCGCAGTATGATAGATACAGATAGCGACGCAGCTGCGGAGTTACTGCGCAAGGTGGGCGTCGACCCCGCCGCGCTGCCCGCCACCTCGCTAGCCAGCGCCATGGTGCGTACATGTCGCAGTATGATAGATACAGATAGCGACGCAGCTGCGGAGTTACTGCGCAAGGTGGGCGTCGACCCCGCCGCGCTGCCCGCCACCTCGCTAGCCAGCGCCATGGTGCGTACATGTCGCAGTATGATAGATACAGATAGCGACGCAGCTGCGGAGTTACTGCGCAAGGTGGGCGTCGACCCCGCCGGCGCCGCCGCGCTGCCCGCCACCTCGCTAGCCAGCGCCATGGTGCGTACATGTCGCAGTATGATAGATACAGATAGCGACGCAGCTGCGGAGTTACTGCGCAAGGTGGGCGTCGACCCCGCCGGCGCCGCCGCGCTGCCCGCCACCTCGCTAGCCAGCGCCATGGTGCGTACATGTCGCAGTATGATAGATACAGATAGCGACGCAGCTGCGGAGTTACTGCGCAAGGTGGGCGTCGACCCCGCCGGCGCCGCCGCGCTGCCCGCCACCTCGCTAGCCAGCGCCATGGTGCGTACATGTCGCAGTATGATAGATACAGATAGCGACGCAGCTGCGGAGTTACTGCGCAAGGTGGGCGTCGACCCCGCCGGCGCCGCCGCGCTGCCCGCCACCTCGCTAGCTAGCGCCATGGTGCGTACATGTCGCAGTATGATAGATACAGATAGCGACGCAGCTGCGGAGTTACTGCGCAAGGTGGGCGTCGACCCCGCCGCGCTGCCCGCCACCTCGCTAGCCAGCGCCATGGTGCGTACATGTCGCAGTATGATAGATACAGATAGCGACGCAGCTGCGGAGTTACTGCGCAAGGTGGGCGTCGACCCCGCCGCGCTGCCCGCCACCTCGCTAGCTAGCGCCATGGTGCGTACATGTCGCAGTATGATAGATACAGATAGCGACGCAGCTGCGGAGTTACTGCGCAAGGTGGGCGTCGACCCCGCCGCGCTGCCCGCCACCTCGCTAGCTAGCGCCATGGTGCGTACATGTCGCAGTATGATAGATACAGATAGCGACGCAGCTGCGGAGTTACTGCGCAAGGTGGGCGTCGACCCCGCCGCGCTGCCCGCCACCTCGCTAGCTAGCGCCATGGTGCGTACATGTCGCAGTATGATAGATACAGATAGCGACGCAGCTGCGGAGTTACTGCGCAAGGTGGGCGTCGACCCCGCCGCGCTGCCCGCCACCTCGCTAGCTAGCGCCATGGTGCGTACATGTCGCAGTATGATAGATACAGATAGCGACGCAGCTGCGGAGTTACTGCGCAAGGTGGGCGTCGACCCCGCCGCGCTGCCCGCCACCTCGCTAGCTAGCGCCATGGTGCGTACATGTCGCAGTATGATAGATACAGATAGCGACGCAGCTGCGGAGTTACTGCGCAAGGTGGGCGTCGACCCCGCCGCGCTGCCCGCCACCTCGCTAGCTAGCGCCATGGTGCGTACATGTCGCAGTATGATAGATACAGATAGCGACGCAGCTGCGGAGTTACTGCGCAAGGTGGGCGTCGACCCCGCCGCGCTGCCCGCCACCTCGCTAGCTAGCGCCATGGTGCGTACATGTCGCAGTATGATAGATACAGATAGCGACGCAGCTGCGGAGTTACTGCGCAAGGTGGGCGTCGACCCCGCCGCGCTGCCCGCCACCTCGCTAGCTAGCGCCATGGTGCGTACATGTCGCAGTATGATAGATACAGATAGCGACGCAGCTGCGGAGTTACTGCGCAAGGTGGGCGTCGACCCCGCCGCGCTGCCCGCCACCTCGCTAGCCAGCGCCATGGTGCGTACATGTCGCAGTATGATAGATACAGATAGCGACGCAGCTGCGGAGTTACTGCGCAAGGTGGGCGTCGACCCCGCCGCGCTGCCCGCCACCTCGCTAGCCAGCGCCATGGTGCGTATGTCTTCTCTACACTGTCTTCAGGGGGCCAAGTCTGCTAACGTTAAAGTCACATTCGTGTCTCAATTGTAGTTCAGTTGTAGTGTTTTTTTTACACACTACCTAGTTATAAGAAATGTGTACTTTTTAGGGTTCCGTAGCCAAATGGCAAAAAACGGAACCCTTATTTTACAATACTACTGATGGTCACAAATACTACATTTACATCATACTGTCATAGTTCTTGTAACTAGTGTTTTAAAGAGCACTAAGAACCGCGCTGCCCGCCACCTCGCTAGCCAGCGCCATGGTATCTCTTCTCTACACACTATCAGCAGGGGGGTGTCACTCCGCAGTTTAGGTACGTTCGGCTAGCGCTCCTCCCGGGCAGACGTATGGTTTACTTAATAAATTACATAATTACATGTAATAAAGAATCAGACTAATTTAACAAGGCATTGCCACATGATTACCACTTTAAAACTAGGCTTTTACTCAATATGTTTGCTCGATCGATGCTCTTATCCTTCGATGCAGCTAAGTAAAGATAATATTAATTAGTAACGCTGTCTTACAAACTTCCTAACAGTGATTGAACAGTGAAACAATAGTTTGACAGCAACTGACAGTAATGGTTGTGTTGCCATGCGAAATATTTGAATGCCTTCGACTAGAATCTCTCTATGGACTCTGACTAATCATCAAAGTTCATGCAACAAAACTTTTTAATCTCCTAAACTATCAAAAAAAACCCCTTGCAAAAACTTTAACCATGGTTTCAGACCATCATGCTGAACAACGTACAGCAAGAATTTTTTGTCGGTAATGAAAAAAAAAAAATTGGACTTTTCATACAAATTTAGCAACTTATCGGGACATTATGTATGGAGAGTCGATTTTTTTTTCATTTCCGACAAAAAATCTTGCTGTGCGTTGTTCAGCATGATGGCCTGAAGCCATGGTTAAAGTTTTTGCAACGGTGCCCCTAACACCCTGTATATATTTTTTATCGTTTTAGTAACATTTAATTGCCGGAATATAAAGTAATGTAATGTCACATAAATAGTTCAATATTCTCGGCAGGTGGATACGCTGGAGTCAATTCGCAAGAAGAAAGCAGAAGAAGAGGAGAAGCGCAGGAAACGTGAGAAGCGTCGCCATCGGGACCGATATGGAAAGGGTAAGGTTATGTTAGTTTAGTCACAGCCTTCTCTATCGTCTTCTACAAGCCATGCGCATAAGGTTGGCAACGTCGCATTGCTAGTTTTAAGTGAACCTATTTGACACCGTTTGACAGGTAAACAGCGAGTAAACCTCGAGTCCTGAATCCTATGGAGATGGCATATTGTTCTAAGTATATGAACTATCCGTTATACAAATATGAGCTAAATCGACATTTGGACATAAACAGCTATCTTGTTCTATCTTACCTCCAACACTCCATGTAAAAAAAAAGACAGCAATATATTTATTTAACCTATTTTTGGCAACATTAAAACGTGACGTCATAGTAATGCATGATTGAGGCCGGTGACCGGTCGCCATTTTTGTTTCTCGGTATGTGTAGGTATGCCTCACTTTTTCGTAGGTATGCCATCTCCATAGGATTTAGTATTCAGAGGAGTAAACCGGTTCACAGCAATATTGCCGTTCCGCTTCATAGCATGGCTTGTAGAAGACGATAGAGAAGGCTGTGGTTTAGTTAAACACTACACTACTACAGTCTATTCAGTTCAGCAAATGATTTGACCTGAGGGGGTTTAAACCTAGAAAAAATCACATACAAAAAAACCAGAAAAATTAAACGCCGAATTAGTTTTACTTTTAACCGTTAGAGATAAGAATATAAGATAGCCAGTTCCTCAATGATTGGGGATTCCGAGAGAAGTGAGAAAATTTCTATTTGTAAATAGAAATAAGGAAATTTAGAAATAATAAACATAACATAATAACATTTATCGACAAAATGTTATTTCGATTTAGTTTTTGATCCCTTTCAAGTATGTTGTATCGCTCCTAGAAGCCTGTGAACGCCCCAGGAGGCTTCTGCGCTTCTGGAAGGAGCTAGGATGGCTCGACTAGCCATGTTCACGCATAACGGACCAAATATGAGTCTAAATGCGGAAAAGTGTCAATTACTATAGCAATACCAAGTATGTTGTAATATCTATAAACTTTTTTCCAAATAATTCGTGGTTTAATTTGTATTGTAAAAATCAAATCTAAGATTAGCGATTTACTTTTATACCCCCTCTTAACCCGTGGAGCACTTCTTGATACAACGGTAGATCAAATAATTTTCGAACCTCGGGTGCTCTAAACGTAGACACATTTACGTTCCGATATCGTTGTAGGGTTTCGTTCGGTTCCGCAATTAAGGCGATACTCGGAAAAATTATGCTAAAGCGAGATAGTAATGAGACAATGACGCGCGCGGGAGCGAGACCGATTTTGCCGATTACGCAAAAAAAACACAAAATCACTTCGTATTCAAAAACTGAAGCGAGTTTAAAAAAATGCTTCTATACGATCCTAAATATTATTGGTGTCCACTAATTAAACCAATTTTCAATAGTATATGTATCCCCATTTAAGAATAATCTTGATATTTCTTATTTTTAGAGGTATTTTCGAAAAAAAAAAGTGTCGAGCCAAAGTCATAAAATCGTGTTTCTGAAACTATACGATTCTAGATAAAAGTATGAAGAAATATATATCTTACTACCAGATTTGTAACAACTGTAACCGTCATATAGTTTTTAGTCAAACAGTCCGTACTTTTTCCGAGTAGCGCCTTAATTTTGTCTATGAAAAATTGGTGATGTACCGTTAGATCAACAAGCGCTCCACGGGTTGCACGGGTCGGTTAGTTTTGACGTGTATTTAAATATAAAATACAAAAATAAAAATATGAAACACTTATTTGTTCAAAGTAACTGCATGTTTCATTTTAAAAAATGGACTTATGTATGTTAAATACACCATAAATACGTCTTTCTTATTTTGAAATGAGAATAAAGAGACATATCAAGATTGTTTACTCGAAATATCTTGCTTTGCGGAATACAGTGTAGATGCCGCGACGCGATTCACAATAATCCGCAATAATCCCTTGGGAGTAGGGTCTTTCACCCAGGGTTGTTATTTAAATATGAACACGCGGTCAAAGTGAGCATAGCATTATGATCCATTGATTTTTATTTTATTTTCCAGAATATGAAAACGGTGCCGACCGGTCACACAGAAAGAGTAAACGTAGACGAAGGTATTTACAAATAAATTAATATTAATTTAATGTTTTGTACTAAAGGAGATCAGTCACGCTTCATACATGTTTGGACCAAAAAAGTAAAAGTATCGGCCAACGAAAAAAAATTGCATATTACTATTGTAAACCGTGTAGCGATCATTTTTTGTTATGGCGTCAACAGTGTACGATAAGCGGCCAAGCAGTTATTCAAGTTTGAAAATGTCATTTTTTTTCTCTTTATTTTCAAACTTGAATACCGCACGGCCAAAGTGCGGCCAACGAAAAAAATAGCACATTACTATTGTAAACAGTGTAACGATAATTTTTTGTTATGGCGACAACAGTGTACGATTAGCGGCCAAGCAGTTATTCAAGTTTGAAAATGTATTTCTTTTTTCTCTTTAATTTCAAACTTGAATACAGCTTGGCCAAAGTGCGGCCAACGAAAAAAAATTGCACATTACTATTGTAAACAGTGTAACGATCATTTTTTGTTATGGCGTCAACAGTGTACGATTAGCGGCCAAGCAGTTATTCAAGTTTGAAAATGTATTTTTTTTTTGTCTTTATTTTCAAACTTAAATACAGCTTGGCCAAAGTGCGGCAAACGAAAAAAAATTGCACATTACTATTATAAAAAGTGTAAAGATCATTTTTTGTTATGGCGTCAACAGTGTACGATTAGCGGCCAAGCAGTTATTCAAGTTTGAAAATGTATTTCTTTTTTCTCTTATTTTCAAACTTGAATACAGCTTGGCCAAAGTGCGGCCAACGAAAAAAAATTGCACATTACTATTGTAAACAGTGTAACGATCATTTTTTGTTATGGCGTCAACAGTGTACGATTTGCGGCCAAGCAGTTATTCAAGTTTGAAAATGTCATTATTTTTGGTATAAATACGATCGCAAAACGGATTGACTCACCACGTAAAATGTAATCGTTATCAGAATATCAGTTATTACATTGAGATCAGTTCCTCGTCAGCATTATAACTGACCTACGAACGTCCCACCTGCTGGGTACGTGAATCGACTAAACAATAATGCAATACTTTTAGCTAAATAGTAATTTTAACTAAGGTCTAGTACACTACAGAGCCAGAATAAGGAAATATGTCTCCCTAAAATAGATATTGACTACAACACAAAGTGACTTTGGCCAAGCTGTATTCAAGTTTGAAAATAAATAGAAAAAAATTTCATTTTCAAACTTGAATAACTGCTTGGCCACTAATCGTACACTGTTGACGTTATTAACAAAAAATGATCGTTACACTGTTTACAATAGTAATATGCAATTTTTTTTCGTTCGCCGCGCTTTGGCCAAGCTGTATTCAAGTTTGAAAATGAAGAAAAAAATGTCATTTTCAAACTTGAGTAACTGCTTGGCCGCTAATCGTACACTGTTGACGCCATAACAAAAAATTATCGTTACACTATTTACAATAGTAATCTGCAATTTTTTTTTGTTGGCCGCACTTTGGCCAAGCTGTATTCAAGTTTGAAAATGATGAAAAAAATGTTATTTTCAAACTTGAATAACTGCTTGGCCGCTAATCGTACACTGTTGACGTCATATCAAAAAATGATCGTTACACTGTTTACAATAGTAATATGCAATTTTTTTTCATTGGCCGCACTTTGGCCAAGCTGTATTCAAGTTTGAAAATGAAGAAAAAAATGTCATTTTCAAACTTGAGTAACTGCTTGGCCGCTAATCGTACACTGTTGACGCCATAACAAAAAAATATCGTTACACTGTTTACAATAGTAATGTGCATATTTTTTTCGTTGGCCGCACTTTGGCTAAGCTGTATTCAAGTTTGAAAATAAAGAGAAAAAAATGACATTTTAAAACTTGAATAACTGCTTGGCCACCAATCGTACACTGTTGACGTCATAACAAAAAATGATCCTTACACTATTTACAATAGTAATCTGCATTTTTTTTTGTTGGCTGCACTTTGGCCAAGCTATATTCAAGTTTGAAAATGAAGAAAAAATTTCATTTTCAAACTTGAATAACTGCTTGGCCGCTAATCGTACACTGTTGACGTCATAACAAAAAATGATCGTTACACTGTTTACAATAGTAATTTGCAATTTATTTTCGTTGACCGGAACTTTTACTTTTTTGGTCCAATTTGACTGATCTCCTTTCATAATAATCTAATTAATTTGACTTCTATTTGTTCACAGGTCTTCAGAAGAAGAAGAATCTGATGATGGGTAAATATTAAACTAATAATAAAATATAATTAAATAGTTTCGCATTTAACGAAAAAAAAACCTAACCTTTAAAAAACTATACAACTTTTAATGATAGTTACTGTACATACTTTTTCTAATATAAAAACTATTTTAACCAATTTTCATTGTTTAATTTAAACAGTAAACGGAGAAAGCGGAAGAAGGACAAAAAACACAGCACCAAGGGTAAAAAGCGGAGAAGGAGAGAGACAGAGGTAGTGGAAGAAGAAGAAGAGGAAATAGATCAACCTCTAAACATAGATCTGACGAATACTCTGAAAGAATTGAGAAACTCATCTCCTACGAAAGAGTTAGTCCAAGATATAGATGAGAGTACACAGCAAAGCCTTTTGAGAAAAGAGTCTTCCGAGGAAGAAGGGGAGACGAAGAAGGAGAAAAAGAAGAAGAAAGAAGATAGGGAGTACAGCGAGGGGGAATGGTCCAGCGATAGCGAGCACGACTCCGCCTCGTCTGCTAGCGGGGTAGAGGAATGACTAGGTATGTGATTGGGATGGTATTCCACTTATCCAAGATCTTTGTCCAATTTACATAATAATATGATCAAATAAATTTGACGACTTTGTCGTCCAATTTCATACAATCGACGTCAAATTTGTTTGATCAAATGTATAATGGACAAAGATCTTTGATAAGTGGAATACCACCGTAATATAATGTACTAGCTTTTGCCCGCGGCTTCGCTCTTCGCATGTTAATCGGGGTAACCTCGTTCACTCTTTAACGTTTATAAACAACTAGAGGACCCGGTAAACTTCGTATCACTTCTGTCGTTTTAAGTATTTTCCGTTACTTTTTATTTATGTTTCTCACCGTTTAAACTTTCCCTGAACTTCCACAAATATTTCAAGATCAAAATTAGCCAAATCAGTCAAGCCGTTTCTGAGTTTTAGCGAGATTAACGAACAGCAATTCATTTTTATATACAGGGTGTTTGTTTAAAGATAGGACATACTTCAGGGGGTGAAAGTACCCATAAATACAAACAACTTTTACAATGGGACCAAGTGGCACATTGCGGAAAAAACATCGGCTGTTTCATACAAAAGTAAGTGCAATACCGAATGGGCCAAAATGTAAGTATGTAGTTAACGTTGTTGTTATTGATAGGTACTTTTACCCCCCCCCCCCCCCCCCCCCCCTTCCCTAAAGTATGTATCCCATCTTTAAACAAACACCCTGTATAGAAATTGTAATCTTTTTCTCAATACAAACTTTGGAACCCGGTTTTATCCCCTTACTATGGGGTAAATTTTTGGAAATGCTTTCTTAGCGGAAGCCAACGTTATAATAACTATCTGCGTGCCAAATAACACCACAATCCGTTCAGTAGTAGGTGTACTTTTTTTTTTTTGTAACAAGAGGAGAATGCGATTTTTAGGCATACTAAACGTTGTGTTGGACTCGGTCACACCCAGGGCATGCCCCTCGCCGCACCCAGCCCTCCCGCCAAGCCTAATAGGCTTCGCGTCAGGGCTGGGCGGTTCTAACCTCTGCCCCCCCCCCTAACGAGCCCGAAGGCACGAGAGGGGGCCGGGCAGAGGGAGGGAGCTTCCTCCCCAGCTCCCCATAAGGCTACCCACTCGCGGTGGGCAGGCCAGATGGGGTGAACGGGAGAAGGCACCACTACCAACTAAACTCCTCTCGAAAACCTGCGCCTTTCCCGAGCCTGTGGGTATGTGTTAGCACGCTCCACGTGACCCGGGGAGAGTGGCCCATTAGGGCTCAACCCTTCAGGGGGAACAGGGTCTTACTGCGTCCCCTCTTGCGACTTGGGAGATGTACCTATCGATAGATGTGTCAGTAACGGTTGCCTTTTATTTATACGGGGTGTTACCCGCGCGACTCCCGCTCCTGTCTGAATATCGACTATTCTAGACTAAAATATATCTCTGTGCTTTTCATCCAGATCCGTTAAGCCGTCCCATGATTGAGTTACAAAACATCCACCCAAAGTTTCGCATTTTGAAATATTTGGTAAGTACAGTCATGAGCAATTATATGTAAGCACCCTAGGACTATGTCATATTTTTATATTTTTTACTAGCGGCCTTAAGTTAAGCCTTTTAAGTTACTCCTTATTACATCAGCTACCTGCCAGTGAAAGTCCCGTCAAAATCGGTCCAGCCGTTTCAGAGATTAGCCGGAACAAACAGACAGACAGACAGACCGACAGACAGACAAAAATTTAAAAAAATGTTATGTTGGTATATGTACCGTATATATATAATCATATGCATGTAGTAAAAAGCGGTTATTTGAATATTACAAACAGACACTCCAATTTTATTTATTTGTATAGATTTTATTCAACAGGCACATAAACTTAGGCTGTTCGAGTAGGTCCGGATATATCCCATTGGAATAATCTCTCTGCCGGCGTACCACAAGGTGGTATTCTATCTCCTCTCCTTTTCTCCTGCTTCATTAACTCCCTTCCTCCCTCGCTTGGCTGTTCCTATCATTTATATGCTGACGACCTTCAAATTTATGTACAGTCGCCAGCCGATGAAATTGCTTCCGCTATTTCCCAAATTAACTGTTCACTACAAGCCGTTAACAACTGGTCATCCTGTTTTGGGATAGCGGTGAACCCGACAAAATGCCAGGCTATGGTGGTGGGCGGATCTAAGCAGATCGCTAAAATTGACATGAGCGCAATTCCAACTGTTACTCTGAATAACACCATCATACCTCTTTGCACCAGCGTCAAGAACTTAGGCCTGCACATTGATTCGACGCTCAGTTGGATACCACAAGTCTCCGAGGTGAGTCGAGTAGTCCATTATTCGTTACGTTTTCTGAATAGGTTTAGGAACTTTCTCCCTGTAAAAACCAAGATCACTCTCGTCAACTCTCTTATCCTTCCACTCCTTGATTACGCTGACGTGTGTTATCCAGATCTGAATGAAGATCTTTTAAACAAGCTGGACCGGCTTCTCAATAACGCTATTCGTTTCATCTTCTCTCTTCGCAAATTTGATCACATTTCCTCATACCGGTCACAGCTTAAGTGGCTCCCCATCCGTCAGCGCCGACAACTAAGGTTGCTCTGTACGCTCTATTCCATTCTCACCAATCCAAATTCCCCTGAATACCTAAAATCTAATTTCCAGTTTCTTTGCGATTCTCATGATCGCCCTCTTCGCTCCACAAACTCTCTCTCTCTCAGTACACCTCTCTTTCATTCTGGCTATATGTCTGAGTCTTTCACTCTGCATGCCCTGCGTTTTTGGAACCTCCTTCCTGATGCTATCAGGAGGTCTCCCAGTAAATTCTCTTTTAAAAAGAATGCTCGCCTTTTTCTACTGGATGGCTTGAACTCGTAGTTCTTACATCATAAGCTCATCATCATCATCGATGTATTTATTTCACTTTTGATTTAATCCCTTTAGTATGTAGTATATTATTTTATGTATTTTTTATATATTTATTAACTGCATGTATTTGAATTATATTTTTATTATTTATATAAATAAAATATAAGTATATATCTATCTATATTATATTTTTTGATATTTGTTTATTTTAGTGTGTATATATAGCATGTATTAGTAGGTTTTGTACCGCATTCGTTGTTCTCTGTTTCCCAAAGGTTGACTGGCAGAGAATACTTTTAGTATTAAGTCCGCCTTGTATATTTTACTGTGTGTATTTTGTACAAAAGTTAAATAAAATAAATAAAAAAAATAAAAATAAACAGATTACATCCAAAGTTAAAGCAAGATAAATTAATAAAGGTATTAAACTGGGATGCAATCTAAAACAATGCACGCAGTTAAATTAAATATATAAACTAACACAGGTTAAATAACTAAGAAATGCAAACAAAGCTAATAAAAACTAATATCGGTAACAGTAAAATAATAATAAATTGAGTTAAATTAAGTTAATATTGAATGAACTTAAATTAAATTAAAATTGAGGTTCATTAAATTAAAATTGAATTACAAATTAAAGCGCGTCACATACGGTGAAGATGCTATAATATTTTATCTTAAGATATCGTAAGATAAAATATTATAGCATCTTAAACTATCATACACGGTTAAGATACGATATATTTTGGAATCTTTTCACTCTCT
This sequence comes from Crambus lathoniellus, assembly GCA_949710035.1. Lineage (NCBI taxonomy): Eukaryota > Metazoa > Arthropoda > Insecta > Lepidoptera > Crambidae > Crambus > Crambus lathoniellus. The sequence continues at coordinate 22,514,282 of OX453317.1, forward strand.
TGATATCCGTCCTAGGTAGCGGACGAATATTCTGTAAACCATCTTATACAGAGTGATCAAAAATGAGCAATTCGGATTTGCTATTAGACTTATTGGACAGTTCATCAGAAAACGATTCTGACCTGGAATTTGATATAAAAATTGCTATAGCTAATTCGAACTCTAGATCAGTTTGGATAGAAAATCTTACTATCATCATTAGGTAGGTACCTACTCCTTACGTTTGACGTTTCAAAGCGTCATTATTTCTAAGCAAACTTTTTGGTTAAACTAGGTGTAAACTTACTCTTCGTTTATTATGAATGTGTTACGGGACCCCCTCGTCGGCCAGCGGTACACTACCCGGAACGTCGGAAGTCACCGCATAGTATTCAATTAGAAGATGTTGTAGAGAATAAAAGATTGTTTTAGCACTTGGAGAGTTGTTTTATCAAATATTGTAAATTAGAAATATGAAAGAATATGAAGAATAGGAACTGTTACTATAATTAATTAATTGGCTATTTAATAGTTATTACATTTCACTTATAAATTTTTGGTACGCTAGCTCGCACGCGAGCTCTGTTCAGCTTGATTGTTCTGGTAGGACTGAAACAAAATGCTGAATAGGGCACGTGGAGCGAAGAATTTGAATTTGAATTACGAAAGAACAGTGGTACCTACAGCATAAAATTGATGGCCAGTACGTAAAACTATTAAACTTTCCAGCCATTATGGAGTTTCTAACCATCCATAATGACTGGAACGAAACGGCATCGTTACAAATGTTTTGGCTTTTTCGTATTTATCCCAAAATGTTTAAAAAATAAATGTCCACCCGTGCGAAGCCGGGGCGGGCCGCTAGTTCTCTCTATGCCCAGCACCGAAAACGGGACAACCTGTATACACATCTTTTCGTATCCAAAATATATATTTCGTATGTTAAGATAGTATCTTAACATGCAAAATATATATTTCCGTATCTTAACATACGAAATATATATTTTGCCGTATCGCCTAGCATCTTAAGATACTTAATATGAAAATATATGTTATCTTCGGCGTGTGTGATGGTCCATTGAATTATATGGCGAGCGATATTCTATGTTAAGATAAAATATTAGAGTATCTTCACCGTCTGTGACGACCTTAAAGATTAACATTGGTTCTAAATTAATTAATAAATATATTACAATATTGAGTGACTTCTGTGCCTCAGATAATTTTGTTTCTGAACGTTTCAATGTGACAAAGTTCTAAGCTGTTTACATGTTATTACTCGTGCATGTATACATTACCTAATATTACAAATTTACAAAATTATTATCAACAAACAATAAACCTTTTTAATTTGTTTCAGGACCATCACCAGAAGTGTCGAAAACAAAAGACTATTAATGTATGTAATTAGGATCATTGCGCATTTTATTGAAATACGATAATAATAAATAGAGATTTCTTATTGTCATTTGTGTATTATTGCTTCCATTTATGTCCGTGAACTTGGGGTGATAAGTACCTAGAGTGCGTGTCAGATAACTCTGCGACTGGGGCGTTTTTGGCGCTAGTTACAGTACATTTTTTTGTCCCAAGCTTATGGAAAGAAAAAGTGTTCGATTTTGACCGCGCGCAGACTTATGTGGCGCGCACTCTAACAAGATTTTTATGTGCGGCCATATGTCATTGTCAGTCTAAAAGAACCTAATTAAAACAGTCACATGCAGTGAAATGATAAAATGTGCTTTAGATATGTGCAGTCATTGTCATTGTCAGTCTAAAAGAACCTAATTAAAACAGTCACATGCAGTGAAATGATAAAATGTGCTTTAGATATGTGCAGTCATTGTCATTGTCAGTCTAAAAGAACCTAATTAAAACAGTCACATACAGTGAAATGTTAAAATGTGCTATAGAACTTTACCATCTATATATATATAAAATCGAGGGGACATAACTCACTCATCACGAAATCTCGAAAACTACTGGACCGTTTCCGCTAAGAACGGATTTTAGGAAACTCCCCCCCTAAAGGGGTAAAATGGGGGGGTTAAGGTTATATGGAACTTCCTCATTTATGGATTTAGAAGCATGAAAATTGGTACGTAGGATATTGGTTACGATCGAAAATGATCTGAGTAAGCAAAGTAAAAAAAACTCCCCCTTAATAGGGTAAAATGGGCAGATAAAGTTTATATGGAACTTCTTCATTTCTGAACTTAGAAGTATGAAAATTGGTATGTTGAATACTGATCACGATTGAAAATAATCTGCGTAAGCGAAGTTATAAAAAACTCCCCGATAATGGGGTAAATAGGCGGATTAAGCTTTTATGGAACTTCTTCATTTCTAAACTTAGAAGTATGAAAATTGGTATGTTGGATACTGGTCACGATTGAAAATGATCTGCGTATGCGAAGTTATAAAAAAATCCCTATTAGGGTAGAAAGGGGGGGATTAAGGCTTATATGAAAACTTCCTCATTTCTGGACTTAGGAGTATGGAAATTGGTATGAAGGATACAAGGTCATAATTAAAAATGATCTGCGTAGGCAACATTAAAAAAACCCCTAATAGGGTAGAAAGGGGGGGCTAATGTTCATATAGGGTGGGTGGGGAGGTATTAAAGATACGGAGTTTGGATGTTTATGGCTCAATCACAACTAAACGGCTAAATCGATCGGGATAATTGAACTCTGGCCGGGAAAATTTCATACGGTTTTTTTAACTCGGGAAAATTACAGTTCCCGTGGGATACAGTTTTTTTTTGTTCACTTTATATAATGAAGCATGGGTCCCATGACAGCTCATTTTCGTGCAAAGCAAAAAATTCTTTATGCATTGGAATAAAACTCAAGAAAATCAGTATTACACATTTTTTAGCAATGTATTGACTTGATTTTTTGCATTTTGGTAGTTCAAGAGTAGGAGAATGTCCGAATATTATTCATACGATAGTAGCTCCTGTTTGTCTAGGTATCGTTACCTTCTTATGCCTAAACCACGGGTAGCGTGCTCGGCCTACGATCGATGAGGTTATTTGACTTTTGCAATGGTCTATCATGGTATTGCTGTTGAAAAATATATCGTGCTTCGGAAGACACGATAAGCCGATGCTTCTGGCTGCATTTGGATTGGTTAGTACACCATAACTTTAATGGGCCCGTGTGGAAGGTCATGGCCCATTCTCCTTATCCATCTATATGAGGGCCTGTGCCCCAGCAGCGGGGACATTAAAATAGATTGATGATGGTAATGATGAGACCTTAGAGAATGCCTATCTACCTACTTTTTGACACAACATTTTTCATATTCCTATTTCTACTATTCCCACTATTATTATAAATGCGAAATTGTATATGCTCACGTCAAAACGGCTGAACCAATTTTGATGAAATTTGGAATGGAGATAGTTTGAGACAGTGCTTCCGGTGCTCCTACTAATTACTCCTACTGATAGGAGCACTGGGACACCCATGTCCTGATGCTAGGAAGAACATAGGCAAATTGTAACCGCGGGAATAAGGCTCATTCCCATGGTAAAATAAGTTTTAGCTTGGGCAAAGCTGTAGAATGGAATTGGTATTTAAGGCGATAGTTCGAGTTCATGGGAAGGATATTTTTTTTTATCCACAACGCGGTAGCACTTAGCCTTCATCACACCTGATGTTAATTAGTGATAAGGCTGAAGATGGAAGCGCACTACTCCCGGAATCCTCAATCACTGAGGAACTGGCTATCTTATCTCTAACTGCCGGAACACAATAATGCTGAAAACATCATTGTTATGGCGTCAGACTTAGATAAGATGGTGGTAGCTAGCCAGGCGGACTAAGAACAAGTCCTACCACCAACCAAACCGAATACAATATGTACCCCCACTGGGAATCGAACCCGGGACCTCTTGGTCTGAAATCGGTGGTGTGAACCACTAGACCACAGAGGCGGTTAAATGGATATTTAGAAAAGAGACAGTTTTAGGCCCTGAAAAGGATATATTTTACTTTTTACCACGGGAAATCTCATTGCATGGAAAAATCACTTTAAGCGCAGGCTAATTTGGGGACAGAAATTGGTATTTAAGTAAATAATTTGAGACCCTGGCAAGGATTATAATAAGCTACATACTTTTTATCACAGGATAGTATCATATACCCACGGGAAAATCAATAAGTAGGTATTATTTGTTTGTCCGTCTTTCACGTCCAAAACGGAGTAACGGATCAATGTGATTTTTGGTACGGGAGTAGATTGGGAGCTGGAGAATGACATAGTTTATCCCGGAAAATATTACATTCCATCAGGATAATTTCGTGTAGTACACGCGGGCGAAGCCGCGGGCGGAAAGCTAGTATTAAATATAATTCTAAAAACAGTATTATGTGCATAGATAAAATCATAAAATGTGCTATGTCGTAGTTATTTTCTGATTATTCTTGTGGTTTGAGTCTAAACTTAAATAGAATTAATATAGCTCGTCCGACACATTCTGTCTTTAACTCGACTTTTATCAATGAATTTAATTAATTACCGACACCTTCATACAACGAACGATGTGTAGTTCTTATCAGGATATATACCACGTGTCGCCTTTGACAATAAACAAGGAATAATAAAGCAGTCTGATTGTACGTAGGATTCAACAATGTCAAGGTTTAGTAGTAGGTACACTTAACAGCATCGAAAACTGCGTTTACCTATACAGGTTGATATGGGCACCCTTGCAAAAACTTTAACCATGGCTTCAGACCATCATGCTAAACAACGTACAGTAAGAATTTTTTGTCGGAAATGAAAAAAAAAATTGGACTTTCCATACAAATTTAGCAATTTATCGGGACATTTTGTATGGAGAGTCGAAATATTTTTTTCATCTTGCTGTGCGTTGTTCACCATGAAGGCCTGAAGCCATGCTTAAAGTTTTTGCAAGGGTGCCCCTAACACCCTGTATGCGCGATCGAATGGCACGCTCAAGAGAACATGTAGCGTGATATGCCAACGTTTATATCTAGGGTAGGTACATAATGAAAATATTATGGCAGACAGACAGTCACGCGAGCAATAATACAACATACAGGATATTTTTTTAGCAGTGCACAAATTTTTAGGATCGACTCAGAATCGGTAAGTGAACAACAAGCATGGGTCGAAATACGACAAAAAAATTTGGACTTCCCATATTAAATCGATCACGTGATAAGTCCGATTTCTATAGAGAGTAGAACAATTTTTGTCATATTTCGACCTATGTTTCTAGGAGAAAGTTGTTCACTTACCTATTCTGAGTCGATCCTAAAAAGTGCACTGATAAAAAATTACCCTGTAGAACTTTGTCGCATTGAATCGTTCCGAAAGAAAATCCTTTAGGCGCATTTGTCCCAATTCGCGATTGGTCTAATTCACATTATTCGCGGTTGGTCCAATTCTCAGTTGGTCCAATTCTCAGTTGGTCAAATTCGCAGTTGGCCTAATTCGCACTTGGTCCAATTCGCAGTTGGTCCAATTCGCGTTTGGCCGAATTCGCGATTGGTCCAATATAAAGTGTATTGTGATAAGGTAGAAAGAAATATAACCATGCATATTTGATCAAACATATGATAGACTAGCTTTCCGCCCGCGGCTTCGCCCGCGTGGACTACATGACGTTATCCCGAGGGATTGTGATATTTTTCCGGGATAAAAAGTAGCCTATGTTACTCCTTATTACATTAGCTACCTGCCAGTGAAAGTCCCGTCAAAATCGGTCCAGCCGTTTCAGAGATTAGCCGGAACAAACAGACAGACAGACAGACAGAAAGACCGACAGACAGACAAAAAATGTAAAATATGTCATTTTGGTATATGTACCGTATATATAATCATATGCATGTAGTAAAAAGCAGTTATTTTAATGTTACAGACACTTCAATTTTATTTATTTGTATATATATATGATAGATAATAATAATATATTATATAAATATACACTTTTTACCTACCGGGCGGGACCTTAGCCACGTTATAGATTCCGTTCTATAACTTGGGAAACATTATCCATCTTGGCCTAACCGCGAATTGGACCAACTGCGAATTGGACAAACTGCGAATTGGACGAACTGCGAATTGGACAAACTGAGAATTTGACCAATTGTGAATTGGACTAAGTGCGAATTGGAATTTTTTTTGAACATTGGACCAATTGCGAATTGGACCAAATGCGCCTAAAGGAAGAAAATTTATGTGCCACAGAAGTCATTCAATATTGTTATGTCATAGTTTTATGTTGTTTACATATTATTGCTCGTGACTGTACCTATTATGTATTTTAAATTCGAATTCAACAGTTGTTTTTTTCAAGTTTGATACAAGTCAAATAATCACTTTGTAAACCTATAGTTACAATTCAGTTTATCTCGTTTATCATTATTATATTTTCATACTAAGATGATATCTTATCTACTTATAATAATACTTATTCCAAGCTATAACCCCACATGAGTGCTGTCTAACATCCATCTATTAATCCAGCTGAAAATAATAAATAATTGTAGCTCTATTCTGTGCTATTTCAAAACAAAGAAATGACACTATTGTCTCGACAATCATCTTTTTGTGTTTATCGGAATATAATTTGGCAGGGTGTAGATATTTATCTACAATGGAAATTTCGCGTTAAAGAACTATCTCAAATCTCAATTGGGTATTTGACTGTTGTTGAAATGTAGATATTTAATTATGACATTCAGAAATAAGTATAACATTATTGAATAACAAATGTGAAAAAAAAATTCAATCTGTATTATAACAAGTGAATTATGGGTTACTTAATTGTGACTCTAGCTATCTCTTTCTAAAACGAAATTTTCTATGGCGAGAGTATGGCGCTATAGAAATGTGACGTCACGTTTAGCGTTCTCCTTGTCTAATTAGAAAGCTGGATGCTCTATATCGCTGAAAATATGCAAGATATTTGAAAATAAATACCTATGTTGTGTTGCTACTAATTAAATGAACATTTTAAGTCAATAAAAAAAATCAGTCAAATACCCAATTCTCATCCATAAATTATGATCTAATGGTAAATGAATCTAAGGTTAGGTTCCTAATGTAAAGAAGACTTCTAATAATTGTGTACGGGTTAAGGGCGCACTCAAGGAGCTGAGGGCCTAGATAAGTGGCTTTCTATTATAGCGGACACGTGACATTTCAACCGCTAATGTCGATCCCATACGGGTCAGGCCGTAGATTTTGCCACATTCGAGGGTACAAAAGTCTCCGCCTCATATAATTTTAAATATAGTACTCTTAGAAATGTCTCAATCTTATCATCGTGTTTCCTAAGAAATAGCAAACCAAGGCAGATATAGATATTTGGATAAGTTTATATATTTGGAAAACTATTTGACATTTCCCTCCCAAAAGTGACGGATTTTTTATAAAAACCGCGAATCCGCAGTGGTAGGTGTACAGCTTAAACATCGATAAAATTATCATTTTTTAACTTATTGATGAGCTGTTTGATTTGACGTTATAAAATAATCATAAGGTTGCCATTCCTTTAATATCTTTGCGTCTTTCCTAAGAAAAAAGATAAATTTTCGCCAATAAGATTTTTTTTTTGAAAAACCATTTCTTTGCGCTACTTATATTGCGCAACCATTTTTACCCATTTTATGGTTTTAAAACATTTATTAAGATTTCGTTTGAGTGCTGGCATCACCAAAGTATCGTATTCTATGGTCAATGCAGCGTTGACGACCATATTTTTTGACATTTCGGTGTCAACTCCGATCAAAGTGAAAAGTGTCGCCTACTTTGCAGAGTGCATTTTTTGAGATTTCAAGGTAAGTTTTTGATTAAAACTTATAATTGTTGTTGCGCATGGTTTAATTAGATGTGTGTGATCTGTATATGTTAAACTAGCCTTGTTAAATAGTATATTTTAAGAGTTATAATAGATTTCATTTGCGCCTCGGTTCCGCAAAACTGTCTTTATGTCACTTTGCGATACCGGTTGCGTAGAAATTGCGCCACTTATTTTACGCTATTGAATAATAGTGCATGCACACAAGGTTTTCAAGTTTTTTATTATTTTGAAATTACTTTTAGCTGTAATTCCGCTAAAAAACATGACTAGCATTACTATTAATTGATTTGTTAGATTTTATTAATATTCTATAAGTACAGGGTGTTCGGCAGAACGTTAAACATACGAAAATAGGGGTAGGTGCGGTGGTCTGCTACCTAACCAGCCTCAAAGATTTTACCTAGGTCCAAAGTTTTTTTATTTTGTATTTTATAAGTTTTGGAATTTCGTCACTTTCATACTAACTTTTAAACCCATGTAACTTTTTTTTATTGACAGATCTATTTTTTTTATTATTTTTGGCATCCTAATGGTTGGCAGGTCCTTTTAAAAGTGATACTTCAAGCAGGTTGTTGCTAGAGTCAAAGTAATGGACTCTCAAACATTGAAAAGAGTTGAAATAAATTTTAAAGTTGTATTATATTTATATAATTAATAATGAATAATACCAAATACCTCCATCTAACAAATTAAATGTATTTTTTTTGTAAATTGAACAAATCATACATAGGTAAGTACTTACTAGTTTTGTCATCCTGTTTAACTTTTCATTGTGCGCAATATATAAAAAAGAATTACTCATAGGTACATTATTGTTAATAATTAATTAAACATACTTACATACCAACATCGTGTTTATTTTTCTAGTTTGATGCAATACCTCTTGTTAGTACATGTTTGTTAAATAAAATCACATTAATGTACGTGCTCCTTAATAATTTTGCGCTACCATTTTGCACCACTTTGTGCGACCGACTCGTAGAAAATTTTGCGTCACCATTGCGCTATTTGTGGCAAAATCTACGGCCTGACCCATACATGAAGCTCGACTTAATACTGAGGTAACTGGAGTTCTCACCCTGAATAAAAAAGTGAACACCAGCCAATTTGACATTTAGACTACATACTAAAGTCAGTCAGGCTGTCAGTTGTCTCATATGACCATACGTATTTTTTTAAAGTGTAGGTGAGACGGAAGACAGCCACTGTGTAATTTGTGGTGACAAAAAATTGTTCGTACTGCACTCTCCAGTTACCTCAGATTAACACCCAATTGCAGGAAGCTCCATTAAAGTTAATGCTTCATTAAATCTATTGCTGTCACTTTTTATTTCTTGACAACGAAAAGTGACAGCAATAGACTTAATGAAGTATTAACTTTAATGGAGCTTCCTGCAAGTGGGTGTATGTCGAGCTTCATGATCCCATACCTACCTTTGTCTTTCTATTCTACTGGCGATATCTATCTATAGGTACTCTGAAAAATGGATATTACTTGACCATGACTAAACAAACTCGACTTTGGCTGTGGGGACTTCGTAGGTGCTCTAAACATGAATAATAAGAAGCGTAGTATGTCCTACTTATTATTTATTCTATGACTCGGAACAGCATTAGCACTATAGAGCTAAGATTATCCACTTTAAACACTAGGTTTTGTTCTAGAGAGGTATTTAACTAGTGCACGTGACGTGATATCGTATCGTAACGTAGGAAGATACAAACAGTAGGGTTCTCGAATCGATTGACGACTTGTATTTCTTATTAATTAATATCTAGAATAAAATTAATTAACAAGTAATTAAATTAAACTTATACTTAGCTGCTACTTATAATGTTAACGTGATAAAGAAATACAAAACCGATAAGATTTAAGTTGAGGGGAACGCACCCAATAAAAATTTAAGAGGGTAGTTTAGTGCTCGCGGAAGTTGTCTAAAAATTGATAAGTATCAATTGAATATCAAATCAACCATCGATTCGATTGTTTTCTGGAAGGATTAAAAGGACTGACAAATCATTTTCCTCATAAAATGTAAATAACGAGACGATTTTTCTATACCAAGGTAAGTACCATAAAAACAATGTTCACATAGTATGATAATTATTAGAGGTTTCTTTTTACTAGGTATTCAGTTTTAACTTTAACATGATGTCTCAATTTGTCAACCCTAGCTCAACTTGTCTGGTGCAGAATTAATACACGACTTCCCCAGTCGCAGAGGGTCTATAAATAAAAGATAAAAATATCCTTACAACTTTAAATCAGCAAATTGATCTCCAATGGCGTCTTAAAAAAGGTAAGTTGTCAAACGTAAGACAGAAAGCCAATTCTAAAGTGTACGGATACATTATTATACACAAGATTATACACGGTAATTTTTTATCACCTCGGATAATTTTAGGGATTATTCTACTCATGAAAACAAACCACTTTTATTATGGGACCAACACTGAAATCGCGAAAAAACACAGCTGTTTCATACATTTTGACTAAATATTTTTGCACTTTTGTATGGAACACCTTTTTTACATACACCCAGACCCAAGGGAATATTGAAAAGTTCGTTTTCAACATTTACCCGACGTCGGGGATCTAACCCGGGACCTCTAGACAGAGCGGCACCTTGAAACCGGTGCGTACACCATTCGGCCATGGAGGTCGTCAAAGCTGTAGTAGTAGTAGTAAGTTATATGCAATGCAGATAGTCAGGATGATGGTGATGATCTACTAGTGTCGTCGCACTAGGAATCACTGCGTCTTTATTCTGCTGCAGAGTGCTGCAGCGATATCATTATCATATCGGTCAAGAATTTGGTAACCATTAGGCTATCATTACACATTTATTGCTAATGGTTTTCCTGGTCAAACTTGAATCTGTATTAAACACTTAAGCAAAAAGTTATTAGAAACAAAAGCAAACCTATCTGCTTTCAAATTGAAATCATAAACATTATGATTTTATTTTTTTAAATCCACAATGCTGTTCATAAAACAGATAGTATGGTATGGTCGCCAGCACGTCGGGCACACAAAATGTCAAAATGTATTAATTGAAACTGAACTCTATCGGCTGGACATAAGATTGAATTTTGATTGAAGAAATTTGACAGTTTGTAGTAACCTGACGTGCTGGCGACTGTACCATAAAACTAGAAAAGAAACAAAAAGTCTCCAAATATTCGAGGTTTTAAGGTAGAGGCGGGTCCAGTCTGGATATGAGCAGGGCTTTATTTGATATTTGAAGACCATATTACATTTGTCCATTTATGGACATAATGTCAAATGATGCCCATGCTAATATTTTTACCATAATTTTTACCCATATTTTTTAGCCGGTAGCCGCCCAGATATGTATCACTTGCCGATCCGATCACCGTATCCGTATCGCTGACGCGTATCATGTTCGCATATTAATTGGACAGAACATTTATTTATTTAAACTTTATTGCACAAAAGGCGGACTTAATACCATAAGGCATTCTCTACCAGTCAACCTGATACGAGAAATTTCAAATTAAAATATAAATGTTCATACTAACAACATGTTCTGAAAACACAAATAAGTACTAAATAAGACACAAATATACATAAATTAATTTTACCTAATACGTACATTCATTGTGAAAAACGAAACATATTATGTAGCTTACTTCCGCAAAAAAATTTGCGGAATTTTTTGCAGAAGAAAGCTACATATATTTCGTCTTTCACAATGGTTAGGGACTTCCTCCAAGTGACGCCTGATTCAATAAAAAAAAAATACGTACATTCATGTTCGCGTATCATGATCGCATATTAGGACAGAGGTCATATCATGTTCGCATATTTGAATGGGGCATCATTCATGTACTTTGGAGCTATTGTTTTTTTTTCATAATATTATTTTGACAGTTTTCCATAAAAATTGGCGAATGATATGGCACGTCCCGAAGCGCCCGGAGCGCGATAATCGCTGATCATCTGACGATAGCGAGATGAGCGTATATAACGCGCGGAGTGCGCACGCGCCGGCACTGCGGCCGCGCGCCAAACCTTGGGTGACTATTGCAGGCATGGCCGAAGTTGTAAGTTTTGTTGATATTTTATCTTATTTAGAAAATAAGTTTTTAAAGATGTCAAAATGTCTTTTTTATAATTTGCATTATGCTAGAGTTATTTTAGTTAAAAATATAGCCTTTTTATTTCTTTCTTAGCTATCCTTTTTTAAGGCTATTGTTTATTTTAGATCTTTCGATGCAGAATTGATATAATTTATCTACTTTTTGTTAAATATATTTTTGGTGAATGAATACTTAACTAGGTAAGTATGTACCTATATAGATATTTCATTTTGTCATATAGTTTACTACCTAACCTAACTATAGTTTAACTAGATTTAAAATTAAGTATTAGAAAAAGTCGACCTGTCTCACAGCTAGCTCCGATGGGACTTAAACGTTGACTTAAACCCACGATCTTTCACTGCCCGGGGAAATGCTCTAACCACTGAGCTACGGAGTCATTCATACTTTTCTAATATTTATTTTCTATCTTATTAATAATAAAAATTGCATTGTGAATGCAAAAAGTAAATATAACTAAATTTTAAGTAGGTATGTTTATAATTTTTATTGTAGAAGCAAAGCAAGTAGACGTTAGACCTAGACGTTAAATATTTTTCTCAAATAAAATAATCTTTATGATCCTTTTACGTCTGTTGGCAAACAATAGATTACTTAGTAGGTACTAAAAAGTAAGCTGAGCAATAATAGTATCTGTAAGTAAATATTTTTTAATCAAAACATCTCTGAAGTTGAGTAAGTATGTTAAGACATTTCCCCAGGATAGGTTGCTTGATCCCAAATTGTTAAGCATTTGTCTAAATTGAAATCTGCAACAACAAAAATAGCAGCTCGCAAAATCCGAGAAAACAAACGGTTAAAATAGTTTCCTTTTACAATGAGAATAGAAAAATATTTAAAAATTTCAATTTTATGACAAGCTTTTTTGCTGACTGTACTTTAATATTGTATTGTCATCTAAACCAAACCTGTAAGTATACAAAATTTCAGCTCCATCGGAAACTGGGAAGTGGGTCAAATTAAGCTTGCAAGATTTGTCCCCACTAACTAATAAACTAACTAAGTAGCTAACTAACATGGCAAGTTCATAAAAAGCTTGTAAAACAAATGACACGAGGATGGAACCCGCGACGACGACAGTGACACCGTGACGACCGAGGAGAATCTCCTCGACCGCAGGTACCTAAATGTCCGTGCAGTGCAATGAATTTCCGCAGAGGTTTCCGTTAACGATACAATACGGTATTTTACTGATTTTTTTTTATTTAATTAAAACGTTTTTCGAAATATTAGCTACACAAAACAAGTTTTTATTTTGAATTATCTTGAATATTTTCAAAGATATAGGACTTCAAACTTTATAATTAGACAAGGACAGGACGCTATCTTTGTGACGTCAGTGCGTTAGTAGCGTCATAGTCACGCCATAGAAGATTTCGTTTTAGAAAGAGACAGCTATAGTCAAAATCAAACAGACTATAATTCTTTTATTATAAAACAGATTTAAATTATATTTTCACATTTGGTATTCTTAATTGCAATATTTTTTAACGTCATCATTAAATATCTACATTTCAACAACAGTAAAATACCCTATTCTGTCGTAATAAGATACTGTCGTCTCGTGTCGGTCGCTTTGCGTGAACTTGAAAACTAGGCAGCTGAGCTCTTCGCGCAACCTTCCAATTTTAAGGATTTTGTTTTCGTATTGTTATTCGTATGTCATTAAAGCTTGGTCTACTTGGTTTAATTGTCTGTGGTTAGCTCACATCTCAATTCTTTTACCAGCAACCTGGTGTTCCTGATCAACCTGTCGGTCGCAGCTGTTGCGGCAGGAGCCGACTTTCGTGGATAAGTTACTAGAAGCCTGTCGAGGCTACAACGTCGATTTTCTTTGATTTTCTCTGTACATTCATTCCCCCCATAGGACGCCTCAGTATCATTGTAGGACCCGTCGCAGCTTCTGCGTCCAGCCGGCCTAGCATGAGCGGCTTATAACGCGCGATATGATATGGTACGGCAAGTGGTCTTGCTTACCCCACTAAGGTGTAAGCAAGACGGCATGCCGTACCATATCATATCGTGCGTTATAAGCCGCTCATGCTAGGCCGGCAGAACTAACGTTTGTGGACAACCCTTTAGGCACTTACCGTCGATATCGATTTTAAACTGCTTATTAATGTTCTTTGCTTCCCCTCACGCCTTTATTCTTTCCGCAGCAAACTCACTAATCACTGTACGACCCGTCTCGCAGCTTCTGCAGCCGGAACCGACATTTGTGGACTTTTTTGAAGCCTTTCGAGACAACATCGTCTACTTCTTTTGACTTTCTCTGTCTTCACTCACATTTACAACGTTATTTCTTACTCAGCAACCCCCAGTATCGCTGATCGACCCCTCACAGCTGCTGCGGCCAGAGCCAACGTTCGTGGACAAACCCCTCGAAGCTTTCCGCGACTACTCTGTCGACGACGCAGACCCCATCAAGGAGCGCGTGCGCAGGACCTACTATGCTATGCACACCAATGTCACTGTCGACCTGGTGCGACGTGAGTATTCTTTGATATGCTAATTACTATTAATGGTAATCTATACTACAGATTACCATTAAAAGTAATTCGTAGCAGGCAACGTGTACAAAAGCCAGTGGCCACCTTCGAAGATTTACCTGGCTTTCTGGTCAGCATGAAACCAGCCAACAAAAGTCTAACTTAAGTTCTATCGGGACGGGAGATTAATTTAAGCTGAGCATTATAATTAATAATAAAATATTTTGAAAATCCCGCTTTGCAGAATTGTTTTATGTCATTCTCAAAATCCAAATTAAATAATTTCAAAAATCATTATGATTGTCATTAAATCTACCCATCGCTTGTGGTAAGTGATAATTATGTTTCGAAATTTACTTAAAATAATAATCACTCAAATTAGGTAAGAGGAAAACGGCATTTATATGATGCTTACTTATAATTCCATTAGAAAAATGGTTGCTACGTTAGGTATGCTTACTCGTGCCTAAGAGAAAAATAAATGAAGGGTATAGGGGCAAAACAAGAAATGTCACAAACAGGTTTCTTTGTTTTTTATTTATTTATTTTTTTATTTTTTTCTTGCATAATTATTTTTTCGAATCGAAGATCGCTCGAAGATCTCAGCAATGCTTCCCAAAGAGTGGGTCTGAAGATGAACATGGATAAGACGAAAATCATGTCCAATGTCCATGTTGCATCCGCTCCAGATAAAGTTGGGAACATTACACTCGAAGTTGTTGACCACTATGTCTACCTAGGACAGACAATCCAATTAGGTAAGTCCAACTTTGAGAAAGAGATCTCTCGTCGAATCCAGCTCGGATGGGCAGCGTTTGGGAAGCTCCGGCATATATTTGCGTCCAAAATTCCTCAATGTCTCAAGACTAAGGTCTTTGACCAGTGTGTGTTGCCAGTTATGACTTATGGAAGCGAGACGTGGTCTTTTACTATGGGTCTCATAAGAAGGCTCAAAGTCACCCAGCGAGCAATGGAGAGAGCGATGCTTGGTGTTTCTCTGCTCGATCGAATCAGGAATGATGAGATCCGCAGGATAACTAAAACGACTGACATCGCTCGAAGGATTGCTCAGTTGAAGTGGCAGTGGGCGGGACACATAGCGCGGAGAACCGATGGCCGTTGGGGCGGAAAGGTTCTCGAATGGCGACCGCCAACCGGACGACGTTCCGTGGGCAGACCCCCTACAAGGTGGACCGACGATCTGGTCAAGGTCGCGGGAAGCCACCTTGTAAGGTAAACTAACCTTAACCTTTTATGGATGGTTGGTGGTAGGACTTGTTATAAGTCCGCCTGGCTAGCTACCACCATCTTATCTAAGTCTGACGCCATAACAACGATCTTTTCAGCATTGTTGTGTTCCGGCAGTTAGAGATAAGATAGCCAGTTCCTCAGTAAGTGAGGATTCCAAGAGTAGTGCGCTTCCAACTTCAGCCTCAATGAAGGCTATGTCGTGGGCCACACTGGAGCGACCGCGGGGCACGGAGGCGACCTGCGGATCCGCAGGACGCGCGAACACGTACTATTCCCTCGGCCGGTCGCGGCGACCGCCGGACGCGCCAGTGTGGCCCGTCCCGCCTGTCTCAATATATTTGTTTTTCCCGCTCAACGCGGACGCAAGACGCGCCGCTCCAGTGTGGCCCACGACTAAGTGCTACCCCGTTGTAAATAAAAAAAAAATCTAAACGTAGAAGAACAACAAAATAGCGTCAAAAACGCGTTAGTCGCGAGTAGAGATATCTATCTGGCACGTACTTCATGAAAAAAAAGATGAAAATGAAAAATGATTTAGTAAAATACCAGAAAGGTTACACATGTTATACATCATTGCTTTCATTTTTTGATTGCTCCACAGAGAAACGCGAGAAATGGTTAAAGTTCAACCACTTCTGTGCAACTGTAAAGGAGGCTCTAGTGCGCCTGAACGCGCTGGTAGACGAGTCGGACCCCGACACGGAGCTGCCCAACATCGTGCACGCCTTTCAGACCGCCGAGCGGATCCGACAGGACCACCCCGATGACGACTGGTTCCACCTGATCGGACTCATACACGATCTTGGCAAGGTAAGGGAAACTATATAACTAAGATTTTATACTTTCGCGTTCCATTATTACTACTTTATTATTACTCAACGCGACATTTTATTATGTAGTACATTATGTACTCCCATCCGTTACCGTCCCGTTACTCTTGTTTATAATTATAAGGGAAACTATGCCTTCTAATCCCTTTATGAGCCACGGCGTATGACTTGCCGAATACCGTGTAGGCCTACCAGACCGCCGACAGGATCCCTTCCAGACCACACCGAGCGGATCCGACACGACCACCCCGATGACGATGGTTCCATCTCACTGGACTCATACACGATCTTGGCAAGGTAAGGGAAACTAATGTAGGATATCCTTTATGAGCCCACGGCGTATGACTTGCCATATACCGTGCAGGCCTTCTAGACCACCGAGCGGATCCCTCTCAGACCATCCACGCCTTTTTTTTTTTTTTTTGTTTATAGTGAGGGCAAATACAGTCTTTTCGTATACCGCTAACGGCATGTTGGACTCAGTTAAACAAGGTCTGTCTCTCGCCGCGCCCAGCCCTCCCGCCAAGCCTAATAGGTTTCGCGTCAGGGCTGGGCGGTTCTAACCCCTGCCCCGTCCCCTGACGACCTCGAAAGCTCGACAGGAGGCGGGGCAGGAGGAGAGAGCCTCTTCTCAATCTCCCCATAAGGTTACCCACCCCGGGTGGGCTGACCAGATGAGGCGGTTGAGAGTAGGCACCACTACCAACTAAACCCCTCACTACTTGCTCTCCGCCGTCAGTTTTAAGCACACCGACTTGGGGGGGCCGTGGTGGTATGCACCCCCTGCGGCCTGACGGTTGGCCCGTTTCCGGGCCCCTGCGCGGCGGGAGATGGCCGAGCAAGCGGGGCCATCTCCCAAGACAACCGGGGGGGGACCGTGCAATCCAGACGGCAGTTAACCGGCCGTAAGGCCAACTAACCCGCCCGGACCGCACCGCCCCACTAGAGGGGAATGAGGCGCGCAAAGCGCAGCCACCTTCGCCCCGGCCGCCTTCGTCGAAGACGGTCCACATGAGCCTCCTGCTCGCGGATCCGCTCCGACGCCTCCTTCTGCGAGATGACATCCTCTCAGAAGGAGATTGCCGCCTGCCAGGACCTGTCACTATCAAGCATGGCACGAGCCACACTTGATAGCGAGAGGTCCATCCCTACCACGGCGCGCAGATCGCGACGCTGGGATGCCCAGGCAGGGCACACCTGTAAGGTGTGCTCCGCGCTGTCCACCCCAGCGCCGCAATCATGGCACCGTGTGGTCGCTTCCCTTCTTATCCGACACAGGTATTTTCCAAAGCACCCGTGCCCGGAAAACACCTGCGTCAGCCTGAAGGTCAGCGACCCATGCCGGCGATGACACCACTCTCGGAGGAGAGGACGGACGGCATCGATCGTCCGCCTCCCAGCTGATTCCCCATCCAGCCTCCCCTCCCATAAACCCATGAGCCGCCCGTCGGCTACGCGCCGGGCCGCGGACAACTCCTCGAGGGTCACCCTACCCCCCCTCTGCGAGCAGCGCTCGACGCTCAAGGTACAGCTCCCTGAGGACCCGAGCGTCTAGCTCCCAGGGAGGGGTACCCGCCAAAACGCAGGCCGCCGCGTGGGACATTGTCCTATAGCCCCGGACTATCCGGATAGCAATGGCCCTCTGGGGCCGACGAAGCAGACGACTGTTTGTGGCGTTTAATTTGTCGGCCCACACTGGCGCCCCATAGAGGGCCATACTCCTCAAAACGCCCGCGTATAATTTGCGGCACCTGTCTCCAGGACCTCCGAGGTTTGGCAAGACCTTCCCAAGTGCACCCGCCGCCTTTGCCACCCTTGGGACCAATTCTTTAAAATGAGCCTCAAAACTCCACCGCCCGTCGAGAACCAGCCCCAAGTATTTGATCGACGGGCGCAGTGGAACTCTGACGCCGTCCACCGTCAGTGCGGCTCCCATTGGGGGGGCCCTGCGCGGCCCGTGAAAGACCACCGCCTCAGTCTTGTCCAACGCGACATTGAGCCCGAGCAGCCCAATCCGCTCAACAACAAGGGAGGACCCTACATTTGCGAGCCTCCTGGCCTCCTCAAATGACTCACCCCGGGCAGTGACGAGCGTATCGTCAGCGTAGCAGAATAAGACCATCCACGCCTAGTGGATCCGACAGGACCAGTCCGATGATGACTGGTTCAACCTCTCGCTATACCTACCTCATAATTTTTCATCCCTCTAAAATTAAGTGCTTTTCGTTGCAAGATCTCCTGCTCCAGGGGATTTTTCAAAAGATACATTCAACACCAAGTGCTTTTAAGTAATAGTAAGTGATTTGATGACCTCCGTGGCTGATTGGTGTACGTACCGGTTTTCATGGTGCCGCTAACTATAGAGTTAGCGGCACCATGAAAACTGGGGGGCTACCGGCTAAGAAATATGGATATGGGTATGGTCTTCAACTGTCATTTGAATTCCTTACCTTGATAGATTTTTGCTGCTTTGTTCTGTTGAACGTTGCTAGCTAGTTATCGTTATACCCGACGTCACAAAACAAGACACTGATAGCGGCTATTTTCTTTATAAAATTGACTTAAAGTTCCCAAAAACGTATGAAGTTCATACCCATAAAGTTACGCGGTAGCCCCCCAGGTCCCGGGTTGGGTAAATATTGAAATCGAACTTTTCAATATTTCCTCGGGTCTGGGTCTATGTGGTAATACCCGTCGTTGTTTCCAATTTTCATAATACTAGTGCATAAGCTACTATTCTTTGGTATTGGAACAATGTATGTTGATAGTGTCCAATATTATTTGACTTAATCTTAGTTTGATTACCATGAAATCACAATTAACTAAAAGTTACTAGGTATTTGTTTGTGCATTCGTAGCTGAAACTTATTCATTTCCATCACTGGAAAACCTTCGAATCTAGTAAAGTTTTCGTATTTGGATGACTAGACAAATATAGAAATTGCTAACATTTTCCCAGGTGATGGCGTTCTACGACGAGCCGCAGTGGTGCGTGGTGGGCGACACTTTCCCCGTGGGCTGCAAGTGGGCCACATCCATCGTGTATGGACCAGAAAGCTTCAAGGACAACCCAGACACATACAATCCTAAGTACAAGTGAGACAACACTGGAGATTACAATTTAAAGTGGTTTTTGTCAATCAAATTTAGACACTTCACGAGTGGGGTACCTAACCCACCATCTATCCATCCTTATTTAACCATCCATAATCATAAAGTGCCACATAACATAAGTGTGGTAAATATTATATAGTGAAGCACATCTTTCTTATCATCTTCCTTAAAGTTTTATGATGATCAAATTTAGTTCGTTATTGGAATTGTCAGGGTAACTTTTTGGTTCTTATGGTAAATCCAGCACAGAGTTCGGCATGTACGAGCCGCGCTGCGGGCTGGACAAGCTGCTTATGTCCTGGGGCCACGACGAGTACCTGTACCAGTTCCTGCTGCACAACCGCTCCACGCTGCCCGAGAAAGCGCTCTACATGATCAGGTCAGACATCTTGTTTTGCCGGGAAGACCACTTGAAAACTACAAGGGGAAAACAAGAAATGTCAATTTACATAAAGTCAAAACAAAACTATTGCCTTAAATTTTTGATCAGGAACATTGGTTCATAGATTCATAGAAACCAGTAGTGTCGCTTGCAGTCTGCGGTTGCAGTTTGCGGTCTGCGGCCCGTCTCGGAAACCCACCTATGATGCGCGCGGACGTTCACGATCATGAAGCTCGACCTGAATAAAAAAGTGTACCCAGCAAATTTGACATTTATGTATGTAGTGGCTGTCAGTTGTCTCATATGACCATCTTACGTATTTTTTTAAAGTGTAGGTGAGACAGAAGACAGCCACTGTGTAATTTTTGGGGACAAAAAAGTGTTAGTACTGCACTCTCCAGTTACCTCAGTATTAAGTCGAGCTTCATGTTCACGATTCTTGCCGAGTCCAAACGACCAAATAACCTTGACATTGACGATTGTTGTGCCTCAAATTTTTGCTCAGGTCATTCACACGAATGCCGCTAGATGGCATCATTAGTTCATTTTTGAATTTTTACTGACATTCCTTTGTTTTTCCTCTGTACTTAGTCTTCACTTGTTTCATTAAAGCGTCTTTCGAAGAATGGAAGTTGAAGTAAGTAAACAGAAGACAAATACCTAAAATAGTACAATACAACGCCAATTTGATAAATAGGTAGATGGAGATGGAAATAGTCACTTGAAAATTCATTTTATCTAAACTGACAGTTGATTTATGCCCAAACAATTTTTCAAGGACATTAAATCTCATATAAAAATTATGCCATTATTGTCTGAATTCAAAACCTGATAAAAGTTAATAGACGAGCAAAAGGCGCTATTTATTTCAGTCCTTATAGCTTCAGCCCTTAGATATTGTTTGCAGATACCACTCGTTCTACCCGTGGCACGCCGGGGGCGACTACCGGCACCTCACCAACGAGAAGGATCAGCTGATCCTCCAGTATGTGCGCGAGTTCAAGTGAGTGCACATTACATGGAAATAAATAAGTAGGTAATGCTGTTCGGTTTATAGACAAGCTATAGCTAAAATCTGGAAAAGTGTCACTCTTCTTATGAAGTTGGCACATCGGGCCGTGCAGTTTAAAGATTTAACTGTAATTCTGATATTATGGTCTATTCCACTTTGATCACCTGGCTGCTCAGCTAATCATCTCTGATCACCTGCGAAAGGACACGAAGAGTCGTCCATGTGAAGTCACTTAAGTGACCAAAGTGAAATAGACCATAATATCAGAGTTAGGCTCAACTCACACTGGCGCCAGAGTCGATGCATCAACCCCAAATTTCACATATTAAATTCACCCTTATCTCCACAACGTAATGCACATTACCTACTTATTTCTTCTGAGAAAAAAGACGCGCGTCGATGTCTTTTTCACAGCTTTCCAAGTTTCACATTTGAATTAAATAAGTATACCTATTACCTAATTGCTATGTCTCATAACCATAATATCCCTGGGGGGAGAGTTAGAATACCATAGCGTGACGCATTTAATCTGATCGTGAGTTCAGAGTAAAAGCATCGTGTAGTGTTTTTATTTTTATTTTATTTATTAGGAAACTCAACAGCCATTTTGCTACTAACAGAGTTTCACAGTGTAGTGAAGTAGAGTGTAGAACAAACTATTAAAAACAAATTAATTCAAAAGAGTGAGACTAAGCAGACGAAAAAAAAATTAAATGTGAATTATACATCACTGGATAGCAAGAGATTGTGGTTAGCAGATATGGTATATGTAGGTATATTGGCGTGGTGTTGCTAAGATTGTTGATTTTAAAAACCTTGTCCCCAGCCAATACGACCTGTACACCAAGAGCGAGCAGGTGCCGGACATCGAGGCGCTGTGGCCCTACTACGAGGGG
This sequence comes from Crambus lathoniellus, assembly GCA_949710035.1. Lineage (NCBI taxonomy): Eukaryota > Metazoa > Arthropoda > Insecta > Lepidoptera > Crambidae > Crambus > Crambus lathoniellus. The sequence goes on from OX453317.1 coordinate 22,536,203, forward strand.
CTGATCCAGAAGTACATCCCAGGGGTCTGCGAGTGGTGATCGGCTGCCTCCACGATATTCCAACATGGCCACGCTTACTATGCAACACTTAAAAAAAATGTTTCTTGTTAACCATAGCCTATTTCAAATTGTTTTTAACTTTTTTGCATTCACAATGCAAAGAAATATTAGAAAAAGTGATCTAGTGAAAGGTCGTGGGTTCGAGTCCCATCTGAGTTAGTTGTGAGACGAGTCGTTTTTTTTCTAATATAATTCATTTTCAACCATAGACTATATTTTGTTTTTTTTTAGCGATTAAAATTAAAATAGGCAAACTTAATGGTGCTTCAGTCTTACGCGTCGTATACATTATTTATAGGCAACATTTGACGAACAACATTTTGCTGAACTAAAAGAATATTGTAAGCAGTTAACTAGGACTTCGTCGCCTCTATCTAAAAATGTCGTTAACTATATTTAAAATACATTCCATTATTTTTCGTTAGTCATTAATACAGATTTTATTTTATTTATTGACATTTTAATTTGGTTTTCCGTCCCTATTCGTGTAAATATATGTGTACTGAACTGAAACAACATCTTATTAGAAACTTCCAGGTATTATAGGTATTATAATTAGAAATAAAAAAAGTTGTAACGTTGTATTTTACTTATTTATTTTGTTTTCTAATATAATATTGTATTCTTGTGATATTATGATAATAATTATGTAAGTACAAATTATGATAGTTTTAATAAAGCGTCTTCGAATAAAGAGTTGTATTTTTTATCAGCCTGCCGGCCAAGCATGAGCGGCTTATAACACGCGATAAGATATGGTACGGCAAGTTGTCTTGCTTACACCTTAGTGGGGTAAGCAAGACAACTTGCCGTACCATATCATATCGCGCGATAAAAGCCGCTCATGCTAGGCCGGCAGGATTGGTCGTTGGTTTGATACTCAGATGAGACAAAATTTCATGAGATGAACATTTGAATTTATTATGTTATTAAAAAATTAGATATTTTTTTACTGAATCAATGATTAACAGAATAAATTCAAAATGTTCATCTCATGAAGTTTCGTGTCATCTGAGTATTGCGAGTCACAGAGTGAGTGGTTGAGATTTTTTTTTCCCTATAAAGAAGTTTTACCTACCTACTCATTTGGTTTTCGTGAAAATAATATTTATCTGACAAATGTAGTGAGCACGTGTCTCGGAAAAGTTATGGGACAAATGGCATAGCATGTTTATGACCCTAAGTCAATCAATTCATTATTATGTTATCAGTACAAACTGTAGATATACTTCCATATGAGTGTATGGTATGGTATGTCTGCTGTGATTTCGATCATTGCAAAGAAAAATTAAAATCGAAAGGAAAAAATAACAGTACCCATGGTTTACAAAACTAAACTTCAGGCTCATTTTCACCGGTTGATGACTCGGTCGATAGGATGGTAACAGCATACGGGCACTCCAGCGAGCGAGGAAACTACAAATGAAAGTTATAAGTCGATAACGCGGTCGGTATACTTACCGCATGGCGTGCGGGGCTCCGCCACAGTGGGCGTCATCGACGAATACTTACTTTATATGAAAATTTCACGCGATTCAGAAATCTCTAGCACTCCGTATGCGGGGACTACCGACTTATGAAAACAGAGTCCAGCATGCGGACCCTACCCAAGTAGCATTTGGGGTTCTATATAAGACGTCTAGTCGTTCACACGTACTCCACAAGCTGTGTAAGTCAGCTGTATAAGAGCTGTACAGCTTGCTATAATGCTCTTGTAGAACCAGTTTGGGCACAAATTAGACAGCCTTAAGTTCACTATGGCTGTACATTAGCAGTATAATAGCATTATAATAGCAGTTTAAGTAGTAGCATCGGACTTAAGGCTGACTTACGGCACTATATGGGACGCAGTGTGAACCATACAACGTACACGAGTGTAATAAAGAGTAACAAGTGGCTAAATACACAGCCTTCACAATTATAAAATCCGACAAAAGTACTCCAGTGCTACCTAAAATTCACGTGTGTCCTAAATTATTTCTTTATTTTACTAATGTTTGGTTTTGTATGTGCCATCAGAACACATCAACTCCGGCGGATATCAATTGGATAAAAATGTATGATAAGTAGCTGTTTTAAGTACTTAATAATGTTAATGCCATGGGAATGCAACTTTATCGTGAAATGTATACATATTTACAGTTAAAATATTCACGCGCCTCTGTAAAAATGCGATATTCATTTTAAAATATTTAAAACTGGCTGAGAGGAAATCTACAATTTTCAGTTTTTGATAATATATTAGCATTATAATTATACTACGGTAATAATATAACATAAACCAAAACTCAATCGCTCTATCTGCGTATTTTGTGATTAATCTGCATGATAGTTTTGGAGATTTATTTGGTAAATATTTTAGGTTACGTAGAACAAAATGGTGGAGATGAAATACGGCTATGTAAACTGTTATAACTCCAATTTAATGCGGTGAGCATATAATAGGTTCACATGTGTTCTGTTAAAATGCTGTTATCTATATGAAGTCCCACATTTGTACCACTACAGAGCCAATGTCTATAAATTTGTTCTAATGTGAACTTATGTTCAGCTTTAAGCTGTAGTTCAGGTCAATTGTGTATCATCGTTTTTTCTTTCAATATACTGAAATTCACACATTTTTGCACGCAACGTAATAAACACACAGCCTGTGGGATAAGTGTTATAGAACATTTATATCACATTCACATTCATGTTCAGCCTACAGCAAATAAGAGTAGTACTTGTGGACAAATAAACTGCTATTGATGTTAATGGACAAGACATGTAGTCTTTTTAACAGCCTATAGTGCAAATGCGAACCATTTAAACGCTTCTGTACAGATAGTAAAAAAGGGTTATTTTAATGATCACAAACAAGTCCTACTACAGCTACTAGCTGTATAACAGTCTAAAACAAGTAAACATAACAGCCTTTGGCTTTATAACTGACCACGTGTGTTCTATTAAAATGCTAGCTCTATAACATCGTACAAGTAGGCCGTTAAACAGCGGTTGCCGTATCTCTACCCTACTATAATGCTCTTAGGCAGACGGCTGACTAAAGGATAGTTGTTAGAGTATTATAACACCAATAATCGTAAAAAAGTTTAACTCTACACTCCTATAAGTCCCTTAGACAGGTATAGGTGTTATTAATCGCAATAATGCAGCTTATACATCACGATTGAACTGTAATAATGCTTCAAGTACACCTGGGAACTAAATGTGTACTCTTAAATGGAGTAAAATGCTACTTGGGTATGGCATACGTTACAGAAATCTCACGCACTACGCATATGAGCTGAGCTCTATCGACTAATGAAAAAGAGCCCTACTCCCTGGTAAAGATGGGCTTACCAGAGCTTAGTTGCCTAGATATTTTTGTTAATTAGTGTCAGTTCCTCAGACCATGGAACATCTGACTTCGTGTGCTGCGTGTCCAACCAGCTGCACGCGGGAAGACCTAAAATCAAAAATCAAAATCAAAATCAAAAATCATTTATTCATTTTAGGCTGATACAGCACTTGTGAACGTCAATGAAGCTACGCTATCGGTTCGCAAATCCTACGGCGGGAGGCCTTGTAACGAGAAGAACCGGCAAGAATGGAGGCCTAATGGAGGCTACCAATGCTGCGATTCGCGTAGCCGAATTTTGGTCCCGACACCGTTTAGGTTTTGGTTTGCTATCGACTCGAAAAGAAGAAGTGCCAAATAACAACGATTGCTTAGTAACAGAACCAGGATAAGCTTACTTACTGTCGGGCAGGGCGGGTGGTCTTTTTGACCGCTAAGCAATAAAATATACAAGGGATAATTTTCACCTGCGGCACGGTCTTTTTGCCCGTGCGTCGTTGGGTGCATTGGTGGTAGTATAGCTATCGTTCGCGATACAACTACCTTCTAATTAACTAACCAAGCCGGCTCCTAGTGTAACGAGTATAAAGAAATAAATTGTGAAAAATAAATATATGTAGCTTTCTTCCGCAAATAATCACAAAACTTGCACCTTCACCGATCACACTACTCTACACGTGTTTCGCCCCAACCCGGGGCATCCTCAGGAGATGTTTGTCCGTATGCAATCCAGCACCGATATTTATTTTTTCACAATGGTTAGGGACTTCCGCCAAGTGACGCCTGATTCAATCAAATACTTAAAGAAATAAATATTTTAATGAGAAAGTTACATCAAATACTTACTACCAACCAACACCAAATAATACCAATTACTAACAAAAATGAAACCTGTTTCCTGATAAATAAATGATATATAAATAATGATAGATAATAATACCGATTGTGTTCAGTTACAACTTCTAAGTGGTTCAATCATAGTTTATTGTATGACATGGTAATGTACAAACTATTTATCTATTTCTGAGTAGGTACTACTCGAAAACCGCACTTCAACAGATAATTTTATCTTATGATAACAAAACAATGTTAAACCAAAATATTGACAAATCGTTAAGTAATTTTAAAGACGCGAATTTCGTGTTTGTTATTTCGCTTGTAATACGTATTAGCAAGGGAGATAGCCTCTGACCTTATGTAATAATATTATGTTTGACCCCTTTATCTAATGATCATTATTATAATGCGTTTCAAAGCTGACAGATAGTTATTGTGCTTCTGACGTCTTGGCTGAAGGGTAAAGAAAATGAGGGTATTGGTGAGTAAACCTATGTTTTTTTTAAGATTTTAAAATATTTTTATGCAATTCGGTGATTAATTAAAGGAAAAATTCCCGCCTAAAAGCTTCTTAGCTATAGGTATTTATTGTTGCCATTTATCAGTTACGTAGTTTTGTTTTAGGCAAAACGATCTCCAATGTCCACAACTCTTTTGTTTTACTTTGAATTAATTATAACTCCATGAATTTAAAAATGGTTTTTATATTATCCCAACCCAAGAGTCCAACAGGACATCCTACTTTAAACAGTTTTCATATAGGTAGGTGATATAGGTAACATTATTTAAATAAGTACCTATTTTTAACAGTCCCTAGAAATTTAAAAATATCAAATAGGTATCTTATTCAACTCTAACAAATCATTCGAATCTTGAGGGTACCTCTTGGGTTCCTAGTTAATGTGTGTGCATGTGTGTACCACATACATACATGGTGTGTACCTTGAAAAATGTTTTATAGTGCAAGAGAATACATGGATTTTGAAAAATAAATTTGAAAAATAATTTTGACTACCGTGTAAGTTAAGTAAGCTTGAATTTTTTTTGTACCATTTATGACATTATTATTTTGACCATGAATTTTTGACATTTAACATTGAGATTTAATTTTGTAAGTACAAAAATTTGCACGCCTGCTTGCAGGTTAAATACAAATTACTAATAATAATTATAATATCCCTATACAAGTTTATTTATGCAAATAAATGATTTCATTGATTGATTGATTGATTGGTTGATTGTAAAACTTAGCTTAACATATGGGTCCTATGACAGGTTTTTCGTGCAATAGAAAATGATGCTTCTGCACAAGAAATATGGAAGACCATTTTGTAGCATACTTAAGCTGCACAAAAAAATTCTAATGCTGTTTTTTTTGAGTTTTATTCCAATAGCATGTTAAAAAACTTTTTGAACAGGCAAAATTTTACAAAGTATAGTGAAATGAAGAGTCTTTTGACGTTTCGGTAGACATTGAAAATTAAACTAAGTACCTTCGATCAACAATAACACCTAGTTCTAGATACAGTTGGCGTGACAGATATGGCCGAGCGTATACTCCCACTTGAGAGTATAATTATTATAAGTAGATTATTTTGACAGTGTCAATAATACTAGGGTATTTCAAACTTGGAACGGTTCCTGTCATTTATAATGTAAGATCGCAACATTCGTGACCTTTTCTCTACGTTTAAAAAAAATCAGTCTGTGCCATGTAAAGTTTACATTTAGTTCGTGAGCCTTCATTTAGTACTATTGTTGATCTAAGCTAAGTACCGGCATATTATTGAATTTTTGTAACCGTTTCCCTAGCAACCAGTATCGCTGATCGACCCGTCGCAGCTGCTGCGGCCGGAGCCGGCGTTCGACGGCAAGCCGGTGACCGCGTTCCGGGACTACACAATCGACGACGCCGACCCCATCCGGCTGCGCGTGCGCAAGACGTACTACGACATGCACACACATCAGACCGTCGACTTTGTCAAAGGTTGGTATGAGAATAACAAAAAGGTTCACAAGAGGGAAGCGGTCTGTTAACATTAGGTTGTCGCCACTCCACCGAATCCGACAACAGCTTACGGTGGGATCGGTTAACCGAATCGGGCTGTGCATGGGTCGATTGACCAAATTCGGCGTCCACTTTCGGTTTAACTCTCTCTTGCTCTCGTCACCAAACATGGGTTAGGTACGTTACGACCGAATACCTACCTGATGACACTAGTTGTACACCGAATATGTTGCAGCCAAATACGGCCAACCAAACATCTACGCTGCAGTCTGTGACGAAATACCGGGCTGTAGCCGTAACTATACCTTCCGTTTAAGCGACTGATGGAGCCATACATCCGTAGCGGCCCATGAGCCAGATAGGCCGGTGAGCGCGTTCCGGGACTACACAATCGACGACGCCGACCCCATCCGGCTGCGCGTGCGCAAGACGTACTACGACATGCACACACACCAGACCGTCGACTTTGTCAAAGGTTGGTATGAGAATAACAAAAAGGTTCACAAGAGGGAAGCGGTCTGTTAACATTAGGTTGTCGCCACTCCACCGAATCCGACAACAGCTTACGGTGGGATCGGTTAACCGAATCGGGCTGTGCATGGGTCGATTGACCAAATTCGGCGTCCACTTTCGGTTTAACTCTCTCTTGCTCTCGTCACCAAACATGAGTTACGTAACGACCGAATACCTGCCCCCCTAGACAAGTGGATTTCTATTAGCGAATTCGCCAGTCGAATAGAAAGAAAATGTATGGGATTGACATTAGTAATCGAAATGTCACGTGACCGCTAATGTCAATCCCATACATTTTCTTTCTAATTCGCTAATAGAAAGCCACTTGTCTACAGGGGCTGATGACACTAGTTGTTCACCGAATACGTGCTGCAGCCAAATACGGCCAACTAAACACCTAATATAATAAGCTGCAGTCTGTGACCGAATACCAGGCTGTGGCCGTAATTAGGTATACCGTCTAAGCGACAGATGGCGCCATACGTCCGTAGCGGCCCATGAGCCAGATAGACCGGTGAGCGCGTTCCGGGATTACACCGTCGACGACGCCGACCCCATCAGGCTGCGCGTGCGCAAGACGTACTACGACATGCACACACACCAGACCGTCGACTTTGTCAAAGGTCGGTATGAGAATAACAAAATCTTTTTAAAAGCTTGCGCAGACGAGGGATTCAAGATTCAAGATTCAAATTTGTTTATTCAATTTAGATTGTTATTTACAATACTTGTGAACGTCATAGAAGCTACGCCATCGGTTCGCAAACCCTACAGCGGGAGGCCTTGGAGAAGAACCGGCAAGAAACTCCAAGGGTTGTTTTTTTCTCCCTGTCTTATTTCATACAGAGTCGTCAAATTGAAAAATGACCTTAACATGGTATGACTAAGGTCAGTTTCCATCACAATTACACAATGGGTTATGATAAATACAGTTAAGTATAGGCGAACTAATGATCATAGCGGTGAACAATTTTCAGTTACTTAGGAACTCTACTTAAAGCTTTAATATTAGTTTAAAACAAAAGACAATTCTACTATATACTGCAAGTTGCGCCATACATGTTTCAAATGTAATTCTTAATAAAATGAATAAAAACAAAAGAAAACACATTTTAAGGCAAGCAGATAAGAGCAGACCCATTCCCACTGGCAGCACCCGTTCACGAGCATGACGCATGAACCAGCCATCGCTTCGCTCAACCATATTTTAGGGAACGTAACGACCCGCCTCATAACGTAGGTAAATGTAGGTATATTATATATTTATGTCTATACTTTGGTATGTTCTATCACAGATAATATAAGTTCTATATGTATGTATAAATTATTTTTATTTGTACCGCTTTTGAGCTTTCTCTGTTTTCCCGAAGGTTGGTTAGTTGGGTAGAGAATGCTTTTAGCGTTAAGCCCGCCTTTTGTACCTTACTTTGTATTCTGTACAATAAAGCAATAAATAAATAACCTAAAGTCGCTGCGAATTCAACGAAAACTAAGGTTATTCCGCCCATGAAGCTTCTAGCGACTCCTGATTCCTCGTTAGACCTTCATGAATACAGTGCTTGAATTCGATACCGTTTCCGACGGTTCGTGAATCAGGGGGCAGGTCAAACTGATAACCTCCTTTTTTTAAATCGGTAAAAAAAGAACCTTATTCGACTAAAGTTAAGCGCAGAGCGAATCAATATCCGTTTAGTCACTAAACGGATATTGATTCGCTCTGCGCTCACTTAGACTGATATGGCAGACAACTAAGTTCTTCACTTATTTGGTAAGATCGCTATTTAAAGTCAAGTCTTTTGTACAGGTAAAATGGCCAAGTGGTTGAAGTTCAACCACTTCCGTGCAACTGTAAAGGAGGCTCTATTGCGCCTGAACGCGCTGGTGGACGAGTCGGACCCCGATACGGAGCTGCCCAACATCGTGCACGCCTTTCAGACCGCCGAGCGGATCCGACAGGACCACCCCGATGACGACTGGTTCCACCTGATCGGACTTATCCATGACCTTGGGAAGGTGCGCGTTTGAATCCTCTTCTAATCTTAAATAACACATTGAAAATGAAGTAGGTATTAGAAAAAACTACCGTCTGACAACTAGCTCCGATGGGACTCGAACCCACGACCTTTCACTGTCCCGGCGACTGCTCTAACCATCGAGTTACCTCTAAATAATTAAACTAGCAAAAAAGTTAAAGTAATTTTTAAATAGGTATACATTCCAACATTTTGAGACCTCTTTAGCCGCTTGAATTATCCCCAGAATGTTTAGATCGAACCAGTTGACACCAGCCGGCCTAGCATGAGCGGCTTATAACGCGCGATATGATATGGTACGGCATGCCGTCTTGCTTACACCTTAGTGGGGTAAGCAAGACAACTTGCCGTACCATATCATATCGCGCGTTATAAGCCGGTCATGCTAGGCCGGCAGATAATTCATGATCTTGGGAAGCGTAGGCCTTGTTAATCTGAATATCACCTATGCACCTAGTTCATTTAGTGCTGCAGGTATCAAGCTTTGTATCCGATATAGAAAATTCTTCATAATTACTCGTTTCACACCCTGCATTCCCGTAGTCCCCATGACATGATTTTTGTTCTCATAAAGGAACTCGTGCTTTAGACAATGAAAACCAAAAGATCTTTAAGTTTCTAATTCTAAGTATATAACAGCTGACTCGGGAGAATCTTTTGGATAAAGTCGTAGTAGCTCGAAAATCCCGGGGTCAGTTTTTATAGTGTAAAAATCAGGTTCGGATCCGGGGATTTGGTTGAAGGGGGGGGGGGCAAATTTGGTTCAGGGGGGGGGGGGCAATCTTAGCTTATTTCAAGCAATATTAGCAATGGGACTGATTGCCCCCCTGACACTCAATTTTACCTAAAAGATCCCCCTCTCCCCCTTTCAACCACGCCTGCCCGGGGTCGCGTAAAAGGATATACTTACACACTGACATCTAAAATGTCAAGACGTCTGATCCAGGTGATGGCATTCTACGACGAGCCCCAATGGTGCGTGGTGGGCGACACCTTTCCCGTGGGCTGCCGGTGGGGGCCCAGCATCGTGTACGGCGACGACAGCTTCAGAGACAACCCCGACACGTACAACCCTAAGTACAAGTAAGTGTGTGATCGCCTTTACCTCTCAACGACCGCAATTTTTTTAATGGCCCATTTTTTACTGTCAACAAAGCACTTGAGCGCTTGTTATCACTTTCCCAAACAGATTTTTACAATAACGCCGTCTTAAGTTACATTTTATGAGTAGCTGATGACTCAAAGCGTCAAATAAAAGCTATTGGACACTTTTACGAGATGTTTGTTTTTATAATCGTCACATCCGGTCTGAATTAAATAAAAACTTTATTTTCTCTTCCGGATCACATATTATATTGTATACTTAGGTATAGTATTGTACACGGTAGACGATTAGAATTTAGGAATACTTTACTTTACACCCTCTCAAAACAGTTAAATTTTATCAGACCTCGCTTTCAGACATCAAAGTTTTTTAAATATACTCGTAGTAGGTACCCGAAGCTCGACAGTCGATGTTATGTAGGTAATTCAACTCACAATATCCTGAGCGCACGGCACAGTCAATAGACACTCGACCTTCGACACTGACACTAAGCAATCCGAATAAGAGATTGCTACTCGAAACTCGGTAACTCCTTACTCGACTGAATTGGATGTATTTGTTCTAGTACTAAATACGGCATGTACGAGCCCAATTGTGGGATCGAGAACCTGCTGATGTCCTGGGGCCATGACGAGTACCTGTACCGAGTGCTTCAGCACAACAAAACTACGCTGCCGAAGAAGGGACTCTACATGATCAGGTACTTTATCACTTTCCGTGTCTCATACTTTTCTTTCTTTTTTTCTCTTTCTTAATGAATAATTTTCTTTCATACCCTGCCGGCCTAGCATGAGCGGCTTATAACGCGCGATATGATATGGTACGGCAAGTTGTCTTGCTTACCCCACTGAGGTGTAAGCAAGACGGCATAGCATGAGCGGCTTATAACGCGCGATATGATATGGTACGGCATGCCGTCTTGCTTACACCTTAGTGGGGTAAGCAAGACAACTTGCCGTACCATATCATATCGCGCGTTATAAGCCGCTCATGCTAGGCCGGCTGAGGTAGGATTTCCAGTGAGGTACATTTATTATTTTTATTTTCGGTTTGGTTGGTGGTAGGACTAGCTCTAAGTCCGCCTGGCTAGCTACCTACCATACTAGTCACCATCACCATCTATCTAGGTCCGTCTTTTTATAATTATTTGAAATGAATTTTTTTTTTTGAAACGATACTTTTTTATTGCAGACAAAACATTATAAATATAAGCAAGTAGTGATCGTTAATGACCGCATATAAGTAGTTTAAAACTGTGTCGCAGTCATTAGCGCCCACCTCCAAATACATTGCTTAGTATTTAAAATTTGTTTGTTTGTTATTAATAAGGTATCTACAACCACGACGAACTCCTCATTGGTCACACGTAACTTGACGCAGCGACTCTTGGCCACTCATATCATACAAAAACGATCGAATACAAACATACGCCGAGTTACAGTTAGTTAAAATTATTTTTATAAAAAAATAAAACCGCCTTCAAAAAACCACATCAAAAAAGTAAGAAATAATTCTTCACCAAATAAATAACGTAAGTACTTTGAAGTCGGGCGTGAAACATGTACAATTTTTTGTTGTTTTTGTTAAAACCCGCCCGACTTCAAAGTACTTACGTTATTTATTTGGTGAGGAATTATTTCTTATTTTTTTGATGTGGTTTTTTGAAGGCGGTTTTATTTTTTTATAAAAATAATTTTTATTTCACTCTTTTTAGTGCATTGTGCAGGCAATTTACGTGTTTTCTGCTAAATAGGTATGTGATCAAACTGAAAACCTCCTTTTTCGAAGTCGGTTAAAATACCTTGAGGTATCCCCTTTTTAACAAAACAAGAATCATCTAAATCGGTTTATAAACAAAGGAGTTATGCCTAAAGATACGTATTAAATTCACATAAAGTGGTAACGAAAACGACAGTATTTTCAAGATTTCCTGAAAACTACTGAACCGATTTCAAAATTTCAAAAAATGGGACCAACTTGGAAACCAACCGGATGTAATAACGTTTGAACCATTACAATCGGTTCAGCAGTCTTAGAGTAATCGGTGGACATACAAAAAAAAACATACATACAGACGAATAGAGAACCTCCTCCTTTTTGATTTAGAAGTCGGTTAAAAATACGTGAGTTGCCATTGCCAGTCAGCCACGCCCGTGGATTCCGGGAGTAACGCGCTTCTACCTTCAGGCTTATCATCACTTAACATGTGTTGTGAGAAAAGAAATATAATAGTCTTCACCGACCTTCAAGGCCTTGGCCTTCGATCGAATCCAGCATAGTCTGCTTTTACGTAAACTGAAGGCTTAGAAGGTTATAGATGTTAGTGGTGACTTACTAAGATGGTTTGAATCGTACATCCGCAATAGGACACATGCCGTAGTCATTAATTAAACTTCCAGTTGGGTGAAGATCCCCAGTGGTGTACCCCAGGGGTCATTGCTCGGACCTCTCCTATTTGTTATTTACTTAAACGACATTAACCATTGCTTACGTTCATCTAAAGTATTATGTTTTGCGGATAATATGAAGCTTTTTTCAACAATTAGTTCTATCAGAGACGCCTCTGCTTTACAGGATGATTTAAACCGCCTTGAGTTTTGTTGCCGGATTAACAGCCTTGATTTAAACCTGCTCAAGTGCCATATAGTGATGTGCCGCTGGGAATATTCCCATTTCCAAGTAATTTACTCTTTGTAAATTTACGGGAATATTCCCAATGTTCCCGGGAATATTCCCAATGTTCCCGGGAATATTCCCAATGTTCCCAGACTAATTTAATTTCAAGTATGGCAAAATTTTCTGTCATATTTATATTTCCTTTTACTCCCATGGTTGCGCAACTACTTACTAGTTTTTGCCTGCGATTGTACTTCTCTTAATCTCTATTAAAACACAGAACAAGACTATTGAATGTTAAACTACATAGTTTAATTTGTTAAATGAGCAAAGTAACGGTCTTAAGCCAACATACTTTGCAGCATTGATTGTTATAGATCCCCATAGCCAAGGAAATCAACGAACAGCTATCACATCGAAGAAAATATTAACGAATGCCAAGTGACTAAAAATGCTAATCGAGACCTTTTAACTTCTTAAAGATTTATCAAACTACAAGTACAGACGTGGAATTTTGAGTCGTCCCGTCTTACAACTAGCTCCGATGGGACTGGAACCCATGACCTTTGTACGGGCGAATCGAATTTATTTAATACTTCTTATAAGCTGTTGGCCAGCGTTTATTTCATCAATGTGAAAATATTACTACCCTCGATATTTAATAATAGAATATTTGATAAGATCTTTTTTATATGGAACTGGGCAGGCATTTGACCACCATCTTGTTTAATCATAGGATGTGGTTTAAGATGCTGGATGTTCGCCCAGGATGCCTGTTCACTCTGGCCTTGAAGTGTTCAAGCTTGTAGTTATCGGGGATCACATAAGCAGGCAGCGCATTCCATTCTTTAGCGGTTCGCATAAGAAACGAAACTGCGAAGCGCTTGGTGCGGACAAGTAGAGTGTCAACAATATAATAATGATAAGATAGCCAGCGTCAGGTTCCCCGATGGTGGAAAGGGGCTGTAAGAAAAAGGTCGGGCAGTTCTCTCGCACATTCCCAAAAGCGTATTCCAAAAAATACCGATAGACACGCAACTTTGGGTTGGTGACTGACATTCTGGAGTTCCGCCGGCGCCGTAGCCAACGCTGAGTTTCCAAAGAACCTCCTGACACGGTTTTCAATCGATTCCAGAAGTTCTAGCTGATACTTAGCAGAAACATTCCATAAGTGACAACAGTACTGCATGCACGGACGAATCTGCGATTTGTATATCTAAAGCAGTTGGTCCGTCCGGCGTGAAGTACCGTTGAGAGCCCTAGAGAAGACGCCCAGTTTCTTAGCACACTTTGCAATGGAATCGATGTACTCGCCAAAATTCAGGTTGGATGGTGAGTTCAGGCCAAGAAGTTGTAGATGTTCAGTTATCGGCAAGAATACACCCTGGAAAGTTAGAGTCAGTTGGAAAGGACTCCGTTTTGCAGTGAATAAAAAAACCAGTGTTTAAGTAGCATTGAAAGTAGCAGATTAATTTGCTCAACAAGGGTTTTTCGACAATAGCAATAAATTATTTATGATTTATGACAAGACTGGATTTCATCATTCGTAGCCTTTACAGTTGCGTGAGATATATCTGATGGTAGTTTCATCTGTATACCCGATAGTATTTCTTAATGTCTCAAGACTAAGGTCTTTGACCAGTGTGTGTTGCCAGTTATGACTTATGGAAGCGAGACATGGTCTTTTACTATGGGTCTCATAAGAAGGCTCAAGGTCACCAAGCGAGCAATGGAGAGAGCGATGCTTGGTATTTCCCTGTTCAATCGAATCAGAAATGATGAGATCCGCAGGAGAACTAAAACGACCGACATCGCTCGAAGGATTGCTCAGTTGAAGTGGCAGTGGGGGGGCACATAGCGCGGAGAACCGATGGCCGTTGGGGCGGAAAGGTTCTCGAATGGTGACCGCGAACTGGACGACGTTCCGTGGGCAGGCCCCTTACAAGATGGACCGACGATCTGGTCAAGGTCACAGGAAGCCGCTGGATGCGGGCAACGCAGAACCGATAAAGGTAAAGGTCTTGAGACTTTTTGCCGTGTGAATATGCCATAATAATAAGTCTGCGGTTGTGACTGATTATTATCTTGTTCTTTATTAAACAAATAATGAAATGTAGTAAATGAAGAGAAAATAAAATAAATAAATACACATGTGGGGAATATACGTTAATCAAGCTATTATTACGACATCATGATACGACACTATTGTGATTCAAGTTATTTTAATAAAAGACTAGCGGATCCTCGCAGTTTCACCCGCGTAGTACCCGTTTTCGTGGGAATATCGGGATAAAATATAGCCTATGTCAGTCGGGAAAAATGTAGCTTTCTAATTGTGAAAGAATTTTTAAAATTGGTCCAGTAGTTTCGGAGCCTATTCGATGCAAACAAACAAACAAATAATCAAATCTTTCCTCTTTATAATATTAGTATAGATTATTATCAAAAATATTACTAAAAAAAATCTGTTTTACTAAGTAGGCATTGGGAATATTCCCGGAAACATTGGAAATTTACTGGGAATATTCCCGGGAAAATTGGAAACTTTCGCCATATAAGTGATATTAAGTTTGGCATATTCATTTTGCTGTGTAATTTTGGCCAATGGAACGGTTAGCACAAAACAAAAAAAGATTGAATTACATTATAAGCAATTTTCCCCAATATTTCCACTTTTGGGAATATTGCCGGGAACGTTTCTGGGAATATTCCCAATGTTTCCAATATTTCCGGGAACGGTACATCACTAGTGCCATATCGTCACTTTTAGTAGAAAAACTAATAACATCGCGTACACGTATCGAATGGCAAACTGTATTCTTCCAAGGCACGATTTGTCACGAGACCTGGGAGTATTGCATTACTCCAAGTCTAATCGGTGAAGGTGCAAGTATTGTTTTATACGGAAGTAAGCTACAATTTCTTTTTTTACAATGGTTGGGGACTTCCGATCCGAAAGGAGACACCTGATTTAATCAAATACTTATCTCGGCTGCTCTAGCTCGAGCTCCCGTTTCTTCGCCGCAGTGGAGATGCATCACCCTTACAATGACTATAATCATATCATTATATACTTACAGGGTGTTAGGGGCGCCGTTGCAATAACTTTAACCATAGCTTCAGACCATCATGCTGAACATTTTGTCGGAAATGAAAAAAAACATTCGACTTTTCATACAAATTTAGCAACTAATCGGGACATTTTGTATGGAGTCGAAATATTTTTATCATTTCCGACAAAAAATCTTGCTTTGCGTTGTTCAGCATGACGGCCTGAAGCCATGGTTAAAGTTATTGCAACGGTGCCCCTAAAGTGCCCCGGTAACGATCAATCGTCATTCGTCAATTGTTACGTGATTGACCGTTTCAATTGAAGGTGCGAATGATGGAGCTTCAATCGATGCGTCAATTGCTCGCGCCATGTTTCTCATCGAAAAACCTGTCAATCGCACAGCGAGACGATCAATTGGTAGCGTCAATCGCGATTGTCAATGGGCTTTCCATCATTCGCATCAATCACGTAGTTTCGAATGACAATCGCTTCAATTGCCTCTGTAGACGATCATTTGGTCCGTCAATGACGTAAACATTGTCAATTGCGATTGATCGTTACCGGGGCACTTAACACCCTATATACCTAACCTACTTTATGGAACCCGTTTCCTCATTAGATACCACTCCTTCTACCCGTGGCACGTGGGAGGAGACTACAGCCACCTCACTAGCGCCGCCGACCACGAAATCAAGCAGGCAGTCACAGAGTTTAAGTAAGTTTCTGGTGCCATTGATTTACTCCAGTGTTACTAGATGAGAATTAAAATTCGCATCGGGTCACACTGTTACTCGTTGAGATTTGTTTTTCCGAACGAGTAACACTGTTCACAATCCAGTGTTACTAGATGAGAATAAATATTCGCATCGAGTCACACTCGAATCACACTGTTACTAGATGCGAATATTTTTCTCAACCAGTAACAGTATGACTGGTTGCGAATAAAGGATTATTCCTAGTAAAACAACAGCTAAAGGGACTCGAACCCACGACTTTTCACCGTCCAGAGCAGAGCCGTTTCAGAGCGTTCGCCCGGACGGTGAAAGGTCGTGGGTTCGAGTCCCATCGGAGCTGGTTGTGAGACGAGTCGAAACTTTTTCTAACACTGAATTTTAATTTTTTTTTCAATGAATGTCACTAGACTAGAAAATACATATCTACAGGCACCTACAGGGTAAATTTGTAATCAGTGCACAAATTTTTAAGATCGACTCAGAATCGGTAAGTCAACAACTTTCTCTTAGAAACATACGTCGAAATATGACAAAATTACAAATCGGACTGATCACGTGATCGATTTAGTATGGCAAGTCCAAAAATTTTTGTCGTATTTAGACCCATGTCTCTAGGAGAAAGTTGTTCACTTACCGATTCTGAGTTGATCCTAAAAATTTGTGCACTGGTCAAAAATTGATCCTGTATAGGTCTACACCAACCCCCATTTCCTAATAGCGATATAAGTATCACTAGAAATAATTTATATGGCAAAACAACGTTTGCCGGATACCTAAGCTAGTATTTAGTAAAAAAAACTCTTTCCTTTTAGCCAATACGATTTGTACACGAAGAGCGCTGCAATTCCCGATGTGGAGGCACTGTGGCCCTACTACGAATCTCTGATCGAGAAATACCTTCCTGGCGAGTTGGAATGGTAGGGAACATACCAAGCTACGAAGTACCAGAAACAAAGATGTTTTCCTGCGGACAATCAAGATCCCGAAAAAGATTTGTCATGCAAGCAATTTAAGCTGGGTGCACAAGACGGAAAATTTCCAACACATTAATTGAAAGGGTACCTACCTACATATTATGTCAGGGTATTTTTACAATATTTTAGTCAATAAATCAAATCATCTCTTTAAAATTTGGTGCTATAAAAATCATTGATTCTTTCATCATCGCCTAAAATAATTAAGTATTTATTAGCGTTTATATTGTTAATTTTAAATATAACGATGTTGTACTTGTAAGTAAAGTTATATAAATAATTCACCAATAGGTAACCAACCAAACGTTTTTAATTTTATTTTAATTTTATATTAGTTAGATAATTACGGTTGTGCGGCGGTTAAAAATATTGAATATTTTATAAGCAGTCGAAGGTCTTATTTTATCTAATTTTAAGATTCAGAACTTAGTCGCTATGTACCTACCAGTAATAATAAAAATAATATATCAATATTATTATTGCAATTAAATCATTTTTCAGTGCACAGGTTGTTTCATTCGACAGTTTTACGTGAATTCAGGGTCTTGTATTGAATTTATGCATTTTAGTAAAAATGTACATAGGGAACTGGGTAACAAGAAAACTAATTTATAAATAAACCAGGAACTTTATTTACGCTATATTTACAAAAATACAAATCTCTCAAAATAGACAATAATTATAATAATTAATTCATAGAGCTTCAACAACCAAGGTGAGAAATAACACAATTTATTCATTATTCAATAATAATACCTATATACAATACTCAATTCTAAAATTAGAACCTAACGATACTAGCTAGTGTTGCATGGTATAAAATAAACACTTGTCAGATTTTCGCGTCTACATCTTAGACATACCTACTTATTTAATGGTGGCCATACACCATCTTGCCAATCGTCCAATCGGCATGACGATATGACGCCAGGCGCCAGGCTTGATCCAATCTGCAGTTCGTCCATATTACAGCATAATTTGATAACTATCATACCCATGAAGCTCGACTTAATACTGAGGTAACTGGAGAGTGCAGTACTAACACTTTTTTGTCACCAAAAATTACACAGTGGCTGTCTTCCGTCTCACCTTGAAAAAAATACGTATGGTCATATGAGACAACTGACAGCCACTACATACATAAATGTCAAATTTGCTGGGTACACTTTTTTATTCAGGGTGAGAACTCCAGTTACCTCAGAGTATTAAGTCGAGCTTCATGGTCATACCAATCCACGCCCACCCACGGTCAGTTCTACTTGATCCAATCGGCAGCGTCAGGATCGTCAGCGATAGGCAGGATGGTGTATGGACAGCATAAGGAATACAATGTTTACGCAGTATTAGATAAATATCGGGTACCTACTTCATGAGCATCGTTATGTGCTAATCTAGAAATGAGCTATTTTGTATGTTTCGTCAAAAATCGTGCAAATAAATATTATTGGTCTTTTATTTCAGCAATAAGTGCAAAATGCATTTTGTCCCCTCACACACTGTGGGCATAGATATATCACTCTACAACCACAATACAGCAGCAGCGTCTTCAATCAGCTGATTTCATGAAATTGAGAATCATTTAATTTCTCTATCGTTTTCACAATAACCCTCTTACTAATAAACGTGGTGTAAAGTTACACCTGGGGCCTATTGCATAATGAAGTACAAGCTAATAGTATTAGCGAAGTTACAACCAAAATCGCTAATACTATTAGCTTGTACTTCATTATGCAATAGGCCCCTGGTGTAAATCTGTTGTTGTCTCTGTCATCATTTTAGACAACATAAGTGACAACAACAGATTTACACATGGTGTAACTTTACACAACGATTATTAGTATAGGGGTAAAAGTTTAATAAAGTAGGTACCTAACCTACTTAGGTATTAAACGTGTTAAAATTTGATCGTTGTCTCTTTTGCTTTTCTATATACTTTAAATGGAGAGTAGGGTAGAGAGGTAGAGAGAGGTAGGTATTCATCATCATCATCATCAGCCATTTAATGTCCCCACTGCTGGGGCACTGGCCTTCCTTATGGATGAATAAGGAGAATGAGCCATGACCCACCACGCGGGCTCAGTGCGGATTGGTGGGTATTAACGACTGCAAGTGCAGCCGGGACCAACGGCTTAACGTGCCTTCCGAAGCACGGAGGAGCTCGAGATGAAAAGTTGTTGGTCACCCATCCCGTGACCGACCATTGCGAACGTTGCTTAACCTCAACAATCGCAGGCCGAGCGCGCTATCCACTGCGCCACGGGCTCCTCGATACGGTAGGTATTACTATTTTAAAATTCAAATTCAAAAATCGAATATTTATTTTCACATAATCTTCAATTCAACACCTAGGTACTACATTGATCCAAGATTTATTTTATTCGATCATTAGTTTCTCCACATTAATCACACCAACCTATATTTTATTTAATTTTGACGTAATTTTTAGACACTTTTTCACGTCCTTTTCAGGGAAAATGAAAATTTTTGTCATACCTACTTAGTCGCAACTGATTGTAAGAAATATTTAAATATAAAGAGAAGGCGTCGAGAGATTGTTGTATATTTCAGAATGACTTTAAATATTTACTAACGCCACTATTAACTACAATAATTATAAATGCTTACATTTAATCTCAAACCATTTTAATTTCCATTTCTCCTGTATATCACACACGCGGCATTTTGGACCTTGGTACGTTTATTTAGAGTAGCTAATAGTATAAATAGACAGACATTCATACATGATGTTAATATACTTAAATAAGACACTAGTCATATAACACGCAAAGGCCCACAATATTTAAGGCATTTCTGTTTTTACACTACATTCCTATTTTCTGTATTTTGAACAGTTAAGTAAGTAAGTAAGTAGGTACCTATGTTCTATCTTTATTGTCTTTCTTGAATTAGAATTTGCTAAAACTGTTCAAAGTACAGAAATCGATACACACAGTACTTGTTCCTTAGCGATTATAATTTATATCAGTCTTCTTAAATGGAAAGACAGATTATACTCATTACACACACATTATGAAAACTAATTAAGCAGTGATTCCCAAATGTTCCTTTGGAAAACCATATAATGCTTAGAATGCTTTTAGTAAAAAGGGAAAGTTTTGGAGGATTTAAAGTATTAAAATACAATTCTTAGCTAGGATTACTGATATTAAATTGGAAAAATACGTTTATTGGCTAGAACAACTGGCGTTTTATTGACAAATTTATACCAACGCTTTCTGCATATTCCTTAATATCACACACCTAGAAGGCTACATCAAGGCAAAATGTCGAGTAAAAATTCGCAAAATGGCTACTACAATTCCAAAAATATCACACTAGCGTTTATAAAAGCTACCATTTCATAGGAATGCTATGTTACAACCTTATTTGAAATCTCGTTGAAGATTTTGAAGGTCACCGGTTCTCAACTTTAGAGAAAGACCCCCAAAACGACTTTGTGAAGATATATTTTTTTTACGAAGTTGAACGATAGGGCTAGGTCAATAGCTAAAGTTGAGCAACGGCATTGGAATAATGGAAGAAAAGACTTTTTATTTCATGTTGCAGAATTGAATTATTCTAAAACATGTTTTTTGCTGTTGTATGAATACACAGTATCGACTTTTATCGGCCAACGTTTGTTTACAATTCCATGACGATGGTTAATCATCGAAATAAGCTTGAGATCGTTGAGATCACGTGAAATTTCATAACCTTTGCACTACGATACGACAAGTTATTTAAATTGGTTATTTTGTTGCCGTTATTATAATTAAACTCTATGTCGCATATACGCAATGTCATCAAGTATTAAAAATATACTCGTTACGTTACTGACATTATCAAAATTTTAAACGTATGTACGATTTTTGGGATATTCGCACCCGTTTTGAAATTGACTTTGTTTTTTACATTTGCAATGAAATGTGCTGGTCGTGACCCTAAGATAAATATCATGAAAAAGGTATGAAAATTACTTATCATCTTAATCAAATTACTACTACGTATTGCTACTACGTACTTAGTTGTCAATCTCAAATGAACATAACTGTTTTGAATATAAAAGCTAGTTTAGCTTGCGAGGAACATGTCGGCTCACGTCTCGAAGTGCTTGTAGATGCTGGTGACGTAGCCCATCACCTGCTGCCAGTCCGGACGCTCCTGTTGGATCATGTCTTGAATGTTCTGCAATGGAAATGCAAATTGTCTTTATTTATGTTGACTACGGTATGTATAATATTTAACAATATTGAAATACTTTCTCGTAAGTATGTGGACTTTAATCGAAAAATACCTAATAGTTAAAAAGCAATTTCTAACTTTATCGCCTTTATTTTATCATAGGAGATATTAAATTGCCAAGGAAGATAACTAATTAATTTGTAATTCTATGGAAAAAAAAACAATCAGTATAATTATAGAAGTTCAATTTAAAATGGCATGACCTTTACAATAGCATAATTCGATAAGCTCTATCTGATCTGATTTACAATTTTATGTTCTATAGTGGCTAAGAAATGAAATAGATTGATTGTATGGATATTCTGCTTTTCAGCTAAGTGGCCATATAACCTAAGCTAACCTAACCAAAGCAATTACTAAGTAGTTCTTACCAAAGTTGTAGGTATTCCGACGGACTCGGCGGCGGCGAAGGCGACAGAGAAGTTGGTCCGCTTGTCGTGGGGAGACAGCGTCGCGTACGGAACCCGCGAGTCTCCCAAATACGAGTGCAGGAGCGCGCACAGGGCCATACCGTCATTCCACGATGAGCTAGGAGAACAGGATAACATTTAAATTTTAATACAATAAACCATTACTGTAGTGATCGACTGCGGGGAGGTAAAACCTAAAAATATATAGTTTAATCTAGGTAATGGCTAGAACTTATACCTAAAGTTTGTAATAAGAAAAATCACGCACATGATAAGTGCGTATTATATTTTTATTTTCTTATGTTCTTTTTATGTTTATCTAGGAATTGATCAAACTCACCTGAAGTTAGTAATGTCAATATTGTTGTATCCGTGTGTTTTCTGCTGACACCACTTGAGCAGGGCGTTTCGTTTCGACCCCCCGTTCTTCACTTGCAGCGCGTTTAGAGGATCCTTTCTTTCACCTACGGAGGAAATAATGGCATTCACACTTTATTCTATCTTAAGTATCCTTAGTGCTGTGTTTAAAAACTACGAACTTAGTTTTATTATGTGGGCAGAATATAGTGACAAATATCTAATAAGTTTCTGGTTCGTTAAATCAAATAATTGGAGTAGGTAGATAGATTTTCAATGTAGCGAAAAAGCAAGTTATTGGAATTAATAAACTTATCATTGTTAAACACAAATAAGTGGCACAATACTTACAAAATAGGTACTTCATATTTAAATAAGCACGATTTCATATACAATTTTTATATATTTGATTAGGTACATGTAGGTCCAAGTGTAACGGGCGAGGCAATGCTCTCAGCCGAATGCTCGGATGGTGCCAAAGCACTCACGGGAAAGTCACTCACTGTCTCGCCCGTTTTACTCGAAGAGTGTGAACAAAGCTATAGATAGAGGTACGCGGTAGAGCCTTGGGCCATATTGCAAGAAAATTTCAAGTCTAGTAATACAAGTGTGTTGCCAATTAGCTATAATAACACTAAATGTTAGTATGGTTACACATTCGCATTACAAGGCTTGAACCTTTTGTGAAATAGGGCCATGAGCCTAGACAAGTGGCCCTCTATTATAAATATCCCCAGAAAAAAAATGTACGCGACTGACATTAGCGATTGAAATGTCACGTGACCGCTAATGTCAATTCCATACATTTTCTTTCTATTCTACTGGCGATATCGTTATTAGAAAACCACTTGTCTAGGCCCTCTGGTAGTACCCGGCAGTATCGAGCAGTATCTATACTCACAGATGTCCCCGTAGCTGTTCCGGCGCACGAAGGACTCCATGGCCTTCTGCTGCAGGCTGAGCGCGCGCTGCTCGTCGGGGATGTTCGCGCCCGCCGGCGCCGGCGCCGCCTCTGCCCCCGGTTAGACACGTCAACGCAAGCAAACGATGGTTGTGTGTTAGATTTGTACTACCACTATTATAGGTAGGTATATTGTGAACGGAAAGTTTAATTTAAGATAAGATTTTTTTTAACAAACTTCTATACAAGGCCTACGATAGTAGGTACCTCAAAATTTAAAAATGACTAAAACAAGACAAACATTAGAAATAAGGAGAGACTTTAGTTAGATCCTCTGAGGTGGAGTGGAGCCGCATCTACATTTTTAATAAATATATGTATATATCATTTATATAACTAATATATAGAGTTTACCATCAACTTTTGACAGTAAACTCTCTCTGTATTCTCAAAAGTACTTATATAAACGTAGCTACGATCCGCTCCTCAAAGTACATCCATTCGCGCATTCTATATTATCACGCGCACTTTTTATAAATTTCTGCTTTTATTTCAATATTTATTTTATTTTAAACAATTAAAGTATAAAAGTTTCTCTGACACACAACCGTCAACAACTAAATGTAGAAGTAAGGGTTAGGCACACAGTTCGTAACGCACTGGTTCAGAAGAACTTAGGCTTGGAGCTACCAAAACCCACCGCTACCCACAGTAATAGGAAAATAGCAATAAGTTATTTAACTAAATCTATGCAACTAAATCGGAATCATTATATAAAATCAATGCTAATAAATTATTAAACTTCAATGAAGTTAAATATTCAACAATTACTACAATTAACAATAATAATTTAATCGAGATCAAAACTACAAGGCAATTTACGAGAACAGAGCTTTTAGCTCAACTATCTCAAAACCAAAACATGTTCAAAAACAAAAAAAAAACGTAACACCAAAACTTTAACCACCACATAAAAGTCAACAAAAATAGTACAATAAAGGCTTTAAAGTCAAGGCCAATTAATAGATATCAACACCAAGGAGTTTTAAGTAAAACAAGGTTGGCATGCAATCTATGTAATTAATAATTAGTGGCACACAACGTATAGTTAGGTCACTCAAGCAAGACTAGGCGCCTTTCTCATGCTGCCATGCTGTAAGAAAATAAACATGCGGCCGATTTTACATGCCATTTATTGATTATAAGACACGAACGTAAAATAAATAGTTAGCGAGAGCGTTTTGTTTAATGTTAGAAATACGAATCCCTATTGAACAAAGGGGGGCTACGATAACTGAAAGTTTGAGTATCAGTGAGTTTCTGAAAATGACCAGCTATTCTTAATTTTTATATAGAATAGCGTTATGCACAGACGCTGGGACCACACTAATAGGAAATGTTGTTGATTATCATGAAGACGCATGACGGAATCATGCATAACCAGCATAACAAGTGCGCGGCGTGTCGCTATAATTACCCGGTATTTCCCATTATTGTGGCCCCATAAACTCTATCTGCAAGTTTCGCGACAAAGCTTGAAGTAAAAAAGCGAGCGAAAAATTTTGTAATTAAAAAAATATCTATTATTTTTATCTTTAGTATAGTTTCTAGGTACTTTAAAGTTAATGTTATTCACTCTGTTTCAATCTATTTTCTTCATTTACGATTGGAACTTCTCTTAGTAAACAAACAGCTATCATGCAATATAACCATCATGATGCTGGCTTCACCTGTGTGACGCCTAACGGCGTTAATAACGGCTTGATTAGCGTTCATTAAATTGAGCACTAAACTAAAGCAAATTAGCGCGCTAAGACCCGGCCACACCTGCGTACTATATCAAATAGCGCGCTAATTAATGGCATTAAACACAGATGAAGCCCCATCATAAGAGGGCCCCAACTGACCGTTGGCGGGCGAGGCGCGCGCGCTGCGGGAGGCGGGCGGCTTGGCGGCGTAGTTGCCGGACAGGCCGTTGGTCGCCGTCGTACTGTCGGACACGCCGTTCTTCATGTTGTTCGTGGTGGTCACTGCTACTGTCGTTTGCTGGACAACAGATTATAATCTGTATAATTATATATATAGGTAGAGTCCGCTTCACATAAGAAGTACCCGGCGTATAATATATCATCATCATCATTTAAAATATCTACCGTTGACACGAAAAGAAGAAGAAGAAGACTGAAACTAAAATGTAGATTCCTTCTGTTTATGGTCATAGAGCTCAATTACGAATGTTCGAGGCGACTGAAGCGCCACTAAGGGAATTCTTTGGTGAAACGGAGTCTACGACATTTACAACTCAGTTTAAGCAAACATTAAAAAAATTGCTAAGGGTATGAGGATGGGCAAGTTCGTTCCGTAGCTTCTTGTTCGTATTTCTACGTGGAAGCCTCGACATTTCTTGGCTGGACGATCTCGGGTGGCAGCTTTAGGGAGCGGAAAGACGCCCGGTCCATCCATACCTATTCATACTTATATTCACATCAGAAACAAAAGTCTTGTACGAAGGGTTAAAAACTTAGTTTTTCAACACTCTTTAGCTATGTGAAAGGCGTTTTAAAACTAGATGCTTTATGAAATGCTAGTTTATTACCTGTGGCCATTCTCCCACGGGCGTGGTTGCAGGAGACTGCTTTGCTGCCTTGGCGGCATTCTCTATGCTTTCTATGAGGGATTTCACCGATAGTCGCGAGTCCTGACGGCTCACACCTGCAGATACGAGTAGGTATATATATAGTCCACTTGGTTGGAATTATGTGCATAATTTAACGCTTAAAACCAACATTAACATCAAGACCAAAAAACTTTTCAATCTCATGCATAAAAATGTCTCGGTAAATAATTTGATAAAAACCATAGACAAAAAACTGTGCAGTTGCAAAGTTGAGTACTTACAAAAGTTTCTTCCGCGCAGATTTTTTGTCTATGGTTTTGGTCAAGTTATTTGCTGCTACCAATATCTGTGTTGACCTTTATCTATTCATGCTGTTAAAAATTAATTCGTCTGATCACAAACTTTAACAGCGCAAGTAGGCTTAAAATTATAATTCTGCTACTATGAGAAAGGAGCAAACTTTTATTAATATTTTATAATGAGGGACTCATTTACAAACATTCTTTATCAAACCCTTTGGGGTCAAACCAGCCAGTTTGAGAAACATTGTTTCCTGATGCAAAGGCCAAGTTGTATAATTATTACCTTTAGTGCGTCGATGAGACGCGGCCGACGCCATGATATCCTGCAGAGAGGCGCTGGTGAGCAGGGGAGGGGGTGGCGGGGTCTCCTCTGTGCGCGGGGGCATCGCTGTAACGCAGTTTCAGATTAGATGACTTCTTTAATGACACGTGACATGTTTGAAAGTACCGTTAATAAGGTTGCTATTAGGAACTAATTGGGACAATCAAATGATCATAATTTGACCTATTGGGGATTAACTAGATGAGACTTCTAACTACTATAAAAATAAAGATTTTAGCTTTGCCCACTTTTAAAGGAGTGTTTTTAATATGTGTTTTGGGAAAATGGTTACAAGAATTAATAATTAAATCATGGCAGAGGTGCATTCAAATCTTTTAACATAGGCAGCCCCTTTAATTTCTTCTATCTCTAACATGTCAATTATTAGAGGGTTTCTTACATGTACCAACTAAACTATTATTAACTTAATCTACAAACCAACACGCCCATCTCAAACAACACAACTCAAAATAAACTTCTGTGCAGATTCAGCAGCCTAAAGTTTGTGAAATACGATAGAAAACAACAAAATATGATGAACCCACCACCATTACAAGAGAAGCGAGAACAACGATTGCGTCACAATCACGAATGTAGTATTCGCTTTAATGACTAGAAGTGTCTACTCAACCATCTAATGGTGCTAAAAACAGGGGGGCTACCGGCAAAAAAATATGCGTATGAGCATGTGCATCATTTTACATTTGAATACCACAGCCCATACAATACAAGGACGTAATATTGACTTCAAATGACAAATGAAGCCCTGCTTATATCGTCATATCCATTTTTTTTTACCGGTAGTCCCCACTCCCAGGTTTACACACAGAACACGAGAAACACGTAAGAAGAAGCAAATGGGCGGGGCAAGCGTAGAAAACTCGTTTGCTCAATACAACAGACCGTCTTTACCTTTAATTTGTGTACGACTGAATTTCTTACAGTTGTCATGGTCACTGTACTAAGAGCGCCGAGAGATTTTCAGTTCGACAGAGCTGTCAAAACTATAGAAAATAAACAGGTTCATTCAAAATTTAACCTTACTCCAACGAAATAACTGATCGTCAAATCGGATGTCCTTGAGTGGCCTTTATAGCTACCTTTTTTTCATTCACAAACGGGGTAGCACTTAGCCTTCATCTCATCTGATAATAAGTAATAAGAAGATAAGGCTGAAGATGCAAGCGCACTTCTCCCGGAATCCTCAACACTGACTATCTTATCTCTAACTGCCGAAACACAACAATGCAAAACACATCGTTGTTATGGCGTCAGACTTGGATTAGATTGTGTTAGCTGGCCAGGCGGATTTCTAACAAGTCCTACCACCAACCAAACCGAATACAATATTTACACCCACTGGGAATCGAACCCGGGACTCGGTATGATACCGGTGGTGTGTACCAATAGACCACAGAGGCGGATAAGTAGGTATTTTTTGATTCACGGTTCATTCAGTACAAAATGCCTCACATGCTCCTTCTAACTTATTTATCGTGTTCTGTAGGTTTACATTTGTGAACAACTCCAAACCACCCCCGATAAAGACCACCACCGCACCAACAGATGCTTCAGAACATAACGGCAGGACGGTCCAGACGTTGGTACAGTTATTTACAGAAATCTCACACTAAGACGTTTAGGGTTCGGGTCACAAGAAGCCTTCCAACTTACGTAGCGGTCTCGGAGGCAGGGGATCGTTTAGAGACCTGATCGGGTGCGACAGTCTTTTGTGCTCCAGCGTTTTCCAGTAGGGCTTCGGTCCTCTGGGCCAGGAGCCCGTGTTCGTCTCAATGCTTGGAGCTGTCTGCGTTTGCAATGAATACTTTCTACTTGGTGTTTCTGGTGTTCGCCCCGATTCGGGTGTGGGCTTCTTTTCTAGATTTTGAACTATTTCTCCGATTGATCCACTGGGTTTGTTGTCGAACACCTTTGCGCTAGGCGTGCGAGATAGAGAAATCACAGATTTTGTTATGTTGACCACTTCTTTTTTATTGATAACTGCGTCTTCAGTTACTTCGGTTCTGTGATTGTTAGTATTATCCATTTGATGGTCTGATTCCTTTTTCGGCCTTTTTGGACGCCTGGGTACTTTCAATATTTCTTCTCTAGGTACTGATGCAAATTCCTCAGCAGTGCTTTTTGAAATTTTATCATCATCAGCTATGTTCTTTTCAATTGGAGTTATGGGAAAAACTGGTTGACCGATTTCTTCGTAATAGTGTTCTTGATCAGAATCTCTTCTAATGGGAGGAACAAAATTTAGGAAAGGATTAATGCTAGATTTTGGAAGGTCATTTGTAACTTTTGAATCGGTTTCCATATTTGCTTTTGGAAAAGATTCACTCGTATTAATGAAAAATGGTACGTTTTCCATAGGTTGATAATACTGATTATCCATCAACCACTGTGGTGTTTTTGCAAGCTTCATAACTCCGGCTTTTGATGTATCTGCCGCTTTTGGACTTAATTTACTAGTAGGGGATGGTGATTTAGACTCTGTTACATTGCTATTGGAACCAAAAGTTCTCCACGATAAGAACGGTAACGATTTCGTTTTAGAATGCTTCTGGTAAATTCCTTTCTTTTCGGAAGATGTTAGCCTCGGTGCTTCAACTATTGGCGTTTCCACTAGTCTTATTAAATTAGTAACTGGTTGTTGTTTGTTATCTTCAACTATTACTTTATCTATGTCATTGTAATAAACAGTACTCTTTTTAATTTCATTAATTTCTATTTGTGGTTCTAGTGTTTGTTGTGGTTCTAGTATTTGTTGTGGTTCTAGTGTTTGTTGTGGTTTGAAGAATATTGGCTGTATGAGAACCGGACTAAGTATTATAGGTGAAGTGCGGTCAATAGTTCCATTTACAATATTTAATGGTGTTATGAAAGTTCTAAAACGGTTGATGGATCTGTTACTATCATTGTTAGGGATATTTTGAGGTATGATTGCTACTTGAGAAACTTCTGGATAGGAAAGATCATTCAATGAATTTATTTTCAAATGATAACTAACATCTTCACCAATTATTTCAGGATCTTTAGTATTATGCCCAGAACTCAAAAAAGGGTTTGTGTTTTGCATTGGACAGTCATTTTGTTTTGGTAAATCTGAGTTTATTTTTGTCTCTAACTTAGGAATTACTGCTTTAATTTTTGGTTTAGTTTCTTCCTCTTTGGAGATTACATCTAAAAGGTTTGGATTTGTGCTTTCTTCTGTTTTAAAAATGAGCGGTCCTCTTGTCGTATTAATATCGGACTCAGTTTCTTTACTTTTATCACTTTTTAATGGTAATTGTGGACTGGAAACAAGTACTTCTTCTATTTTATTATCAACTTCTTTTCCTGGGTTGGGGATGATTTCCTTCATTGAACTTGTCGGAGATTTTTTACCTTTATTGGTTCCAGCTATTCTCTGAATAGCTGCTCTAAAACTTATTTTCAATTCTTCATTCACTTTTTTGATATCCTTTTCAATATTTGAATCAATAGATCTTATTGGGACTTTGGTTTCTTCAGGATTAATCAAATTATCTTTAAGAGGAGGTTTTATATCATATGGGTAGGGATAGGGCAATATGGATTCAGCTTTTACGATTGGTATGGGTTTGGTGCCAGTTATTAAATCATTTACAGACAGAGATTTCACTCTTTTGCTAGAATCTTTTAGTGAAAAATCTTTTGAAAATAAAGTGTTGTCCTTGGAAACGGTAATCAAAGGAATATTTTCGAACACTTGGGTGTCTGATGACAATTTACTGCAATCCGCATTACCACCTAAAAATTCTATACTTGTAGCCTCTTTAAGAGCATCTTTAAAATTTGAATTCGTATTTAAATTTTCCATACTATATGCTTTGGGTTTGCCGTTAAAAGTGCCTAATAGACTTCCACTGGGAATATCTTTGGTCTTAGACAAACTATTAGATTCCGGCACTAAATTATTATTATTGACATGATTCGAATCGCTGATACTGGCACTGAATCTTGTCACTGCAGAGTGATCGGGTTCATCCAAAGCCTCTTGTCGAACTACTTTGTCACCAAAAATGTCTAGAGCGTCTTGCCTCTTGAGCCCTTTGCAATCAAAGGGAGGTAGTACTGCTTTAGCTAATACACTGTTAGTAGATTCTTCTGTTTTCTCAGACAGTATACTTTTCTGAATATCGTCGTCGTTCGTTTCGTCTGTCGTTACATTGTCAATTTCTAACTTGAAATCTTGAGGCAAGATATCATTTAGATCGCTTTTGATTTCCGGTAAGCTCAGTCTGTAGAATGCTTGATCGACAATGCTCGTATCTTTTCTGGGAGGGTCAGATACACTGTGAACTCGAGACATGTATCTCGTTCGGATATTTTTAAAAACTTCTATAGATGAACTGTCGCTCTGAGAGTCCGATTGTAGCGATTCCTTCGAGAGTCTTTTGTCGTCATCCGAAAAGTTGGTAATGCTATCCACAGAGTCAGACTTGTTAACACCTGTTTTGATACATCAAATTGTGATTAGACATTGTAAATTGACACTAACAATATGTACACTGTTAGTTCGATGATCGTAATACATACTATATTAACACAAGCTTTTAACACAGAATTAGTGCATGACAGCCTGTTAATTCTGCTGGAAAAACGTTTTGTTGCCAAAATTTTAGTTATGATAATGACCTTCCAAGAAAGACAGAAAATTGATTAGGCAACTCACTTAGGCAATAAGGATCGTAGAGGGCTCTTACAAATTCCGGAGCTCATGCTAAATATGTAGTGGAAAACATTCAAAATTACCATTAAAAATATGTACACTTTCAAAACTACCAACTCTGTGGCTATACTACACATGCACTCATCCTTGTTTATCGCCAGTTGCCAGTGTCACTTACCTTTGAGGGAGTGTATTTGGTCTTCCAGTAGTCGGATGCGGTCTCTGGCGATCTTGTTCTCGGAGACGAGCCGCTCGAGTTCCCTCTGGGCCTCCGTTTTAAAGTCGTTGGCGACACGTACGGTCATCAGTAAATCACTTTGGAACTGTTTCCACTCCGCTTCCTGTAAAGTTCAATTGGTTATGCTTCATACGAAAAGATAGAAAAAGAGGTGGTGCAATATAAACGTTTTCTACTTAATGTGGAAGACATTTAGATTGCACCGCTTTGGAAAAACCATTACAACTCTGTGGTTTGGTGTTGTGTGATAGTTTATCAACCGGTGGTAAAGTCAGACTAAAGCGTTTTATTCTTGACCTAGAAGTCGCTAGGGCTTATTTTTAAGTCAGGCTGACTACTACTACTACTACATTACGCTAATCTGCTACCAGTACTGTATTGTATTGCAATCAGACTTGTGTTTCAGCAGTTGAATATAATTTAACCAATTTCTCAATGGTTGCAAATGTTTCACTTTTAGCTTTTTCTTCATTTAAGTTTGGGTGTGTAACAAAAATCGTAACAAAACACATCTGTCAATCAAAAGTCTACATCTCCACTTACATCTCGTTCCCTATCGCGCGCCAGCTGAGCGTTTCTCGTGCGTACGTCTTGCAACTGTCTCTCTGCGTCAGCCGCTCGCGCCAGCGCCTCTCCCGCGCGAGACATTAAGGACAGCTTCTCGTCCGACGTCACTTGCACCTGCAAGTTCAAGCGTCCCACTAACTAATGTTGATTAGGTGGATGCTCTTTGGATTATATCGTTTGGTTTAAAATAACACGCATTTTATTAGACGTTTTAATTTAGATGCAGTTGTGACTCTAGACATGATCCTTGAGTTAAAAACGCCTCCTACGAAGTAAATAGGCATTACATAGTTTTTGAAGTGATACACCATGTAAAAAATCAGAAATACCTATATCTATAAATTATATTTTATGGAGATCCAAATCGGATCACGCTAAACTCTTATTAATTTAAAAGATTACAAGATCAATAGCCTTCTCAAAATTTTATTGAAGTATTTTTTTTTAGTCTAGTGAAACCAAAACTGTTGATTATCGTGAAGGTATCGGGTATTGCTTTGAATTGGATACAGATTCTTGTGATCCTCAGAAAATTGTGAATGCAAAAAGTAAAAATTTAAATAACTTGCCATAGTAATTTCTTCTTTAGCGATTGTCAAATATCTGGAAAGGTATTTCTTTCGCGTGTGGGGGTAGTAATATCCTCACATTGATGAAATTAACGCTGGCTATACAGCGTGTAAGAAGTATTTGATAAATTCGACGCTTCTCGTAACGACTCCGTAGCTCAGTGGTTAGAGCAGTCGCCCGGATAGCGAAAGGTCGTGGGTTTGAGTCCCATCGGAGCTGGTTGTGAGACGGGTAGATTTTTTCTAAATACTCTATTTTCCATTTTTCTATGGATACAGATTTATTAGCGGAACAGAAAGCAAATAATGTTAGAAATATCTTAATTATTTAATAGACTAGTGGTTCAGTCATATCAATATGAATTCAAAGATACTGAAACCAGCGTTCTCCAAGGAAGTATCCTTGGCCCATTACTATTCTTAGTGTATGTTAATAATCTAACCTGTATCTGCAGCTCAGAGACGGTGTCCTGCAGTGTCTTCATCTCGGCCTGCAGCGCCGCCTTCTCCTGTCGCAGCTGTTCCAGCTGGAATTCCAGCTCTGATATTGTTGACTTAGCGTTGTTACGGGAAACCTGCGAAGAAACATTTCATATTGAAACAGTTTCACTTTCATAAATTGAAAATGAATATCGAATGATATGACACCCTAGAAAATGAACGTTTCAACCGAGTAACAATGCGCACGTGCATCAATAAACCATCGCAAGAAACTTTATGCATTTTTAAGCAACTAGCTCGAGAGATAGTCGCTGTTTCATCGCCAAAAATAAAATGTTCGGTAAATTATTATTAGAGCAATACTAATTATGGGCTGAGCATAGAGTAATGATACTAGTTACTACTGTTTCAGGACTGTTCCTTTGGTAGCATTATTTAGATAAGTACCGTTTAACCGCCTCTGTGATCTAGTGGTTCATACCACCGATTTCAGACCCAGAGTTCCCGGGTTCGATTCCCAGTGGGGGTACATATTGTATTCGGTGTGGTTGGTGGTAGGACTTGTTCTTAGGCCGCCTGGCTAGCTACCACCATCTTAGCTAAGTCTGACGCCATAACAATGGTGTATTCAGCATTATTGTGTTCGGGGAGTTAGAGATATGATAGCCAGTTCCTCTGTGATTGAGGATTCCGGGAGTAGTGCGCTTCCACCTTCAGCCTTATCACCACTTAACATCGGGTGTCATGAAGGTTAAGTACAGTCAGCGTCAAATTGATATAAGCTTCTAGAGTAGTCAAAAAGATCTAAAAAACATAAAACTGCACTATGGTGTTGTACATTATGCACAGATGTTTTGATAGCTTTGTTTGCTTAGATAAATTTGAACGCTCTGACTGCTTATATAAATATGAAACAATGAGTGCTTAGATATTTTGAACACCTTGCGCGATTACAACAATATGATGATTCGAACTGCTTAGATCAAATTGCGTTTATGTTTTTCAGATCTTTTTGACTACTCTAGACGCTTATATCAATTTGACGCTGACTGTACTACCCCCGTAGTGGATAAAAAAAGTACATGATGAGAGTGTTTGTGTGTGTGTGTATGCGTGGTTATACTCACGAGCGCGTCATCGTGCAGCTTCCTAGCGTCGGAGTGCGCGCGGTCGAGTTGTCGCTGCGCGTGTGCGAGCCGCTCCGCTAGAGTGTGCGCGCGCGCAGCTGCCGCTTCTGCTTCGCGCCGCGCCGCCGCTGCTGCCGCTTCTGCTTCCGCTGCGCCTTCTACTACGCCTGCGCGTTCTTCCAACTGCACATAACACTATAAGGTTGAAGTACAGTCGCCTTCACTTCAGACTACCACGAAATGTCAAATATCTACAAACGGTTTATGATTGAAAGTCGATTGGAGAATTTTGACAGTTTTGTGTAATCTGCAGTGCAGCCGTCCGTACATAGTAAGTTTGCGGCTCGAAATAAACGCTGACAAGTCGGCTTTTCAGTGCTGTTTTGAATCTTTTAAATTCTAGCATATCGTTAAAGTCTGTTTCAAAAAGTATCCTATGTGTTATTCCAGCCTATAATCTATCTCTGTTGCAAATTTCATCTAGATCCATTCAGTAGTATTTGCGTGAAAGAGTAACAAACATACATCCATACTCGCAAACTTTCGCATTTATAATTTTAACTAGTAGGACGTATTGGCAAGAAGAGCATGCGGGGTAATTGTCTAACATGTCAACATCAATCGCAATAGCTTTCAGTTTGACATCCATCACTTTTTGTTAAAGAAAGTTGACAAAATTATAGTTGACAAAAGCAGCAATGGCCGTGAAATACCTTTCAAACTGAATGCGATTGCGATTAATGTTGAGTTAGACAATTACCCCCCCTGGTCTCTTATTACACAGGGCGCTCTTTGTAGGCTAATGAGCGAGTGTGTCCACAAATCCCGGAAAATACCGGTATTGAATAATCCCAGGATCTGAAATTGTGGTCACACCCTTATATTACGCAGACTGCTACCACCCGGATTCGGTACCCGGGAACCCGTTAAACTAAAACTTATACCAAAACTTATACTAAAACTTAGTTCTACGACTTACGGTTTCTATGAGTTCGTGTAGGCGTGCATCCGGCTCGCCACGGATTAATCGACTCACGTGACGGGATTATTGTGATGATCCTAGCACCCTGGACTACCCATTTGGTATACCAACCCAGAAACGTACCTAGGAAGACGACTTGACCTGTCCTCAGATCTGATGTCCCACTGGCATCAACACTTCGAACCACTCGCGGTATAATACACCACTGACTGGACGCCTTGGCGGCGTCCAGCAGGCCGGTCAGCGTGGCGAGCTGGTGCTGTCGCGCGGCCGCCACGTGGCGCGCGCCCTCACTATAATGCCCCACTGACCTTGGCCTTGGCGGCGTCCAGCAGGCCGGTCAGCGTGGCGAGCTGGTGCTGTCGCGCGGCCGCCACGTGGCGCGCGCCCTCACTATAATGCCCCACTGACCTTGGCCTTGGCGGCGTCCAGCAGGCCGGTCAGCGTGGCGAGCTGGTGCTGTCGCGCGGCCGCCACGTGGCGCGCGCCCTCACTATAATGCCCCACTGACCTTGGCCTTGGCGGCGTCCAGCAGGCCGGTCAGCGTGGCGAGCTGGTGCTGTCGCGCGGCCGCCACGTGGCGCGCGCCCTCACTATAATGCCCCACTGACCTTGGCCTTGGCGGCGTCCAGCAGGCCGGTCAGCGTGGCGAGCTGGTGCTGTCGCGCGGCCGCCACGTGGCGCGCGCCCTCACTATAATGCCCCACTGACCTTGGCCTTGGCGGCGTCCAGCAGGCCGGTCAGCGTGGCGAGCTGGTGCTGTCGCGCGGCCGCCACGTGGCGCGCGCCCTCACTATAATGCACCACTGACCTTGGCCTTGGCGGCGTCCAGCAGGCCGGTCAGCGTGGCGAGCTGGTGCTGTCGCGCGGCCGCCACGTGGCGCGCGCCCTCACTATAATGCCCCACTGACCTTGGCCTTGGCGGCGTCCAGCAGGCCGGTCAGCGTGGCGAGCTGGTGCTGTCGCGCGGCCGCCACGTGGCGCGCGCCCTCACTATAATGCCCCACTGACCTTGGCCTTGGCGGCGTCCAGCAGGCCGGTCAGCGTGGCGAGCTGGTGCTGTCGCGCGGCCGCCACGTGGCGCGCGCCCTCACTATAATGCCCCACTGACCTTGGCCTTGGCGGCGTCCAGCAGGCCGGTCAGCGTGGCGAGCTGGTGCTGTCGCGCGGCCGCCACGTGGCGCGCGCCCTCACTATAATGCACCACTGACCTTGGCCTTGGCGGCGTCCAGCAGGCCGGTCAGCGTGGCGAGCTGGTGCTGTCGCGCGGCCGCCACGTGGCGCGCGCCCTCACTATAATGCACCACTGACCTTGGCCTTGGCGGCGTCCAGCAGGCCGGTCAGCGTGGCGAGCTGGTGCTGTCGCGCGGCCGCCACGTGGCGCGCGCCCTCACTATAATGCACCACTGACCTTGGCCTTGGCGGCGTCCAGCAGGCCGGTCAGCGTGGCGAGCTGGTGCTGTCGCGCGGCCGCCACGTGGCGCGCGCCCTCACTATAATGCACCACTGACCTTGGCCTTGGCGGCGTCCAGCAGGCCGGTCAGCGTGGCGAGCTGGTGCTGTCGCGCGGCCGCCACGTCGCGCGCGCCCTCCGCCTCCTGCTGCAGCTGCGAGCGCTCGCTCTCTGCGCGCTCCAGGTTCGACTCCAGCACTCTAGGAAACGACAACGTGGCGCCATCATACAACAGTACAGTCAGTGTCAAACTGATATAAGCGTCTAGAGTTGTCAAAAAGATCTGAAAACCATAAACGCAATTTGATCTAAGCAGTACGAATCATCATATTGTTGTAATCGCGCAAGGTGTTCAAAATATCTAGGCACTCCTTGTTTCATATTTATATGATGCATAATGTACAACACCATATTGCACAGATATTTTGAGAGCTTTGTTTGCTTAGATGATTTTGAACACTGACTTATAGGGCTCGTGGTTTTTTATTATCACATTTTTTCCTATACTTACAAAATTGCATTGTGAATGCATAAAAATAATATAAAATCTCAATATGGCTGTTTCATCTTAATCGATTGTTAAACATTTGTAAAAATGTTTCTTTCGGTAGCGAGGATTTCCTCACATTGATGAAGCAACGCTGGCCTACAGCGTAACAAGTGATAGCA
The DNA here is from genome assembly GCA_949710035.1 of Crambus lathoniellus. Taxonomy (NCBI): domain Eukaryota; kingdom Metazoa; phylum Arthropoda; class Insecta; order Lepidoptera; family Crambidae; genus Crambus; species Crambus lathoniellus. Next base: position 22,573,368 of record OX453317.1, read on the forward strand.
AAATTCGACGAGTCGTATAAGCCTTTCGGTAGCTTAACTAGTTGGTCAGAGCATCGGGCCGGATTCCCGGAGGCGCGGGTTCGAATTTCGCCTGAAAGCTACTTATATGGCTCGTGGTTTTTTACTATCACATTTTTTCCTATACTCTGACTGCTCATATAAATATGAAACATTGAGTGCCTAGATATTTTGAACACCTTGCGCGCTTAAAACAATATGATGATTCGAACTGCCTAGATCAAATTGGTTTTATGTTTTTCAGATCTTTTTACTACTCTAGACGCTTATATCAATTTGACGCTGACTGTACCTACCGATAGGTATCACACGCAAACACAAAGTCATCATCATCAGCTTATCCCCTAACCTGATTGCCGCCGCGCGCGCTGCATGACGTAACCTGATAGCCACTTGAAATAGTGACACCGCTAATCACCGCTAATTTTAAGTGGTTCCACTTTTAATGGTTTTGGTGACCTTCCTGTTTATAAACACCATAAGTGTTGTATATCGTTGGATTCCTGAAAGTGTCATCTACAATTTAATAGTGCTTTAATTTACGTCCACTGCTGGATATAGGCCTCTCCGAGAGTACACCATCGAGCACGATCGAATCAAATCAAATTTCTTTTATTCAATTTAGGTCGAGGTAACAACACTTATGAACGTCAAAGAACGCCATCGGTTCGCAAATCCTAAGGCGGGAGACCTTGCGAGAAGAACCGTTAAGAAACTAATCCATCAAGGACAATATTTTTCTCCCTGTTATATTTTATACAGATCAGTGGCTGCGCTCATCCAGCACTTGCCAGCCACCCGCAAAGATCTTCGCTCCACCTAGTCTGAGGGCGTCCTACACTACGTTTGTCGATTCACGGTCTCCATTCTAGAACTCGTTTACTCCAGCGGTTATAGGTTCTGCGTCTTATATGAGCGGCCAACTGCCACTTCAGTTTGCTAATCCGGTGGGCTATGTCGATTACTTTAGTTCTCTGTCGGATTACGTGCCGGATTCGATCCTTCAGATAAACTCCGAGCATTATCCCTTTCTATAGCTCGCTGAGCGACCTTGAATTTGTGAACCAGCCCTTCCGTGAGTGTCCACGTTTCGGTTCCGTATGTCGTAATAGGTATTAAAGGTGACAAACACAGAGTACGAAGATAAAAATACAGATGCGTCCTTCACTGTGAAAGCTTGATTTTACAATTAGATCAAATAAACTAACTAGCCAAAACATGGTAATTCTGATGCTTACAGCAAAACTTAATTGTTTCACATAATCTTTATTAAGGTGGTTCGATTAGCTCAGTAGCGCCACCAATGGAAATAAATCATTTACGTTTTATTACAGGCTTAGATTAAAAGTTTCGGTTATTTTGCGCAAATAGAAGAGTAAAGTGCAATTTTTAAGTATTTGTTCATGGCCTCAAATATGAGCATTAAGTTCTGGATCTCGATATATTCATTTAGATATCACGTTGAAATATTTGAAAAAATATTACTAATTACAAAATACTCAATACGAAGAATGAAATTTATAACAGTCCGGCTCGAAGGACCAACATCACTCACCTGATCTTTTCGCTGAGCGATTCGTTTTCTTTGGTTTTCTCATCCAACGCCGCTTTGGTTTCGGTCAGCTCCGCTTCCAACTGCTCCAACTTTGCTAGTAAATGACGTCTCTCGTCTTGGGACAGCTAGAAATCAAATAAGGTTTCAGATTTCATTAAATGTTGATTAGTTTAGTGTAGCGATATTTTGTTGCGATTCTGGCATACCTTGAGGACAGCCAAGAGTTGCTGGTCGGGGTCACCGCTCATCAACGTCTCAGGTTCGACACCTTCGCGGAGTAGTAGCTCTTGCAGTGTATCCACCTGAAGATAAAAATTAAAAGTTTTTTCTTTATGTATGTAGTACAACCACGAGCAATAATATTTAAACAACATAGGACTATGTCATATCACAATATCGAATGATTTTTGTGGCACAGATAGTTTTGTTTCGGAAAGCCAGTGTGTCAAAGTTATATGTTGTTTACATATTATTGCTCGTACATATCGTAATCTGAAGGCTTTTATGAACAGAAAAGGTTCAGAAAACGTATGGCGAAATGGAAATGACCCAGACATTATTATTATTATTTATTAGTACATCCACATGATACATATTAACACATTAACAATTTTATAGCACATTAAAAAATAGTCCTGATATGTATCACATTTACGGAGTACATAGCACTCAAAAAATTATATCACAACACATCAATATTATTAAAATTAAAAAAAATATATACAATTAAAATACAAATAAAATAAAATACAAGTAATTAATTAAAGTTCTTTACAATTTTTGATTTGAATAAATTAAAATTATCGTGAAAGATGTCCAAGTCCGGAACTTTATTGCTTAAAGAATTGTACTCATTACAAATTCGTGCCAAAGGAGACTGAAAGCCGAGGTTGGTTCTGGCAAATGGTGTAGCAAAAGTTTTGGCCAAACAGTGTCTGGGATATCTGCTCGGTACTGTCAGGGATACATGTGATAATAATTCGTTGGATTGTAGATGTTTGCTTTGCTTGTGAAAGCCCTTTGGATGCTCTCGATCCTCTGTGAGTGAACAGAGTAATAAGGACTCCATACAGAGTAGGCAAACTCGAGATGGCTGCGCACTAAGGCGTTATAGAGCAAAATCTTGGTGTTTATATTCTTCAAATCCTTGGTGTTACGTTTGATGAAACCTAGCATTTTGGCAGCATTAGTGACAATAACATCAGTGTGTGTGTCAAACTTTAGCCGGCTATCAATTACAAGATCACGCATCACATTAATACTACATTAATACTAAAGATATGAAAAACTACATTGCCTGTTAGACTCAACTTTGTTTTGTCAGCAGAGTCAAAGTCAATAAATTTTTATCCATATAGATTGAATAAAATTAATGCTTATGAATCGTCCAACATTTTTTTACCTACCACCTGTTATGGACATCTTTTAACTGACAAGAAAAACAGGCGAAAAAAACTCATCAGCTTTAACAGAAGAGCAGAGTGAAATAAAGCAGCAGACCCTATCATCAATGGGATTAATTAATGCTTAGCAGATAGAAAGAAGAGAATAACTGACTGACTGCGTGTTGCAACAATAGAATCAATATCCTATTCTAATTTCCTTCCCTACATTTCTGAACGCATCTTAAGCCTGCTGCCAACTGTCAAGTGAATGTCACATTACTTTGATTGACATTACATTACATCATTCTAACTGAGAGACTCGAAAGCGTGCGTTTGTGAAGTGAAAAACAACTGACAATCTTCAGGCAGCTCCCCAGTAAAGGTCATAGCCCACTTATACCGCACCGCTCCGACCCAACCAAAGTATGAGCAGCCAAATATAGACTTAATATCGTTCACTGTAGATGCACTTTACAGTAAAAATATACAATAGCAGACAGCGCGCGGTAAGCGAGCCTGCTGCAAGCTAGAGTGCATCTACTGAGCATGACATTAAGTCCATATTTGACTGCTCATACATTGATTGGGTGGGAGCGGTGCGGTATAAGTGGGCTAGGTCCTTAAGTCCTTTCCATTTAATCTATGTGGTATTCATGAAACCTTCTGAAATAGTGACGTTAATGCGAGGACAAATCTTAAATCTCTGGCAAACGCCTCCGCGTAAAAGGGGAGACGAGGGGGTTATGTGGGGCTTGAACCCACTAAAACCTCCAGAGTGCTCCCTCTGTACATGGACGGAGATCACGCGGCATGTGTGCGGTTGTTCAATGTCGTAATCAACTGCTATGTTAGAGGTATAAGTAAAAAAAAAAAAAACATGCTGAAATAATGATCATTAAGAAGCACAAAGAATAAATCAAAAAGCAGCTTAAAATTGATTATAGACCAAACAAGTACCCGAAACCTCTTTTGATGTATAAGCTTACGTTTTCGCGGCAGAGTTCCAGATGCCATTACGCTTAAATATATCTACCTACATAAATTGTAATAAAAAAATGTGGCATTATACATTAAAAGTAATTAGATTTAAAAAAAAAACTGCTATGTTTTTTCTTATTTTTTTTTTATATAAGACTGGGCAGGCATTTGACCACCATCTTGATTAAATTAACGGGATGTGGTCTAAGTTTTTGCATGCTTTGGCCAGAGGATGCCTGTTTACTCTGGCCTTGAAGAAACCAAGGTTGCAGTTATCGAGGAACACATCAAAGCATTCCATACCTTACCTTGGTTCTGCTATCTTCGAGCTTCTCGGTCTGCCGACACAGTGACTCAAGCAACACCTGCTTCTCGTCCGTGAGCCGCTCCATGTCAGCGTGCGCGTCCGCCAGCTGCGACTGAAGGTCTGCCAGTTCCGCCAGGGTTGCTTGAAGTTCCTCGCTGGTGCTGAAAACAAACAAAACTTTAGAATTGAAGACACCAGGTCTCATCAGAATTCTCATTGAACTATTATAATCAATGAATTGTATGCTCTATCTTGAAGAAGGATTAAAGGTAGACCAATGATCTAATAGCGCGGAGAACCAATGGCCGCTGGGGTAGAAAGATTCTCGAATGGCGATCGCGTACCGGACGAGACGTTCCGTGGGCAGGCCCCCAACAACGTGGACTGACGATCTAGTCAAGGTCGCAAAAAGCCGCTAGATGCGGGCAGCGCAGGACCAATCGTTCTGGTGATCCTTGGGGGAGGCTTATGCCCAGCGGTGGGCGTCGTTTGGCTGACATGATGATGATGAATGATCTAATGAAGCTTGATAAAGCCGCTGGAAGCACATCCAGCGGCTTTTAGCAAGCTTCATTAGATCGCAGCCTCGTAGATTGAATGTGTGGAGATCCTTTGGGACTTTCTATTTCATGCAAATGTATTGCACTGCACGTCGACTACTTAGTATAACTGTTCCGATTCTAACCTGTAATGGTGCTCCTCCATCTGCAGGATGCGGTCCTGCAGGCAGGCCACGGACACCTCGCTGAGGGACGACGAGTGCTTGTCCCATTCCGGCGTGCCCGCCTCGCAGCTCTCGCCTTCACCCTGTCACATAAATGCACTTGGTTCAACCTCTAATATCAGAAAAAGTGGTATCTTTATTTCTTGACAAAACAAATAAAGCAATTTGCATTTAACATACTATGTCTAATGTGGACAAAATTTTAAATGTTAATTATATATGTGTCTAATATAAAGACATTGTTCCAGGTCTTGATAACGAAAACAAGAACCATTGTCACTTATCAGTGATAAATCATAGATACTTGGCGAAGGTCGGATGCCTTAAATGCTTCGATCATATAAATCGAAGCCTAAATGCGGTATTTATTGGTGGTTATCTGTGCTGCAGTACGTACGTTATGCGCCAGCGCGATGGAGGCGGGCGCGGAGGAGTGCATGCGCCACGCAGCCACGCATCAGTTACACCAAACAGTATCTATATCCACCACTAGCTGCAGCTGCAGTGCAGTACGTACGTTATGCGCCAGCGCGATGGAGGCGGGCGCGGAGGAGTGCATGCGCCACGCAGCCACGCATCAGTTACACCAAACAGTATCTATATCCACCACTAGCTGCAGCTGCAGTGCAGTACGTACGTTATGCGCCAGCGCGATGGAGGCGGGCGCGGAGGAGTGCATGCGGCGCGGCGCGGGCGCGAGCAGCAGCTGCCGCTTCTCGCTGTCGGAGAGCGGCGAGTGCGTGACCTATATCCACCATCCACCACTAGCTTCAACTGCAGTGCAGTACGTACGTTATGCGCCAGCGCGATGGAGGCGGGCGCGGAGGAGTGCATGCGGCGCGGCGCGGGCGCGAGCAGCAGCTGCCGCTTCTCGCTGTCGGAGAGCGGCGAGTGCGTGACCTATATCCACCATCCACCACTAGCTGCAGTGCAGTACGTACGTTATGCGCCAGCGCGATGGAGGCGGGCGCGGAGGAGTGCATGCGGCGCGGCGCGGGCGCGAGCAGCAGCTGCCGCTTCTCGCTGTCGGAGAGCGGCGAGTGCGTGACCTATATCCACCATCCACCACTAGCTGCAGTGCAGTACGTACGTTATGCGCCAGCGCGATGGAGGCGGGCGCGGAGGAGTGCATGCGGCGCGGCGCGGGCGCGAGCAGTAGCTGCCGCTTCTCGCTGTCGGAGAGCGGCGAGTGCGCGACGCCGCGCAGCCGAGCGCGCAACGCGCCGTTCTCGTCTGCCAGCCGTTCCAGCGCCGCAGACCGCTCCGCTTCTGAGCACTATGGAAACATTTATATATGATATTTTAAAATATTTGTCTTCTAATGTTATCTTTTCATGTTCATGTAAAAAGAGAGATCCGATAAAGACCAGTGAAATGTAGCGAGCAATGAAAAGAGCGATGCTAAGTATTTCCCTGCGCGATCGAATCAGAAATGATGAGATCCGCAGGAGAACTAAAACAACCGACATCGCGCGAAGGATTACATCGTTGAAATGGCAGGTAGGCGGGATACATAGCGCGGAGAACCGATGGACGTTGGGGCAGAAATGGTCTCGAATGGCGACCGCGTACCGAACGACGTTCCGTGGGCAGCCCCCTACAAGGTGGACTGACGATCTAGTCAAGGTTGCGGGCAGCGCAGGACCGATCGTTGTGGAGATCCTTGAGAGAGGCATATTCCCAGCAATGGGCGTCGTTCGGCTGACATGATGACGATGAATGTATTAACTTTTTGGCCGAAGATGTAACTGTTTTAGTTAAGTTTGGCTTTCTAGTTTAAGTATGGCTGTTGTTGTCACAATAAATAAAATTAAAATTAAAATTAAAAATTAAATCCCGGGCAAGCTACGAGCTTAAGATCTCAAAGAAAATGAATCTGTTTGTAACTAAGATCTTTTGGTAATTTTAACAAGCTTTTCAGACATTTAACACGCTGCTGAGCTCTCAACAGCAGCATCCTCTAATGCTCATGTGAAAATTCTATGGTAGCACTACATATCCGTAAATGGGGAGAAACCGACAAAGCTTTTTATAGATGGCGTTTTTGTAATTGGAGTCTACTTTTTAGCTAATCTGTGGGATAATAATGTACTCTTAGGTCGATAATTGGTTCAAAGATTTCATCGATTTTGACAGCTGTTATGATTGGTCAATCAACAAAACAGCCCTCCAATATCACCTACACCCTCTGTCGTGATAAAAAGTTAGTTTTCCTCCCCATTGGAAGAACGATAACCGTACTTTTCAAAGCTGTTGTGTTGCAGCTATTCTCACCTTCAACCGCTCCAGCTCAGCCCGCAGCCCGTCCGCCTCGGCCGCCTTGTCCAACAGCTCGTCAACTCTGGCCTGCAGCTGCGTCCGCTCCATGGCGCTGGCCTCCAGCTCCCTCCTCAGTGATTCGATCTCCCGGACCCCCGACGCCAAAGACGCCTGCAATTTTATTAAATACTTATTTGCCGGTTTCATTATTTGAAGAACCCACAACCTCAGGGTTATTGCAGTACTTTTATCGCACGTTGGTCCTGCCAACACACTATTTTAAATTCACGCAATAGGTGGAAAGTCTCATTCATGAACTATCGTGAAATAAAAGAACTGTACCTTGGTTGGTTCTGAAATCTGCAACACAAGTGCCTGACTGATTTTATTTTTTTATTACTATCACAACGTCATTGACCCAAAGTACAAAAGCCAATCAACTTTTTGTGCATCTCAAACTAAATTAGCAATTGTGGAAGAGTTTTTTGTCTCGGTTTAAAACTAAACGTGTTTGTGCAACTTTAAATCTTAATCAGCACTTGAAAAAATCTTATTATTGCTTCACAAGGTTTCTAATTCAATGAAAAAGTACTTTTATTCAAAATGAAACCAGAAAATATAACGGCACACATTTTTTTTCATGTCGTTCTTGTGAAGATTTCTACCAATTCCTACTGTCAATACAATGTAACATTTACTGCTTGAACATGTAAACAAGCGTGTATCTAATATGGGTCTCGAAATGTTTTATTGTTAATTATCAACAGCTCTAAAGTTAAAGGTGAGCAAACGAGACAGTCACGTAGGTATTCCGATCTTTTAGGTTTATTTGTATCTAAACTTTAAAGTTATCCGACCCAACGATAGCGGTGACATCAGATAGTTCTATTGTCTGAAGCTGTAACGAATTCGACACTCGATCTAAGCATTTGCTACGGACGATAGTCGCTACAATCCAATAGGAGTGCTGCAAGGAAATCTTTTAGGACCTAATTTATTTATGTACCTACTGTACCTCATCATCTTCTGACTAGACTAAATAATAGTTATAGATGGGTTTGATGTTGCTCTTTTAAAACCTGCTTAGTGAACATTGTTAAAAACGATACGTCTGAACCGTGTGACATGATACTTTTGTTTCTGATCTAACAATTAATTCAAGATTGGAAGAATATGTATTTTTAACCGACTTCTAAATCAAAAAGGAGGAGGTTCTCTATTCGTCTGTATGTATGTTTTTTTTTTTTTTTTTTTTTTGTGTATGTCCACCGATTACTCGAAGACGGCTGAACCGATTGAAATGGTTCAAACGTTATTACATCAGGTTGGTTTCCAAGTTGGTCCCATTTTTTGAAATTTTGAAATCGGTTCAGTAGTTTTCAGGAAATCTTGAAAATACTGTCGTTTTCGTTACCACTTTATGTGAATTTAATACGTATCTTTAGGCATAACTCCTTTGTTTATAAACCGATTTAGATGATTCTTGTTTTGTATATAAGGGGATACCTCAAGGTATTTTAACCGACTTCGAAAAAGGAGGTTTTGAGTTTGATCACATACCTATTTACCAGAAAACACGTAAATTGCCTGCACGATGCACTAAAAAGAGTGAAATAAAAATTATTTTTATAAAAAAATAAAACCGCCTTCTAAAAAGCCACATCAAAAAAGTAAGAAATAATTCCTCACCAAATAAATAACGTAAGTACTTTGAAGTCGGGCGTGAAACATGTACAATTTTTTGTTGTTTTTGTTAAAACCCGCCCGACTTCAAAGTACTTACGTTATTTATTTGGTGAGGAATTATTTCTTACTTTTTTGATGTGGTTTTTTAGAAGGCGGTTTTATTTTTTTATAAAAATATTTTTTTCTTATAACAAACTAGCTGATCCTTGCGGTTTTACCCGCGTGGTACCCGTTCCCGTGGGAATATCGGGATGAAATATAGCCTATGTCACTCGGAAAGAATGTAGTTTTCTAATGGTCAAATAATTTTCTGAATAGGTCTAGTAGTTTCGAAGCCTATTCGATGCAAACAAACAACGATACTTCTAAATCGCGTGACATGATACTTTTGTTTCTGATCTAACTGTTTTTGCTAATTAATTCAAGGTTGGAAGAATACGTATTTTTTATAACAAACTAAGAGATCTCACCTCGGATGGCACTCGAGGCCTAAGCTCCACCTCCTGGAACTCCGGCATGTGATCAGCATTAAGAGTGACGGGCAGGCTGACGCACTCCTGGGACCCCCTCTCTCCTACCGACAGCTCGTCCGCGCTGCCATACTCGTGTATCCTCTGCCCATCCTCGTACTCCAAGCCTTCCCTCAACTCAGGGTCCTCCAACACCGCATTATTGTTGCCAAGGTCTTTCTTCTTATGAAGCTTTTCCTTCGATCCAAATATTTTCAAAGTCTTATCTCTCGCAGGGGCTACTTTGTGGTGCTTGGAGTCGAGGCTTGATACGGAAGGGGCGCCTTTTAGAGTGGATTCCTGCTTCCCCTGGCTAGGGCCTCTACGGAACAAGGACTTGAATTTCATCATCTTCTCTATACCATCGTTAATCACTGGTCGAATGTGTTCGTTCGTCGCATCGGCACTGTCTCGGCGCGTGATCGGAAGTTACCAGTCACATTTTACTATTCCGCCTGTATCTTAACAAATATTGTAACAATGATAATATATTGCAAGTAAACAATGGTTACTCTATGACACGTTATGGTGCGAACGTTGTTATGTATTAGGTATTAATCAATGTTAGAGATAAGTAAGGCGATAAGGTTCGTAGGCGCTCCTAAATATAGTTCATTAATAATTATGCAACTAATTTCTGCTAATAATACTACAGCTTTAAAGGCTATTTTAAAGCTACAAACTGCCTACTTTGAATGATTAATAGAAGAAAACAACAGCTAAGTAAACCACAAGGTACCTATGTAAGTAAGGAAAATAGTCCCTATAAATAACCAGCAGAGTTACGAAAATATTAAACAAACAGCAATTGACTAATAACAAAGTAAAATTAGTACTTCTAGTACGAATCGATGAAACCTAATACATATGTATGAGGTATGAGCACAGTCAGACTGTGTTACGAGTACCTATGTCATTGCATAATGCTCGTCCACATATCACAACGCATCCATTCCGCCGATTGCACCCAATGTCGCATGAATTGACTGCACTTCCATACACAACCATTCGTGCTACGCCATACAACTAATAAGTAAACATTCAATATTCCTACCTAATATTATTACTTACTAAGCTATGGAAATAATCTCAATGATTCCTAAGTAGTCTTTTGACGAATGAAAAAACAAGTTAAATAAAAAAAAAGGATTGCGTTCAGGAAAAAGTAAATAAGCTGTCTATAGATGGTGAAGACAGATAGAGCTTAGATTATTGGTTATAATATAATAGATCCAAAAGGGGGAAGCCAAGTGGTTGAAGTGTGATAAAATTGACCTCATGTCTTCATTTGACGCAAATAAAATAACACAATAATGATAACATTTTGCATTTAAGTAAGATATTATAAATTACAAAATTCACAGTTTAGATTTGTATAATCTGTTGTTATGCACTATTAGCAATTATGTTTTCCTTTACTAGATATGACTCTTTAATAAATAGTCAAATTGATAGTTGTAATGATTTATCCAAAGAGGAAAACATAATTCGGACGCCTCAGAGCCCCTGTCATTCATTAACCTGCATAGAGACCTTAAAAAGTAACTATTGCAAAAAGTCATTTAAATCAGCTTCCTCATGCAAGTCAAAAGACACAAAAACTATTATTTTCTCAGATAAACTGGGACAAGGTCTAGGAGTAACAATGAAAAATATATATAATAGAAATGTTATAAATGTATGTACACCTGGGAAGTCTTTTGAAGATATTGTGCATAGTTTATCTTTGCATGTTATAGATAGTTTGACGAACATAATTATTCTATGTGGCGACAGCTCCCAAGTTAGGAAACGTGAAATCTTGATCAATATTAACTTTTTATTGAAACTACAGTCTGAAACCGGCTGTAAATTAGTAATTAGCTCGTTTCCTTACGCGAAAAACCTAACTAGGGAGCAGAATCAGCATATATATGAGTTAAACTCATATTTGTTCAACATGATAAATTGTCATAGCGACAAGGTTTTATATTTTGATATTAATAATTTTAATAATAATTTTATTTTGACATCGGATACTATGTATCTTGCAAATAGGTTTAGGACAAAAATAGCTAAATTGTTAGCTTTTAATTTACAAGACACCTTTCAAGGTGGCAAGCCAAAGTCTTTTGACTCTGATTTTAGTAGCTTACCTACTAATAATAATTTAATTAATTTAAATAATATAAACACTTCTTTACAAAGTGAAAACGTCTCTAAATCGGCTTTAAACTAAAACATAAGACAACAGCCAAGCCCTCTTGCCTTAACGTATTATGTCAAAACATTCAGGGCCTGTCTGGCAAAGTTTTAGAATTAGAATTATTTGCAGAATGTAATGACATTCATGTCATTTGTATAACTGAGCACTGGCTGAATCATTGTGATTTGTCATGTAGTGTGAATAATTTTCGGTTAGCAAATTTATTATCCAGGAAGACAACAACGCGTGGCGGCTCTCTAATTTTCATAAAAAATAATATAAGCTACAGAGAAAGAAAGGATATTGTAAACCTTTCTATAGAACGTCATGTCGAGCTGTCATGTGTAGAATTAAAAAGCTTAGTCATTGTATGTGTATACCGACCACCTAAAGGTAATTTTGAATCATTTGAATCGGTGATGGAGGATGTGTTGAATAAGTTAAAGTTAAAAAATAAACCAATAGCAGTATGTGGCGATTTTAATGTTGATATTCTCGAAAGCTGTGCATTGACTACACGAATATTAACTTTGTTCAATTCTTTTAATTTAATTAATCAGTTCTTGGAGCCCACAAGGGTAACATCTCATTCAGCCACTTGCATAGATAATGTTTTTTCGGAGTCTGATCCGACTAACAAACTAGTCGTTAAAAATATTACATCCGACCACTACGGATTAAAGGTATCCTATGAATTAGATATTGTTGATGCACCTAAGGCCCGTTACAAAAACGCGACTACGTAATTTTGAAAATAATGTAGCTGATAAAGTTTCTATGATGCCATATGTGCATGATGATCCTAATGCGCTTTATGGAACCCTTTTTGAATTAGTAACGAATGAGTTCAATAATATCTTTAAGTCTAAAACGATTAAATGCACCCAGAAGTTAAAGTTTTGCGAATGGGCTACGACAGGTATTTATAAAAGTAGAAACAGGCTGTATGAACTATATAAATTAAGAGAAACTAATCACAGCCCTCGTTTCGTAGAACATGTAAAACAATATTCTAAGATTTTCAAAAAAGCATGTTCTAAAGCAAAGTCAATCTTTTTAAAGGATAAAATTAAAAAGTCAAATAATAAAATCAAAACAACTTGGGATATTATTAAGCGTGAAACCGGAAAAGGTAAACAACATGACAACAGTCTAGCGCTTAACATTAATAACGCAAGAATAAACTCTGAAACAGAAATTGCTAATATTTTTGATAACTTTTTTGTTAATATACCATTAGTAACCACCTCTAATTTGAATTCTTCACCAGCTTCTGCTGTCTCGGTTCTTGAAAAACATGTATCTGAGTGTAGTTCATTATTTAATTTTAAAGAAATTAATTCTAGCGATATAATCAAAACATTTAATTTACTTAAAATGAAAACTACCACTGATTTATGGGGCATATCTGTTACTGTACTTAAAAACATTATTCATGCTATTGCCCCTTATCTTGCTATTATATTTAATCAGTGTATCGCTCAAGGAATTTTTCCTGATTTAATGAAATTTAGCAAAGTCATACCTTTATTTAAATCAGGAAACAAAGAAGACCCAAGCAATTATAGACCAATATCAATATTACCCGCCTTAAGCAAAATATTTGAAAAAATAATACTAGAGCAATTATTGTCTCATTTCTCATTAAACAATCTCATGCATAGCAAACAATTCGGATTTATGAAGGGTCAGTCAACCACGGATGCTGGGGTTGCACTTTTAAAGCATGTGTTTGATGCCTGGGAAAAGTCGCAAAATACTCTTGGAATATTTTGTGACTTATCCAAGGCTTTTGATTGTGTTGATCACCGGACGCTGCTGTTGAAGCTAAATCATTACGGTGTAAAAAATAATGGCCAGAAACTAATACTGTCGTATCTCAGTTCCAGAACTCAGACAGTTGACATTAATGGAGTGAAATCAAACGGCTCTCAGATTAAACTAGGCGTACCTCAAGGCTCTATTTTAGGCCCTTTTCTATTTTTGGTTTATATTAATGATTTGCCTTTCTTTGCCAAAAACTTCTGTGATATTGTGTTGTTTGCAGATGATACTTCTTTAATATTTAACATAGACAGAAACAAAACCAATTTTGACGATGTAAACAAAGCACTGTCACAAGTACTCGGTTGGTTTAATTCTAACAATTTGCAGCTTAATGCAAAGAAAACAAAGTGCGTACTTTTTTCTCTGCCAAATGTACAGACGGTACCTGTAGAAATTGTAATCAACAACGAAAAACTGGATTTAGTACAATCAACGATCTTTCTGGGTGTAACTCTAGACTCGAAACTCCAATGGCATGCGCATATCGCAACATTAGCTGGTAAGCTTAGTTCTGCTTCCTACGCTATTAGAAAAGTACGACAACTAACAGATGTTGATACTGCTAGAACTGTATACTTTAGTTATTTCCATAGCATCATGTCATATGGCATTCTTTTGTGGGGATTAGCGGCTGGCATTAATGCTATATTCATCTTGCAAAAACGAGCAATCAGGGCCATCTATAAACTAGGCTCCAAAACTTCGCTTAGAGACAAGTTCAAGGAAATAGGTATACTGACAGCTGCATCCCAATTTATATTAAATTGCATTCTTTTTGTACGTCGCAATATTAACTTGTATACCAAACATGGTGATTTACACAATCGTAATACTAGAAATAGAAACAAGCTCGTAATGCCTCGGTACCGTTTAGAAAAGGTGCACGGATCTTTCGTTGGTCAAGGTATACACATATATAACAAAATCCCAAGTGATATCTTGGATTTACCATATCTAGAGTTTAAGAATCATATAAAGAGTGGCCTCCTCAAAAAAGGCTATTACACTGTAAATGATTATTTGAACGACAAAACACCTTGGTCGTAACACTCGTAGCAAATGTTCCTAGTATGATATTGTGAGTCGTGTCCTATATTTTATATTATTAGCGTTTATATTAGTTAAGCTTTTAATTCGGTCATTTAAGGTAGGCAGTTTGAGTATGTCATGCTCACTAAAACATTTCTACGGTGGTGGCGTGTGAGGCGGGTCGTTACGTTCCCTAAAATATGGTTGAGCGAAGCGATGGCTGGTTCATGCGTCATGCTCGTGAACGGGTGCTGCCAGTGGGAATGGGTCTGCTCTTATCTGCTTGCCTTAAAATGTGTTTTCTTTTGTTTTTATTCATTTTATTAAGAATTACATTTGAAACATGTATGGCGCAACTTGCAGTATATAGTAGAATTGTCTTTTGTTTTTAACTAATATTAAAGCTTTAAGTAGAGTTCCTAAGTACTTAATTGAAAATTGTTCACCGCTATGATCATTAGTTCGCCTATACTTAACTGTATTTATCATAACCCATTGTGTAATTGTGATGGAAACTGACCTTAGTCATACCATGTTAAGGTCATTTTTCAATTTGACGACTCTGTATGAAATAAAACAGGGAGAAAAAAACAACCCTTGGAGTTTCTTCCCGGTTCTTCTCCAAGGCCTCCCGCTGTAGGGTTTGCGAACCGATGGCGTAGCTTCTATGACGTTCACAAGTATTGTAAATAACAATCTAAATTGAATAAACAAATTTGAATCTTGAATCTTTACTATTTAAGTATTTCCTTTCATCAGTAAAGAAGACAGAAAACACATGTATTAACTTTTACATAAATAGTGTTACCTATATTCTCAGGAAAACCGTTATTTATAACAGAAATGAGCCTCCCAGTAGATATACCAGATGCTTTACATCGGACGCACCCTGGTAACAGTAAGTTAAACCCAATAAGCTAACTGGCAAATCCTTTCCCCACGATATAGCAAAACACATCTACACGCTAAGAAGAATACTTAACAGAAATAATGTTTGTGTAACAAAAGGTTTTAGATTATAGGTAATACTCTACTGGTAGTAGTAATCCCAAGGTAAGTCCCTATATCATTCCACAAATATTAGGTAACCAAAATGCACACAGCGCCACTTTATTCGAGCGTGCGTTCTCATCCAATCCAGAGCTTAATCCCGATCGGCGAGAGCGAAGCACGAATGTCCCCCAACTACCCTGGTAACCATAACCACTGACCAGCAGTATTTTATTAATTAACCAGCGGTCACTCGCGATTCTGTCTGCGAAAACGGGACTGACTGCATAAAATAAGGGACAGCTCGAAGGACCAAATTTTGCTACTTACATAATTCTTTAATTTGATTTAGCGAACTCAAACTTAGCGATTACTTTGTTGATTACGCATCACCAAAAGTCGCTTATTTTAAATTTTGATAGGGGAAAATTAATATTCGTAGGTACTTGACGAATTCAGTTTTTCTCTAGCGGAGCTTTCGAGTTAGGTAAATGGAAGAATCAACCAAAGCTTTAATTTAAATGAATTTTACGGTATTGCAAACTCATTTATTCTCAAACTCATCGAATAGATTTACAAAATGAAATCATTTTGAATCGTCCAACTTTTTTCTTTCCTTTCGAAAAGAATTCGCCAGCCATGCCAAAAAGTCACCTATAATTTGGACTTACCGGCGCGGCGGGGGGTCTTCCAGTACAGTAAGTACTGGAAAGTACTTATTTTGAATAATTACCTAGGGTTCTAAATTATAGGTTTAACAAAAGGGTCCTATAGGCCGCAATGGGGTAGCGCTACCTACCATTGGAATAACATCAAAAGAATTGGACGTTAAAAACCGTTTTGCTCTTTTACTAAATTAAATTAAAAACTAACATTATGCCTATCTTAACCACCAGACACAAAGCCACAGCCCAGTAAACAGATAGTTAAAGTTAAATGTGAGTCATTTGACAAAACGAATACACTCATACTAATTAATTTAGTACTACGATTAGTTCAATTATTATGTTTGTCATTAAAACAAACTGATTTACCTAATATAGGTATATTTTTTTATCGTTCCAATAAAGGAAAAATATGTTATAGAAAAAAACCACCGGCATGCAAGTAGTAAAATAATTTACTTTTAGGACGTACTGCGTCGTCTGGTCTGGGTGTTATTATTTTAAAGAGCTATAACACCCAGATGCAGTAATCTTTATTGGTTTCGTTATCCGTAACCGTAACAAAGCTCTTACCTATCTCGAAATGATCAATATTTGTGATGTTTGATTTTGAGTCATAACCAAATAGTAGATTGTACAACAAGTGCATAAAACGTACCATTTTACCCGAGACGTATATATCCATCCGAGCCGTAGGCGAGGGTGGATAGTCAATTCGAGGGTAAAATGGGTTTTATGTTCGAGTTATACACTCTGCTTTTCACTTCGAGTGTGAGGAAAATAAATAACAATATTGCAAAAAGAAAAAATAAAGAATTCGCCATATTGGCGGGAAGACTTTCTTTTTCTTTTTTTTTATACGTGGCATTGGCAGCAGAGTGACTTTAGCATAGATCGTAGTCCATAATGCTCTTGAAATACTTATTTCCTAGAAAACTCAATAATTTTGCCTAGTTTTATTAATTTAGTAATTTAACATGGATTATGTACAAAATGAATGAAATACGTTAGGTATTAATAAAATTTATTTTCAACACACTTGCTCATAAAGTGAGCCTTATTACATCGATCTTAGGGCCATAAACCGAACTATAACCCACGCGTGCATAATAATATTACAGTACTAGTTGCGTAATAGAATTATCCCTACAAAGTTAAGTAAGTACCTAACTGCAAATTATATGCGAGTAAACAGAGACTTTTCAATTTAACCGGGTAATACAGTATCCCTACAAAGTTAAGTTAGTACCTAACTGCAAGTAATATGCGAGTCAACAGAGCATTTTCAATTTCAGCGGGTAATAGATACAGTTCTTTGTTTGTAACAACAAAGAGGTTTTATACGGCTGAAAATCCATTTACGTTTTTAGAATAAATAAATGTGTCCCTAATTAAGACAAAAAACATAATTAAGTATATTATTATCAAATTATTTATAATTCACAATAATTTGTTACAAAACATTTGCATTTTATCGCTATTATTATACTTAATTATTTTGAAGTAGGCTGTATGGCTGTATGTAATCAATCACCTCACAATTGGCGCGCGCAAAAAAAAAACTTGCGCGCTTTTACCCTTAGTTAATATTAGGTTAATACAATATGTATGCAATAAATGTTTGTTTTTCCTCGCAAGTGTGTTGAAAAAGTGCGTATGAAACTCGTGAGCAACTTACTCACTAGACACTCGGCTGATTTACGCCCTCGCCTGCGGCTCGGGCTGTAACCCACAGCCTCGTGTATAATGAGCAACCTAAGCTCACTTGTATCATAATATACTATTAACGAAGTTTAATTACGTGTGTGACTGTTTACCTGACGACCTTTGTCTTAGAGTTTGAGACTTAGACGATGATTTTACTTTATGCACTAGAGCATAAAAAGCGATTTTATGCAGCCTATACCCAACATAAACACGAACTTTACGAGCATGAGAAGTGAAAAAGTTATTTATGACGACCGATTTGACGCAGAGACGGTACGGATACTGCATTCTGCGCCAAAATTCAAATATTTGTGTGCATGAGCATTTTGTCTATTCGTGTTTGTCTGGGTGTTTTCTATGTTATGTGCATGTATTTACGAACAAAACGTAAGTATAATTTAGGTAGGTATTTATCCGTTATCAAGTTTCCGGAACACAGTTTCTTAATAAGAACTAAGTATGGGCTTAAATAATTGGTGTGATTGTAAAAAATATTTATTAGGTATTTATTTACGTCATTAATTGCCCACTTTAATATAATTCACAATACACAATTCTTTCTTTCAATACGGTATTTTACTGATTTTTTTTATTTCTTTAAAATGTTTTTCGAAATATTAGCTACACAAAACAAGTTTTCATTTTGAATTATCTTGAATATTTTCAAAGATATAGGACTTCAAACTTTATAATTAGACAAGGACAGGACGCTATCTTAGTGACGTCAGTGGGTTAGTAGCGTCATAGTCACGCCATAGAAGATTTCGTTTTAGAAAGAGACAGCTATAGTCAAAACAGATTCAAATTATTTTTTCACATTTGGTATTCTTAATTGCAGTATTTTTTAACGTCATCATTAAATATCTACATTTCAACAACAGTAAAATACCCTATTGTAACGTCGGCGTCGCATTCGTTATTCGATCACAAACAGTAGCCAACTTAGGGCCGCGTGTCCGCCAGGACAACCCATGCACATACAAATGATCACGCATTAGCATACAACGACCAACCCCAGGATTCACACATGTCTTATTACCATAGACATAAAACTCATTATAGTGAAGCAACTTTAGAAGAGATATTTACGAAATTGACTCTTAATACAATGAAATAAGGCGAAGTATACCTAGAGAATGCGATGGGTGCGTGTTCAAATTCAATAAGTAACATAATTGATAAAAACTCGGGTGTGTTCGGTAGGGGGATTCCTTTTATATCTACTTTCGATCTATTTTAGATAAAAGCAGGGTTTACAGGAAGAAAGGAATTGGGGTGTTTAAAAACAATGCCCCCGTATACCTACATAGGTACAAGTAAGTTTTCAATGTGTTTATTAAAATTTTGAAGCAACAATACTTAAAACGGTATAATAAGATATTACATAATTTAAAACAGGAAAATGATAAGAAAACAAACACTAACGTAAATATTTCGTAAGTAGGTATTCCTTATTTTCCTCAGCACATTATTGAAATTAAACGCCAAGGAGTACCTACATTAAATCGTTCTGCGCATATCAAATGACAGATACACTAGAAAAAAAACAACTGGTTCCAAAATCGCTCATCGGGCCTTGTGGGGATTAATTTGTTTAAGCTTTTTTTATCCGGTAATCAAGCATTTGTCCTAGGAGACCCGTCCCCAGATAAACTAGTTGGACAAATAAAGAAAATCTGGAATAATAGCATTTCTAATACAAAAATTCCAATCGTATAAAACATAATCAATATCATAACATAAACATAGACGCCTATGCCCAGCAGTGGGCGTCGTTCGGCTGTCATGATGATGATGATGATGAAACATAGACGCCAACAAAACGCTATCAAAATTCTACAATCCAATAATAATTTAAAATTCAGACATAACACAAGCATGATTCACATGTAGCCATAAGCCGCCCAATGGATTCAACTGAATCTCGTCAAAAATGGCCGTACTTTAACCAGCCCACTTCCAATTACAGGGGGATCAAGGTTAGTTAAATTTAGACTCGCCACTGGTGTTTCTTCTATATCGGGATTGACTGAGGAATGAGCAGTTACTGGTTATACGATAGTACCTACTGGCTACAAATAACAGACTAAGGTTTTGGTTTTTTTGCATCCATTCCACAGTGTATTGCTGTTTCATAGCTTACCATTTTGTTTCTTTGGTAGTGCTTGATCTGTTTCATATTATTTCATTTAAGTTTCAGAATATAACATTCTGATAAATCATAACTTTATGAATGTAATATTTCATGGATTATTATCGAGTTCAGAGACTTCGGATGGAATGCGCTGGATCTAGCTAGAATACTCGTAATATCCATTTCAGAACTCGTAGCTAGGATTTGAGGAGTCTTCCAGATGCAATCAAGCAAAGAATTATCGCATTTAATATTACACAACAAAAATGCAATAAAAGCATCAAAATGTATGGTACATATATCCCCAAGTCGGGAACTCATAAAACCGTCTGAGAGTTCCGAACTTTCACTTGAGTGCAAAATAACTTCATAAAAAAGTCGTTCACTCTCTTGTGTAACGTCGATGGTCCTCTGATGGTAGAAAGCTAGATTGTATCGCTCGCTACCCTCAGAAATATCTGGTTGTTTAATAATATTAACATCATGAAAGTTGTACGACTTATCGAAACTTTAATCTTATCCACTGAGTTCTTTAGTATCATCATCTAACATCTAGATAAATAAAAACGCTTTAATAAAGAAATAGTGTAATAAGATATCTGATTTTAAAGCTAGACAGGTGCCATAAACGTTAAAATGTAGATAGTAAGAACGACTTTCTGATCAAATCCTAATAATTTTGAAAGCTTTTAACATAATTAACCAATTAGCAACCGTTAATTGTTAAAGCTACCTACCTACTTTGGCCAATTCTGTGCTTTTTATTTGCAAATTGAAATAACATTTCAAGCCATTTTTAAATACCAGTTTTAAATGTTACTCATATGATTGGAAATGGAAGTACCTACGTATTAGAAAAAATCGACCAGTCTCACAACTAGCTCCGATGGGATAAGACTCAAACCCACGACCTTTCATTGTCCGGGCAAATGCTCTCAGCACTCCACAGAGCTACGGAGTCGTTAGAAGGCGCGTCGAATTTATCCAATATTTCTTACGCGCTGTTAGCCAGCGAAGTCTGACGACTGCGTAGTTCATTGGTTAGAGCATTCGCCCGGACAGTGAAAGGTCCCGGGTTTGAGTCATATCGGAGCTGGTTGTGAGACGGGTGGATTTTTTCTAATAATTTATTTTCAATACTAAAAATTGCATTGTGCAGGCAAAAAAGTAAAAATGATGTTACACATTTTGTAGTTTTCTATGGCTGTCCGAATAAATAATTAAGAAAGTAATTGCCAACAATAAAATATGCTTACGGATTTTAGATAACAAGAGGCCACTAAATCGATTCGGCCATCAGTTATAAAAGTAATAATTGGCCGGGTCTGGAAATACATAAAAAGCCGATGAATAATAATACAGGTAGGTAAGTTATAGGTACTTAGCACCTTTCCTTGTAGTAGAACTGTCGGTTTGACATTCTTTGACATTAACTTAAATGTTAACAACACCTCAGGGCTAAAACAGGATCGATACTAACTTGCTTACAATCCTGTTCGATTCACACAAACAGAATAAGAAGCAAAATTGAAATAAGAAGCAGTTTGTGCGGTGAATGGTGGTCGGGTTGAGCAGGGTGAATGACCACGTGGCCTAGGGAGGTCGTGGTCGCCTATTATGGCTTGATACTTGTGCTATCGGGCTAGCTCGTATTATGCATGATTTATTTTATAGGTTTGTTGAAAGACTTGATGATAGGGACTCGTGACGTAAGGGTGATGCTCCTTCACAATCTGCTGGCAATAAAAGTTTAAGAGACTTGAGAAATTTTGGATTTGGTGCATAGTTATAACAAGGTTGGTCTCAGTAAGTTAAACCTTTTAAGAATTGGCCTAGTTTATTTTAACGTAACCCAATATAATAAACATCAAAACAGTAATAAAGAAAAGTCAATCTCTAACAAAAGTAGATTGAAATTGAGAACCAACTATAGGAATATCTAACTATAGTAACATTCCACGTTCTAAACCAATATCATATTGATCATATTGATCTTTTTGACACAAACATGCAGTCAGTGGCAAAACAAAAGAGCAACGGCTTTTTCGTATTGTATAACGAAATAAACCAAACATACACGACAAGGAGGAACAGAATACTACCCGATGAATAACACACAGAAGTGTCGAATCAAGAAAACATTACCACAAGCTGTGTACAGCAATACAGGCTGCGAACAGCAATGCTAGCTGGATGGGTCGCGTGACTCACTGCGCAAACATTTACTCGAGCGAGTGGTTCGAATGCGATCGACATTCACGGGCAATGCCGACAGTTGTTCAACGCGGTGGCTTTCATTAACAATTACAAACTTCGTTAAAAACTCATTTGGAAATTGTTTTCAAATATATTTGATGTAATTCTTCGCTTCGAGCACATTTATTTTGAACATACGTACGCTATTTGGTTTTTTTTAAGTAAGTATTCGAATACATACACTACCCAGTACCGAAACTTGCTCAACGCACAGTTTTCATACAAAAACGTGCTCTCTTTAGTGTCTCATAGACGGGAAATTATTTGTATCTCGTCAATGGAGAGGTCTAAAGCCTAATTGTTGAATCACATCACATTACATATGTTACATATTAAAAGTTTCACTATTCTCGTAAAATCTGCCTGAAATTCTTTGGCCTGATTTTCAGTTTTATTATCAGCCTAGGCATTCACGATTCCTGGATAATAATACGCCATGTCACAAGCGCATCCAATGTTGTGACTTGTGACTATTTTTCCCAAATAAAAGGTTCCTATTGTCGAAGAAAGTGTCACATAGCGGCATATTCGTCTAATCAAACCTTCGATTGCGGTCGAAATCGCATTGCACGAGTGCAGATCGTCGACCACTTTCTCCTGGCATTCGGAACCAGTTTACACTCTGCGCCGGTTCATCAGGTACACCACCGGCAGACTAATCTAATTCACCGATGGAAGAATTTAGAAATGTATCCATATGATTTATTTCGAATCTGTTTCTATAGTGCGTATTTTTACGTAGAATCTGCATACTTACATTTCTTTTGTCATTTCCTGATGTTTTAAAATGTAATAAGACACTACACCTAATAATTAGTATAATTATGTGTGGCATAAACGATCACAATGACAAGAATAAGCAAATAAAATCAATCTTTGAAATGGTATAGTTTAACGAGAACAACATTTGTAAACGTTTGTGAAATCTCACGTTAGAATAGAGAGCCTTCAAGAAACTCATTTGGTAGAAAACCAACAAACTAAACGAAGGAAATTTATTCCTTCGTAGCCTAATAGCATTTCATCCACATTCTTATGAAATATTTTATGAGTAATTGAATTTGCAGTATAATTCAGTCCAGGAAGTGTTGTCGGCACTGCCACGGGGGCAGCCGGCGCCGAAGTCATTACGAGTATTGTCTGAGAATAAAACGACTCATCATTGAGAATAAATAGCTTAACGGTTAATTATAGAGGTACAAGCAGATGATTAAGCTGAACTTGACCGCGACAATACGTGGGTAACGATTTGATAAAAAGAACCAAATAAATCAGTAGAATGATGTAGAAAACTTGGACGATGATATATTGTATGTGTCTTTCAAGTCAGGGAGGTGGTTAGCGTATAAAATTAATGGTCTGCCTGCATCATGAATAATGCAATAAACATCACGTGAAACATGCATTATTCAAAATATGAAGTGAATTTCAATTTCAGATTCATTTCAATTTTATTAATTAATTAGTTAATTATTTTATTCTTGAAAGATTAATGATTATTAAACGTTCTATTTATCTATTATAATCATAATAAACCTTTGATATTAACTTGTAATTTTTAGGTTAAACAAGCATCAAAGACCACCTAAAAATAGAAATAGAAATGTGTAAAAAATACAGTTTATTTCAATGCGCTTTTATCAAGTACTTGTTTTGAAACAATAGTCAAGTCAAAACATTAGATCATAGCCTTCGTCGATACTACCGATTGAAAAAATCATGAAAGTGAATAGGTACTCCGTAGCAGTCAGCGAACATTATTTTAATCATCAGTTATACGTACATATTGTGTATAACAAAGGGGACCTATGGCGGATCCTTGGCGCACACTTGGGCAAACAAACGTTATCGAATACAGCTTATTGGCCAGTCAGAGGTGACGCAAATGACGAATAAAGTCATTGAATGTAAAGTCCTGTATTTCTAAGTAAACAATACTTTACAAGCTCATAATAGGGGGTACTAAGTATATCTCGGTATTTTAACAGATCCAAGGTAATAATAATATTGTAACCAAAGCTTCAAACGAATGGCATATTTGCGGTGTAGGCTGAATGCAAGTATTATTATTGGCTCGTTATGTAAACGGAATATGTTACTGTAACCGACATCATAATTACACAATTTACCAACATAAGCAGGTACAAGCAAACAACCTACAAAAATCAACAAAATAATTAAAGTTTTACTATCACTGGCCAATTAAAATTTTATTTTCCTCAAAGTATTTTTATCAACTTATGAAATTGTTTTCATTAAATAACTTCCAACAATGTTAAATGTGACTAAATAAGGTCCATAATAATTCAGCATTGAAAACTATCGCGAAATTCACAAGGTCTGCACACATATTGTAAAGTACCTATAACAATGCTTTTTCTCTTGTAAAAGTGAAGCATGAAAATTGGACATTTACTATACCCAAACCCAAGGCTAAAGACTCCGCTTTCCGCTTCTATTAAAATTTATTCTCACGTAGGTTGGTGCAATGCAATTATGAATGGGTTACTCAACTGCATGCCGATATGAGCGGTGCTGACCTGTCTCGCAATATTAACAGGGGTCATGAGTTAATACCATGACATGACAAATCCTTAGGTTTTCCTCACAACATCAACAATTGTGGGACTTACTACTAGACGTCATTGTAATGTGAAGTAAATAATAAAATGATGACACTGTTGTCATTAGTCAGCGTTTGGGTGGTTCACTAATATCATATTTGAATGTTCCTATAATGCTAGGGCACATTATCTCTTATGGATGGATAGCGAGGTAAGGTTGTTTATTTCTTCTTATTCCATAGCTCTACATTAAACTTTTTGAAATTATACAACGAAAAATAGAAGGCATCTGAAGCTTTTAAAGATTTTGAAGTAGAAACATTAAGGGAGACGTAAATCCAGACTAATCCATACTAATATTATAAATGTGAAAGTGTGTTTGTTTGTTTGTTTATTTATTTGTTTGTTTGTCCGTCTTTCACGTCAAAACGGAGCAACGGATCGACGAGATTTTCGGTATGGAGATAATTTGAGAGCTGGAGAGTAACATAGGCTACTTTTTATCCAGGAAAATTATAAAATAAAAATGGTAATTTTGTATAGAAAACCGTTAAACTGTCATACTTCACACAACTGTCATTTCTTAGCCGCTTCCAAAGAGAAGGTATGTCAAAGAGCATGTAATCACTGACATTTTTGCCGCTTAGGATTTCTTTTTTTTTTAATAAATGACATTGTGTCAGGCAGTTGATACGAAGTTCGTGTCCATTAAAATTTATATGGCAAAACAACGTTGCCGGGTCAGCTAGTTACCTATATTTTGAATTGAATGATATGCATTACGTTTAAAAATTATTGTCGTTTGTTTGTATCATTAATTATTAAAAAAAACAAGTAATTATTCGTGATATTACGCTTATCGTAATTTGATATCTTCTTTCAAAAACGTTTATTAATACTCTGATATAACATCTCGTCCAGATTTCAAGATAAGATTGGATGTTAATTGATAAAAAGTGATAAATATAAAAATGAATACTGAGATCACATTAAACGTTACTTTTAAAATTACCTAAGCCAACGGCTAACCTTTTTGGCCAAGGCAGATAAGAACTAATTGAATTAACAACCGTTGTATCTAAAGAAATTGTGAAGACATTCATTCAAGTTTCTGTTTTATGTCTGGTTTTTTTTTAACCGCAGACCATTTCGAGACAAAATAATTAATGGTAAATAGAACTCTTTCACAGTTTCTGCTACATCATTACAATTTTGTTCACAATCAAGACAAGTACATCAATGGTATACTTCCATACAGTTTCTGCATCATCATCTAGCCTTCAGTTGCCAGTCAATGTTGCAACAATGTCATCGAGACAAGCTGTTAACCAAATTGCCAGTGCCGCCTACGACACATTGTCGCTTTTCAATTAGGACACACGTGCGCGAACTTACAATTTTCTAGAACTACCTAAGTAAGCCATCAAATCAATGGTGCTGCATAATAAAATATTGCAGCCAACGGAATTCCGGTACTACTTCTTGTACTAGAATAAGTTTTATGACAAACTTTTTTGTTGAACTTATTGTCCTGTCACCCAAACCAAGCCTGTTTGTAGAATTTCAGCTCAATCGCACACTGGGAAGTGGGCCTAATTTAGCTTGCAAGATTTGACCCGAACGGACATACCTACATACACTGCAACTTAAATAAAAGCTTGTAAAATAGTCTCGACTGGGCAAGTTGGAGCCTAGTTTTCTAGTATTAAATGCAAGGTATCTTTTAAAACAATAACTAAGCGTTTCAAGATAGATATCGTGAGATAGATGATGTGTTAAGAGAATAATTTCAAAAAAACAAAGCAAAGAGGAAATGGATTTATGACAGCGTGGGACCCTGTCGATCTGAGATCTTGTTTGTATGGCTTTTAGCAGCAATCAGTGTCGGGTCGGGTCTGGTTTCAAGATGGAAAACCCAGCTTTGTAGCTTTCGTCTACAAAAGCTAGGATATTGACAAATTCCAATATCTTCTAGTGCATAGATGATAGTATCTTTCTTGGGTTTCTTAAAATTTGGAGAAAAAATATTTGGAAATTAACAGAAAGATTCTCCTTCAATTCAGTTTTGATTTCTAAATACGATAAAAATGCTACAATCTACAAATTAAGTATCTTTATTATTCAAATCTGTATCATCAAAGCTATCAAAATCACGCTAGGTCAACTTGTTATTATAATAGTTGTCTATTCAATCCATTCATCATCTAGATAGCACACTGCACTTTAGGAGATTATATCAAAACACATGCGCACACACACTCAAACCATACTCAAACACACACACTGTAGCGATTAATGGGGCACTCTATGCAAATCCGTGTTAACATAAACTTTCACGTCATGTCGATCACCATCAAACGTGTCATACTCTTCACCAATGTGAGAAAGCCACTATGCATTTAGACATTAAATAAGTTCAATTGTCTTAAAACATCTGGCAAAGCACGACAGTACATCGCACTTAAACCGACAAAACCACCGAGTCCTAATCACCTAAAATGAAACACTTCACTGATTTCACAAACTACGACACCATAACTAAACTAAACTTTTTATAAACACAAAAAGTTCGAAAAAATAAAACGGCCGATCAGACGACACCCGCGGCCCACCGACTCAAACAAACTTGTCCGCGGTCCGCGACGCGAACCCAACGTCGTGCGCGAGACAGGTGATCATGCGTTTCTTTCTAAAAAGCAATCGAATCAAATACCCACGACCTCACTTAAACCCAGCAACTATAAACCGTTTTGTAAAACGGTCGCATTATACTGCCAAGGAAATATCCTGCACGCGTGAAAGACGACAACAAGCGTGTACAAAGGAAAGAGATAATCGCGCAAGTTGAAAAGGGACGACAGCACACGCAAAAAGATTATCTTTCGTCACGTGCACCAATCATGTTGGACAAAACTTTTAAAACGTACCTTACGCCCATGCAACAAGTTCTATTTTGTTTTCTTTTTACAATTTTGATAGAATGCTGACAGTACGGTTTGCCGCGATTTTCGAACACATTCGACCAGTTATGAAAAAATTACAATACAAATACAGCACGTAATCAAAAAGTTGCTATTAAACTTAGTACTTACCTCACTGACAAAATCGTGGGTTTCCTATCGACGACGGTTTTATTTTCATTAGCGTTTGTCCATACATCGTTGTTGTTGATGTTTTTGGTTAATTTCAATTTCTTCTCAACAACTTTCGGTTTCAAAGATGGCGGTAGAATACTCGGCGTATCAGGCGTGGGCGGTGCGTGGGACTTTTTCACAATTTGCAAGACCACCTGTGGACTCTTCAGGTCATGTTTGGTGTCCTTTGGGGTTATGGGAGTGGGTTGTTCCTGTGTGGGGGCGGCGAGTCGCCTGTCGGGCCTTTTCGGGTTAAGGATTAATTTATCGGGCCTTTTTGGTAACGGCTTATTAGGGTCGGTGCGTTTTAACTTGGTCCTTGATGTGGATTCCGTCAGGGTTGCTGTGAAAAACAATATTAAGTGAAAGATACTTTAAGATACGAGAGCCCATATTGGAGTAGTTTAGCTCATTATTATAATAATATTTACCCTACTACAAATATGTAGGTAATATAATCTCATTAAATTTGTACACCCATCATGTGTAGGTACTTAACCTAAATAGTTAAGTAAGTAATTATAGCTCTAACGACATCAAATTCAAAAAAATATGTATAGCTACAAAATCTTTGTATTCATTTACCAAAATATGGAATGGAAACTTTTCCTATCAAAATATTTTTGTTTTGTCATCTTACCAGTCCTAGGCCTATTCCTAGTGATAGGTTTAGTCTCCGCGCTGCCTATCTTGGTGGTTTCGGTGGCCTCTGTGGCGGCCGGCACCGCCTTGCTGCGCGAGCTGAAGGTAGCCCTGAAGAAGTTGGCTGAGAAAGCCCTGCTTCGAAGCTGGGAGCTCGAGGTGTGAGGGTGCCTGTGAAGGTAGGATGTTGGTAGAAAGATGATGAGTTATAAGGACTATATACATATATCGAAACCAAAGGTGCTAATTATTTATTGCACATACAGCAAAAGGCGTCAGAAGAAATAATGTAAAGGAGAGCTGTTATGGTCATTAATTTCAGAAATTAATGACAACTTTAATGGACATATTTTTATTAAGAAATTATATTTTTTTTTTTATTTTATTGGATAAGAGAAATACCTTTAGCACTATATTATACACATTAATGAGAAGCATTATGATTTTTCAAAGGCCAACATAGTTTCCACTAAGAGAAAATTAATGCAAAACAAAAAGTTGAGTATACCTACACTAGACAATTTAACGAATTATTAACTGAGCTAAAAACTTTTTACAAGCAAACCGTTGGACAATCAACAATAGTCAAATGGTATAAAGAATGACACGGTGATTTGTTACATTACACTTTTTAAACTTATGCAAACTAAGGAAAAAAATATCAATTTGTTGATAGTTCTTATCATAAGAACTACAAGCTCTAACAGAGAAGCGATTTTTGCCATAATTGGTGCGACAAAAAGGCGGAGCAAAGGTTTTCGAAGATCTCAAGCAAATTTTTTCAAAATATCTTACTGGTAAGATAAATCGATTCAACAATATTGTTTAAGATTTTGAAAATAAAGAATTGATCACGTTGTTCTCTTCGCAGCCACAAGGGTGTATCATGTCCGTACTAAAATTAGAGTATTTATATTTCATGCGTGTGATGAACTTATTCTGGATACGTTCAATAGAGTCACTTCTGATACTGTGGATTCCAAGCTGTTGATGCGTATTCCAATACAGATCTTACAAATGCATTATACAATAATACCAGAGTGCTCGGATTTTTAAAATCAGTACCCTGTCGAAAGATAAGCCCCAACATTCTATAGGCCTTAGCTGAGCAGTTATTTTATTGATTTGCGAGGTAAAATGTAGTTCGCTGTCAAGGAGAACTCCCAGGTCACGTATCTCGGTTCTCGGTCACTGTGTGAAGATTATTATTCAAAAGATTATAACTATAAATTTATGGGACATTTTTTCCTGCTGCATGTTATTACCTATGTCACTGTGACATTTATCTACATTTAATTTTAATTTATTATCCAAACAATACTGAGCAAGACGATCTAAATCTTCCTAAAGTAAATGACAATCAGAGAGGGTTTTAATTTCACGAAAATATTTTGTGTCATTAGTATAGAGTAATATTTTTGAATTTTGGAGAACAATAATAATGGACCGAGGTGCGAACCCTGAGGTACCCCTGTCGTTATAGGTACATAAGTAGAGGTGAAAACCTTTACTGCAACAGCTTGGCTACGGACACGAAGGTAAGATGTAAGCCATCTGAGGAGATCGCCGTGTATCGTGTAAGTATGAAAATATTGAAAATAAAGTTGGTAAGTATTAGAAAAAATCGACCGTGCGAATGCTCTAACCACTGACTTTCTAACAGTGACTCCGTAGCTCAGTGGTTAGAGCATTCGCCCGGACAGTGAAAGGTCGTGGGTTCAAGCACAGAATAATAATATGTTCAAGTTCCATCGGAGCTAGTTGTGAGACGGGTCGTTTTTTTTATACTTCATTTTCAATATTTTGAATAATAAAAATTGCATTGAGAATGCAAAAAATTTAAAATAATTTAAGAGTATGATTTAAAATAATAAATAGTGCCAATCGGGAGGTGTTATTGTTGATCGAAGGCCAATACTTGTATGTTACACGATTCGAATTTCTAAGAGAATTTTTTTTTCATAAATTTTCTCTTAGAAATTCAACTCCTAGATTGTTTTTGTAGAAGTCTGTCCAAACTCCACTAAGTTATCTGTGTTGTTTATTGTTTTAAATAGTAAAGTAGACATCTTAATTCGCCTTTTATTCATTAAAAAAATCAAAAAGGAATATTAGGGGACACCCGGGTTTGAACCGGGGACCTCTCGATCTGCAGTCGAATGCTCTACCACTGAGCTATATCCCCGATGTGAGGAGTGGCGAAAATAACGTACACTTGCTTCGTGCTGTGACGACACCAACGCAAATCTACAGACGAGTTTATTAATCCGTCTCGAGTTTCAGAGATGGCGCTGATCAAGTACACAAGCTGTACTAAAATCAAAGTCGTAGAAATCATCTAGATTTTTTGAAAAGATATAGAATTTAATAGTTCTTAACTGTTTTGAAACTTTTGAAGGAAGAGGGAGTGAAAATAGAAACATTGTAATGTTTAACTCTACGAAATCTATTATTTATTGAAATGTGTAAAACTTACTGTAGTTTGTTGTTATGAGGCACCACTGGCCCCCTCTGTTGCATAACCTCCTCGATCTAGAACAAAAATAATAATACATTAACATTATGTTCCTAACCTAAATAATATTTCAAAGAAAACTTAATAAACAATGTCAATTTTCATATCACTTTCAGGATAAAAGGAATCAAAAAGTTTACATATTACATAATATAATTATATTTTGTAAGAGATCGTTTTAGCTAAGTAAATAATTGTTTTGTTTAGGTTTAATGTTAATGGTTTAGGTATAATCCAAGACACCTACGTTTTCACTATTCATTGCCACTAGACACCCAAATTCATTTTTCACATTTGTAGTTTCAGTTTTACTAATAATATTACTAATGCAAATCACTTTCTTTGCATCAATTTAATGCAAAAAAATGCAACAGACATTGATGAACAAGAAACAACAAGTAGCATGTATGTATCAATCTGGCCATAAATTATCCTATCTTTGAATGACATGATTAGAGATATCGATAAAGATAATATTATTGTAAACGCTACCATTATAAACTTGTACTCCCTCGTACGACGAACGCCGGTCCACATTTTTATGAATAAATAATTAATTTAAAAGCTATCAACTTATTTGGCTCTTAACTTTAATTTACTCTTTGTCACTCTTTGTCAACAACAAGTCAACAAAGATTAAATGAGTTTGACAGCACGTCAAAACAGGTTTTTTTGTTTTAAATATTTTTATGAATATTTATTAAGTTTTTATTCCTCATAATACTATAAAAATTGTGTAAGTTTCATAAACTTATTTTCACTTCTCATGCTCGTAAAGTTCGTGTTTATGTTGGGTATAGTATAGGCTGCATAAAATCGCTTTTTATGCTCTAGTGCATAAAGTAAAAGACAAAGGTCGTAATTTCATTCTGTTTCTTCAATTTTGTACATAATCCATGTTAAATTACTTACTAAATTAATAAAACTAGGCAAAATTAATGAGTTTTGTAAGAAATAAGTATTTCAAGAGCATTATGGACTACGATCTATGCTAAAGTCACTGTGCTGCCACTGCTACGTATAAAAAAAAAGAAAGTCTTCCCGCCAATATGACAAAGTCTTTATTTTTTCTTTTTTGCAATATTGTTATTTATTTTCCTCACACTCGAAGTGAAAAGCAGAGTGTATAACTCGAAAATAAAACCCATTTTACCCTCGAATTGACTATCCAACGTCTCGGGTAAAATGGTACGTTTTATGCACTTGTTGTACAATCTACTAATAAACTATGGTTTGTTTACTAATCTTTCACGCACTATCGTATTATCATACAATACAACAGTTATTTACATGAAGCTCGACTTAATACTCTGAGGTAACTGGAGTTCTCAACCTGAATAAAAAAGTGTACCCAGCAAATTTGACATTTATGTATGTAGTGGCTGTCAGTTGTCTCATATGACCATACGTTTTTAAATGTAGGTGAGACGGAAGACAGCCACTGTGTAATTTTTGGGGACAAAAAAGTGTTAGTACTGCACTCTCCAGTTACCCAGTATTAAGTCGAGCTTCACGGTTATTTACGTAACTACTTATAATAGATGATCCCGAATTATCAGATGCTTTTCATCCTGATGAAAGGTTCCTGTGGGATAGTGTAGTAAACAAAATTATAGTCCTCGATACTATAGTTTTCCAATAGTATAAGTAATCCCATTTAAGAACAATCTTGAATTTTCGTATTTTCTAGGTCTCTTCGAAAAGAAAAAGTGTCGTGGCAAAATCATAAAATCGAGTTTTTGAAACTATAAGAATCTAGATAAAGGTATGAAGAAATATATACCTATATTACTTAAATACCTATCTTATCACCAGATTTGTAACAACTATAGGACGGTTACCGTCCTATAGTTTTAAATCAAAAAGTCCATACTTTTTCCGTATCTGCCGCGCTGTCTATAGTCTGTATGACACTGTATGTAGATCTGCGCCCTGATTCACAAAGCGTCGGAAACGTTCCCGACAGCGAAATGTATGCACTGTCTCTGTCCCACACTATCTATACTAATATTATAAAGAGGAAAGATTTGTATTTTTGTATGTAACGAATAAACTCAAAAAGTACTGGACCGATTTCGAAAATTCGAATCTTTCACCGTTAGAAAGCTACAGTCTTCCTGAGTGACATAGGCTATATTTTATCCCGATATTCCCACGGGAACGACTACCATGCGGATAAAACCGCGAGGATCCGCTAGTAGAATAGATAAAGACAAAGCACATAATCCGAATCCGATTCCGTTTCCGACGGTTTGTGAATCAGAGGGCTGATGTAGATCTTTCAAACTACGCAACGGACTTTAGTGTGGTTTATATTTAAGTAAGTACTTAAATGTTATTGAAGATTAAGGTTTACTATTAGTACATTGCATTCGTGCGAAGCCTAGGGCGGTCCGCTAGTTTTAAAACTTTAAAAAAATTACCTTCTTGTTCTGTCGAACAAACTGAAGAACACCCATGTTAACTCACGGTTTAATTTCAATAAGTTGCCTAATGTGAGGCATGTTGCAAACAACGACACTTTATGAACAACAAACATTAAATGACACCGCACTTTAAGGTGTGCTGAATTCGCAAATTTCGCGCGGTGCAAGTTATGTGAGGAAGCGGAGGTATTTAATAGACACTCATTATTTATATTTTTTGGAGCTGCTTGTTTGTCTATAAAATGGATTTTGTTGTTTGAGGCACAAACAATACAAAATTGCAAAACATAAGCACATTTTGTTTCTTCCGAAGAAAAAAATGTATGTTTTGCAATTTTTTACGCTAGATAGGACACTTCTAGTTGCTTCTAGAAGTCTCGTTTTGTTTTAAGTGCAAAACTACTGCCCCTTTATGTTTAAAAGGTAAAAGTTACTTTGGTCTTGCGCTGGAGGGCTGATTGTGTGTGAAAATGTGTGTAGACAAGTTATGAATATCAGGACAGGTAGTTCTGCATAGAGCTTACCAATAACTTTTTTTGTAATAAAACAATGCTTTTCTAGTCTATGGGTAGTCTTTATTTATTGGTTGCCCCCATGAAGTTTGACTTAATACTCTGAGGTAACTGGAGCTCTCACCCTGAATAAAAAAGTGTCGCCAGCAAATTTGACATTTATGTATGTAGTGGCAGGTAGTGGCTGTCAGTTGTCTCGTATGACCATACGTATTTTTTTAAAGTGTAGGTGAGACGGAAGACAGCCACTGTGTTATTTGTGGTATTCAAAAAATTGTTCGTACTGCACTCTCCAGTTACCTCAGTATTAAGTTGAGCTTCATGGTTGCCCCCTAAAAAAAATCAGCTGTTCCATTAAGTACTAATTTTCAAATCAACTCGATTAAAATGTATGGAACAGCTGATTTTTTTTCTCGATTTCAGAGTTGTTCCTATAGTAAAAGTTGTTTGTATTGACGAGTACTTCAAGTAATTTTCGGGAAGTCAACAAGTAAAATTTCACGGTGTATAGGTACTTCTATGGTGGATTCGACATGAAGCGAAAGTCTGTAACTTGTACCACACCTCAGCCGTCCCACACACCTCAAGACACCCTTCGACATCGACGGAAACAAAAAGACGCTAATTCAGTCGTTGAACCTGACTGCAGTGATATCATTAGCAATGGGTGTTCTCATTAATATTATTCAAATGATTTTAATACAACTGACACATCGAACATCTTATAACAAGGTACAGATCGCGCCAAACTTCTAGTCCGCTCTGAAGTTGCTTCGCGCAGATTGTACAGTCAGGTATAAATATTTATGTCCGCTTATTTTTATTCTGATTTAAAAAAGCTAAAAGGTTAAAATTGATAATAATTTTAATCAATAAAAACAGTAGCTGATACCTATATTTTGCTATGTAAGTACAATCTGCGCGAAGCAACTTCAGAGCGGACTAGAAGTTTGGCGCGACCTATAGCACAGTAAATATAATAATATATTATGCTATATAGGTAGGTACGTCGCCAGCTTGCTAGAGAAAGCGTAGGTGGATAAGACAGTATTTAAGGTAGATATCTATTTGTCTGCTGCATTCTGTTACGAGATAAGATGGCGCAATAGATTGTGAATGTTAAGCAACCTTTCACAGTGGTCGGATATCAAATGGGTGACCGAATTTTCCTTCAAATAACCTATCTAGACGTTTTGTTCCTAACTGCTTTACCGCATAACCACAGGCACAAGATGGGTTAGGACTACTTAGGACCCTTCATAGAGATACCCTTGATACCCTTGATATAGTTCATCTTTTCAAGAAATAAATAAACATTAAAATGTTTCTAAGAAATTATCAAAAATCATTTTTTTCTTTACATATTCTTTTCTTGTTATTTAAACTTTTTCATGTCTCATATTCTGAAAGTAACTCCTAACTTGCCTAAAATGGGGGTTGAAAGTGGTATGTGGCGGCCCTAGGGCCGTTATGAAATTTAAAAAAGGAATAGGAGGGGAAATTTCAAAATCTGTAATAGCATCTACACACGTTCCGATCCGACAGCCGATTTGGTCTGCTCCCAGACCAAATCTACGCTACACACGTTCCGATTTTCTGGGAGCAGACCGAATCGGATCGGAGGTCGGATAGGAACGTGTGTAGAGTCTTATCTCTTTGGACATTTTATTTAGCAAAAGTATACAGGCAAAGGTACAGAAGCCTACACAGCCATGTTTTGCTATCATATAAAATAATTAATATCGTAGAATTATTATTAATATCTAAAACATTGTTTTTTTTAAAGAATGCGTTTTTAGAAACAGATTAAACCGAATAAATTATTTGTAACATAAAAAATCAGGCTATTAATTTTATGGAATTGCATAGAGTACGGGTCAAACACCAAACAAGACTGCATGGACTTAGTTTCCCTTGCCTTCCTTAAAACAGAGAAAATGAACAAAAAAGTTAGTCTTTCGAAAATTCCGCGGCCATAGGAAAAATATTTTTTAGATTATTTCTGTTTATTTTTACTTTCCTCATATTCAAAATGAAAAGTAGAGTGTTAACTTCGGGCGTATGGACCCATAACAGTCTCGAACTATCGGCGCCCTCACTTCGTTCGTGCGCCAAAACACTCGACTGTTATGGGTGCCATACAGCCCTTACTAAACAATCTACTATTACTTTTTTGCATTCACAATGCAATTTTTATTATTGAAAAATTGAAATCGCTCAGTCGTTAGAGCAGTCGCCCGTAAGTATAGCGAAAGGATGTGCGTCAAGTTAGAAACCTCTATTTTTTCAAGTATTTATTTATTTAAAACTTGTACCCTTTTCCCTTTAATCGCCATTGCAAGAAACGTCATGTTAGCAGCCCACTTAGAGACCGTAATATCTCGGCTTGTACGCACTCCCATTGAAATTTTGCATAAACGAATCACTATTTATACAGTATTTTTTTAAATAAAAATCACATTGATAGGAACGAACTGTATTTCTTAAGGTGCCTGCTAACTTGACAGTAATCTGTGACTTGACGTTAAGTTAGCAGCCTCACCAAGATACTCAAATATCTTTTGAATCAAAGTATCACTATTTATTTAATATACATCACTATTTAGCACTATTTATACAGTATTTTTTGACATAATCAAAACCATCTAATTCTGTTGTGAGGCTGCTAGCTTGACGCACATGCGGAAGGTCGTGGGTAAAAGTCCCATCGGAGCTGGTTGTGAGTACTTGTGAGACGGGTAGATTTTTAATAAATACTTTATTTTCAATACACCGCCTCTGTGGTCTAGTGGTTCATACCACCGATTTCAGACCAAGAGGTCCCGGGTTCGATTCCCAGTGGGGGTACATATTGTATTCGGTTTGGTTGGTGGTAGGACTTGTTCTTAGTCCGCCTGGCTAGCTACCACCACCTTATCTAAGTCTGACGCCATAACAATGATGTTTTCAGCATTATTGTGTTCCGGCAGTTAAGAGATAAGATAGCCAGTTCCTCATGATTGAGGATTCCGGGAGTAGTACGCTTCTACCTGCAGCCTTATCACCACTTATCATCAGGTGTGATTGTGATGAAGGCAAAGTGCTACCCCGTTGAGGATAAAAAAAAGCTTTTCTTAATAAAAAAATACTTACATTCTTTTTTATTTTAAGAAAAGAACATTGTTCTTTTATGTAACATGGTTAATTGACCATATTTACATAAAAGATCGTAAAGCCAAATAGGTCGCATACGCATGACTTCATTTTGCAGACTGCAAGCATCAATATCTGCAAGCGATATCAAATTAATTCCTAGCCTTAAAAACACGCAAAATCAACTCATATTCCGTTGATATAAGATTTATTTACAATGTGAGATGACGACTGGATTGCCTAATGTGACGCAAGCGCAGGGCAATAAACTGCATGGGCTGATTGAATATCAATACCGTATGTAAACAGATTTTGCAATTTCACTGATGGCGATTAAATTATTACTATAATACTAAAAGATATAAGTAGTATAAGTATATTCTGTCTGTGGTACTATGTAAGGCATGGGTAAGGCACGCCAGCGCTTTTTGACGTTTTTTCACGCCCGACGCCAAGTTGGAAATCTTGTTGACATGCATTTTCGCTACCTAGTGAGGGGACATTTTTAATAATTAGGTATTTAGTTTATTTTTGCAATGAGCGATTTTCTGAGAGGCCATTTAAAAAAAAAAGCTTCCAATTGCTTTACTAGATGGCGTTGAATAAGTATGTACATGTCTATGGTATATTTTGGTATGAAACAAATTTAAATTAATTACTTTTTAAAAACCCAAAGGAAACTAATAATATATTAAATAAGTACTACTGTGAGAAACAGAAACGAAAAAGGTAAATTTAAAGATTTAGGTAAATAAATAACATCTGTCTGACGTTCCGTTTTACGTAAAAAAGTCGCGTCAAGGTAAAATTTATAACGTTCCGTTCCTTCTTATAGCATCTACACACGTTCCGATCCGACCGCCGATTTGGTCTGCTCCAGACCAAATCTGGACGTGTGTAGCGTAGTCGTCCGACCATAATTATTATTATTCGTGTTTGACGCGGTCGGCCGGATTTGGTTCGCACGAACTTCACTTCCTACCAAATCGGACCGTGTGTAGGCTTCCGACCGGACCAACTTGGCAGTGTTGACAATTTTGGAGGTTTTCCCCTAGATTTAGGGAGAAAATATGTAAAAGCGGAAATATTTAAAGCAGGTAAATTACTTTTAAGGGATTTTCAGAGGATTCAATTTAATGCTCGTTCATGAGTTTTACGTAGGACTGAACGAACGAAAGGTTTAAATATGGCCATTTATGAAAAGATTCTATTTATCTATTTGTTTTTTTAGAATATTTTGTTTAAAAACTAGCAATTTGTCGTAAAACTAAATATAAATAAAAAGGGCCTAACACCTTATCAATAAGTGCTGCTTTTAGTAAATATTTAGCATGTTTAGTATTTTAATGAAAATAACAGAAAATTAAAAAATAATGAAATTGTTTTTTTTATAGTAATAAAACATTAAAAACAGAAAATATTTTTCTTTTTAATTTATTTATTGCAAGCAAATTGATGTTTTCAGTATTTATAAATAATAATAATATTGGGAGATTAGCAGTGGCTGGCAACACTGCAACAACGGCTAGAGGTCGGCCAGACCAAATCGGAACGTGTGTAGCGCCGACCGATTTGGTCTGGCAGATTTGGTTTGAACGTGTGTAGGCGCGGATCAGATCTGCAGTGAAGTTCGCCCGCACCAAATCGGCGGTCGGATAGGAGCGTGTGTAGCGGCTATTACTGCATAGGTGGGACAGCGCCATCTAGTGACTGAGCTTTCAGAAAATCGCCCATTTAAAAAATGATAATATCTAACTTTAGTTGTCAGTGGCGTCTGGCGTCTCAGCCACGCGACCGTTTTGCAACTAAAGTTCTCAATGGCGTTCAAAAGGTAGGTAAAGGTAAACTAGGTTTTGTTTGCCCGCGACTTCACTCGCGTTAACTCCAGTTACCTAGGTAGATAACAAAATAAAAAATAAATAAAATAAAGATCAAAAGTAAGATTTCGGGCCGGGCGGCGCAGTCTGCTCGCTGAGACCTTTGTAACGGTATCTGAACTATATTTGCTTGCAACACAGGGTGGTTTTAAAGGATCGCTCTAACACAATTAATAAATAGATATAGAGATAAGACGAGGTCAGCCCCTGTAGACAAGTGGCTTTCTATTAGCGAATTCGCCAGTCGAATAGAAAGAAAATGTATGGGATTGACATTAGCGGTCTAGTCTAGGTCACTTGTCTAGGGGGGCTGATCATGTTCACTGAGGCAGGTTTCGTGGTTTCCGACCCAGGAAACATTAATGTAAGTAATAGGTACGCTTTATGCTAGCTAGATTGGCTGGATAGATCGATGCGCTTTATTATGCTAGATTGGCTGGATAGATCAACCAGCTAACAACACCGAATGCTAATCAAACCAAACAAGAAACATCAATTGAACGCGCCACCTGGCACCTCCCCGCCCGGAGCGGCCGGCGCGGGCGCAGTAGATATAACCAACCTTGCAAATGACAAATGAAATGACAGTCACAGCTGGTGATATTTGAGGAATGAGAAAACAATAAGAGACATGTCAATTCGCAATTTCGACTGCTAGCCGTTGACACATATCGGTGACACCTGGATAGGTCCGTCAACCAGGGGGCCAATTCTGTTAACGTTAAATCATAATCGTGTCTCAATCGTGTTTCAATTGTAGTTCAATTGTAGTGCTTTTTAACCAACTTCAAAAAAAGGAGGAGGTTATCAATTCGACTGTTTATTTTTTTTACACACTAGTTACAAGAAATGTGTACCTACCTACTTTTTTCACCATACTACTGATGGTCACACCACACACTACATTCACATCACATCAATTGTCATAATTCTTGTAACTAATTGAAACACGATTGAGACACGATTATGACTTAACCTTAGCTGGCTTGGCCCCCAGCTTCATTGCCATGCCACGAACTCATCTTTAGGACTCAAAAACTACCTAGCTATACAAAATTATCGGAATGACACAATAAACATTTCAAATTAATTTTACTTTTATAGGACAGATTTGAGCAGGGCAGGAGTGAGAAGAACATTTTAAAGAATATGCAATCGCGCAATTTCAACTACCCAGGCACCTCTGGACTGCATATATCAACCTAACAACCAGTAACAGCTTGAATGACAATCACACAACAAACATTGCTTGAGCGCCGGCGCAGTAGGTAGCCCACCTTGACGTGACAAACAGACAGACACAGCTGGTGATATTTGTGCCAGCCTGCGCCCACGCACCGCGCGGCCAAATCTTGATCGATATCTACAGATATTGTTGTGATTGCATCTGTTTGATTTGACTATTATAATTACTGTAAGTAGGTTACGATTGATGACATTTGTAATTTGGCATAATAGCAAGAGGGACTAGTATTTTTCTGACCTTTACACATAAAATTATAGCATACTTACTTACTTACTTAATTATAATTTTATTGTTTGACGACCGATTTGGCGCAGGGGTCAACTACCTGCCTTCTGCGCCAGAGGTCTTGGGTTCGATTCCCGAACAAGACAAATATTTGTGTGCATGAACATGTCTATTTGTCTTGGTCTGGGTGTTTTCTATGTAAGTATAATTTACAAACAAAAAGTATTTAGTTTCTTAAGAAATTAACTACGGGCTTAGATAATTGGTGTGATTGGAAAAAAATATTTACTATTATTATTTATTTATTATTATGGGTGGCAGGACTTGTTCAAAGACCGCCTGGCTAGCTACCACCATCTTATCTAAGTCTGACGCCGCCGTAGCCATGGTGTTTTCAGCATTATTTTGTTCCGGCAGTTAGAGATAAGATAGCTAGTTCCTCAGTGATTGAGGATTCCGAGAGTAGTGCGCTTACACCTTCAGTCTTAGTGTGATGATAGTGCTACCCCGTTGTCGATAAAACAAAATGTAAAAAACGGATTGTCTCAAGGAGGCAATATCCAAAAAACGTATAACAAGTCATTGGTACTATATTTAACATTTTCCATTTATTTTTCAATTTGAAGACTTACCCAGCTAAAGATTTAGGTAAATATAGTATTCTTTCCCACCTCAATTTTTCTTAAATGTAAACTGTTTTATTTTTATTTTCTTGTCATATTTATCAAACTGATTATTATGGTTTTGTATGCTTATCAAGGTTATCTATCAGTGGTAAATAAATTCAAGAATGTGGAATGATTTATCGATGTCGTATATTTAGATTTCGTTCAATTTTCCTTTTGCATGAGTACTAAGTTTTTTTGTGCAGTGACAAATGGGGAAAATATTTCAAAACCAATTTTAGTATCTTAACCTATTTAATAGACTAATTTAGCTTAATATTATTTGTGTAAGATAAGAGCGCCTATGTTATATTATCACACCTGTGGGTCTTATAATATTGTGCAGGTAGCAGATTCGAAAGCCAGGGTCTCAATGTGAGTAGATGCCGGCAAAATTCAGACTTAACCACTTTTAATGAAATATGGCATGATAAATAACTGAATTCCACATGTACGAAGTCGCGGGTTGACCAAGTTATCTTATTAATTACGTAACAGAAAGCGTCTAGGCCTTTTCACTGCCAGACTCCTTGCAGTGTCGGCGTGTCGCAATGCTGACATGCGCGTGCGTACGTGGGTGTAGCGGCTCTGAGACGGCACATTCGGAGAATCTAGGCCTTGCTAAGCCTGTCTGTACACCAGTACACCTGCGTCCCAGGTAAATATACTTATACCTAGTTACAAATAAAACAAAAAGTTTGGACTTGAGAACTTCGATCAAAACGGAAAAAAATGGTTACGAATGTTACGATCTTACATTATAAATGACAAGAAGCGTTCCAAGTTTGAAATACCATAATATTTGGTATTATTGACACTGTCAAAATAATCTACTTAAAATTATACTCTCAAGTGGGCTTATGAGGCTTGGACATATCTGTCACTCCAAGTATGTATCTAGAACTAGGTGTTATTGTTGATCCAAGCTTGAGAAGCGTCATCGGTTTCAAATAAAAAATTAAAATACCTACTTGTTAGTTACTTATACTTTCTTTTCATTCTTATGCAATTTCTATTAGATTAAAACTAGACAAGACCACTTGAAGGAAAGATTTTTGTAATAGGTATTTTACTTATTTCATTTTAATAACAAAATCTTAGTTTAATTAGCTTATTTTTGCTGAAGGATTTTCTTTGATCCTTTATTTTGTACGTCCATAGTATTTTAAGATCTGTACCCCGAGTGTAAGTTTTTATGTCAAGCAAACGCAAACTATTTCGATTCCGTATTTATGTCAATTTGTATGAAAACTATATACCTAAGCGCGCTACTAGCCGCTAGAGGCGCTAATACAGTTTTCATACAAATTAGGGATGTGAATATTTTTTTTTCTTGCGATAAATCGAAAGATCATATATAAGTTTTGTAACAAAGTATTTTTATTTTAATTTTTTTTGCAATAATTCCAAAGTTATTTCAAAATAAAAATTTGTTTTTGAATCCAGAACCGAAGACACTCTAAAACAGCTCCCGAACAAACACGAGCGCGTGTGACGTCATAATGTTAACTTTCACTCATTGCAGTTTAAACTGACATAAGTCAATGATGTTTGACATAAGTATAGTGTTGGTTGTTCGATAGACTCAAATACATACCTATTGAAATGTCGAACATAAAAAGTTATCGTTCTTGTTTCGTACCCATGTGTACAAATACTACAAAAAGAACTAGACAAAAAATGTTTTTAAATGTTCCCCAAGACCATGAACGTCGGAACAAATGGTTCCAAGCAGTGAACCGTCATAACCCCAAAACAAAATCGATTTTTTTTGTTGTGAAGATCATTACGATGTAAGTATTTCATAACACCATTTTTATTAGGTAAGTAATTATTATTTATCCTAGTGTATAATCAAATAAGTAGAGTTCAGTCAAATTTTTTTTATCTGGACTCCAAAATAAATACACTCTGCTTTTCACTTCGATTGCAAGGAAATAAAACAAGGATTAAGCATATACAAGAAACTTTAATTAATTTTAATTTCAACATTTCGTCAAAATAGCTTAACAAAACACACTCCGCAAACGTGTTTACGTTTTTTTTGGTTCTTCCAAATCATAAAACTTTCGTAGTTATGTGTTGAGATAGATTTTCTTCAACTTAGACAGCAATATCTGTTCAAATACATTTTTCGCACTTCTTTCCATTAAAGTCTCAGGCGAAATCATTATTTGTTCGTCACTATTACTACTCGAAGACATTGTTTAATAACTTTCATATAACTTATTGAATTTTCTACCGCAACACAACAAATTTAGCTACTTATTAGTTTCTAGTTTTGTTTGACTAACTATATAATTAGCTTCCCGCCAC
Source organism: Crambus lathoniellus (assembly GCA_949710035.1). Classification (NCBI taxonomy): domain Eukaryota; kingdom Metazoa; phylum Arthropoda; class Insecta; order Lepidoptera; family Crambidae; genus Crambus; species Crambus lathoniellus. The sequence goes on from OX453317.1 coordinate 22,616,836, forward strand.
CCTTTTTTTTATTTTCCACTATGTGACGTTCGACTAATGGCCTGAGCCGTAATGCCAAGTTATTTAAAATTTTTGCGTTTTATTTTTTTAAGTAAATGTACGCCCTGCATTAATCCTTATTATGAATTTAGATAGTAATTCATAATTATGTCGTAATTAAATTAAGATATAAACCTAAATTTCATAAAAATAATATCACGTAAATGAAGGTGTATTGTGTAGTCTTAAAAGAAGTTACTTTATGCACAAAAGCATAATATCCATTTTATGCAGCCTTACTAGAATAAAAAAATTCAAGTTTAGGTAGTGGTTTTTAACCGACTTCAAAAAAAGTAGGTTCTGTATGGTATGTATGTATGTATGGTTGTCCGCGATTATCTCGCGTTTGGCCGAACCGATTTTGATGTGGTTTTCAGGAAAGTATTTGTTATATTTAGGAGAAGGTTTTAGTATATAAACCGACTTCAAAAAAGGAGGTTCTCAGTTTGATCCGTATACAGGGTTAATTTTTGAACACCATCCAAATTTTTAAGATCGTCTCAGAATCTGTAAGTGAACAACTTTCTCCTCGAAACATGGGTCGAAATATGACATATTTTTTTGAGTTTCATCAAAATCAGCCCACAAAAAAAAAGTTGGCCGCCATCTTGGATTTTTTAATATTTTTAACATTGCGTTGTTGTTTTCTAGTCAAAATAGTACTAGAAATAGAGTTTCATCAAAACCGGCCCACAAAAAAAAGTTTGCCGCCATCTTGGATTTTTAATTATTTTAACATTGCGTTACCAATTTCCTGTCAAAATAGTACCAAAAACCGAGTTTTATCAAAATCAGCCCACAAACAAAAAAGTTGGCCGCCATCTTGGATTTTTAATTATTTTAACATTGCGTTACTCTTTTCCTGTCAAAATAGTACCAAAAACCGAGTTTCATCAAAATCGGCCCACAAACAAAAAAGTAGGCCGCCATCTTGGATTTTAATTTTTTTTTAACATTGCGTTACTCTTTTCTTGACGAAATAGTACCAAAAACCGAGTTTCATCGAAATCAGCCCACAAACAAAAAAGTTAGCCGCCATCTTGGTTTTTTTTAACATTGTGTTTCAGTTTTCTTGTCAAAATAGTACTAAAAATCAAGTTTCATCAAAATTGGCCTACAAAAAAAAATATTGGCCGCCATCTTAGTTTTTTTTTTTAACATTGACGACATTTGACCACCTCCGTGGCCGAGTGGTGTTCGCACCGGTTTTCAAGGTGCCGCTATCTCTAGAGGTCCCGGGTTCGATCCTCGGTCGGGTAAATATTGAAAACGAACTTTTCAATATTTCCTTTTCCATAACACTATTAAGTGCTCAAGCTACTATAATTTGGTATTTTAACAATGTATGTGATGGTGACTAATATTTAATAAAAGAAGCTAAAGCCTAAATGTAAACCTATTAAAAAAAAGTGCTATTTTAAAAAGGACCATGGTTTACCACGTAAACTCTGTGGTACTGTTGGAAAATAGTTTAAACATTGTGACGTCACAGCTAATCGTGGAGCGTTTAGAGTCGGGTGATCTTTTTTCAAATTTCATCAATTTTTAATTGCTTATAATTAATTGAAAAAAAGTTTTTTTTAAGTTTTTCCAATAAATCTCAATATTATTGTTAATAAAGTTTTAAAAAAAAATTTTAAAAATTATATAAATTTTTTTTCACATCACCAATTGACATAAATACGGAATCGAAATAGTTTGCGTTTTTTGACATAAAAACTTACACTTCGGGCACTGAGGTACGTCCCCATACGTAACATTACGATACGTAGGTACAACGTGATACCGCAGTGTAAGATGAATAAACCTCAGTTAATATAGGTATGTTTGCATGATAATTTTCCATAATCACAGATGTCAATCAAAGTTAAGAGACCAAACAAAGCCCACTTTCGGAATATTATTTTGTGCTTTGGGTTTCTGTATGATAGTACCTAAGTAAAAAGTAAATGAAGGACGTACTTAATTATTTTTGCTACCTAATTATGAACGACACGAAATTTTTTTTAAAATCATCATCAGTAGATGCATGACAATGAGACACACTGCAGCTCAAAGGCCTTCGTTTTTTTTTTTGTAGCGACAGTAAAATAATTGTATCTAAGTCCAAACCTTCGTAGAACAGTTCGAATTGATTAACAGTTGCCTACCAAGGAATGTAAAATGTAATGTAAACACTCCTTTAGTTCATAAATTTTGTTTAGCATCGATAAATTTCAACCGGATCTCGTGAGGTAATATCCTGTGAACGTTAATTAATAGCCAGTTATGTTTAAGGTGGTTCGATGAGCTCAGTAGCGCCACCAATGGAAATAAATCATTTACGATTTCTCAAGGGCTTAGAATAAAAGTTTCGGTTATTTTGCGCAAATAGAAGAGTAAAATGCAATTTTTTATTGTTTTTTCATGGCCTCAAATATGAGCATTAAGTTATGAATCTCGATATTGCTAAACGTGGCCACTTTTGGCACTATTGAGATTCACGACTTATTGCGTAAGTTTGAGTTCTTAAAAGTATATTTATAAAATGCATTTTACTCTTTTATTTGCGCGAAATAACCGAAACTTTTAATCTAAGCCTTTAATAAAATGCAATTGATTTATTTCCATTGGTGGCGCTACTGAGCTCATCGAACCACCTTAGGCTAAGCCCGCACAGCGATTAAAATTCGCGCGATTAAAAATCGCGATTTTGTAACTGATGGAATTGTATGCAGGTACACGCACTCGCGATTTAAAAATCGCGCGAATAAAAAATCGCTGTTTGCTGTAAAATAATCGCGCGTCCTAACCCTGCGGAAGGCGCGCCCCTTTTTTGAATATAATATTCTGTCGCTACCTACTGAAAATACAGAAGTATTTTCATTATTTTTAAGTATGTATAATTTTAATGTTTAAACTTCATACATAAATAATAGAAGATTGTAAAACAAGTGCATAAAACGTACCATTTTACCCGAGACGTATATATCCACCCGAGCCGTAGACGAGTGTTGATAGTCAATTCGAGGGTAAAATGGGGTTTATGTACGAGTTATACACTCTGCTTTTCACTTCGAGTGTGAGGAAAATAAATAACAATATTGCAATAAAGAAAAAATAAATACTTTGCCATATTGGCGGGAAGATAAGTTTTTACTATGACGCTACTAACGCACTGACGTCACAAGGATAGCGTCCTGTCCTTGTCTAATTATAATGTTTGAAGTCCTATATCTTTGAAAATATTCAAGATAATTCGAAATAAAAACTTTTTTTGTGTAGCTAATATTTCGAAAAACATTTTAAAGAAATAAAAAAAAATCAGTAAAATACCGTATTGTCAAACCTTGAATCTTACGGCTGACTTACCTACTGGATCCAGTGACTGGCACCGAAATCGATGCCGATTCAGTGCTGGCGTCAGCCCTGGTATGGAGTAAAACAACTGACTACTTAATCCATTATGCACTTAGTGCTACTGGCTTCGTGTAAACCGGCTATTATCAGCTAGACTGAAAAAATATATGGTTTAGGGTATTACCAATGTATAATTATACGTGTTTTTTTTTATTCCCTAGTTTAAACACAACTTAATTTTAACTAGTACTTACAAAGATTTTAGGGGATGAAAGTATCTATCAATACAAACGTGTTCGGAAAAGATCGACGTTTCTGAACGCATCTATAATGTCACGTCAAATTGACATTTAGCTGTCACTTGAAGTTGACAGTGACACTGGATTGAAATTCTCGTGGCAAAAATGTCGGAATAATTTTGCTGAATTTGTTAAAAATCGCTCGCGTTGAATGTGCCTGGCACATCGAGTTTGAATACATCTAAAATTATCTATGTGATCCCGTTTTGTACGACCAAGGTTTTGATGCCATCTCTGGAGTGGCCGGTCGCGGATGCTTTGAAAGATAACCTTTTCTACCACACGCGCATGTTGTCGGGACTGTAAATCATAATAAAAGAGGCTCCCCCGTGTGTGTTATTGTGTATCTATTGTTGAAACGCCCAGTGTCTTGTGAACGCTGTTATTTGTGTTGTGAGTGAGGTCACTAATTGGTAAGGTCTGCAGAAGAAGACGAAGAAAGGACCCAGGGGCGCGCGCGCTCCCTTACACCACCTCTGTCTCCACTGCCCAGGACCACAGACCGTATGTAACCACCTTACTTCACAATATAGATTAAGCGCTGTGTATCGCAGTCCAATTGTTCAGTTACATCCCGGCTGAAACCAAGATTTGTCCGGAGTCTATACTCATGATAGCCTTCCACTGCGCCAATGCTGACTCCGCGGTCTAGGCAGGGGTGTACTGAACATTTTTTGGTAGCCAAGAGCGTAGCTTGAAGGCCTGAGAGGCCCACGCCAAAACTTTGTATTAATCAGTGCCGTTTGATGACCCAGTCTGGTCCGGACTAGATTAATTTGTACTTGTAAATGGTAATTAACTTGCATTTGAAAAGTAAAGGGCATTCCTTTGTTATTGGTTCCATGTCTTGTAATTAATTGTCATGTATTGAAGTTCCAAAATGTAAACAGATACCTTTCTTTGTTCATAATAATTATTATTTAGTTTTGTCAGCAAACTTGAGTTGTGAATATTGACAAGTTTGTTGCTAAAATAATAGCTAATAAAAGGTCAGCTAATAAGTTTGCACTCAATACTTAGTGAAACTTAAATGATTTGGGACATTGTTTACACATTGAAACTCATTGAAACTTGTGCTTTGAAATAATTGAAATTAACTTGTTGTTGTGTAACAGTATGTTGTGTTGATATCCAAGTGAATTTCAATAGTCAGTGAGTTTTGTTGTTTTCTGATAACCTCCAGATATTTAAGAGTTTGTGTCATTATAAATACTTTGTTGTTGTAATATTGGAATTTTGTGGTTAGTAATAACCTCCAAATATTGGAGATTTTGTGTTATAGTGAATATTTTGAATTTGTTGTTTTTGTTGATAAATTTGTGACGTTACAATGACGGCCTCCTCTGCTAAAGCCAAAATACGTTCTGAGTTACGGTGGTTGGCTTCTGCGGTCGCGTTGTTGGATCGACCGGATAGAACGGAGGCCTTGTTGAACAGATACGTAGATCTGCCCATACGTTTGGCTGTTGTTGATGAACAGTATGCCTTATTTTTGGAAAGGACTGTTGAGGCCGATGTGGAAATGCGACAAGAAGTCGATTTGGATGTGGACCAGTGTTATGATTTTGCGGACAGAATTACCCAGGTGGCTCGGCCTTTGCAAGTGGCAAGAGAGAATGAACCGAGCCCGTCCCCGGTCACATCTAAAAGTATGCCCCCTCTCTTTGCTAGATTGGCCCCCTTAGACTTAAGGCGTTTTGCTGGTCGTCTAGAGGACTGGGAGGGCTTTATTAATATTTTTGATAGTCTGGTACATGCCCGGGATGATTTGACCCAGGGCCAGAAGTTAGCTTATTTATTATCCGTGTTGGAAGGGGAGGCCCTTGAATCGGTTCAACATTTGGCCCCCTCGGATGAAAACTACCCTATTGCTAGGGATTTGATTGCCCGTCGGTACCAGAACGTACGACGTCTGGCGGACAACCATGTTGCCGCCATTTTGAATTTACCCCGCGTTGCCAGCGTGATGCACTTGAGAGTGGCTTTGTTGAATCCGCTGTTGGTTGCCTACAACGCATTGAAAAACTTAAAACTCCCAGTGGAGCAGTGGTCGTTTTTGTTACTGCACATTGTCCTGGGAAAGTTGCCGGACTCTGTTAAGGTCCGTTTTGAGCAGCAGTATGGTGGGGATAGTGCGACTTATCTGCCACCCTTCTCGGACCTCTTGACGTTCCTGGAAGGAGAAAGTAGACTGGCAGATAATTCCTCTCTGGCCGGTCCTATGGGACCCGAACGACCTGTGCCACAGAGTAGATCCCCCACCGGACCCCCCCGTAGGGGGCGTATGGCCCCTCGCGCGCCCGGCCGCTATGCCGCCGTCCAGGAGACCGCCCGCTGCTTGTATTGTCGGGAACCAGGTCACAGCACGACCCGTTGTGATAAGTTCCTCGACCAGCGCGTCCAAGGCCGTCGAGCGATCGCGCGACAACGGACATGGTGCTACTCGTGCTTGGGCCTGCACATGCAGCACGAATGTACCCAAGCGCACCCATGCCGCTTTTGTAAGGGCAACCACCATCCCCTCCTCTGCATGAACAGCCCAGAGGGCGGCGGAGCGCCGCAGCGCGTCGCTGCAGGATCACCGCGTATGGGTGGGGGTCTCGGACCCCCCGCGGTGTTTGAATCCCGCAGCAGTTCTAGTGGCCACCAGAGTGGCCCCAGACGCTCTCCGCCACGTTTGGACCCTCAAACGGGCGGGGGTCCCAGGGACCCCCCCATGGGAAACCGATCCCCAAGGATGGGGATGAGTTACGCGAGCGTTGCCGGAGGTCGTAGAGGCCCCCCGCGACGTTTGGAGCCTCGCACGGGCGGGGGTCCCACGGACCCCCCCATGGGAAACCGATCCCCAAGGATGGGGATGAGTTATGCGGGCGTTGCCGGAGGTCGTAGAGGCCCCCCGCGACGTTTTGAGCCTCGCACGGGCGGGGGTCCCACGGACCCCCCCATGGGAAATCGGTCCCCAACTAGGGGGTTCGATTTTGCGAGCGTTGCGGGAGGTCGTAGAAGCCCCCCGCAACGTGTTGAGCCTCGCACAGCCGGGGGTCCCCGGGACCCCCCCTCTGAAAATCGGTCACCGTGCCCCCGCGACTATGGGGCGACGTACACGGTGGATGATAGGCACCGATTCTCGCCGCCGCTCGCCGAATACCCGCGTTTGGAGCGGCGCCCGCCCCGTCTTCAAGGGGCCGGGAGATATAACCCGCCTGATACCGGGCGATTTGGACGTAGGCAGTATGTGGGAGACTGGGACCCACTGGATCGCTATGAGCGACCCCCTTACCATGGGGGGACGTCTGGGGACCCCACATACTAGCAATCAACGTGTTTACGGTCGATTGTAGCCACCCCTCCAGAGACCGTTTTGTTGCCCACGGCCTCTGTACTTGTCAGGGGATTGAATGGCGACCTTGTGGATGTTCGCGCCTTGTTGGATTCCGGTGCTCAGGGGAGTGTTGTGTCATCTTGGTTAGTTAGGCGGTTGGGCCTCAAGGTGCACCCCCACACGGAAGGCGTGAGAGGTGTTGGCGATGTGAAAGTCCCCGGGTTGTTAGGGCATGTTGACTTCACATTTACATCACGTAATAAGTCCACGCCAGGCATTAAGACCTCGGCGATTGTGTTGGACACAGTTGTTGGCCGTCAACCTTCAGTTGACTTGGGACCGAGTATGTTGTCTTTGGTGTCTGATTCCCCACTCGCCGATCCAAATTTCTTCCGCCCAGGCCCGATTGATGCTCTCCTTGGAGCCGATGTCCTGGGGCGAGTTTTGTTGACGGGGAAGCGAGTTTTGCAGCCAGATGGCTTGGTAGCTCTGCAGACGACACTCGGTACAGTTGTGATGGGCCCTGCTCGCCGCGTTTTGGATTCCCTTGATGAGGATCGCGGTCTTGTTTTTAATGTGTCTCTCTCCGAAGTGGTGCAGAAGTTTTGGGAGGTTGAGGAACCTCCACCAGCCCCGCGGGTCGACCCAGTAGCGGATGAATGCGAGTTGTATTACCAGAATAACACTGGTCGCCTCCGCTCTGGTCGTTTGATCACCCGTCTCCCCTTTCGTGCCGGCCGACCTCCTCTGGGCGAATCCCGACCGCTAGCGGAACGTAGGCTAGTGGCGATGGAGCGTCGCATGAGCAAGGATCCGGTCTTCCGCCAGAAGTATGTTGAATTCATGCGGGAGTATGAGGAGTTAGGGCACATGTCCGTGAGCGATTTGGATTGGCGCTCCGTTGAGCACTTCTTTTTGCCGCACCACGCCGTTTTGAAATCCGGAAAGATTCGGGTGGTCTTTGACGGTTCGGCTCCCACCTCCACTGGAGCGTCCTTGAACCAGTGTCTGCATGTAGGTCCCAAGCTGCACACGGAGATCTCAGACATTTTAACCAACTTCCGGCGGCACCAAATTGTATTTATGACTGACATCCGGATGATGTTCAGACAAACGGTCATCCATCCAGAGGATAGGAGGTACCAATTGATTTTGTGGAGAGAGAGTCCTAGGGACCCCTTGTTGATTTATGAATTGAATACGAATACGTACGGTTTGGCTTCGAGCCCGTTTGTTGCGATTCGTTCTTTGTTGGAGTTGGCCGAGAAGGAGCGCTTGAGATACCCTCGCGCCTCCGCCATTTTGGCCAGTGACGTCTATGTGGATGACATTTGCACGGGCGCCTCATCTGTCTCAGAGGCGATTGTCCTGAGAGACGAACTCACCGCCCTTTTGAAGTCGGGAGGTTACGAGTTGAGGAAATGGATATCCAACTCGCCTGAGGTACTGGTAGGTTTGCCCGAAGAGCACCAGCAGGACCCCCACCTATTCGAAAATGTTGATAATCCCCATGTGGTGACCGTCCTTGGCGTACAGTACAAACCGGTCTCTGACACGTTCACTTATTGTGTGGATTTACGACCACCGAAAGTCTGGACCAAGCGTTTAGTATTGTCTACTGTCGCACGTACCTTCGACCCCAATGGGTGGATTTGCCCCGTGCTGTTTATGGCCAAGTGTTTCTTGCAACGGTTATGGGCTTCGGGTGTGTCGTGGGATGAACCCCTCTCGGACGAGTTACTCCGAGATTGGTCGAGCTTCGTTTCATCCCTCCCCGAGATTAATGAAGTGCATTTGCCGAGGCTATTCCTCCCTTCTGAAAATTGTAAAGTCACTCTTCACGGCTTTTCCGATGCCTCCGAACGTGGATTTGCTGCGGCCGTGTACCTCCGCACCGTTACTGTTGACGGAGTTGTTGCTGTGCATCTGGTGATAGCGAAAAGCAAAGTCGCTCCCCTTCGGACTCGTCATACGATCCCGAGGTTGGAATTGTGTGGAGCTGCCCTCCTAATGCGTTTGTTGAACCACGTATGGCTCACATTAGGTCGATCTATTAAGATACAAGAGGTTTATGCTTGGACGGACAGTCAGGTCGTCCTTTGTTGGTTGAAGGCTCCGGCGCACACCTTGGACGTGTTTGTGGCCAATCGAGTGTCGCAGATTTGTAATTCCGACATCGAGTTGATTTGGAGACACGTGCCGGGAACCATGAATCCCGCGGATTGTGCGTCTCGGGGTTGTGTAGCCCCAACCCTAATTAACCACCCCCTCTGGTGGGGCCCACAGTGGTTGATGCGGCCTGAGTCGGAGTGGCCGCTCTCTCCAGCGTTGCCGAACGTAGCCGTTCCTGATATGCGGGCATGCGTCCTGGAGACTAACCCCGCCGGGGAAAAGGATTTGTTGTTGGATCGGTACAGCTCCTTACAGAAGCTGCTTGGTGTTACCGCTTGGATCAGACGTTTTGTGTACAATTGCAGAAACCCACGCGCGAGGCGTGATTCGTCGGTTCTCACTCCGGACGAGCGTAGGGACGCGCTCTTGTTTTGGGTCCGGAGAGTACAAGCTGATAGTTTTGAGTCCGAGATTGAAATTTTGCGTTTAGGCCGTCGCAAGTTGAAGGGCGCGGTATCGCGATTAAATCCCTTCCTGGACGAGAGTGGGCTTTTGCGAGTCGGCGGAAGACTTCGAAATGCGAACCTGCCGTATGGAGCTCGTCACCCCCTTTTGTTACCTAAAGCCGGACATTTGACTCAACTGATAATAACAGATCGCCATGTGAATGCACAACATGCTGGCTGTAATGCTTTGTTGGCCATTTTGCAGCGTGAATTTTGGATTTTGTCTGCTCGTCGAGCCATTCGCACTGTGGTTTTCCGTTGCCTGCCTTGTTATCGATTGAAGGCCGCGACCATGCAGCCCCAGATGGGTGATTTGCCTGCTGATCGCGTCACGGAATGTAGAGCTTTTGCCGGAGTCGCCACCGACTTCGCCGGTCCCTTTACTGTAAAGGCTTCGAGACTGCGTAATGCTAAAACCTATAAGGCGTACTTGTGCGTGTTTGTGTGTTTGTCCACCAAGGCTGTCCATTTGGAAATTGTCTCGGAATTGTCTACCGAAGCCTTTGTCGCCGCCTTGAGCAGATTTGTTTCCCGTAGAGGACTGCCGTCATTGATACGTTCCGATTGTGGTACTAATTATAAGGGAACGTGTAATTATCTTAAGGAAGTAGTTAAGTTTTTTGTTGATAATAAAATAGACATTGGAACCACCCTCTCCCGGCGTGGGATAATCTGGAAGTTTAGCCCTCCAGCTTGTCCGACCTGGGGAGGAATTTTTGAAGCTTGTGTAAAGGCTGCCAAGACACACTTGCGTCGCGTGATTGGAGAAACTATTCTCACGTTTGAGGAACTTGATACGGTATTTTGTAAAATTGAGGCCGTCCTCAACTCGCGACCCTTGTGCCCGTTGTCTTCGGACCCGAATGACCTGGAAGCGTTGACCCCAGGTCATTTCTTGATCGGACAGCCCCTTTTGGCGTTGCCTGAATATCCGATTCAGGATGTAGGATCCCATCGTTTGTCGCGATACCAACTTTTGAAACAGATGTCCCAAAACTTCTGGGCACGTTGGTCGATGGAGTATTTGCATATCCTACAACAGCGCGTGAAGTGGACAGATAAAACCACCCCACCCCAGACTGGCGACCTCGTGTTGATTAAGGATGCTAACCTGCCGCCCCTATGTTGGCGAAGGGGGCGCATTGTTAAACTCTACCCCGGAACTGACGGAGTTCCTCGTTTTGCTGAGGTTTTGGTTCGAGATTCGGTTTTGAAGAGAGCCGTTAGTGGGCTCTCCCGATTACCCGTAGATTGACGTACCGTTCTTAACGGTCCGGGGCGGGGGGATGTTCGGAAAAGATCGACGTTTCTGAACGCATCTATAATGTCACGTCAAATTGACATTTAGCTGTCACTTGAAGTTGACAGTGACACTGGATTGAAATTCTCGTGGCAAAAATGTCGGAATAATTTTGCTGAATTTGTTAAAAATCGCTCGCGTTGAATGTGCCTGGCACATCGAGTTTGAATACATCTAAAATTATCTATGTGATCCCGTTTTGTACGACCAAGGTTTTGATGCCATCTCTGGAGTGGCCGGTCGCGGATGCTTTGAAAGATAACCTTTTCTACCACACGCGCATGTTGTCGGGACTGTAAATCATAATAAAAGAGGCTCCCCCGTGTGTGTTATTGTGTATCTATTGTTGAAACGCCCAGTGTCTTGTGAACGCTGTTATTTGTGTTGTGAGTGAGGTCACTAATTGGTAAGGTCTGCAGAAGAAGACGAAGAAAGGACCCAGGGGCGCGCGCGCTCCCTTACACCACCTCTGTCTCCACTGCCCAGGACCACAGACCGTATGTAACCACCTTACTTCACAATATAGATTAAGCGCTGTGTATCGCAGTCCAATTGTTCAGTTACATCCCGGCTGAAACCAAGATTTGTCCGGAGTCTATACTCATGATAGCCTTCCACTGCGCCAATGCTGACTCCGCGGTCTAGGCAGGGGTGTACTGAACAAAACGTTTTTTCTTGTAGGGCCAGCCACGAAATCGCGAAGAAAAATCAACAATTTCATACAATTTAGTCGAGTCGATGTTGTACTTTTCTATGGAACAGCTGATTCTTCGTGGCTGCTCCCATAGTAAACGTTGTTCGTATTGACTTAATTAAATCTTTAAAATAATAGGTAACCATGACTGACTGATCTATCAGCACAAAGTTCAAATCACTGAATGGATTGAGCTGCAATTTGGCTGAAAGTTATTATACTTAGGCATCCACTAAGAAAGGATTCGCCAAAATTCACCCTCTAATCTAATGGGATTAAATAAGGTTTAACTTTTGTATGGAGAATTAGTATAGAATATTAAAATAAAACACTTTCAGTAAAGAATGTTTTGTAAATAAAAAAGTTTATAGAGCACTCCGTTATTTCGAATTCAAACAAAAGCTAGTTTTAAAATATATTTTATATACTATTTAGTTTAAATATTAATGTGATTTTTACATATTAAAACGTATTGAAACACAACAATATAATTAGGTGGTAGTAATAAAATAATGTTTTACTAAATTATACATCTTCAACTATTTTCCTGCCGCCCCGCCGCCGCCGCCGCCGCCGCCATCGCCACCAAGACGCCGGCGCCGCCACGCCGCCGCCGCTACCGACGACGACGCCGGGTTAATTTGACGACTTGCCTATCATTCCTATTCTACTCTCTCTGTCAAATGGTCGTAACAGACGCAAGGACCGGACAAGGGGTTTCGTCGGCTCCGAACCATTCGAACGCTACAAATTTAGGTTATATCGCTGTACGCGGCCGACGGCGTTTATAGGAGACCATGGCCTAACTCTAGATATGGGCTCTATATAGGGTTTTTTACCATCACAATTTTCTATACTTACAGAATTATATTGTGAATGCACAAAAATAATTTAAAATCTCAATTAAATGATTGTTTCTTGATCGATTGTTAAACATTTGTAAAAATGTTTCTTTCGGATCCGAGGGTTTCCTCACATTGATGAAGCAACGCTGGCCTATAGCGTTAACAAGAGATAGCAAAATTCGACGAGTCGTGTAAGCCTTTCGGTAGCTTAGTTGGTCAGAGCATCGGAACGGATCCCTGGAGGCGCGGGTTCGAATCCCGCCTGAAAGCTACTTATAAGGCTCGTGGTTATTTAATAAAAAAATGCTTTGTGCAATGCTGGCGGCGATCAAAGCTCGGCGGATTACATCGTTAAGAGCATCATGTCTGGGGAATTTACCCGCGCATCTAGAACAGCTCAACCCATGGTGCCCGTTAGCCTCGACCTGGACTCCGCAAATGCAGCGGTGTGGCTCAACCACATTGCATCCCAGTCTCAAACCTACAGCCAGCCGCAATGAGTCGTCATCCATGAGAGTGCCCATCTGTGGAGAAGGCAGTGCGTGTAGCCAAGCCCCAGACTCTGGTCGTGATACCGCCCTAAGCCTAGCCATATCAGTATTACTCGACTCAAATATAAGCTCCTCGAGCGTTAACTTGGATTGGCTGGTGATTGTCATCCCAATTCCTCGAAACTTCAGGATGATCGGGAGGATCATGATTCGGGCAGAATATAGACCAGGCAGTCAAAACCTCGCCCACAAAGGGTGCCTAAAAACTATCACCATTAATGTTGAGGATTCAAGTGACTAGATTCAGGGCCCCATGCAAAGAAGCCAGAAAGGCCGGTAATGCCGTGTCTTTGCTTATTTATGAAATTGCTCAGACTAAGAATGTTGCCCTGAGGCTTCCGGGAAATGTTTTTGTAGTACCTAACTAATGAATTCACGTGCCACTTTCACCTCTTCATTAATACAAATGTCAAATTCTATAGAAAAATTAAGTTCGTCACATTTCCGCAACATGGCGAGGTTTTTTTATTTTTCTGGTCAAGCTTTACCTAATTAGACTTGCTTGAAAACTTGCAAGACTGAGGCCTCATTTCCACCTGCAAGTAAGTCTTCTGCGATAAATGTCCGACAGTCTGTCAGATAGCAACTTGCAAGTGTAAACACACTTGCAAGTTGTAGTTTACACTTGCAAGTTGCTATCTGATAGACTGTCGGACATTTATCGCAGAAGACTTACTTGCAGGTGGAAATGAGGCCTGAAGGAAGTGGCAATCTCTTGTGTTGGAGTTTAAAACTCACTTAGGTTGATATGCCATAGGAGAAAGAAAGTAATTACCTACTTAGAAGAATTTCGTCCGTTGTCCGGTCCGTGGGTCTGTTAAAGTTATACTACGCACACATGCACATATGCTACGCACAGATGCACACAACAGTCGGTCAGCCCCATGATTTCAGATTGAGGAATTTCCCCAAAATTTTGGGAGTTCTATAATTTTCTAGGTTCTATGTTTTTTTTTATCAAAAGATATATCGGTAACGGTAATCTTAGAAAAGTCAAGATGTTAGAAAATATAACTAAATAAGCTATTATAGTTTTAATTACAAGCATTAGTTAAGATTTCATCATTGTCTAAAAAAGGTGTTACATTTGAGGAACGGTATTTTTTTAACATTTTTCATCAAGAGTCGAAAACATAAAATGTTAATACATACCCAATAGAGTCCGCGCCACATAACTTGGCATTTGTCGGAGGGCCCGGTGACACATTGAAACGCATACAGTTGATTGTCATAATTTCATTTGGCATACATCATAAGGCATAATATTGAAAAGCATTTTATTCCTTGGCATAAATTTCATAACGCATAATGATAATAATGCATAATAGTTGAAAGGCATAATATTAAAAAGCATAATCTTCGAAATTCATATTTTCGTTTGTCATAATTTCGTAAAGCATACTTTAAAACGCATAACTTTAAAAAGCATAATTATTATTTAAAAACATTATTGTATAAAATTGCCAATATCTCGAAAACGGTGCGTCGTAGCCAAAATCTGACGAAATTTTTGATACCCTTTTAACAACCCCGGAGGTATTTGAGAGCCATCCAATGGTAAAAAAAACTTTTTTTGACATCTGTTGGCTCAAAAAAATTTTTTTTTATCTATAAGTTTTGAATTTAGTTCAAATCGAAGAAAACAGAGGAGCAGGGGGACGGGGGGGCGCAGCCCTCCACCAAGGGGGTTCTGGGGGCGAAGCCCCCCGCCACCAAAGAAATTCTAACAGTCGTTTTAGGTTAGGTTAGGTTAGAATAGTGACCAAAACGTAGCGGCCGGCGAAGCGCCAGAAAAGATTTTTTTATTTTCACAGACCTAGCTTCAAAATAAATAAATACAAGATAATACCCCGTTAAATTTATCCATTTTGAATATTATGCCTTTTAAGTATTATGACATTTAAAAGTTATGCCTTTTGATAATAATGCTTATTGAAATTATGCCTTTCGATGATTATGCCTTTTAAAATTCTGGCAAAAAAAGTATGAGTTATGAAATTATGGCTTTAAGAATTATGCATTTCGATGATTATGCCTTTCAACACGATGCGTTTCATGTTTATGGCGAAAAATGTTATGCGTTTCATTAGGTAACCCAGAGGGCACTGATCGTCGTGGCCGGTTGGAATTTCCCATGTCATAATTTTAGTTCCAGATAATGACAGTATTGACACGCGCCAAGTTATATGGCTCATACTCTAGAAATTAAGAGGACAAAAAGTATGAGATCATGAATGAAATATTGTAATAGTAAGTAGGTACATATGTAGCGGTGGGCATGAAGTTTGCGGGGCAGCAGCCTGCGCTACGCGGCGGGCGACGGACGCGCGCGCTACGAGACGCGACGGACGGAGACGGGAAGATTCGTGGGCCGCGCCGATGCCAGCCCCGCTGCCTGCCCGCTGATTTCGTGCCCGAGGCCTAAAATCTTACCTAAGAGTAATTGAGAGTCTCTCTATATCTTTTCTATTTGGGTCCAAAAAGTCTAGAGAAAAGTTTATAAATAACTGTACAACATTTAAAATTATAATCAATGGGGAGAGCATCGAGCGAGTGGACCAGGTTAGGAACTTGGGATTGATCCTGGATGGGAACTTAAACTTTGAGAAGCATGTGACCGAATGTGTTCGTAACTGCTTATATCGTCTTAAGGTTTTGTACAGAATTCGACCCTATTTAAGCCAAGAGCTCAGAATTAGGTTGTGCGAGTCTCTGGTTCTGTCCAAACTGAATTACTGTGATACCGTGTATGGTCCCTGCCTCCTATCCAGAACCAGTAGACTCGTACAACGAGTGCAAAATGCTTGTGCCCGGTTCTGCTTCCACATCCCGCCTCGTACTCATGTGACACCTTTTCTCATTACTGCAAATCTTCTTAAAATGGAGGCTCGCAGAAGGCTTCATCTTGCATCCATGCTATTCGAAGTGATAAGCACGGGGAAGCCGAAATATTTGTTCGATAAGTTGATGTGGGCACGAGATCATAGATTGTTTCCAAAAAGATCGTGTACTCACATCTTCGTAACTCCGAAACACAGAACTATGGCCTTTCGTGGATCCTTTAGATATGCTGCCTCTCGATGTTGGAATGACCTCCCACCGCCTGTTCGCGACCTGAGGACCAGATTAACATTTAAAAAACACGTTAAGGAATACCTATTGGATACGCATAAACAAAAAATTTAAAGGCACCTACTTCCAGGTTTTCACGACGCGCTAGGAACGGTCTGGAGGGCCACCCGCTGGCCGACGCCAATCGAATCGAGGGGCATCATGTTTAAATCATTCCACGTTTTTCACGAGATACTTGTGTACGACTCGTAAATAAAAGCACAATAGCACATGTATGCCACGTCGTATGTATTATACGCCATGTTTGCTTGCGCCATTTTCATTTTTTACCCATAGACTACAGACTAGATTTTAAATACATTTATCTTTCTCTATGCCCACAGTGTAGATGTTTGGATTTGGTTTTTGCGTTTCAAAAGGTTTTTTTTTTTTTTTAGTTCACTGTCTCTCTCAAGCTCTCTTTTTCTTTTTCTTTTTATCTGAATGTATGTACCTACTGCTCTTCCACTTGTTTATGTTTCTGTTTTGTTGTTTCTATTTCGGTTTGTTTGTTTAAGTGTTGTCCGAGCCTTAAGGCCCTGACAGAATAACAGCGCTTCTGGGTCATCCTAACCACCTACGGATGGCCCAGGAGTTTTTGTGCTGAGTCAGGGCCTTTTAGCGTCACACCATGTGCTTGTTGTCTATTTGTTTTTATCTTTCTTTTTTTTTGTAAACTGTTTTATTTGTCTATTGTTATTCTCTGTATTTTGTCTGTACTTATGTGTTATGTGGTGTGTTCGTTAATAAATGTTTTTTTCTTTCTTCTTTCTTTCTTCTTTCAGCTGAAACTGCTTTTCTCCAAGTCGTATCCTGGTAGGTTATAGCAGGACTAACTAGCCGAAGTTACATATCAAATGTTTTTATAGACATTCGGTAATATCCGAAAAATAGTTTGTTGTACTGCCGCAGCTCTTGATATTTTAAGAAGAAAAATCCCTTCATAGGCCTCAAGGCCGTATATGGGTGAACCCAATATTCATTAGATCTTTTCGTGTTTCGTTTTCTTCTTCTTAATTGCAGATAAATTAGGACTTTGGTTCTGTCATCCATTTTTACGTGTGTCACAGTCGAGAACCAGCCGACAACTGATAAACGTAGTGATTAGAGTGCTCGTCAGATAAGTCTGCGCGCGGTAAAAATCGAATACTAATCTTTTCTATAACATAAGAACAAAAAAATGCACTGTAACTAGCGCCAAAAACGCGCCAGTCACGCGCAGAGTTATCTGACAAACACTCTACATGCTCTTTGATAACTGACGAAAAAGTATGGGGTAATTTTTGACAGGAGACTGTCCTTTTTAAATCGCGCGATTTTTTATTCGCAGTGCGTGGTAGTAATAAAATTAGCGATTAAAAATTCGCGCGAATTTTTATTCGCGCGAATTTTAATCGCTGTGCGGGCTTAGCCTTAACTAACTACTTGATCTGTAACAGGTGCAAAGTTAATTTAACTATGTCATTAACATGAGAACCAACAAATATTACTCACGCTTTGACCACAGCCTCCCTTACCGTAATGCGTAGGAAATAAAATATACAAATCCTGTATTTTTCTATGATATAAGCGTGGGAATAATGATAGTGTAAGTAAGTGTAGATCCATGGAATAAAATAGAATAGAAATCCACTATTAAAATCGTTGATTATGATACCCTGCCCTGACCCAGACCTGCCCAGACCTTATTCTAATGCTCGGTGACGCAACAAACCGTGTTTTCATATCATTACATGTTTGAATCCCAAGTGGGGATCATGGGTCCTATTCTAACCCATATAGGACAGGACCTATCCTAGCCTAGGCGCTAGGGGTTGGATAGTCCCCCACCTAACCGCGCCGCTTTCGGAGACCAACTGCACTTGGTAGGGGGTATCGTGCAGCGTTCAAGAACACTTCCAAATTTTTGATCATGCTGATTTACATTAAAAATTAAAGTTTTAAATCTACCACTAACAACCCACGCGTGGGTACAGCTTACTTCTCGGCTTTTCTCTGCTATATAACATGCAGTTTTATACGTATTCTTCCACTTGAATGAAATCACTCTATTGATGAGCACCGCATTGAAAACGTGGTTTCATAAATCTAACCATACGGACGGACGACGGGAACCGATTTTGTACTAATATGCGTAGAAATGTAAAGATTCATCAACGAAATAACTTCTTTTATTATTTCAGCAAACATTGTCCGTTTCTTTCGTACCTAATGTGTTACAAATACCCATGAGCTACCTTGTATCATGATCATGACTAACTCGGTATCATTATTTACCATTGTTACTCTTATCTGTTATCATTAGTCATCATTATCCGTGGACACATCACTATATCATCACTGCGCAACTCTACAATGTGAAAAACATTTTCAGCTAAAAAAATACGGTCTCATGATCTGAGATTTTCAGTGAACTATGAATAAAGATTACTTACTTATATCTATTGTAAAGAGTTTTTCAACAAGAACTGTGTCTTTTAAATCAAAATTAAACAAGGAATTCGGATGTTAATGGTACAAAACTGTATTATAAGTAGGTATTAGAAAGAGTAAGGTTTGGCAAAATTATGAAAGAAAAATAATATTGGAAAAATTTATACCACAACTACGGTTAGAGATCACGATTCTTTCAGCAACATGTTTTTCCTGGAAGAATCAGTTTTTAAACGAAGCCTATGATCATTTAACTGGCTAAGTAGGGTACGTCAACCTGCTAAATTGCCACGGTTGGGCTTTTGAAAATCAAAGAAAGATGTTAAGAAGCACACAGGCACCAAAACATTGAATTTATAGCAAACCAAATTTTCAGATCGCTAAGTGGCCGCCTCGATCATGTGACTTAAGGCGCTACTCGGAAAAATATGGACTTTTTGATTTAAAACTATAGGACGGTTACAGTTGTTACAAATCTGGTAATAATATATATATTTCTACATACCTTTATCTAGAATCGTATAGTTTCAAAAACACGATTTTATGATTTTGCCTCGACACTTTTTCTTTTCGAAAAGACCTCTAAAAAATACGAAAAGTGAAGATTATTCTTAAATGGGGTTACTTACACTATTGGAAATTGGTTTAATTAGTGGACACCAATAATATTGAGGATCGTATAGAAGCATTTTTTTAAAATCGCTATAGTTTTTGAATACGAAGTGATTTTGTGTTTTTTTTGCCTAATCTGCAAAATCGGTCTCGCTCCCGCGCGCGTCGTTTTCTCATTGCTATCTCGCTTCAGCACATTTTTCCGAGTATCGCCTTAAAACTGATGGATAATTTTTGTGGGGTTATGTCTTTATGGAACCAACAGAATTTTTATTTACATTGTATTACTAAAATTATTAAATTATTTTCACCTCGGGCGACGTACCTATATTGATTGAATTTCTCGCTGCGTTCAGGATTCTACTTTTGAATCCCGAGCTGATGTTATCTTGCTCCCTTGTGTGTAAGGAAGGTTGTAAAGAATAAATAATAAAAAAGTACTGACCGAGTTTAAAAATGCTTTGTTTCGACGTGAAAGACGGCTAAACAAACAAACAAACACACTTTGACGTTAATGATAAGTATTGGTTTAGTATGGATAAGTAGGTAAGTATATAGTTTCCACAGTTCCCCTTTCCGCTTTATGAAAAACATATGTGTGTAAGTATAGTACCTACTTCCTAAACTGTAACTGAAGTTTCATAATCGTGTTTTTCATAATACGGTATTGTACTGATTTTTTTTTATTTCTTTAAAATGTTTTTCGAAATATTAGCTACACAAAACAAGTTTTCATTTTGAATTATCTTGAATATTTTCAAAGATATAGGACTTCAAACTTTATAATTAGACAAGGACAGGACGCTATCTTAGTGACGTCAGTGGGTTAGTAGCGTCATAGTCACGCCATAGAAGATTTCGTTTTAGAAAGAGACAGCTATAGTCAAAATCAAACAGACTATAATTCTTTTATTATAAAATAGATTCAAATTATTTTTTCACATTTGGTATTCTTAATTGCAATATTTTTTAACGTCATCATTAAATATCTACATTTCAACAACAGTAAAATACCCTATTACTAACGTTTGTTTGCTAAGCAAACATGTTGTAAGACAGTTTCAGGAAGATTAGAGTACGTGCCGTGCGTATCTTTTCAGAGTTTTTCATGTAATGTTTGTAAGTATTATCTATCTACCTACAAGGTTTGATCTTGTTCTGAAATCACGGAAGCAATGTGATAATTTGCTTAGACATCTACACTAGGTACCTATATCTAAGTAGGTATACTATTATACTATTATTATAAATGGTTATTTTATATTTTTTGTGTTTTTTTTTTGTTGATTCATCGGTATCCATATCTTTTAATTTTAATTTTTAATTTTAATATTCATATACTTAGGTACTTAATCTTGCATTCTTTCTATAATTAGTTCATATAAAATTAATTTAATGTTTAGTATTTTGTAAGTAATGGGATTTTTTTTGTGTAAGTAATTTAAATTTTCAAATTTATTCGTATGCATATTTTTTAATTTTAATATTTATTTTATTATTTGTTGTTTATTTTATGCATGCATATAATAAAATTGTAATAACATTAAGATGCTTTATACTTTTCGTCTACATTGTTTATGTTAATGTTTATTATGTTGGTGTTCAAATAAATAAAAAAAAGGGTTCGTGGGTTATACGCCCCCGGTGTGTAACGCCCCCGTGGTGGAGGTTCCAGTTATTTATTTTCATCGCAATAAAAGGAATTTGTACCAGAGATACAGTCGACAAAAAAGTGGTTATGAACTAAGTAAATAAGTAATTAAAATTAAATTTAACAGGAAATAATCGATTTATGTTCGTTTGTAGGCTGTTTATGAAAATTAACGCGAAAAATTCCTCGACCGACTTAAAAAAAATCTTACACCCTAGGTCTGTGCTTACACCATAGAAAGCTTCACACCCGTTTGCACTAAACTTAATAATCGCCTAAGTCTTTTCCTAGCACAGCCTCCTTTACTACAAGCCATGCTATGGCGGTTTGGCAACGTCGCTTGTGAACCTAAGCGTAGACCGAACATTTGTTTAGAGGTAACCCGACCTAGTTAAAAATAAGCAGATGCTATGGAAACCTATGGGCAAGTTGACCAACCATAACTAGTGGTTAATATTATGCGTCCTATTTGCGTTCGCGTTAAGGACATATTTATGCTCGTCACAACTTCCTACAAAGCAAACTTAGTCGGATAATACACAAGTGTCATTTTAAAATAAACGGTTGTTTTGGTGCAAGGTTTGTTGTGATTTCAGTGAATTTTAAAGTAAATTTGAAGAAATTATATGCTTGTCCTTATGAAAACATCATTATGCATTATATTGATAGCGTGTACTACTAAACAAGGTAAGGATTCATAAAATTTTCTCAATTTTCTGTTAAAACTTCAACTTAGGGCTAGCGCGCACGCTTATTTTCACGGCAATTTATTTGTCTCTGTCACAGCACTTATTTACACGGCAATTTATTTGTCTCTATTATAATGATTATTATTATTATTGTTATGATTCTCGCAGGAAATACAATAGAAATGGTAAATTGTTATATGAGAAGTTAAATAAGAATGCAAAATGTAATGTAAAAGTCATTGCAAGTTTAATTGAAATTTATTATAGTTTGTTCAAGAGTTTGTTAAGAATCTATTTAAAATTATTGACTTCTATATTTACCTAACAAGTAATTAAAGGAATCTAAATTTTATAGGACAGTGTTGCTAGTCATTGGCATTAATTAAAAGTACACGATTTGTTGTTATACTTTTTATTGAAAGTTAAACAAATGCCGTTGTTAAAATTAAACTGACTGGCTGACACTAGGAAAATTACATACTTAGATACAATGTTTATGAAATTGAGAGCATATCCAAAAAATATTTTTCGCTACTTCACAATGAGTGTCGAAAACTTCGTCTATCGGCTGATATTATCCATAGTTAAAATTATAAATGCAAAAGTAACTTTGTCTGTGTGTTACGCAATCACGCCTAAACTACTGAACCTAAAAAAACTAAAAAACCCGTCTGCGGTGCAAAAAAATGATTTGTTCAACTAACTAAAAAGAAAAAAACAAGTAAAAAAATGAGCGACTGTGGATTGAATGTGTGCTTAGTTCTTACTAGTAAATGTATGCAGCGTTATATATTAGGTACTACAAATTTTAAGTAAGAGAATTTTTGGAAGCAGGCGGGGTCCATTATATTTTTATAGATTTTACATGCAAATGGATCCCGCCTGCTTCCAAGAATTCTCTTACTTAAAATTTTAAAATTTTCTGCCGTCCGATCGTTTGCATCCGAGACTCATCAGAAGCGGACGTCAGACACGTCAGAATTCTGATAGTATGCGGAGTCTACAACAAAACATAATATGAGCAGAGTGCCTCCGGCGGGCGTTAGAAATTTTCTGACAGAAAAAAATCGTATAATATGCGACAGGCCTTAAATCGGTTCACACCCAACGAAAAATGCGACGTTGTCAAACCTAATAGCATGGCTTGTAGACAACAATAGAGAAGGCTGTGTTCCTAGCTAACTTAAGACATTCTTAACAAAAAATTGCTTTGCACTAACCTTAGGACATTCTTAAATGCACTTTTGGCTATTCTTAACTTACGGGCCCAATATCGAGCGCCTAAGGCATAAGAAATACCTATATCAGTGATTATTGTCTGTGGCATTGTGAGCAAAGAGTAGTGCGACAAGCTTTTCTGTTCCGGTGATTATCTTTGGAACTAAAACAGTTTTCATACGACAGTCCATTTTGACAGCTAATTTCGTATTGCAAGTGACTCCTGTGTCACGGCTGTCACCGGAACAGAAAAGCTTGTGGCTTTTGTATTCTTGTTTGCTAGATAGAGACACAACACATGTGACATACGTCATTCCTCATTTATTTAAAAAAAACATTACAGATCGACAATCTTTTCTGTTCCCATGACAGCGGCACTTATGTTTAGCAGCAAAACATGAAAGTATTAGCAAAATGACATTAAAAACAAAACTCGTTAGTTCTAGTTTTGGCCACCGGAACAGAAAAGGTTGCGCACTGTAGGTATTTATGTTTTTCCTGACAGTTGAGCTCAGTTGACTTTTTCTTTTCTCGGTGAATTACTCCTACCAAATAAAATAGACAACGCCTTAGCTTTTGTCTCCTTTTAACTTACGAAGGAATCAATGAGAAGTTTCAACCAAAAAAATATCCAGTGACCTACTTTACCTCGCCAGGTTTAAAATCCATAAACAATTAATATTTGAATTCATTCATTCATTCTTTTAGCAAGGTGATGACTAATTTACGACGTAGTCTGTCAGTGCAAACAAAATTTTTAGCTCGGCTGTTTTAGGCTGTTTCTAAGCTAAGATGTATCTTATCTATGACAAGCTCAACCCGAGTTTAGTGCAAACGGGCATCAGTCTTCCTAAGTGACACAAGCCGTATTTTATCCCGATATTCCCACGGGAACGGGTACCATACCACGGGGGTAATATCGCGGGTGCCACTAGTTTTAAAATAAAATAAATTATTGTACGGTCGACAGAACGTCGAGTTACTACAAAATGTCAAAATGTATTATTTGAAACTGAACTCTATCTGTTGGAGATAAGGTTGAATTTTATTTACTTAAAGAAATTTGACAGTTTGTAGTAACCTGACGTGCTGGCGACTGTACTACGGCGGACTTTTTAAGTCAGCTCCAGTGTAAGCTCAAGGCATTTTGCTGTCGACTGTTCGGTATATTTTTATAGTCTTTCATCCGGGGCAATTTGAGATTTTAATTATCACGATACCATCTAAATTAACCATTATTTTGGGTAAATAGTTACCTTACATTACTAATATCTTCTACTATCATTCTTTTTTATTAATTTCGAACAAACCAAAAAACATCAAAATTCGTTTAATCTCTCGCGGTTCTCATAATGAGCAACAGACACGTGCAACTCTACCGTATAACATTATAATAAAAAATTATGTATCTAATGTTACTTCTCATCTATACTAATAATATAAAGAGAAAGATTATGCTAATAATATAAATGCGAAAGTTCTAGTTTAGATATTTAGTACTCAATCAGGGCAAACGTCTGAACAGGGGGCCAAGCCTGCTAACGTTAAGTCACAATCGTGTCTCAATCGTGTTTCAATTTTATTGTAGTTCAGTTGTAGTGCTTTTTTAAACACTAGTTACAAGAATTATGACAGTATGATGTGATGTGAATGTAGTGTGTGGTGTGAACATCAATAGTATTGTGAAAAAAGTACATATTTCTTGTAACTAGAGTGGGGAAAAAAGCACTACAACTGAACTACAATCGAAAAACGATTAAGACACGATTGTGACTTAACGTTAGCAGACTTGGCCCCCAGATCTGGATGACATTTGTCTACTTTTTATCGCGAGAAAATATCTCACTCCCATGGGATATCATCGTCTAGTTCACGCGGGCAAAACCGGGAGCAGAAACGAAAGTTAATACCTAACCTACCTAATAAAAAAAAAAAAAATCGTAACACTTAACAGGTAAAGTAGAACAAATTGAATCATAACCATAAAACCCACTATATAAATTCATTTTCTAATAGACATTAAGGGTGACTTTCACCACTGATATTTAAACGTGATTAACGCTAAACGTGTTTAAAACATAGTTCTGTCTTTGTCATCTGGGGGCCAATTCTGCTAACGTTAAATCATAACCGTGTCTCAATCGTGTTTCAATTGTAGTTCAATTGTAGTGTTTTTTTACACACTAGTTACAAGAAATGTGTACTTTTTTCACCATACTACTGATCGTCACACCACTCATAATTCTTGTAACTAGTAAGTATATAAAAAAGCACTACAATTGAACTACAATTGAAACACGATTGAGACACGATCTTGGCCCCTGTTTAAATGTGACATAGACAGAAATACGTTTAGCGTTAATTGCGTTTAAATATCATTGGTGAAATCGGGCCTAAAATTAAATAAAGTCTAAATTCAAACTCGTTTACATTGACACTGACCTTTATAGTTTTGACGCTTTGAAACAAATTATTGGAGAAATGGGTCATGATTCAATTGCTTTGACTGTACATACATTATCAAGGTTACAAAAAACAAACTCTCACTATACCTAGATATATTACAGTGTTCATTCATCACACATATCTTATCAAACTGTTTTAAACTCGAGATAACAAATTAGGATACTTTGAATACTTAATCTTTTTAACGAAACGTAAATAAATAAATATATTTCTAGCACATAATACGTAAAAGTGTACTCTACCTCTGTACTAAGGGTATTTTGAAATGAAATAAATAGCCACCAACCTTACAAATCCTCAAAAAACATCAAATATTCCAGCTTGCCGAAAAAACACAAAACACTACCACTTAAAAAAACTAAAAAGAACACTCAAAATTAAACTAACCAATAATCACTTTAGCGCCAAAAACACGACACAATAGGACGATTACAGTACCAAAGATGTACTAAATATGATAAGATAAGCGTCGAATTTTTTTCTTCAAACTTTGTATCACGTTTTTTTTTCTAAACCGCGCGCGAGCACCGTTCGTTCGGTAGTGTATGCGCAGACGCAAGTTGCGTAAACTGTGTAGGCCGTCCTGAAAGACAGAACCTTCTTTAATAAGGCTAAATTGGTTATACATTGCGTAGCGTTCTGCGAGACTTTCGTGACTATACCAAGCTAATATAGAAATGGATATTGTTGTTGTGATAGTTGCAAGATACGTTTGTGCTTGTGGTATAGGGGATAGTGGGTGTCCGATAAGATTGTCTCGCGAATTCAAATGTTTGTCAACTGTTATGAAAATGCGAAATTAAATAATAGAAATTTGGACGATGGCGAACCGCGATGGCCTCGGGCGACTTTCGACGCTTGTTACAATTTCGTAAGGGCTTCCTCATTCATTGTTCTAAATGAGTAAATTATATTGAATTTATGCACATCTCAAGGTATTGCGCGTACAGTACCTACATTGGAATTTATAATTCAACAAAAATTGTTTACCAACATCTTTTTCGGAGTCGACTCGTGGCCTCCCTGAAAACATGGCTAAATTTTGGGAAAGGAAACAAAAAACTAAAAATAACATAGGTAAGTAATCTCTCCTACTTTTTTTAAATCAAAAATATTTATTTTGTAGCTGGACTGGAATAAAAATTTAACAGAGAGCCCCCTTTTTGTGCTGGAGTTTGGTCCATCGTGTGCCAAATTGAAATGCTCGTCTGGGACTGTCTGCTACCCTTTCAGAATCCTTAACACCTACCATGCCCTGCGGCAGCGGGGTATTAATCACCCTTTTTCTTTGGGCGTGTGCAAGGTCAATACTGTAAACAATGTGCGAACGGCTGCAGCTTCGCCCGCGTATCTTTCGCGTGTTTTCCCGGGGTAAAATGAAGCCCTATAATAATATGCTATTCCAAGCCATATTTTGCTCATCAAATTCGCTGTGATTGGGTAACAAGCATTCAACAACTTAATTAACTAGCTTTCTGCCCGCGCCTTCGCCCGCGTACGTTATCCCGCGGGAATTTTATATTTTTCCGGGATAAAAAGTATCCTATGTTCCTCTACAGGCTACAACAAAGTATATCTGTGATCCAAATTTTAGCCAAATCCGTTCAACCGGGGTGATTGAGTAACAAACATCCAAACATCTAAACTTTCACATTTATAATAGGTACTACTAACTAGTAGGAAGTAGAATTGTGTCATACATAGTGTCCTTTGTGAAGGGAAGTTAATTACAAATTTTACACTGGCCCAATCACAGAACACGGAAAGATTTTTTTTTCCATGTTCTGTGGGCCTAATTAATTAAAATAGGGAAAACAAAAAACCTATTAGTATTGGCGCCTATTTTATTAGAAGTAGTGTTTATTGAAAATATTGAAATACTTACATATACCTACTATTTTCATTAAAAAGCACATTAACACCTCGTATTAATTAAAGAAACTCCAAGTTAAGACATTTAATATGCCCTTTATGGCACCGAAGAAATATATGTGAGCATTATGTGTTAATTAAGTGCGATTCAGCCAAAACCAATTCCCATTAATTTGGTTCTCCTACGCTCTATAGCTAATAGTTTCGCAGCCCATAAAATGGTAGTTTTACGACAAATAGGTACCTTTAATAGCGTGTTGTTTTCTAAACTCTTAAAGCTATGCTGTGTAAGATTTTTTACAGTAACTTTCAGGAGAATAACATAATGTATTTAGGTTGAAGACAATTTTTAAGATGCTACAAGGCCCGCAGGAGACAAAACAATTGTTTTTTATCTAGTTACTACGGATAAGTGGTGATAAGGCTGAAGGTGGAAGCGCACTACTCCCGAAATCCTCAATCACTGAGGAACTGGCTATCTTATCTCTAACTAGCCGGATCACAATAATAAAATAAATCCTACTTAATATTATAAATGTGAAAGTTTAGATGTTTGGATGTTTAGATGTTTGGATGTTTGTTACTCAATCATGCCAAAACGGCTGAACGGATTTGGCTGAAATTTGGGACATAGATACTTTGTAGTCTGGAGAGGAACATAGGCTACCTTTTATCCCTGAAAAGTATCACATTCCCGCGGGATAACGTTGTGTAGTTCACGCGGGCGAAGCCGCGGGCGGAAAGCTAGTAATAAATAAATATTCTCTTACAATCACACCAATTATCTAAGCCCGTAGTTAATTTCTTAAGAAACTGTGTCTACGTGAACTTGATAACGGATAAATATATACTTAAATACTTTTTGTTTATAAATACATACTTAATATACATAGAAAACACCCAGACCAAGACAAATATATTTGTCTTGGTCTGGGTGTTTTCTATGTATATTAGACATGTTCATGCACACAAATATTTGTCTTGTTCGGGAATCGAACCCGAGACCTCTGGCGCAGAAGGCAGGTAGTTTACCCCTGCGCCAAATCGGTCGTAATGCTGAAAACATCATTGTCATGGCGTCAGACTTAGATAAATGGTGGTAGCTAGCCAGGCGGACTAAGAACAAAACACCAAAAAAACCGAATACCTACAATATGTACGCCCACTGGGAATCGAACTCGGGGCCTCTGGGTCTGAAGTGTCGTGTGAACCACTGGACCTCAATGGCGGTTAAACTAGAATTATTTTCTCTAGTTTTGTACTTTTTTTAGTGTCCCTCCTATGTCCCTCTATAGATCGTGTAGTCCGGTTTTTTATTCATAATCATAGCATTCACTTGATACAAAAACACAATTTTAATTGAGTTTGTATAATAATGACTACCTCTGTGGCCGAGTGGCCGCTTTCTTTAGAGATCCCGGGTTCGATTCCCGGTCGGGTAAATATTGAAAACGAACTTTTCAATATTTCCTCGGGTCTGGGTGTATCTAAGTGCTTATATGTGGTAATACCTTTGTTATTGTTGATCGAAGGGTAAACCCATCGTTGTTTCCAATTTCCAAAATACTAATCCTCAAACTAGGTACTACGCAGTATGTGATGGGGTCCAATATTTAACAGTTCCATTGAATCTCCTAATAAACAAGAAGTTATTGTTTATTACTAACTAACTATTGCCTGCGACTTCGTACGCACGGTGTAATGACTTATGTGTTAGTTTTAGTTTATGTGTGTCTGTTGCTATTGCCTCGCTGTGTTGCCTAAGTCTCGAACGGCAGCGGCTGATCCGATCTAGGACTGCAAGCGGACTGAGTCTGTGCGGCCCTTTAGGCAATAGTAGATTGTATTACAAGGAAGCAAAATAACATATTTACGGCGAGGACGCTATTTTGAATCCAGAGCGCAGTGAAGGATTCTACTTTAGAATCCCGAGCACAGCGAGGGATTCTAAAGTAGAATCCTGAACGCAGCGAGGGATTCAATATACGTCGCCCGAGATGAAAATGATTTTGCGGCCGAGTAATACACTCTACTTTTCATTTCGAATATAAGGAAAGTAAATACACTCTGCTTTTCATCCCCCTCTATAAGAAAAGCAATAAAGACAACTAAAACTATCTAGAAAAATAAAAGAAAGGTGGCGGGGGGCTTTGCTTTCTCTTTTTTTTCTATAATAGGTATATAAAAAAAATTAAGTTTTGAAATAACAAAAAAAATTTAGAACAAAAAAAAATTGATGACTTACTTACTTAAATAAAAAAAAAAAGTTTTAACAAAAAAAAATTTTTTGTATGTCCATCTGATGCGTCCTAACTATCTCCGGAGTACCATAGGGGTTGAAAATTTTGTTAGATTTTAGCTACGCTACGAGACGCACCGTTTTTGAGATATTCTCGTTTTTATAAAATTCATTTTTTTTTTAATTTTGCAATATCCGTCCTCATACAAAATGAGTTGAAAACTTTTTCATTGCCGATGAGGTAACTCTATGGTTGACTGTAACCAAATTCAGTTCTATTCTTAAAATTCATTTCCACCCTATGGTGAAACGGATAGTTTTGGACCCGCTGCTCAGTTTAAATATACATCACTTTCCGAATCTGAGAGATGAAATAGTAGATTGTATTACAAGGGAGCAAAATAATATATTTACGGCGAGGGCGCTATTTTGAATCCAGAGCGCAGTGAAGGATTCTAGAGTAGAATCTCGAGCGCAGCGAGGGATTCTAAAGTAGAATCCTGAACGCAGCGAGGGATTCAATATGCGCCGCCCGAGGTGAAAATAATTTTGCGGCCGAGTAATACACTCTGCTTTTCATCCCCCTCTATAAGAAAAGCAGTAAAGACAACTCAAACTACCTACCTTTCTTTGTCGTTCGGATACATCATAGCGCTAGTCGGGCAAGAAAAAAAAATTGAGTTTTGAAATAAAAAAAATAAATATATAAAAAAAAATATGTCCATCAGATATCCTGATAAGTATCTCCGGGGATGCCGAAGGGGGTTGAAAATTTTGTTAGATTTTAGCTACGACTCAATTTAATAAAAGATAATCTCAATTTAATAAAATTCCGTTTTTGAAAATTTCTCGATCATACTAAATCAGTTGAATTTTTTTTAAGTACTGCACTGCACACCCTTTGCTACACTCCAACCAATGCTTCTTTAATTATGTTCTAAATTCAAATCTCATCGTTTTGGACCCTGTTATGAAGCTGTTCAAAATTCAAATCTCATTTATACCCTCTTGTCATAACGGGTAAAAAATGAATCGTTTTGGACCCTGTTATTAGATAAAAAATCATCGCTTTTCGAATCGATGGGATGAAAAGTTAATTTCATACCCAGATGCAATAACGGCCTCGGCGCGCGGGTGTGTATTGCAGCATTGTTACCTATCCTGCCGAAATCGCTGCTTGCGCAACCAACACAATGCGTATCGATCGACGCGCGTGGGAGACGCGGGCGCAGACGCCTAGGTGGCAGTGGCACACCTACCGCACCTTACACAGAGGAAAAGTTGACGCTTGTCTAAGTTTACGAAGAACCAGATGATTTGATACCTACCATAATCTATATCTATACTAATATTATAAAGAGGAAAGATTTGATTGTTTGTTTGTTTGCATCAAATAGGCTCCGAAACTACTGGACCGATTTTAAAAATTCTTTGACCATTAGAAAGCTACATTCTTCTCGAGTGACATAGGCTATATTTTATCCCGATATTCCCACGGGAACGGGTACTACGCGGGTAAAACCGCGAGGATCCGCTAGTCCATTATAAATGTGAAAGTGTGTGTGTTTGTTTGTTTGTCCGTCTTACACGTCAAAAATTAGCAACGTATCGACGTGATTTTTGGTATGGGGATAGTTTGGGAGCTGGAGAGTGTCATAGGGTAATTTTTATTACAGGAAAACATCACATTCTCGCGGGATAACGTCGTGTAGTCCACGAGGGCGAAGCTGCGGGCGGAAAGCTAGTAGGTATTACAATAATTCGCAGTTCAGAGTACAAGCATGGTGATTATTGGTGATGATGCTGACATTTCAGTTTCCGTAAATAAATACTAAACATCAAACTGTGTGCTTAAAAATCAAAATAAGAATCGTAATGGTGCCCCCACACTGCTGTAGTTCTATGTTGCTCTAGTTTTAGTTACATGTATGGGGAGCCCCCTTAATTTTTACTTTTTTATTTTTATTAAAATCGTAAAGCGGTTCACAGAATACCTACATCTACCTACCAAGTTTCAACTGTGTAGTTTTTATATAGTTTTGGAATAAAGTGGCTGTAACATACGGACGGACGGATGGACAGACATGACGAATCTATAAGGGTTCCGTTTTTGCCACTCGGCTACGGAACCCTAAAAAGTATGGGAGCACTTAAAACATCTAATAATTACTAACAGTATGTTACAAATTGCTAATATTTAGTTGTTGGGGGCACTAATTAATCGTCGTTCTTATAATCTGTCATCAATAACACACTTGTCACAAGCTGACATTACACCGGCAGGTCGATAAACTCCTACGCTATCACCACAAATATTACAATGTAATGCGATCGAATCGCAATTTCGCTACGAACGGTACCAGATAGCGGGCAGTGGTGGTACTGCTTGAAGACAGTTACACTGGCATTCCTCGGTTATTGGCAGGTATCGAGGATACGTGGTCGCTGCTAACTGCCGAGATTACCATCAACCGCGTGCAGTAGACTACATATCAAGAATAACAGTTACACAGCGACAAACACTCATATAAGTTACTAGCGGATCCTCGCGGTTTTACCCGCGTGGTTCCCGTTCCCGGGGGAATATCGGGATAAAATATAGCCAATGTCACTCGGGAAGAATGTCGCTTTCTAATGGTCGAAGAATTTTCGAAATCGGTTTAGTCGTTAGTATATATATATATTATATTACGTTTGCCATTACAGTATGCTCAAGATAACATGTAAAACGGTATTAACACAAAGTGCATTTTCATTGGACTGTAAAATGGTTAATACACTAGTGAGTATACGTACTACCGGTGTGCATGTTAACGAATGAGACATTTTCTTAAAGGAAACGATTAAATTGAGATTTATTCAATTAAGTATTCAAAAAATAGTGAGTTGTAATAATGGAAAGCCTTCAACTCGTTTTCTAATGATGAGCAAAATGATACTATAATAGGTAGGTATATCATTTCCATTCAACGACTGTAATGAGATCAAAAAGAAAACAAAATACATTTCATCAATAGAATCTAAGTTGTTTGTTTTGAAACAAACGTCTTGTAACAAACATATTACATCAGACCTTCAATATTGTTACTTGTTACTATTACTGCTATTACATCTAAACACTGTTGTCTGTTTGTCAACATTATCATCTAGACCACTTATTTCTGTTACTAACTATTAATAAACGTGATCGGAAAGACGATAAATTAAGTAATGATAGTGTCGCCCGATACCGGTGCCATGTGTCAGAGAGAGAGACAATGACGGGGTATGACATATCATTATCGCTAATGGGTGGTATCGCTCGTGGGTAGCAGGCTTAATGTCGACAGTGACGTATGGCCAGCGAACAAGTTCAAGGGAAACAGGATGAAACGTGATAAAAACATTGACTAATTTGACCGAATTAGGGAGTTTGACCTTTGTCACGTATTGTTAGTGATGCTGCGGCCACACTATCGTATCGGGATATGCCGAGGTTCAACATCGCGTGAATTATCGCGCTAAAATCGCGATAGTGTGGCCGCTCGATCTGGGATTTTGGGATTACATACTGCCTGATCAGCTTAGCAAACACCGGATCAGCACTTTCATAACGTACAGTCGGGGACAAATTCGGTGAACCACATCTTACTTCTTTTCGTGTGGCTGGCGTCTAACCGTTCAGTTGCAGTCCCTATCCGTAATTGCTTATGCATTGTACTACACTAGTTTAATACATAAAAAAATAGTAAAAGGGTCTGCGCGTGAATGGCGAGGCACCAGCCACGTAAAAAGAAGTAAAGGTGGTTCACCGAATTTGTCCCCGAATGTACCTAGGTAAGGAAAACAATATGTGACCTTGAACTCAAATAACTTTTTTTGCACTGTTGAAGGGACCTTTCAGATTTCATTTATAATGGTGTCCCCAACATTTGTACCAATTTTCGGCTTATCAATGTACTAATAGCACCTAATAGTCTCACTTGACAAAGAGCGGGGGCCGCTCATCCAATATGTCAAACTGAATAAGGCGTTGATTTATACCAACTTGTGGCTGTACTAGCAATCGGCGGGAAAGCGTGTTGTTTTCTTAAACTGGGGTGACCAAGAACTTCTTCAGATCTACGTTTTAAGTTTTCAATTTTTGTACGAAAAAACCTACATTTTACTGTCTTTAAAAGTCAACAAAAGACAACCTTTATTATTTTGTAGTACCTACAACTGCTTTAAAACAATACTCGTAAAATATTTTGGTCACCAAAACGGATTAAATCATTTTGTATACCTTCAACTTCTTTATTGAAGAAAAGCAGTGAAGAAAAGACATCAACGAGATCTAGATTTTTTACAGGTGTCTATTTCACAATATCCGAATAGGATATTGAGTTTTGTATGACTACTAAGCACAGTATTAAATAAGCCAGGCGCATAATCCAGGATTTGGTTGGGGGGGGGGGGACACTCTTAGTTTATTTCACGTGGAAATAAGTGATAGTAGAAGTAGCGAAGTATTGTGTTTGTAGGTTAAATAGATAATTTGGAATGTAGCAAATCTGGATTTTCTTAGGTAGATCGTAAAAATCAACTTAATTTTAACGCCCGTCTGCAACAAGAGTTTGACTGTTTGAATGTGAACGTGTCTGTGTGTTAGATATGTCTGTGGCATCGTAATTCCTGAAGGAATCGACCGATTTTGATGCAGTTTATTTATTTTGAAAGCTGACGTGATCGAGACGGTTCTTAGCTACAATTTGTAAAGGTTTGTTCAGACTTTTTAAGGTAATTTCATTAGCATTTTTGGTAGCTATGGTGAAGATCTTACACGCATAATACATAGTTATAGTGGGTATTTTCTTTACCCACAAACATAGGAACGTGTGTGTATGTTTCAAAAGAATGAAATAAAAAAAATTAAAAGTTATATACCTAAGCATTCGACTTAACATAATGTTTACTAATTAAAAATTATCATTTTATAAAACTAATCAAAGTAGAATAGTAGATCGACTCCGTAGCTCAGTTTCGATTTCCGTCGGAGCTAGTTGGAGGATGAGTCGTTTTTTATAATATTTCATTTTCAATAATAAAAATTGCATTGTGAATGCAAAAAAAGTAAAAGTAATTTAAAACTAATCAACTTACCCATAGTTGGAACTGGCGCCATCTTCAAAATTTCTTATAAATGTTCAGTCGTCACTTTATCACTTTTTAGCCTATATTATTAAATGCACTTTCACTTTTGTTTGTAAACAAATTAACTATTATCAGCACACCACACACGATTTGGTCACTTATCTTCTTACCTTACCACAAAACTAATGCAGTTACATTTAAGTGAACTTTCTTTACCACCACATAACTACGAACAATTTTACTTTTTCCTCTGTCCGTTTCGAATTCCTACATAAAGACAAAAACTTTAAATAAAACGTTTAATAAACTTTTCAAACTAAAGTAGATAAGTAATTATATACATACCTAAATGACCTAACTTATTATTTGTCTATTATGAAATTTCTATATAAATTTGCTATTTGTGCGAATTTAGGTCTTCATATTTAAACAATTGCTGTTCCCTGCCACTCCCAGTTTTCCCGCTTGTTGTCCGTTCCCATGTGAATCGAAATAAAAAAGAAGAATTTTCAAAATCGGTTCAATAGTTCCAGATATTAGTTACCTCGATATCAAACAAATTTAACCTCGTCATAAATGTATAGATTTAACCTTTTCTTCTCAATAAATTACTATTATAATTACATTATATCCTCTACTAGCGGCCGCCCGCGGTTTCACCCGCGTGGTTCCCGTTCCCGTGGGAATATCGGGATAAAAAGTAGTCTTGAATCACTCTATCTATTAAAAAAAAACGCATCAAAATCCGTTGCGTAGTTTCAAAGATTTAAGCATACAAAGGGACATAGGGAAAGAGAAAGCGACTTTGTTTTATACTATGTAGTGATATAAGCCTCATACATGGTGCACCTATCAAGTTAATAAGCATCAACAAAAGAAATCAGCCTCTGAGGTTAACCGAGCAAAAGCATTAAAAAACTGTCTACTTTCCAAGGCACACTCATTGATCATGGCTTTTCTCTAAATGAGAACTTAAGTCGTTTAAAAATAGTTCCCAAATGTTTGTGAATGGTCTCTTTACCATTAATTTATGCTAGAGTCCATTTATTTAAGTCTTTTCACTGTAATCAAGATCCGTATCTCTTCTTGAAACATTATTTAAGAATACATCATTTCAAGTTAAATTAATAATGTTGTTTGTGTGGTTTTTAACTAGGTACGTCTTACTAAAAATTAAAATGACTAATAGATTGTTATAGAAAGCAAGCCCTATATGTTTCACTGGAGAAAATTTATATCTCAAGGTATCGCATGTAAAAGTAAAAATTACGTTTTCTGTATAGCATTTAGCTTTATCATTCACACTTGACCAAAAGATTACATGATGGTATACCTGAGTGATGAACCAAAAAACCTTTACCATTACCCGTTATAGGGTACCTACCCACCAATCCGCATTGGGTCCGCGTGGTGGGTCATGGCCCATTCTCCTTATCCATCCATAAAGAAGGGCTATGCCCAAACTATGCGGACTCATAATAGTTGATCATGAGATGAGGGAAATACGTCCATGCTGGAGTAAATACAGTTTTATTTTTATTTTCTTAAAACTAAACGAAAACAAAACCTTTCTTAATCCGGGATAGCCTGCAGTTTGAACTAAATTGGAAACTAAGTAGACTGTGAGCTGTGAGTGATCATACCTACTTATAAGATTATCTATTTTTAAATTTAACTCGGTATGTTTTAACTTTAAAAATGTCATGGGAAGAGCGAGCCTACCCCAACACGAGTACTGCGTTACTTTCTGGGGTGCCTCATACTGTTAAACTGGTAGATATTGAGAAATAAAAATTATTTTTATATTTATTTATTTATTTATTTTAACTAAAACAACATCACTAAAGTTGCTGATACCGTTTTGTTTAGGTGAAAGTTCCTGCTTTAGCCAGAGCTAAGTATTTCAAGCTGTAACGCTTGCTGTGCTTTCGACAGTACTTGTACATCAACAAAGCGAATCCAGTAGTCAACATGACAATGGTATTGCAGAACAGCCACATTCCTGCTGCTGCTTTGTGCGCACCTAACGGCGCGTGGAGGTCGTGCCGTCATAGCATCTGGACCGTGACATCTGCGCATCCTACCTACCGTGTTAAGTTAGGATGCTTCAATTTGTTTTTAATCCACAACGGGGTAGCATTTAACTAGGCTTGCCAACCGTCCCGGATTTTCCGGGACGTCCCGCTTCTGAGTAAATTTTGAGCCGTCCCGCCGTGTCCCCTTGCGGGACACCTTTTGTCCCGGAAATCAGCGATTATATGATATTAGTATCTATCTCGTACCAGTCGACTCGGGTTGGACAGTATTTGTCGACGAAGAAAATAAAAAATCAGCCTCTAAAAATCATTGGGCGCTTAAGAACAATGGCACAAGTTATTTATGACTATGAAAGAGGTACCTGCCTGGCTTTCTACATGTCTTGCAAATGGTAGCTTCGATACCACCTTCAAATGCATCAGCAGAGAGACAGTTTTCTGTCTGTGGAAATGCATGGACAGACAGCAGAAATAAGCTGTCTGCATTGAGGTAAAAGAACTCAATGGCTGTCTGTCGACAAAAATGCAGCGAATTTTAGGTACTACTTACGTGTTGCAAAACAAAAACTTGTTAAAATGCGCAAAATCGGAAAATAGTAGGTACAGTTAAAAAAACAATAATTTACAATGTTGGTCATACATTTGTATTGATTTTTTTGATTGATGTTTTAATTTTTCTAACCATTTTGTAACTGGTGTGTTGTGTGTCCCGCGTAATATACCAAAGTCCCGGATGCCGAGCTGGGTAAACCCGGAAATGCCTTTTTTGGAGTTGGCAAGCCTACATTTAACCTTCATTACACCTGCCGGCCTAGCATGAGCGGCTTATAGCGCGCGATATGATATGGTACGGCATGCCGTCTTGCTTACACCTTAGTGGGGTAAGCAAGACAACTTGCCGTACCATATCATATCGCGCGTTATAAGCCGCTCATGCTAGGCCGGCTGATGTTAAGTGGTGATAAGGCTGAAGGTGGAAGCGCACTACTCCCGGAATCGTCAATCACTGAGGAACTGCGCTATCTTATCACTAACTGCCTGAACACAATAATGCTGAAAACATCTTTTTTATGACGTCAGACTTAGATAAGATGGTGGTAGCTAGCCAGGCGGACTAAGAGCAAGTCCTACCACTAACCAAACCGAATACAATATGTACGCCCACTGGGAATCGAACCCGGGACCTCTGGGTCTGAAATCGGTGGTGTGAGCCACTAGACCACAGAGGCGGTTAATTTATCATCATCAGCTATTATAAGTCCCCACTGCTGGCACCTGCCCTCCTTATGGATGGATAAGGAGAAAGGGCCATGACCTACCAAGCAGGCTCAATACGGATTGGTGGGTATTAACCTCAAACCTCGTTAACGGATTATGGGATGCAATTTTGCACACCTACTGACATGACTATATGACTGACCCGGAACAGAACATTAGTATGCATAAGTTCATTATTTTTACTTTTTAACTGACTTCAAAAAAAGGAGAAATAACGTCGTCTGATTTTTTTTGCATTTAAGTAAGTGCATGCATTTCGCATTTTTTACAATGCATTTTTTATAATTGAAAATGAAACATTGAAAAAAAATTACCCCTCTCACAACTAGCTCCGATGGGACTCGAGCCCACGACCTTCACTGTCCGCGGGCGAATGCTCTAACCACTGAGCTGCGGAGTTGTTGGGATGCTTTACATAGGTAGTATACTTTTCATCCTTGCACATTTAACAACTTTTTAAGCTAATAAATAATCTTACTTGTCTTACCTTAGTAGCCTTCCCTTGAAAATTTATTCACCTTATTCGCAATTTGAAAGGTAAGTAGTTAAGTATAATAATTCAAGTCAGCGAACTAAAAAATTAGTAAAGCATTCGCAAGCGGTATTTTTACGAAATTTGCATTTAATTTGATGCCGTTACTAAAACATATGCGGGGAGAAAGTGTACCTATACTTTAATTTTAACATCACGAAAAGAGGAGCAGTAGAAAGACTGAAACAAAATAAATGTACATACATATTTGTGTACTGTAAATAGTAATGTAAATGTACTGCTTAGTATTGAAATAATAAGTAGGTAGTTATTCATTTTCATTTTTTCATTCATTTCGGTTTCCATGGGGTAGGTACTACCTAAGTACCTAGATATACATCTACTCTACATATTATACTTTTTCGGTTCAGTTGGTGGTGTGGTATAGGACTTCCTCTTAGTCCACCTGGCTAGCTTAGCTACTACCATCTTATCCAAGTCTGACGCCATAACAACGTCGTTTTCAGCACTGTTGTGTTCCGGCAGTTAGAGCTAAGATAGCCAGTTCTGTAGTGTTTGAGGAATCTGGGCGTAGTGCGCTTCCAACTTGAGCCTTATCACCACTTAACATCAGTTGTGAATTGTGATGAAGGCTTATAAGTGCTTCCCGGTTACGGATAAAAAGAACAAAATTATTTAAACGTAAGTATTTTAAACTCGACTGCCTAAGTCTAGAATTTTACAGATTTAAGTTCCTCCGGTCGAATTATACGTCGAACCAAGTGAATACTGCGCTTATGGTATAGGGGTAATAAACAAAACTATCTGTATATCTGTGCTTTGCTTATAAGATGAGTAAATCTTTTTATCGAACTCGTAAACTGCTTTAATTTCTTGTCTTCATTGTTACTAACAGTTCAACAAAAAAATTGCTAATAATAGTAGAGCTAATACCTAATACTCCCTAAACACTGGCCACCAGGCGATTTTGCCAAATAACCATAATTGCTGACCATAAAAAAACTGGTAAAACGAGTTGGTCCATGTTTATCATTCGAAGAATGCGAATAACAGATACTTTTATTGTGTGTGTACCAAAAATTTAATCCTGTTAGGAAGGAACACAAATAAGATAATTAAATTAATCTATAGTCTACCTATGAAGTAAGACCTAAGCTCACACAAATAGGTTCTTTCAATGTCACATAATTATCTAATCGATAGCTAATTACTTAGTCTGTGCTTGTTTGCAGTAACACTATTTTATTTATTATCAAAACATCTGCAGTCAAATGCAGAAAATAGGACTGCGAAAACAACGAAACAACAGCAAGTCGTAACACTGCACTGCATCAATGCAATACAGCACAAAATCGATAAACCGGCCGCACTGCACTCACTTTTCCCGCGTTTTTTAGCCTTTATCGAGCGATTCCCGCGCCTTCACAGCTTTTGACAGAGTAATTTAGTCTGTTTATATTTTGTTCAACACAAATCTAATAAAAGTCACATTGTAAATTAAGAGGAACGACAGTAACTACGTACGTCTGGTTGCAAACTACAGGGAGCCGCTAGCCGGCGAGACGCGAGCGAGCGCGCGCACAAACTATCGTATGATTCGTATACCTAGCCGTTTACAAATAGTAGGGTGATGGGAGCAAATGTTCGGGCCCATTCATGACAGGGGTGCTTCCGCGTGCAATGGAGCGGGTGAAAAAATGCTTACCTGTTTGAATTTAACAGCTTTAGGTACTCTTGGGGTTACTTTTGTGTTTGGATTCGTACCTATTCTGAATTTTGATGTGTCCTATATTATTAGTATAAGGTCAGGTGTCCTTCAAGGATCAATTCTAGGCCCTTTTGTTTACCGTTTGTATTGATAGTTTTTTTGTTAAAAATCATAAATTGTTTTTTTAAATATGTATTATACTTACTAACTGGTAGAGTTACTTTATTAGTAGCCTAGATTCGTATTCGCACTCTGAATTTTGACGCGTCATATATTATTATCAGGCAGGTGTCTTTTTAGGTGTTATATGGACATTATAATATATTCGCAGTCTGAATTCTTACATACATGACCCATATTATTACAGTCAGTCGTCCTTCAGGGATCAACTTTGGGTCTCTTTGTTTAGACAGATACCCCTTGTACGGATAGATTAGCTTGTTGTTGAAATTCAGCTCACTTTTTATCTTTCTGAATTGATCATGGCTACTATTGTTAATTTTGTTTAGCATTTAGGGCGACTTTCATCACTGATATTTAAACGTGATTAACGCTAAACGTGTTTAATCAAAGCCATCGTCTATCTCACTCGTTGCAAGCGCAAGCAGCCGAGAAATAATAGCGGGCCATGGTTTAATACATAGTTCTGTCTCTGACATCTGTTTGAATGTGACAGGGACAGTAATACGTTTTAAACACGTTTAGCGTTAATCGCGTTTAAATATCATTGGTGAAATCGGGCCTTAAACATGTTTAGCGTTAATCACGTTTAAATATCAGTGGTTAAATCGGACCTTAGAATAAGTAGTTTACTGGGCACTCTAATTATCTAATTACCATTGTTTTTAATATGTGGATAATGATGTGGGTTACAGTATTACTTTACTTTATTACTTTAAACCAATTATGTATTAATTTTAAGTTTTGTTTACACATATATTGAAACTGTGTGTTATCCCCTAAATAAATAAAATAAAATAAAATATCACTTGTTTTTATATGTACGCGAACCATTAAAATT
Source organism: Crambus lathoniellus (assembly GCA_949710035.1). Taxonomy (NCBI): domain Eukaryota; kingdom Metazoa; phylum Arthropoda; class Insecta; order Lepidoptera; family Crambidae; genus Crambus; species Crambus lathoniellus. The sequence continues at coordinate 22,657,782 of OX453317.1, forward strand.
TTACCCTCTTATCAGTCTACTTTCTTGGCTAGATTTTCATGCATTAATGAAATGCGAACTTCTATTTCATACAAACTTTATTTAAATCAAAAAATAAATTCTACAATAATCCTTTACTTTTAAAAATTAATATGTATAGTTATAAATTTGTTTTAGCTTCTCAATTTCCATGTTAACTTCCATGTTAGCAAGTTTCCATGCCACATTTCAACCCTTCTCGTTTGCAAGGCATTTATTACCCTCAAATTACATACTATCTACCTGGTTTGTATAAAAATATCCGTCACTTACATCAAAATTTTATAAAGAAAAACAAAAAGGTATTGTTTTAAACTAAAAATATCATCTGTTGCACTCTTACGATGTAAATGACAGGTTGATATTAATTTACTAGAACCATCAGCTTAACAAATTATATTAACTCTTTTACATCTAAATTACAATGCATAAATGTTATATTTAATAAAAATACATATCTCATATATCAAAGAACACTACCTATGTAATTGTTGTTAAATCGGTAACGAATGAGGCACATCATTATTACAATTCTTTATTTTAACATTTTGGTGTGCATTGCTCGTGACAATATCGCGCGGAACACGTATCACATACGTGTATCCCTTTTAAGGTCATCGCACATTACATCGATTCAACTTCGACTCCACTCCAACTCAACTCACAGTATGGCCACAGAATAAATAATAGTTACTAGTAACAGAAGCCGCAGTCTGCGAGACCATTTAAACAAATAGCAACTCTAACTTCAACACGATAAAGTTAGAATTCAGCTTGTCCGGCTCTAATTACGAACGGCTAGACGTTGCATCTCTTTCTATCGCATATATTCTATCGCGCTCGGGCGGGCGGCCCACTGTAAATTGTATTGAATTGTATCTCGAGATATACCCGAAGCGATAGGCACTTATCTCGGGTCCTTGAGCGAGTGACCGACGCCTGGTATGGCATTGAAATGCAAGTAAATAGATGAACAACGCGTGGACCACGCGTCGTCGACGCGTCGCCAACTTTCAACATATTTGGTGAAAAATTCAATCGCATGTAACACGAAATAAAGCTTACATTTCAATGCCCTACTGTGAGTTGAGTTGGAGTGGAGTCGACGTTGAGTTGGTGTAATGTGCTATAACCTTTATAGTAACTGTAACATTCACAATGGATGCTATAGCAAACAAAGCAGATACAACCAATGATCAATAATAATATATATATAACATTATACTCCTCAAACTCACAAGAAAATAAAAAATATGGTAGTTTATCTACAACTAATTAAAGAGAAGTCCGATTCTACTTAATTAAAAATTAAAATTCATTTACCTACATTAAAAATAGCGTTCTAAACTAAAATAACACGTCGTATAGAGTTTACTGCAATAGCTGAAACTACTAGAACAATAACAAATTTAATATAATTATATTTTCGCATCGAACTACGCTTTGGTATGGAACCCTATGATCCTTGGATGGGATTGAGATAAATCTATGCATTAGTACTTTAAACAGGACATCAAAAGTTTCACATGTATACTTCGAAAATAGTTCTTATTACGTCTTAGCTAACGGTAAACATGTGGAATTAAGCCTTGTGTTCAAAGTTGTTTATAAGCAAAGTTGTGGGCAATATGATGCAAAATTGTTGTTAGTAACATTGTGGCAGTTTTGATTACTGTTTTTTTAATTGCTGCTAATAATAGCTTAATTTATTGTACTGTGTATAAAATGAAATTTAAATATAAAAAATACTTTTAGATTTTTAAACAGTGATAGCAAAATTACCCTACTTAGTAACTCCTAAGTATTTAGGTATGTAAGGGCAGACTATTGTACCATTTATAATTTATTTGAGTGCTGTATACACCTATAAAGATAATGCAAGCGGTTTTATTTTGTCTGTATTATTATTTTTGTTTTAATTGTGTTATTGTTGATGGTGTCAATTAAAATAAATAAAATAAAATAAAAATTCGACGAGTCTCAGAGCATCGGTCCGTATGCCAGGGAGCACGGATTCGAATGTGAGACCGCCTGAAAATTACTTGCAGGGCTGGAGGCTTTTTACTATCACAATTCTTCCTTTACTATAATTCTGGGGCTTCACTTGCGTGACGCCTAACGTTCAAATAACGGCATGATTAGCGGTCATTAAATTGTGCACTAAACTATGCGATAGTGTGGCCACACTCATTTGGTGTTTGATTCTAGCGTCTAGCGACTTAGTTAGCGTGTGATCTATTGATAAAAAGTTTATTAAATGAGTGTGAAGAATTAGTACTAACCCAATATTGGTCGGAGAGTATTACTAAAACCATACACGAATCGAAAAAGGTAGTGATTACATTCTCTTTGAGTATTACTTCACAAAGAGTTTTTGAATGTGACCGTGTTCTGTCAAGTTCGTAGGTATACCGAATGACTGTAGTAGGTGTAGCCACAACAACGCACTAGAGGCCCGCTAAATCCCTTTGATGTGTCGAAAGTTACCGCCATCTGAGCTATCGCCTAGCGTCTAATGTCATTAAAGCAAATTAGCGCGCTTAGAACCGGCCACACTTGCGTATTATATCAAATAGCGCACTAATTAACGGCATTACAAGCAGGTGAAGCCCCAGCATAAGAAATACTTAATAATTTACAATGGATTGCAGATCAAGCTTCTAACATCCGTCAAACCACTTGTTACAAACTAGATAATGGCAGGAAGTTGATTTGACAGTTCACAATAACAATAAGTATTTGTTTTCTTGGAACGTAATTCGGAACCAAATTTGATTGTTTATCACACAATAAAAGGGACATCAAAATACGGCACAATCATTGTTTAAACTTATGTTAGTCGATAAAATATTACTTAAAGAGTAAAACAATTTGTCGTTATAATTTTAACATATCACTAATTTTGATTGTTCCCTTGATTGCGTCTGATTTTCGGTTAGTTACATAAAAATATGTCGTGTATTAAAAATACTCGTTTTGTATAATAAATCTACTATAGAGATGTAAGCTGTTCAAATGAAATCAAAACTTTGGAAGTTATATTGAAATGTCACGAACAATACACGCGAAGGACTGTTTATATACAACTAATTTTACAAACATTTATATCATTATAAGAATTTTCAGTCAATTCTTAGGTACTTTAGTCAAATCGTTTCTGTTTATATTAAAGTACATTCGGCAACGGAGCAAGCTCGACAGTTGCACTTCGAAAACCAACCTTACCGCATACGCAATAAAGGTGCATTCAAGAACTTGCTCGATTCGCTGTCGGTTGTACATTTTACAGTATTAACAAGTTGCATTCACAAACCATATTTGGTTTCAATATACATCAATGGTTTCATAATCACATCATTTTGATATTTTAAGATATATTGGAAAATGCGAGAAGTATCTTTACATAACGGAAACAGGCATTCGACATAAAAAGTGATATTCCACAAACGCACATACAATTTATCTATTCGATATGTTCTGATGTTACCTATGTATCCACGCAGAGAAAACCATGCTATTAAACTCTTGACAACTATCCACGGCATAACAAATATTTTAGAACCACTAAATCAATAAAGCTTATCGAGGAAGTAATAAAATTCTTTTCCTAAAAGAATAACATACATATCTGATTCCCAACAGTCGTACTCGTATAGAAAAAATACTTTCTACTACAATAATTTAAATGAAAATTTTGGTGTCTTTACAAAAATGTCTCTTCTGTACATTAAATCTAAATTATTAATCGTACACATTAGCACTCTTAATTAACATTTTGAGAAAAGCACTCTCGGTAATAGAATCCACGATTATCATTTATTATAATTATAGGGTTCGCCCCACTTAGGTTTCAAGTCAGAAAATATATGTTTAGTCAACAAATGTCAGATTCTGAAAATGTCAGACGAGTTTAAAACGCCAGATTCTATGAATGCCATATTCTATTAACGGCAGATTCTACAAATGACAGATTCTAGAAACGCCAGATTCTGATAATGCCGAATTCTATAAATGCCAGATTCTATTTATGTCAGATTTCATATCAGTTGCAAAAACATTAGTAGGTTAAAGTGTGCATTAAATTTTAGACCATTTGGAAGCTTTACGGCTAATAATTTTGTGGATGCACGCTTGTTTTTGCATACAGTGACATATTAATAACTGTTGCATATTTTTTTTTTATTAAAGATTTAACCCTTAGTAAATGATTTTTCCATCATCACTTTGCCAACACGCAATACCTAACTTACTTGATAAAACCAAAGCTTCCATTTCTAAGGACGTGCATAAAATTATTTGTAGTAAAACCATCAAAATGGTCTCAAATCGAATGCACACTTAAACCAAATTAATGATTTTGCAATTGATATGCAATCTGACATTAATAAAACCTGGCATTTATAGAATTTGGCATTATCAGAATCTGGCGTTTCTAGAATCTGTCATTTGTAGAATCTCTCGTTATTAGAATATGGCAGTCATAGAATCTGGCGTTTTATACTCGTCTGATATTTCCAGAATCTGACATTTGTCGACTAAACCAAAATATATACCGGACGAGCGGCGGCGCGGCCTCGGCGGCCGGACCGATGAAAATTACATTTTCATACGCGGCTAAGTTAAATGCAACACGACAATCGCTACAAACGTAGATAGAATAAATATCTATGGGGGCTAATCCATTCCGACTGGTCCACGTTACGTAAATATTCAATAGAATCTCTTTGTACTATCGTTATGTTCGACTGCGGATCGGGAGCGGCCCGGAGGCGGCCGGCCGAAGGCGAGGGTACTTTGGCAGTACTAGAAAGGCACCGTTATCCCACGCTCACAGGTAACCACGAATTGGGTATTTGACTGTTGTTGAAATGTAGATATTTCATTATGACATTCAGAAATATTACATTATTGAATACTTAACAAATGTGAAAAAGGAAATTCAATCTGTATTATAACAACCGAATTATGAGCTACTTAATTGTGACTCTAGCTATCTCTTTCTAAAACGAAATTTTCTATGGCGAGAGTATGGCGTTATAGAAATGTGACGTCACCTTTCTATAGCGCTCTCTTCGTCTAATTAGAAAGTTTGATGCTCTATATCGCTGAAAATATGCAAGATATTTGAAAATAAATATGTTGTGTTGCTACTAATGGGGAGAAAAACTAACTTTTATCACGACAGAGGGCGTAGGTGATATTGGAGGACTGTTTTGTTGATTGGTTGTAATTTTATTTTTTTTTATTTTATTTTATTTTATAGTAAAGCACTGCTACATGATACATATTACAATATTTAACAAAAATAACTTAATTCACAAAAATATCTGATATGCATCACAATTATTAGCGTGCATAGCTCTTATAACATATAATCGCAAACGAAAACAGTTCAAACTTTAATTACGCAAAACTACCTATTGACTAAAATATTTTAACAACTTATTCTTAAATACATTAAAACTGTCATTAAAGATGTCTAGATCCTCAATTTGATTACACAAGTTATTATATTCCTGACAAATTCGCACCACGGGAGATTGGAGACCAAGATTAGTTCTCGAAAACGGTAGGGCAAATAACTTGCGTATGCGTTGTCTAGGATACCTACCAGGAACCTGCAATGAGATGCTAGATAATAAATGACTACAGCAAATACCACCATTAATAATTTTATAAAGAAAAAGTAAGTCTGAAGTCCTTCGGCGTGCTTGAAGGCTAACCATTTCAAATTTACTAAGTCGCTGATCGTACGGTTGCCTGTGTGAAAAACCACTTATACTAAAGGCAAGATGTCTGCTGAAAGCTCTCTGGATGCTCTCAATTCTTTGTGAATGCACAGTATAGAAGGGGTTCCAAGCACAGGATGCATACTCAAGGTGGCTACGCACCAAAGCATTGTATAGGAGTATCTTGCTTCTAATATTTTTAAACCCCTTAGTATTCCTTTTGATGAATCCCAGCATACCAGCAGCTTTGGTCACAACAGAGTTAATGTGTGGTTTAAATGTGAGAGAGCTATCTAATAGGACTCCAAGGTCACGAATTTCCTTGACCTCCTCAAGTACATCATCAGCAATACGATAACTAGTTACTAGGGGCGTCTTTTTTTTTGAATATTTTATGTGGTAACACTTACTCGCATTGAGGGCCATGCTGTTTGAATTGCACCAGCCAATAATGGCATTTATATCCTGCTGCAGAGCGTGTTCATCTTCAACCGAATTGATGGTTTTATATAATTTTAGATCATCAGCATATAATAGAAATTTACAGTGTTTTATTTCTTTAGCTATGTCGTTTATAAAAACTAGAAACAACAAAGGTCCCAGATGCGATCCCTGTGGTACTCCTGAGCTGGCGATATAGGTGTCTGATGCAAAGCCATTAACAACCACAGTTTGCGGACGGTTTTGGAGATAAGACTCAAACCATTTCAACAACGGGCCACCTATACCGAAAACACTTAATTTCCTTAAAAGAGCCGAGTGGTTAACTTTATCAAATGCGCTACTGAAATCGGTATAGACAGCATCTACTTGGTTACCTCTGTCGACCTCCCGTGATACGTCCGAAATAAATGATACTAAATTAGTTTGTGCAGAACGGTCCGATAAAAATCCATGTTGAAACTCGCAAAGCTGGCTATAGAGTAGTTTGGTAATCGCCGGGTAAATGAGGCATTCAAAAAGCTTGGCAAAACACGAAAGAATCGAAATAGGCCGATAATTTTTAATAGAATTTATGTTACCCTTCTTATGTACTGGAACAATTCGGCATTTTTTCCATACATCGGGAAAAGTACCATCTTTGAGAGAACGATTAAAAATTAGCGTTAAAGGCTTTGTGATGACTTCCACACAATTCTTGACGAATATTGGTGGAAAAGTATCTGGGCCAGCACCCTTAGAAATATCCAGCTTCTTAATTACTCTTTGTACTTCAGATTCTTCAAACGCAACTGTCGTCAAAAAGTTACTATTAACACTATCAGTATATTCAATATTACCATGTTCTTCTGATTGGATGTTACTTGTGGAATAAACAGAAGAAAAATGATGGGCAAAAGAATTTGTGATTTCTTGTCCTGCATTTATTTCCACACCGTCTAAGTACATTTGAGAAGGAATATATGAAGGACTTTTGCGTTTACTCTTAACAAATGACCAGAACGCTTTAGGATTTCTACAAATATTCGCCTCTACCGATTCAACAAACTTACCATAGCACACATCAAACAATTTATGGCATCTGCTGCGTAATAACTGAAATTCAAGTTCATCTCGAGGATTGCTGTATTTACGAAAACGCTTACGCAATTTATCTTTCTCAGCCAAAATTTCTCTGTAATTGTGACATCTGTCAAAATCTATGAATTTTTTTGTAGTAGTAGTAAAAAAAGGTCGTCTTTTTGGACAGGCGAAGACATTAAGCCATATTGCCAATTCTTGAGTATTATGTATGTTATTATAGTTTCTTATGTTTTCATTAGAATGTAGGTGTGTTACATTCCAATGCTTCTTGGAGTATTTGGCGTCAAGTATGTCGAGTCGGTCTTCTCGGTAATTGTTGCTGAGGTAATCACAACTACAATAAAACACTCGGCATCACGTTACCGAGATAGCGCATATTTTAATCATTCCACACACCGTCCAGTTGCGTAGACACTTGGGGCACAAAACCACACCTATCTTGAGTCACAAAGTCCACTATGAAACAAATTGCGATTAATTAAAATATCCACTTAACCTAAAACGCCAAAAAAACTCTGAAATTTTTAACCAATCATCAACATTATTATCCCACAGATTAGGTAGAAAGTGGACTCCAATTTCACAAGCGTCATCTACAAAAAACTTTGCCTGTTTCTCCCCATTGAATAAACATTTCAAGTCGATAAAAAAAATTCAGTCAAATACCCTATTATGCTAAAGGTCGGGGGGCTACTTGGCGAGGCGGCGGCGCAAACGGTTGCGCAGCGCCAGCGCCGGCGCCCAAGGGCCCGACGCCCGCTTACCTAACGCCCGCGAACACCGCTCCGCTAACCTTGGCGTTTTACTAGCGCCCGCTAACGGAGTAGTATCCTCACAACGCGTGCGTTTCCCAGTACCTACAGCTACAGGGGCGGGGGCTTGTTTCCCAGTAACTATAGCTGTAGGAGCTTCCGCCTCATTCCGCGAGCGCAAAGCCCTCCAAGTCGGGGTGGCGCCGCATGGCTCGCTTGTAGTCGAGTGTACTTCGGTATCGTCGCGTCGACGCGCGTCACAAGGCGCGGCGGCGGCGCGGGCGCGGGCGCGTCGCGTCGCCGCGCCTAGGTTCTCCTTGCTGCGGTGGGCGGGGGCCCCCTGCCGCGCCGCCGGGGCCCGCCGCGCACCCGGGGCGCGCGGGGAGTTTCCCGCGGTTGAGCTTCGCGTGACTTTTCTCTCGTTCTGAGACCGGGTCGTGCGTCGATCTTCCTCGTCATCGGTCGGGGGGCGGCGGGGGGGCGGTGGGGGCGCGCGCCTAGATAGTATAACGACGCGGTCTAGAGCCGGTGCGGGGCGAGGTTTCCCGTTTTGGCGTGTTTGCGGCCGTTGCGATTCGTCGTGATGTGATCGTAAAACGCGATCATTGGGCGCCGCCGGCTCGGCTTTCGCACGTCGCCCGCGCCCTTTAGGCGGGGCTTCCACTGGCGAGCTAGAAGACACTTCATTGATCTGGATACCACCGTCATCTTCCTGGGGCAAAGATGCGGGGGCGTCGCCGCCGGGCCCCGGCCGGGGCTCCGACTCGACATCGTCGGACACGACGGTTTCCACCGGAGGCGCTTCGACAGTCACGATCTCATCGTATACTGTAGACAATGTATTTACTACCCTAGTTCTGTTAAGGAGGCGGGTCATGAAGTAAGACTCGGCCGGGTTTCCGTAGTTGGTTATGGCATCGCCATCGTCTACATCCTCAGAATCCTTTGAAGTTTCATGGGGGGTTATAGATAAACGAGCGTCGAGTGTCGCACAAGGAGGTAGTGGAGTATCCGGAGAAGGAACAGGTCTATCCACATCGGAGTACCGAGTCATGATTGTGAGACCGTTCTGTGGAACTTGCCGGGTTTCGGGTTCGTCGGGCTTCGCCTCCTCGGTTTTGGAAGGGGCGGGGGGAGGGTTGGTGGCGATTGGCGCGGTCGGTTTTTGGGTGGACCGGGAGCGTAGCACGGTGGCGCGAGGTGGACCGGGAGGGTCTAGCATCAGTGTCACTACGGACGTGTTGTCTGCCCTCATCCTTGTGTTTGACCATCTGAAATAAAATAAATAAAGGAAATCAGTCAATTTGACCAAAAAGTAGAAGGGTCGACCAACAAAAATAAATTACAAATTATTGATAAGTGTTACGGTCATATTTGTTATGACGTCAAAAGCGTACGTAGTGGCCAAGCAGTTATTCAAGTTTGAAAATGTCATGTTTTTCTTCATTTTCAAACTTGAATAAAGCTATACATTGTATAAAGCGTGACTGATCTCCTTTCTTACAATCACACCAATATCTAGCTCATAAATAGTTTTCATTAAAAAACTGTTACAGAAACAAGCTTTGTTTTTTTCTTGTAAATACCCCCTTACTTTACATAGAAAACACCCAAGACAAATACCACCGGTTGCACAAAGTTTTTTTTTACATTATACTTTTAATTTTACAGGGTTTATGGTTAAAAAATGTATGGGATTTGACAGTTTTGACAGCAAAATTCAGTTACTTTTTACGAATTCGTAAAATGAATATTTTGGCGCAACCGGCTAATAGACATGTGCATGCACACAAATATTTGTCTTGTACGGGAATCGAACCCGAGACCTCTAGCGCAGAAGGCAGGTATCCTACCCCTGCTCCAAATCGGTCGCCAAAAAGTCTAACCGCCTGGCCACGGGAAAGCGCGGCGGCGGCAGCGACCAACAATTTTTTTTTATTTTTTTTTTATGTGTAATGGGCTTGCTCTTGGCTTCACACTGAACCTTAGGGTTGAGAAGAAGCCTAAGATGGAGAGAATTGCGCAATCATTGCGCGCTCGCGCCAGACGTCTAATCAAATAAGTCAATGAAACGCACCAACTGATGCGTAATTCGCTGTCCCGTGGCCAGGCGGTAAGTAAAGTTAGTCAATAGTCCTGCTGGGTCGACCTACCTACCTTTTCGAGTGGGAATTTTGGTACAATACAAAATATAGCCTACTAGCCTTTCGCCCGCGTGGACTAGGTACACGACTTTATCCCGCGGGAAAGTGATGTTTTTTCGGGATAAAAAGCAGTCTATACCACTCTCCAGATCCCAAACTATCCCTATACCAAAAGTCACGTCGATCCGTTGCTCCGTTTTGACGTGAAAGACGGTCAAACAAAGAAACACACTTTCACGTTTATAATATTAGTATGGATCTATGTCACTCAGGAATATACTTTAGCTTTCTGAACATGAAAGAATTTTCGAAATCAGTTCAGAAGTTTCAGAGATTACCCCAAAAAACGTGGACTAAAGTTAAACATGGTTTAAAAACGATGCTAATTCTGTCTATTATTTGGAAAGTGAAAGTGACGGCACCAGTTTAGTACCAGTTTAAATCAAGAGAGTATTTTAGCCCACGTTTTGGAATAAGGGGGTTTATGTTTACCTCTTTATGATATTAGTGTAGTTAGTGTAGATGTAGATAAAATAAAGTATGTACCTTGATGATTGTATGACCTTGGTCCTGATTGGCCCAACACAAAGATACCTATATAATTGTTTTAATTCTTTTTTGTTATGTGTGTTAATTGTGTTCTTTGTTATTTGTATTCATTGTAGTGTTGAACTAGTGATGTGCCAATAAATGTGTTTCATTTCATTTCATTTCATACCTTTCTAGCGCATGATCCACTAAACTCTTGGAAGGGTTGAGCCAGTCCCTGGGTTGTGTCGCATTGCCGCCGACCAATGCCGCTTCGTTGTGCCGCTCTGTTGCTTGCACTAAACTGACAGCTCCTTCGGGCGATATCATGTTCCATAAACCATCCGTGCCAAAAATTAAACACCTGAAAATAAAGGTATTGATAAGTCTAATTATGGACAGACAATTGTGATGAGGTTAGCATAAATTCCTCTACAAGTATTTTAGAAATGGGTATACCGAAAGGAAATCGCCACTGTATAAAAAGAAGAAGAAATCCACCAATAGAATTGCATAAAAGCTCTGCTCCTTTTTAGTGGACAGCGAGTTGCTAACTAGCTTAAAAAATCATACAAAACAGAGAAGCGGAGCCAGGAAGAGGATCGGGGAAGTGGGGTGGAGAAAGTGCCAGTGACATTTCGCGTAGAACTAAACCAATCGCCCGCCACCGGTAGCTCAAATTACTCGTCGCGTGCTCGCGGCCTAGCTCCACCTATAGAAAAACAGTCCGCAACTCCGCTCCACATTACTTTCTCGCTCCGCTCCGCTATCTAGCTCCACATACACTTGTCCCCAGACCTCATCTGTCCGCAATGTAAAGAAAGAGAAGAAACAAGTTGCCACTTCATGGCAGAGTGCCCGATGTACGCATCACTGCGCTGGGAGCTCTTTGGAATGGACAAGCTTAAGGAAGAGGATCTAAAGCAGTTAACGATAAGTCAACTCAGCAGGTACTGTAAGCGCACAGGTAGGTTTCAGGGTTCGACGCCGGTGGGGTAAATGATAACCCACCTCCCCCTGCTTTCAGGGGACTTGGGAACTAGGTGAAATGATCTCGACCTAGGTGACTGATAACGTGATAACCCCCCGATATTTTTTTTTTTTATACTTTTTAATTTGCAATCGGTCGCCAGACCATAAGCGAATTTGTGGAGCGAAATGAGTTGAAAGTAGTGGGACGGTCATCACCGGCCTAATTAAGTATGTGGTTTCTTTTTAATCTGTTCACCACATTTGTCGTGTCCAATAGTTCAGCAACAAGCTGATTAGGAAGATTCAGAAAGCGATTTTTGTGTCGCTTCTGATGCTGCTGGATTTCTGCAGCTACAGTTGGTACCTCTAGGTATTCATGGATCTCATCATTCCGTGTAAACCATGGAGCATTAATTGCTAAAAATAATAATAATAATAAATGGACATAAACAGTCCGCAACTCCGCTCTGCATTACCCCATCGCTCTGCTCCAGTGGACAGGCAGCCTAAATTATTCTGAAGTTTTAAAAAAAGTCAAAAGAACATATATAACTCGCGCGGTTAAAGAAACAATCTGTAAATGGCGGCCAAGCTTTAAGTGTGAGCGCGATAGCATGACCCACCCACGTGGTCTACATGCAGCATGACGGTATGTGTGAGCGAGATAGCACGACCAGACGGCCGCCATTTCCATATTGTTTCTTTATCCGCGCGGCTTATACTTATATATATATTTTTTTAATATTTACCTAAATTTGGACGGGTCTATCGTCAACACACCAACATCAGGGTCAGGACTAACAATAAACTCGTCATTCTGTGGATTATAACTCCAGAGGTCACCCAGCGACCTTGCTACTGCTAAAAACGGTATTTCATCCATAGGTGTGTTCTTTTTTATAGGTCCTTTATGTCCTAATCGAGGTCTGTTCCACACCACTCTTGGTACACCAGCCTTTGACACCACTTTGCCTCCACAGCGTTGGATACGTTCTATCTCTGCTGTAGACTCTGGCTTGTGGTCTGAGGTCAATGGTTTCGCTGCCCATTCTTCACAACCTGAAACAAGATTGATCGTACAGTTAAGATTGATCACATTGAAGAGATAAGTGGATAAGATATAAGATTACCAACAGATTGAGAAACAAATGAGGAAATTTGTTTTTTTATTTATATAAATGCTTCCATCAACCATGCCACAAGATAACTCCTCAGGGGCTGTTCATTAATCACGTAAGGCCGAAAGGGGGGACGGGGGTCCAGGAAAAAATCAGACTTATCTGACGAGCACTCTAAATAATGTTATTTGCTCGGTCGTTTTTGACAGTCCAACTGGTTATCTATTACAGTGGTATTGCTGATCGAAGTATAAATGCCAATAAAAAAGGCCTAACCAGTCAAAAACCTTATTGACCGGTAAAATTAGTCAATAAGGTTATTGACTGAGGGTGTCGGTCAAAACCCTGATTATGGACTGATTTTATATGTGTAATAGTTAAATCAAAGTTATCTTTACCAGTGCTAATACACTTATACCCCCATATGCCAAAACGAGGACTAGACTTAGACCTGGTTTAGTGGTTTAAAATTGATGCTAATTCTGTCTTTCATTTGGAAAATGAAAGTGACAGCACCAGTTTTAAACCAGGACTATTTTAGTCCACATTTTGGAATAAGGGGGATAATGTTAACAGAAAACAATTCAATTACACGCTTAAAGACAAAAATGTCTTTTAGCTTATTTTAATTAATTATAATTGGTTAAAGGAAAATTAAAGTAGCTATAAATTAAAACTGATGTCATTTAAATTATTGATTTGAAGTATAAAAAGGTAATGACTTTATTTAAGCATACCATTTGGCATATTCATATTGAACCCTACGACATGCCTACATTTACTGAAATAAATAGTATACATGTATTTCCGAGTTAATTGCATTTATTTCTACATTTTATATAACCGTTACCGCCACAAAACACATTTACCGCCTATAGGCTATGTGTATCAATTTTCCTTATGAATTGATCGCTCATCATATACATGGTATTAACGTGACATTAACAAAACATGCGCGAATTTTGCCTTCCCCCCCATAATCTACTGCAGTGTTTCCCAATTAGTGGTATGCAAGGTAGCATCAAGGGGTACACGCAGCAATCTCTGAGCTAAGAAATATATTATTTATTTATTTATTGTTCCTGCAATAAGGGGTATGCGAGTTTAAGGTATTTCTTGTAGTGGAACAGATTACTAAATAGTTACTATGTAACAGATAGTTCGCTCCGCTAAGTCATTTAAATAAATAGCAACTCTAACTATAACACAATAAAGTAGAATTCAGCTTGTACAGCGCAGGCAAATTACGGATGGCCACTCGTTATCATTGCATCTTTTTCTATCGCATATATTCTAGCTCTTTTGCGGACCTAATTCTATGGATTTACAACGCCGGCGTTGCCGCCGCGTTTTCGAGCCGACACTGGTAGTGAAATAGGTAGTGGTATGTAGAAAGAAAAAACTAATTGGGAACTACTGATCTACTGCTTTAGGCAATAGCCTACTGGTAAATCCGCCACTGCTTACGGGACTGCAAATACTCAAATGACTTACCATCTTTTTGGTAACCAAGTACAATAGCCGAGTCTCCAACATGACCTATGTATATTTTGCCACGTCTTATGAACGCCACACTTGCAGTCGTGCCTGCAGTGCTTGGCAGTCCTGTTACTGTCTTGGGCCATTTTTCTGCAACGTAAAGGGTATTTTGGGTGATAAATTTCTAAACATTATTTTTAGAATCAAATCAAGTAGGTGTAATGGAAAATATCACTACATAGTATAAAACAAAGTCGCTTTCTCTGTCCCTATGTCCCTTTGTATGCTTAAATCTTTGAAACTACGCAACGGATTTTGATGCGTTTTTTTTTAATATGGATATTCCCACGGGAACGGGAACCACGCGGGTGAAACCGCGGGCGGCCGCTAGTTATCTATAGAGTATTATTATAAGGGTCAATCAACTATTTCTTGTATGTAAATGTCCCTGCAACAAAATTTGGTGAATAGTGATAAAGTCTCCTAAGTTACTAAGAAACCAATATAAATTATATTGTTTTTGTAAAATTTTACCCACGGTTGATTTGACACGGGTTCTCCGGCCCTATTCAGCCGGAGAACAATGAAAAATCTATTGTCTCAATTCTGGATTGTTGAAGGATTAATTGACAGAATAAAAAGTAATGTATTCTAATTCTGATCTGAATTAATGACGATCTGAATAAGTAATAACTTTTATAATCAAACTGATGGTTTTGAGTTTTAATTTTTTTTTTGCACTGACTTAATTAGTAGGTACTATCGACAAAAGCACCAGGTATACACCGTAAGGTTCAACAGCAGTTTAAGTATACTGCACTTAAGACCTTTTTTAACGGACTGCCATCAGGTAAATCTACCAATAGTGTCACAGATGGACGGTCCAAACCATACGGTATTTACTATTTTGTATTTATGGTATTTACTACTACAAACGGTATTTTTTATAATGTTTTTAATCAAAAGGTCATTTAGGTTGACCTACTTGGGATCTTAAACTTTTTCAAAAGAAAGAGCTTAGAAAACATAAACTACGCTTGTCATTGATTGACCTGTCATTTGTAGAAAAAGCAAATGGGGCAGGGCCAAGGATGGGCAGCCTTTCTTGTCCATGCAGGCGATAAAGTTGGTTTGGTGTATACCAGCAGGCGTAGCATGACGAACCCGACAAAGATTTTGTCTACCCAGTTTTTGACAGTTAAACGAAAGAGTTTGTCTACGTTGGGATGTCATTTTTGACATTTCAACGTAGACAAAACCGCTCTCGAGGTCGTCATGCTACTCGTGCTGGTTGTAATACTGACTGTACAAGAAATAGTTGATTGACCCATAAACACTTTATACTGACTTATTATTATTACATAGGCTGTCTTGTTTGGTTAAGCAGGTGCTATTTTACAAGCTTTTATTTAACTTGCAGTGTATGCATGTATGTATGTCCATTCGGGTCAAATCTTGCAAGCATAATTTGACCAACTTCCTAGAGTCTGATTGAGCTGATAGTTTGCATACAGGTTTAGGTTGGATGACAATACAATATACCTAATAAAGTACAGTCAGCAAAAAAGTTTGTCATAAAATTTAATTTTTACAAAATCTTATTTTGATCCAAAACAAAACATAACCTCAAATCTATTAGCATTGTTAATGATAACAAATACCTATCGTCTTTGATATCAACAATTAGCAAAGTTAGGCTTTTGGAAGTTGTAGCATCAGACAAAAGTTGTCTGACTGACCCAATATAGAAACCAACCAGTAACACTGCTTTCACTTTGATTCGAATACACCTCATAAGTTTGGGTATACGTAATTTTGCCTATGTTACCTAATATACGTTATGAATGAGTACTTCTACTAGCTAAGAAGCGTTTAGAGAACTTTGTTGACTCAATGTCAAACCACTCGAGAAAAAATAATGAGCTGAACAAGGTCGAACGAAACATTCGAACAATCACTTTTGGCGTCTCCTTCGGATCACCCTGGGAACAAACGACTGAGTTATAAAGAACTTTTCAATGTTATCTTTCTGCAGTGTTTACCTAATTCTTTCCACATGTCCAAATGGGTCAACATGTAACCATTTCTAATTGCTTTGAGGACGTCTTCATCGTTGTCGGACCAAAACTGGCGTTGTTTCACTATAGAGTCCATCAAGTGTTCCTTGGCGAAAGCTGCAGCTTCGCTGCCTCCATGTCCATCGTAAATACCGAAGAAAGCGTATTCCAAATCCCTCTCATCCTCCGTTTGTTGATAAGCAACGGAAAACAAGTCTTCCATATACTTTCTCCCGCCTTGACTGCAGTGACCAGTCACTCTTAAATTTACACCAATTGATGCAGGCATTTTAAAACTATAACACTACAAATTAACAACAAAATATTAAGATTTCATTGTAACACAAACGTTTTTGTCACAGACATTTTGCATTTGCAATTACGCGAGTCGCGACTGAACGACAGGTCACGTGGACATATTGATCACTACGCGTGCCTCGAATCCTATCCTATGCCCTTGGCTGTGTGTACAAAAGAGATAGATATATTTTTGCCAGTACCACTTGTTAAAAATTGGACGCCATGATTCTTTCCGCCATTATGTAGTCGTGACTCATTTTAGAAACTAATTAATTCTAATTCCTGAAAATAATTTCCAGGCTGATTTTTGTGGTAAAAATACTATGCAATAAATATATAATTCATGATTACATAAAACAAAAGTATTTAAGTACAATAATCTAGTGGCATACAATCACATAATCACATACAATCAGCAAAAAAAAAAAACTATGCCGGAAGTCAGAACCAACTTCAGAAGATTATAAACATTAGCACAGATAATATAATAATACTAAAGGCCATATCCATAGTTTTTGCCGGTACAGGCCCCCCTGTACCGGCAAAAACTATGCGTTGCTAGCTAGTTATCGTTATACCCGACGTCACAAAACAAGGAACTGATAGCGTCAATTTTTTAAATAAAATAGCCGCTATGAGTTCCTTGTTTTGTGACGTCGGGTATAACGATAGCTAGCTAACAACGTTTAACAGAACAAAGCATCAAAAATCTATCAAAATAAGGAATTCAAATGACACTTGAAGCCCATACCCATATCCAGATTTTTTAGCCGGTAGCCCCCCAGGGGCTGCTCATATATGGACTGTATATGGACATAATATGGTCTTCAAATGTCAAATGATATGCCATAATTTGCTATGGGCTTCATTTGACATCCACTTATGACAATTTATGGTCAAAATATTGGCTTTAAATGTCAAATGAGGCCCATGTCCATATCCATATTTTTTGCCGGTACAGGGGGGCTACCGCGTAACTTTATGGGTATGAACTTCATACGTTTTTGGGAACTTTAAGTCTATTTTATTAAGATACTAGCCGCTATCAATTCCTTGTTTTGTGACGTCGGGTATTACGATAACTAGCTAGCAACATTCAACAGAACAAAGCAGCAAAAATCTATCAAAATAAGGAATTCAAATGACAGTTGAAGCCCATACCCATATCCAGATTTCAACTGTCATTTGAATTCCTTATTCTGATAGATTTTTGCTGCTTTGTTCTGTTTGTGTTTTGTTGTAGCTAGTTATCGTTATACCCGAGTACCCGACGTCACAAAACAAGGAACTGATAGCGGCTATTTTCTTTATAAAATTGACTTAAAGTTCCCAAAAACGTATGAAGTTCATATCCATAAAGTTACGCGGTAGCCCCCCTAGGGGCTGTTCATATAATTATGGACTGTATATCGACATAATAACGGGTAACGTAACCGACTGTCGTTGAACTCGCGCCTATGTTTTAACTAGTATAATAATCTGTGCGCCTATGTGAGTAGACCGGTAGACTATACTTACCTTACCTTATATTCTTTTGGTCCTTCGAGCCGGAATTGAACCAACGTTCTTGATAGTTTTACACTATTTTTATGCATTCACAAAGCAATTCTCTAAGTAGTTATTACATTATCACAGCTACTAATGGGTTTGAAAGTGACAAAGGGATAAAGAAAAACAAAGTAGTTTGGTAGTACTAATTTATTGTAATTTAATCTTAATTTAATTCAAATATGTAAATACTTTTGAACTTACTATTCCTCTGCTACTTCCCATGGCTTTTCAGGTCTAAACTGATCCCATGGGTTTGGTTTCTTATACACTTCAGGTTCTGTTAACTTAACCCCTCCTTCTACAACCTCATTTAGAAACTTTTCAACTTTTCCTCCTTTGGCTGGTGATATATCACAATACATTTCAGTTATGCCGGACTCAAGACACCTTTTTGCGAATACCTTTCCTAGGTTTATGTATGCACATGTGTCATTTATGCTATACAGCTGTTTGCGCAGAGCCCACTCCGAGGTCTTGGCTTGTATAACAGGACCGTTTAAAAAGTGTATTACTTGAGCTGTTACGGTTCTGTTGCTTGGTTTAAGAATAAGCCTGAAATCATAAATGAGGTTATGCCATTCATACTAAGCGTTATTTGTAATTATTTAATTTGGATTTTTAGTTAGAAGTAAAAGGTGGTGTGTGTGGAGTGGAAATTGTGTTTATAGATTTAATTTTGTATGGAAACCGAGAATGATATATTTTATTATTGTTATCAAAACTTTATTTCCCAAAAACAATACAATTTTCATTTACATTGCCTCGCAAAACCTAATGATAGGTTTGTCTGCGAGTTAGTAGGTAAGTTATTTACTTACATATTATTAATTATAAATCTTATGTGTTTTATGATAATATATTAATCTAGTTACAAAAAAATATTTAGTTAGGTTACATACATAAATTACATTACTGCGTGTTCAGGTAGTGTTTCTTAAGCTTATTACGAAATATCCTGAAATTGACTATTGTTAAAATAATACTCATATACTTATTTTAACGTACTTATGCCAATATTTTCGTCCAGGTTTCTCTAAATGGTAACCATCAGGTTTACGAGCTATTCTTATTTTCTCAAGATTTCTTGGGTTTCTGTTGATAAATTCCGCAGTAAATGTAGAATTCAGCCTTACAGCTTGTTGTATGAAGTTCATTTTTAACAATGAATTCATTATTAGTCACATAAATTATCTTTGAAAACACTTATAAATTGATTTGATTTGAAAATTCACAAATTATAAATATAACCTCAAATTGCACATTTCTGTGTCTTTTTTTTTTTTTTTTTTTTTTTTTTGTGGCAATTGAGATTTACTATTTTGCCAATGACAAATTAAAAGGTAGGGAAACATGGATGATAATAATAATAGTGAATAACGGGGGAAAAAGGATCAGAGGAGTTGGATCAGGTTTGGAATTAAGTATAAGGAAATAAATGGTGGGTGGTAGGTAATATATAATATGGATACAATAAGTATACAATATCACATATTAAATTTTAATATTATTATGCTTAATATAAGATGATAATGCACTGTAATATTTACAAGGATACATCAATAGGCAGGACATACGGGTAGGAAACGAAACATTAAGTGCTAACAGGGAGTTGAAAAAAACGGAGTGGTCATAACGAGGACAAGAAAAGAATATATGGTCGAGGTCTCCAACATCAGTTCCACAATCACACAGGTCGCTGGTCACGATATGCAACCTAGCCAGATGCGCGGGGGTGCACACATGGCCAAGACGCATACGCGTGATCATGCTGACATAGGTTTTGTCACATTCTAATTTGTTATACCAGGGTTTTATGGGAATACTAGGTTGTAAACTAAAATATACTTTGCCTTTAACAACAGAAGTTTTATCAACGAGTTGTCTCCAGGAATCTGCTAAATGAGTTTTAGGTAACGAAGTCAAATCATGGCAGTAGTTGAGGTAGGGATGTAGGTCACCACATTCTACCGCTTCTTTAGCCAATTGGTCTGCTCTTTCATTCCCACTAATGCCTTGATGACTTGGAATCCAAGCCAAAGTAACTGTATAATTTAAATATTTACATTTACAAAGCTGTTCCCTCATATCACAAATAATTGGATAACAGGGTTTCATTTTGAAAGGGAATTTTTCTATAGCCTGTAATGCACTTTTTGAATCAGTAAATATAACTGTGTTCTTAAGTTTCATTAAAATAATGTACTCCAAGGCTTTGAATATACCTAAACATTCTCCAGTAAATACCGAAGCTTCAGGAGGTAATTTAATTTTTTGAACTATATTGAGCTGGGCATGGAATACACCTACTCCTACTTTTTCAGAGGGTGACGATTTTGAAGCATCTGTGAAGATAAAGTTTGCATTTCTGAAATGTTCATGGGAATTATGGTTGAAAAGAGTATTTGCTTCTATATCGTCTCTATTAATACCAATATTATAACAAATGTTAGGTTCCAAGAACAGAGACTCTAAACTACTTTTAAATAGCGGTAAGACGTGAGACCGATAAATGGGTGCTTCTAAGGCTAGGAGTTTTTTATAACTAATAGAAAGACATATTGGGGGTTTGAGTCTCCAGTAACTGACGGAGTTTAAGTATTCTTCTAAGATTTGTAGTTTTGGGAACAGGGGATGATTTGAAAACTGATAAGATTTAAATACAAATTTATCACTAAGTAATTGTCTCCTTAAACTAAGAGGAGGTTCGACACATTCCACCTGCATGGCATTAATAGGCGAAGATTTCATAGCACCTAGGATCAGTCTCATTGCTTTGTGTTGGATGGCATCTAGTTTTTGAAAAGCGGCTTTGTTGCCGCCTTGGAGCAAAAACGTTCCGTATTCAAGAATGCTCCTTATTAGCGCGTTATAAATCAGTTTAAGCGAAGTTGGATGGGCACCCCACCACACACCTGACAAACACCTCATCATATTCAAAGCTTTTTCACATTTAGAAACAACATATTCGCAATGTTGGATGCCAGTAAGCTTTGAATCCAACATAACCCCAAGAAACTTAACATGATCTTTTATTTCAATTGGAGTTCCGTCGTATAAAACATTGACGTCCGGTGCAATTCGTTTCCTTGTAAACAAAACTACACTACTTTTTCCAACCGACAACTCTAATCCATTTTTGTCCAACCATTGCTTAAGCAAACTCAAAGAAAAGTTCAAAACTCTACAAGCATCTACGGGTGATTGACAAACATAGTAAAGGAGTAGATCGTCGGCGTACTGAAGAATGTGAATATTATTTAATGAACGTTCTAAGTCACTGGCATATATGTTATATAACAAAGGACTTAAAACTGAGCCTTGTGGCAGACCCTTACCAAGTACTCTAGTTAGCCTAGTGCCATCAGGGAGATCTAAGTGGATATGTCTTTCTGAAAGCATAAAATATATAAATTTTGTGAGGTTTTCGGGAACTTTGAGGTCTTTTAATTTTCCTATTAACTTATTAACATTGACATTATCATAAGCGGAATGAATATCCAAAAATGCTGCTAAAACTACTTTATGTTTAGAAAAAGCTAATTGTATGTCAGAAGTTAAAATACTAATACTGTCTATGGTACTCTTTCCTTTCCGGAAACCAAACTGACTATTGGATAATAATTGATTACTTTCAATGTACCATTCCAATCTATTTTTTACCAAGTGCTCCGCCAGTTTGCTCAATATCGCACTTAATGCTATTGGTCGGAACGACCCCGGCTCACACGAAGGTTTTCCTGGTTTCAATATCGGAACAACAATTTGTGTCCGCCAGGAAAGTGGAACCTCCCCCGTGGACATAACCTCGTTAACCAATTTTAAATAATATGATAAAGACTCATCACTCAGATTTACAAAAAATGAATATGGAATACCATCCTCACCTGGAGAGCTGTCTTTGACGTTGCCTAAGACCCTCTTAAGTTCCCTAAGGGAGAAAGAATCAGTGAGAGTAGGATATGTCAATGGCGAGTTAAATGAAACAGAATCGGATGACTCTATCACCGTTGGAGGCGCTAACCGATCCATAAAACTATCTGCTATAGCAGGATCAAGAATTACAGAAGATGAGTTAAAAGCTGATCTGAAGCGTTTAATATTACGCCACACCTCAGACGGACATGTGTTAGGAGAAAGTGATGTACAAAAAGATATCCACCCATTTCTTTTCTTTTGTTTAAGAAATTTATTAGTGTTATCAAGAACCTTACGCAGTTGTTCGTAATTTTCAACTGTCATGTTCTGTTTATATATTTTCTCAATCTCCTTTCGTGTTTTGATAGCCGCAGTACACTCATGATCCCACCAAGGCGGGGAAGGGATTAACCCTGAGGAAGTACCTTTTCTATGAAATGTTTCATCGGCTGCCTCTATAAGGCATTTAGCTAATGCTTCAGTACAGGTTGTTACTCCTGACTGACTAATGTTGGGCAAATCTATAGTTTTGCCATGGACTATACTTTTAAATTTCTCCCAGTCGTTTTCAGATTGAGTTAATCTATGTTTAAGACGAGGATTATAATTAGAACCAGTAGGGGTTTTTATAGGGGTACACATAATGAGGGGGAAATGATCACTGCCAAATGTTGAATTGAGGCGATACCAAGAAATTGTGGAAGCCAATCCTGGATTACAAATAGATAAATCTACCGCACTTAGACTTTCGGTAGGTTTAGTACGACGAGTAGGAATTCCAGAATTTAAAATACACAAATTATGTTGATCAAGAATATCCAAAAAATGTTCACCATTATTATCTGTGGTACCACAACCCCATGAACGGTGGTGACAGTTAAAATCACCAAGAAGTAAAAAAGGACTATTTACACTATTTATTAATGGGACAACTTCATTATCAATAATGCTAGAAGATGGATAAGGAATATATACAGAAATAATAGAGACGCCATTGGCTAATCTTACACCTATAACATTAATATCTTTCAAGTTATGTGTTGGAAGTGACAATCGTTGAAAAGGTATATTATTCTTAACAAGAATTGCAACTCCTCCATAATCATCTGTGCGGTCTTCCCTGAGGCAAGTGAAGCCAGGAATCCCAAACAGAAAACCAGACTTCAGCCATGTCTCAGAAAGGGCGACTACACTTATTTTATGTTTATTAATTATATAAATTAAGTCACTTTTTTTAGGTACTACACTCCTGCAGTTCCACTGTAGGACTTTTAGATCCATTATTATTATTAATTAAATTTGTGATAATATCAATTATTATAGCAACGTTGGACGGTTTTAATGTATGATTGGTCAACAAAGAATTAAGAAAAGAAATAATTACATCAATTGTTGTATTATTTTCAGAATTCACCACCTTATTTTGTTCATAAGCAGTACCGTTAGTGCTAGAGTGATGCATATTGTACTCATTGGTAAATTGGTTGTGAGTTCTTTGATCATAACCTTTAATAGTTGACGGAGGCGGACGAGGTTTAGTAAATACAGTTTTTTTATATGATGTGTGTTGAGGGCTTGATAAGGCTAAATTACTGTGATTTGTGTTATTTTTTACTAAATTTTGTTTTGAACCTAGCACATCAGCATAAGGTTTGGATATAGCTGGGTGAAGTTTACTAGCTTCATTGTAAGAGATGCAGTTGTGGGACATACTTAATTTAATTTCTTTTTGTCTATTAAATTCAGGACATATTTTACTGGTTGCATAATGATAACCTGAACACATTAAGCACACAGCACAGCTTTCATCAACATTACAGCCTTCACCTTTATGTTCCTGAGAACATTTAAAACATCTAGGACGGGACCGACAATTTATCTTTGTATGACCATAACGGCAACAATTATAGCACTGAATAGTAGGATATGTGTACAGTTCTACTGGAAGTGCATTGTAGCATATATAGACTCTCTTAGGGAGAACTTGTCCATCAAATGTAAAAACTACTGACTGTGATGGTTTCCAGCTGACTGAACCGTCAACCTGTGCCTTATAGTTTATTCTTCTTATTTTAATAATGTGGCCACAACCAATTGGAACTGTAACATTGTCCTTGATTTCATCAGGAGTCCAATCTGCTGGAACCCCACGTACTATGCCCATTCGCGTGACATTGAAAGTAGGAATGAAAGCTTTGAGTTTAAAATCTTTCAGATTGTCACTGCTAATAAAGCTATTGGCATCATGTAAG
Organism: Crambus lathoniellus; assembly: GCA_949710035.1. Lineage (NCBI taxonomy): Eukaryota > Metazoa > Arthropoda > Insecta > Lepidoptera > Crambidae > Crambus > Crambus lathoniellus. Next base: position 22,682,121 of record OX453317.1, read on the forward strand.
TTTGAAAAAGACACAGTACATCTGTTTCTACCTATCCGTTTGACACTCCCTGGTATTATATTTTTGAAATTTGTTTTTTTAAGAAAGTTCCCAAAAGTTAGGGGGTGCAGATAACTACCATCATTAGGAGAAGTTTCTGTTCTTTGGACATGAATTAAATATGGAGACACATCTGTTGAGACATATTGCCTACGGCCAAATTCAGCTGTCTGTGTGGGAAGTGGAACTGAGCTGGAGACACCAATATTTTTGTCACTCTCATTTATACTTGAGATGGCGGGAAAATTTTCTGGGTTTTTAAAAACAGTATCAGTAGATGTTTTATTTAGCACGAGATCAACAGAACATTTGCAATCGAACTCGTTATTGCCTTGCTCAGAACTCCGCTTCCTTTTCCTATTGCAGTGTTTGCACACTCTCTTTACCTTCAATCTCTTTCGAGATCCAGAGCCTACACTGCTGGCTACTGATGCATCAGTGTCCATTCCATCACCCCTATCAGAAACAATAACATTATAACCCACAGGGGGATTCAGGTCATACCCCAAATCCCCCGATGGGACATTCAGATCGGGGGGCTCGGTCATGTACTATCCATATTCCATATACACAAAATTATAATAAAAACTTACCAGAGTTAGAAGACTATATACAAATACTATACAGATACAAATTAATAAAATATTATCACCAATTCACCACTCCACTGATCAATAATATAGCAAAAATATGAAAATGAAATTTCCGAAAATCAAAGTACGTCCGCCCTGTTTAGAGTTTCCCGCGCTTTTTTTTCTTCTGTGTCTTTAATCTGTGATATTTATCTATCGCGCCACTGATTAACTAGTAAAAGTGTCAAAGAGCATAGTGAAAAAAATATGAAAAAATGGAGAAATTATTCTTTCATCCTACATCTGGCGACACTGGCTGCTGGTGCTGTCCATCAGTGTTGGCATTAATCGATTACTTTTTCAATCGAATCGTAGCTTGATTCTTGACTAAAATATTTATCGATAAAAATATTAATTAATCGTTAATCGAAATCATAACTAATTTATCGAAACCGATTAATGCACTTTATTTAAGATGCAAAAATATATGAATCAAAAAAAAATCTACAAAGTTACATTTGCGGTTTTTGAAATAAATTTGTTTTTTACAGTGTTTGTATGAAGGTCAACGTTATATTTGCGGTTTTTGAAAATGCGTTATATCTCAAAAACTGCTGACTATATCTCGTTTAAACCACTTTTACTATAAAAGTTAGAGGTGGGGGAAGGGGGGGGGGGGGGGGGGGTACACATTTTACCAGTTTGGAACAGTGTTGGCAAAACGTTAATAACGATCTAAAACTAAAGATTAATAAAAAGTTAGTTGTGACTAACGATTAAAATTTTGATCGCCCCTATTACCCTATATAGGATCTAATATACACTATGTCACGGGGCGCTACCGGCAAAAAAAAAAAATTTGGATATGGGTATGGGCTTCAACTGTCATTTAAATTCCTGATTTAGATAGATTTTTACTGCTTTGTTCTGGACTGCGTTCCGTCGTTTTGTGCGTGGTTGTTTGGTTAAAATTTCACCCGTTTGAGTTGCAACCGAGCGACGGAACGATCGAGTTGTTTTCATAACCTCAAAACTTTTGACGACGCTTGTGTTGGAAATTATTTACTTTTGCTCGAGTTTTATAGCTATTTCTGCAACATTTTGACTTTAATCCTCCTGGAAGATGAGATAAACGAAGTAATTACGGCGATAAAGTAAAATTTTTTCGAGACGTCATTCAAACTTTGACACTTTTCATTGTTCAAACGTCAAATAGCTGTCAGAGTGAAAAACAACCGGTTGTTTGGTTGCTGCACTCTGAGCCACAGAACGGGTGAAACTGCACTCTGACAGCTGTCAGAGTAAAATTTCACCGAGCCACGGAACGGCTAGAGCGCGCCCCGGAGTGCGCTCGAGTGCACTCGATCGAAGCGACGGAACGCACGCCTGTTGAAAATTACTAGGTAGCTATCGTTATACCCGAAGTCACCAAACAAGAAACTCAAAGCTTCTATTTCTTTAATAAAATTGACTTAAAGTTCCAAAAAACGTATGAAGTTCATATCCATAAAGTTACCCGGTAGCCCCCCTGGAATTATGCTTTCAAGTGGTTATTTTTTGTTTTACTTTATTTACTACTAGCTTCCGCCCGCGACTTCGTCCGCGTGGACATTCGAGAAAATACTTAGGGGGCCAATAACCAGGATAAAAAGTATTCTACGTTTTAATTTCATAAAAATCCGATCAGCCATTTTTACGTGATTAGGCGGGTCCTCCCTCACCAAACGAGCAGCCCGCAAATTAAGACATAGAATACTTTTTATCTTGATTATTCGTCCCCTAAGGGCGTTTGTGCACTACCACTGAATTTTACCGATCCGGAAAAAAACGGATGCTTGTATTTAATTAATAACTATTATAAACGATTAATTATTAAAATACAAGCATCCGTTTTTTTCCGGATCGGTAAAATTCAGTGTAGTGCACAAACGCCCTAAGGATTTTCTCGAATGGCGGAAGCTAGTAAATAATAAGTGTCTGTTTCACAATCAAAAAGTTAGTGCTGAGTAGCTTAGGTACCAAGAACTTTTAGGGTACTTAAGATGATTTAGGTTTCTATACACTATTTACCCCCTGGGTTTGATTTTCGGAAAACTACGAAATGGGTTGCCTATTTGTTTTTAGAAGTAAGCCTACAAAGTTTCAAGTTGAAATGTCTATTTTACCCCTGATTATTCATTCAAAACTTCACCCCTATTTCAACCTTTTAGGGGTTGAATCATGTTCAGCGTGTTAAACATCAAAATAAATGCTATCGTCATCCCATAACACCTCAATAACGACATCCATATCGATTTTTACCTCTAAGGGGTTGATTTTCGAAAAAATACGAATCATGTTTTTGCTTATTTGTTTTACTTTCCGACCATAAGCCTAAATAATAAATTTATTGAAAGACTTTCCAGCTACAACATTTCATCCCCCTTTTCACCCCTTCGGGGATGGAATTGTCAAAAACGCTGACACAGGTAAATATTAATTTTCAATTGCCAGCCTAAATACAATATTTGAAGATCCTAACTTCAAAACTGACGGACTTTCATACAAACATTCGTCCTCTATTTCACCCCCTTAGGAGTGGAATTTCCAAAAATCCTTTCTTAGTGGATGCCTACACTATATAACGTATCTATGTGCAAAATTTGAAGTCTCTAGGTTTAGCGGTTTGGGCTGTGCGTTGATATCTCAGTCAGTCAGTCAGTCAGTCAGTCAGTCAATCAGTCAGTCAGTCAGGACTTTGAATTTTATATATATAGATTTAATAAGTACTTATGTATTTCCTTATATACCTACTTGTCTATTTTTATGCGAATATACGTATACAGGGCGTCACAAAACTATGCCACATGCCACATGGAGGGAAAGTACCTTAAATACTGAAGATATAATATTTTATTGAAAGAGGACTTCATTTTTCTTTTAAAAAGAAAACGAACTGCTTTCAAAAAATTCAAATAATCGCCTGTCCGAACTGGGAATCGAACCCGCTGAGTGTGGAAAAAATACTTTAATTTTATTATCATCATCATCATACCTTAATAAAATTAAAGAGCTGTTTTTCAAATTCAATTTCAGCTCAGACAGGCGATTTTTTAAAATTATTTGAGCGCAGTTCATTTCCTTTTTATTTTAAAATAAAAATGAAGTTACTACATTCAGTAAAATATTATATCTTCAGTATTTAAGGTACTTTCCCTCTATGTGGTAACTGTATATTTCAAAAGTATATATACAGTTTTGGGACGCCCTGTACATATACTTATGTATTTACATAAGGAAGTGTCTTTCCTGCAAAATATTGACTATGAGAAAAAAATGATTCAATTGATCGTGTAAACATTTCCCACAACCAACAACACTAAAAATGACGTATGTTGGTTCAAGTTGGTTGGTTGGTTGGTTTGGTTGTGGTATTGTGAGCTTGCTACATATATAGTGATCTGTGGTATTGTGGTTGAAAATTATTGTTGATTGGTGATGGTGAATGATGTCGAATTTGTCCACCACAGACTACATAGAGAACAAGTTTTGTCCACCCACACGTCGAGATTCAGTATTGTTTGATAAGAAAACTATTGGTTTGATTCCGTGCACGTCTCGTTAACATTTTATTGTTGAAAATAGGCTATGTGTGTCTGTTTACATAGTGTTTTGGCGTAGCCAGATTGTGGTTCCTCAATCGTCGCAAAAAGCAGTGCTCTGTTTTGTTTCGTTGTCGGGCGTGAGCGTGAATCGTGTTTAGTGCACGTTTAGTGATAGTTAACTCGTACAATTCGTACAAGTGGTCGACTGTGGTGGTGTTGAGAAACAGGTGTGCGTTATGTTACTTTCCGGAAAATAGTTTGTGAATGAGAAAAACATGTCTTTGCAGAAAAGTGTTAAAAGTTCTGGTGGAGATAGGTCTGAGCAAGCAGACACAACCTCAATATGTTCGTCTGTGACCACACAGCCTGATAGGCATGGCTTCTTCGGCGGTGCTCAATACAGTCCCGAACCGTGAGTAATGTTTACTTTTCGCAATAAGCGCAATCCACCAGATAGCTCTTATCAGATCTTGCACAAGATCTACAGTTGCATGAAAAACGAATAATGTATTCAATCATCATCATCATGTCAGCCGAACGACGCCCACTGCTGGGCATAGGCCTCCCCCAAGGATGTATTCAATGTCTAATGCTAATTATGTTTTCCCAATTTGTGTACATTGCCTAACCCAACCCATCCATACATATGGTAGAACACCAATTTTTTCACACTTGAATGTGAAGTGCTACAATACATTCAGCTAATGCCTAATTTAACATCTGTCATTCTCGATTCTATTTTTATAACTAATCAAATTTTGCTATGTTTCCTTTTTACTAGGGGGTTAATTATCATTTCCAAAGATATTGTGTTTACTACTCGGTCAAGATAACATGACACTTGCAGGTTATACCCATCCTTCTTACTCTCCGGGCATGACAGAATCGAGTGAAAGAGACAGGTATAATTTCAGGTGTCATGTTATCTTGACCGAGTAGTACTTAATTTATACACATTCATTAAATTCTTTATTAGTAAGTACATGTTTATTGTTAGATTTTTATAGCTCTGCTTTTTAATCATTTAATTAAATATAGAATAGAATCCCCTTAAAAATCAGCACATTCGCGGAAGATGACATGGTCATCCTGTGACCAATCTGCATTTTATTTCAATAAGTTTTAAACAGACTTTTAACCTTGAATATTGGATGTATTACCATAGAACTTATTTTCATGTCAACACAGCTGTATTATCAACATACACATACACAAAGAGTTACTTCTCAAGATATTAGTCCCAATCACTGAAAGATTCTGAACCGTTACAAACATTACACTCGAAGTTGTTGACCACTATGTTTACCTAGGACAGACGGTCCAGTTAGGTAAGTCCAACTTTGAGAAAGAGATCTCTCGTCGAATCCAGCTCGGATGGGCAGCGTTTGGGAAGCTCCGGCATATATTTGCGTCCAAAATTCCTCAATGTCTCAAGACTAAGGTCTTTGACCAGTGTGTGTTGCCAGTTATGACTTATGGAAGCGAGACGTGGTCTTTTACTATGGGTCTCATAAGAAGGCTCAAGGTTACCCAGAGAGCAATGGAGAGAGCGATGCTTGGTGTTTCCCTGCTCGATCGAATCAGAAATGATGAGATCCGCAGGAGAACTAAAACGACCGACATCGCTCGAAGGATTGCTCAGTTGAAGTGGCAGTGGGCAGGACACATAGCGCGGAGAACCGATGGCCGTTGGGGCGGAAAGGTTCTCGAATGGCGACCGCGAACCGGACGACGTTCCGTGGGCAGGCCCCCTACAAGGTGGACCGACGATCTGGTCAAGGTCGCGGGAAGCCGCTGGATGCGGGCAGCGCAGGACCGATCGTTGTGGAGATCCTTGGGGGAGGCCTATGCCCAGCAGTGGGCGTCGTACGGCTGAAATGATGAATGCCTAATTTAACATCTGTCATTCTCGATTCTATTTTTATAACTAATCAAATTTTGCTATGTTTCCTTTTTACTATTAATTATCATTTCCAAAGATATTGTGTTTACTACTCGGTCAAGATAACATGACATTTGCAGGTTATACCCATCCTTCTTACTCTCCGGGCATGACAGAATCGAGTGAAAGAGACAGGTATAATTTCAGGTGTCATGTTATCTTGACCGAGTAGTACTTAATTTATACACATTCATTAAATTCTTTATTAGTAAGTACATGTTTATTGTTAGATTTTTATAGCTCTGCTTTTTAATCATTTAATTAAATATAGAATAGAATCCCCTTAAAAATCAGCACATTCGCGGAAGATGACATGGTCATCCTGTGACCAATCTGCATTTTATTTCAATAAGTTTTAAACAGACTTTTAACCTTGAATATTGGATGTATTACCATAGAACTTATTTTCATGTCAACACAGCTGTATTATCAACATACACATACACAAAGAGTTACTTCTCAAGATATTAGTCCCAATCACTTATTGATACTATTAATCATATAGGTACAAAAACTTCATAAACCTATTTCCGTTAAAGAAAGTTTTTTTTATATCAACAATGTTTCACCATATACCTAGTTGTGTTTCAGTAGTTAGAGATTAGATAGCCAGTTCCTGAATGGTTTAGGCTTCTGTTAGTCCGCTTCTTGGCCAGCCGGCCTAGCATGAGCGGCTTTTATCGCGCGATATGATATGGTACGGCAAGTTGTCTTGCTTACCCCACTAAGGTGTAAGCAAGACGGAATGCTGTACCATATCATATCGCGAATATAAAGCTAAACATTGCCTTGTTGTAGATTAAAGTGGAGTTTAAACAAAATAATAATACATTGGTTTATTCAAATTGATGATGTATGTTTATGAATAATGTGATTAGAATTTGAACCACAAATTTATTGTGAGTCATTAAAATGAAACTTTTGTTTTAATTATATCATACTTCCTATAAAATTGCAGTTGTCATATCGATAGTGCTTAATAAATAATAAGATCAGGGGACCGATTCTCAGGCAATCGAGAAAAGTTCACATTTATAGCTCGAAATTCAAATATTTTACGAAGAGAAACACATTTTGTGTACTGTCAGAATTTCACAATCGAAAAAGTTCGATCGATAAGCAGTCGAACGCTTCGAGTGGTACAGACCAATCGATGTTCGTATATGAACTTAGCTGTCAAAATGAATTTGTTGACATGAGGGACAGTTTAGGTTGTTTGAAATGTTCTAACTTTTCAATAGAAACCACAAACAAAATGTTCGACATACGAATTACCACACTGAAAATGTTCAAATGCCTGAGAATCGGGTCCATGAACTGGTTTATTTATTGCATTGATTAGTCATTGACTAAAAGTTATGAGATAATCACTACTTATTGCAAATCAATATAAAATGTATTATCTATCTAGGTATATTATATCTTATTATCACCTGCAAAAATACTTTTGCTGCCTATTAGTTAAAATATATTAAGATTTGCAAATAAATTATAAGTTCTAATTTGAAATAGCTTCCACATTGCATACCCGTTGCTGCATTTCAAACTGAAAATCGTACATTGTATATGGCAATAAAGAATTATTTTATTGTCATCTTTAAACTTTTATATTGATTGATAGTAATGCAGTTCCAAGTTTGTAAGTTCAAAAGTTTTTCTGTTTTTATTTTTCATTTTATTTCCCTCTGTCCACTTGGATCCATTGCATGGCTCCATTAATGGATCCTAGTACACTTTTTCCTCCACTTGAATCCATTGTGCCAATCCTTTCCAAATAATGGATTTTAGGACACTTTAAGATGCACTTGGATCTTCCGAAGTGTTTTATTGCTAATTTAAATGAAACTTCGTTTGATTAGAACTGGCTGAAAAAAAAAAAAAATGTAGAAATAAAGTGGATCATGGGGAAAGGAAAGATATAAAGTCTGTTCGAATCCAATTTGGAAAAAATGTAAACAAACCTGTTCCATTAAAAATTCTCACACTTTCAGCCACTAAATGGATTTAAAAACACATTCATTAGTAATTAGAAGGTTTCAACTTATATCTCACTAATTTGTTCCAAAGATCGTAGTATGTTTATTATTTTTAAAATTTATTTGAAAATTTTAATAAGAAAAGTGAGGTTATTCATCCAAGCAAAAATCTTGTATTATCTGTGATCGCCATGGTGATCGCATAGTGCTTGACGTAATGTCTATCAGATAATTCAATTATTAGTTCAACTATATCGATTATTAATCGATGTTATGTAATCGAAGATAAAATATCTCTGTCTTGATAAAAATTATCACTAAAATCACAAATATTAAAAAAAGTACATTCTCGGGTCCGTTAGGGCTGGGACATAGCGGAATTCCGTGCGCATAATTTGCTGAAACGATGTCATTGCTACTTTATCGTAAGTAGAGTCTTATGAATATGATTCAGAAAGGAGATCAGTCACGCTTCATACATGTTTGGACCAAAAAAGTAAAAGTATCGGCCAACGAAAAAAAATTGCATATTACTAGTGTAAACAATGTAGCGATATTTTTTTGTTATGGCGTCAACAGTGTACGATTAGCGGCCAAGCAGTTATTCAAGTTTGAAAATGTCCTTTTTTTTTCTTTATTTTCAAACTTGAATACCGCACGGCCAAAGTGCGGCCAACGAAAGAAAACTGTACATTACTATTGTAAACAGTGTAACGATAATTTTTTGTTAAGGCGTCAACAGTGTACGATTAGCGGCCAAGCAGTTATTCAAGTTTGAAAATGTATTTTTTTTCTCTCTTTATTTTCAAACTTTCAAACTGTTTACAATAGTAATATGCAATTTTTTTTCGTTGGCCGCACTTTGGCCAAGCTGTATTCAAGTTTGAAAATAAAGAGTAAAAAATTTAGTTTTCGAACTTAATAACTGCTTGGCCGCTAATCGTACACTGTTGACGTCATAACAAAAAATGATCGTTACACTGTTTACAATAGTAATGTGCAATTTTTTTTTGTTGGCCGCACTTTGGCCAAGCTGTATTCAAGTTTGAAAATAAAGAGAAAAAAATGTCATTTTAAAACTTGAATAAGTGCTTGGCCACTAATTGTACACTGTTGACGTCATAACAAAAAATGATCGTTACACTGTTTACAATAGTAATTTGCAATTTATTTTTGTTGGCCGGCACTTTTACTTTTTTGGTCCAATTTGACTGATCTCCTTTATTGTACAACTTTTGACTTTAAATTTAAAAATATTTTTTTCGCTATTTATCAAGTAGGATAAATACAATTTCTAACGAGTGAGAATCGAGTCCGTGATCAGCAGCCGCGATCGAATCGCGATAACTATCACGCGTGTAAAGTTTGCCAGCAAGTTAGCAACACTGTCGTCGATACGACCCGACACGACACGACGCATTACCATTTTTTTCGGTAATTATCGATTGTTCACATTGGACCGATTACCGGTAAAAAACCGATTACCGATTACCGTTTTGCATACCCTAGCATCCGCCATACTGTTTATCTGTTGATCAACCACATAGTTTATGACGCTTTAAATACAAAAAAAAATCCCGCCTGAAAGCTACTTATAGGGCTCGTGGTTTTTTACTAAGTATTACATTTTTCCTATACTTACAAAATTGCATTGTGAATGCATAAAAATAATTTAAAATCTTAATTTTTACTCGGTTCAATATAAGCCTTTTATTTCTCTATAATCGCGATGAACACCGTCATCTCTCGAGGCTTGAGAAGTAATAAACTAAAAACTCTTCACTAACGCTAAGCTCCAACATAATAGCATTCAAATAATCGAATCGAAGCAATCAAATTATTTATCGATTTATAAATGGTCTAATTTTTACCACATCACTAAATAGTCTATGGTCAGAATAATGGCGTCTTTGTTTACATTTTTTCCAAATTGGATTCGAACAGACTATAGGTACTTATGCTGTGTTATTTCATGAAAATAAATCTTGAAGTAGGATAAAGGTACAATAGAATTATATTAAAATTTTTGTTACATTGTCACTGTACCTATGTTTTCCAAATAAAGTTAAATAAAATAAAATAAAAATAAATGTACTTTTTATGGTTTATTTAATGCATATGCAACCAAGTCGCAGGCAGGCGCAAAAAGCGTATAATTTGTATCCTATCATTAGGTTTTTCACTGCCACCTAGTCATTTGTTTCACACCCCTTCTCAGTGACATGACTGTGTTGAGTGGTTGCAAAGCCATCTTCTATCTCACTCGTTGCACTTGTAACAAGCCATGCTCCTTGGAAAAGCGGCAACGTTGCAGAAGATGACGTCAACGTGTTCTGTTCCGGTGGCCAAAACTGGAACTAACGTGTTTTGTTCATAATGTCATTTTACTGTCAAGTTGCACCATGAAGTTTGACTTAATACTCTGAGGTAACTGGAGCTCTCACCCTGAATAAAAAAGTGTCGCCAGCAAATTTGACATTTATGTATGTAGTGGCAGGTAGTGGCTGTCAGTTGTCTCATATGACCATACGTATTTTTTTAAAGTGTAGGTGAGACGGAAGACAGCCACTGTGTTATTTGTGGTATTCAAAAAATTGTTCGTACTGCACTCTCCAGTTACCTCAGTATTAAGTCGAGCTTCATGAGTTGCACTGTCCAACCAGCGCTGCTGTCACCGGAACAGAAAAGATTGTTGATCTATACACTTTACTCTTTGTTCTATATAAATAAACAATCGTGTAGTGTTGCCAGGTTAGGCGATAACTCTCAAATTATGTGGAAGTAAAAATCAACGAACACTCGAAAAACAGTATAGAGGTAAATGCTTGGAACACAATTTTTGACTTTGTAATTTTGTTTGGGCTAATAAGGAGGTAAACATAGCAAAAGTCCCCGCCCGTAGCCCTTTCATCCGGGGGGGAGGGGGCGGTTTGAAGGTCTAATTTTTTTTTCAACCCTATTTTAGGACAACCTAGTTTTTCCTAGGCCAAACTAGTTCATCGCGTTGACATTTCAGAGAGCGACTTTGCCTCGGAAGACCTGTAGATGTAGAACATGACACAAAAAAAATAACCACCATTTTAACCAATCACGTGTTCTACAGGACTTCCGAGGCAAACTCGCTCTCTGAAATGTCAACGTGATGAAATATTTTGGCCTAGGAAAAACTAGTTCGTCCTGAAATCGGGTTTGGCCGGTAAAATATATACAGTATTTTACAAAACTTTTAGCCCAAACAAAGTTCCAAAGTCAAAAATTGTGTTCCAAAAATTTCCCTCTATGTCTCTTCGTTGACTAGGCTAAACTTGATATAATATAATAAAAAAAAATAACTTTCGCCGTAATTCAATTCACATCTTAGATTTCTGCGCGAACTGTTCATTTAAATAAAACACTTTCTCGGATTTTGCACGCATTTATTTAACAACTTGGTTAAATTTGCTTGTTACAAAATAAAAAGAAAATCTATTATTTTTGCACATTTTGGATAATTTTTTTATCTGGATGTGGCAAGTCGGAATACTCTTTGGTCATGTCAAGAAACGTTGCTGTTTGATTTTCTTGATTGCTGTTTGGGTGTTTTAATACAATATCTATTGTATAATTAGTGCATATAAATACGGGTTCATTGTTGGAAATTACTTATGAAACCTTGGATCTCGAAAGATTTGGATTCCCGAAGGAGGAACACTGCGTCAGCGATGGATTCGTGCGATACCTCGAGCCGACTGGGAGCTTACAACATCAGTAGGAGTGTTTAATAAACATTTTCGTGACTGTGATATAGTTAAAATAAAACAACCCTTAGTTATGTACGCGTATTATTTGATTTTAAGGCGCTATAATCAGGAATTCATCTCATCTCATGCATACAAGAAATTATGATTAGTAGACGACATTGACATTTATGACGTTGCCAATCCGAGCAGCATGGCCTGTAGGAGCGCAAGCAGCCGAGAAATAATAGCGGGCCATGGTGGTTGACATTTATTGCTTCCGGTAAATAGCGTTGCTAGCCAAATTGGCGTCAGATTTGCTCAATTAACTCTATTTTAGGACCTGACTCCATATTCAGAATGACTAGCATAAGATAGTAGCTATGAATAGTTGATTCCATTAGTGTTCGTAAATGTAAAACACAGTAGGTATACTTATGTACTATTTTATTAGGTAATTGATTATTATTACTAGACTAGCTGACCCAGCGCGACTTCGTTCCCGTGGCCCTACCCCCTACTCCAGCCTACCCTACCCGTACTCTACCCCTACCCTACCCCTACCCTACCCCTACGCTACCCCTACCCTACCCCTACTCTACCCTCCCCCTACCCTAACCCTTCCCTACCCCTACTCTACCCCTATCCTTCCCCTACCCTACCACTACCACTACCCTACCCCTACCCTACCCTACCCCTACCCTACCCTACCCTACCCCTACCCTTACCCTACCCCTATATCCTTCCTTGGACTTCCACGAACATTTCAAGACCAAAATTAGCCAAATCGGTCCAGCCGTTCACGCGTGATGTCGTGACCAAGGGAAATAGGGATTCATTTTTATATATATAGATGAATTGTTTGGAATAGGATGTCTGTCCACCAAAGTGAGGAAGAGAGGAGATATTTTTAAACAACCAAAAGAATTTCGTTATTTAGACACCTCCTCCATGCTCAGTTAGCTTTTATTACATTATTCTTTTGGTTGCCTTAACATATCTCTTCTGCTCCGCTTTGGTGGACCGGCAGCCTAAAAACTAGTTTTGTAATCTCTAGTGCTTCAAATGCAACGACTATGTATATAAATAGGGATGTTTTATGTTACCGCAAATTAAGGACACCCTAAAGTACAAAAATACGAGTTCAGTAATAAAATTTACATCATAAAAAGGAAAGTCTAGACTAGCCACTGGGGAAGTTTACGTGTTTAATTAACACAATCTATTCAGTGGGCTGCTAATTAACCTGTTTTCACCTGCCTAAGTAATTAAGCAATTACTTGGGTTTCTCGTTACACTATTATTACATTTATATTTAAGTTCATAATTTGCTTCCATTTCTTGTTTAACCTGTCAAATATTTAGGTTTGAATGTACCTATTCAATTGGTATGGGGGTACTATGTAGTAGTATAGTTTATTATTATTATAATATCACAATAACATGTATGTTATTTAAATATACTTGTTATTGTGCTTTGGTTTCTAAAAGAATACAAATTAATTACTTTATTATTAAAACTTTTAATTGCCTATAATTATATACCCACTAACTGTGCTAAGTACTCTGTTTTCGTCGTCGCAAAGTTCCGATTCCTGTGGGTATATTGGGACGAAATATAGCCTATGTTACTAAGGAATAATGTAACTGTTTGCCTTAATAAACTAAAAAAAAACTCTTCTGGTAAAAGAATTTTCAAAATCGGTTATTCTAGAGATGACTTGCTACATACAAACTTACCTTTTTATTATATTAATGTAGAACTGTAGAATTAATAATAAAAGCAGCTAAAGTGGCAGTAGGTGGGACACGTAGTGCCTAGAACAGATGTCCGTTGGGGGCGGAAAGATTTTCGAATAGCGACCGCTTCCTGTGTGCAGGAGTGGAGTGATGATCTGATGAAGGTCGCGGGAAACCGCTGGATACGGGGCGGCAGGACCGATTGCTGTGCTGTGGAGATCCTTGGCCTATCCAATGCCCAGTCCCGTCGTACGGCGGATGATGATGATGTTGATGTAGGTAGAAATTAATCTAATAGGATTTTAAATTATTTAGGACCAACCCCGGAGGCGCGGGTTCGAATCCCGCCTGAAAGCTACTTATAGGGCTCGTGGTTTTTTACTATCATATTTTTCCTATACTTACAAAAATTGCATTGTGAATGCATAAGAATAATTTAAAATCTTATTTAATGGCTGTTTGATCTTAATCGACTGTTAAACATTTGTAAAAATGTTTCTTTCGGATGCGAGGGTTTCCTCACATTGATGAAACAACGCTGGCCTACAGCGTAACAAGTGATAGCAAAATTCGACTAGTCGTGTAAGCCTTTCGGTAGCTTAGTTGGTCAGAGCATCGGGCCGGATTCCCGGAGGCGCGGGTTCGAATCCCGCCTGAAAGCTACTTATAGGGCTCGTGGTTTTTTACTATCACATTTTTCCTATACTTAATCTAATATATTTATTTTATCAATTGTCATAATTTTTGACTTCACAAGGTCCAGTGGTCAATTGGCAACAAATCAAAGGCATGTAAATGACGAATTGTAAATCCTAAATTAACCATTAGCTTCGGGTAAACACGCGCCGCGTCCGGCACAGCTGATCTCGTGTTTACCGGCGAGCCACTACCGATGTATTTACACAGGAAAAGTTATTCACGTACCTACACGTCATTTCCTCCGTATATGACGTCGTTCGAGTACTATCAGTGTGTATACTTGGTACTGTTGCTTATTGTTGCGTAGTTGGTCAAGAGACGAACGACTTTGCAGTCAATATATTAAAAACTAGCGGCCGCCCGCGGTTTCACCCGCGTGGTTCCCGTTCCCGTGGGAATATCGGGATAAAAAGTACATATAAACCTTCCTCTTGAATCACTCTATCTTTAAAAAAAAAACGCATCAAAATCCGTTGCGTAGTTTCAAAGATTTAAGCATACAAAGGGACATAGGGACAGAGAAAGCGACTTTGTTTTATACTATGTAGTGATAGTGAAAAGGCTGACCCGGCGCGGTGCGACTTCGTTCGCGTGGCCCTACCTACCCCCTACTCCAACCTACCCCTACCCTACCCTACCACTAATTCCCTTCCCTACCCGTAACCTACCCTACCCCTACCCCATCCCTTTTTAATCAAGATGAGAATGCAATCTTTAGGCACACCAAACGGCATATTGGACTCTGTCACACCGAGGGCATGTTCGTCGCCGCACCCAGCTCTCCCACCAAGCCTAATAGGCTTCACTTCAGACCCTACCCCACCACTACCCTACTGCTACCCTAAACCTACCCTACCCCTGGTCTACCCCTACCTTACCCCTTCTTACCCCTTTTTCCTTCCCCTATATTCTCACCTTTTCAACCTTCCCTGGACCTCCACGATCATTTCAAGACCAAAATTAGCCATTTCGGTTCAGCCGTTCTCGAGTTTTAGCGACCTTAACGAACAGTGATTCATTTTTGTGGTACTGATTCTACTACTATTTTCTTATGTCACTATGCTTTATAGTTGGTGGTAGCACTTCTCCTTAGTCCGCCTGGATAGCTACCACCATCTTATCTAAGTCTGACGCCATAACAACTAATGTTTCCAGCATTATTGTGCTCCGGCAGTTAAAGGATTCCAGGAGCTTCCACCTTCAGCCTTATCACCACTTAAAATCAAGTATGATGAAGGCTAAGTGTAAAAAAAATGAATTATATTAGATTTGAAGTATCGCTAGCAGTTACTTTCGTGTCTCATGGCTAAAGTCTTTGGAGTTGCTCATAATAAACCCAAGAGCCCTCGAGACCTTTGAAATCGCAAAGAGAAGCTTATGATCGTGAAGCACACCGAGGTCCCTGACGACCTTCTCCCGCTTCAACACAGGTTTCTCAACCCAGCATCAGATTTCGCTTCCGACTGTAGACAGGCGTCTGTCACTCGATGTACTTGCGCGCTACTCTCACCCGCAAAAGAGCTAGAATATATGCGATAGAAAGAGATGCACATGTGGCCGTTCGTAATTGGCGGCGTACAAGCTGAATTCCACTTTATTGCGTTGTAATTAGAGCTGCTATTTATTTAAATGGTTTAGCGGAGTGAAGATTCTGTACCTGTGTACTATTATTTATTCTGTGCTGTAGGTTATAATTGGTTATGTATTAAACGAGGATAGTACAATGCATAAGCAACTTCTATTTCAATAATTTCGAAGGCAGTTTTTCCATCTGGCTTCTTGTAACACAAACAAGAAACAAATAACGCTCTATAGCCCCAGTTAGGTCGCATAACGAACGGTTAATCCCAGTTGCGAGTAGGTGCCGTGTGCCATAACAATGGAGGTTACGAAATCCCGCGTGGGAAGGTGGGAGTTGGACCCAACTCTGTGGAGGAACCGGTATCTCAGAGCCATCGCGTAGATGCTAATATATCTTACTTGATACGAGGGGCTCACTTAACTAGTACGAAGTTATTAGGTAGGTACATCTACTGTAAGATGAGGTGAAAAATATTTGCATATAACGAATTTCTGTTTGTTTCTGTTTAGTTCAGATTAACACCTGTTGTGCCGGACCAGTATTCCGGAAATGGACACATAGTCCTTGAAGAACAGATTCCTGTAACGACTTATTATTAGAAGGACTCATTCCGGCAACGTCTTTAATTCTGGGAAAGAACTAAAATCTCGGAAATATTTTAAGCAGCGCAATGCAACACCCTACTACCTACTGGCATTAGGTATGCAGCTGTTTGATCGATCTTCTTTCCCTGATAGCTTACTGATAACATACACAGATGTAAAAGGGAGATGAAACAAAGTAGGTATCGAAGCGGCGACCAATGTAAATACGGATTATAGATGAAAAACTAGAAATAATAAATTTTTACTTTTATTTTGTTTGCGAAAAGATCTGGCAAGTTCTAAGTAGGCAGCCTATAAGTTTTCAAAACGTTTCAATAGGTATTCTCATTTTGTTATTAAATAAAATAAATTATGTAAAAATACAGATGATGTCCATTTTCCATACGCTACGGTACTTTTTCGTGAATAGTTACGCGTCCATTCTGCGGTTTCACGTCATCCTCACCACAAGTAAGATTAAGTATATGACTAAAGCCTCGCTTAAGTCATGGACTTCCCCTTCATGTGGCCCGATGGCCCAGTGGAACTGATCGTGCCTACAGCCACTGAGCCTAGCTAGACAGAAGTCACATCCCATCTGAGGCAAACAAACAGTCATAATAATAAACAATTTGTGTTAGGCCCACTTGCGCCAAGATAGGTTAAACACATTTAATCCAGAGTTAGTGCTACTTTTGTATGCACTAACTCTGGGTTATAACTAGAGATCGGATAATCGGATGCATATTTAACTAAAGTTAATATTTGGTTAGGAAATTATGGAAGCGGCTTCTAAAAACATGTTTTTTAATATAAATTTCGGGATTCCAGATAATTCGCGAATGCAAAATTAGTCATTAACATAGTGTGGAAACGGAGTCTTTAGCATGATTCCAGATAATTCGCGAATGCAAAATTAGTCAGTAACATAGTGTGGAAACGAAGTCTTTAGCATGAGCTTTTTATTTAAAAAATTTCGAGACAAAAGTGCATTCCTTAAAAGCTAACACCACAACTTTAGGTAAATATGCATCCGATTATCCGATCACTGGTTATAACTCTATTAATAAGCGACGTTACGAGTTGAAATCGAAGCAGGCCAAGAGATTCCTGATCAGACCGCAGCATATTGTCTAATACTGAACGAATTTTTTCATGCCTGCTTTTTTGAGCGGCTCATTAAGAATATTACCACCCCATCCCTTGGGTGTCGTAAAAGACGACTAATGGACTTACAACTGCACTACCTACATCCAACAGCTTATAGTGGCGAGCGACGGGCTCACCACCTGTCCTGGTAAAACGCGGACTATGGCCGTGGTCTGCTTTTGCTTATTGCCTAGTCTCTGATTTAGGCTGCATTCGACCAAACGACCAAACTTTTATTCCAAGAATAACGCTTACTTTCGGATAGTAATGTCAAAACCTCATACTAGTTTGACATTAGTATCCGACTGCTTTTGCTTATTGCCTAGTCTCTGACTTAGGCTGCATTCGACCAAACTTGTATTCCAAGAATAACGCTTACTTGCGGATAGTAATGTCAAAACCACATACTAGTTTGACATTAGTATCCGACTGCTTTTGCTTATTGTCTAGTCTCTGCCTTAGGCTGCATTCGACCAAACTTTTATTCCAAGAATAACACTTACTTTCGGATAGTAATGTCAAAACCACATACTAGTTTGACATTAGTATCCGACTGCTTTTGCTTATTGCCTAGTCTCTGACTTAGGCTGCATTCGACCAAACTTTTATTCCAAGAATAACACTTACTTTCGGATAGTAATGTCAAAACCACATACTAGTTTGACATTAGTATCCGACAGTAAGCGATATTTTTGGAATAAAAGTTTGGTCGAATGCAGCCTAACCCTTATTGGATAATAGTCGTGATTGTATGTATGTACCTGTATATTTTATCCTTTAAATATTTCGTTTAAATATTACTTAAAATATTTCGTCCATTCCATGACATCCTGCGCTCGGTCAATGGAAAACTTTCAATTTTCACACAATGAAAGTAGGTGAAAAATTTAACTGCAGTGCAGCTTACTCGAGAGATTCCTCGTGCATTAATTAGACAGTAAGAATGAGTTTCTAGAATTTGCTTTCGTATTTAATATGCGAACATTAGAAAACCAGTTTAGTAAGTAATGTTTTTTTAATTTGAAGTAAAATATGCAATTTTATTTATAAGTACAAAGTTTCTAAACGTTGTAAGAAATTAAACGATAATAAATCTGTGCAGTAGGTATGATAACATGGTTCCTGAAACTTACTGCTAAATGATGGCTCTCATTATTTTGCCTTTTGTTTTATAATCAAATCTAAATGAATCACAAGTCACAACTAATGGGATGTTTAAACATCTGAATTCCCGTTAGCTACAAAGGAAGCAAATAACCTCATTTGTCAAGGAAAAATGCGAAGGTACCTCTAGCTCTTCCCTCTTCTAGGGCAGTAGGCAATCTACACAACATTGCCTCCATTCGCCGAGTCCTATTTACGAGACATGGACACAGAATAAATAATAGTGCTAAGGCACAGAAGACTCACTCTGCAAGCTCATTCAAATAAAAATAAATCTTTCTGCGTGGAAATAAAGTCCAATTCCGGTTGCTTTGTCATCGCTTGCCTACTGTTATAATAACCTAGAGTTCGCGCATGCAAGCAAAACTGTACCCAATAGCTACGCGCGAGCGTTTCTATTTCTATGAATGTCTCAAACAGCTCGCTCACTGGTTAGGGCTGCGAGCGACTTGCGAGTCCGGTTTTGTTGTTTCTTTTGTTCTTTCTTTTATTTAGACACCCGTAAACACAACAATATCTTATATACGGATTATAAGAACATTGTTCGGTGCACAAAAATCAGAGAAATGATCGATCGTTTTACGCGCGAACGTGGAGCGTACGAGCCGAGCGGCATCCTTCTGTCATACGCCTGCCCGGCAGGCGCGCCGGCCGAACGTACCTAAACTGCGGAGTGACACCCCCTGACATGGACACGGAAATCTCGACCTTAATTAAATGGCTTATAACATGCCATACTGTTTACTACTGGACGTAGCATTAACTATTTAGTAATCTGTGACTGTGGTATGTGGATCTCTAAAGAATCTCAGCTCTGAATTTTATTGTTTCATGGAAAAAGATTACTTTATATTGATCTAGCGGCCGCCCGTGGTTTCACCCGCGTGGTTCCCTTTCCCGTGGGAATATCGGGATGAAAAGTATCTCACTCATAAACTTTCGCATTTTTAATATTATTAGTAGGATACATTTAATTTTTATTCTGTCTGTAACAAAATTGAATGTTGTAAGTATGTAATTTAATGTAACTATGTCCAATACTTAGGCTGGGTTGCACCCAATGATATAAAACGTCATTGTTGTGAACGCTTGAAAGAGACAGAAAACTGGCACATAAGACAGTGCTTGCAATAATTGTTTATCTCTTTTTGACAGTGGGGGATTGTGTATAAGTATATGTCTCTTACTAACATTTTTATTAACATTATTTTTGTGTAGTACGTAATGAAAAACAAATTCGCCATTTTAAAATGCAATCTATTAGAGTGTAACGTGTCTATTAATAAACCGTCATTGGTTGCACCATCTTGATTTAACCTTAAGTTTAAGAGCCAACGCGCACTTGTGATTTTTAATCGGGCGATAGTTTGATTTTGATCGTTCTCGGATTCAGTATAGAGTTAAATGGCAGTGCGCGCACTGACGATTAAAAATCGACCGATCAAACTATCGGCCGATAGTTGTTCGATAGTTTGATCGGTCTATTTTAATGGCAGTTTTCGGATTCATTATAGAGTTAAATGGCAGTGCGATACTGAATCCGAGAACGATTAAAACTATCGCCCGAATAAAAATCACAATTGCGCGTTGGCTGTAACAGATACACTGACTCGATGACAGCGTCGCTGTCGCCTATGGCTTAACCTAGGTAACAATATGTAATAACACTAACACACTTATTACATGACACTGTAACTGTGACACAGTTGACTGAAGGCGATTTTTTATGTAAATAATATTGTGTTGTTTTAAATTATTTATTATAGTTTTGTATATAAGTAATTACCTTATTTTAGTGTTTTGTATAATTGATTGTCAATTAATTTTTTAAAACTTTCAATTTTAATCATTTTAATCAATTTGTAACTTACTCTGTATTCATAATTTTTTTAATAATCATCATCATCATCATCATGTCAGCCGAACGACGCCCACTGCTGGGCATATAAACTAATGTATTATTATAACATATTTTTTAATAATATTTTTAATCAATTCTTAATTAATTTTAATTCAATTTTTATTTATTTTAATCTAAGTATTTTTCTTGTTTATAGATTTTAAATTTGATTAATCTAATGTTTAATTATATGATGTACAATAATGCACCTACATGTTATTTATGTTATGACTTACCTAGTGTAACATACTCTGTTACAAGGTTAATAAAGTTTGATTTGATTTGTTATTGTTGATCGAAGGTAATAAGTGTAATAACACATAGTTCTACATTTGGCCACTGACTCAAGATAAGTTTGTGTCTGTTATAGTTACGGTTAAAGTAAGATGGTGCAACCCACCCTTAGGTTAACATCCAACCTCTTTGTTGTTTTTGAGCTTCCAACTGTGACCCCGTGTTTCAAAATTAGAAAATAAATTCTACCATCACATTTATTTATGATCACTAGACTATCCAGCAAAAACCCAGCCGTAGAAGAGAAGCTAATTATTAGGTAATGATGGTCAAGGAACGTCCGAGATTTGATGACACAGGTCAACGCCCGCGTCCAGTTGTGACCATGACTGCTTGTAGTTTTTGCCATGTTTCGTTTTTCTCTAGATTTGTAGAGAACCGTGCAGTAAAGGCTGCTGTATACGAGTATAGTAAATGGTAGAGAAGAGCAGTAGAGCAGCTTGCCCGCGATGCTATCTACTCTACTCTACCAAATTTATAATAATACCTAGGTATGTAGTGATGATGGTCAAGGAACATCCGAGATTTGATGACACAGGTCAACGCCCGCGTTAGTTGTAACCATGACTGCTTGTAGTTATTGCCATGTTTCGTTTTTCTTGCTAAGATTTGTAGAGAACCGTGCAATAAGTCGCAAACCACATTCTTGGATAGCAGATGAGTTGCTAACTATATTAACCTAATTTCGGACTAAAGGGCTTATTACACTTATCCTAATTAGGATCCTAATTCAGCATACATTGCATTCTTTGGGCTCATTTTTAGCAAGTTATGCAATCAAAACAAGCAATGAATGCTGAATTAGCATCCTAATTAGGATAAGTGTAATACCTAGCCCTTTAAATCAAAAATGATAGATAAGGTACAGTCAGCGTGAAATTGATATAAGCATCTAGAGTAGTCAAAATGATCTGAAAAACATAAAAGCAATTTGATTTAAGCAGTTCGAATCATCATATTGTTGTAAGCACGCAAGGTGTTCAAAATATATTGGCACTAATTGTTTCATATTTATATGAGCAGTCAGATTGTTCAAAATTATGTAAGCAAACAAAGCTATCAAAGTTATCTGTGCATGATGTTGTTGTACATTGCACCGTACCAATCTTATTATGAAATCTGGCATTGAATCGGAAAAGAAAATAGGCTACTTTTGTCCTGATTTTTAAAGTATGTACCAAGGTACCTACTTATCAACTCCTGAAGGAAAATTACTTTTACTTTTTGCATGATCACAATGCAATTTTATTGTTGAAAATGTAATATTAGAAAAAAAGCTATCCCGTAGAAATGCTTATTAATCAGAATGATGAGATTAGAATAATCAATTTCCAGTTTCTTAGTTTAAAACTACATAAAGTAGGTACTCTAAAGACGCTGCAGTGATATGTGATGTGACATGTGACGCACAGATTTTCAATACCTATTTACTTTACTCCACACTTTACTCTGTCTTTGAAAAAGATGTTGTTCTATT
Organism: Crambus lathoniellus; assembly: GCA_949710035.1. NCBI lineage: Eukaryota > Metazoa > Arthropoda > Insecta > Lepidoptera > Crambidae > Crambus > Crambus lathoniellus. Next base: position 22,704,539 of record OX453317.1, read on the forward strand.
TGAACAGGTCGTTCACTTCGCTTGATAAGAGATAATGTTGATTAAATATACATAATTTATACTAGCGGCCGCCCGCAGTTTCACCCGTATGGTTTCCGTTCCCGTGGGAATACCGGGATAAAAAGTATCCTATGTGTTATTGCAGCCTATAATCAATTTCTGTTGCAAATTTCAAAAAAATCGGCTTAGTAGTTTTTGCTTGAAAGAGTAACAAACGTCCATACGCACAAACTTTCGCATTTATAATATTAGTAGGAAAGTAGGATATCTATCATTCGACTCGTCTTGTCTTTTAATACCTATGTATTTTATTTACATCAGACCGACGACTCATCGAAGTCAACAACAAGTTGGCATACGAAACTATTAACTAGTCTAATTTAATAGATAACCGGTTGTTGATTATTATAATCAACTTGAAAGCCTTGTTAGTGCCAAAACTCATTAAAATTTAATAATTGTTATGGCATGACGACATTGACGACCATTGATTGATCAATGTAAGCTATTTCTTGTATTAGTAAACCAGGTATTATGCTAAAAAGCGTTTGAGCTGAAATTTATCATCATCATCTTGTCAGCCGAACGACGCCCACTGCTGGGCATAGGCCTCCCCCTGAAATTTATACTTACTGCAAATTTTGAAAGAGTTGAATCCGCTGCGAATTTACACGCAATTCTGGTGATATTTTTTGGGACAGATTTTTCATCGAAAAATCATTATGTTATGTTATGATCTGACCTTGTCACTTGCGCGCTAGTTATATAAGTACAAAAAATAATGAATCTCAAATTCATACATACATACATCATCATAGCGTAGGTATGGCTAGACTGCGTTATCCTAAACCTCCAAACTTAAGTTATTTAGCCAATCTACGGCTACATACATAATTCCATACTTACATAGTAGGTATTAAGTACATACATTAACTCTAAACACAACTTTTTTTTTAGCAGTCTTGTATTGAGTTTTATTCAGCATCATGATCAGGTTCTCTCTTCATCCGTTGCTTTTAAATCGGATCCAGCTTATAAATGTAGAGTAAAATGCCAAGTATGTGACACTTCCTATAATCGGTTACAGTCTGTTCGCCTTTTCCCCCCTTTTGTGACGCAAGGAACACGGCACGCACACAGATTTCACTCGGGGATATTTCCCACGTTCACTTCCTCGATTTTGGTCGCAAAAACACATTCTTCAAGAGAATTGTCTATATCAACGTAGAAAGGAGAAAATTATCTAAAAAAGATCATTTTTTGGTTGCACTTTCTATTCAACGAATCTCAGTAATGTATTGTGAACTCGTGTCGTGACTGATCTTTAGGTGTTTCCCCTTTTTTGTTACAATAAAAAACATTAACTAACAAAAATGAAAGAATCTTCAACATTTTTTTTAGATTAAAGAACACTGAGGCTGAGGCACATATTACTAAATAGTTACTTAGGCTTACATTATTTTTTTACATTATTTTATTACATTATGTTCAGTACAAGTAAATTAGCAGACGCAACATTAAAATGCAATGCAATTAGAAATGCATTATTTGCGTAGCAGTTTTATTTTCAAATGTGCAATAACCAGTAGCTAATGTAAGGTGAAACAGTGACCTCTAAGTGAGGACGTCCGGAGCCGCTACAAATCAAGGCATCACTCATTATTAGTACAGGCAGATCTATTTAAACTAGTACAGTCGACGAAACGTCAAGCTAAACTGTTGCGCTACGAAAAAAGTTCTAATTAGCGGATCCTCGCGGTTTCACCCGCGTGGTACCCGTTCCCGTGGGAATATCGTGATAAAATATAGCCTAATGTTACTCGGGAAGACCGTAGCTTTCTAATGGTCAAAGAATTTTCGAAATCAGTCCAGTAGTTTCAGAGCCTATTCGATGCAAACAAACAATCAAATCTTTCCTCTTTATAATATTAGTATAGATTATGTGTCCTTAGAATAATAAAATCACGTAAGTATAGAAAGATAGTCTTCATACAACCGTTGGTAGCCTTCATACAATACACTTGTAACTCCGTAGTGAACATTGAAAACTCGGCGTTTGGAGCGATATCTGGCTCCAAAAAAGGTGCTCCAAAATGCGCGCGGATTTACTTTCTATACGTAATTATTCTAAGTACCTACCTATGTGTCAGTGTTTTGCTCGTGACTGTACTGGCAGATAAAAAATCCTAAGAAGTCCGTAGTCCACAATTTTGCACACTTTATTTGCGTGTATTAAAAATTTGTTATAGACTTACAATTCCACGCAGTTTTACTCGCGTGACAGAGCTTCCATCCCCCGTTCGTTCCCATGAAAATGTGGGAGCCATCGACTTTTTGAAGCTTAGTTAGTTAACTGCCTAACCATTTAATTGAACGGCCGACCCCGTTTTAACTAACGGCCTAATGATATTCAGCCGCTACGTCTGGCGTGATTGACAAACATCAATTCCAACTTTTGGATTTATAATATCGTAAGAGTAATCTTAATTGCGACGACTGCCATAAGACTAAGTGTCCCGCAATTGAATCGTAAAAGCAAGGTCCCAACCTGTGGTTCCAACAGTTTAATGTCTAATATCACGCTATAATTGTATACTATACTTACCTCAGACTTGCCTGTTCATTTTATATCTGGCTAACTACTGACTAATCTCGTAATCGTAATACACATGAAATCGATGCCGATGACCTAATATTTTTATCAAAATACTTCACAGCACGTTTGGCCGTTTATTGCAATCAGCTATGGAATAGGGTATTTGACTGTTTTTTTTATTGACTTAAAATGTTCATTTAATTAGTAGTAACACAACATAGGTATTTATTTTCATATATTTTCATTTCGCATATTTTCAGCGATATAGAGCATCAAACTTACTAATTAGACAAGGAGAGCGCTATAGAAACGTGACGTCACATTTCTATAGCGCCATACTCTCGCCATCGAAAATTTTGTTTTAGATAGATAGAGATAGCTAGAGTCACTATTAAGTAGCTCATAATTCGCTTGTTATAATACAGATTGAATTTCTTTTTTCACATTTGTTATTCAATAATGTTATTTTTCTGAATGTCATAACTAAATATCTACATTTCAACAACAGTCAAGTACCCAATTGTGTAAAGTCAATCGTATTGATTTGACAGTTCATATTGTATCATATTAAATGCCATTCGATACAAATTGCCATAGATATACATACATCCACTTGCAGGAAGCTCCATTAAAGTTAATGCTTCATTAAGTCTATTGCTGTCACTTTTCGTTGTCAAGAAATAAAAAGTGACAGCAATAGATTTAATGAAGCATTAACTTTAATGGAGCTTCCTGCAATAGGGTAGTATATTAAAACAAATTGCAGCCTATTGAATACGATATGAACTGTCAAATGAATACGATTACCTTACATACGCAATTACCCCCCTGATTGCAATGTACAGGCGACAGAACGTCAACCTTGACAGCTACATTATGAAAACTATTTTTATGTTCACTCGACAGTACATCAATCACAGTTGAACTGCGATAACAGCTTTTATTACGCGTATGGCATAAAGGCGGTCTCAAGTTCAACATGTAGTCTGATGTGCCGCCGTGTGTACGTGTTGTACACTAATATTATAAAGAGGTAAAGTTTGAACCGACTTCAAAAATGATTTCACCAGTAGAAAATACATTATCCCTGAGTATCATAGCCTGTATTTTATTCTGATAATCCCATGGTAACGGACGGGTACCACGCGGCACGTGGGAGGCATCTAGCTTTTAGTTACGTAGGTACGTTTTACGGACATAAACTACAGGACATGTAAATCTTGTCGTGCTGTTAACTTTACCGTCATCTTCTATTGTTGGTATGGACAAAGAGCAATATTTTAAAAACAATTTCAATTTAAATACGAGTAATATGTAGTGAAATGAAAAATTTTTACAGAAAAACCTCCAGCCCTGCAAATAGCTTTCTGGAGGGGTTCTACTTGCCGGGCTCGCCCTTATTCCCTTTATTTTATTACCAGTAGTTCTACCAGTAGTACTAACTAATGGGATTTTCCTTCCCAATAGACTTACCGATATTTTTCCTATACTTGCAAAATAGCATTGTAAATGCATTCTACTTCCTACTAATATTATAAATGTGAAAGTTTAGATGTTTGGTTTGATGTTTAGATGTTTGTATGTTTGTTACTCAATCACGCCAAAACGGCTCAATGGATATGGCTGAAATTTGGGACACAGATACTTTGTGGCCTGGAGAGGAACATAGGCTACTTTTTATCCCGTAAAAATATCACATTCCCGCGGGATAACGTCGTGTATACCACGCGGGCGAAGCCGCGCGCGGAAAGCTAGTAAAATTAATTAAAAAAAAACATATTAATATGTAGTGTTTTATATACCTAGTTTGTAGTAAACATATGCTGTGGTTTATTTTATGAGCTGTTACCGTAGCCTTGATTGAGAGATAAGCAATCGTATAAAGCTATTGCAATAAAAATCCGATTAAGACATTGTTTCACTGGAAAAGTAAATAAATACTTATCGCCTTATTCATAAAAATATTTCAGCTAAGGTCAATGTGGGGAAGTCCGGCATACTTTTCTAAAATTTAAGTTCAACTGAACTTATTGAATCGAGATACGCTTTCTAAAGTGACTTGTGTCGTCGGAAATTATAGGTAATATATTTATTTACCTAAATTGGTCTTAAAATAGTATGAATTGCAATTATCTTTAGATTTATATGATATTTTTTAAAACACGGCGTGTAGACGGACTTCCCGTGCAGTTTAGGGTAAGTCCGTCTACTAGCACTATATCCATAACTTGTGAGGCAATATGTATGAAAACAGTTTCTAGCAGTGACGTTAAACTAGCGTTGAAATGTGTGATTTATGTATTTGTCTATAAGGTTTACATTTCAAAGATAATTGATTTTATTTTATTTTAAGGCAAGTCCGGCATATCTTTGGTGACAGTGGTTGCACACATCCCACTAATATTATAAATGTGAAAGTTTAGATGTTTGGATGTTTGGATGTTTGGATGTTTGTATGTTTGTTACTCAATCACGCCAAAACGGCTGGACGGATTTGGCAAAAATTTGGGACACAGATACTTTGTAGCCTGGAGAGGAATATAGGCTACATTTTATCCCGAAAAAACATCACATTCCCGCGGGGTAACGTCGTGTAGTCCACGCGGGCGAAGCCGCGGGCGGAAAGCTAGTTTTTAATAAAATTGTATGTAGCCAATTTCCTGGTAAAACATATTTTTTTATTTTCTAATTCAATTTTTATATTCTTAATAAGGTAGATATACGAAAGCGATTCATTACTATCTTACGGTACATAATTATATCCCTAGGGATTTATCTATATCACGGCTTTATCATGCAGGTAAAATACGTGCAGCTGAAAAGGTTGACAATATCTGCAATTGAGGCAAGACCGTCATATGACGGACTTACCTTACGTATGCCAGACGGACTTCCCAACTATTACATTTTGTGGTTAGTAATTTGTTGCAGGTAATAATTACGAAACTCAAGCGCTATAAATGAATTCATCACCAGAAATAAGTATATTGATCACTAAATGACTTGCGTAATCAAAGAAACTCCAAGAACTCCCTTGATTTTCTACTTTTTTTTTAGTTTTTTGAAGAGACGTTACACTCCAGCTTCAAGTACAAAACTCGAAAAAAAATGGCCTACCAATTTCTTTCAACCTAATGATGTTAGCGACGTCTATGATTCTCAGTTCGAACTAGCTCCGTAATACTGTTTTACCGACCGAGGCATAAGAAGCTAGTCATTCAAAAATGGAAGTTATTGGCGCTAGACGGACTTACCTCCTAGACGGACTTCCCCACATTGACCTTATGTTTAACTTTAACATTGTTTTGTCTCTTTTGCTCAAATTAGAAATGACATTTATGTAACAAAGACAAAACAATGTTTAGGCACAAAATATTTAAATAAGTTTTAGGTTAAACATAGCTTAAATATTTTTATGAATACAGCGGCAGTTAAGTACCTATTTAAGTACTGTAAAAACAGAAGGTTTTGTTAAACTCGTATTTGCGTTGCACATCACAAAGATCAGTGTTCTATTCTAATAACTTTTTGTTAAAATCTCTGTACAACATATTACATTTAAGCAGTTCTTTACTTACCTATGTTTTGAAACAGCATTCTTTAGTAGCACGAGCATATTCGAACATAGGGAAACTATAAATAGTTATACTATTACTACATGACGTATATGGGCTTTTTAATAATAGTCCTGTCTGTAACATTAAACCTTTGCCTTTAACCTTCCTCCAATCACGTAGTCGTGTGGGTGGGAACCAGTGGGAACAGAATATTCCTGATTGTGCAACTGAGGGTTAACAATGTTAAAGGTGAAGGTCAACTAATATAACATATACATATAAGGTCTTTCTTTGAAAACGCGAAAAAATAGACGGCTGTTCCATAGAAATTTTTAAATCGAATAGATTAAAATGTATGGAACAGCTGTTTTTTTTTTTCGCGATTTCAATGTTGGTACCATATTAAAAGTTATTTGTGTGCGTGAATACATTGACCCCTTAAAATTATGTGCACTATTTAAGAAAGACCTTATATAAACGCCGACAGGATCTGATGTTAACACATTCACACACTTGTTGAATATTAAATAAAATGTTGTTTCGAAGTGTTAGAAATTAAGAATGGTCTGCCTGCACTGGTCAGTCAAAACAACATTATTTTGTTGTCGACTGCACAATTAATAAACCTGCTATTAACTAGAAAGGACATCTATATTTTTTTTATAGCTCTCTATATAGTTTTGTATTAATTAATAGTAGTTTACTTTCGCACTCTCTGTTGTGAATACAGTTTCAAGTACCTACATATTTCACATTTTTTAGTTTCAGTTCCATTTCCATGTATGGGGAGCCCCCCCTTTTTTTTGTATGAAAATTTTAAAGCGGTTTACAGAAAACATCTACCTACCTACCAAGTTTCAAGTGTGTAGTCTTAATAGTTGACATACGGACGTAGCTGTGACATACGGACGGACGGACAGACAGACCTGAACCCTAAAAAATTTAATATTTGCTCTTTTTAATATTTAAAGTTAGTATACTAGCGGCCGCTCGCGGTTTCACCCGCGTGGTTCCCGTTCTCGTGGGAATATCGGGATAAAAAGTATCCTATGTGTTATTCCAGCCTATAATATATCTCTGTTGCAAATTTCATTCAGTTCTGTTAAGTAGTTTTTGCGTGAAAGAGTAACAAACATCTTACATCCATGCATACTCCCAATTTTCGCATTTATAATATTAGTAGGATAGATTAGACGGCAATGTTCCAATCATCGACCTTTAGTACTTTTGGGACATAAGCACACACTGGGCCTTGATCGTGACGTCACATTACGCTCCTAACAGTATCGATGTTACGACAAAATGACAAGAGGAAGCTATCAATTTCAGCGTTATCGACCCAGATAAACTCACCGAGCTGGATCGGTTCAAATAAAACATGGATGAAAACGAGTTCAATATTTTCCGAGAGAGATTGAAAAATGTGTCATGCCATGCTTAAGGCTAGGGAATGCAATCTTGATCTTGCAAGATCGAGATTCCACCAAGATCTGGAGTGATTTTCCAAGATTCAATCTTGAAGGCCATCAATCTCGAATTTTGAAATCCCGTTCGCGATCTCGACAAAATAGACCAGATCGTAACAAGATTTCGAGATTTTCAGACTGAGCGCTCATAAGGGTCATAGCTACGTGTTCATACCTGCGCAGGTAGCGCGCTGATTTCTGAATTCTGATAAAATTGACACAATTATGAAAAAAAAAATGAATCTTTACGAATTCGGAGGAGAACGGGGGCAATACATGAAATTCGCTTTTAACAGCCTTTTAACTTGTCGTCCCTACTAGTGTGGAGGCAGTAAGGGCCTTTTCAGCCGCGGGCTATTTAGCCACTGATATACGGTGCCGATTGCGTGATGACACTTTGAGTGTACCTACTATGTTTCTTGAGAAGCCATTTTCAAAATGTTTAATTTTTTTTTGCTTTTCATTTCATAACATAATTTAAAAATAATCTAAAAATACTGGTTACTCTCAATTTACAGTATTTGACACAAAAATAACGCCTTTTTAATTTATGCTGCTCAATCTCGAATAATCTCGATAATCTTGATTCGAGATCGAGATCTTGACCCGAATCTCGACAAGATCTCGAACTAACCAATCTTGATTCAGAAAAAAGATTCCAAGATCTTGAATGGTCAATCTTGGTTCGAGATTGCATTCCCTACTTAAGGCCTAATCAGACAACGGACTTTTGTCCGCCGACATAACCTAAAAGTGGAAACATTAGCTGCGAATGCAACGTAAACAACGAAGATTGTTCTGCCCATTATGCTCCTGTCACCTTGCTAGATCTTTACGAATCAAATAAACGTCGTATGCATTGAGTTCGTGGCGAAAATTACCACTTTTTAAGTTAGTCCGGCTGACAAAAGTCCGTCGTCTGATTAGGCCTTTATGAGCTGTTGCGTTTACAATCATCCTATAATTACTTTCGGCCCCTTCACACATTAACTGACTGAAATACTCCACGTGAATGTGGTAACGCATCTTTGTATGCATATAATATGTATAAATAGAGATAAATGCAAACGAACACAGAACTTGCTAAATAGTAAGTTAGCTTTTATGTGTACTTAAATGTTTGCGAAATATTATTTATTAATTTGATTGAATATACTATTGATATTGAACTTTCTTTAAAAAATAATGACCGAAACATATGACTTTTGGGCGTTTGTGCACTACACTGAATTTTACCGATCCGGAAAAAAACGGATGCTTGTATTTTAATAATTAGTGCACAAACGCCCATAAGCTTCCCAATTATGTCGTTAGTTAAGTACCAAGTGATACTTTTGATTAAAAAAAACACGTTAATTTATTAATGCTTAAATTGTTTTATTCCAGAAAGCGGACCGTGTCACCGAGTACGATACTGAAGCGGGAACAGAAATGGCTGCGCATGCTCAACAACTGGGAGGCATTCATGAACAAGAACTACAAGAAAGTGCGCGAGCGATGCCGGAAAGGTGAGCGATATTAACGGGCAGCGATATAAATCGCACTAGGTCACATTGAGTTTTTGCTGGAGTAAGCTGGGCTGCCACTGCACATCACAAGTCAGGTAATACTGAAGCGGGAACAGAAATGGCTGCGCATGCTCAACAACTGGGAGGCGTTCATGAACAAGAACTACAAGAAAGTGCGCGAGCGATGCCCGAAAGGTGAGCGATATTAACAGGCAGCGATTTTAATGGCACTATAGGTCACATTGAGTCTTTGCTGGAGTAAGCTGGGCTGCCACTGCACATCACAAGTCAGGTAATACTGAAGCGGGAACAGAAATGGCCGCGTTTGCTCAACAACTGGGAGGCGTTCATGAACAAGAACTACAAGAAAGTTCGCGAGCGATGCCAGAAAGGTAAGCTATATTAACAGGCAGCGATATAAATCGCACAAGGCCACATTGAGTCTTTGCTGGAGTAAGCTGGGCTGCCACCGCTCATCACAAGTCAAGTAAATTCGTCACAAGTCAAGTAAATTCGTAATTATGTGTATTTTAAGTGTTTTATTTTTATTTTTTATAAGTTAATTTTTTAGTTTTTTATTGTTAATCCTTTTGTGTTAATTAGCTCCCTGCCCCACCAAGACGGTTCCGACGGAAGATCAGCGCTGGTCACAAGCCAAGCATTATGCTGAGTCGGGACCGTTTTGGGACATACTATGCTTTTTGTGTTTTTTGTTTTTTTTTAATGTATTTTGTGATGTCCCAAATAAATGAGTTTTCTTTCTTTCTTTTTTTCTAATTAGCCGAGAGTCTCGGCTTAAAATAATTACTTATAACTTACATAGGTTTTATACCCAATTGGCACCCGCAAAACCCGCAGACAGAGAAACTATGTTGAAAACACTTGTCGTTAAAAGTCAAATTGGGTCGAATATACTGCTTGTTGCTTGAACGTTTATGGAACCCCTTACCATCGTACCATATTGAATTCACCAAAAACCTTAATCCTTTTATGAAGAAAGTGTATAAAGTGAAAAAACCGTTTCCAATCGGGTTTTTTCACCCACCCATCTCTAGCCGAGACATAAATCCATGTAAATCATATAGGGCGGTCCAAAATACAAGGGTTCCCATTTACCACGCAACCCGCATCTCCGCGTCGAGTGACTCAAATCCAGACGATGATATGGAATGACGATTTTATTTCGACGCTGGGTTGTGGATGAGATGAGATGCCACGAGAATCATTAAGGTTCCAATCGCACATAACCCCCTGTTCTCATCTCACAGAGTTTAATTGACTGACTTAAGAGAAATTATGGCCTTAGCTCCCAAGGGCAGATCCAGGGGGAGAGTCATGGGGGCTATGACCCCCCTGGGCTGGGACCAGGACCTAGGTGGACCACTAATTAAAATTGTTAAACATTTTACCCACGTGCTACTCGTTCCCGTGGGAATATCGGGATAAAGTATAGCCTATGTCATTTGGGAAGAATGTAGCTTTCTGGTCAAAGATTTTTCGAGATCGGTCCAGTAGTTTTGGAGCCTATTCAATGCAAACAAACAATGTGTTTTATATATTCTTCTTGTGACCTGACCACGACTATGTGCCCCCCCCCCCTGGTAACAAAGCTGGATCCGCCCATGTATCGCTCTCCTTTGCTCCCTCATCTCCTTGACAATTAGCGTAAAATATGTGTTTGAACCAGATTCAGACGAACAGTGTTTTAACCAACTACATTATTTAATAACCCATTCTTCTCCTCAGGAATCCCAGCGTCAGTCCGACCAAAAGCATGGTTATATCTCTGCGGTGGGCAGCTCCTGCTGGAGAAGCACCCCGACGAGTACGAGGCGCTGCTGCAGGCGCCCGGAGACCCCAAGTGCATGGATGACATCAGGAAGGACCTGCATCGGCAGTTTCCATACCACGAGATGTTCATTAGAGAAGAGGGAGTTGGGTAAGAGATAGCACCAATTCTTCCTAGGTATCCCAACTTCAATCAGACCAATAGCTTGTTCTCATCCAGAACGAGGCGACCCAAAGTGCAACAGGTCGCGAAAGACATCAGGACGGACCTGGGGGGGCTATAGGCAAAAAAAAATGTATATGGACATGGGCTTTATTTCACATTTGAAGCCCATATTTTGTCCATATATGGGCATATCCATATTTTTTTGCCGGTAGCCTCCCTGCACCGCAAGTCCTACCGCGAGATGTTTATTAGGGAGGAGAAATCAGGTAAGACATAGAAAAAGGTCCCAGGGTATCTCAGCGCTAGTCAAACCAAAAGCATAGTTGTATCTCACTGAAGAAGCATCCCAACGAGTACGAGGCGCTGCTGCAGGCGCCGTAACCCCAAGTGCATGGATGACATTAGGAAGGACCTGCAATTAGGGTTGCCAGGTCCTAAAATAAAAAAGCCGGACTCAGCGCTGTATTAGGCCGGACATTTTGCCCTAACAGCCGGACATGGTGTTTGTGGTTGTGGAAAGCAAAACACACTATTTAAAGCCGAACTTAGAGCGCTTGTACATGTCCGTTTTTTCACCAGATAATGGACCATGTTTTTACCTATATAACGGTGGTCTATGGTTTCGGCGTAAATTGTTCGCCTGTCTGGTTTCCGGTGCATGTATACACATTCATTATAAAGCATACCTACACCACCGCGAATCCGGTAATAACATGTTCCGTGTCCGGAGTAAAAACCGGACGTGTACAAACAAGCGCTCTTACCTACGCCGCCTCTCCTCGAAAACCCGGGTATTTGGAAGTTCAGCTAGGTAGGACTGGTTCTAAGAAATGGGAACCAGGTTTAACCGGGTTTAATGTAATAAGAAATGGGATGTGATCATATTCCAGTTCCAGATAACATGACTAATTAAGCATAATATTTAGTCATCAAACAATATCGTGTTATATAGGAGGTAGCTATAGTATAATAGCACTAATAACTTTCACTAATGATAAAACGCAAAAATCACGCCGCACGCACCACGGGGCAAAATGCCTAACAAAAGCCGGACACGTAAATATTTGGCCGGACATGACCGCAAAAAGCCAAACATGTCCGGCTAAAGCCGGACACCTGGCAACCCTACCTGCAATGCCAGTTGCAGGTCCTTCCACACCACGAGATGTTTATTTATTTTTTATTTCGAAACTCAACTGCTTCTTTACAATTTACATTCCATAGAGAATCTTAGTTAATCTTAAGCTAATTACAAAGTTTCCCAACATGATCAATTGAATCATAAAACGATAAGAAACAGATTATGAGCTAGTTGCTATGTAATACGGCGTCTTATACAATACGCCAGCGACATAATAATATAAAAGACATTGTATTGTTTTTATTTCTTTCAAGTCCTTCACCTATCTGCAAACACCTGTCGCTAATAACTGTCAAGTCATCAATAGAATATTAATCATTGTATTACTTCCATATTAATATTGAATTGCCAACGCTATTTTATTTGCGAGTTGTTAATATGCTGCAGCAACAATTTTGGATAGATACTTACTTAGTTATTTGATGTGGTAAATGTTCAGAGATGCTTAGCCTATAATCAAAGTTTGGAGTTTTGGACTATACGAAGTTATCCCACAAGAAAGTGATATTTTTCTGGGATAAAAAGTAGCCTGAGCAAGGCTTAAGCTTCCCTTCCCCTCCCGGCGAAAAAAACAACCCTTGAAGAGTTTCTTGCCGGTTCTTCTCCAAGGTCTCCCGCCTTAGGATTTGCGAACCGATGGCGTAGCTTCTATGTCGTTCACAGGTATTGTAAATCACAATCTAAATTGAATAAACTGACATTGACTGACTTCCCCTCTTGTTCACAGGCAGCAAGAGCTGTTCTCAGTCCTGAAAGCGTACTCGGTGCTCAACCCGAAGGTTGGGTACTTCCAGGCTCAGGCGCCAGTGGCGGCCTTCCTGCTGATGCACATGCCCGCCGTGCAGGCCTTCTGGTGCCTCGTCAGCATCAGCGACAAGTACCTCAGCGGGTACTACAACCCCGGCCTTGAGGTCAGTTGGGTAATACTGACACTTCTGTTTACTTGTAGGTGCTTAATGCTATGAAGCTTTTTGAAGAATCCTGGTGCATCAACCCTTTACAGATTGCAATTCTTTAGTAAGAGTTCCAAAGGTCATAGCCCACTTATACCGCACCGCTCCTACCCAACCAAAGTATGAGCAGCCAAATATGGACTTAATATCGTTCACTGTAGATGCATTTTACAGTAACAATATAAAATAGCGGACAGCGCGCGGTCCGCGAGCTTACCGTTGTCAGAATGCTCGGTAGTTGACGAAAATGCATCAACAGTGAACGATATTAAGTCCATATTTGGCTGTTCATACTTTGGTTGGGTGGGAGCGGTGCGGTCTAAGTGGGCTATGACCTTAAATCTCCAATGAACCCTCCGTTCTTTTAAAAGTGTTTTAAAGTTAATGGCAAGTCAGTGAAAATCTGGCGATAAGCGCCGAGCAGAAAACTACGCAACTGACAACAGTAAACTCAGCAAAATACTGCTACTATGCTACAATGTTTAAGCTTAAGTTGATCCAAACTTTTCCCCGAAACTATGGTATTTATATGTTACTTCCACCCGTCAGGTGTTGCAGCGAGATGGCGACATTCTCCACGCCTTGCTCCGGCGGACGGCGCCCGCCGTGCACCGCCACTTGAGCAAGCACAAGGTGGAACCAGTACTGTACGCCACCGAGTGGTTCCTGTGCGCTCTCACCCGCACGCTGCCTTGGGACAGTCTGCTGCGCGTGTGGGACTGCTTCCTGTGCGAGGGAGTCAAGGTATGTAAAAGAAAGAAAGAAAGAAAGATAAATTCTTCACTGGAGTACACACACAACACAAACACAACAAAATTACAAAAGGGCAAGAATAAGTAAGTACATACAGTGACGAGAGAAAGATAAAAGAAAGTAAAGTTAGTTGGTAAGGAGGTGTGTGCAGCCAATAAAGGACCCTGTCTCAGCGAATAGCTTCCAAGTCACCCACAGGTGGGCGGAGTGACAAGGAAGCGCTGTTTATTCTGACAGCGCCATACTTTACAGTGCATTAGGTGCAGCCCGTGCTGTACGCCACCGAGTGGTTCCTGGGGTCAAGTTATGTAGTACTGTGGCGACATCTAGACGACGCACACGTAATTAATATGCGCACCGCTGAATAGTATGGAGAAACTAGATCGCGCTCACGAAGTTCTACCATCAACTTTGTATATATAGAACTTCCGACATTCAACCATCGGACAGTTGTCCCCGGGCCCACAACACCTAGCCCCGAAGGAAGACACGACATCAGTCTTCCTTTCACAGTTGCATCATCGCTACATTGGTGATAGGGGCGAAGCACATGAAGCACCTTCACCAGCGCCAGCACCGTTTTCATCAGCGCCAGCATCGTCTCCACCAGCGCAGCCATCACTCCTCCCGACCCTCATCCAGCAAACCATCAGCATTCACACAGCAAGCCAGCACAACCCGATATATAGAACTTCCGACATTCAACCATCGGACAGTTGTCCCCCGGCTAACAACACCTAGCCCCGAAGGAAGACACAACATCAGTCTTCCTTTCACTGTTGCATCATCGCTACAGTACCATAGGTTACAGTGCACAAGGTGCAGTCCGTGTTGTACGCCACTGAGTGGTTCCAGTGCGCGCTCACTCGCACGCTGCCCTGGGACAGTCTGCTGCGCGTGTGGGACTGCTTCTTGTGCGAGGGGGTTAAGGTATGTAGTACCATACGTTACTACAGTGAACAAGATGCAGCCCGTACTGTACGCCACTGAGTGGTTCCTGTGCGCGCTCACCCGCACGCTGCCCTGGGACAGTCTGCTGCGCGTATGGGACTGCTTCTTGTGCGAGGGAGTCAAGGTATGTAGTATAGTCAGCGTCAAATTGATATAAGCGTCTAGAAAAGTCAACATCATCTGAAAAACATAAAACCAATTTTATCTACGCAGTTCGAATCATCATATTGTTGTAAGCACTAGACATGTGCGCCGATGCCGAAATCTTCGGCGGCGGCGTGGAGGTAAAAATTGGTCGGCGGCGGCGTAAATGGCGGCGTAAACGGCGTCATAAATAATGGCAGCCTGCCCCCTTATTCACGAACCGTCGGAAACGCTCCTGACAGCGGAATGTATGCCCTTTCTCTGTCACTCACTAAAGAATAGACAAAGACAAAGCACAGAACTCAAATCCGATTCCGTTTCCGACGGTTCGTGAATGGCGCTGGTACAGTTTTCATACAAATTGACATAAATACGGAATCGCGATAGTTTGCGTTTGCTTGACATAAAAACTTACACTAGGGGTACAGGGGGCTGTCTAACTCAATAGAACATGGTTTAAGAAATTAGAAAATCGCTTTATGTAATAAAAATTTATAAAAGCAACGAAAATGACAATCAAATCATCATCATTATCATCATCAGCCACCCACTGCTGGGCATAAGCCTCCCCCAAAGATCTCCACAACGATCGGTCATGCTTGGTCCGCATCCAGCGGCTTCTTGGGACCTTGACTAGATCGTCGGTCCAACTTGTAGTGTAGGGGGCTTGCCCACGGAACGTCGTCGGTAGGTACGCGGTCGCCATACGAGAACCTTTCCGCCTCAACGGCCATCGGTTCTCCGCGCTGTGTTCTCCCAATGCCACTTCAGCTGAGCAATCCTTCGAGCGATGTCGGTTGTTTTAGTTTTGGAGATCTCATCATTTCTGATTCGATCTCGCAGGGAAATCAACCAAATCACCAAGCATCGTTCTATCCATTGCTTGCTGGGTGACCTAGCCTTCTTATAAGACCCATAGTAAAAGACCACGTCTCACTTCCATATGTCATAACTGGCAACACCCACTGTTCAAAGACCTTAGTCTTGAGACATTGAAGAATTTTGGACGCGAATATATGCCGAAGCTTCCCGAACGCTGCCCATCCGAGCTGGATTGGACGAGAGATCTCTTTCTCAAAGTTGGACTTACCTAACTGGACTGTCCCAGGTAAACATAGTGGTCAACAACTTCGAGTGAAATGTTCTCAATATTAACTGGAAGGGGTGCAAAATGGGCATTGGACATGATTTTCGTCTTATCCATGTTCATCCTAGGACCCACTCTTTGGGAAGCATTACTGAGATTTTCGAGCGTTGAGTTCAGGCCTTCCAAGGTCACAGCCATAAGAACTACATCATCGGCAAATCGCAGTTCATTATTTTCCGACGACATCTTGACACTAACTCAATACGGAATGAAATGAACATGTGCGCTAAGAAGAGAGAGAACGCTGGACATTTTGCGAATTGGACATTATGCGCCTAAACGATGGCGAACCAGGCAGAAGGCAGTGGTTTGCTAAGCACCGAGCGGTCGAATATCGCTCGCCATTCGCGCCGTTTACGCCGATTTTTCTGACCGGTCAGCGGCGTCGAGTACTGATCGGCGGCGGCGGTCATCGGCGCGGCGCGGCGCACACGTCTAGTAAGCACGCACGGTGTTCAAAATATCTTAGCACTCATTGTTTCATATTTATATGAGCAGTCAGAGTGTTCAAAATTATCTAAGCAGACAGAGCTCTCAAAGTTATCTGTGCATTGGGCATTGGGCAGGCGCTTCCGTGTATGTGTGACATGCCCATGCCAATATATTATTATTATTATTATTTTGCTGTGATGGTAATATTTTTACAGACAACTTTATATGATGGAAATTCGTTCTCAACTGATATGCTTGGAAAGGAGACGTGTATGACAAAATCATGAATCGGATCAGGACCCGTACTCTGAAACGCAATATCCATAAATTCAGTAGACCCGCCCCTTTCCCTCGTTTCAGTCCTGACTAGAAAATGAAAGGGACGGGTATACTGAAGTAGCAGATTTTGCGTTTCAGAAACAAAATCGGTAAATCTGTGCGTTTATGGTCAGCTATTAAGGCGGTACCCTGACCGAAAGTGGCGCCCTGGTTTTTATTTAATAAGTTTATAAGTTGCTATTAGAAAAGGATTTTTATAAAACTTTACGGCTCCGTGCTGGGACCTGTTCTGTATACGGTGTACACATCTGATTTGCCCACCTCAGATAATGTAGTAACAGCAACATATGCAGACGATACAGCCTTGCTTTCATGCAGTGCAGACCCTCACATAGCTTCAAATAACCTCCAAGAGCACTTGAACACTGTAGATGCCTGGTTGAAAAAATGGAGGATAAAAGCTAGTGGAACTAAGTCTAGCCACAAAACTTTCACGATGAGGAAACAAGACTGTCCCCCCGTCTCACTTAATGGTACTACCTTACCCCATCAAACAACAATAAAGTACCTGGGAATGCATTTGGATAGACGACTAACTTGGAGAAACCACATAAAGGCCAAAAGGGACCAAGCCAACAGAAAACCGAAAGAAATGCATTGGCTCATCGGAAGACAATCTGCTCTCAGCTTACAAAATAAAGTTCTTGTTTACAAAACCATAATTAAACCTATATGGACTTATGGAATGGAACTCTGGGGTTCTGCAAGTCACTCCAATGTGGAAATACTTCAGCGTTTTCAAAACGCAGCTCTTATAACTCTTTGCAATGCTCCATGGTTCACAAAAAATATAGAGGTGCACGAATACCTACAGATTCGGTACATCAAAGATGATATAAGAGAATCATGTGTGAAGTACAAAAAACGACTCGATCATCATAAAAATCAACTCGCTACAGGCCTGCTTAACACCACCCACACAATTAAGCGACTTAAGAGAATGCCACTGGCCACCATTTAGCTGGGGCTTAAATGGTGGGACGACATGTCGTTGGATGTGTGATGTCCTAAAAATCATTAGCAAAGTAAACAATCTGATTATAGCCGGGAGGCTGATCGCAGATAGAGAAAGGAGACAAAAAAAACTTTACGGGGAATTTTGAGGACACGGGTCCTTCAAAAAATACTAAACTACGGAGTTTAGTATTTTTTGAAGGCATCGCTACATTCCCTCATAGTCATTCGTAGAAGTAGATAGCAAATGTGTCAAAAACGGCCACTTTTAGCAGTTTTGCTATCTACTTCTAGCAGTGACTACAAGGGAATGTAATGATACCGTCTAAAAATACTAGACTATGGGCCTTAAAAATTCCCTGAAAAGTTTAATTAAAATTGTGTATTAGAATTACAATATTAAATAAAATTCAACGCGGCCGGCGCCACTTTCGATCAGGGTACCGCCTTAAGCAAGTCTTCTACCCGGTTTATATTCATATTCATTCATATTCATATTCATTTATTTAATTATATCTACGCTTGAAAATCCTATAAATTTTCCGGATGGACACACGGAATTAGCTAACGTCACCCTTTATTGTTTTCCTTAGGTCCTGTTCAAAGCGGCGCTAGTGATCCTAGCGGGCGCCCTAGGCCCGGCCAAGGCGCGTCGGCGCGCGGGCGGGCTGTGCGAGACGCTAGAGCTCCTACGGCACCCGCCCGACGCCGTACTCGCGGAAGACTACCTGGTGTACCACATGCAACGCCTGGCGCTCACTGAAGAGGACTTCGAGTTCGAGCATCAGCGGCAGACCGCGCGCCGCCGGGCCATGCCTAATAGGAGGTGAGTCCATTGTCATCAACAGCCTAGGTAATGTCCCCGAGACCTCATCGTCTTCAACAGCCTACGTTCTCGTCGTCAACAGTCTTAAGTCCTCATCGTCGTCAACAGCCTAAGTCCTCATAGACGTCAACAGCCTAAGTAATGTCCCCGAGTCCTCATGGTCGTCAACAGACTAAGCCATGTCCTCAAGTCCTCATCGTCAACAGTCTAAGTCATGTCCCCGAGTCCTCATGGTCGTCAGCAGCCTAAGCCATGTCCTCGAGTCCTCATCGTCAACAGCCTAGGTAATGTCCCCGAGTTGTCATCGTCATCAACAGCTTCTGCGGCACCCGCCCGACGCCGTACTCGCTGAAGACTACTTGGTATACCACATGCAGCGCCTGGCGCTCACTGAAGAGGACTTCGAGTTCGAGCATTAGCGGCAGGCCGCGCGCCGCCGGGCTATGCCCAACCGGAGGTGAGTCCTTATGGTCGTCAACAGCCTAAGGTCCGTATTCTAGAACAATACTCAAGTCGAGATCTCTTCTCAAGTTCAATTAGAAAGGGATGCAAATACATGCAACGAACACATTCAGAGATCTCCACTTAAGTGTCGTTCTGGAATACGGGCCTAAGTCATGTCCCCGAGTTGTTCGTCAACAGCCTAAGTCCTCCTGGTCGTCAACAGCCTAGGTAATGTCCCCGAGTCGTCATAGGTCGTCAACAGCCTAAGTCATGTCCCGAGTCCTCATCTTCAACAGCCTAGGTAATGTCCGCCAGTCGTCATAGTCGTCAACAGTCTAAGTCATGTCCCGAGTCCTAATCTTCAACAGCCTAGGTAATGTCCCCGAGTCGTCATAGGTCGTCAACAGCCTAAGTCATGTCCCGAGTCCTCATCTTCAACAGCCTAGGTAATGTCCGCCAGTCGTCATAGTCGTCAACAGCCTAAGTCATGTCCCGAGTCCTCATCTTCAACAGCCTAGGTAATGTCCGCCAGTCGTCATAGTCGTCAACAGCCTAAGTCATGTCCCGAGTCCTCATCTTCAACAGCCTAGGTAATGTCCGCCAGTCGTCATAGTCGTCAACAGTCTAAGTCTTGGCCCGAGTCCTCATCTTCAACAGCCTAGGTAATGTCCGCCAGTCGTCATAGTCGTCAACAGTCTAAGTCATGTCCCGAGTCCTCATCTTCAACAGCCTAGGTAATGTCCGCCAGTCGTCATAGGTCGTCAACAGCCTAAGTCCTCATGGTCGTCAACAACCTAAGTCCTCATCGTCGTCAACAACCTAAGTCATGTCCCCGAGGCCTCATGGTCGTCAACAGCCTAAGTCATGTCTCTGCTGCTGGGGAGGCCTTCCTTGTGGATAGATGAAGAGACGGAGCCGAGAGTGCTGCTGAAGAAATATCTGGTGTTCCATTATCAGCTCATGTTTGTAGCTGGAGTTTTACCATAGTAAAACAATATAAGTAAGCGGACTGGAGCCCTGAGCGAGCGATAATAGGCTAATAATATAATAATAATAATAAAATTTTATTTATTCGACCAACGTGGATCATTACAGCACATTACATTACAAAATCACATTATATACAATCAAATAATAATAAAAATTAAATAATTAGGTACACATTATATATAGAATTTGAATTAGAAAATTAAAATTAAAAATGTCATTACACACATAAACAATAAACTGAAATTACATTATTAATAATTTATTTTGACTTTAGTCAGTAGGTGAATCATGTTACAGTGATTCACATACTGACAGTCAAAACGTTCGGCCAATTCTTTAAGGATACTATTGGCACTGGCCCGCACCCTACGTACCAGGGATGTGCACCGCTTCCGCATCACTGTGTAAAAGCAATCCACGCGCTCTGCGGCAAACATCCCCGATGCGCTGCAAAACCGGGGCAGCCCCAACAACACCCTAAATGCGTTGTTGTACTGAATGCGAAGGGCATTATATGTTTTCTGTGTATAATCCAACCACAGGCTACAAGTATAAAGTGAAGTACAAAAGGCGCGAAATAAGGTGACTTTGACGTTCTTCGAGCATCGACTAAATCGGCGCGCTAACATATTGGCCCGAACAGATAATGCCCTTCGCTCTCTTTCAATGTCAGCGTTGTCTTTGAGGTCCGACGTTACAAGGTGTCCCAAGTACTTAAACTGATGTACTCTATTTAGAACGCACCCTTTAAGTTTGATAGGGGGTATTACATCGACACACCTTCGTCTGGCCTGAAAAACCATGACTTCGCTTTTATTGACATTGTACAACAAACCATGTTCAGCAGCATACTTTTCACAGATGTCTAGTAGTTTATACAAGCCACACACAGAGGCACTAAGCAGCACCATATCGTCTGCATAGCTAATATTATTCATGCATACCCCACCAATATGACAGCCGATATGCGTGCTACTGAGCTCCTCAACTAACGCATTCACATATAAATTAAAGAGTTTGGGGGAGGTCAGACCCCCCTGCCTCACCCCGCACTCCAATACGTAAGGCAGTGAGAAAGTTCCCGACCATCGCACGACGTTGATCTGGTTTTGGTACCAATGTTTGAGTATGCGTATTAGTTCATCTGGTACAGACATTTTGCGAAGCTTTTGCCATAGTAAATCATAGCGAACCAGATCAAACGCCTTTGACAAGTCAAGGAAGCATGCAAAAATGGGCGTATTCCTGTCGGTATAGTACCTGACAGTCTGCTTAAGGCACAGCACTGCTGTCTCAGTGGACAGGCCAGGTTTGAATCCAAATTGGTTATCGTGAAATTGAAGATGTTGTTCAAGCTGTTTATTAAGCAGACTATCAAATACTTTCGCGACAATACTAGCCAACGATATTGGTCTATAGTTACTAATGTCACTAGTATCACCAGCTTTGTTTTTAACAATCGGTATCACAACAGTTTTTATCATTTGAGCCGGTAAGTAAGAATGCCCTACGCACAATGAGAAAAGCATTGCCAATACTCTTGGTAGGTGACAACCTGCATTCTTAAGGTGTTCGATGCTCAGGTTGTCGTGGCCAGGAGACTTGCCCCGTGACATTGATTTAATTACAATATTGACATCTTTTGCCACAAAACGAGCATTTATCTTTTGGCCACTACAACCAGCACCAGCACCGCACCCAAGCGTTGATGGTCCTAATGGTGATTTCACTGTGAAATGCTGTCTAAACATCTCTGCTATGTCCGAAGGTTCACACACTCCATTGACACTTACAGGTGTGCCCGGTTTACTATTAAGCCTGTTTGTTGCTTTCCAAAAGCCACGGAAGTCATGCTTGGAATGTTGAGCTGCTAAAGCATCCATTTTTATTTGCTCACTGTTATTTTGGCACCAACGCAAACGGGACTTAAAAATTTTACGGCTTGTGTGCATCTCATTCCAAACATGGCCTATCCTTGGCCTTCCATGTAGCACCCACAGTTCAAATTTAAGTTTCGCCTCCCTGTGCGAGTTTCTTACATATCTATTCCAACCGGTTATGGGCTTTCTACTAGACATCTGGTTTTGAGAATGGCTAGCACTGGCTGCCTTACATAAAACATCAATAATATTGTCATACATTTTATCAATAATACATCTGTGGTCAAGATTATTACATACATAGTCACTACAAGCACACAATTCTATAGGAAAGTCAATAAGTCTCAAGGTATCATTACATAATTTAGTATAGGTTTCTATTTGTTCAGGCTTTCTTTCATTCCACCGAATTTTATTACAAAACACACTAATATTTGATTCGTAAACTTTTGGTTTTATGCTACCTAAATTGCATTGCATTACAAGAGGAAAGTGATCCGACCATAGTACATCATATTGTACATATACATTGTCAACCGTTTGCATCGCCGAGCTAGTCACAGCGCAGTGATCGAGCCATCGTCTCGCACCGTTTGCTTCACTCACAAAGGTAAATGTTTCCGAATTAACACCCAACGAAACGATATCGGCACACATCCAATTCGACTCGGAACAGAAACAATCCAATTCATTATAGAAAAGTTCTCCGGGATGCGCGTTAAAGTCGCCTAGGATATAAGCAGTTTCGATATTATTAGTATCAATAATAGCGCTTACCAGACCGAGACAATCCGTAAACTCCGACAGGTTCGCACTATTATCTGTGGGCATGTAAACGCTAAACACTAAAAAGGCCCTGTGCTCCACGGTCACTTTAATTGCACACACTCGCGGGTTATCGCACTGCACCACCAAGACGTTATTCAAAATGCTTTTTCGCCACAATAGTGCTACTCCGCCGTACGGACGTCCACAAAGCATCCCAGCGGTCGTATCCACCGCGGAGGTACCGGTGTAGCCGAACTCATCCTCATTAATCGTATTCAGAAATTGAATATCGCCTGGCAACAACCACGTTTCTTGCAGGGCAACAATATCAGACGTACGACATAATTCTCTGATGTTGTCCGCTGAACGCTTTACACTCTTGCAGTTGAAGCTTACTAAATTAAATAATGACTTATCATTCATTAAAATTCCGATAACGGCCGTGCACGGTGTCCCCATTTGCACCATTCGTTTTTCGAGGCTTGAAATTCACGAAGCGCCTAAATATAATTCCCTGCGGCCAGAGCTCGCTATCGAGAAATAATGCCAATTTCTGTTCAGGAACAAAAAACTTATACGCATTATGCTCTTTTTCTTCTCTAAAGGATATTTTTTTCAAGCGTTATAAGTTCTTTTGTTTTTTCATAAACATAATCCGTAATGTCTTTTTCAGATGTATCTTTGTGTACCTTAGTTATAAAAATAGGTAGCCTTTGCTCGGCGGCCTTAAACTTCCCTTGATAGTCCTTACAGTTTCCTTTGTTTCCTAAATATCGATACTTCGGAGCTTTCCGGCTTCTAGACACAGTTTGCCAACCCTGGTTGTCATCAGTTTGCACCTCCGGTACTGCCAACGCCTTCGTCATAGCAGGTTCAGTCCCATAGTGCGCCTGTGTTCTCATGGTTTGTTCGCTACGAGCCTGTTGCGGTGTAATTAAGGCGGCCGGCGCCGGCGGCGGCGCAGGTAACGACACAGCCGCCGCACGAGCGACCGAGTCTTGCGCGACCGTTAGCTCCTTGTCGCTGTCGCAGTTCACATCTACCGCCGATATTTTTGTCAGCTCGGGCGGAATGATTTCTTCAATGCCATTATTAAAATCATCATTTGATATGTCGGGAAAATGGGATAGCCCTATAGGCCCACTGTCCATCATCCAACCGCCTCGCTTTTTATTCACTTTGCAGACAGATACCGGTAATAATGAGTCATTTTGCGCTGTTAAAATCACTGTTTTAAATTCGCTCAGCTGTTGGTGCGTAACGTATGTTGATTTTATTTCCTTAAGCTCATTTTGTACCAAGAGAAGATCTTTCAAAAGCTTAGTACAGTCTAAGTGGTCGAACAAAATAGGAGGTAGCCGCTCCAAATCTCTCGCAACGAAAATTGGAAACTTATCTGGCTCCGTCGACTTGAAAACGTTCACTATGTCCACTAGGTTTCGCTGCTCCTTGCCCTTATTTTTACGCCTAATTTTCCCGCTATCAACACAAACTGCTTCGAATAACAACTCCTTTGATTTTTCAATTTGTTCACTCGTAAATGATGAGGTGCATATACGTAGCAATGTATCCTCATCAATAACCGATATCTTATTCTGTATATACGCTAACATTTCGTCGATTATAACATTACAACTATTGCACTTCACAACTTTCGTCATTTCGATATGTACAAGATAACGCAGGTACAAATTATTACACGCCCGCACGGGGGGGATGCGCGCGCGCGACTGTGACTTTCGCTTAGGGCTTTCGCTTAGAGTTTATTCAATCGTCAAAACTGCATAGTCAATCTCTATACAAAACAGTTTTCCCCTGTAGGGTGGGCGTCAGGAATCTAAAATACAAAGTTTTTTATTTATTTTTGTACATAGATCAGGGGCTGACTAAAATTTTTCATTACCTACCTACGTCATGTTATCTGTTTAGTGGTTTGAAAAATTACGGTCGAAATAGGATAAATTAAAACGTGGCTTTACAACAACACCAAGACCAAGACAAATAGACATGTTCATGCACACAAATATTTGTCTTGTTCGGGAATCGAACCCGAGACCACTGGCGCAGAAGATGGGTAGCCTACCCCTGCGCCAAATCGGTTGTCAAAAACCGAATACAATATGTACCTACGCCCACTGCGAATCGAACCCGGGGCCTCTGGGTCTGAAATCGGTGGTGTGAATCACTAGACCGCAGAGGCGGTTAAAAATTTATATTTTGCTCCCAGTTTATTAATCTAATCACATACCTACCTACACATAGGATTACAAGTTAAGTACAATAATTTGTTATTATAAATGTTTTTCTTTCTTCTTTCTTTCTATTTGAAAATTAAACTACAAATTGGTATCTGGTCAACGAAATCGGAAGCAGAACTATTTAGGTAGGTAAGCAGCTATACAAAATATTATGTATGTATCTACGTATGATAATTATAGTAGGTAGATTGTACTCACCGTTCTTGTTCGCTAGGTAATGCGAAGAAAGATAGTTCTGGATTAGACAACCCGCTACTGAGACATCCGTATACACTACAATAGTTTTTACTTCTACTCGAATTTTTAGCCATCGTAGGTACACGCACGAATTATTACAAATACAAATTTATTAGAGGGAGGCAGCGCAGCGGCGCGGAGCGTGCGTGTGGTGGGCACGGACAGTTTTACCACCTTAATAATATCACAGTTTAAGCAATCGTGATAATATTATGCGCGGTCGAGGGCGACCGGCCGGCGCGGCGGCGTCGCGCGGGCGGCGGGCGGCGGGCGCTGCCGCGCATGACTGTCGCCCCGTTATCACCGATAAATTTTGTCGGTGTGTGCGTGCGACGACGCATGACGACGCATGACGACGCATACGTACGGGCGCGCTCACATACAAACCGTTTGGGGTGCCTGTCCAGGCAGTCAACGTACTTATATTGTTTTACTATGGTTTTACTGCCAAAATTTCTCTGCTGGAGATGAATCGTGTGTGCCATATTCAATCCTTATGTTTGTAGCATGAGTTTTATAGCCGGGGAATATACCTGTGGCATCGTTTTTGCTGACGAATGATCAGTATCTGTACTAAGAGTTTTAGTTTTACAGCTACAGTTTTGTACTGTACCTATAGCGTCGTTTTTGCTGGTTCTGCTGAAGAATTACACTAATAACCCAAACTATAGTTTGTGCGGTGTAGCATTGTGCCTATGACAGCTCATTTGTGCAAAGCAAAACGTTCCTTATGCTATTGGAATAAAACTCAAGAAAAGCAGCATTAGACATTTTTAGTGCAGCTCATGCTAGAAAATTAGACCCTAATTTTCGTGCAGAAGCCACATTTTGCTTTGCACGAATGAGCTGTCAAAGGCACCATGCTACACCGCCTTCGATCATATAAACCCTAGATACAGCGTAAACGCACAGAAAGTGAAGCCGCCAACGAATGCTCCATTCGAAAGGGAGCATTAGATCGCTCTCGGTAGTCATTTGACCGCCCGGCGAAACGACGCCTAAATGTGCTGAGATTATGCGCAAAAACAATTCGAAAAAAGGAAAAAAAGAGATGTAATATAATATTTTCAGTCAGTATTGAACGTAAGTATAATTGCACAATTAATTTAAAATCAAACATGTACTGAAACTATCATAACTTCATTATTTATACTAAAATATTGCAATATTCCTTGCCGCGCAACCGTTTCTTCTATTTGCGTTAGTAAGACAGAGATGCAGACATGACGAAATACGATTCGCTGTTTTAGCGTCGGCCGACCATCTGAGCTTTCCATGTAATAAGATCGTAAGTACTACCATGCCGACCGAATTTAAATCCAATTACTGTTGCTTAGGGTCGAATATCAAATGTGGTGACGACAGTATTCGGAATTTAAATATCTATAAGTATAACTACTAATGACAGCGGTGTTGGGATCACTTTTTCAAGCGCAGTTAGTATGGAATTCTGTATCTAGGGTTTATTTATAACTTAAATGCAATTTAGTTTGGTCACAATGGACGAAGGTACTTTCTTACTTCGCTAAATTAGTGCGTTTACATGCGAACTAAAAGCAAATTTAGTAAAGACCACGCCTACCGGGGAATACGCGCGGTGCGGGAGGGGGGGTTACTTAAGCAAAAATAGACTCGATTCTATTCTACTTACTCACTTATTCACTAAATCGTTTACTTAGCACTTGTGACTAAAGAGCTGTTAAGTGACTGTTTAGACGCGTGAATTTAGTTAAAATCAACTTAAAATTTAGTTAATTACTTCGTCACTTAATAGATGTAAACAACCCATTAGTTTAAAATATTTTTTCATAATTGTGTTTCCTATTGCAGTGGCAGCTGATTCAGCCAGTGTTCGTACAGGCGTTATTCCAAGAATAACGCGCGGGACATTTTCCACACTCTGTGAGTACGTGCAATGGACTGCCAAGCTAAAGTGTACCTAAAGTGCTATGTGATAAGGACGGCGCGACCGAACGACCAACACACGACTGACGACAGTGTAGATCTAGCTAGATTAGTGTATGCGCGAATCTTTTCTTCTATTGGAAAGTTTTACATATCACTACATAGTATAAAACAAAGTCGCTTTCTCTGTCCCTATGTCCCTTTGTATGCTTAAATCTTTGAAACTACGCAACGGATTTTGATGCGTTTTTTTTTAATAGATAGAGTGATTCAAGAGGAAGGTTTATATGTACTTTTTATTTATTTTATTTATTTATTTATTTTATTTATTTATTTTTCTTTGGAAGACCAACAGCACACATAATAAACTTAGGTAAAAAGAATAGGCAACATATGGCCAATAACAGGTCTCCACGTTTAAACTCAACTTATCACTACATAGTATAAAACAAAGTCGCTTTCTCTGTCCCTATGTCCCTTTGTATGCTTAAATCTTTGAAACTACGCAACGGATTTTGATGCGTTTTTTTTAATAGATAGAGTAATTCAAGAGGAAGGTTTATATGTACTTTTTATCCCGATATTCCCACGGGAACGGGAACCACGCGGGTGAAACCGCGGGCGGCCGCTAGTTGATAAATAAAAGGACTTTTATTTCGTTATAAGATAAGATTTTGGTGTTTATTTTACATAATAATTTAATTTTAATAAATATTTTCGAATTCTTCATTTATATTTTTTTTAAGTAATAGGAATTTATGTGATTTGTACTTCTGCCAGAATCTTCGCGCTTGGGGAATTGTAAAAAAAAACCTTTACAATCAACTTATGGGTGTGCTATAATTCCATATTAAACCGGGTACTAGTATTGGTCCATTAGTTTCGTTTGTACAAATACCTATTTGAAAAGATAGAAGAAAAGATTCGCGTCCATACAAAGAGATAAAACTGTGTATAAATAAATTGAAGAGAGACATTTTCATATCACCTTTTTTAATTGGTAAGAAATTATAATAATAATTCACTTATACTTACATTAACGGCGGCACTGTTAGAGTGAGGCGGTGACTTACCGAGTGTATAACACTGTCTCGCTCACACGCCTTTGTTTCGCTATCCGATAAGAAAACTTCTGATTTTAATATCGAGTGAATGTTTTGGTCGCTATTTTGATGTTATTTGACCTTAGAATCTCTGGTTGTACCAATCTGGTTTAATATAACCAATATCCGCAGTTATATGAAACCTTTTGATAGTACCGTAGAGACCCTACACTTCGCCTGCCTGCCTCCGAATAGGGTACATTCACGAAATATTTTTTATACATAGGTATAGGGTAAACTGCCCTTATTGGATGGCACCCATTCTCAAATGCCAAAACTAAGCGCCAATTCTGTACAATCTAATGATACTGTAACGTTGTCGTTCAATCCTTTACGTTATAGCCTTCTTCATGAAATACGAAACTATCCGTCAAATTTCTATGTTTGTTCTGAAAATCAATAATTTGGATATCGCGTTCTTTGTCATAGAATGTTTTGATTCGGTTTGACATAGTCATTCTACCAAAAATGTTTATGTAAATAACATCAATTCATTATAATTTTATAAAGTGAAATATGCATTTTCCTGTTTTATACTCGAAAAGTAAATACTAACCTGTCTTTATATGCAGGTTTCCTTCCTGTTTTTCCTTTTACCTTATAATTTAATACGTTGACTGTGGAGAGATTCGTTTTATTCGTCACAATACTATTTCACATTTAAATGCATACTAAACTTCAGTAGGTAATCTATTTTTTCCTGTTTTTCGAGCTAACTTTAGGGTACCAATAACAGGACGGATGCCAACAATGGGGAGGAAAACTAGAGTGCTCGTCAGATAAGTCTGCGCGCGGTGAAAATCGAATACTAATCTTTTCTATAACATTAGAACAAAAAAATGCACTGTAACTGGCGCTAAAAACGCGCCAGTCACGTGCATAGTTATCTGACACACACTCTAACTTCTTTTCACGACAGAGACGTAGGTGTTATTGGGTAGGTGTGTTTTGTTGATTGGTTGTTATTGTGACATCATAACGTCATGACTTCACTCATGACGTTATGTGACGCGTCACAATAATAACCAATCATCGACCCAAGAGTACATTATTATCCCACAGATTAGGTAGAAAGTGGACCCCCAATCACAAAACGCTATCTACAAAAAGCTTTGTCCGTTTCTCCCTATTAGGGCAGGTTACCCTATACTTTCAACAAGTGTGAAACCAAATGATAAATTTTGAAAGTTTAAGTAGATAGGTAAGTACAACCTTTACCTATTTTTTTTTGGCAGGCGAAGTTATGAGTCTGCGGTATTTATCAATCTAAGTAACAGAATGATAAGCCCAACTTAACTAGACTAATATTCTAACTAAACTATATTTCAATAAGAACTTAAGTCGAGTTATACAGAATAAATACCAAAATATTCACAATACTTAAAACATAATTTATACTTTATTCTCAAGTATTATTTTTGTATATTATTATGTTATTCGTGTAAATTATACTATTATAGGACTTCGGCATAATAAGGATACTAATAGTTAACACTTTAACACGTCACTTATAGGTGAGATAGAATAAACAATCACGTTGAAGTGTTACTTGCGCGCATACGCATAATTTGTCACTGATTGTCGTCATATTAGCTACAAAGTTAGTTTCAAAATGAGATTAAGACAAAGTGAACAGAATACATTTATATGGTTTAATAAAACTATACCTATATTTCTTGAAAAATAAATCAATTACATACGTACGTACTTATTTCAATAGATTCTCTGAAAATGAAACATATTCCTGTATAAACTTAGTCATTGATTTGACTAGCTAGTGTAAGGTGTTATATTAGCTGACCAATAAGTTATATAGCGAAAAACTAGCAATTGCGTGCGTTTCAATTCTAAAATAGTTGTAGAGATAATTCGAAGTAACTTTTAATTCAAGTGCAATATGAACTTGTGTGTGTGCACACCATGTTTTCATAGCCGGCTTTGTATAGTCATTGTATAAGGTTTCATACAAAGGCAAATGTAATATGTAATAAAATTTAGTCATATTGTTATTTATTAATATTTACATATCTATTTGTTTATAAATTTAACATGAAATAGACGTAAAAAGGAAAAGTTACCTTTAAGGAAAACAAAATTGTATTGATCTAAATGTTGTACATTAATTTTAGATCTTTCAGTATGAAACGAGCAGCTACAAAAAGTTAGCTCAGTAGGTATATCAAACAGTTTTTTTTTCTCAAATATGTCGTGCCAACATTTTAATAAAACCTTATGATACTTACCTACATTTTTAAACTTATTATGAGTATTACTTGTTGAGTTATGAATAACAAGCATGTAGTATGTTTTCGTAAAAATGTGATTGTGTACCTCCGCTCAAGTGTATTGACTTAAAAAAATTGAGAAACAGTTTTTTTACAGCTTTCAAACCACAAGTCCAAACTTGTAATCTCTAATAGTGTGTGTAACAATGTGTATTTTCTGAGTTAATACACTATTCGAGCGGGGGTGCAGTATATTATTCTAGTACTAGTGCATGATGTTGTAACATTACTGGTTTCCCCTGTCTTTTCTCGTGTGTTCAACCATCTCAAGAGTACAAGGTCGAGTGTTTAAGATGTGCAGAACTGTATTTTGTTACATTTTACAAGCGTGAGAGCTATTTATCAGATGCAATATATTTTCCGATTCTCGTTAAATACCTACGGTTTTTATTTCTTTTTAAATGTACCTATAGTCTACAACACACCAAGCATAACATTTTGTCATTAAATACGCACATATGCGTAAGTTATGAGAGCGTTTTAGCGACAGCTGTGAAGACTAACGATGGCCATACACCTTTCCTGCCTATCGTTAAATCTGCATGATGGCAGGCATGATCTAATCTGCAGTTCGTCCGTATTACACCATAATTTGATAACTGTCATGCCAATCCACGCCCACATTTGATAACTGTCATGATGCCAATCCACGCCCACTCACGGTTAGTGATGTACCGTGCCCGGGCACGTTCCCAAGGCCTGGAAATTTTGCCGGCAGCGTTGCCGGCAGTGTCCCAAAGTTCCCAGCAATATTCCCAAGCAGCATTTTGTAGATGAATATTTTACCATGCAAGACAATTGAAAATAAGACTTTAAAACTGTTTGATTATATTGAATTACGTAATAAATAGCCACCAACATCAGACGTAAGCACATATGAAACGAAAAACAGTTTGATATACAATGGTTTATTTTTTTATTCAACAAACTAAGAAAACAAAACAAAATAATCTTGCCATAATTATCAACAAATTATAAAATTGTAAGACACACAAGAAAAATACATTATTTATTTATATAAGATAAGATAAGATAAAAATATTCTTTATTCACTTAGACATAACAAATATGTACTTATGAATCGTCAATATTTTCCTACCACCCATTCAAGACTTTTTTAACTGACAAGAAGAAATTTATATATATAATTATATATTATAATTATATATATTATAATTATATATATTATAATTTAACAAAACGACAAAAAGTCTACTGGGAATTTTGGGCAATATTCCCAATGTGCCCGGAAATTTCCCGGGCACATTGGGAGTGGAAAATTGCCGGCAGTGGCAATATTCCCAGGCGTACATCACTACTCACCGGTCACTGTTCTACTTGATCCAATCGGCAGCGTCATGCCGATTGGACGAGAGGCAGGATGGTGTATGGCAAGCATAAACTAGCGACCACATCGCTATCATGGGTCGTGCCGCGTCGCTGACGCATATGTTTGAGTTTGATGTGCTGTTGACTATCTATCTTATTGTAAAAAGTGTTACTTATGTAAAATATGTATAGCCTGACCAGAAAAATAAAAAACCACGTCATGTTGCGGAAATGTGACGAACAAAGTTTTTCTATTATGCCCGGGCTTCACCTGCGTCTAATGCCATTAATAAGCGCACTAATTTGATACAAAGAGCGCGCTAAGACGCGCATGCCGTTATTAACGCCGTTAGGCGTCACGCAGGTGAAGCCCCAGCATTAGAATTTGAGATGTGTAACCTTTGAGTATTCAAAACTGTGTAACAATGAAGAGGCGAAAGTGGCGCCTCAACCCAGGTTTTTTATTTTTCTGGTCAGGCTTTAATTATCATTATCGAAGTGATAGTTTTTAGTGTCTTAGCTTATCTGTAGTGGCGTGATAAATTTGGATTACCAATTAGTCCTTTGTAATAATAACTAAATCATATTTCGACCCGCTCGGAAATAGCAAATTACCAACTTTTAAAAGCCCGGCTCCGCTGAGAACGAAGCTAGTCGAAGATAGGTTTTCGCTCTGCTTATAAAGTACGACATTTTATAGTTGGCAGTGAAAATCCGCTCTGAGGGTGAGTGAGCCTCTTTTCGTTTAGCTCCGCTTCTAATAGAGCCTGCGCTCAATACCTCATTAATAAATTACCACAAACCCCAAGAAAAAGGGTTAGAAGAAGCATGTTCCATACGTGTGGTCGTACGCCGCGCGCTAGCTAGCGGTGCTCTTGTATTTTCCTGAATTTACTACGCACGCGACTAAGCTAAGTGATACGGCCGCAGCGCAGCGTACGCCCTAGAGGTATCGACGCAGTCAGGTCCTTTACTGGTTGAGAAAAATATTCGCATCTAGTAACAGTGTGACTCGATGCGAATATTTATTCTTATAAAATATTATACTGTTGCTCGTTGAGATTTGTTTTTCCGAATGAGTAACACTATTCACACTCGAGTGTTACTAGATGAGAATAAATATTCGCATCGAGTCACACTGTTGCTAGATGCGAATATTTTTCTCAACCAGTAACAGTTGGACTGGTTGCGAATAACGGAGTCAGGTTGATAATAAATATTGTCGTCTTAAACATAATATAAAGCGGTAGTGTTATGAAGTTATTTCTCGTCCACGCATTGTCTTTGGAAGTTAAGAATAGATCTGTGGACACTTTGGTATTGCATACTGTCTGATTCTGTTCCTACCACTGATGGGCACTTCGAATTTAGGCTATGGTTTAGTTGATAAGTTCACTTAACGGTGCATAATTTTATTTCTAAAGTATTTTTTTAATTTATATTATTTAATAATTATAATCATTGATGTAGTGTTAAAATTTAAAGCCTGAATGTGCTGGCTTTTATATATAAGAGTATACCAGCGCTATTATGACCAGTATAATTTTTAACGATAGAATCATCCTATTATTCAATAAAATAATAAATTTTGCTTTGATAAAACGTTGAAATTAACCTTTTGACCGCCATGTCTTCTATAGAAGACAAACGTTTTTGTGTCCTCAACGCTAAGACTTTAATATGAAGATGATAACTAATAATTTATTTTTTTCTTTTATTTTGTCTTCTATAGGAGACATTGGCGGTCAAAAGGTTAGACCTAGCGAGTCTAGGATGCTGACCGCATACTTTTTACAGATTTTTTAAGAGTAAATGAATGATTTTTTGCTTTAATAGAACGTGACATTGGCTTTGGCTCTATCGTTAAAAATTAGGAAGTTCGTGCTGCTGCCCCATTCACAAACCGTCGGAAACGGAATTCGGATTCGAATTCAGTGCTTTGTCTATTATGTAGAGTGACAGAGACAGTGCATAAATTCCACTGTCGCGAACGTTGACGGTTTGTGAATCAGGAAGCTGGTATACCTATGAATATTCGGCTCAATAATTGAATCGTTAGTTTGAATGGTATGGTTAACAGATTGTGAGTGTTGTGTGTGCTATTTGTTTTTCTTTTATGAGATTTTTAATTCAATGTTATTTGTGTAAAATGCGTAATATTTATGTTATATTCGTGTGCGTTACCGCCGCAAAAACTTGTGCTTTAGAGAGATGAGACCTTATCAGATAATTAGTGTGTCGTGAGGAGAAATTTGTTTACTAATAGCAAAATTTGTGTGAATTGTAGTTTTTGAGATATTTGACAAAAACAGTTTTTGCCAGGGTCACGTTTTAAACGTTACCCTGGCAAAAAAAGTTGTCGTAGCTCGGAACTAAATACATGAATAGATAGCTTTTGTTGCGTTGTAAATGTTAGCAAACAGCAAAAATTGTGTGTGTTATGGTTCTTGAGTTATTTGAGTTTTTGCTGGGGTAACGTTTTGAGATTTCCCATATCTCAGAAACGGTTCAACGCAGAAGTTTGAAAAAAATACCTGTAAGAGACCTGAATTTGTTTAAATTTGTTTAAACATTAGTTTTTGATTTGGTTGTCGTAAACCAACGTAATTAAATGTTTTCGAAAATCAGAAAAAACTGATTTGTAAGTAAACTATTACATTTACAACCAAACAAACAGCTGCAAAAAATACCCGTGGTAGACACTTATTATGTCTAGAATTTTTGATCTTGTAACTTTACACGATTTAAAGATAAAGATAAATTTGATAAATTTTAGACTGGTCGTACTTTAGAGATCGAATACACAGTTTCCATAACATTAAGGCACATGGCATACATTAAACAAATTTAAGTAATTCATGAACATTCGTTCCTGTTAATTTTAGCTTTCAATTACAGCTATCATGAAAGATATATCAAAAACAAGAACATGACAACAATTCTCTAGTAACCCGCCCAAATTGTAGAGGTCACGTAAAAGCGACCGCGCCATACATAAGCGTATCCATCTTAAATGAACGGGATGTTTTGGATATTTTGTTAGTACAGTTGCGTACAAAAGTTCGCTGGTCAGATTATCTTCACTACATAGTATAAAACAAAGTCGCTTTCTCTGTCCCTATGTCCCTTTGTATGCTTAAATCTTTGAAACTACGCAACGGATTTTGATGCGTTTTTTTTTAATAGATTGAGTGATTCAAGAGGAAGGTTTATATGTACTTTTTATCCCGATATTCCCACGGGAACGGGAACCACGCGGGTGAAACCGCGGGCGGCCGCTAGTTAAATATAAAATGTACGTTAGTCTCGCAAAAACTAAAGAATGGCTGGGCCGATTTTAGTTTTAAAATGTCTGTCGTATTCCAGGGGGAAGTTTAATTTAACGGTAAGAAATATATATGGAAAAATTGCGTAGAAAATTTTTAAAAAACATTTTCCCGTAAAACTGTTCCTAGAGAGCTCGTCAGATAAGTGGAATGGACAGTAGGTGACAGTTTTAGAGTGCGGCTGCGCGCGGTCAAAATCGAATACTAATCATTTACCATAACCTTAGAACGAAGAAAATGTACTGTAACTAGCGCCAAAAACGCACCAGTTGCGCGAAAATTGCGCACGGACGGACTCTATGTAGGTACAGTTGGACGGAAATCACCCGCAGCAGCTGCAATCGGAGATGTCACTGCGACATGACGTCATCGCAATAGCGCGCAAGGAAAGCAAATTTACAAAAGCTGGTGAAACTTTACAACGCTGTAACTTTGGAAATCCTGGACAGATTTCGATGAAACCAAAACTGTTATTACTTGCACGAGTACGCGCATTAAACGCAGTAATTTTTATAGTCATATTTTGATGTGTTGGTGTGCCTCATTGTTTACGACACAGACTAATTCGTTGGCTGGGTCGGAAGAGCGAGCGTTCCCATCTTGTCTCACGTCAAGACAATATTACGCACGGCTGCGTTGACATTTCAGAGAGCGAGTTTACTTCGGAAGTCCTGTAGAACACGTGATAGGTTACAAATTGGTGACTAGTCTATATAATTTGTGATTTGGTGCCACTTCCACGACAAGGTTGGTTAAGCAATAGTCACCTTCCAGTCCACGTGTCAAAATATGACTATGGCTTGGCTTGACATGTTGTGTAAAGTTAGCACGGCATTGTGGCAGATGTAAAATAATACACTCAAGTTGGGTACCAAAGTCAATCTTAATGAAAATTTGTATATCCTACTTCCTACTAATATTATAAATGTGAAAGTTTAGATGTTTAGATGTTTGTATGTTTGTTACTGAATCACGCAAAAACGGCTCAATGGATTTGGCTAAAATTTGGGACACAGATACGTTGTGGCCTGGAGAGAAACTAAGGCTACTTTTTATCCCGGAACAATATAACATTCCCGCGGGATAACGTCGGGTATACCACGCGGGCGGAAAGCTAGTTTTTATATAAAAGGAAGTTAAATAAGTGATTTACAAATAATAATAATATTAATCATTTTTATATGATTACTAGCTTTCCGCCCGCGGCTTCGCCCGCGTGGACTACACGACGTTCTCCCACGGGAATTTGATGTTTTTCCGGGATGAAAAGTAGCCTATGTTCCTCTCCAGGCTATAAAGTATCTGTGTCCCAAATTTCAGCCAAATCCGTTGAGCCGTTTTAGCGTGATTGAGTAACAAACATCCAAACATCCAAACATCCAAACATCCAAACATCCAAACATCTAAACTTTCACATTTATAATATTAGTAGGACTAGCTTTCCGCCCGCGACTTCGCCCGCGTGAACTACATGACGTTATCCCGCGGGAATGTGATTTTTTCCGGGATAAAAAGTAGCCTATGTTCCTCTCCAGGCTACAAAGTATCTGTGTTTTAAATTTCAGCCAAATCCGTTGAGCCGTTATGGCGTGATTGAGTAACAAACATCCAAACATCCAAACATCTAAACTTTCGCATTTATAATATTAGTAGGATATATAGTAGGATTATGATTACCTACTCATCATCGCCTGAATTGTCACAAGTCACAACCGTCGTTACCACCTGTATTTATAATAAACATAGATTATTTAAGAAAATATAATTTAATAAATGCCGAATCCCAAAATCCAATTCAATTGCGGGTGTACGCCGCACGCGGCTTCTTTTGTTTATGCGGCGGCAACCTTTGACAAAAAGCGGCACGTGCCAATGCGGTGCGATAAAAGGGCGACATTATCTAAGCGAATGGGCGTTTTCACATTGGACGATAACGACACCGACACGATACTACACCGATATCGGCACGACAGACAATATCGTTGACGGTAACGAACGACACAGTGTGAAAGCATTTAGTAGTGATTGTATCAAACTGCCCGTCCGACGATATCGTGCCGATATCGTTTCGTTACCGTTATCGTCCAATCCAATGTGAAAACGTTCAATGGACTTTAAAACGGTAAATATTTGCGATAGGCGAACGAGGCGAGAACCGACTTGCATCGCGAAAGTAAAAAAAGTTTAGCGTGGCGTTTTCGTTGCGTTGTGGTATAAAAATAAAACAATTGGTTTGACTAAAGAGTAACAACAAATTACTATAAATGTATTTATTGGTACATGATTGGTACTGACAAATAAATCACACTATAAATTGCTTACTGAGGTTATTACCTACTTAGGTAGATATAGATTACTACTGACCAACCTTTATTTATTTGCCTTTAAACTAATAACTATCGTAAATCATTAAATTATTTAAAACTACTATTAATAAACATGATTTTTACTTATAAAATAGAAAACTAGTAGAATCAATACTTTACCAATAACGTTTTTCTGCGTAACTGTACAAAACATCGGATACTAAGCTGCTAATTTACGAAGATAGCCCGTACGTATGGTGCGGTCGCTTATAAGTGACCTTTACAATTTCGTCGGCTTATTAAAGAATTGCTGTCTCAATCTTGTTTTTGATATATCTTTCATGATAGCTGCAATTGAAAGCTAAAATTAACAGGAACGAATGTTCATGAATTACTTAAATTTGTTTAATGTATGCCATGTGCCATAATGTTATGGAAACTGTGTATTCGATCTCTAAAGTACGACCAGTCTAAAATTAATCAAATTTATCTTTATCTTTAAATCGTGTAAAGTTACAAGATCTAAAATTCTAGACATAATAAGTGTCTACCACGGGTATTTTTTGCAGCTGTTTGTTTGGTTGTAAATGTAATAGTTTACTTACAAGTCAGTTTTTTCTGATTTTTGAAAACATTTAATTACGTTGGTTTACGACAACCAAATCAAAAACTAATGTTTAAACAAATTTAAACAAATTCAGGTCTCTTACAGGTATTTTTTTCAAACTTCTGCGTTGAACCGTTTCTGAGATATGGGAAATCTCAAAACGTTACCCCAGCAAAAACTCAAATAACTCAAGAACCATAACACACACAATTTTTGCTGTTTGCTAACATTTACAACGCAACAAAAGCTATCTATTCATGTATTTAGTTCCGAGCTACGACAACTTTTTTTGCCAGGGTAACGTTTAAAACGTGACCCTGGCAAAAACTGTTTTTGTCAAATATCTCAAAAACTACAATTCACACAAATTTTGCTATTAGTAAACAAATTTCTCCTCACGACACACTAATTATCTGATAAGGTCTCATCTCTCTAAAGCACAAGTTTTTGCGGCGGTAACGCACACGTTATATTCCGCTAGATAGATCAGCATATCCAACGAAAGATCCTTCAATATGTTCCAATGTTCCATCACATTCCACATTCAGACTGCTGTTATAGTTATTATAAATGTTTAAATCTCAGATATTTTTGTACAGCGGCTACTTGAAATACGTGATTACTGCAATATTTGTGTTGTAAATAAATATAATGCAAAATATTTTTTTATTTTTATTTATTAACAGCTCTCCGAAGTTCCTATTGTTTTATATGGACATCTTGTTCACAGTAGAGAAATGGTATTTCAATGAAAAAAAAAATTTTAGGTTTTGATATATTTTTAATAAAGTTGGCACATGGCAATATTTTATCACAAGTCAATAATAATATCAAGACAGTCATCTTAACTACGCTTAGAAGTAGGTTTACATACATCATTAATTTTATTTAACATTATAAAATTGTGCGTGTTATGGTCGGTCCACGCGCAACGACTTTTTTGACGTCTCGCTGGCGACTTGTCATTAGTATGAATTATAAGTCGCCAGCGACAATAAATCGCTACTAAATTCACGTCCACACATGATTTTGACATCGCCAGCGAGTCGCTATCGACCAAAAGTCGCTGCCGTGTGGACCGACCATTATGCCAAGATATTTTCCTGCGATGAGCGACAAAAGATATAGTTAAGCAAACAAGAGGAATATTATAACGGGTTTTAATCGAGTCCGTGGCGCTTGTGGTTAGCGCGCTTGGCCTGCGATAGTTGAGGTTAAGCAACTTTCGCAATGGTCACAGGGTAGGTGACCAAAAAATTTTCATTTCGAGCTCCTCCGTGCTTCGGAAGGCATGTTAATCCGTTGGTCCTGACTGCATTTGCAGTCGTTAATACACACCAATCGGGCCCGAGTGGTGGGTGATGGCCCATTCTCCTTATCCATCCATAAGGAAGGCCAGTGCCCCAGCAGTGGGGACCATTAAATGGCTGATGATGTTAGTAGTTTTAAAAGTCATACGTTTTCACTTATCAGTGTTTGCTGTTGCTTAACCATTACGCCTTTTTTTCAGGGATTACTTTTGTTTCTCGTTTAACACTCTTAGCGCCTGTGTATAAAAAATGACTTGTGTATCATTTTTGAACACCCGATACTTCGTTCTTGACACTGTGTATCACATGCGCACACGTTATCTATATGTTTCGTATGGCCAAAATAAAGCTCTGGCCCCACGCTGTTTTCTTAAGAGTTTTGCGTTGGTAATCGGGTGAATAGTTTGTACGATATCAAGAAAACAAATCTAAATAAACTAAAACTTGGCCTATAACATAAGTATCGCTAAATAGGCTTGGCGCTGAGCGTGGTAAAGATAGGCTTTTTAATCCCTCAAAAAACGGAAATGACGGAAATGCTTTTTTTTGTTTGTGATTAAAGGATTGTTAGTATCACCGGTGAACAAACAATCCTTGACCAGTTTTAATAGATTAACTAATGAATTTCTTGTTTGCTCAAACATCTCTTTTAACTAGAGAGCCCTCCGAGACAGAACACAATCACCTACACTACACACTAACCCACTTACTAATAATCGTCGTGTAAAAGTTACAACAGGTGTAAATTGTTGTCACATAAGTTGTCTAAAATGATGACCAAGACAACAACAGATTTACACCTGCCGGCCTAGCATGAGCGGCTTTTATCGTGCGATATGATATGGTACGGCAAGTTGTCTTGCTTACTCCACTAAGGTGTAAGCAAGACGGCTTGCCGTACCATATCATATCGCGTTTTATAAGCCGCTCATGCTAGGCCGGCAGGCCCCCTAGCATGACCAACAAAACGCGAGATGATATGATAAGTTATACCGTTTAACTGTGCGATTTATCCATAGTGTTTTTTTTTATTTATTTTTTATCAACAATAAAAAAAAACACTATGGATAAATCGCTTTATCATGCGATACCTATCACGTTTTGGGTGGTCATGCTAGGCTTACTGGTGCAACTTTACATCACGTTTATTAGTAAGGGGTCAATATTTTATCAAAATGCATTATACTACAGTTAACCTACGACGATACAGAACATCTTATATACAACATAAAATAGAAACAATTTGAGTAATAAACAAACATAATTTGTAATAAACATTTATATAGGAATTCTTGTGATATAGATAAACAAACGACTTACAAAGTAATTTCATGGACAGTTCCCTCATCCCTCTTTTTTTCTAAGATTGCGCTTACAGCACATTCTTAGAAATTATTATCTTTATAAAACCCTTATTATCTTTATAAACTTTATATACCCCTAGTGTAAGTTTGTAACTATCGCGATTGCGTTAAGTATTCTATTCTAGTCCTTATTTCTTTATCGTTACGATCCATCAGTCAAAATGTAAAAAACAAAGCAAACATTCAAACGTCATAAACGCGTTTGAGAGTTGACAAACTTACACTACGGGTACAGAGGGTTAAGTGTAAATAAGTAAATGTGCAACCGTTTTGACAGATAGACCGTAAGGGTAAAACTGTAAGATCTAGAATAAAATGTTAAACAAAAACGCGGACAACATCATAAACCTGGCATAATTTTAAGATAAGTGAGTTTTTTTTATTGACTTCCATTCTAAATATAAGTTGAAAGACGCGATTCTATATTTTATCTCGTACGTAGGTAAGTATTGATGTCATAGTCCTTCTGGAAATAGCAACTGCCCACATAAATGAAACGAAACGGTTTGGCGCTGGACATTCAATGTCTAATGATACACCTATAATATAGCTTTAATATAATCTATAAAAATCCGTTTTAAACATTAGCCATCCATTTTGACTAGTAAAAGTCTGACACAGACTAGGTCCTATCATCACATGTTTCCCCTGATTCCAATTGAATATAATAATAATAATAGTTGCGATGGTATCGTATTTAAAATCATACTTAACGTTATAATTTTAGACGCTTAATTTTTAATATCATAAGGCGTATAAGATTTTTGGTAAAATTATTACAGTTGGTTTAACTTCCGTTTCGACGTATTTTTATTTTATTTTCTTAAAAAGATTTTACTTACATTCCAAGTTAAAAAGAAAGTTATGGAGTTCTGAGTGATCGAAGATAAGGTCTCCTGTTGCAAAGCTAAAAAAATATTTCCCCGTTACATACACTGGCTTATATTTTATTTTATCTACACTCATGTTATAATATTCGAATTATGAACTCATGCCTGAACGTAGAATGATACACTTTATGCCATATTCAACTTTAAAAAATAAAACTGCTGTATCCTGGTGTTTCATAATGACCATTATGAAACACCCAGATACTGCTGTCTTTCATTATAAAACACGTATATTTCTTAATTTTACAGTCTCCATGGCAACCGTAGGATTTACCGGCCCTGACTACAAACTCTTTCAAGCCCTTCTTTAGCCGGCAACAATCAGAAACTTTTTTAAAATAAGAATTTTGAGTTAAAAGGAATAGACCGTATAGACTCCTATGAGTGGGGTTTGGCACCAATTCAATTTATAATTAATATTGATTTGATTTATTTTTGAAATATATAATAAATGTAATGAGTGTAGATAAAGTAGTGTATGAGACTGCACATAACGAGTTTTAATACCGAGGTATTAAAACACTCGTGGAATCATCCACTCATTATGCGACAGTCACATAAACTACTATTATCAGAGTAAAAAGGGATCCAATCAGTCAGGTTGGCAACGCCTGTTTCATAATTACGTCAGTCTTAATTACAATTATTATTGATGACATATTCAGAGTTATGTAATTTAATTAATATCGAAGTCTATATGGACATGGCTAACCTGTCCTTATAGATAGGTATATTATTTTCAAATTATAAGAAACGGAAGTGTTGAAATAATTAAAATTACAATTATTGATTTATAATTGACACATAGATCGCCTCGACATTAGGCCACAATTCGATAACATTTAAATGCTAAAGAATTCGTTTTAAATATCAACAGAATAAATATAAAGATATCTCGCTTTCTCCTTCTTTCACGCCACTAGTCAAGTACACTCTTTTCAATGCAAGTATAAAAATGCAAGAAGCCCTATTTCAAACGTTTTTTTCTAATTAATAATCTTAACGATAAATTAGAGTTTAGATAAAAGTTTAACTTTATGTTAGAAGTAAATTAAAACGTTAGGATAGATTTTTAAAAGTTAGTTTGAGCTTCAGATAGATTATAGTTCATATATTGTCAGTTTTAGCCTAAAACCCTTCGGTCCCGAGAACCTATATTAATATAAGTTTTTCAAAAATTCTAAATCTAGTGAACATTCAATTGATAAAACAGAGTATTTTTATAATTTT
The DNA here is from genome assembly GCA_949710035.1 of Crambus lathoniellus. Lineage (NCBI taxonomy): Eukaryota > Metazoa > Arthropoda > Insecta > Lepidoptera > Crambidae > Crambus > Crambus lathoniellus. Next base: position 22,747,492 of record OX453317.1, read on the forward strand.
GTAAATGTATGATTACTTAGCATGCTACATAAATTTAATGACTACAGTATACCATTTAGATTCCAGTTAAAATTGTATATTTATCCAAACTGATATACTATGAATAAAAATATGTTAGCTATATGACGCCCAACTAGCTAAAAACAATATTTACTATTCCGAACATGGACATAACTGTAACTTATTTTTTTACTTTCTCTTTTAATTCCATTACAAAAAATCAGTAAGTAGTATCATAGTAGTATTAAGTCATAACTACACACAGATTTATTCATATTTTATGATTACTCATGTATTTTCATTGATTAGCCTGTTTAATTTAAGAATTAACTTATTATACGACGACACTTTGTAATAGTGATAAGGTCAGTCAAAATGCTTCATGTCATAATAACTGTCAAAATGTCACCATATTTTTAACAATTATTTGAAAAACACTTACTACTACTAAGTCCACTGCCTGAACATTTACTGATGAAACAATTATATTGTTTTTTATTCTAAGCTATTGAATAACTGTAATAAAAAATATGCATAAATTTACAAAACCAAGGCGTGCTTATAGCAAAGAGACAAACTTATATTTAATTGGAAAACGTCAAATTTATCTAATAACAAGCAATATAATATTAGGAAAGGAAAACAATGTAATAAATAAACAGATAAAATTGATTGATAAACGCTAATAAAATTTTAATGTAATTAAATTATTGTAAAATAGTGCACTTAAAAAATTGTAAAACGTGTCATCATACATAATAATATAATATAAGAATATGGAAATATTTATATAAGTATCTATTTTCTACAATAAAATGTGATGCTTCATTTTCTCCGACTGTTGCCCGCATTGCCGGCGCACATGTTTATTTAAGGCGAGGATTCCCTAAAATAGGTTATTTTGAAATTATGGTTTACTCGCAAATCACAAGTTCTTAAAATTTGGAAAAAATATATTTTATTTTTCATTTATTTATCTAGTGCTTCCGACCGTTATATTATCTATTAGCGATACATTCCGAACATCCGTCTAATCGTTATTCAAATATCCTATGAAAAATATACGAAAATAATTGTCTTTGAATAGCCGAGGGACTCCGGCCGTCATAAGTTTAAATTATTTATTATTTAATTTTTCATTGAATTTAAAGTGATTTTCGATTCGCGGGGCGCTCGCGAGTTCACATTTCACTGCCGGCTGCCGCTGCTTCCGGACGAAGTGTATCGCGCGCGGCCGAGCAAGCGTTAGCGTGCCTATTTCGGTCGGGAATCCTAGCCTTAAACTACTATTCTGTAATGAGCTCTAATAAGCCCCGCCTTCTCGAGGTATTGTGACGCTTTGCGCTGCCGCCACTCTGAAACGAAACTGCATTGGACAATGCCCCACAGACTATCAGACCGTCTGCAGGCAACGGCCTGTCAGTTGGCTGAAATCGGCCACACACTCACATTGTTACAAAGGTACCTACAAAAAACGAATGTCAGGCTGCCTGTTCGAATGAGGCCTGCAAGCGGCCTGTCGAACATCAAACTGTTCACCTTATCGCCTTAAAATGAAGTACTTAATAGCCATTTCGCACTTTGCAATTGTCTCGCTCGCACAATCAACAATTTTAAAGATTGTTTAAAACACATTGTGTATTTAGAAAAGTGTTTCATTATGTCCCTACAACGCAATTAGTTATACATTATTAAACATATTTCAACATTGTCAATACTGCAATAATACTAGATCTACGAGCTTAAAGTTTTCGAAACTTGACTTCCTAATTGTAACCAATACTCAATTGAATGAATAAAATAACTTATACAAAATATCCGTAACATTGCGTTGTAGGGACATAATGAAACACTTTTCTAAAAAACACAATGTGTTTTCCACAATCTATGAAAATGTTGTATTGTGCGAGCGAGACAACTGCCAAATGGCTGTAATTGCGAAATGGCTCTTAACATTGATTAAGTTACCTTCGTAAGCTAAATGACGGACATCAAAAGTACAAACTTTTTAAAAGTTCACATATAAATTATCCATTGCAACTTCGTTTAAGTGCAAGTGTAAGGCGTCTGAACTCTACAGCGTTAATTTTTGAACACCATCCAAATTTTTAATATCGTCTCAGAATCGGTAAGTGAACAACTTTCTTCTAGAAACATGGGTCGAAAGACAACAAAAATTTTTGGACTTCCCATACTAAATCGATCGCGTGATCAGCCTGATTTGTATGGAGGGTCAAAAATTTTATGTCATATTTCGACCCATGTTTCTAGGAGAAAGTTGTTCACTTACAGATTCTGAAACGAGCTTAAAAATTTGGATGGTGTTCAAAAATTAACCCTGTATACTGAAGGCCGAAATACACCGAATGGACTCGCGCCGCGCACGTTTACCTCCGAAGCCGTCCTTATACGTCTTACTACAGTCTGTAAAGTTAAGCATTATTTAAATGACAGCTTATACGTGCAAAGCAAAAAGTTCTTTATGATATTGGAATAAAGCTGAAAAAAACAGCATCAAGACAATTTTTAAAGAAAATAAGACCCTATTCCTTGTGTAGAAGCAACGATTTCCTTTTCACGAATGAGCTGTCATTTTAACCATGCTATATTTTATAGAGTGTAAAGTACGGTCGCGGGTACGAAGAATATCGGACAATGACCTGTTATTACCTGTCCTTGTCGCTCCCGGGTAAAATATGGTTACGTCACGCTCGCACAGATGCGATGTGAGTACTATACACGGTAATTTTTTTATCATCCCGGATAATTTCAGGGATTATTCTTACTCATGAAAACAAACAACTTTTATTATGGGACCAAAACTGAAATCGCGAAAACAAAATTAGCTGCTCCATACAAAAGTGCAAAACTATTTAATCAAAATGTATGGAACAGCTGATTTTTTTTTTGCGATTTCAGTTTTGGTCCCATAATAAAAGTTGTTTGTTTTTATGAGTAGAATAATCCCTGAAATTATACGGGATGATAAAAAAATTACCGTGTATTTACGCGGGAGCGACAGGGGACAGGTAATGACAGGTCAGTGTACGAGATTCTGATTTACCATGTCTTTTATTATTATCAGCCATTTTATAGTCTACGCGGCTGGAACACAGACTCTCATTATTGATAAGGATAATATTAGACCGGAGATTTTCGTAAGGTGTGTGTCGACGAGTAGGTATCCTGAGATTTACGGTTAATGTTCGTTTTGAACGAATGCTACAGTAAGATAATCCTTCTACCTTGTTTCTTGGGTGTGATGATGTGGTGGTTAATCCAAGTACAGGGGACTGGCATCACGTCCGCATCGTTCCTAAAAATTAGAAAAAAATCATGATTCATGTCTCATTTGCACTGTTCAACTTATCAAAGTTTGCACGCAATTTGGCGCTATATGCAGTGCATCAAGTTAGAAAGTGGATTAATAAAGTGGACTCTGCATCAATAGGTTTTAACATGTTGTTACTACAAGTACCAGGGGGGCTACCGCGTAACTTTATGGGTATGAACTTCATACGTTTTTGGGAACTTTAAGTCAATTTTATAAACAAAATAGCCGCTATCAGTTCCTTGTTTTGTGACGACGGGTATAACGATAACTAGCTAGCAACGTTCAATAGAACAGAGCAGCAAAAATCTATCAGAATGACAGTTGAAGCCCATACCCATATCCAGATTTCTTAGCCGATAGCCCCCCAGGTGACAAGCAATGATTGGGAACTATGACGCGTGTATAGGCAGCCAGAGGAGACTATATTAGAATGTGGTGCGGCCGGCAGGCTCGCTCGCAGTAAGTGTTAGTGTTTAGTCAATTAGCATTAAGTTCAATGACGCGATAGCATCTAAAACGTAGGGGGATGGTATCAAAAGGTCAGTTAGTATTTTCCTCCTCACCTGGTGCTCGCTGATGAGGTACACGGGCAGCGACTCGGTGCAGAACTCGTACGGGATGACGGGCAACTCGTGAGGGTCCGGGTGAGGCAGCGATAGCAGTGGGGCGATCGTAGGCGCTGCGGGCGGGTAGCTGTGTCTCACCGGGTGGTAGCTGTGTCTCACCGGGTGGTAGCTGTGTCTCACCGGGTGGTAGCTGTGTCTCACCGGGTGGTAGCTGTGTCTCACCGGGTGGTAGCTGTGTCTCACCGGGTGGTAGCTGTGTCTTACCGGGTGGTAGCTGTGTCTCACCGGGTCGTAGCTGTGTCTCACCGGGTGGTAGCTGTGTCTTACCGGGTGGTAGCTGTGTCTCACCGGGTCGTAGCTTGTGTCTCACCGGGTGGTAGCGGTGTCTCACCGGGTGGTAGTTGTGTCTCACCGGGTGGTAGCTGTGTCTCAGCGGGTGGTAGCTGTGTCTCACCGGGTGGTAGCTGTGTCTGTGTCTCACCGGGTGGTAGCCGTGTCTCACCTGGTGCTCGCTGATGAGGTACACGGGCAGCGACTCGGTGCAGAACTCGCACGGTATGACGGGCAGCTCGTGAGGGTCCGGGTGAGGCAGCGCCGGCCGGGCGGGCGTAGGCGGCGCGGGCGGGTGGCGGCGCGGCCGGAGCTGAGCCAGGTCGGGTCGGCAGCCCGTCTGTGCCACAAACCGTGGACTAAGGCCCTGTCCTAATGGGCGCTACCTTGATTGGCCGGCTCAGCGGTACGATACCGACCGATATTCTTCGGTTTAGTCAACTTATGATTAACTCGCGAAATGACTAGTCGACTCTCGAAATGTACCTACAATTCTTCAACCTAAAGACCAATTCGACAAATGACCAATTCGCGAAATGACCCATATTTTTGTTAGGAAATTTAAAATAAAATGTAATGTAAGGAATAACGAATCATTTTATTATAACAGTTTCATTATAATCACAGATAATATAATAAAGAATGGCGTAAACATCTTATGTACGTACACACAAAAAAGGATGATATGTGTTTCCATAATGGACAATCTCGAAGTAGGTACACTTTGTAACGCAACAGTGTCTTTTGCATAAAAAGTTTTGAAATAAATGATTCGTTATTCTCGTCATAGCATTTTATTTTAAATTTCTTAACAAAAATATTTGAAATATGTCGAATTGGTCGTTTAGAGAATTGTACATTTCGAGAATCCGTCAATTGTTGACTGTGTGTGTCATTTCGAGTATTGGTCATTAGTTGACTAAACGTATTCTTCATTTAACCGACTCGACACGCTGCTGGCTCTTTGTAATTCCACAGAAATGTCCAAACACACACACACACACACACACACACACACACACACATGAAGCTTGTGTAGGTACACAGCACATACATAGCGCATGCATTCGATTTCAAATAATATGGCTCCACCGATGTCGGTGTCGGTGTTTGTGCAGGCCGGCCAATGAAGGAGCGCCCAATTGGTCATCTAGCACGATGATATGATGTGTTAGTTCGAGTAAAGACGATGCATAGTTTTACTAAAAAGTATTCGTAGTGATATTTCACAAACTACATAAAAAGCATGTTCTTTTGTCGTACAGAAGTCTTAAAATGGAGTAAAATAATAGCCAGTGAACAGTCGTATGAACTCAAAATAAACATGGTGGAAATAAATATGGGCCTGAGAGGGAAATTGCCTTAAATCCTTTAAGGGCCCCACATACGATCAGTCGGTCTGTTGGCAACGGCCTGTCCGTACCCTTAGTATGAGTTTGGCAAACTGTATTCGTAATCGAAAACTATCGCTCTATCTCTTTCATGTCCTTTGACTGCTTTACCGACATGAGCAGTTCATCCGATAGTTTTCGTAAACGTTGAGTTTATGCACAGCCTCCTATATCTAACAAGCAATGTGCATACAGTTGGCAACGTCGCATTTCTAGTTTTAAGAGAACCTATTTGACGCGCCAAATTTAAAAAGTTAGATTACTTGACTTGCTTTTCTATCTCTATTGGGTCGTCATTGATTGACGACAGTGGTAGGACTCCAGTCTGCACGAGGAATAGCTAAAACCGAACCCTTTTTTCGCTCAGTTTCTTCCCTTGGAAATGAAAAGTTTGATACAGCTTCATCTCCATTTTTAGCGAAGAATCGTTATTTGATTTGCATTCGGGAATGCAGCACCGCCTTGGCATAAATGTTGGAGAAAGAATACGATCTACAAACGGGGCTTCAACAGTAAAAAAAAGCTTAGAATTCATTAATACAATAGTCGAGGTTATGTTTTTGCAAATCAAAATTACATGCAATTTAGACATGATTCTTATGAAAACTATATTTATTTACCTTCTTGAAACCTTCACGAGCACGTTTACATATAAATAGATGTCGGTAATCTTAATTTTCTGTCGTGAAAAGAATATTTAAAATCCTTTTCACAGGTAAACAACAAGTAAACCGGTTCACTGTGACGTTGCCGCTCCGCTTCATAGCATGGCTTGTAGAAGACGAGAATCCGAAAAATCGAGAAGGCTGTGGTTTATGAGTTAAAGTCAACTCATACTAAGAGTACTGACAGGGGCCCGATTCTCAGACATTCGAACTTTTTCAGTGTGGTAATTCGTATGTCGAACATTTTGTTTGTGGTTTCTATTGAAAAGTTAGAACGTTTCAAACAAACTAAGCTGTCCCACATGTCTACAAATTCATTTTGTCAGCTAAGTTCGTATACGAACATCTATTGGTCTGTACCACTCGTTGCGTTCGACTGGTTTTCGATCGAACTTTTTCGATTGTGAAATTCTGACAATACAAAAACTGTGATATATTTGAATTTCGAGCTTATAAAAGTGAACTTTTCTCGATTGCCTGAGAATCGACCCCCAGGACGTTGCCAACAGGCCGTCTGATCGTCTGTGGGGCCCTTTAGTTAGCTGTTAAGTTTCATAATATCGACACTTGCATTTTGCATAATGTGGAACAAAACAGTTGTAAGGCAAGAGCAATATATCACATTGGATGCCGAGTTATTATCTGTATGATCGATGCCCACCTGGTGCTGCACGAGGTCGTACAACGGCTGCAGCTGTCCGCAGAACTCGCAGGGCAGCTGCACGTCCCCCCCACCGACATCGCCGGCGCCCCACAGCGCGCCCACATCGGCCTCTTCGTCGTCGTCTCCGTCCCTGTCACGGCGTGACTGACGCGAGCGGTGACGGTCACTACGAAATACGTCATCATAAACTGTTGATGTTTCTATTTCACACAAAAAACTACCTATTTAACAGGCTTAACGACCGGTTTCTGAAACGCAAATCAAAACTAAAATTAGCTGACAGGCTGTCACAATTAATTCTCAATTAAAAGCACCTTTGCTTTATGAAACGAAAATGATCTTAAAATTAGGTAATTTACTGCAAATTTACTGATTAATTTTTTTTAAGGTTTTTAACCAGGGCTCTGTTTCATAAAGATTACAATTTTATTGTCAGCGACAGTTGACAGGCGACAAGTCGACAATATTACGTTTCATAAAACATTTGGTCTGACATATTTGTAACCGGAAAAGCCGACATATTTGTCAAATTGTCGCGACAATTCGACAGTTTAGCGTTTCATCTTCGATCATATAAACGCACAGAAAGTGAAGCCGCCAACAAATGCCCAATTCGAAATTGGGCATTAGATCGCCTCAGTAGTCATTTGACCGCCCGGCGAAACGATGCCTAAATGTGCTGAGAAGATGCGCAAAAACAATTCGATAAAAGGAAAAAAAGAGATGTAATATAATATTTTCAGTGAGTATTGAACGTAAGTATAATTGCACAATTAAATTTAAGTCAAACATGTACTGAAACTATCATAATTTCATTATTTATACTAAAATATTGCAATATTCCTTGCCGCGCAACCGTTTCTTCTATTTGCGTTAGTAAGACAGAGATGCAAACATGACGAAATACGATTCGCTGTTCTAGCGTCGGCCGTCCATCTGAGCTTTCCATGTAATAAGATCGTAAGTACTACCATGCCGACCGAATTTAAATCCAATTACTGTTGCTTAGGGTCGAATATCAAATGTGGTGACGGCAGTATTCGGAATCGAAATATCTAAAAGTATAACTACTAAGGACAGCGCTGTTGGAATCACTTTTTCAAGCGCATTTAGTATACGAATACGAATACGAATACGAATATACTTTATTTCGCAAGAATGTGGTTGGTATGGAATTGTGTATCTAGGGTTTATATGATCGAAGCGTTTCATAAAAAATTACAAGTGACATTGAAAATTCGACAAATTGTCGAGGATTTTATGAAACGCATAATTGTCAGTTGTCGAATTGTCGCACATTTTTGATAGGCACCCTTGGCCTGTGTTAGGATTATATTACTTAAGTGAAAATGTGAAATTCTAGCAGTGATAATTAAATAAATTGACACTGTCAAAATAATCTACTTATAATTATACTCTCAAGTGGGCGTATAACGCTCGGCCATGACTGTCACTTCAACTATGTATCTAGAACTATGTGTGTGTGTTGCTGATATTTCTGAAAACATTTTAAATTAATAAAACAAAATCAGTCCATCCCCTATTTGGTACATACACCCGGTTTGGGCCTTACGAGATTAATTTAAACACTCACTTGGCCGGTTCGTTTGCCATCGCGTTGCTGTTGTATGGCGCTGTTACCTGTGGTAAAAGAGAATAGTATTAATGATATATAGCTCTATACATAAAATTCCCCATGTGAATCGATATAAATTATTTCCTTAAAATCATTTAAGTAATTGTTGAGTAGTTTGTTTTGAAATGACTGTATGTGTCAAAATTAAGAGAAAAAAAAGTCTTACCTCGTTAAGTCCCCTTCTCAACTCTCTCAAAGAAGACTTTATTTCACTAAACCTATCTCCATGAGCTCTTCTGTCCTGATCCCGGTCATTCTCATTCCCCCTTCTACCATTCCCATTTGTCCCGCGACTTGTCCCACTAGTCCCGCTACTGTTTCCACTGTCCTCGGCGTTCCCACTAGTCCCGTTTCTATTCCCAGTAGCGCCGCCAGAGTCTGAGCCGAGTCTGAGAGCGTTAAATCGTTGTGCGAACTGTTCGGAACTCATCGGTTTTAGGTTTCGCAGTTCTTCTCTGCTCCATCGGTCTTCGGGGGATACTGGAGATATTAGGACGTTGCGGGTCTAGAAGAATTAATAATTTAGGTAAATGGAATAATAAATAATATAATGCAAGAGTGAGTTAAGCTACTAAGAAACATCATGTCATGTTTTTCATAAAAAACATTAAAGGTGGAAACATATTTCTGTGTTGTGGTGTGTTGACGCGCGTATAGAGTATGAAACGATATCGCTGCAACTCAACACACAGCATTAACGTATTTCAAACCATCCTACTAATATTATAAATGTGAAAGTTTGGATGTTTAGATGTTTGGATGTTTGTTACTCAATCACGCCAAAACGGCTGAACGGATTTGGCTGAAATTTGAGACATAGATACTTTATCGTCTGGAGAGGAACATAGGCTACTTTTTATCCCGGAAAAATATTACACTCCCGCGGGATAACGTCGTGTAGTTCACGCGGGCGAAGCCGCGAGCGGAAAGCTAGTACTAAATACAATAAAACCGATAGGTTTTCTAGCGTGAGTCAACACATCAACTCAGTAGGCTATTCGCTAGACTACTTCGCTAGTTCATAATTTCAAATAAACTAAGTCTTTTTTACCCATAGGAAAAATGTGATAGTAAAAAACCACGAGCCCTATAAGCGAGATTCGAACCCGCGCCTCCGGGAATCCCGCCCGATGCTCTGACCAACTAAGCTACCGAAAGGCGAAGGCGAAGAAGGTCGAATTTTGCTATCACTTGTTACGCTTTTCCTATACACTTTTTCCTATACTTACAAAACTGCATTGTGAATGCATAAAAATAATTTAAAATCTTAGTCTTTTTACCCACTTAAGCCGACCGACCCATACACGAGTTATGAGAAATAAAAAGAACTAGCATCATTGTTTTATTAATTTGAAACGGGTCTTTTATATTTTTAGAAACTTTAAAAATCTATGAGAAAAACGAGTTTTAGGCTTATCTGGGTTAATCTTTATCAAAAGGTTAATTAATATTATAACGCATAGTTACCGGCGGGCGGCTGGGCCCGGGCGCGGGCTCGGCGTCGGGGTTTTGCAAGCGGTCCAACTTGCGCAGCTTCTCAAGCTTCTCTGCAGGGTTCAACACTGGTGGCAACCCTGTCAAAAGTTAACAATTGTCTTTAATACGATACTCGGAAAAAGTATGGACTTTTTGACACAAAACCACAGAATAAATAATAGTCCAAGGACAGAAGCTGCACTCCGCGAAACCATTTAAACAAATAGCAACTCTAAATTCTACACGATAAAGTAAAATTCAGCTTAAATCACAGAATATATATTAGTACCCTACGGTACAGAAATTTCACTCCCGAGTTTAGGTATGATAAACGCAAGCGTCCGGTCACCGGACTAGTCTCAATAGGCTGGCACTCGCAGACGGCAGACAGTTATTGTACTATGAACGCTTTACGCAATGCAAAAGGCTGAAATTAGGTTGTTTTCCAGAATAGTAGATAAATATCTCGGAGATTTTGCGCCGCTTGTATGGAAGTGAGACAGGCCTGCCCCTGTAGACAAGTGGCTTTCTATTAGCGAATTCGCCAGTCGAATTGAAAGAAAATGTATGGGATTGACATTAGCGGTCACGTGACATTTCGATTGCTAATGTCAATCCCATACATTTTCTTTCTATTCGACTAGCGAATTCGCTAATAGAAAGCCACTTGTCTAGGGGGGCTGCTTATATGGCTCTAATTACGAACTGCTAGTCGTTGCATCTCTTTCTATCGCATATATTCTATCGCGCTCGCGCGGACGTAGGGCGGGCGGCCCGCTGTAAATTGTATCCCGAAATATACGCTAAGCGGTAGGCACTTATCTCGCGTCCTTGAGCGAGTGACGGACGCCTGACAAAACTTTATGACGGTTAGAGTTGTTACAAATCTGGTAATAAGATATTTTCTTCATACCTTTATTTAGATTCGTAAAGATTCAGAAACAATATTTTATGATGTTACCTCGACACTTTTTCTTTTCGAAAAGACCTCTAAAAATACGTAAATTCAAGATTATTCCCAAATAGGATTACGTCATATACTATTGAAAATTGGTTAAATTAGTGGACACCAATCAACGCGTCGTTTTCTCATTGCTATCTCGCTTCAGTCGTGTAGTAGCCTTAAGATGCTTCTTTAAGATTTTTTTCAAATAAAATATGTTTTGGAACATGCCTACTAAAGTCTGTTCGAATCCAATTTGGAAAAAATGTAAACAAACCTGTTCCATTAAAAATTCTCACACTTTCGGCCACTAAATGGATTTAAAAACACATTCATTAGTAATTAAAGGTTTCAACTTATATCTCACTAATTTGTTCCAAAGATCGTAGTATGTTTATTATTTTTAAAATTTATTTGAAAACTTTAAGAAGAAAAGTGAGGTTATTTATCCAAGCAAAAATCTTGTATTATCTGTGATCGCCATGGTGATCGCATAGTGCTTGACGTAAATGTCTATCAGATAATTCAATTATTAGTTCAACTATATCGATTATTAATCGACGTTATGTAATCGAAGATAAAATATCTCTGTCTTGATAAAAATTATCACAAAAATCACAATTATTAAAAAAGTATATTCTCGGGTCCGTTAGGGCTGGGACATAGGTAGCGGAATTCCGTGCGCATAATTTGCTGAAACGATGTCATTGCTACTTTATCGTAAGTAGAGTCTTATGAATATGATTCAGAAATTTATTATACAACTTTTGACTTTAAATTTGGAAATATTTTTTTCGCTATTTATCAAGTAGGATAAATACAATTTCTAACGAGTGAGAATCGAGTCCGTGATCAGCAGCCGCGATCGAATCGCGATAACTATCACGCGTGTAACGTTTGCCAGCAAGTTAGCAACACTGTCGTCGATACGACCCGAGACGACACGACGCATTACCATTTTTTTCGGTAATTATCGATTGTTCACATTGTACCGATTACCGGTAAAAAACCGATTACCGATTACCGTTTTGCATACCCTAGCATCCGCCATACTGTTTATCTGTTGATCAACCACATAGTTTATGACTTTTTAAATACATCGATAAATAGTCAACTGAGCTTTTCATAATGTATACAATTTGGTGGATTCGTAGATAGATGGCGATGTAAGACACTTCCTGCGAGCTTGCCTTTTGACTTACTAGATGGCGCTGTAATAGAATATTTAGTAGAATAAGCTTTTCTTATTAAATTTCAAAATCTTGAGTCAGTGGCCAAATGTAGAATTTATATATGTCGCAGGCGGATGGTTAAGTATGGCAGCATGTACCCCTCGGAAGTCCTGTAAAACACGTGATAGGTTAGAATTCATTTTTTAGTGACTCCTTCAACTTATGGGAAGATAAAATAGCTTACGGAAAAAATCATCGGCCTAGGCGTTTAATTGAATGGCGGATTCAACCAGTTGGCTGCGACATATATATTGTATATTTTTACCTTCTTTAACCACAACGAGGTAGCACTTAACTTAACGAGGTAGCAGGACGTCAGCCTGTACGAGATTAGAATGGCTCTCAAGCAGCTCAAAAACAACAAGGCGGCGGGTGATGACGGAATCACAACAGAACTTCTGAGAGCGGGCGGTAAGCCGATACTTAAGGTCCTCCAGAAGCTCTTCAACTCTGTCATCCTCGAGGGCAAAACGCCAAAGGCATGGGGCAGAAGCGATGTGATGCTGTTCTTCAAGAAGGATGCTAAGACTCTCTTGAAGAACTACCGACCCATCTCGCTTCTGAGCCATATCTACAAGTTGTTTTCGAGAGTCATTACGAATCGTCTCGCTCGCAGTTTTGACGACTTCCAACCTCCCGAACAAGCCGGGTTCCGAAAAGGTTATAGTACCATAGACCACATTCATACGCTGCGACAAGTTATACAGAAGACCGAAGAGTATAACTTGCCACTATGCTTGGCGTTCGTGGACTATGAGAAAGCCTTTAATTCGATCGAGACCTGGGCAGTGCTGCAGTCTCTCCAGAGGTGCCAAATAGACTACAGGTACATCGAGGTGCTGAGAACCGACGATCTGGTCAAGGTCGCGGGAAGCCGCTGGATGCGGGCAGCGCAGGACCGATCGTTGTAGAGATCCTTGGGGGAGGCCTATGCCCAGCAGTGGGCGTCCCACGGCTAAAATGATGATGATGATGATGATGATTATGTACCGGGTTCTTTATTTTGTTTTAATATTTATGATAAATTTGTGATGGAAAGTGACCTTACATAATATATATTATGTTAAAGTCACTTTTCAATTTGTTATGTGATGATGATGATGTGTTTGTGTGAAATTAAAAAAAATCCCGCCTGAAAGCTACTTATAGGGCTCGTCGTTTTTTACTGAGTATTACATTTTTCCTAAACTTACAAAATTGCATTGTGAATGCATAAAAATAATTTAAAATCTTAATTTTTACTCGGTTCAATATAAGCCTTTTATTTCTCTATAATCGCGATGAACACCGTCATCTCTCGAGGCTTGAGAAGTAATAAACTAAAAACTCTTCACTAACGCGAAGCTCCAACATAGTAGCATTCAATTAATCGAATCGAAGCAATCAAATTATTTATCGATTTATAAATGGTATAATTTTTACCACATCACTAAATAGTCTATGGTCAGAATAATGGCGTCTTTGTTTACATTTTTTCCAAATTGGATTCGAACAGACTATACCATAACAGGTAGCCACATCGATGACGCTTGCTAATGGTAACTTTTGCGGTGCGTGGAAGTGCAGGGCACCTAGATAACGGATAAATATATAGGTACTTATATACTTTTATTGTAAATACATACTTAATATACATACATAACACCCAAACCAAGACAAATAGACATGTTCATGTACACAAATATTTGTCTTGTTAGGGAATCGAACCCAAGACCTCCGGCGCAGAAGGCAGGTGGCCTACCCCTGCACGAAATCGGTCGTCAACATTTATTATGGACATTGTAACGGCAGATTCTATCAAATAGATAGGTCCACCACCACATCTTCACTACTTTGCGCAAGCTCGCGGCGATTCCATTCTTCCTTCTGTGCACGTTCCTATACGATGACCACATCTTCTTCACTTACCATGCGCTAGATTGTATGCGTTTTGCTCGCGGCGTTCCCTCTCCTCCCTTTGCGCTCGCTCCAAGGCACTATAGTACGGCAAGTCTCGTAGCGGCGAGGGCGAAGGCGCGGGCACACTGCGCAGCGCCGAACGCTGCGACTGCGGCAGGCGTCCGTCACTCGCTCAAAGACCCGAGATAAGTGCCTACCGCTTCGGGTATATCTCGGGATACCAATTCAATACAATTTACAGCGGGCCACCCGCCCGAGCGCGATAGAAAGAGATGCAACGACTAGCCGTTCGTAATTAGAGCCGTACAAGCTGAATTATACTTTATCGTGTTGAAGTTAGAGTTGCTATTTGTTTAAATGGTCTCGCAGAGTGCAGGTTCTGTTACTAGTAACTATTATTTATTCTGTGGCTGCGGCGCTTTTTGTTCCAACCACCACGACTGATGACCACATCTTCTGTATAGCTTGTGTTAAAGATAGCTACGGCGAAATTAAACTAGTTGCAAATCGTAAAAATAATTTATATTACGTTGAGGAATATAAGGAGACAGCGTCGACGATTTCTGTAAAGGATGTCGATGTATTGAAGTGGCATGAACGGTTAGGACATTTGAATGCTAAAGATCTTGTTAAACTTTTAAGTAAATCTGGTATGAATGTCAAGATGTCAGATGTTGGTAAGACAGTTGTCCTATTGTGATGTTTAAACGCAACGGAAACACTTACCATGCGCTAGATTGTAAGCGTTTTGCTCGCGGCGTTCCCTCTCCTCCCTTTGCGCGCGCTCCAAGGCACTATAGTAAGGAAAGTCTCGTAGCGGCGAGGACGAAGGCGCTTTGGTCCAACCACCACGACTGATGACCACATCGGAGTTTTTGGCGCCATTTTGGCGGGTTAGATTAAGTGGATATTTTAATTAATCGCAATTCGTTTCATAGTGGACTTTGTGACTCAAGATAGGTGTGGTTTTGTGCCCCAAGTGTCTACGCAACTGGACGATGTGTGGAATGATTAAAATATGCGCTATCTCGGTAACGTGATGCCGAGTGTTTTATTGTAGTGGTGACTACCTCAGCAAGAATTACCGAGAAGACCGACTCGACATACTTGACGCCTAATACTCCAAGAAGCATTGGAATGTAACACACCTACATTCTAATGAAAACATAAGAAACTATAATAATATACATAGTACTCAAGAATTGACAGTATAGCTTAATGTCTTCGCCTGTCCAAAAGAACGAACCTTTTTTACTAATGATGACCACATCTTCACTTACCATGCGCTAGATTGTATGCGTTTTGCTCGCGGCGTTCCCTCTCCTCCGTCTGCGCGCGCTCCAAGGCACTATAGTACGGCAAGTCTCGTAGCGGCGAGGGCGAAGGCGCGGGCACACTGCGCAGCGCAGAACGCTGCGGCTGCGGCGGTTGCGGCGCCGGACGCTTCTTGAACCTACGGCCGGCAGGTAAACAAATCGTTACTGAGATACGCTTAGATCCTACTACCTAATATCAGGCCTATTTCACTCCCCGTGTCGGCTCGAAAACGCGGCGGCGACGCCGGCGTTGTAAATCCATAGAAATTAGGTCCGCAAAAGAGCTAGAATATATGCGATAGAAAGAGATGCAACGACAACGAGTGACCGTTCGTAATTTGCCTGCGCCGTACAAGCTTAATTCTACTTTATTGCGTTATAGTTAGAGTTGCTATTTATTCAAATGACTTAGCGGAGTGAACTATCTGTTACATAGTAACTATTAAGTAATCTGTGCTAATATAAAAAATATGAAAGTTTAGATGTTTGGATGTTTGTTGCTCAATCACGCCAAAACGGCTAATTAGATTTGGCTGATATTTGGGACACAGATACTTTGTAGCCTGGAGAAGAACATATATCTTAGGCTACTTTTATCCCGGAAAAATATCATATCACTACATAGTATAAAACAAAGTCGCTTTCTCTGTCCCTATGTCCCTTTGTATGCTTAAATCTTTGAAACTACGCAACGGATTTTGATGCGTTTTTTTTTAAAAGATAGAGTGATTCAAGAGGAAGGTTTATATGTACTTTTTATCCCGATATTCCCACGGGAACGGGAACCACGCGGGTGAAACCGCGGGCGGCCGCTAGTTAATAATAAATAATATCTTACAACCACACCAATTATCTAAGCCCATGTAAATTTCGTTTAGAAACTGTGTCATTGAAAGCTTGATAATGGATAAACATATACATAAATACTTTTTGTTTGTAAAAACATAATTAATATACAAACATAACACCTAGACAAGACAAATAGACATGTTCATGCACACAAATATTTCTCTTGTTCGGGAATCGAACCCGAGACCTCCGGCGCAGAAGGCAGGTATCCTACCCCTGCGCCAAATCGGTCGTCAAAATCATTACTGAGATAAGCGTAGGATACGCGTAGATTAGTAATATATTTTAGACAATTTAATGATTGCCCTGATGAAATAACGCTATGGCTACAAACTCTTCATATTGTTAACTTTTCATATTGTCCCTATTAATCCTAATCCTACTATTAATATAATATTATAAATGTGAAAGTTTAGATGTTTGGATGTTTGTATGTTTGTTACTCAATCACGTCAAAACGGCTTAATCGATTTGGTTGAAATTTGGGACACAGATACTTTGTAGTCTAGACAGGAACATAGGCTACTTTTTATCCCGGAAAAATATCACATTCCCGCGGGATAACGTCGTGAAGTCTAGTTGAACAATAAAGCAAAAATATGGTCATGCATTCTGTATTACTAAATCCAATAAATTTCTAAATTTTTGTAAAAAACATTTCAATATTAATGATAATACAACGCAAGCATAGTGATTAGTTAATCTTAAACACTAGTCGCTCTATCAGTGCTTCCGTGTGCTCCTACTAATTACTCCTACTGATAGGAGCACCGGGACACCCATGTCTTGATGCTCCTACTGAACATAAAAACAACGGAGAATAATGTTATATTCTAAATTTAATTCTTCCTGTTCCTATCAGATAACATATTGTACAGTCTAACAAAATCTATTGAGTGAGTCTACAAATACTTAGAAAGTGAATTTTTGTAACAGATATTTTTAATGGAATGAGAGTATAGGAAAAATGTGATAGTAAAAAACCACGAGCCCTATAAGTAGCTTTCAGGCGGGATTCGAACCCGCGCCTCCGGGAATCCGGCCCGATGCTCTGACCAACTAAGCTACCGAAAGGCTTACACGACTCGTCGAATTTTGCTATCACTTGTTACGCTGTAGGCCAGCGTTGCTTCATCAATGTGAGGAAACCCTCGAACCCTCTTGATGAAGCAACGCTGGCCTACAGCGTAACAAGTGATAGCAAAATTCGACGAGTCGTGTAAGCCTTTCGGTAGCTTAGTTGGTCAGAGCATCGGGCCGGATTCCCGGAGGCGCGGGTTCGAATCCCGCCTGAAAGCTACTTATAGGGCTCGTGGTTTTTTACTATCACATTTTTCCTATACTTACAAAAATTGCATTGTGAATGCATAAAAATAATATAAAATCTCGGAATGAGAGTAACTTACAACTTCTTCAGCGAGGCCTTCCCACAGTCCGTCGTATTAGTATTAATTTGCGGCTGATCATTGGTCCTCTTGGGCAGCTTATTCACATTCTTGGCACCACTCGCCAGCAAGGCTCTATGCTCCCAAATCAGTTTAGCTTCCTCTTGTCCCTCTTCTTCAGTATCAATTAAATTGAACCGAACTGACGGGCCGTTTTCATTGCTCGTCGGGGCTGTTCCGCTGGCCTGATCGGTGTTAGCTGAAGGAGTAGGGCGGCTGGTGGAAGGTGGAGGCCCAGCGGAGTTGGATGCAGCAGGAATGTTTAAGGTTTTGGGTATCCGAGTCACTTTTACAACTTCTTTCTTTGGAGGAGGCGGATCTGTAAGATGTTTTTTATTTTATTGGTGGTTGGAGAAATATTACGAAAAATTAAAGAGGAAAAAAAGCAAGTTGTACCAAGAAGTATTAATTTGATAGGTAAGTAAAAAGGCAATAGTTGCCCCTCAGGTGTTCTAAGGCCTCATTTCTACCTGCAAGTAAGTCTTCTGCGATAAATGTCCGACAGTCTGTCAGATAGCAACTTGCAAGTGTAAACTACAACTTGCAAGTGTGTTTACACTCGCAAGTTGCTATCTGACAGACTGTCGGACATTTATGGCAGAAGACTTACTTGCAAGTGGAAATGAGGGATAAAATAATGGAACACCTTGTAAAACTTGTTGCAATAAATTTGAATCTGAAACTGAATCTACTCCAGGTGGGATCCGAACCAATAACCTTTGGATTACCATTTGGTGGACCAGTTGACTGGAAATCCAAATGTTGTGACACGAAGAATCACACCTGGGGTATTTGGGGTTTAGTTAAGTATGTTTTTCTTGTATTTTTAGGTCCAATTCAAACCCAGACGACAGCAGCGGCGCGGCGAGCACTTTTAGCGTTAAATAATTTTAAACTTTATCTACATACTTATAGACCAGTATCGCTTGAAAAGTTTGAAAAAGTCGCAGAGCCACGCGTCGAGACTAGGCGTGTAGATACGGGAGGCCGATCGTGGCCGCTACCATCCCCGTCTGAATGAGGGCTAACGCGTATGAATTCACCGCTAGAGGCGCTGGTGTTGCGTGAGGTCTTCAAAACGTCAAATGACACATTTTGTGAGTGAGCTACGCGCGTTTATTTTTTAAATAAATAAAATGTTGCGAGTATTTTGCAATACGAGATTCAAAAAGGCAAATATGAATTACGGGTCCATGAGCGTCAGTGCTTTAAAAGCGGAGCTAAGAAAAACAGGTTTTTCAGAACAAAACGGGACTGGACGATATTGCGGCATGCTGGATATTTTTAATAAATTGGTATTATCTAAGATTTGTTTTCTTTCACACCCGTAGCTACTAAGCAAACTTAAACAGGACCTCTCGCGACTGTGGCGCCAACTGGTGAGCAAAATAACGGTAACCCTTTTCAAAGACAAAGTCAATAAATTTTTATTCATAAAGATTAAATGAAATTAATGCTTATGAATCGTCCAAAATTTTTATACCTACCACCTGTTATGGACATCTTTTAACTGACAAGAAAAACAGGCGAAAAAAACTCATCAGCTTTAACAGAAGCAACGCATTCACAAAATAATTATGTCGTTGCTAGACATAAGACCCTCATTGCTCATTGCTAGACCCTCATTGGCCCTTGTATTCCAAGAACAAGAAAAACAGGCGAAAAAAACTCATCAGCTTTAACAGAAGCAACGCATTTACAAAATAATTATGTCGTTGCTAGAAGTAAAACCCGCGACCCTCATTGCTCATTGCTAGACCCTAATTGGCCCTTGTATTCCAAGAACAAGAAAAACAGGCGAAAAAAACTCATCAGCTTTAACAGAAGCAACGCATTTACAAAATAATTATGTCGTTGCTAGACATAAGACCCTCATTGCTCATTGCTCATTGCTCATTGCTAGACCCTCATTGGCCCTTGTATTCCAAGATAGTTTATCACCGTCCGAGAGCCGCAGGAAGCCGTGGTTGGAGTCGAGGTGCAGCTGCCGGTACTTGAGCATGACCCACTCGCGGCAGTCCGCGCACTGCTCAGTGCGCACGCCGCAGTACGCCTCGTGGGCCGGCAGCTCGCGCCGAGGCAGCTCAAGCTCGCAGAACCTGCAATATTTTAATTTTATATCAAGACTGATGACAAATTGGGTATTGACTGAATTTTTTTATTGACTTAAAATGTTCATTTAGTTAGTAGCAACACAACATAGGTATTTATTTTCAAATATCTTGCATATTTTCAGCGATACTTTCTAATTAGACAAGGAGAGCGCTATAGAAACGTGACGTCACATTTCTATAGCGCCATACTCTCGCCATAGAAAATTTCGTTTTAGAAAGAGATAGCTAGAGTCACAATTAAGTAGCTCATAATTCGCTTGTTATAATACAGATTGAATTGCTGTTTTCACATTTGATAATCAATAATGTTATATTTCTGAATGTCATAATTAAATATCTACATTTCAACAACAGTCAAATAATCAATTTGCCGATCAGTCTCGAAATAAAATTAAGCTCACAAAAACTTACTTTGATCTAAGATTGGAATGGTATACTTAAGGTAAAAAAAAAAAAATTGGACACCATCACAATATACATTTTACTTCTCATGCTCGTAAAGTTCGTGTTTATGTCGGGTATAGGCTGCATAAAATCGCTTATTATGCTCTAGTGCATAAAGTAAAATCTTCGTCTAAAGTCTCAGACTCTTAAGACAAAGGTCGTCAGGTAAACAGTCACACATGCAATTAAACTTCGTTAAATAAACTTGTTATTTCATTCTATTTCTTCAATTTTGTACATAATCCATGTTAAATTACTAAATTAATAAAACTAGGCAAAATTAATGAGTTTTCTAAGAAATAAGTATTTCAAGAGCATTATGGACTACGATCTATGCTAAAGTCACTGTGCTGCCAATGCCACATATAAAAAAAAAGAAAAAGAATGTCTTCCCGCCAATATGGCGAAGTATTTATTTTTTCAGTTTTTCAATATAGCTATTTATTTTCCTCACATTCGAAGTGAAAAGCAGAGTGTATAACTCGTAAATAAAACCCATTTTACCCTCGACTTGACTATCCACCCTTGCTCGGGTAAAATGATGTGTTTTATGCACTTGTTGTACAATCCTTATCCTTACTTCCTTACTTATATTATAAATGCGAAAATGTCTGTCTGTGTGTTACACAATCACGCCTAAACTACTGAACCGATTTAAATGAATTTTGGTACAGAGATAGTCTAGAGCCTGAGAAAGGACATAGGCTACTTTTTATTCCTGAAAATTATCACCTTCCCGCGGGATAACGTCGTGTAGTACACGCGGGCGAAGCCGCGGGCGGAAGGCTAGTCTACTATACATCAAGACTGATGGTCAATTTGCCGATCAGTCTTGAAATAAAATTAAGCTCACCAAAATCTACTTTGATCTAATATTGGAATAAATGGAATAAGGTTTGCGAAAAATGAAATATATATGTAGCTTACTTCCGCAAAAAAACACAATATGCCAGATGCACCGCCCGCCCGCCCGCAAAAAATTGCACATGCACACCACAAAAATACCAGTGCACAATACCTGCATTTAGCAAGACAGCAATACACCTTGCACCGTCACCGATTAGACTACACATACTACACTACACAAAAATTTGAAAGTTGAAGTGCGAAAGATTTTGGTGTTGGTTTTTCGCACGAACTATCTCCTGAGGATGCCCCGGGTTGGGGCGAAACACGTGTAGAGTAGTCTAATCGGTGACGGTGCAATGTGTATTGCTGTCTTGCTAAATGCAGGTATTGTGCAATGGTATTTTCGTGGTGTGCATGTGCAATTTTTTGCGGGCGGGCGGGCGGTGCATCTTGCATTATTGTGTTTTTTGCGGAAGTAAGCTACATATATTTCGTTTTTCACAATGGTTAGGGACTTCCGCCAAGTGACGCCTGATTCAATCAAATGGAAAAAGGTTTATTTGGTTGTTGGTTTGTTTTTATGGAAATGTTATGGGCTTTAAGAAACTTGAAAATTTGCAGTAGGTTTTTAATAGAGGTAGAAACTAACTAGGAGAAAGAAGTAAAGCAGGACAAGCTTTTATAATATGAAGAATTTTCTAAACTTGTAATTTCACTAATTAATTTACAATGAAGTGTTATGGTGGAAATATCGAACTTCACTCACACATACAGGATAATTTTTTTATCAGTGCACAAATTTTTAGGATCGACTCAGAATCGGTTAGTGAAAAACTTTCTCCTAGAAACATAGGTCGAAATATGACAAAAAATTTTTGACTCTTCATACAAATCGAACTGATCACGTGATCGATTTACTATGGGAAGTCAAAAAAAAAAATTGTCGTATTTCGACCCATGTTTCTAGGAGAAAGTTGTTCACTTACCGATTCTGAGTCGATCCTAAAAATTTGTACACTGATGTAAAATTTATCCTGTATAACAGAGGCGACTTCTGGTCCTTCGTTTTTTTTTATATTTTTTATTACAGAACCATGAACAAGTTTACTATTTGCTTAGGTCTAGTAAATTACAAAATTTTAACAAATTATAATAAGTTATTGTAAACTCAACAATATGGCTACATTTTAAGTTAATAATGTATAGTTACAATACAAGACTCGAAGTAGGTACAGTCGCCAGCACGTCAGGTTACTACAAACTGTCAAATTTCTTTAAATAAAATTCAACCTTATGTCCAACAGTTAGAGTTCAGTTTCAACACAGTGTTAAATGTTAGCTTAAGTTAGTGTCTATGTTTTTGTTATGTGTAATATACTGTGTACTCGTTGTGTGCGTCAAAATAAATAATTTTTCACTTTCACTTTCACTTTCACAATTAATAAATTTTGACGTTTTGTAGTAACCCGACGTGCTGGCCACCGTACTTATAAAAACTTATAAATTTAAATATTGTACAAAAACTCTAACGTGAGAAATAGTAAAATGGTGGGTAGTAGGTATGTAACATTCTTAATTATAATTATATAAGTAAATATTAACATTCTACATAGTATAACCTAAGTAATAATGTTTGTGTGGAAGTCTGTAGTACTACTTATGTGTGTTGGTGTAAATGATAGTTCGTGTGTGTTTTGTCGACTGAGTGTGTTTAATAAGTGCGTATGTGTGATGAAAATAATACTTCTGGTAGTAAGTAAGTATCCTACTAATATTATAAATTGGAAAGTTTAGATGTTTGGATGTTTGGATGTTTGTTACTCAATCACGCCATAACGGCTGAACGGATTTGGCTGAAATTTGGGACACAGAAACTTTATAGCCTGGAGAGGAACATAGGCTACTTTTTATCCCGGAAAAATATCACATTCCCGCGGGATAAGGTCATGTAGTCCACGCGGGCGAAGCCGCGGGCGGAAAGCTAGTAAGTAAATAAAACAACCATTTAAAATGAACATGCCAGCTTACTTGCAGATCTGTATGGTGTGTGCGCACGAGTCTCGGATGTGGTCCTCGAGATCCGTCCCACAGACTTGCTCCCCGCATTTCTTGCACGGCACTGCGCAACACAAGACTGCTTTAGCATCGACTTAAAACTACTAACTCTTTCATATTTTTCAATATACACGGCAAAATTTTAATTAGCATAAATATTTTAGGGGATGTTAGTGCCCATCAATATGAACAACTTTCACTATGGGACCAACCATGGAATCGCGAAAAAAAACAGCTGTTCCATACATTTCAGTCGACTCGATGTTGTACTTTTGTATGGAACAGCTGATTTTTTTTTCGCGATTCCATGGTTGGTCCCATAGTGAAAGTTGTTCCTATTGATGGGCACCAACATCCCCTAAAATATTTATGCTAATTAAAATTTAGCAGTGAGGTATTAAAAAAATAAAACCGCCTTCTAAAAAACCACATCAAAAAAGTAAGAAATAATTCCTCACCAAATAAATAACGTAAGTACTTTGAAGTCGGGCGTGAAACATGTACAATGTTTTGTTGTTTTTGTTAAAACCCACCCGACTTCAAAGTACTTGCGTTATTTATTTGGTGAGGAATTATTTCTTACTTTTTTGATGTGGTTTTTTAGAAGGCGGTTTTATTTTTTTATAAAAATAATTTTTATTTCACTCTTTTTAGTGCATCGTGCAGGCAATTTACGTGTTTTCTGGTAAATAGGTATGTGATCAAACTCAAAACCTCCTTTTTCGAAGTCGGTTAAAATACCTTGAGGTAACCCCTTTTTAACAAAACAAGAATCATCTAAATCGGTTTATAAACAAAGGAGTTATGCCTAAAGATACATATTAAATTCACATAAGTAAAGTGGTAACGAAAACGACAGTATTTTCAAGATTTCCTGAAAACTACTGAACCAATTTCAAAATTTCAAAAAATGGGACCAACTTGGAAACCAACCTGATGTAATAACGTTTGAATCATTTCAATCGGTTCAGCCGTCTTCGAGTAATCGGTGGACATACAAAAAAAAAAAAAAACATACATACAGACGGATAGAGAACCTCCTCCTTTTTGATTTAGAAGTCGGTTAAAAATAGATCATTGTGCCATTCAGGGTTGTGGTTAAAAATGATAATATGGATAAAAAATTGTTTTTCCTTGCCGCGCCACAGTCGTGACTAGGGAATGCAATCCCGTGTCGGGATTGCCCTTTCAGGATCCCTCGGGATTCAAATTTCTAATCCCGCGGGATCCCTAGGGGTCGGGATCTCGAATACTTGTACTAGTCGATTAGTTTTATTTTTGTCTATAGAGCTGAACAGTAGGTAATGTAATAAACAACAAAAACACTTTAATTAAAGGTTTTGTAGGCATTTTTTCAAGCATTAATCAGTCAGTCCTCGAATACTTGTACTAGTCGATTAGTTTTATTTTTGTCTATAGAGCTGAACAGTAAGTAATAATGTAATTAACAACAAAAACACTTTAATTAAAGGTTTTGTAGACATTTTTTCAAGCATTAATCAGTCAGTCAATGTAGCAGAGTAACTCTACTAACTTTATTTAGTTAGTAAGTAGTAGTATTATTACTATGTTATTATGTTAATAAAATAAAGTAAATATTATTCAAAATCATTGTTATCACTAAAAGAAAGCTGTGGTATGCCATGATGATTAGATACTTTCAATTATAAAATTGATAGTATCTAATCATTTGCTGCTATTAGTAAAGCATGCATAGGCTGTTAGTGAAAGACTAAATGTTATGTTCATAATTACGTAGTTTATGCATCTTGTCATGGTGTTCTTGTAACTCAGCCACAGGCACTGGCTCCTTGCACGCTGGGCAAACTCGGATATTGCGAGCGCAGTGAACCGAATGGATAGTAAAGTTCACGGCTGGTATATCTCGTTTGCTGTGAAAAGAGCATGAAGACAATGACAATGTTTTCAGCATTGTTGTGTCGTGGCAGTTAGAGATAAGATAGTCAGTTTCTCAGTGTTGAGGATTCCGGGAGTAGTGTGCTTCTATCTTCAGCCTTATGTTCACTTAACATCAGGTAAGATGAAGGCAAAGTGCTACCCCATTTGTGGATAAAAAAAAGATAAGACAGACAACATGTACACTATAATTTTCATCAAAATAGTATAGTAGCATGAAAGTTATACGAGAAATTATTAAAATTATCTTATCATTATACTTATTATGTATATTATTATGTATGTATTTACAAACAAAAAGTATTTAAGTATATATTTATCCGTTATCAAATTTTCCATGATACAGTTTCTTAATGAAATTAACATGGGCTTAGATAATTGGTGTGAATGTAAGAAGTTATTTATTTATTTATTATTTATTAATATAGAAATTAGTCCTTGGGCCTCTTTTACTTAGTTGCTACTAGAAATTGATATGTTATCAGTAGAGATCGGATAATCGGATGCATATTTACCTAAAGTTAATATTTGACTAGGAAATTATGGAAGCGGCTTCTTATAACATGTTTTTTTTTAATATAAATCCAGGGATCCCAGAATTTTCGCAAATGCAAAATTTGTCCGTAACATGGTGTGAAAACGACGTCTTTAGCATGGGGAATTTATTTAAAAAAATCCATACAAAAGTGCATTCCATAACAGCTAACACCTTAACTTTAGGTAAATATGCATCCGATTATCCGATCTCTGGTTATCAGTCAGTTCATGAACTGAAATACTGTATGATTTTGCAAGATGTAAAACATTTTATTAAATAAATACTAGCTGTTGCCTGCGACATCGTACACACCATGTGACATTTGTGTAAGTTTTGTCTGTTGCTATAAATTGGGATTGATTATACAGAACAAATAGAGGAAAAAATGTTTTTTGTGTGATAAAACTAAAGATTACTGATTTTCAGATTAGTAATTTATAGTTTTATTACACAAACAACCATTACAAACTTATTTTGTAGTTCATTTCATACATTATGTGTGCATATTCCCATAACTTTAAGTTTGTCAACTTTATAAGTTGTAAAGAGATCTTCCAGCAAAAAAAGGTAACCTAAATCTTGACCCGGGTAATAAGCTATCACCACACAAAAAATTTAGTTCAGTAGTTTTGAATGAAAGTGAACAGATAAACAAAACAGACAAAAAAATATATATTTATCCGTTTTGGGTCCTGTCTCTACACATCAGGAAGCAGTATTTCTAAAAAAATATTTCATGTGTTACTGTTTTATTATATGTATAGATAAAAATAACAATAAAAGTTACAGGGAAAATTTTAACTGGTAAAATAGGGGTCAAATAAGTTTATTGAACATTATATAAATTGTTTTCACCCTCGTTAAACCCTCGTTTTGGTCTTTAGACGAAGTTTTTCAAAATTTACAATTTATGAAAGATGCAAGACTACCCCTCTTTGTAGAATGAAGTTATGTGCGAAATGATAAGGCAGTTCGGTGCAGCTTTTTAAACAGTATACAACACTGAGAGGTAAACAACCGCTCAACACAGAGGGAACAGCTGTATCGCGCACTGCTCTAAATAATCTAAAAATACACTATTAACGTGTGTCGATAAAAATAGGATAAATGTTGACACAACATTTTGAACCACCTCGCATCAGTAACTTACCAATTCGAACAAGTTCTTGATTCTGGTTCATCCATTTTTTCAAGCACAAATTCCAAACAAAACTTCAATCACAATTTTTGAAAACGTAACTTTTTCACTGGCACCATCTATCTGCGGCCTCAAAGTTCCAATATTTCCGAATGAAACTAGAATTTTTCACCGTCTTCTTGAACTGCGACTCTCATCAAACTCAATTTCAGTTTTATCATTGTTATCTACCGCCAATTTTATCACTTCTTTGTAAAAACAAAAATTAAAACGTTTCGGTGAATCCCACTAAAACTTTTTTTTCAGTCAGCACCACAGCACGTCAGTCAGGCTGCAGGCAGGTCAGAACAGCAAGAAGACAGACGAGCGAGACAGACTGTATGACAGTGATGCCAGATGATAAACTCGTATTCTCCCCATTTTTATTCAATTTTTGAGGACGTAAAATGCCCTTAAAGTCAAGAATATAAAGGGCGTCCCATAACTATGCCACATGGAGGGAAAGAACTTAAATACTGAAGATATAAAAATTTACTGAAAGGAAACTTCATTTTTATTTTAAAAAGAAAACGAACTGCATATGTCTGAACTGGGAATCGAACCCGCTGAAGGTGAAAAGTTTTATTTTATTAATTTTATTAAACCGATCGAAATCGAAAGGCTCAATTATAAGCATTTAGTTATTCTGAGTAACATATCATCTTAAATAAAAGGGAGACTACGAAATTTGTCATTTAATGTTGAATATCAAGTTTGTGCAGCGTTATGGATAGTAGGTATTTTCTGTGACTGTCGTGAGTGTCGTGCTCAAAACAACTGACTTCGACATGTCAATGTATACCACTAATGAGTGAAGATTGGAGCAATATTATACCTTATTTCCCTATCATAAGTGTATGATAAAGTTATACATAATGTGATAGATAAGTAACACCACCTCGATTGATTTAAATCCACATAATTTGGTGCAGTCTATTCCACCATGTGGCATAGTCGCAGGACGCTCTTAGGGTGACCCAAGACTATGTATGCCACTAGACAGTACCAAATACTGTAGATTGAAAATTTTTATGCAATTAAACTTTTATTTTAATTTAAATAACAATACGAACTGTATTCAAAGATTTTTAAATAATCGCCTGTCCAAACCGAGAATCGATTTTGCACCAAATTATTCGAAACTTTTGAATCATTCTACAAAAAATCAATTCGAAAGACGAAGGGACTCTCGAGCTACAGGATTTATAAGGTCATTTTCCACATTAAGAAATCAAGTTAGGTACCATACTTCTTGAAATAAGGTTCCAATAAGAAAATGCTCATACTGTTTTTAATAGCTTTTAACTAGGCAAATACTATGGACCTACTTGATTTTCAAAATTCGTTAAATGATTTTTTAATTTGCTTATGAAAAAAAAAAAATGTCCCATCGCTTGTATGGGATCGATCCACTGTGCGGCGCGGCGTTCGAACTCTCACGTACACGAAGTGTCACCGCTATGCCTAAAGGGCAGCATCTTCCAAAAACTCTGTCTTTGTCTTTTTCTTTATGTGTGAAGAGTAATGAAAATAAACTCACTTTTTTTATTAGTGTAGGCAATGAACAGATTCTTTGTATGGAGACCCATACACTAATTCCTCAGTCCATGAAACTTTGCTGAGTTATAAATTAGCATGAGCCATAAACTTTTAAATGATTATCCAAAAAAATACTCACACGGAAGTTAGGTATTTATACATAAATATACAAATCTGTTTATATATTGAACCGAGTAATTTCTCAGTCCAAATTTATTTTACCAAATGAGTTATTTATACTAGTATGTGATACTTGATGAAAATCCAAAACTTTTTTCAAGCATAAGTGTGCTTGGCAAAATGGTATAATTCCGTTAAAAAGTTCGACAGAGACATTTTCAGCCCAAGTCACCCCATTTTGTTTTATTAAAATTTGGTGTTTCTGCTGGGATATTTTTTTGGATATTTCATATTATTGTTTTTATACGTTACATGAATATGTCCGGTTAAGAAAGTTTAGACGGAGCATTTTTCCTAAAAAAGATATCAATCAAATAAGAGTTTCATTAAAAAATACCTAATCTTCTATTATTATTATTTTTTGGAAATTTATGCCATGCTTTTAATTTATTGATACTTTATCATGATGTAAAGTTTTTTCTGACTGAGGAATTACTGTGGGGGTCAACTAGCTTCATTGACTACACTATATGTTTTTGTTGTTATTTTGGGCATAATCCCGGAATGGAGCTTGTTTAGAATTTGATCAAAGGAAAATGTTGAGTTTTTGCTGGGAGCCCGGAACATAGGGTTGAAAAATATACTGTTTTAAACAGTATTGATGTGCCTCCGGAAAACATACAGCATTGTCTATGAAGAAGCAGTGTGTATTTAGCTTTACGATGGTGTTGTCTGGCCTTTAGCCATAGACAAAGTCGATCTTCCACTATTCATCCGCTAGGTGTCGCCTGTGTCCCCAGCAAGGGCGGAAGGTGTTTGCCGCCATTCCGAGTCTCATAGCGTTGTGTACTTTCGTCACGTACGGATGAAAATCGTCCTGAATCTTCATGATCTTCAAATAAAGATCAGAAATTCAATTCACACGTTAATTGTTAACGTTTTTCATAAACGATCTATATTAAATTTGTTTTTTTTTTTCTCGGTTATTACGGAATTTGCGGAAAAATATGGCGTTGGTCAACGGCTCCATTACATCGACATCGACGAGAGGGATCCAGTACAAGAAGAGAGTTTGACCAGCAGCTCCAGTGAGACTGATCAACAAGCATCAAACACCGAGAAAAGGAAACTAAGAGCTGAGGTAACGGTCGATCCTCGGATCGATGCGTGATATATCAGGTCAGTCTTTTTACAAATACAATACTGATGAGAACTTGACTAAGCCGATTTGTATCAATGTCAAGACACCAACTGGATATGCAAAACTGTTAGAACTAAGTAAATGTACATAAAAAGTTCATCAAACCAGTTGACAAGAAACTTTTCAAACTTATGATGGAATTTCAACCTTGTTACTCTTAAAATCGGCAATACGTTCACTACACGCTTTGCATGATATGTTTTAACCAACCCAGTATTGAAATTAAAAATAATATAGAGTTATGTTTACGATTTTTTTAACCAACATGAATAGCAGGCACAATAGTCTAGAAGAATTTTTGAATTTTACGACTTTGAACGGCATGGAATGTAACAGTTTGACACCGGGTTTTTTTAGACTAATTCGACCCTGCTGAACTCGATTTTGCCCGGTGACATTCCAATTTCCCCCCCCTTCCCCCCTTTTTCATTGGAAATATGTCCCTCGCCACGGTTTTTTCCGTTTTGTACAAAAACTATTAGATTTATATGAAAACTGTCAATGACAAAATTAATCTACATTAAATTACCTACCACATGGTAAAAGTTTTATTTTAATAAGTCTTATAGTTTTTGAGTAACATCCACCCAAATTTCAAAGTTTTTTTTTTTAATAATTTTAACTATATTTTCGCCATTTTATAGGGAAACCGCTGAATTTGGAACAAAGTGATGTATGCACTAATCAATCTTGATATATTAACCTACAAAATAAGACCCTATTTACAGTCATACGAGTTTTTGTTCACCTTTGACAACTTACAGCGCCGAACTTGCGAACATTGAACAACAATTAACCCTCATAAACTACCTACTTTATATTTCGTAGTGGTAGGTTTCTAAAGATAAGCAAGCAAATCTTTTACAAGGTGCTAGTCAAAGATATATTATATGTACTAACGCACGTACTAGTTCACTAAAGTAGTTTGAGAAAGAAGTTTTGGTGCAGGTATAGGGGTCTGTAAAGAAAAGAGGCCTCAATTTAGACAAAAGTATATTTTAATCGTCATAGATTGTGTTTATTGTTTGATGATAATAAAAAAAATATGAAATTTCCGACTTAATATTATTATTATATTTATTGCACATTTGCAGTAACATTATTATGGCATACTCCCCGACAAAAACAGCCAGATGTGCAAGGTTGCTTCACGTCTCTGCGACAAATGCAAGCTGCCGTTTTACACCCTGCCTTACAGCCGCATGTAAGGAGGTCTTTGCAGGCCTTGGGAACAGCCTCTAAGGTTATAAGAATGGGCGTGAGCTAATCCCCTTCTTGCTGCCAGCCGTAATCCGTTGGAGAAAGCAGTTCTAATTCTCCAACATGTGCATTTCTCCAAATAAAAGTTTGGTAATGCGCTCGACGGATATGAAAGTGAGCAGCATCTGAAGTTGGTGGCAGTGCTTCAGGAGATGTGGCTTTAGAAAATAGAACGTGCCTGGCTTGGTCGGCTGTATTTATGGACTCTATCTTATATAGCCTTACCAGAAAACTCTCTGCGTCAGCAAGAGTATTTTCGTTTAGAGGGGAAACTCCTAAATATGAAAGAAGATGTCCATGTACCTCAAATACTTTTAAGGCTTGTGATTTGCTAATTCCACTTAGGTATGATGTCACGTCTGAGCCAGTCAGTGCGTGCAGCGCTGGTAAATTTTTTTTCGTTTTCGGCCATATTTACAGCAACATCGTGGATTGGAATATATTTTCTCGCAGAACTTGTCCCAGCCATCATCCATAATTTTTTTGCGGATATCCGTCCACGATGATGCAATAGTAAAGTAAAGACATCAGTATCCCTGACTGATACTATAACATTCTCAAACGGACTGTTTGTATCGTGTAGTATCAGTCTTGTGTCGGCTTCCTCATGATTGGCTCTGAGAGGACTGACATCAGTAATGTTACTGCAAATGTGCAATAAATGTAATAATAATATTAAGTCGGAAATTTTATAATTTTTTTATTATCATCAAACAATAAACACAATCTATGACGATTAAAATATACTTTTGTCTAAATTGAGGTCTCTTTTCTTTACAGATCCCTATACCTGCACCAAAACTTCTTTCTCAAACTACTTTAGTGAACTAGTACGTGCGTTAGTACATATAATATATCTTTGACTAGCACCTTGTAAAAGATTTGCTTGCTTATCTTTAGAAACCTACCACTACGAAATATAAAGTAGGTAGTTTATGAGGGTTAATTGTTGTTCAATGTTCGCAAGTTCGGCGCTGTAAGTTGTCAAAGGTGAACAAAAACTCGTATGACTGTAAATAGGGTCTTATTTTGTAGGTTAATATATCAAGATTGATTAGTGCATACATCACTTTGTTCCAAATTCAGCGGTTTCCCTATAAAATTGCGAAAATATAGTTAAAATTATTAAAAAAAAAAAACTTTGAAATTTGGGTGGATGTTACTCAAAAACTATAAGACTTATTAAAATAAAAGTTTTACCATGTGGAAGGTAATTTAATGTAGATTAATTTTGTCATTGACAGTTTTCATATAGATCTAATAGTTTTTGTACAAAACGGAAAAAACCGTGGCGAGGGACATATTTCCAATGAAAAAGGGGGGAAGGGGGGGGGAAATTGGAATGTCACCGGGCAAAATCGAGTTCAGCAGGGTCGAATTAGTTTAAAAAAACCCGGTGTCAAACTGTTACATTCCATGCCGTTCAACATGAAAAGGAGAAGGCTTTTCAGATTATTCTTCTAGACTACAATAAACTTGCTAGCGTTTTCTGAGCTAAGGATATTTATATCGTTGTTACCCATTACACATTATTAATAAAAATAGGAAAAAAAAACATAATGCCTAGTGTTTATGTTACATCAATACCATGCATTGCGGGTCTTTATCCCTTTTGCCCATAGGATGGGTGAATCTTTATAAACTTTTGAATTTACTTACACAAAGGTGAATTGATTTAAAGGCGGTAGAATTTTATTAAAAAGGCTACGTTTGCTCCCAGAAATGAGCCTGGGTTTTTACCTACCCTCATCTATGAAATTATTTAAGAAAATTTCACGGAACAAATTCCTTTCACATCGGCAACGAAAATAGAATAAAACAGACTGAAAAATTAAAGCAAAGTGCTATTTCGTACATTTGACATTATTTTCTTCATAATATATTTTATTAGAACGTAATGTTAGTACCCCACATGTAATTTGGGCTTTCACTATCTTACACATTACAGGAATCGTTTGTTTTATACACGTTTATATATTATTTCATTATGGTCGTACTACCTACTGTGTGTTTTGTCAACACAATACACCTCTACGCAAAACTGATCTGTGCGGGTTAATAATAGTGAATCTCATGTGTGTGTCTTGCTCTTGCCACACATTTACCATTTTTTTAAAGAAAATAATGCCTTTACAAGTAACAGTGAAACATTAAATGACAATACCAGTGCAATGACAATACCAGTACATGTACATGCAATGACATTACCAGTAACATCAGATTGATCCGGGCACTTTTGAAAGGAAGGATTATGGTCTGTTTGTTATAAACAAGACTCCCAGTCTCATTTCCAAGCCTTTTCTGCGGAAGAAAAGCAATGGAATAATGCATCCAATCTTCGAAAGCTGAACGAATAGTTAAATAACTCATCACTTTATTATTTATTATTACTTGCGCAGACAGTACCTAATTATAATTACATCACCAACACATATAACTTGTCAGAACTAGTCACTTTTGTCATATTTCACATTCCGTGAGGTCGGTGTTCCTTCAGCTTGAAGACTGAATGGAAAACTAGATATAAAACTAGAGTAAAGGAATCTACACTTGTATCCCTAGTGCACAATCGCATCGGGTGGATTTAAGGATCAATAATTATCAAGGTTCGTTTTTGTGTTTGCATTTTCGTTTGTGTGATCTGACAGCGCAGTCTCATATGACCGCTTAGTGTTTGAGAGGTCAGGTCATGACCACTATCTAAGTTGCGCCTACAGGCTGCGACGCGGAGGCTGATACACTTTTGCAACAGTAACGTGCTAGGTCGCGGAGACCCAGTAACGTGCTGGGTCGCGGAGACCATATCAACGAGAGTTCGTCGAAAATTATTGCAACAGCAACGTGCTGGGTCGCGGAGACCCAGTAACGTACTGGGTCGCGGAGACCCGGTAACGTGCTGGGTCGCGGAGACCCTATCAGCGAAAGTTCGTCGAAAGTTATTGCAACCGCAAGGTGCTGGGTCGCGGAGACCCAGTAACGTGCTGGGTCGCGTAGACCCCACCAGCGAAAGAGTTCGTCGAAAATTATTGCAACCGCAAGGTGTTGGGTCGCTGAGACCCAGTAACGTGCCGAGTCGCGGACACCCTATCCCGACCCGGAAGTTTGTCAAGGTCTTACCTGCCGGGTCGCAGACACCCCATCCCGACCCGGAAGTTTGTCAAGGTCTTACCTGCCTACTAATAGACCGATGGACCGAGAAACTGCGGAGGCCGTTTAGACACCTGGAGAAACCTGGTTTGTACAGTCAATTACTAAAAACCTACCCTAACGCCCTCTCAACACTGGGAATATTCCCGAATTTGGCGAAATACAGCAGAAAATTCAAAATATAGCGAATAATTTAGTAGCAAGTAGACAAATTCAACAAGACTCTAGATCGCTTCATAGAACAGAGGTACTGCCTCGCCTGCGTGCACTTTAGAGTTTGCTGTACCCTGGCGGAGCTTTAACAATTTCGTTATGCGTAATAGCGAGGCCAGCGAGATTCCGTAGGCCACGGCACGGCGAAGGCCGCACTGCCGCTACTACTCACAAATATTGTAACGCTAATTCGACAAAATGTAACTTCGACATTCTATCTCGGTTCCTACAAGGGTATGCCAAGAGATGATGTGGCGCCGAGCCACACAGCTGTGTGTGTTGTGGCGCGGAGCCACAAACCACTCGACTAAAATACTAGAACCTCCAGTTACTCACTTTCTAGCTAACGGACGCTTCCGAGTAGAGTTGGGGCGCTCATCTATACATAAGATGCATGATAGTCGAGCCAGAGTGTACTCGAGCTTTCTTTCTCAGATCACAAGTTCTGAAATCGCGATCTCTGGATCACACGCGTGAAATCCTGCACTTATCCAAGACGCTGATAGGTATAACGTTGTTACTGCCACCTCCACAGGTTCAAGCATTATCAATCACCTGAAAATTTTGAAAATTGGTTGTGGGGTAGTCAAATATGAGTGGTCATAAGAAGGAAAAGATTTATTAAATAAAAACTTACGTAAATCTACCTAAACGGCTTATATGCCAGCAAGTAGAAGATATTTTAGATGGTGATAATCAAGACGATCCTTAACATCTCTTGACTAAGCCTTATAATATCGCATAAATTCTTGATAAATCTATTGTAACAGAAAAATTATTATAATCTTTGGACGTCACAGAGTAATACTATAATTCTCCAACTGAAACCTGAAACTAAATTTAATGTGGTTGGGACCCAAATCTATTCTTAAAGTGGCTTTCTGCCAACCAAGTCAAAGATTATTAACTCCTCGATATCGCTAGTATATCAGCATAGTACTATCATCTGGACGCAGAATCCATTAAAACAGTTTTCTTATTCCATATTTTGGGCTTGAAACTGACTCACATGTTCATAGCCAGCTTGGAAAGCATTTCAAATATACCGGCAGTAATACCAGTAATTCTTTTCGAGATAATTAGAGAATACTTCTTTTAGGTCATGACCAGTGATCGGATAATCGGATGCATATTTACCTAAAGTTGTAGTGTTAGCTGTTATGGAATGCACTTTTGTCTCGAAATTTTTTAAATAAATAGCTCATGCTAAAGACTCCGTTTCCACACCATGTTACTAACATATATTAAAATATAGGGGTCTCTACTGGCTACTTGGTAGAAACTCAAAATTAGCAATTGATAACAAGATTCTCATATATACAACAATGCTAAAACCAATCTGGACTTACGGAATTGAACTATGGGGTTCTGCCTGCGACTCCAATATCATGATAATTCAAAGGGCGCAGAATTACATCTTAAAACAAATATCTAACGCGCCATGGTTTATCAAAACAGAGGAGATCCATGACATCCTGAATCTGCCAATGGTCAAAGAAGTGATTAGCTGCTGTGGTGCTAACTATAAGTCACGACTACATAAACACCCAAATCAGCTTGCAGGACAGCTAACCATATCTGAGAGCATTCGTAGACTCAAGAAGAGGCGAGACATTTTTGACTAGACCATACTCAGTCACCTAGACAGTTGACTGCAAGCAATAATGGGCGCGCTCCGATGGAAGTGGCTCCCTACAAGCCATATTGACTACAAACCATCTGCTTATAGTCTATCCGACTAATTGCAAGATAAGGAAAAGAAAAAAAAAAAAAGTTTCTCAGTGTTGAGGATTCCGGGAGTAGTGTGCTTCTATCTTCAGCCTTATGTTCACTTAACATCAGGTAAGATGAAGGCAAAGTGCTACCCCGTTTGTGGATAAAAAAAAAAGATAAGACAGACATCATGTACACTATAATTTTCATCAAAATAGTATAGTAGCATGAAAGTTATACGAGAAATTATTTTATTTATTATTTTATTTATTTTATTTATCGTTTTCGGATAGCTAACAGCTTATAAACATACAGATAACAACAAACATATAAAACTAAAAGCTATTGACAAGCTACCACATGTAGTAATTAAAATTAAAATTATCTTATCATTATACTTAATATAGAAATTAGTCCTTGGGCCTCTTTTACTTAGTTGCTACTAGAAATTGATATGTTATCAGTAGAGATCGGATAATCGGATGCATATTTACCTAAAGATCCCAGAATTTTCGCAAATGCAAAATTTGTCTGTAACATGGTGTGAAAACGACGTCTTTAGCATGTGGAATTTATAAAAAAAAATCCATACAAAAGTGCATTCCATAACAGCTAACACCTTAACTTTAGGTAAATATGTATCCGATTATCCGATCTCTGGTTATCAGTCAGTTCATGAACTAAAATACTGTATGATTTTGCAGATGTAAAACATTTTATTAAATAAATACTAGCTGTTGCCTGCGACATCGTACACACCATGTGACATTTGTGTAAGTTTTGTCTGATGCTATAAATTGGGATTGATTATACAGAACAAAATATAGAGGAAAAAATGTTTTTTGTGTGATAAAACTAAAGATTACTGATTTTCAGATTAGTAATTTATAGTTTTATTACACAAACAACCATTACAAACTTATTTTGTAGTTCATTTCATACATTATGTGTGCATATTCCCATAACTTTAAGTTTGTCAACTTTATAAGTTGTAAAGAGATCTTCCAGCAAAAAAAGGTAACCTAAATCTTGACCCGGGTAATAAGCTATCACCACACAAAAAATTTAGTTCAGTAGTTTTGAATGAAAGTGAACAGACAAACAAAACAGACAAAAAAATATATATTTATCCGTTTTGGGTCCTGTCTCTACACATCAGGAAGCAGTATTTCTAAAAAAATATTTCATGTGTTACTGTTTTATTATATGTATAGATAAAAATAACAATAAAAGTTACAGGGAAAATTTTAACTGGTAAAATAGGGGTCAAATAAGTTTATTGAACATTATATAAATTGTTTTCACCCTCGTTAAACCCTCGTTTTGGTCTTTAGACGAAGTTTTTCAAAATTTACAATTTATGAAAGATGCAAGACTACCCCTCTTTGTAGAATGAAGTTATGTGCGAAATGATAAGGCAGTTCGGTGCAGCTTTTTAAACAGTATACAACACTGAGAGGTAAACAACCGCTCAACACAGAGGGAACAGCTGTATCGCGCACTGCTCTAAATAATCTAAAAATACACTATTAACGTGTGTCGATAAAAATAGGATAAATGTTGACACAACATTTTGAACCACCTCGCATCAGTA
This sequence comes from Crambus lathoniellus, assembly GCA_949710035.1. NCBI lineage: Eukaryota > Metazoa > Arthropoda > Insecta > Lepidoptera > Crambidae > Crambus > Crambus lathoniellus. The sequence continues at coordinate 22,785,119 of OX453317.1, forward strand.
ACTTACCAATTCGAACAAGTTCTTGATTCTGGTTCATCCATTTTTTCAAGCACAAATTCCAAACAAAACTTCAATCACAATTTTTGAAAACGTAACTTTTTCACTGGCACCATCTATCTGCGGCCTCAAAGTTCCAATATTTCCGAATGAAACTAGAATTTTTCACCGTCTTCTTGAACTGCGACTCTCATCAAACTCAATTTCAGTTTTATCATTGTTATCTACCGCCAATTTTATCACTTCTTTGTAAAAACAAAAATTAAAACGTTTCGGTGAATCCCACTAAAACTTTTTTTTCAGTCAGCACCACAGCACGTCAGTCAGGCTGCAGGCAGGTCAGAACAGCAAGAAGACAGACGAGCGAGACAGACTGTATGACAGTGATGCCAGATGATAAACTCGTATTCTCCCCATTTTTATTCAATTTTTGAGGACGTAAAATGCCCTTAAAGTCAAGAATATAAAGGGCGTCCCATAACTATGCCACATGGAGGGAAAGAACTTAAATACTGAAGATATAAAAATTTACTGAAAGGAAACTTCATTTTTATTTTAAAAAGAAAACGAACTGCATATGTCTGAACTGGGAATCGAACCCGCTGAAGGTGAAAAGTTTTATTTTATTAATTTTATTAAACCGATCGAAATCGAAAGGCTCAATTATAAGCATTTAGTTATTCTGAGTAACATATCATCTTAAATAAAAGGGAGACTACGAAATTTGTCATTTAATGTTGAATATCAAGTTTGTGCAGCGTTATGGATAGTAGGTATTTTCTGTGACTGTCGTGAGTGTCGTGCTCAAAACAACTGACTTCGACATGTCAATGTATACCACTAATGAGTGAAGATTGGAGCAATATTATACCTTATTTCCCTATCATAAGTGTATGATAAAGTTATACATAATGTGATAGATAAGTAACACCACCTCGATTGATTTAAATCCACATAATTTGGTGCAGTCTATTCCACCATGTGGCATAGTCGCAGGACGCTCTTAGGGTGACCCAAGACTATGTATGCCACTAGACAGTACCAAATACTGTAGATTGAAAATTTTTATGCAATTAAACTTTTATTTTAATTTAAATAACAATACGAACTGTATTCAAAGATTTTTAAATAATCGCCTGTCCAAACCGAGAATCGATTTTGCACCAAATTATTCGAAACTTTTGAATCATTCTACAAAAAATCAATTCGAAAGACGAAGGGACTCTCGAGCTACAGGATTTATAAGGTCATTTTCCACATTAAGAAATCAAGTTAGGTACCATACTTCTTGAAATAAGGTTCCAATAAGAAAATGCTCATACTGTTTTTAATAGCTTTTAACTAGGCAAATACTATGGACCTACTTGATTTTCAAAATTCGTTAAATGATTTTTTAATTTGCTTATGAAAAAAAAAAAATGTCCCATCGCTTGTATGGGATCGATCCACTGTGCGGCGCGGCGTTCGAACTCTCACGTACACGAAGTGTCACCGCTATGCCTAAAGGGCAGCATCTTCCAAAAACTCTGTCTTTGTCTTTTTCTTTATGTGTGAAGAGTAATGAAAATAAACTCACTTTTTTTATTAGTGTAGGCAATGAACAGATTCTTTGTATGGAGACCCATACACTAATTCCTCAGTCCATGAAACTTTGCTGAGTTATAAATTAGCATGAGCCATAAACTTTTAAATGATTATCCAAAAAAATACTCACACGGAAGTTAGGTATTTATACATAAATATACAAATCTGTTTATATATTGAACCGAGTAATTTCTCAGTCCAAATTTATTTTACCAAATGAGTTATTTATACTAGTATGTGATACTTGATGAAAATCCAAAACTTTTTTCAAGCATAAGTGTGCTTGGCAAAATGGTATAATTCCGTTAAAAAGTTCGACAGAGACATTTTCAGCCCAAGTCACCCCATTTTGTTTTATTAAAATTTGGTGTTTCTGCTGGGATATTTTTTTGGATATTTCATATTATTGTTTTTATACGTTACATGAATATGTCCGGTTAAGAAAGTTTAGACGGAGCATTTTTCCTAAAAAAGATATCAATCAAATAAGAGTTTCATTAAAAAATACCTAATCTTCTATTATTATTATTTTTTGGAAATTTATGCCATGCTTTTAATTTATTGATACTTTATCATGATGTAAAGTTTTTTCTGACTGAGGAATTACTGTGGGGGTCAACTAGCTTCATTGACTACACTATATGTTTTTGTTGTTATTTTGGGCATAATCCCGGAATGGAGCTTGTTTAGAATTTGATCAAAGGAAAATGTTGAGTTTTTGCTGGGAGCCCGGAACATAGGGTTGAAAAATATACTGTTTTAAACAGTATTGATGTGCCTCCGGAAAACATACAGCATTGTCTATGAAGAAGCAGTGTGTATTTAGCTTTACGATGGTGTTGTCTGGCCTTTAGCCATAGACAAAGTCGATCTTCCACTATTCATCCGCTAGGTGTCGCCTGTGTCCCCAGCAAGGGCGGAAGGTGTTTGCCGCCATTCCGAGTCTCATAGCGTTGTGTACTTTCGTCACGTACGGATGAAAATCGTCCTGAATCTTCATGATCTTCAAATAAAGATCAGAAATTCAATTCACACGTTAATTGTTAACGTTTTTCATAAACGATCTATATTAAATTTGTTTTTTTTTTTCTCGGTTATTACGGAATTTGCGGAAAAATATGGCGTTGGTCAACGGCTCCATTACATCGACATCGACGAGAGGGATCCAGTACAAGAAGAGAGTTTGACCAGCAGCTCCAGTGAGACTGATCAACAAGCATCAAACACCGAGAAAAGGAAACTAAGAGCTGAGGTAACGGTCGATCCTCGGATCGATGCGTGATATATCAGGTCAGTCTTTTTACAAATACAATACTGATGAGAACTTGACTAAGCCGATTTGTATCAATGTCAAGACACCAACTGGATATGCAAAACTGTTAGAACTAAGTAAATGTACATAAAAAGTTCATCAAACCAGTTGACAAGAAACTTTTCAAACTTATGATGGAATTTCAACCTTGTTACTCTTAAAATCGGCAATACGTTCACTACACGCTTTGCATGATATGTTTTAACCAACCCAGTATTGAAATTAAAAATAATATAGAGTTATGTTTACGATTTTTTTAACCAACATGAATAGCAGGCACAATAGTCTAGAAGAATTTTTGAATTTTACGACTTTGAACGGCATGGAATGTAACAGTTTGACACCGGGTTTTTTTAGACTAATTCGACCCTGCTGAACTCGATTTTGCCCGGTGACATTCCAATTTCCCCCCCCTTCCCCCCTTTTTCATTGGAAATATGTCCCTCGCCACGGTTTTTTCCGTTTTGTACAAAAACTATTAGATTTATATGAAAACTGTCAATGACAAAATTAATCTACATTAAATTACCTACCACATGGTAAAAGTTTTATTTTAATAAGTCTTATAGTTTTTGAGTAACATCCACCCAAATTTCAAAGTTTTTTTTTTTTAATAATTTTAACTATATTTTCGCCATTTTATAGGGAAACCGCTGAATTTGGAACAAAGTGATGTATGCACTAATCAATCTTGATATATTAACCTACAAAGTCATAGTCATAGTCTGTATTTATAGAACTCCAACATCAAACATAGACATATTTTTTAACAAGCTAGATGAATTACTTAGCAAATTAAATAGAAGACCTAGACAAATGATATTGTGCGGAGACTGGAACATTGACATCTTAAAAAAGTAATAAATATACACAAACGCTGATTGGCATCCTTCAAAATAATAATTTAAAACTACACATTAACACACCAACAAGAAAAAAAGCATGCCTAGATTTAATCGTTAGTAATATAAATGACGCAAATGGCTACACAAAACAATTATCTCTTTCTGACCATAACACATGTCAAATATTATCATTGCACATAAATGATTTTGAAAAAGTATCGCAATGGTATGAATTTAAAAGAGATTTTAATGAAGAAAACATATCAAAATTTTGCAACTATGTCGATTCTCTTACATTTAACGATGTATTAGAGCAATCAGATACGAATAAAGCGTTTGATACCTTCCATGACATATTAACTCTATTGTTTAATCAATGTTTTCCCATGGTTAGAGTTCGGTGTAACAACAAAAATAAAAAATTAAAATGGCTGACAAAGGGATTAAAAAAAAGCTGTTTAATAAAACGTAAACTCTACAACAAATTTATTCATTCAACAAAAAATCATAAAATAGATAATAAAATAAAATATCAGAAATACTCAAAACTACTACATAAATGCACCATTACAGCAGAAAAAATAAACAATTCTAAATTCTTAGTTAATGCAAAAAATAAAAATAAAGCAGCCTGGTCGTTAGTAAATAATAATTTTAATCGACGACTTGCCAAAAAGGAAATAAAAACAATACAAATAAAAAATAAAACTCTCAGTGACTCAAATGATATAGCGGAGGCCTTTAATAATTATTTTATAGAATTGACACAAAATACTGACGATAACAAAGAAAATACAAATAAAACAAAATTAAAAAATAGTATTTTTCTATATCCAACATCCAAAACCGAAGTTATACGCATCATAAGAGGTTTAAAAAATACCAACTCGGTAGGCTATGATGGTATAAATACAAACATATTAAAACTATGCTACCAAAAAATTGCAATTCCGCTAACCCACTTAATAAATTTATCTTTAGAGAACGGAGTTTTTCCCGAAAAACTGAAATATTCCATCGTTAAGCCTCTACATAAAAAAGGAGATGATGACGATATGGAAAACTACAGACCCATCACACTAATACCGATAATAGCTAAAATATTCGAAAAAATTATGGCAGAAAGGATGTATTCATTCATTGATAAGCACAAATTAATAAGAAGGGAACAATTTGGCTTCCAAATAGGCAAATCAACTTCACTTGCATGTTTTTCGTTGATGAAGACTGTAACGGAGGCTATTAATAATAATGAACTGACTGTAGCCTTGTTACTAGACATGTCAAAAGCTTTTGACTGCGTTAACCATGACATTCTACTTAGAAAACTTGACGACTATGGTATGAGAGGCACCGCACATAAATGGCTTAAAAGCTACCTAGCAAATAGACAACAGTGTACTGAAATTACAAAAATCGAAAAACAAACTAAAAAAACGGCCAGGTCACAGTATCGTCAAGTAAAAAATGGTGTACCACAGGGCAGTATTTTGGGGCCCCTGTTGTTTATATTGTACATAAATGATCTACCTGATATTACAGATAATTCTTGCTTTTTATTTGCCGATGACTGTACAATACTATTCCATAGTAAAAGTATTGGCCAATTAGAATTAGACATAAATAACACACTTTGTGACATAATCGGTTGGATGAATAAAAATAATTTAAAAATTAACATAAATAAGACAAAAGCTATACAATTTCACACAAATAAAGCAAAAAAAATTAATATAAATATACAACATAGCAATAATAATATTGACCTGGTAAAATCTGCCCAATTCTTAGGAACAACTCTTGATGAGCATTGTAGCTGGAAAATGCATATTGACGCTGTTTGTAAAAAGATAAATAAATTCGTGTATGCGTTGAGCAGAATCAGAAAGGTCACAACATTTCAAATTGCCTTACAAACCTATTTTGGATTTGTATCCTCAGTATTGCGCTATGGCGTGGTAATGTGGGGCAACAGTGTGGACTTTAAAAGAGCTTTTATAGCACAAAAAAAATGTATCCGGGCACTATGTGGAATAAGTAGCAGAGTATCTTGTAAGCCTTTGTTTAAACAGCACAAAATATTGACACTTCCTAGTATCTATATTGCTGAGTTATGTTTGTTAGTCAAAAACAACCCTGAATATTTTGTGTACAACACGGAAGTTAAAGCTAATGTAAGAAGTTGCAGAAAAAATAAAATAATTATTCCTAAATGCAGATTAACACTATTTAAAAAGAACGTGTACTTTATGGCCATACAAATATTCAATAAGCTTCCACAGGACCTTAGAGATTTATCGTTGGTCAAAAACACATTTAAAAAGTCACTATATAGGTGGCTATTAGAAAAAAACTTCTACTCTGTGAAAGAATATTTGGATATGTAATGTGTTATTTTTTCTGAATAGTGATATTATTATTAATGTTTTATTAGTGAATACTAAATAAAAATAATATTGTACCATCCTACTTGAAATGGACATTGTGTAAATCTTTAATATTATTACTCCTTATTGACTATAAAAATTTTAAAATTAATAATGAATTTGACATTTAAATACCATAATAAAAAATTAATTGACATTTAAATTACAATTAAATGAATGTTTTTTTTTTTTATCTATTTTAATGAATTTGACATTTTAACATTTAATTAGATTAATAATGGAAACATGTAAGTACATTTTAAAACTAATAATGAATGACATGATGATACAATTTTTGCATGCCTGGCAACTGGCAAAACATGCTGAACAATGTAATACCAACTTAAGATCTGTTTATATCATACCATGTTTATGAGCAAATAAATATTTCTATTTCTATTTCTATTTCTATTTCTATTTCAAAATAAGACCCTATTTACAGTCATACGAGTTTTTGTTCACCTTTGACAACTTACAGCGCCGAACTTGCGAACATTGAACAACAATTAACCCTCATAAACTACCTACTTTATATTTCGTAGTGGTAGGTTTCTAAAGATAAGCAAGCAAATCTTTTACAAGGTGCTAGTCAAAGATATATTATATGTACTAACGCACGTACTAGTTCACTAAAGTAGTTTGAGAAAGAAGTTTTGGTGCAGGTATAGGGGTCTGTAAAGAAAAGAGGCCTCAATTTAGACAAAAGTATATTTTAATCGTCATAGATTGTGTTTATTGTTTGATGATAATAAAAAAAATATGAAATTTCCGACTTAATATTATTATTATATTTATTGCACATTTGCAGTAACATTATTATGGCATACTCCCCGACAAAAACAGCCAGATGTGCAAGGTTGCTTCACGTCTCTGCGAAAAATGCAAGCTGCCGTTTTACACCCTGCCTTACAGCCGCATGTAAGGAGGTCTTTGCAGGCCTTGGGAACAGCCTCTAAGGTTATAAGAATGGGCGTGAGCTAATCCCCTTCTTGCTGCCAGCCGTAATCCGTTGGAGAAAGCAGTTCTAATTCTCCAACATGTGCATTTCTCCAAATAAAAGTTTGGTAATGCGCTCGACGGATATGAAAGTGAGCAGCATCTGAAGTTGGTGGCAGTGCTTCAGGAGATGTGGCTTTAGAAAATAGAACGTGCCTGGCTTGGTCGGCTGTATTTATGGACTCTATCTTATATAGCCTTACCAGAAAACTCTCTGCGTCAGCAAGAGTATTTTCGTTTAGAGGGGAAACTCCTAAATATGAAAGAAGATGTCCATGTACCTCAAATACTTTTAAGGCTTGTGATTTGCTAATTCCACTTAGGTATGATGTCACGTCTGAGCCAGTCAGTGCGTGCAGCGCTGGTAAATTTTTTTTCGTTTTCGGCCATATTTACAGCAACATCGTGGATTGGAATATATTTTCTCGCAGAACTTGTCCCAGCCATCATCCATAATTTTTTTGCGGATATCCGTCCACGATGATGCAATAGTAAAGTAAAGACATCAGTATCCCTGACTGATACTATAACATTCTCAAACGGACTGTTTGTATCGTGTAGTATCAGTCTTGTGTCGGCTTCCTCATGATTGGCTCTGAGAGGACTGACATCAGTAATGTTACTGCAAATGTGCAATAAATGTAATAATAATATTAAGTCGGAAATTTTATAATTTTTTTATTATCATCAAACAATAAACACAATCTATGACGATTAAAATATACTTTTGTCTAAATTGAGGTCTCTTTTCTTTACAGATCCCTATACCTGCACCAAAACTTCTTTCTCAAACTACTTTAGTGAACTAGTACGTGCGTTAGTACATATAATATATCTTTGACTAGCACCTTGTAAAAGATTTGCTTGCTTATCTTTAGAAACCTACCACTACGAAATATAAAGTAGGTAGTTTATGAGGGTTAATTGTTGTTCAATGTTCGCAAGTTCGGCGCTGTAAGTTGTCAAAGGTGAACAAAAACTCGTATGACTGTAAATAGGGTCTTATTTTGTAGGTTAATATATCAAGATTGATTAGTGCATACATCACTTTGTTCCAAATTCAGCGGTTTCCCTATAAAATTGCGAAAATATAGTTAAAATTATTAAAAAAAAAAAACTTTGAAATTTGGGTGGATGTTACTCAAAAACTATAAGACTTATTAAAATAAAAGTTTTACCATGTGGAAGGTAATTTAATGTAGATTAATTTTGTCATTGACAGTTTTCATATAGATCTAATAGTTTTTGTACAAAACGGAAAAAACCGTGGCGAGGGACATATTTCCAATGAAAAAGGGGGGAAGGGGGGGGAAATTGGAATGTCACCGGGCAAAATCGAGTTCAGCAGGGTCGAATTAGTTTAAAAAAACCCGGTGTCAAACTGTTACATTCCATGCCGTTCAACATGAAAAGGAGAAGGCTTTTCAGATTATTCTTCTAGACTACAATAAACTTGCTAGCGTTTTCTGAGCTAAGGATATTTATATCGTTGTTACCCATTACACATTATTAATAAAAATAGGAAAAAAAAACATAATGCCTAGTGTTTACGTTACATCAATACCATGCATTGCGGGTCTTTATCCCTTTTGCCCATAGGATGGGTGAATCTTTATAAACTTTTGAATTTACTTACACAAAGGTGAATTGATTTAAAGGCGGTAGAATTTTATTAAAAAGGCTACGTTTGCTCCCAGAAATGAGCCTGGGTTTTTACCTACCCTCATCTATGAAATTATTTAAGAAAATTTCACGGAACAAATTCCTTTCACATCGGCAACGAAAATAGAATAAAACAGACTGAAAAATTAAAGCAAAGTGCTATTTCGTACATTTGACATTATTTTCTTCATAATATATTTTATTAGAACGTAATGTTAGTACCCCACATGTAATTTGGGCTTTCACTATCTTACACATTACAGGAATCGTTTGTTTTATACACGTTTATATATTATTTCATTATGGTCGTACTACCTACTGTGTGTTTTGTCAACACAATACACCTCTACGCAAAACTGATCTGTGCGGGTTAATAATAGTGAATCTCATGTGTGTGTCTTGCTCTTGCCACACATTTACCATTTTTTTAAAGAAAATAATGCCTTTACAAGTAACAGTGAAACATTAAATGACAATACCAGTGCAATGACAATACCAGTACATGTACATGCAATGACATTACCAGTAACATCAGATTGATCCGGGCACTTTTGAAAGGAAGGATTATGGTCTGTTTGTTATAAACAAGACTCCCAGTCTCATTTCCAAGCCTTTTCTGCGGAAGAAAAGCAATGGAATAATGCATCCAATCTTCGAAAGCTGAACGAATAGTTAAATAACTCATCACTTTATTATTTATTATTACTTGCGCAGACAGTACCTAATTATAATTACATCACCAACACATATAACTTGTCAGAACTAGTCACTTTTGTCATATTTCACATTCCGTGAGGTCGGTGTTCCTTCAGCTTGAAGACTGAATAGAAAACTAGATATAAAACTAGAGTAAAGGAATCTACACTTGTATCCCTAGTGCACAATCGCATCGGGTGGATTTAAGGATCAATAATTATCAAGGTTCGTTTTTGTGTTTGCATTTTCGTTTGTGTGATCTGACAGCGCAGTCTCATATGACCGCTTAGTGTTTGAGAGGTCAGGTCATGACCACTATCTAAGTTGCGCCTACAGGCTGCGACGCGGAGGCTGATACACTTTTGCAACAGTAACGTGCTAGGTCGCGGAGACCCAGTAACGTGCTGGGTCGCGGAGACCATATCAACGAGAGTTCGTCGAAAATTATTGCAACAGCAACGTGCTGGGTCGCGGAGACCCAGTAACGTACTGGGTCGCGGAGACCCGGTAACGTGCTGGGTCGCGGAGACCCTATCAGCGAAAGTTCGTCGAAAGTTATTGCAACCGCAAGGTGCTGGGTCGCGGAGACCCAGTAACGTGCTGGGTCGCGTAGACCCCACCAGCGAAAGAGTTCGTCGAAAATTATTGCAACCGCAAGGTGTTGGGTCGCTGAGACCCAGTAACGTGCCGAGTCGCGGACACCCTATCCCGACCCGGAAGTTTGTCAAGGTCTTACCTGCCGGGTCGCAGACACCCCATCCCGACCCGGAAGTTTGTCAAGGTCTTACCTGCCTACTAATAGACCGATGGACCGAGAAACTGCGGAGGCCGTTTAGACACCTGGAGAAACCTGGTTTGTACAGTCAATTACTAAAAACCTACCCTAACGCCCTCTCAACACTGGGAATATTCCCGAATTTGGCGAAATACAGCAGAAAATTCAAAATATAGCGAATAATTTAGTAGCAAGTAGACAAATTCAACAAGACTCTAGATCGCTTCATAGAACAGAGGTACTGCCTCGCCTGCGTGCACTTTAGAGTTTGCTGTACCCTGGCGGAGCTTTAACAATTTCGTTATGCGTAATAGCGAGGCCAGCGAGATTCCGTAGGCCACGGCACGGCGAAGGCCGCACTGCCGCTACTACTCACAAATATTGTAACGCTAATTCGACAAAATGTAACTTCGACATTCTATCTCGGTTCCTACAAGGGTATGCCAAGAGATGATGTGGCGCCGAGCCACACAGCTGTGTGTGTTGTGGCGCGGAGCCACAAACCACTCGACTAAAATACTAGAACCTCCAGTTACTCACTTTCTAGCTAACGGACGCTTCCGAGTAGAGTTGGGGCGCTCATCTATACATAAGATGCATGATAGTCGAGCCAGAGTGTACTCGAGCTTTCTTTCTCAGATCACAAGTTCTGAAATCGCGATCTCTGGATCACACGCGTGAAATCCTGCACTTATCCAAGACGCTGATAGGTATAACGTTGTTACTGCCACCTCCACAGGTTCAAGCATTATCAATCACCTGAAAATTTTGAAAATTGGTTGTGGGGTAGTCAAATATGAGTGGTCATAAGAAGGAAAAGATTTATTAAATAAAAACTTACGTAAATCTACCTAAACGGCTTATATGCCAGCAAGTAGAAGATATTTTAGATGGTGATAATCAAGACGATCCTTAACATCTCTTGACTAAGCCTTATAATATCGCATAAATTCTTGATAAATCTATTGTAACAGAAAAATTATTATAATCTTTGGACGTCACAGAGTAATACTATAATTCTCCAACTGAAACCTGAAACTAAATTTAATGTGGTTGGGACCCAAATCTATTCTTAAAGTGGCTTTCTGCCAACCAAGTCAAAGATTATTAACTCCTCGATATCGCTAGTATATCAGCATAGTACTATCATCTGGACGCAGAATCCATTAAAACAGTTTTCTTATTCCATATTTTGGGCTTGAAACTGACTCACATGTTCATAGCCAGCTTGGAAAGCATTTCAAATATACCGGCAGTAATACCAGTAATTCTTTTCGAGATAATTAGAGAATACTTCTTTTAGGTCATGACCAGTGATCGGATAATCGGATGCATATTTACCTAAAGTTGTAGTGTTAGCTGTTATGGAATGCACTTTTGTCTCGAAATTTTTTAAATAAATAGCTCATGCTAAAGACTCCGTTTCCACACCATGTTACTAACATATATTAAAATATAGGGGTCTCTACTGGCTACTTGGTAGAAACTCAAAATTAGCAATTGATAACAAGATTCTCATATATACAACAATGCTAAAACCAATCTGGACTTACGGAATTGAACTATGGGGTTCTGCCTGCGACTCCAATATCATGATAATTCAAAGGGCGCAGAATTACATCTTAAAACAAATATCTAACGCGCCATGGTTTATCAAAACAGAGGAGATCCATGACATCCTGAATCTGCCAATGGTCAAAGAAGTGATTAGCTGCTGTGGTGCTAACTATAAGTCACGACTACATAAACACCCAAATCAGCTTGCAGGACAGCTAACCATATCTGAGAGCATTCGTAGACTCAAGAAGAGGCGAGACATTTTTGACTAGACCATACTCAGTCACCTAGACAGTTGACTGCAAGCAATAATGGGCGCGCTCCGATGGAAGTGGCTCCCTACAAGCCATATTGACTACAAACCATCTGCTTATAGTCTATCCGACTAATTGCAAGATAAGGAAAAGAAAAAAAAAAAAAGTTTCTCAGTGTTGAGGATTCCGGGAGTAGTGTGCTTCTATCTTCAGCCTTATGTTCACTTAACATCAGGTAAGATGAAGGCAAAGTGCTACCCCGTTTGTGGATAAAAAAAAAAGATAAGACAGACATCATGTACACTATAATTTTCATCAAAATAGTATAGTAGCATGAAAGTTATACGAGAAATTATTTTATTTATTATTTTATTTATTTTATTTATCGTTTTCGGATAGCTAACAGCTTATAAACATACAGATAACAACAAACATATAAAACTAAAAGCTATTGACAAGCTACCACATGTAGTAATTAAAATTAAAATTATCTTATCATTATACTTAATATAGAAATTAGTCCTTGGGCCTCTTTTACTTAGTTGCTACTAGAAATTGATATGTTATCAGTAGAGATCGGATAATCGGATGCATATTTACCTAAAGATCCCAGAATTTTCGCAAATGCAAAATTTGTCTGTAACATGGTGTGAAAACGACGTCTTTAGCATGTGGAATTTATAAAAAAAAATCCATACAAAAGTGCATTCCATAACAGCTAACACCTTAACTTTAGGTAAATATGTATCCGATTATCCGATCTCTGGTTATCAGTCAGTTCATGAACTAAAATACTGTATGATTTTGCAGATGTAAAACATTTTATTAAATAAATACTAGCTGTTGCCTGCGACATCGTACACACCATGTGACATTTGTGTAAGTTTTGTCTGATGCTATAAATTGGGATTGATTATACAGAACAAAATATAGAGGAAAAAATGTTTTTTGTGTGATAAAACTAAAGATTACTGATTTTCAGATTAGTAATTTATAGTTTTATTACACAAACAACCATTACAAACTTATTTTGTAGTTCATTTCATACATTATGTGTGCATATTCCCATAACTTTAAGTTTGTCAACTTTATAAGTTGTAAAGAGATCTTCCAGCAAAAAAAGGTAACCTAAATCTTGACCCGGGTAATAAGCTATCACCACACAAAAAATTTAGTTCAGTAGTTTTGAATGAAAGTGAACAGACAAACAAAACAGACAAAAAAATATATATTTATCCGTTTTGGGTCCTGTCTCTACACATCAGGAAGCAGTATTTCTAAAAAAATATTTCATGTGTTACTGTTTTATTATATGTATAGATAAAAATAACAATAAAAGTTACAGGGAAAATTTTAACTGGTAAAATAGGGGTCAAATAAGTTTATTGAACATTATATAAATTGTTTTCACCCTCGTTAAACCCTCGTTTTGGTCTTTAGACGAAGTTTTTCAAAATTTACAATTTATGAAAGATGCAAGACTACCCCTCTTTGTAGAATGAAGTTATGTGCGAAATGATAAGGCAGTTCGGTGCAGCTTTTTAAACAGTATACAACACTGAGAGGTAAACAACCGCTCAACACAGAGGGAACAGCTGTATCGCGCACTGCTCTAAATAATCTAAAAATACACTATTAACGTGTGTCGATAAAAATAGGATAAATGTTGACACAACATTTTGAACCACCTCGCATCAGTAACTTACCAATTCGAACAAGTTCTTGATTCTGGTTCATCCATTTTTTCAAGCACAAATTCCAAACAAAACTTCAATCACAATTTTTGAAAACGTAACTTTTTCACTGGCACCATCTATCTGCGGCCTCAAAGTTCCAATATTTCCGAATGAAACTAGAATTTTTCACCGTCTTCTTGAACTGCGACTCTCATCAAACTCAATTTCAGTTTTATCATTGTTATCTACCGCCAATTTTATCACTTCTTTGTAAAAACAAAAATTAAAACGTTTCGGTGAATCCCACTAAAACTTTTTTTTCAGTCAGCACCACAGCACGTCAGTCAGGCTGCAGGCAGGTCAGAACAGCAAGAAGACAGACGAGCGAGACAGACTGTATGACAGTGATGCCAGATGATAAACTCGTATTCTCCCCATTTTTATTCAATTTTTGAGGACGTAAAATGCCCTTAAAGTCAAGAATATAAAGGGCGTCCCATAACTATGCCACATGGAGGGAAAGAACTTAAATACTGAAGATATAAAAATTTACTGAAAGGAAACTTCATTTTTATTTTAAAAAGAAAACGAACTGCATATGTCTGAACTGGGAATCGAACCCGCTGAAGGTGAAAAGTTTTATTTTATTAATTTTATTAAACCGATCGAAATCGAAAGGCTCAATTATAAGCATTTAGTTATTCTGAGTAACATATCATCTTAAATAAAAGGGAGACTACGAAATTTGTCATTTAATGTTGAATATCAAGTTTGTGCAGCGTTATGGATAGTAGGTATTTTCTGTGACTGTCGTGAGTGTCGTGCTCAAAACAACTGACTTCGACATGTCAATGTATACCACTAATGAGTGAAGATTGGAGCAATATTATACCTTATTTCCCTATCATAAGTGTATGATAAAGTTATACATAATGTGATAGATAAGTAACACCACCTCGATTGATTTAAATCCACATAATTTGGTGCAGTCTATTCCACCATGTGGCATAGTCGCAGGACGCTCTTAGGGTGACCCAAGACTATGTATGCCACTAGACAGTACCAAATACTGTAGATTGAAAATTTTTATGCAATTAAACTTTTATTTTAATTTAAATAACAATACGAACTGTATTCAAAGATTTTTAAATAATCGCCTGTCCAAACCGAGAATCGATTTTGCACCAAATTATTCGAAACTTTTGAATCATTCTACAAAAAATCAATTCGAAAGACGAAGGGACTCTCGAGCTACAGGATTTATAAGGTCATTTTCCACATTAAGAAATCAAGTTAGGTACCATACTTCTTGAAATAAGGTTCCAATAAGAAAATGCTCATACTGTTTTTAATAGCTTTTAACTAGGCAAATACTATGGACCTACTTGATTTTCAAAATTCGTTAAATGATTTTTTAATTTGCTTATGAAAAAAAAATAATGTCCCATCGCTTGTATGGGATCGATCCACTGTGCGGCGCGGCGTTCGAACTCTCACGTACACGAAGTGTCACCGCTATGCCTAAAGGGCAGCATCTTCCAAAAACTCTGTCTTTGTCTTTTTCTTTATGTGTGAAGAGTAATGAAAATAAACTCACTTTTTTTATTAGTGTAGGCAATGAACAGATTCTTTGTATGGAGACCCATACACTAATTCCTCAGTCCATGAAACTTTGCTGAGTTATAAATTAGCATGAGCCATAAACTTTTAAATGATTATCCAAAAAAATACTCACACGGAAGTTAGGTATTTATACATAAATATACAAATCTGTTTATATATTGAACCGAGTAATTTCTCAGTCCAAATTTATTTTACCAAATGAGTTATTTATACTAGTATGTGATACTTGATGAAAATCCAAAACTTTTTTCAAGCATAAGTGTGCTTGGCAAAATGGTATAATTCCGTTAAAAAGTTCGACAGAGACATTTTCAGCCCAAGTCACCCCATTTTGTTTTATTAAAATTTGGTGTTTCTGCTGGGATATTTTTTTGGATATTTCATATTATTGTTTTTATACGTTACATGAATATGTCCGGTTAAGAAAGTTTAGACGGAGCATTTTTCCTAAAAAAGATATCAATCAAATAAGAGTTTCATTAAAAAATACCTAATCTTCTATTATTATTATTTTTTGGAAATTTATGCCATGCTTTTAATTTATTGATACTTTATCATGATGTAAAGTTTTTTCTGACTGAGGAATTACTGTGGGGGTCAACTAGCTTCATTGACTACACTATATGTTTTTGTTGTTATTTTGGGCATAATCCCGGAATGGAGCTTGTTTAGAATTTGATCAAAGGAAAATGTTGAGTTTTTGCTGGGAGCCCGGAACATAGGGTTGAAAAATATACTGTTTTAAACAGTATTGATGTGCCTCCGGAAAACATACAGCATTGTCTATGAAGAAGCAGTGTGTATTTAGCTTTACGATGGTGTTGTCTGGCCTTTAGCCATAGACAAAGTCGATCTTCCACTATTCATCCGCTAGGTGTCGCCTGTGTCCCCAGCAAGGGCGGAAGGTGTTTGCCGCCATTCCGAGTCTCATAGCGTTGTGTACTTTCGTCACGTACGGATGAAAATCGTCCTGAATCTTCATGATCTTCAAATAAAGATCAGAAATTCAATTCACACGTTAATTGTTAACGTTTTTCATAAACGATCTATATTAAATTTGTTTTTTTTTTTCTCGGTTATTACGGAATTTGCGGAAAAATATGGCGTTGGTCAACGGCTCCATTACATCGACATCGACGAGAGGGATCCAGTACAAGAAGAGAGTTTGACCAGCAGCTCCAGTGAGACTGATCAACAAGCATCAAACACCGAGAAAAGGAAACTAAGAGCTGAGGTAACGGTCGATCCTCGGATCGATGCGTGATATATCAGGTCAGTCTTTTTACAAATACAATACTGATGAGAACTTGACTAAGCCGATTTGTATCAATGTCAAGACACCAACTGGATATGCAAAACTGTTAGAACTAAGTAAATGTACATAAAAAGTTCATCAAACCAGTTGACAAGAAACTTTTCAAACTTATGATGGAATTTCAACCTTGTTACTCTTAAAATCGGCAATACGTTCACTACACGCTTTGCATGATATGTTTTAACCAACCCAGTATTGAAATTAAAAATAATATAGAGTTATGTTTACGATTTTTTTAACCAACATGAATAGCAGGCACAATAGTCTAGAAGAATTTTTGAATTTTACGACTTTGAACGGCATGGAATGTAACAGTTTGACACCGGGTTTTTTTAGACTAATTCGACCCTGCTGAACTCGATTTTGCCCGGTGACATTCCAATTTCCCCCCCCTTCCCCCCTTTTTCATTGGAAATATGTCCCTCGCCACGGTTTTTTCCGTTTTGTACAAAAACTATTAGATTTATATGAAAACTGTCAATGACAAAATTAATCTACATTAAATTACCTACCACATGGTAAAAGTTTTATTTTAATAAGTCTTATAGTTTTTGAGTAACATCCACCCAAATTTCAAAGTTTTTTTTTTTTAATAATTTTAACTATATTTTCGCCATTTTATAGGGAAACCGCTGAATTTGGAACAAAGTGATGTATGCACTAATCAATCTTGATATATTAACCTACAAAATAAGACCCTATTTACAGTCATACGAGTTTTTGTTCACCTTTGACAACTTACAGCGCCGAACTTGCGAACATTGAACAACAATTAACCCTCATAAACTACCTACTTTATATTTCGTAGTGGTAGGTTTCTAAAGATAAGCAAGCAAATCTTTTACAAGGTGCTAGTCAAAGATATATTATATGTACTAACGCACGTACTAGTTCACTAAAGTAGTTTGAGAAAGAAGTTTTGGTGCAGGTATAGGGGTCTGTAAAGAAAAGAGGCCTCAATTTAGACAAAAGTATATTTTAATCGTCATAGATTGTGTTTATTGTTTGATGATAATAAAAAAAATATGAAATTTCCGACTTAATATTATTATTATATTTATTGCACATTTGCAGTAACATTATTATGGCATACTCCCCGACAAAAACAGCCAGATGTGCAAGGTTGCTTCACGTCTCTGCGACAAATGCAAGCTGCCGTTTTACACCCTGCCTTACAGCCGCATGTAAGGAGGTCTTTGCAGGCCTTGGGAACAGCCTCTAAGGTTATAAGAATGGGCGTGAGCTAATCCCCTTCTTGCTGCCAGCCGTAATCCGTTGGAGAAAGCAGTTCTAATTCTCCAACATGTGCATTTCTCCAAATAAAAGTTTGGTAATGCGCTCGACGGATATGAAAGTGAGCAGCATCTGAAGTTGGTGGCAGTGCTTCAGGAGATGTGGCTTTAGAAAATAGAACGTGCCTGGCTTGGTCGGCTGTATTTATGGACTCTATCTTATATAGCCTTACCAGAAAACTCTCTGCGTCAGCAAGAGTATTTTCGTTTAGAGGGGAAACTCCTAAATATGAAAGAAGATGTCCATGTACCTCAAATACTTTTAAGGCTTGTGATTTGCTAATTCCACTTAGGTATGATGTCACGTCTGAGCCAGTCAGTGCGTGCAGCGCTGGTAAATTTTTTTTCGTTTTCGGCCATATTTACAGCAACATCGTGGATTGGAATATATTTTCTCGCAGAACTTGTCCCAGCCATCATCCATAATTTTTTTGCGGATATCCGTCCACGATGATGCAATAGTAAAGTAAAGACATCAGTATCCCTGACTGATACTATAACATTCTCAAACGGACTGTTTGTATCGTGTAGTATCAGTCTTGTGTCGGCTTCCTCATGATTGGCTCTGAGAGGACTGACATCAGTAATGTTACTGCAAATGTGCAATAAATGTAATAATAATATTAAGTCGGAAATTTTATAATTTTTTTATTATCATCAAACAATAAACACAATCTATGACGATTAAAATATACTTTTGTCTAAATTGAGGTCTCTTTTCTTTACAGATCCCTATACCTGCACCAAAACTTCTTTCTCAAACTACTTTAGTGAACTAGTACGTGCGTTAGTACATATAATATATCTTTGACTAGCACCTTGTAAAAGATTTGCTTGCTTATCTTTAGAAACCTACCACTACGAAATATAAAGTAGGTAGTTTATGAGGGTTAATTGTTGTTCAATGTTCGCAAGTTCGGCGCTGTAAGTTGTCAAAGGTGAACAAAAACTCGTATGACTGTAAATAGGGTCTTATTTTGTAGGTTAATATATCAAGATTGATTAGTGCATACATCACTTTGTTCCAAATTCAGCGGTTTCCCTATAAAATTGCGAAAATATAGTTAAAATTATTAAAAAAAAAAAACTTTGAAATTTGGGTGGATGTTACTCAAAAACTATAAGACTTATTAAAATAAAACTTTTACCATGTGGTAGGTAATTTAATGTAGATTAATTTTGTCATTGACAGTTTTCATATAGATCTAATAGTTTTTGTACAAAACGGAAAAAACCGTGGCGAGGGACATATTTCCAATGAAAAAGGGGGGAAGGGGGGGGAAATTGGAATGTCACCGGGCAAAATCGAGTTCAGCAGGGTCGAATTAGTTTAAAAAAACCCGGTGTCAAACTGTTACATTCCATGCCGTTCAACATGAAAAGGAGAAGGCTTTTCAGATTATTCTTCTAGACTACAATAAACTTGCTAGCGTTTTCTGAGCTAAGGATATTTATATCGTTGTTACCCATTACACATTATTAATAAAAATAGGAAAAAAAAACATAATGCCTAGTGTTTATGTTACATCAATACCATGCATTGCGGGTCTTTATCCCTTTTGCCCATAGGATGGGTGAATCTTTATAAACTTTTGAATTTACTTACACAAAGGTGAATTGATTTAAAGGCGGTAGAATTTTATTAAAAAGGCTACGTTTGCTCCCAGAAATGAGCCTGGGTTTTTACCTACCCTCATCTATGAAATTATTTAAGAAAATTTCACGGAACAAATTCCTTTCACATCGGCAACGAAAATAGAATAAAACAGACTGAAAAATTAAAGCAAAGTGCTATTTCGTACATTTGACATTATTTTCTTCATAATATATTTTATTAGAACGTAATGTTAGTACCCCACATGTAATTTGGGCTTTCACTATCTTACACATTACAGGAATCGTTTGTTTTATACACGTTTATATATTATTTCATTATGGTCGTACTACCTACTGTGTGTTTTGTCAACACAATACACCTCTACGCAAAACTGATCTGTGCGGGTTAATAATAGTGAATCTCATGTGTGTGTCTTGCTCTTGCCACACATTTACCATTTTTTTAAAGAAAATAATGCCTTTACAAGTAACAGTGAAACATTAAATGACAATACCAGTGCAATGACAATACCAGTACATGTACATGCAATGACATTACCAGTAACATCAGATTGATCCGGGCACTTTTGAAAGGAAGGATTATGGTCTGTTTGTTATAAACAAGACTCCCAGTCTCATTTCCAAGCCTTTTCTGCGGAAGAAAAGCAATGGAATAATGCATCCAATCTTCGAAAGCTGAACGAATAGTTAAATAACTCATCACTTTATTATTTATTATTACTTGCGCAGACAGTACCTAATTATAATTACATCACCAACACATATAACTTGTCAGAACTAGTCACTTTTGTCATATTTCACATTCCGTGAGGTCGGTGTTCCTTCAGCTTGAAGACTGAATGGAAAACTAGATATAAAACTAGAGTAAAGGAATCTACACTTGTATCCCTAGTGCACAATCGCATCGGGTGGATTTAAGGATCAATAATTATCAAGGTTCGTTTTTGTGTTTGCATTTTCGTTTGTGTGATCTGACAGCGCAGTCTCATATGACCGCTTAGTGTTTGAGAGGTCAGGTCATGACCACTATCTAAGTTGCGCCTACAGGCTGCGACGCGGAGGCTGATACACTTTTGCAACAGTAACGTGCTAGGTCGCGGAGACCCAGTAACGTGCTGGGTCGCGGAGACCATATCAACGAGAGTTCGTCGAAAATTATTGCAACAGCAACGTGCTGGGTCGCGGAGACCCAGTAACGTACTGGGTCGCGGAGACCCGGTAACGTGCTGGGTCGCGGAGACCCTATCAGCGAAATTTCGTCGAAAGTTATTGCAACCGCAAGGTGCTGGGTCGCGGAGACCCAGTAACGTGCTGGGTCGCGTAGACCCCACCAGCGAAAGAGTTCGTCGAAAATTATTGCAACCGCAAGGTGTTGGGTCGCTGAGACCCAGTAACGTGCCGAGTCGCGGACACCCTATCCCGACCCGGAAGTTTGTCAAGGTCTTACCTGCCGGGTCGCAGACACCCCATCCCGACCCGGAAGTTTGTCAAGGTCTTACCTGCCTACTAATAGACCGATGGACCGAGAAACTGCGGAGGCCGTTTAGACACCTGGAGAAACCTGGTTTGTACAGTCAATTACTAAAAACCTACCCTAACGCCCTCTCAACACTGGGAATATTCCCGAATTTGGCGAAATACAGCAGAAAATTCAAAATATAGCGAATAATTTAGTAGCAAGTAGACAAATTCAACAAGACTCTAGATCGCTTCATAGAACAGAGGTACTGCCTCGCCTGCGTGCACTTTAGAGTTTGCTGTACCCTGGCGGAGCTTTAACAATTTCGTTATGCGTAATAGCGAGGCCAGCGAGATTCCGTAGGCCACGGCACGGCGAAGGCCGCACTGCCGCTACTACTCACAAATATTGTAACGCTAATTCGACAAAATGTAACTTCGACATTCTATCTCGGTTCCTACAAGGGTATGCCAAGAGATGATGTGGCGCCGAGCCACACAGCTGTGTGTGTTGTGGCGCGGAGCCACAAACCACTCAACTAAAATACTAGAACCTCCAGTTACTCACTTTCTAGCTAACGGACGCTTCCGAGTAGAGTTGGGGCGCTCATCTATACAGAACATGCATGATAGTCGAGCCAGAGTGTACTCGAGCTTTCTTTCTCAGATCACAAGTTCTGAAATCGCGATCTCTGGATCACACGCGTGAAATCCTGCACTTATCCAAGACGCTGATAGGTATAACGTTGTTACTGCCACCTCCACAGGTTCAAGCATTATCAATCACCTGAAAATTTTGAAAATTGGTTGTGGGGTAGTCAAATATGAGTGGTCATAAGAAGGAAAAGATTTATTAAATAAAAACTTACGTAAATCTACCTAAACGGCTTATATGCCAGCAAGTAGAAGATATTTTAGATGGTGATAATCAAGACGATCCTTAACATCTCTTGACTAAGCCTTATAATATCGCATAAATTCTTGATAAATCTATTGTAACAGAAAAATTATTATAATCTTTGGACGTCACAGAGTAATACTATAATTCTC
Organism: Crambus lathoniellus; assembly: GCA_949710035.1. NCBI lineage: Eukaryota > Metazoa > Arthropoda > Insecta > Lepidoptera > Crambidae > Crambus > Crambus lathoniellus. The sequence goes on from OX453317.1 coordinate 22,807,254, forward strand.
CAACTGAAACCTGAAACTAAATTTAATGTGGTTGGGACCCAAATCTATTCTTAAAGTGGCTTTCTGCCAACCAAGTCAAAGATTATTAACTCCTCGATATCGCTAGTATATCAGCATAGTACTATCATCTGGACGCAGAATCCATTAAAACAGTTTTCTTATTCCATATTTTGGGCTTGAAACTGACTCACATGTTCATAGCCAGCTTGGAAAGCATTTCAAATATACCGGCAGTAATACCAGTAATTCTTTTCGAGATAATTAGAGAATACTTCTTTTAGGTCATGAGTTCATGACTAAAAGACAAAGTAACTAAATTAAATAATTAATTAAAGGTTAATACTGCAGTAAATGAAATTAAGTATAAAATGTGCTTACTGATAGCTTCAGGAAGCTGCAGATCTGTTCGCCTCTTCAAGGTGGTAAAAAATACTTTCTAGGGGCAATTGGAAATTGTCCAAGACATAATTTTTGTAACAATTATTGCAAACGATTAGTCTCCTTAGAAATAAGTAAAAACCATTTTGATCGTTTTCTATTAACTCTGAAAACTTTCTTATTATATTATAATGACAATTTAACATTATTTTTATCAGACATAAACATTAAATGACTTAATCATCATAGCGTTGTGTTAATTATTTTCACCAGCAGATAACAAACACGTCTTCATAGACAATGCCGTATGCTTTCCGGAGGCACATCAATATAACGGTTTTACAAAACAATAAAACTGATATTATGTGCCGAGCCGAGAGGGAAAACATACAGTATTGCAGGAAATTCTTTCTGGTGAAGACTATGAGACTCGGAATGGCGGCAAACACCGTCCGCCCTTGCTGGGGACACACACAGGCGACACCTAGCGGATGAATAGTGGAAGATCGACTTTGCTATGGCTAAAGGCCAGACCACACCATCGTAAAGCTAAGTACACACTGCTTCTTCATAGACAATGCTGTATGTTTTCCCTCTCGGCACATAATATGGGTTTAGGCCACGTTCGCACGGACGTAATATTATCGCGCGTTGAAGCGATTTTTTGACGCCTTGAAACAGAACTTATGGACTTTCCCTAATCCGTTCACACGCGAGCGATTTTTTTACGCGGCGTTATTTTATCGCACATTGCCCGATTGACGGCGCGACGCGATGGACGCGATGGAAATACAACATACGGGCAGCCCTATTGGCGTTCATACAAGCGTTTTTTTAACGCTACCTACTGTCAGTGGGTAACCATTTTTACGTCATTAGGTTTATTTTCATTTAGGTGATACCTACCTAAATAACCCAAGGACTCATTTGGGAATCTTGTCGCTGTATTTTATTAGGGCCAACAAATAAGCAGTAGTTCATCAAATGAGCTGATTGACATTCTCATATTAATCGAAGAACTTTTGAGGAAATCGTTGAAGCTTGCTGTACAGAGTGTAAAATTTACCAGTAAGATAACTCTCTCTGAATGAAGAGGATGAAACCAGTACTGCCTTCTATTTGCTTATCGTTTCTTAATATACCAAACGGCGATTAACAAGATGTCGTCCGAATTCATGATAGGTACGCCTGCAGTCCGCACCGTGTGAGCACAAAACGTTAAGCGATTTTTTTACGTCTATGCGAACACCGATGGCCGTTGGGGCGGAAAGGTTCTCGAATGGCGACCGCGAACCGGACGACGTTCCGTGGGCAGGCCCCCTACAAGGTGAACCGACGATCTGGTCAAGGTCGCGGGAAGCCGCTGGATGCGGGCAGCGCAGGACCGATCGTTGTGGAGATCCTTGGGGGAGGCCTATGCCCAGCAGTGGGCGTCGTACGGCTGAAATGATGATGATGATGATGATGATGATGCGAACACCTCTGGTTCCTAGGCGTTGACGTTGCGATATCGCCCCGCTAACGCAACGCAACGTGCGAACGTGGATTGTTTTGTAAAGCCGTTATATTATACTGTTTTGCACTACTTTATACTTTTTACTGTTGAACAAAAAAAGTATTCAAAAATGCTGTTTTCATCATGCGTGCGTTGTGTCATAGAGAGTGCCAAGATATTTTTCATATATAATAATATTTTCCATAACCTTAGAACAAAAAAAATTACTGTTACTAGCGCCAAAAACGCCCAAGTCGCGTACAGAGTTATCTGATGCCGGCTCCAAACTATCGTCCAATACTCCAACTGTTCGTCCAACCTTCCACGTGTGGAGAGGTAGTTCGTGAATGTGTGACGATGTTGGAACGTGTTGGGGCTAGACCGGCCCGATGGCGGTAAATCGTACCCAGATCAAAGGAGTTGGCCGACTCGCACAAACAGACCCTCCACACATCAGTGTCGTCACTTCAGGCGATTCAGACGTGTGAAGCGCAGCGTCCCGTTCTTAATGGGCGATTTTCTGAAAGCTCAGTCACTAGATGGCGCTGTCCCACCTATGCAGTTAGTAGGAACAGAACGTTATAAATTTTACTTTGACGCGACTTTTTTACGTAAAACGAAACGTCAGACAGATGTTATTTATTTACCTAAATCTTTAAATTTACCTATTTCGTTTCTGTTCCTCACAGTAGTACTTATTTAATATATTATTAGTTTCCTTTGGGTTGTTAAAAATTAATTAATTAAAATATGTTTCATACCAAAATATACCATAGACATGTACATACTTATTCAACGCCATCTAGTGAAGCAATTCGAAGCTTTTTTTTTTTTAAATGGCTTCTCAGAAAATCGCTCATTACGATACCGTACTCTTGTTTTTGGAGTTATTTGAAGCAGAACCGGTACTATGGAATCCAAAGCATCGCTGCCATAAGGATAAAATAGCATTTAGCATTACACGACACGATGCTTGGTTGGGAATTTCGAAGTCTATCGATAAATGATGTAGGTATCATAGGTATTCAGGTATTAATTTGACAGGTGACAAAATGCACCTATGAAATTAATTCTACCTACCCTACTGTATTGGAATAATAATGAATTACGCACCTTCCTTTCATAGATAATTAACCTTTCGCTATTGAAAATTGAAAATAAAGTACCTATTTAGAAAAAATCGACCCATCTTCAGGTTTTTTAATTTTACGTCGGTTATGAACTTGCAAAAAATTATTATATGCACTGAAAAGGTACAGCGCAGAAGCACCTATCACTTCAACGTCCTCCATAGTGAATGAGGTTGGCCGTAGATTGGACGATGTGTGGAGAGTCTGTTTTGATCGATCTCCAAACTATCGTCCAACACTCCAACTGTGAAGGATGTTGGAGTGTTGGAATGTTGGACGATAGTTTGGAGCCGGCATGACAGGCACTCTAGCTGCTTTCTACCTCTGCTACCTCAGCACTTCATCATTTCAGCCGTACGACGCCCAGCACTTACTGAAAGAGTATTTTCAGTAGGTAATGAATGCTATGTGGCGAGATGGCAGAAGTAGAGCTTTCATAAATTTGTTAAGAAATGAACTTCTCAGGTATTTTAATTTTGACTTCAATTCTGGGGAGGCTTACGAAGTCTTCAAAAATGATAACAAATTGATAAGTTGTGCGATACGCTCTAATAAATATTTGTTTAAAAGGTAAAAAAAATTAAATACTGTTGATTTCTTTAAAATACTGTTTATTTTTCCTTTACTGACCTGAATATACTTTATTTCCTGTGAAAAAGTTGGCAACCCTACCGGAACACTTGTTTATGATTTGATTATATTTTGATTTGATGACATGATCCCTCTAAAAATCCCCTTTCGACTCCTATCCACCAACAATCGGTTACGCTAATGGTCGTTTAAAAATTATTTTGGTACGTATAACGTAGATTATTGATCTGATTTTTCCGATTTCGCTTTTCGAACCGACTATTGGTGAACTCACCAACAGTGACACGAATAACACCAATAACGTGCCTTAACTTTAAACTAACAACTGTTAAAACTTAACTGATTGTTGGCAAACTCGTCTAAAAATCTTATCTCCCCGATTGGAGGGAATTTCCGCAAATCTGGCATCATTATTTTCTGAATAGTGATGTAAAAAATTTTTTGACATTAAACAGATTATATAATAAAATAGTTCAATTCTTCATCGATATTTCAATTACAAAAATCGATTTACCTTTATTATGAATAGATGGCTGGCTGTTATCGCATCATGAACCTCAAAACTCAAAAATGCGACAGCAGCGAGAAGCAAAAGCCGGAGAATAATGACTATCCAATAATCAATATAAAGGGCCCCACAGAATATCGGTCGCCAGAAGACAACGGCCTGTCAGTTGGCTGCCGCACTCTAATAAATAGAGGTCAGTGGCCGCACTCGACCATGATATTCGGTTCAGTGTTGGCAAAATGTTAATCTGATTAACGATTGACGACTAACGATTACAAAGTTAGTCATGACTAACGATTAAAACTAATTAGTCGTAATCATAATTTTGATGATTACGATTAACAATCGTAATCGTTAGTCGTTAATCATGATTACGATTAACATTGACTATCTGCTTCGCGCGGTTTTACCCGTTTCCGTAGGAATATGGGGATCTAATAATCTAGCGGAGTCTAGTGAATTATTTCTTATGTAAGTGGAGGGAAATAAATATATACTTTTATTATTAATTATTTCCCTCCTTGACTATTTTTATGCGAATATACGTATATACTTATGAACTTTTATGCATATATATTTTTACTCTTGTAGACTTATTCAATTTCACAGATGTACTTACTTATGTACTTGTGTGCTTATAAAGTTATTTTTTATATACTTACTTATGTACTTTTGTACTTATAAAGGTACATATTTTCTTATGTACTTATATAGGTACTTATTAATTAATTAAATTAAATTTATACCCTGAACCAGGAACGGCCGAGAGTTGGGCCCTTCACCCAAGGTGGTAGGAAAATAGGCCACCCCCAGAGACCCTGAACCACCCCTCCAGCCCCCCCTCCCAAACGCTTTCCCGAGAAATCCCACTAGCACCCCTCCCAAACGTCTCCGCGCGAAACACCCCTAGCCCCCCTATCCCTAACGCCTCCCCGCGAAACCCCCTAGCCCCCCTCCAGCCCCCCTAAGGCTCCCTCCTAAACGCCTCACCGCGAAACCCCCTTCCAAACAACTCCCCACAAAACACTACTAGCCCCCCTCCCCAACACCTTCCCACGAAACCCCCCTAGCCTTCTCCCGGTCCCCTACTCCAAAACGCCTTCCCGCGAACCTTTCCCCCTCCCCCCTTGATTTTTGTTACCTTACCCTCCCGGAGCCTAACTCCGCCAATATTGGCCGTAGAGAACCGAGATTGCGCTCAAACGAATCGGCGCCAAAAATCCAGTCGGTTGGCTTCAAGAGATTGTACAAATTCAATCCACGAAGGGAGTTATTAACAAGAATACACATCTGATACGCAATGTTAAAAATTTTAAAAATCCACGATGGCGGCAAAGTTTAACAACCAACTATACCACTGGGGGCAATTTGCCCCAACACATGTCCTGGGGGCAACTGGAGTTCTAAGTCTTATTTAAAAGACTCGAGTCTTCAAAAAGAGCTCAAATCTTATTAAATAAGACTCCAAGACTCGAGTTTCTTACAACACTACTTATGCTTAAGTATATACTTATTTACTAACTTAATAATCATATATTTTTTTGTAAAATATAAAAAGTGCATTAATCGGTTGCGATAATTAGTCATGATTACGATTAACGATTAAAAACTAACATAATTAGTCGCGATTACGATTAATATTTTAGTCATGACTAATTCAATCACGATTAAACCAATAAAACTAACTAATCGATTGAAAAAGTAATCGACTATTGCCAACACTGATTCGGTTTTGGTAGAAATGTATTTGTTTCTGTCACCAAACTGAGCATGCCAATCATGAAGTTTGACTTAATACTCTGAGGTATTAAGTCGAGCTTCATGACCATAGCGAACACGGAAAAAAATCTGATAACGAGTATAACACAGCGACTTTCCGAGGAATAAGCCTTTGACTCAATATGAATAATACATCTATGCAATATGCCATACAATTGGTACATTCGAGTAGAAAAGTTTTAAATTCTTTTTAGTGCCACAAACTTTTAAGTAGATCCGATCCGGTGGCCAAAACCGTTTTAGACTTTATAGACTAAACAATTCAAAGATGTTATATCTTTGAAACGATTGATCAGACAATGCTTGATAAGATTAACTAGTCGTCAAGCAAGCATATCTAAAAATTATGAAAAAGGCATGTCAAGCAGAAAAATATTATACTTCATGTTTACCGGGCTTGTCAAGCATTGCATTGCATCATTGGGGCAAAATTTCGGTATCGTTATGCGTATCGCAGCTCAGCATTATTATGGTGCAAATAATGCAATGCAAGCAAAGTAATATTAACGTAATAAAGACCGTACGAGCCAAAAAAACGTTGGCCATTTGTTTCCACATGCTATAGAGAAAGGTTAACATATGGAGTGTAGGATACAAGCATGATAGAAGTGGGTAAACCACATCATCCATCATAGCCTGATTACACCTGCCGAGTAGAGTGGCGAGACAAGTGCTCTCGGCTCGGCCGAATACTAGGTACATGTAAACACAGTACTCGGCCGAGCTCGGTACAACATTGACTCGGTCCCGTCTGATACTTTTGATTGGGTAATCGATACTTAGATTATTTTGGCCCCAAAAATAATCTACAATACAATTAATCGATTCGGAATGAACACTGGCTATACACTAGCTAGTGATGTGTCGGTTCGATTATTTTGATAAATAATCGAGTATGGAGTGAATCCATTTTTTTTTATTTGCAATTAGCTTAGTTCATCATTAAAAGGTTTAAGTACCTATCGTAATTTTTGAGTTTCATCATCATTACTTCACCCGTAAATAAAAAATAATAGAGCGATAAAAATTTAATAACGGAATAACCACTTTCTATGCTAAGTATGCTAAGGCCTCATTTCCACCTGCAAGTAAGTCTTCTGCGATACATGTCCGACAGTCTGTGGGATAGCAACTTGCAAGTGTAAACATACTTAAGTGTAAACATACTTGCAAGTTGCTATCTGACAGACTGTCGGACATTTATCGCAGAAGACTTACTTGCAGGTGGAAATGAGGCCTTACACGTGAGTCCCGTCAGATACTTTTGATTGGGTAATCGATACTTAGATAATTTAGGCCCCAAAAATAATCTACAATACAATTAATCGATTCGGAACGAACACTGGCTATACACTAGCTAGTGATGTGTCGGTTCGATTATTTTGATAAATAATCGATTATGGAGTGAATCCATGTTTTTTTATTTGCAATTAGCTTAGTTCATCATTAAAAGGTTTAAGTACCTATCGTAATTTTTGAGTTTCATCATCATCATTTCACCCGTAAATAAAAAATAATAGAGCGGTAAAAATTTAATAACGGAATAAGAAATATTCCGATCTGTCCCCCTCCTCTGTCCCCATGGGGTGACAGAACGGACAAAAAAGTTTGATCTGTCCCCCTGTTACCGATGAGGGGACAGTTCGAACTTTTGTCACCTCGTTAATGTTTTATCTGTCCCCCTATCGGTATTAGGGGGACAGATCAAACTTTTTTATTCCTGTTTGTCCCCCATAGAATTAAATATTTAAAATAATTATTATTTATATTTTATTATTTTTATTTATGTTTTTAAAAGTAATGCAACCTTCTATTAACTAAAAGACAAAATGGTTTCGGTTTATAATCACCTTTATTTATATAAGTTATAAACATTTCTTTTATTTCTCTAATAATTATCAGTTTCAAATATTTACTTTTAGCTTATTAGTCGAGGTTTCATTTTGTAGTAACTAGGTAAGAAGTCAAATTAGAAGACTGATTTTTAATACAATGTCTACCTACTGTGATTTATATTTATAGCAAGGTTTTATGTTGATTGATAGATTAATATTCGTGGTGTTATAATAGGTTTAAATATGGATATTTGTATCTTAATGAGACGGATTGTGTAATATGTACCTTTCGTGATTTATGAGACTGATAATTATTAGAGAAATAAAAGAAATATTTATAACTCTTAGAATAATAACACCTAGAAGCCGCGTCTGAACCAAAAAATACAAGCGTAAACGCGTGCCATCTTCATTATCCTTGTGTGCGTAAGCTGTATGTTTCTACGCTCATCTAACGCACACAAAATATGGCTTCAGTGTAACCATCATCGGGCGCTTACCCACGAAAAATGGGAAAACGTGCTGCTTTGTTATGCGATGATTTGTCATGTGTTTGTTATGATGATACATAAAGATGAATATGATTATACTAATAAGAATATTACCTACGTGTTTTTAAAATAACAGCAAAATAACCATTAGTCTTATGATGAGTGCCACCGTTCAATGCGTAATGCCTGTATGATAAATTCACATTAAGACGCATCTTTTGTGAGATACATTTTCGCGAAACATTTACACAAAACGTTAACAAACCATAAAAATCATAGACAAAATGGTGGGACAAAATAGTAATAATGGTGAGATTTAGCAAAATAGATAATTATGAAAATGTACTTATACCGTTTTTTTTATTGTAAAATTATGACGGCTGACATCCCTCGCCTATTCAAAGACAATAATTTTCGTATACCTATTATGTTTCAACTAAAACCAAGTATGATGCAAGTAATAGGATATTTGAATTACGATTAGACGGATGTTTGAAATTTTATTTGATGCAGTAAAGTATCCCTAATAGAGTATTGAATGGCCAGAATCACTAGATAAATAACGAATAAAATAAATGCTAAATTATTTTCATAGAACTTATAACTAATGATCGGATAATCGGATGCATATTTACCTAAAGTTTAGGTGTTAGCTGTTATGGAACTCACTTTGGTATCGAATTTTTTAAAATAAATAGCTCATGCTAAAGACATCGTTTCCACACCATGTTACAGACTAATTTTGCATTCGCGAATTTTCTGAAATCCCGGGATTTATATTAAACAAAAACGTGTTTTAAGAAGCCGCTTCTATAATTTCCTAACTAAATATTATAACTATAGGTAAATATGCATCCGATTATCCGATCTATACTTATAACACAAACATTTAGTAGCAAATAAAACCAACCAACTTAAAACATCACTGTGTGCAATTTTTTTCCAACAACTAGCAACACTGTATAGTGATATATTATATGTTTCAAATTATTTGTTTTTTATAGGAAAAACAAATAATGAATCCTGCTGGAGTAAAGGTTCTCTAGCAGTAGTATTTGTTTTTTGTCGATTTACCTACAGAAAATGTAGAAAATGTGAGTACCTACACTACATACCACTACTTTTCTACTTTCACTATTTTTCTGTTTTCCTGAGTTGCTAGAACACTTATTTCTAGTGCAAACAGTCATTTTGAATTATTTTTCGTGAGCTGTGTTCGACATAACGTGACTTTGAGCACTGACAGCGCGCGGATCGAACTGAGCCAGATATAGCTTAGTTTTAGTTGCGCGTTTTTCGTGCTTGCAATGGGTTTCGAGGTGTTATTATTCTAAGTTATAACTTATATAAATAAAGGCGATTATAAACCGAAACCATTTTGTCCTTTAACCACTCAATGGTTCCTTGCCTCCCGGAGGCAAGTATTTTTACCCACCCCAATGGTTCCTTGCCTCCTGGAGGCAAGCTGACAGCTAATTAAAATACTTTAATTAATTATGTCAAATCACTCTTTGTTCCTATCCAACTTATACCAATCTTAATCTAGACACCTTATTTTAATCGTAGAACAAGAAATTAGTCCAATTTAATAAAAATTTGGGGGATTATATTCAATTGAAGTTCGCCGACTTGCTTGCCTCCAGGAGGCAAGGAACCATTGCGTGATTTAGGCAATGTTAGCTAAGTATGGAAAAATAAAATATAAAAATATAATTAAATATATTGTACTAAATATGTTGTAATACATTAATATATACTTGTTATGCCCTCAATACCCATAAAAAGTATATATTTAAAATTTATCTACTTACAAAAAAGAAGTCGATACGAAATCGATCCATACTTTTGTAGCCCGTAAGGGTGATTCTTTACTTACATTTTTATATCTTTAATTAAACAATATTTTTCTAAAAGAGAGTTATCTTTTTTTTACTTTTATCTAATAACAACATTGTAAACTATTATTTAAACACAAATTGGTCTGTAATAATTGTTTATTTATTAGTATTTATTGCATGTTTTAAAAATAAATCGGTAAAACATTTCCTTTTCTGCAACTTCAACTCGCTGTTTCTAATTAAATCGTAATAAAAATCCATCTACAAATCATACAATCTTATTGCAAATTTAACTAGCATTATAAATCAATAATTTGTTTTTATTAAATCCTTCTAGTTTTTGAGTATAACTTAATTTAAAGCCGAGCGAGCGAAGCGGAGCGGAGCGGAGCTGTGCTGAGGAACCATTGCCCCGTAAGCATATTTAAGCGTGCGTAACCATTGAGTGGTTATTTGATAAAAGGTTGCATTACTTTTAAGAACATAAATAAAAATAATAAAACATATAATAATAATTTTATAAATTTAATTCTATGGGGGACAAACAGGAATAAAAAAGTTTGATCTGTCCCCCTAATACCGATAGGGGGACAGATAAAACATTAAGGAGGTGAGTAAAGTTCGAACTGTCCCCTCATTGGTAACAGGGGGACAGATCAAACTTTTTTGTCCGTTCTGTCACCCCATGGGGACAGAGCAGGGGGACAGATCGGAATATTTCCGGAATAACCACTTTCTATGCTAAGTATGCTAAGGCCCCATTTCCACCTTCAAGTAAGTCTTCTGCGATACATGTCCGACAGTCTGTGGGATAGCAACTTGCAAGTGTAAACATACTTAAGTGTAAACATACTTGCAAGTTGCTATCTGATGCCCCCAGTATAGTCCGTTCGGTTAGATAGTGTCGGTACACCCGCACGGCATTGTGGCAGAGCGACACTATCTAAGCGAATGGACTATACACGATGGCCGATCATGGTCGGCGACCATGACCAATACATCGTACATTGACACTTTTGAACGAACAAGTTTAAAAAGGTTCTTTCAAAAGTGTCAATGTACGATGTATTGGTCATGGCCGCCGACCATGATCGGCCATCGTGTACTGGGGGCTTTAACAGACTGTCGGGCATTTATCGCAGAAGACTTACTTGCAGGTGGAAATGAGGCCTTACACGTTAAAATCGCGTTCAAATTGGCATCACGTAGAGTAGCCCCTTGTTAGATTTTTTTTAATTAGATGGGTTTATTTAAATGTAAGTAAGAAAACCGGCCAAATGCTAGTCGGACTCGCGTATGAAGGGTTCCGTACCATAAAAAAATCACGTTGTGTGGGAGCCCCCCTTAAATATTTTTATATTATTTATTTGCCGCACGTATTGGTTTGATTCCATGTATAGAGACCTTATCCTTATAGTTTCGGAATAAAGCGCTTAGGCCTGTATTCCCGTTGAATTTGTTGTTTAATTTTCATTATTTTAGTTTTTCTTTTATTTCGATTGAAGCAATAAAATAGAGGGCCTAGAGAAGTGGCTTGTTTGTTGAATAATTATGACGTTCGGTTTTCCATAAGAAAATTAATTAAATAATGCACAAATAAGGACCATGTCCCAGCGTGTGTCAGATAATGCCACAAGATGATAATTACATACTAATCTGTGATAGATTATTTTTAAATACAAAAACTTTTCTACTCGAATGTACCAATTGTATGGCATATTGAATCAAAGGCTTATTTCTCGGAAAGTCGCTGTGTTATACTCGTTATCAGATTTTTTTCCGTGTTCGCTATGGTAGAACTAAATATTGGCATGCTCAGTTTGGTGACAGGTGCCCTGGATCATGCTGTACTGGGTGGGGCGCTGCTGGAACGATGCCTAAGCCTAAATGTATGAACAAAATCTAAACCTAGGATTTCTCTGGAATAGTTAATGCTGCGAGAGTGGTTTATTTTTTTCCCTTTATAGGAAGATAAGAGAATGCGCAAATGCTATTTAATACATCAATTAAAGGCGTTAGAGCAAAAACATTTTTTTTTTGAGGTTATAATTTTTCGATGCCTATAAAATCCTTATTCCACGATGAAATGTAGAAATTCAATTTTTGCCGTGCCCTATGATGAAGGAACTAAATATACAGGCACACTGTTTTCATTAAAAAAATCGAATTGCTGAGATTCGGCCGTGGCGCTGCTGGGACGACGTCGTCCCAGCAGCGCCCCAAGTGACCTACGATTACTCCTGAATCTGTCGACATTCACAGGTGGATGTTAGCTTATGTGAAATGGAAAAAAAGGCAAAAATCTGTGTCTAATTAGATTTATTACAGCTTTTGTAATTAATGAGAAATAGCGGGGCGCTGCCAGGACGACGTCGTTCCAGCAGCGCCACAGAAATCCCCGTATATCCTCGGATCCAGTGGAGGGAAAAAATCAATCGTATTTTTTCCCGACTGGTAAAAAATTGGCCTGCATGGTGTATTTTTTTCAAGCAAATCGGAGACCGTGGCGCTGCTGGAACGCTGGACACTAAAAAAAAAGAAAAGTGGCAAAAATGTCAGTGATTGCATACTCTTTGACATACCTTCTCTTTGGTAGCGGCTAAGAAATGACAGTTGTGTGAAGTATGACAGTTTAACGGTTTTCTATACAAAATTACCATTTTTATTTTATAATTTTCCTGGATAAAAAGTAGCCTATGTTACTCTCCAGCTCTCAAATTATCTCCATACCAAAAATCTCGTCGATCCGTTGCTCCGTTTTGACGTGAAAGACGGACAAACAAACAAACAAACACACTTTCACAATTATAATATTATTATCCTTCCTGGATAAAAAGTAGCCTATGTTACTCTCCAGCTCTCAAATTATCTCCATACCAAAAATCTCGTCGATCCGTTGCTCCGTTTTGACGTGAAAGACGGACAAACAAACAAACAAACAAATAAACAAACAAACAAACACACTTTCACAATTATAATATTAGTATGGATATTCCGTGGCAGTAGTTCCTTCAAAGGGTTCTTTCCCATCTGCCAGTATGTACAAGACGTATCAATAGGTTAAAAATTCAAACAAGGGTTCATTAAAAAAAGAACAGTACAGTTTATCATAGAATTTTATTTCAATTATCTTAACTACATATGATTAGTAGTAAAACTAATAATCATTGCGCAAAATGTAACAACAGAATAGTATATCTATTATCTACACATCCAGAATACTTCCGACAAACTGAAAAGATGACTACCCAATGATCATCACTTTAACTGATTAGGTATTGCGTACTTAAAATAACGTTAATTTATATCACACAAGCGCCCAAGCGGCAAAAATAAACCTGTTTCATTTATACAAGTGCTACATTAAAAAAAGTATTTTTTATTACAAACGATTTAGTTTCTTACCAAGTCAAAATATTCATAATTACTACAAATACATACCTAAGTAGTTACTTTACTTTAAAAGGTACCTACTATGGAAAATGTTTCTTTGCAATCTGCGGCACATTCGGCTAAACATAACATTAAAATCTTTCTTTGATAGAATTGAATTAACCTCTAACATGTGAGATACTTAGCTCAAAATCAAACATGTTGCAAGTTATTTAATTTTTTTTTGCATTCACAATGCAATTTTTATGATAGAAAAATGGAAAATGAAGTAAGTACCTATTTAGAAAATTTCGATTTTTTCTAAATACTTCATTTTTCATTTTTCTAAATTTTCTATCATAAAAATTGCATTGTGAATGCAAAAAAGTAAAAATTTAAATAACTTGCCATAGTAATTTCTTCTTCAGCGATTGTCAAATATCTGGAAAGGTATTTCTTTCGCGTGTGGGGGTAGTAATATCTTCACATTGATGAAATTAACGCTGGCTATACAGCGCGTAAGAAGTATTTGATAAATTCGACGCATCTCGTAACGATTCCGTAGCTCAGTGGTTAGAGCAGTCGCCCGGATAGCGAAAGGTCGAGGGTTCGAGTCCCATCGGAGCTGAGGGCCTACTCTGAAACGCAAAACCCGAAACTTCGTTATACCCGTCCCTCGCACGCTCGAGTCATGACAGAATCGAGTGAAAAGGGATGGGGCTAACCGAAGTTTCGGATGTGCGTTTCAGAGTACTGTCCCTGGTTGTGAGACGGGTCGATTTTTTCTAAATACTTCATTTTCCATTTTTCTATGTTGCAAGTTCTTATACAAGGTGTTCCTTTTTATATCCTTTAACGCGCTGGTTATTTTCTGTCATCAAAAAGTCCAGGGAGCATTTAGTCGAAGTAAGAGTTTTTTTTGCTTGCATAATCGTAACAAAAAATGATGGTAACACTGTTTACAATAATAATGTGCAATTTATTTTCGTTGGCCGACACGTTTACTTTTTGGTCCAATTTGACTGATCTCCTTTGCATAGTAAATATAGATTTGTATGGGGCAGCCAAAAAAACTCATATTTCGACCTTGTTCCTTGCACTTTTTTATTTCTTTTTGATGGGAGAATTATAACCCTAGAGTTATAACTTATAATTCTAGGGTTTTAATTCTCTCATTTCTTGATATCTTAAAAGGAACACCTTGTATACAACTCTCAGTATATACATAATACAGTTTGTTTTTAAAGATAATATTGAGATATTATGTTGTTTATTCTGCATTCTACAAAAAAACTATGGTAATAATTATGCAGATATTTACGACTAAGTACAACAAATTGTGAGTCATATACATTTGACACATTTTTTAAATAGTTTTTCTCGTTAAAGCGTGTAGATTTTTACAACTATCTCATTTACTAAAGTTTATTTACAGTTTGGCTCACCCCATACTAATATTTTGAGAAAACAATCATGCATGCATTAAACATGCTTTTTCTATGTGAATGTTACTACGTAACATAAGATCTGCAAAATATACAAGGTGTTAATGAGTAAGCGCAAAACCTCTTAGGTGGCGATTTTGCTCATGAATATGAACAAGTTTTACTATGGGGCCAACTCGGAAACTCAACAAAAAAAATATCAGCTGTTTCATACAAATTGCCAATACCTACTCGACGAGAATGTATGGAATAGCAGATTTTTTCGAGTTGCAGAGTTGGCCCTATAGTAAAAAATGTTATATTCATGAGCACAATCACCACCTTGGAGGTTTTGCGCTAATTCATTAACATGTTTATTATATTCCATTCAACTATTCTTTTTTACACATTTTGTAATAAAAGAGATCATTATTATAGTGATTTAGAAGCTTACAACGAGCAGGATATTAGTCACCACAAGTAAGCCAGAATGGTGTCTTAGTCAATTATTTATAACATTTATAACAGTTACAGTAATAATTGAATAAATCTTATACCGATAAAGCTGGCGAAACATTGATATTTATAAGTAAACTTTTACATACACAATGCATTTATATTTTATGCATATATTTAGCTGGTTTTTTTATATTGTATGGGCTTGCTCTTGGCTTCATACTGAACATTAGGGTTGAGAAGAAGCCTAAGATGGGGCGCGCTTACCCAGAAGCAGCCTATTCACTCTAGCTTTAAAAATAACAGGGTTGTAGTCATTCGGGAAGACAGACGCAGGCAGGGTATTCCATTCCTTGGCGTTGCGCATCACAAAGGAAAAAGAAAAGCGCTTGGTACGCATCCGCGGGATGTTAACCAAGTAAGGATGATAGCCTGCTGTGCGCCTAGATTCTCGGTGGTAGAACGGGGATGGCGGAATGAGCTCATGCAGCTCAGAAGCACACTCTCCGAAGTACAGCCTGTAAAATACCGACAAGCAAGCCACTTTACGTCGATGGGTAAGACTATGGAGCTTGGTTTTTACTAGCCCATCGTCTCCAATTAGTATTCTGGCCCTGCGTTCCACTGAGTCAAGTGCAGCTAACTGGTACTTAGCCGAACCATCCCAGAGGTGAGAGCAATACTCCATGCATGACTTCAACTCTGCTGAAGATGGCATTAGCTTCTCTTGACTCTCAACCACAAAATTAATAAATATATCATTAATTAGATGCGTGTTTCAGACACTTTACGACACACATGAGATAGACACTCATTTCGCATCATCTCATCCAATAAGCAGCATATTTTCAATTGATTTTATGCGAAAACTCGTAATCTTGCAATATGTCATTTCATTAGGCGTTAGGAATTAGGTACCTTGTCAAATTGTGGTTAAAAATTATAATAATCTCAATATTTTCTCAAATTTCTTGATTTTCCGAATGGCAACCAATGTCTTCAACCTCTTATCAGAATAGTACACTAGAATAAAAAAAAGGTACTTTTGAATGGTGATTTAACTATGAGTATATGCTTCGTTAACAGAGCCAGTCTGGGTGTGAATGATGTTACTAAGTATAACAAACAAACAGATTCTGTTCTTTCATTAGTATAGATAGAGCCACTTCTGAGAGACTAAAGTTGCGTACAATATGGAACTACTATTTGTATGTTTTCTAGCATATGGTGCAATGCTAGCAATGTGTTGTGTACACCACAATGCCACTATTAAAACGATTCTTCTTTAACATAGAGTAGCAGTCCGTCACTAAGATATCTCCTCATTAGTATAAAGTCATTTCAAAACGGCAGTCTTGAAGTTATGTCACTATGCTGACACTATTTGCACGATTGTTTTTCTTCAACGCAGTAAATCTGAAGTTGTATGAAGCCACTATTTGCACGTTCTTCTTTCTCAGCGCAGTAACAGCTAGTACTTTCCATTTTCATCAATGCAGTAAATCTGAAGTTGTTCTGTAGAGTATGAAGCCACTATTTGCACATTCTTCTTTCTCAGCGCAGTAACAGCTAGTGATCACGCACAATTGTGATGACCACATCTACTGTGTTCCACAGTTTATTGAAACGAAGGTTTCTCATGCAAAATTAAGTAAATTAAAACTAGTCCTACCTTACTAGAAAATAGTGTCCGTAATCCAGGGGGGCTGAACGTTGTCTCGCCGGCGCGCGCCGGGCAAAACGATCTCCACACAACCCCCGATGGGATACTCTTACAGCTAACACTCTTATACTACACAATGCCCTAATAGGCAGCTAAAACTTTCCCGGCGCTTTTCAAAGCGAACACACACGGGTTACAAGTCCGTACCCCGACCGGAGCCCTAGTAGGTGCAAAACGAAATCTCGGTCCCAATATGGGTAGGTAACGTGCGCGGCACGTCGCTACAGAAACACACGAACTTGTCTCACGGCTGCTTACGGCCAACTGGTCTGCACGCGGCCCGAGCGCATTGCGTGTCGCCCGTGACCTTGACAATGACAACGCACCGCTCGCAGCGCGGCGCGAACATCCCCCCGTCCCGGACAGTAGCAAACTGTCCGCCAACTCAATCTAAGGGCAGGCGAGAGAGGGTAGCGATCGCTCGCTTCAAAACAGAGTCCCCCACCAGGACCTCGGCAAACCTGGGCACACCATCCGACCCCGGATGAAGCTGAACAATGCGTCCTAAACGCCAGCGGAGGGGCGGCAGGTTTGGATCCTTTACCAACACGAGGTCTCCGGTCTTGGGTGGGGTCGTCCTATCCGACCACTTAACGCGTTGCTGCAAAATGTGCAAATACTCCAGATGCCAACGGCGCCAAAAACTCTGCGTAAGCTGCTGGAGCAATTCAAATCGCGAGAGCCGTCCGGAGGGCACTTCGGAATAAGGATATTCCGGCAAGGCGTTAAGCGGTCTGCCAATCAAAAAATGGCCCGGCGTAAGGGCCTCTAAATCATTCGCGTCCGAAGACAACGGACACAACGGACGCGAGTTGAGGACCGCCTCAACCTTACAAAATACGGTCGCGAGTTCCTCAAACGTGAGGACCGTCTCCCCAATAACGCGACGAAGGTGAGTTTTAGCGGCCTTTACAGTTGCTTCAAAAATCCCTCCCCAGTGGGGGCAGGATGGCGGGGAGTACTGCCATCGTACCCCTCTGCGAGAGAGTGTGGATCCGATCACAAAATTATTCCTATCCAAAAATTCACAAACTTCCTTTAAATACCTATCGGTGCCCTTGAAATTGGTTCCACAATCGGACCTTATTAACGACGGCATTCCGCGGCGAGACACAAAACGATTCAACGTGGCTACAAAGGCTTCTGTGGTGAGGGCACTAACCACCTCCAGGTGGACCGCTTTAGTGGCCAAACAAACAAATACACACAAGTAAGCCTTTTCCGTTCTAGCATTACGAAGCCGCGATGTCTTAACGGTAAATGGCCCCGCAAAATCCGTTCCAACTCCTGAGAAGGGCATCGATTCGTTCACTCGATCGGCAGGCAAATCACCCATCTGGGGCTGCATCGTATCGGCGCGCAAACGATAACACGGGAGACAACGAAAAATAACGGATCGGATTATTCTCCGCGCTGACAAAATCCAGAACTCTCGTTGGAGGAGCGCGGTCAAAGCATTACAACCGGCATGAGCATTCTTTACATGTCGGTCTGTAATCAACAGTCTAACTAACGGTCCATCCTTGGGGAGCAACAAAGGGTGGCGTGATCCGTACGGCAGGTTGGCATGTCTGAGCCTACCTCCGACACGCAGCAATCCGGTACTGTCCAAGAAAGGATTCAACCGCACCAAGGGTCCCTTCAACTTGGGCTTACTTGAGCGCAGGGCTTTCAGCTCCGGTTCAAACTCTCGCTGTTGCGTCACTCGCAACCAATGCAAAAGAGCGTCTTGCCGCTCTTGTGGGGCGAGGACCGGAGACAACAGTTTCTCCTGAGGCTGGCGACAATTTCGCACAAAGCGCCTCATCCAAGCAGTCACGCCGAGCAACTTATCAAGAGAACTGTAGCGGTCTAACAAAAACTCCATCTGCGGAGCCGCCACCGTCTCCACGGCGTGAACACGCATGCCTAGGTCTGGGACTCTGGCCACAGCCGGGGTGGCAGGCCATGAGCGCTCAGGCCGTAACAACCATGATGGACTCCACCATAGGTGGTGGTCCACTAACTCAGGCGCCTCGCAGCCGCGGGAGGCACAATCTGCGGGGTTCAATTCGCCCGGTACGTGGCGCCAAATCAACGGGGCCTTTGAAGTCTGAATTTGTGAGACCCGGTTGGCCACAAAAACCTCAAGGGTGTGGACTGAACTCTTCAGCCAACAAAGGACGACCTGGCTGTCAGACCACGCAAATATCGACTCCAAGTCGACACCGTTTCCCAAGGTGTCGGCAACATGATTGAGTAGCCGTACTAAGAGAGTGGCGCCGGACAACTCCAACTTCGGAATGGTTAGCCTAGTCCGAAGGGGGGCGACCTTACTCTTGGCCATAACTAAGTGTACGGCGACAACGCCTGCTGCATCCACCGTTCGGATGTAAACGGCTGCCGCGTATCCGCTTTCGGACGCGTCACAAAAGCCGTGCAGGGATGCTTTAAACTTTCCCGAAGGCAGCATTTGCCTCGGTATACAAACCCGATTGACGTCGGGTAGGGATGACACGAACCTCACCCACTCTCGTAGGAGGCTACCAGAGAGGGGCTCATCCCATGACAATTCCGCAGCCCAGAGCTCCTGTAGGAAGCACTTCATCGAAAACACTACAGGGCTGAGCCAACCGTTCGGATCAAAGGTACGGGCTACAGTAGACAGCACCGTGCGTTTAGTCCAGACCTTTGGGTCTGGCAGTTCCAATCTATATGTGAACAAATCCGGGACTGGTCGATACTGGACTCCCAAAACAGACAGCATGTCTGGAGTCTCCGGATTTTCAAAGAGGAGCGGCTCTTGCTGGTGGTCCTTAGGCAAATCTGCCAATAGGTCCGGTGAGTTAGACAGCCACTTCCGCAACTCATAGCCACCAGCCCTCAAGAGCGCAATCAGCTCATCACGTAAGACGAGAGCCTCATCTAAGCTCGAGGCCCCCGTGCAGATGTCGTCGACAAATAAGGCCCCCCCCTCAATAAGAGCAGATGCCCGGGGATAGCGTAGCCGTTCGCGCTCTGCGAGCTCCAAAAGCGAACGGATCGCCACAAAGGGGCTCGACCGCAAACCATAAGTGTTGGTGTTCAGCTCGTAAGCCAACATCGGATCCTGGGGATCCTCACGCCAAAGGATGAGCTGGTATCGTCTATCCTCCGGGTGAATCACGGTCTGTCTGAACATCATGCGGATATCGGCCACAAAGACGACAGCGTGCCGGCGGAAGTTGGTCAAAACATCACAGACATCGTGATGCAACTTCGGCCCCGCATGCAGACACTGATTCAACGACACTCCGGTTGACGTGGGCGCTGAACCATCAAAGACCACGCGGATCTTCCCATTGGAAGTCTTCAAAACAGCGTGGTGTGGCAGGAAGTAATGTTCCACATTACGCCAGTCCAACTGCGAGATGGACATGTGCCCAAGGTCCAAATACTCCCGCATGAAGTCTATGTACTTCTCCTTGAATGCGGGATCCCTGGCCATCCTACGCTCCATGGACAACAATCTCTTCTCGGCCATCGGTCGGGAGCTCCCTAAAGGAGGGCGAACCGCCAAGAAGGGCAAGCGGGTAATCAAACGACCCGAGAGGAGGCGCCCAGTGTTGTTCTGGTAGAACAATTCGCACTCCTCGGCTAACGGATCCAACCGCTTGGCAGTGGGAGGTTCCTCCACCTCCCAAAACTTTTGGAGAACGTCGGACAAAGTAGAACCGACAATGGTCTGGCGGTCTACCGACGGGGTCTCTGGTGTCTGTGGTACCTTTCCCATCACCACATGACCCAGCGACGAGGACAAGGCGACAAGATCGGCTGTCTGCAAAACTCGCTTGCTTCCACACAGTACACGACCGAGGACATCCGCACCAATCAACAAGTGTATTGGGCCCGGTCGGTGGAAGGAAGGATCAGCCAAAGCCAGTCCAGACGTCAGCTCAATCGTGGATGGCGGCACTCGCACTTGCGGGAGTGGTCCAACCACCTTATCAAAAACTATCGCCGAAGCACCGATCTTCGGCCTTGGCGTGAAGTGGGGGGAGAAGGAGAACTCAACTCGACCAATCGGATCAGGGATCCGCGAGTCTCCCACCCCCCGTACCGCTTCGTGATGCGGCACAAGCAAAAGACCCAGCTGTCGGACAAGCCACCTGGACATTATGCACCCCTGGGCACCTGAGTCCAAAAGGGCACGCACCGTGACAACATTGCCCTTAGGTCCCCAAACATTCACGGAGGCTGTTGGCAACAGCACAAGCTCCGGAGGGGTGGTTGGGTCCGACAGGGGCGCCATTAAAAATTTTGGGGGGGTACTTGTCCCCCTCGCGCCTGAGTCGGCGCGCCAAATGTGGGACGCTCGTACCGGGCGAGCGGGTCCCAATCGGGTACATACTGGCCCCGACCAACAGCACTCCTAGGTGCAGGGTAATACCCGTGTGGGGCGTGCCTCGGTACATAGTACCCCAATCGAGGCCTCTCCATTAGGGGGGGGGAGTAGCAAATAGGGCCCGTGCCCATCGCCACCGTGGCGTACTCTTGTGGTACCCCCCTACCCCCGCCCGTGGCGGGGGCGTCTCTCCTATAGTTCCCCCTCTCCGGGGGGGACTGAACGGGGGGGCTAAGCCCCGCCGAATCTCTAGGGGACCGGTTCCGGGCTGCCGGGCCCCCGCCCGTGCGCGAGGAATTCGAACCCCGGTCGCTCCCGGCGTCCTTGCGGTCCAAACAAAGGAGGGGGTGATGCCTCCCTCCGCAAAGACGACAATCCTCGGTCTGGGGACACGCCGACTGCATGTGTCCCCCCAAACACCTATAGCACCATTGGCGCTGTTTCGCAACGGCCCTCCGTCCCTCTGGGCGGAGGCCTCTAAATTTGGCACATTCGTGCACCACATGCCTATCTCCCCTGCAATACCTGCACCGCTCACTCGGTGCGGGGGGAGGGGACTGCTGGAAGGCAGCATAGCGATTGGTCGGGCGACGGGGCTGTTCCCTCGCCGCCACCATACGACCAACACCTGGAACCGGGGCGGGCTCCAGGTGGTCCGTCACCCTACATTCGTCCTCCAAAAAACGAAGGAGGTCCGCGAAGGGCGGGAGATACGAGGCGCTGTCGCCTCCGTACCTCTGCTCGAAGCGCCCCTTCATTTCAGCGGGCAATTTGGCGAGGACTATGTGCAGCAGTACAAAGGACCACTGATCCACCGGCAGGTCCAATCGCCTTAGGGAGTTGACCGCTGACAGTAGCGGGTTCAGCAACTCCCTCCGTAGCAGGTGTACCCGCGTGATTCGCGGGAGGGCCAAAATCGTGGCCACGTGGGTGTCCGCCAGTAACCGGACATTCTGGTACCTGCTAACCAGAAGCTGGCGAGCCACCTGGTAGTTGTCGTCGCTGATGAGCAGGTGCTGGATTACCGAGCTGGCCTCTCCTCGCAGGGAGGAGCGCAAATAGGCCAACTTCTCACTAGGGGATAAGTCCCGTCGTGAATCCACCAAACTGTCAAACAAATTAATGAAGCCCATCCAGGCTGACAGATCCCCATTAAAAGTGGGAATCTCCAATGTAGGCAATCGGCCTAGCAACGCCGTCGGGGTAGGTTTGACCTCCCCGCTCAAAACCGGCTCCCCCTTCCGAACAGCCAGGGCCCTCTCAGCCGCCTCCGTGAACTGGTCAGCCAGCTCATAGGCCTGGGCTACATCCTGCTCCAGCTGTTCCGACACGGCATCATCAGCTGGGGGGTTTTCCAAATAATGCGCGCGACACTCCATGGCGTGGCGCTCCAGGTCTTGCAGCCGAGCTGCCAGCCCGCCATACCGAGCTAGCAACGCGCCTACCCGGTCGGCTCGGTCTATTAATGTGACCGCACAAGCAAGCCAACGCAAAGCTCCTTGGATGCCAGCCCTGGATACGGCGGTCGGATTCGTAGGAGCCATTTATAAGCCGTTTAATAAACAAAGCAAACAAAGAAATATAAAAGTGGTAAACATCAACAAAAAAAAACAATAGAAATAGGTCGCGTCACGATAATATAAAACACAATTAAAATTCGGACGACATACACGGACCCTACTATTTTCATAAATTATTAACAACTTACCAATTTCAAGGGCTAACAATATAACGGTATAAACAAAACGTATAGGATTAACGGTATGGCATACCTCGCAAATCAACTACTAAACCGTTATCAACAAACGAAAACAAAACTATTTTTAATAATAATACTCGTAATTTAATACTACTAATAATTAAAACTAGTTCCACTTTTTTAACTAGGCAAGCGGACTCGGAACAAACACTAGTATGTGGTACTAATAAACAACACTTTCGAACGAAACTATTCGTCAAATAAATCCGGACACACAAAAAAAAAAAAAATATACACATCTAGGCGAGTAAACTCGTATCAAAACACTAGTATGTGACAACAATTATATAAGTGTCTATCTATTATCGGATCCACCAAGTGAGAAACATTCGCTTCGAGAATTTACTAGAACAATTTCTTAGTACTTCTCGTCTCGGATCGGATCGGATCGGGAATCGGATCGGATCGGGAATCGGATCGGAAATACCCTTTTTAACAAAAAAAAATAATTTTATTTTTACTATGAAATTTTATGTACCTAGTTAATTTTAATATGAAAATTAACTAATTATATCAACTAACTACGCTCTGCTACCAAAAATATGATCACGCACAATTGTGATGACCACATCTACTGTGTTCCACAGTTTATTGAAACGAAGGTTTCTCATGCAAAATTAAGTAAATTAAAACTAGTCCTACCTTACTAGAAAATAGTGTCCGTAATCCAGGGGGGCTGAACGTTGTCTCGCCGGCGCGCGCCGGGCAAAACGATCTCCACACAACCCCCGATGGGATACTCTTACAGCTAACACTCTTATACTACACAATGCCCTAATAGGCAGCTAAAACTTTCCCGGCGCTTTTCAAAGCGAACACACACGGGTTACAAGTCCGTACCCCGACCGGAGCCCTAGTAGGTGCAAAACGAAATCTCGGTCCCAATATGGGTAGGTAACGTGCGCGGCACGTCGCTACAGAAACACACGAACTTGTCTCACGGCTGCTTACGGCCAACTGGTCTGCACGCGGCCCGAGCGCATTGCGTGTCGCCCGTGACCTTGACAATGACAACGCACCGCTCGCAGCGCGGCGCGAACAGCTAGTACTGTCTGTTTTCTTCAATGCAGTGAATCTGAAGTTTTTATGTAGAGTATGAAGCCAATATTTGCACATTTTTCTTTCTCAGCGCAGTAATAGTTGTCTGTTTTCTTCAACGCAGTGAATCTTAAGTTGTTGTATAGAGTATGAAGCCACTATTAGCACATTCTTGTTTCTCAGCACAATAACATCTGTCGGTTTTCTTCAACGCAGTGATTCTGAAGTTGTTTTAAAGAGTATGAAGCCACTATTAGCACGTTCTTGTTTCTCAGCACAATAACATCTGTCGGTTTTCTTCAACGCAGTGATTCTGAAGTTGTTTTAAAGAGTATGAAGCCACTATTAGCACGTTCTTGTTTCTCAGCACAATAACATCTGTCGGTTTTCTTCAACGCAGTGATTCTGAAGTTGTTTTAAAGAGTATGAAGCCACTATTAGCACATTCTTGTTTCTCAGCACAATAACATCTGTCGGTTTTCTTCAACGCAGTGATTCTGAAGTTGTTTTAAAGAGTATGAAGCCACTATTAGCACGTTCTTGTTTCTCAGCACAATAACATCTGTCGGTTTTCTTCAACGCAGTGATTCTGAAGTTGTTTTAAAGAGTATGAAGCCACTATTAGCACATTCTTGTTTCTCAGCACAATAACATCTGTCGGTTTTCTTCAACGCAGTGATTCTGAAGTTGTCGCATGAGTACGAAGCCACTATTTGAATGTTTTGTTTGGACTAAAACTGTCCGCGCTGGAAGCCCAGCCCCACCCCTCGCATGGTGTGCGTGGTCGCGCGCGCCACGTCGTACTGCGCTTGCATTGCCTGGAACAGCTCTTCCTGCTTCTTGATGGGGTCTGCTGCTGGGGCCTCGGCTTTCACGGCCGCTGGAAGAGACAAATGTTGCTTAGAAACTTGAATTATTTTTTAACTGGATGCTTGGTGTCAGGCAGGACATATGATACGTTGCAAAATAAATAAATGGAGCAAACAAGTAACCTTATGGTACCCAAGAGAGACCACTAGAAGACAGGGGCATCCAAAAACAAGATGGAATGATGATATCCGCCTAACCTTGGGGCCATACTGGACCAGAGTTGCAGAGGATAGAGCTTGATAGAATATCAAGTTTTGTTATTGATTCAATTTTGAAGTTATTACACCTAAATCCATTAAATTAATTTTGGGGATAACATCGTACCTTATTTATCGTGTTTTCATTAAATAGTAGTTTGATTTGTGTCGGTGCCATCCGACAACAAAGCGATATGATATGGAATTTTGTTATTAATCTCATATAGTTATTCTTACATCTAAATTCATTATATAAATTATGGAGATAGCATTTTACTACATGTATCCTGTTTCTAATAAAAAGTATTTTGATTCGTGGCGGGGCCAACCGTCAACAAAGCATGATCAAGCAATTGTACTTTAATTTGCCTATAAGTACTGAATAATGTGTGATCACGCACAATTGTGATGACCACATCTACTGTGTTCCACAGTTTATTGAAACGAAGGTTTCCCATGCAAAATTAAGTAAATTAAACTAATCCTACCTTACTAGAAAATAGTGTCCGTAATCCAGGGGGGCTGAACGTTGTCTCGCCGGCGCGCGCGCGGGCAAAACGATCTCCACACAACCCCCGATGGGATACTCTTACAGCTAACACTCTTATACTACACAATGCCCTAATAGGCTGCTAAAACTTCCCGGCGCTTTTCAAAGCGAACACACACGGGTTACAAGTCCGTACCCCGACCGGAGCCCTAGTAGGTGCAAAACGAAATCTCGGTCCCCAATATGGGTAGGTAACTTGCGCGGCACGTCGCTACAGAAACACACGAACTTGTCTCACGGCTGCTTACGGCCAACTGGTCGCGATGTCGCGCGGGCGGCGGTTGGCGCCGACCCCACGAATCAACGTGAATGAATGAATCACGCGCGGCGTGAACATCCCCCCGTCCCGGACAGTAGCAAACTGTCCGCCAACTCAATCTAAGGGCAGGCGAGAGAGGGTAGCGATCGCTCGCTTCAAAACAGAGTCCCCCACCAGGACCTCGGCAAACCTGGGCACACCATCCGACCCCGGATGAAGCTGAACAATGCGTCCTAAACGCCAGCGGAGGGGCGGCAGGTTTGGATCCTTTACCAACACGAGGTCTCCAGTCTTGGGTGGGGTCGTCCTATCCGACCACTTAACGCGTTGCTGCAAAATGTGCAAATACTCCAGATGCCAACGGCGCCAAAAACTCTGCGTAAGCTGCTGGAGCAATTCAAATCGCGAGAGCCGTCCGGAGGGCACTTCGGAATAAGGATATTCCGGCAAGGCGTTAAGCGGTCTGCCAATCAAAAAATGGCCCGGCGTAAGGGCCTCTAAATCATTCGCGTCCGAAGACAACGGACACAACGGACGCGAGCTGAGGACCGCCTCAACCTTACAAAATACGGTCGCGAGTTCCTCAAACGTGAGGACCGTCTCCCCAATAACGCGACGAAGGTGAGTTTTAGCGGCCTTTACAGTTGCTTCAAAAATCCCTCCCCAGTGGGGGCAGGATGGCGGGGAGTACTGCCATCGTACCCCTCTGCGAGAGAGTGTGGATCCGATCTCAAAATTATTCCTATCCAAAAATTCACAAACTTCCTTTAAATACCTATCGGTGCCCTTGAAATTGGTTCCACAATCGGACCTGATTAACGACGGCATTCCGCGGCGAGACACAAAACGATTCAACGTGGCTACAAAGGCTTCTGTGGTGAGGGCACTAACCACCTCCAGGTGGACCGCTTTAGTGGCCAAACAAACAAATACACACAAGTAAGCCTTTTCCGTTCTAGCATTACGAAGCCGCGATGTCTTAACGGTAAATGGCCCCGCAAAATCCGTTCCAACTCCTGAGAAGGGCATCGATTCGTTCACTCGATCGGCAGGCAAATCACCCATCTGGGGCTGCATCGTATCGGCGCGCAAACGATAACACGGGAGACAACGAAAAATAACGGATCGGATTATTCTCCGCGCTGACAAAATCCAGAACTCTCGTTGGAGGAGCGCGGTCAAAGCATTACAACCGGCATGAGCATTCTTTACATGTCGGTCTGTAATCAACAGTCTAACTAACGGTCCATCCTTGGGGAGCAACAAAGGGTGGCGTGATCCGTACGGCAGGTTGGCATGTCTGAGCCTACCTCCGACACGCAGCAATCCGGTACTGTCCAGGAAGGGATTCAACCGCACCAAGGGTCCCTTCAACTTGGGCTTACTTGAGCGCAGGGCTTTCAGCTCCGGTTCAAACTCTCGCTGTTGCGTCACTCGCAACCAATGCAACAGAGCGTCTTGCCGCTCTTGTGGGGCGAGGACCGGAGACAACGATTTCTCCTGAGGCTGGCGACAATTTCGCACAAAGCGCCTAATCCAAGCAGTCACGCCGAGCAACTTATCCAAAGAACTGTAGCGGTCTAACAAAAACTCCATCTGCGGAGCCGCCACCGTCTCCACGGCGTGAACACGCATGCCTAGGTCTGGGACTCTGGCCACAGCCGGGGTGGCAGGCCATGAGCGCTCAGGCCGTAACAACCATGATGGACTCCACCATAGGTGGTGGTCCACTAACTCAGGCGCCTCGCAGCCGCGGGAGGCACAATCTGCGGGGTTCAATTCGCCCGGTACGTGGCGCCAAATCAACGGGGCCTTTGAAGTCTGAATTTGTGAGACCCGGTTGGCCACAAAAACCTCAAGGGTGTGGACTGAACTCTTCAGCCAACAAAGGACGACCTGGCTGTCAGACCACGCAAATATCGACTCCAAGTCGACACCGTTTCCCAAGGTGTCGGCAACATGATTGAGTAGCCGTACTAAGAGAGTGGCGCCGGACAACTCCAACTTCGGAATGGTTAGCCTAGTCCGAAGGGGGGCGACCTTACTCTTGGCCGTAACTAAGTGTACGGCGACAACGCCTGCTGCATCCACCGTTCGGATGTAAACGGCTGCCGCGTATCCGCTTTCGGACGCGTCACAAAAGCCGTGCAGGGAGGCTTTAAACTTTCCCGAAGGCAGCATTTGCCTCGGTATACAAACCCGATTGACGTCGGGTAGGGATGACACGAACCTCACCCACTCTCGTAGGAGGCTACCAGAGAGGGGCTCATCCCATGACAATTCCGCAGCCCAGAGCTCCTGTAGGAAGCACTTCATCGAAAACACTACAGGGCTGAGCCAACCGTTCGGATCAAAGGTACGGGCTACAGTGGACAGCACCGTGCGTTTAGTCCAGACCTTTGGGTCTGGCAGTTCCAATCTATATGTGAACAAATCCGGGACTGGTCGATACTGGACTCCCAAAACAGACAGCATGTCTGGAGTCTCCGGATTTTCAAAGAGGAGCGGCTCTTGCTGGTGGTCCTTAGGCAAATCTGCCAATAGGTCCGGTGAGTTAGACAGCCACTTCCGCAGCTCATAGCCACCAGCCCTCAAGAGCGCAATCAGCTCATCACGTAAGACGAGAGCCTCATCTAAGCTCGAGGCCCCCGTGCAGATATCGTCGACAAATAAGGCCCCCCCCTCAATAAGAGCAGATGCCCGGGGATAGCGTAGCCGTTCGCGCTCTGCGAGCTCCATAAGCGAACGGATCGCCACAAAGGGGCTCGACCGCAAACCATAAGTGTTGGTGTTCAGCTCGTAAGCCAACATCGGATCCTGGGGATCCTCACGCCAAAGGATGAGCTGGTATCGTCTATCCTCCGGGTGAATCACGGTCTGTCTGAACATCATGCGGATATCGGCCACAAAGACGACAGCGTGCCGGCGGAAGTTGGTCAAAACATCACAGACATCGTGATGCAACTTCGGCCCCGCATGCAGACACTGATTCAACGACACTCCGGTTGACGTGGGCGCTGAACCATCAAAGACCACGCGGATCTTCCCATTGGAAGTCTTCAAAACAGCGTGGTGTGGCAGGAAGTAATGTTCCACATTACGCCAGTCCAACTGCGAGATGGACATGTGCCCAAGGTCCAAATACTCCCGCATGAAGTCTATATACTTCTCCTTGAATGCGGGATCCCTGGCCATCCTACGCTCCATGGACAACAATCTCTTCTCGGCCATCGGTCGGGAGCTCCCTAAAGGGGGGCGAACCGCCAAGAAGGGCAAGCGGGTAATCAAGCGACCCGAGAGGAGGCGCCCAGTGTTGTTCTGGTAGAACAATTCGCACTCCTCCGCTAACGGATCCAACCGCTTGGCAGTGGGAGGTTCCTCCACCTCCCAAAACTTTTGGAGAACGTCGGACAAAGTAGAACCGACAATGGTCTGGCGGTCTACCGACGGGGTCTCTGGTGTCTGTGGTACCTTTCCCATCACCACATGACCCAGCGACGAGGACAAGGCGACAAGATCGGCTGTCTGCAAAACTCGCTTGCTTCCACACAGTACACGACCGAGGACATCCGCACCAATCAACAAGTGTATTGGGCCCGGTCGGTGGAAGGAAGGATCAGCCAAAGCCAGTCCAGACGTCAGCTCAATCGTGGATGGCGGCACTCGCACTTGCGGGAGTGGTCCAACCACCTTATCAAAGACTATCGCCGAAGCACCGATCTTCGGCCTTGGCGTGAAGTGGGGGGAGAAGGAGAACTCAACTCGACCAATCGGATCAGGGATCCGCGAGTCTCCCACCCCCCGTACCGCTTCGTGATGCGGCGCAAGCAAAAGACCCAGCTGTCGGACAAGCCACCTGGACATTATGCACCCCTGGGCACCTGAGTCCAAAAGGGCACGCACCGTGACAACATTGCCCTTAGGTCCCCAAACATTCACGGAGGCTGTTGGCAACAGCACAAGCTCCGGAGGGGTGGTTGGGTCCGACAGGGGCGCCATTAAAAATTTTGGGGGGGTACTTGTCCCCCTCGCGCCTGAGTCGGCGCGCCAAATGTGGGACGCTCGTACCGGGCGAGCGGGTCCCAATCGGGTACATACTGGCCCCGACCAACAGCACTCCTAGGTGCAGGGTAATACCCGTGTGGGGCGTGCCTCGGTACATAGTACCCCAATCGAGGCCTCTCCATTAGGGGGGGGGAGTAGCAAATAGGGCCCGTGCCCATCGCCACCGTGGCGTACTCTTGTGGTACCCCCCTACCCCCGCCCGTGGCGGGGGCGTCTCTCCTATAGTTCCCCCTCTCCGGGGGGGACTGAACGGGGGGGCTAAGCCCCGCCGAATCTCTAGGGGACCGGTTCCGGGCTGCCGGGCCCCCGCCCGTGCGCGAGGAATTCGAACCCCGGTCGCTCCCGGCGTCCTTGCGGTCCAAACAAAGGAGGGGGTGATGCCTCCCTCCGCAAAGACGACAATCCTCGGTCTGGGGACACGCCGACTGCATGTGTCCCCCCAAACACCTATAGCACCATTGGCGCTGTCTAGCAACGGCCCTCCGTCCCTCTGGGCGGAGGCCTCTAAATTTGGCACATTCGTGCACCATGTGCCTATCTCCCCTGCAATACCTGCACCGCTCACTCGGTGCGGGGGGAGGGGACTGCTGGAAGGCAGCATATCGATTGGTCGGGCGACGGGGCTGTTCCCTCGCCGCCACCATACGACCAACACCTGGAACCGGGGCGGGCTCCAGGTGGTCCGTCACCCTACATTCGTCCTCCAAAAAACGAAGGAGGTCCGCGAAGGGCGGGAGATACGAGGCGCTGTCGCCTCCGTACCTCTGCTCGAAACGCCCCTTCATTTCAGCGGGCAATTTGGCGAGGACTATGTGCAGCAGTATAAAGGACCACTGATCCACCGGCAGGTCCAATCGCCTTAGGGAGTTGACCGCTGACAGTAGCGGGTTCAGCAACTCCCTCCGTAACAGGTGTACCCGCGTGATTCGCGGGAGGGCCAAAATCGTGGCCACGTGGGTGTCCGCCAGTAACCGGACATTCTGGTACCTGCTAACCAGAAGCTGGCGAGCCACCTGGTAGTTGTCGTCGCTGATGAGCAGGTGCTGGATTACCGAGCTGGCCTCTCCTCGCAGGGAGGAGCGCAAATAGGCCAACTTCTCACTAGGGGATAAGTCCCGTCGTGAATCCACCAAACTGTCAAACAAATTAATGAAGCCCATCCAGGCTGACAGATCCCCATTAAAAGTGGGAATCTCCAATGTAGGCAATCGGCCTAGCAACGCCGTCGGGGTAGGTTTGACCTCCCCGCTCAAAACCGGCTCCCCCTTCCGAACAGCCAGGGCCCTCTCAGCCGCCTCCGTGAACTGGTCAGCCAGCTCATAGGCCTGGGCTACATCCTGCTCCAGCTGTTCCGACACGGCATCATCAGCTGGGGGGTTCTCCAAATAATACGCGCGACACTCCATGGCGTGGCGCTCCAGGTCTTGCAGCCGAGCTGCCAGCCCGCCATACCGAGCTAGCAACGCGCCTACCCGGTCGGCTCGGTCTATTAATGTGACCGCACAAGCAAGCCAACGCAAAGCTCCTTGGATGCCAGCCCTGGATACGGCGGTCGGATTCGTAGGAGCCATTTATAATCCGTTTTATAAACAAAGCAAACAAAGAAATATAAAAGTGGTAAACATCAACAAAAAAAACAATAGAAATAGGTCGCGTCACGATAATATAAAACACAAGTAATCTGTGCCGGCCGGCGCCTGGTCAATATTGGCCGCCCCGGGTTTGAGTGAACGTTGACAGCTATATGCGTGGTCAGAATTGGCCCCAACGGGGTTCAAGGGTTAAAATTCGGACGACATACACGGACCCTACTAGTTTCATAAATTATTAGCAACTTACCAATTTCAAGGGCTAACAATATAACGGTATAAACAAAACGTATAGGATTAACGGTATGGCATACCTCGCAAATCAACTACTAAACCGTTATCAACAAACGAAAACAAAACTATTTTTAATAATAATACTCGTAATTTAATACTACTAATAATTAAAACTAGTTCCACTTTTTTAACTAGGCAAGCGGACTCGGAACAAACACTAGTATGTGGTACTAATAAACAACACTTTCGAACGAAACTATTCGTCAAATAAATCCCGACAAACAAAAAAAAATATACACATCTAGGCGAGTAAACTCGTATCAAATCACTAGTATGTGATACTAATAAACACTCTTTCGAACGAACTATTCGTCAAATAAATCCGGACACACAAAAAAAAAATATACACATCTAGGCGAGTAAACTCGTATCAAAACACTAGTATGTGACAACAATTATATAAGTGTCTATCTATTATCGGATCCACCAAGTGAGAAACATTCGCTTCGAGAATTTACTAGAACAATTTCTTAGTACTTCAAATCGTCTCGGGATCTTCAAATACCCTCGAGATTTCAACAAAAAAAATAATTTTTAGGTACTCTTTTTAGGTACGCTTTTTATTTTTACTATGAAATTTTATGTAGTTAATTTTAATATGAAAATTAATTATATCAACTAAGCTCTGCTACCAAAAATTATGATCACGCACAATTGTGATGACCACATCTACTGTGTTCCACAGTTTATTGAAACGAAGGTTTCCCATGCAAAATTAAGTAAATTAAACTAATCCTACCTTACTAGAAAATAGTGTCCGTAATCCAGGGGGGCTGAACGTTGTCTCGCCGGCGCGCGCGCGGGCAAAACGATCTCCACACAACCCCCGATGGGATACTCTTACAGCTAACACTCTTATACTACACAATGCCCTAATAGGCTGCTAAAACTTCCCGGCGCTTTTCAAAGCGAACACACACGGGTTACAAGTCCGTACCCCGACCGGAGCCCTAGTAGGTGCAAAACGAAATCTCGGTCCCCAATATGGGTAGGTAACTTGCGCGGCACGTCGCTACAGAAACACACGAACTTGTCTCACGGCTGCTTACGGCCAACTGGTCGCGATGTCGCGCGGGCGGCGGTTGGCGCCGACCCCACGAATCAACGTGAATGAATGAATCACGCGCGGCGTGAACAATGTGTATAAAATCATGTTATTACTTTTAACATTCATATCTATTAATTTATTACTGAAATGTAATGTAATATAAAGTATCTAAGTGGCGTGTACTTTTACGTTAGTAAGTACACGTTACTTCCGGTTGAAAAGAAAACAAATATAGATAAGTAATTATTGTAATTATTGTAATTATAAATAATGTTATGTAAAATCGTTATTTGATTTTAGAATACTTTTTCATAATTGTTATATTTATATTATGGTGTTTCTGTAATTTTCTAAAACAATAATTATCTGTTGAATTGGCGGTAGACGCTAACATTTATAAGGTGAGGCATCCATTTTATTTGGTTAGTCTGGTTCGAGCCGTGAGCGGTGTACAAGTTAAGTAACTATTCCGTTGTTTCATATTTCTCATTCCTTGTTTTTCTTGCTGTTTAATGCTGATGTATTGTCTAGTAAATATTGCTGAAGATTTGCTCTTGTTCGAAGGATATTCGGTAACTTGTTAAATGTAAATGCTTATTTAAAAGGAACAAAGATCAAAAATGCCGTTTGACAGTCCTATTCTTATAATAATCGCTAAATGTCGTTGTTTGTGTTAAAGCTGGTGAGTTTTTTTCGCCCGTTTTTCTTGTCAGCTAAAAGATGTCCTTAACGGGTGGTAGGTAAAAAAATAAAAGGACGATTTAAAAGAATAAAATAGCTTATCAGAGACTTGAGATTTTTATTAATCCTGACCTTATTGAAATAGAAGCTTTATAGTTTTATTTATAGTTTAGTTTAATGCTTTTATCAGAATAGTTACATTTAGATTTGAGATTTTTATTAATCCTGACCTTATTGAAATAGAAGCTTTATAGTTTTATTTACAGTTATTTGAACAGTTTAATGCTTTCATCAGAATAGTTCTATTTCTATATTATCCGCCCTAAATCTATCAAGCTCAGTGGAGAGAGCTGGAGGAGGCCTATGCCAAGAGGCACGCCGAATTGCGAGACATATTATAATAAAATAACCTGTAGAAAAATGTACCGACAGATTAAGCATTTTCGGAAAAAAGAGGCTTATTATATTATATTACTAGCTGACCCAGCGCGACTTCGTTCCCGTGGCCCTGCCCCTACTCCACCCTACCCTACCCTACCCCTACCCTACCTTTACCCTACCCCTACCCTACCCTACCTTTACCCTACCCTACTTCTACTCTACCACTACTTCTACTCTACCCCTACTTACCCTCTTTCCCCTATTTTCTCACCGTTAAAACCTTCCTTGGACTTCCACGAACATTTCAAGACCAAAATTAGCCAAATCGGTCCAGCCGTTCATGCGTGATGTCGTGACCAAGGGAAATAGGGATTCATTTTTATATATATAGATATTATATTGGTGTCACTTGCAGGGTGACAGCTATTTACTACAATCAAATTTCCCTGACTTTTCCCGGTTTTCCAGGCGTTTTTTCAAGTTTTTCCCTGACCATAATCTTAAATGTAATGTAATACTTAAATATAAAATATATAATTGGCATACATTTTTGAGTTTTTGCAGAACTATCTGCTAGCAAATTACAATTTATAAATACAAAGAAATAATACAAAAAACGGAAATAATAAGTATTATCAGAACAGCTCAGTTGGTAAGGGCGAAAGCATAGTTAGTTAGACGGAAGTCGTGGGTTCACATCCTATCAGGTGACGTTTTTGTACTGTTTCATTGTATCCACAAACTGGAACCCGCTATCAGACAGTTCTACAATTACCCAATAATTCATTTAATTTTTGACCATTTTTGTTAAAAACTGTACTTATATGAAAAACAGTAGGTACTGTACAGAGACAATTTTTATTCCCTGACCTCCTCTAAATTTCCCTGACAATTCCCTGACTTTTTCATGACTAGCGAAATTCCCTGACTTTTCCCGGTTTTCCAGAATAGGCTCCCTGACTTGTCGTTTCACCCGCGCGTGGTTCCCGTTCCCGTGGGAATATCGGGATAAAAAGTATCCTATGTTTTAATCCAGGCTATTACACAGATATGTGCCAAATTTCAACCAAATCAGATTAGTAGTTTTTGCGTGAAACAGTCACAAACGTCCATACATAGTAGGATATAACAGATGTCAGTAAGTAATAATATAGACTTTGTTTTACTGGTGAAACAATTAAAATAATTGGTTTGATAGTTTCAAGTTAGTTTTTTATGCATTCAGAAGTCGACGGGTCACTGACAAGCTTAGTCTATGTTTTCACTTATGGATGGCGTCATTGTTTCTGTTAAAATTTTATTGCTCTGGGAACCACTGGAACCATTTGTTGTTTCTTGTTTAAATCTTTTATAAGCTCTTTCTTTTGAAAAAGTTTTAGATCCCAAGTAGGAAGCTAGTCAACCTAAATGATCTTTTGTTTAAAAACACTATAAAAAATAAGGTTTGTGTAGAGATTGGACCGCCCATCTTGACACTATTGGTAGATTTACCAGATGTCAGTCCGTTGCAAAAGGTCTTTAGTGCAGTATAGTAAAACTGCTGATGAACCTTACGGTGTAAAGTCCATTCGCTTAGATAGTGTCGCCCTTTTATCGCGCCGCCTTGGCACGTGCCGCTTCTTGTCAAACGATGCCGCCGCATAAACAAAAGAAGCCGCGTGCGGCGTACACCCGCAAATGGAATTGGATTTTGGGATTTCGGCATTTATTAAATTATATTTTTTTAATAATCTATTATTTATTATAAATACAGGTGGTAACGACGGTTGTGACTTGTGACACTTCGAGATGATGAGTAATCATAATAATCATATAAAAAATTTATAATAATAATGATTTTTTGTAAATCACTTATTTAAAATCCTTTAAATATAAAATATCCAAATTTTCATTAAAATTGACTTTGGTACCCAACTTGTGTGTATTATTTATATCTGAATTTTATAGCAAGAGCCACAATGCCGTGCGGGTGTGTACCGACACTATCTAACCGAACGGACTATATAAAATGGTGTAAAACAAACTGCAAATAGAGCAGGAAGTGTTCAGGTCAAGTGAATAGAACATTAAAAAAAAATAGAAAAAAATATCCCAATTTTTTTTTATATTATTTAATTTTACAAAAAATTCTAATAATATATTATTTTTTGATATCAATTCAATATGTACAATACCAAACGTATTAATAAAAATATTTTTTAATACAGTTGCTCAAAAAGTGGCGTATTGCAGGGACCTATAGCGTTCGGGATGTGGGCTATTACACACTCGAACTTTTTCTTTACCTTTCCCGAACTCGTGCGTTTTCTTTCCCAACTGTCAAAATATATAAAAACCAACCACGACGTTTTTACAAAAAAAAAAAACATAGAAGTTTTTATGATTCATGCAAATATTTCAAAAAGAAGCTACTAATTTGTTTCAATATCAGATTTAAAAGTAATTTTAATTATACATTAAATTAATATTAGTATCGGCCAAATTAAATTTATGAATATAAAAAAAACCTAAAATTGGTTGTATGACCACAGATTACTAAATATGGTACTATTTACAATAGTATCTGCTTAAAGGACTTTGCGCAAGTACTTAAGTGAAAAGAAAATGAGGGACCTATTTCTTAATTTTCTAAATTAGTTTTTTCTGGTTTTTATTGTGGTAATTCCTTACTTAGTATGGTGGAATTAGTGCAATAATGTGGCTTTAATGGAAAACGATGTGGTAAAAGAGAGAAATAAGGAAAGGCGCTCCTGTAGGATTCGGATTGCTTTTGTAAGGTTTCATTTCATTTCATCTCATTTAATTTAATTTTCATTTCATATCAATAAAAAAATTCTACTGAAGCCTTGGCTGTATGATCATAGTTTCCTTTGCCAACCCAGAATGGGTGAAGAAAACAAAAAAAGTCTCTGCTTATATTCTTTTACGATTAGTTAGTTGAGTTTATTGTGTTTTATTATTTTATTAAATTGCTTAATTTTTTCGCAACTGTATTAAAAATAGTTGTTCAGTACACGTGCGGAACCGTCATTGCAACTTGTTCCGACTGTCAACCCTCACCTTCGGCTGCGCCTCGGCTCGGGTAGACATTTGTCGGAACTCTTTGCAATGACAGGCTTTCCGCACTTGTAATGAAATCTACTATTATTTTACGCGGGCTGGGCGCCGCGGTCATCAACCCCGGCGGTCCAACAGCTGATCGGCCAGCCGCTATAGCGATACTCCTACCGCGCTGTATGCGCCCAATAGCTTCCGGATTATCGTTTACCTGTCTCGTGGTTAAATAAGTAATTTTGTTTTTACGTTCGGTATTATGTTAATTATTGAATTGATATCCATAGATAATATTAGAATTTTTTGTAAAATTAAATAAAAAAACTTTTTTTAGGGATTTTTTCTATTTTATTTACGTTCTAAACACTTAACCTGACCTCCCCCTGCTCGTTTTGCAGTTTGTTTAAAACATCTTATATACCTGGTGGATTTGTTGATTGTAAGTTAAAGATATTATTTACCAGGGTCCTTGATGCCCATGAGTCGCATGAACTTGGACGCCTGCTTGCCGTCGTTGTCCTGGGAGAACCTCGCCCCGGACCACTTGGCCGCTTCTTCGGCTTCAGACTTGCTCTTGTTCGCCCATAGCAGCTTGCGCTTCTGTAACTGTACACAGGATTCCACTGTTCAGAATAGGTTTTATTAAATAAGTTTTTAGTAAAAATTTCATTTTTATGACAAACTTTTTTGCTGACTGTACTTTAATATTGCATTGTCATTTAAACCAAACCTGTATAAAAAATTTCAGCTCCATCGGACACTGGGAAGTCGGTCAAATTGAAGGGTACAGGGGCAAAACAAGAAATGTCACAAACAGGTTCTTTTTTTTTTTTTTTTTTTGTCTTGCATAATTATTTTTTATTAATTTACTGATAGGAACCTAAGTTTACTTTACAAAGATCGGCTGTAAATACAAATAAACTTTTGACAAATGTTCACAAATATACTTACATTTAAATGTTAATTACACAAAAATCTGTTTTGTGACATTCCTTGTTTTGCCCCTGCACCCTTCAATTAAGCTTGCGAGATTTGTCCCCCACTAACTAACAAACTAACTAACATGGCAAGTTAATAAGTTTTAGTACAAATTTAATTTTTATGACAAGCTTTTTTTGCTGACTGTACTTTAATATTGCATTGTCATCTAAACCAAACCTGTATACAAAATTTCAGCTCCATCGGATACTGGGAAGTTGGTCAAATTAAGCTTGCGAGATTTGTCCCCACTAACTAACTAACTAACATGGCAAGTTAATAAAAAGCTATAGGAAAAATGTGATAGTAAAAACATTTTTTCCTATACTTCCAAAAGTTGCATTGTGAATGCATAAAAATAATTTAAAATCTTAATAAAAAGCTTGTAATAAATAAGTTTTGAAAATCAGAAATAATATAATATTTTAAAATAAAATCGTTCTTATATAATTATTTCATTATTTGATCTGTTAAAAATTACAATCAACGAAAATCTTTATTGGCTATTTTATGTTGATTTTATTATTTTATAATTTATGTTACTTAAATTAAAATAAATTACAAAAATAAAACTGATTTTCAAGTAATAACTTGACAAATCATTAAAACCCAAAGCTAAACTAATCAATAAACGTTGTGATTGATGGTTTGACGTTATGATTAGAGATCGGATAATCGGATGCATATTTACCTAAAGTTAATTTTTGGCTAGGAAATTATGGAAGCGGCTTCTTAAAACATGATTTTTTAAATGTAAGTCCCAGATCTCCAGAAAATTCGCGAATGCAAAATGCGTCGGTAACATGGTTGAGGGTTTGGAGTGTAGCAAAGGGTGTGCAGGACTTTCAACTTAGTTTCTGTATGGGGCCAGGACTTGTAAAATTTTCAAGAATGAATTTTATAAAAATGAGAATATCTCGGAATCGGTGCGTCTCGTAGCCTAAACTCTTACAAAATTATCGACCCCCTATGGTGCTCCGCAGATACTAAAGGGGGCATCCGATGGACGTATAAAAAAATATTATTTTTGTTACAAAACTTCAAAATTTTTGTTTAAAAAACAGAGAAGGAGGAACGGGGCCCCGCCACTTAACAAAATGTAAATGTAACAGACGTTTCAGGTTAGGTTAGGTTAGAACTGTGACCAAAAGGTCGCGCAAGTCGCGCCGCGGGAGCGGCCGGCGAAGCGCCAAAAGCTAAATTGCAATCATCCATGAAAATTTTACAAGTTCCCGCTCCATACTAAATCCAAAAAATGATTCTTGCTACACTCCAACCGCATGAGGTATTTATTAAAATTTTTTAGATACAAAAGTGCATTCCTTAACAGCCAACACCTCAACTTTAGGTAAATATGCATCCGATTATCCGATCACTGGTTATGATGAATATTGGACATTTTGGCGAACTGGACGTTCTGCGAACTGGACATTGTGCGAATTGGGCATTATACAAACTGGGCATTATGCGAAATGGACAATCTGCGAACTGGACATTGTGCGAACTAAACGTTTTGCGAACGCTGGACATTTTGCGAATTGGACATTATGCCCCTAAACACATCAATCAGTATGTTTATTGATTAGTTTAGCGTTGGGTTTTAATAAGTCA
Organism: Crambus lathoniellus; assembly: GCA_949710035.1. Taxonomy (NCBI): domain Eukaryota; kingdom Metazoa; phylum Arthropoda; class Insecta; order Lepidoptera; family Crambidae; genus Crambus; species Crambus lathoniellus. Next base: position 22,847,011 of record OX453317.1, read on the forward strand.
AGTTATTCCTTGAAAATCAGTTTTTATTTTTGTTATTTATTTTTATTTAATTAACATAAATCATAAAATAATAAAATCAACATAAAAAAAACCTTCGGTGATTGTAATTTTTAATAGATCAAATATTGAAAAAAATACTTACATTTTTATTTTAAAATATACTATTTCTCATTATTTGATCTGTTAAAAATTATTGATTGATGGTGTGGCATTATGATGAATATTAATCATTTTCGCAAACTGGACGTTCTGCGAACTGGACATTGTGCAAATTGGGCATTATGCGATCTGGGCATTATGCGAAATGGACAATCTGCGAACTGGACGTTTTGCGAACGCTAGATATTTTGCGAATAGGACAGTATGCGCCTAAACGGTTTTATTTGACGAGCGCGGGTGAGCCATACTTGTAGTTGTAATGTGTTAAACCGACTCGGCTTAAACCCAGTAATCTCAGTTGACTCGGATGAAATCTCTACACAATGTACATTTACACACACAAGCGTGGCTCACCCGCGCTCGTGAGATAAAACAACTGTACTGGCTACTCAATGTTTGGCAACTTTGTCTTGAGAAACAACTTCAAAATGAACATTGAATGAATATTGAAATAAATTGTTTCAAAACAACCAAAAACCTTATCCATAATATAAAGAGAAAAGCTTTGTATTTTTGTTTTTTTTTAACGAATATACTCAAAATCTACTGAACCAATTTCAAAAATCTTTCTCCATTAGAAAGCTACAGTCATTTCGCCCGAGTAATATAGGTTAGTTATTTTAATTTTTAGTTTTTTGCATTCACAATGCAATTTTTATTATTGAAAAAGTATTTACAAAAAATCAACCCGTCTCCAACCTCTTTCGCGTGTGAGGGTAGTCATATCTTCAAATTGATGAAATTAACGCTGACTATACAGCGCGTAAGAAGTATTGGATAAATTCGACGTTTCTCGTAACGACTCCGTAGCTCAGTGGTTAGAGCAGTCGCCCGGAAAGCGAAAGGTCGTGGGTTTGTGTCCCATCGAAGTTGGTTGTGAGACGGGTTGATTTTTTCTTCATTTTCCATTTTTCAATAACATAGGCTATTTCTTATTCCAATATTGCCATGGGAACGGGTGCTACGCGAGCAAAACCTTGGTGAGCCACTAGTCATCATCATCATCATCATTTTGACGACCGATTTGGCGCAGGGGTAGGCTACCCACCTTCTGCGCCAGTGGTCTCGGGTTCGATTCCCGAACAAGACAAATATTTGTGTGCATGAACATGTCTATTTGTCTTGGTCTGTGTGTTTACTATGTATATTAAGTATGTATTTACAAACATCCGTTATCAAGTTTTCCATGATACACTTTCTTAATGAAATTAAAATGGGCTTAGATAATTGGTGTGAATGTAAGAAGTTATGTAAGTTATCATCATCGTCGTCGTCAGTACCTGTTCGAACAGGCGCGCGGAGGCGGCCTGGGGCGCGCAGTAGGCGGGCGCGGCGGGCCCGGCCTCGCCCGCGGCGGCCCGCAGCTGCTGCGCCGTGGCCATCGACCCGTCCGGCGTCTTTATCTGGAGACCTACACACACATAAAACCTGGTATCAGCACTGTAAACTTCGATCGACCAACACTAACACCTAGGTCCATACATAGTTGGACTGACAAACATAGCCGAGCGATATACGCCCACTTGAACGTATATATACGTTATAAGTAGTTCCTGTCATTTTTGATTATTAACCTTTTTCTCCGATTAAAGGTGCCATAGAAAGTTTTGATTTAGTTCGTGAGCCTTCATCTAGTTGATCGAAGACTATAAAATATAAATAAATAAATGTTGGACACCATCACATAAATTAGCTATACCTAAATGTAATTTAAGCCTATTTCAAAGAAATTGTTATTATATGGCTATCAAAATATTTAATAAGCTACCGCTGGACATAAAAATATATTTAAAAAGAAATTGGTACAATGGCTCCGACAGCATAACTTCTACTCCATTAATGAGTACTTGGAGAGAAAATGACATTCTATTTAATGTATTGACCATATTTTGACATTTTGTAATTTTTATTAACCACTGACATTAGGACTCATAATGGTATATCAGACATTTTTAATTATTTTTAATTTTTGTTAATCTTATATTGAGATATTATAATTACATTCTCATAATATATAATTGACATTTGCATGCCCACATAATTAGGGTAGAACATTGTTGTTCGTCTTAATATCATTGTTGATTGACCACCCCAATGTACAGTCAGCGTCAAATTGATATAAGCGTCTAGAGTAGTCAAAAAGATCTGAAAAACATAAAACCAATTTGATCTAGGCAGTTCGAATCATCATATTGTTGTAAGCGCGCAAGGTGTTCAAAATATCTAGGCACTCATTGTTTCATATTTATATGAGCAGTCAGAGTGTTCAAAATCATCTAAGCAAACAAAGCTCTCAAAATATCTGTGCAATATGGCGTTGTACATTATGCACAGATGTTTTGATAGCTTTGTTTGCTTAGATAAATTTGAACACTCAGACTGCTTATATAAATATGAAATAATGAGTGCCTAGATATTTTGAAAACTTTGCATGATTACAACAATATGATGATTCGAACCGCTTATATCAATTTGACGCTGACTGTACTACACGATGTTAAGCAAATAAACGTTTTGAGTTTGAGTTTACCAACTGTAGTAGCTTGAGGACTAGTGTAATAGAAATTGGAAACAACGACGGGTATATTACCTCATCACAAAATAAAGAGTTTACAGAAGGGCCGCTCCCACCGTTTTTGAAAATATATACCTATCCTTGTCTGACTCACTAGGGTTGCTTCTGTATTGATTCTGAATTTAAAAAGGAATAGGTAGTATAAGTTTACTATCATACATACATCGATTCGTATTATACATACATCTTAAACATGTTTACATGCCTTAGAGACTGCTTAGATGGTAAACAGAGCATCAAATATCCATTAAAGTTCGCTGAACCGCCAAGAAGTTGCGTTTTACCAGCGAACGATAAGATGAATGTGTAATGGTTGATCGTCGTTATCAAAGCGGCTTGTTCCAAAAAGTACCTACGTACCTAGGTAAACAGTTTTACATACCTAGCCTACCTACCTTTCAATATCGTTTGGAAATTTGAAGAACGTGTAGGCACAGTTTTTAGTGGTATTTAAACAACCAAATTCAATGCAACTGTAATAATATCGGTTATTCATTTTGATAATAGGTACCTACGTGCGCTTTAGTGCGACAGCGTTGTCTGTTCCGGTGGCCAAAACTGGAACTAACGTGTTTTGTTTTTAATAGGCGATTTTCTGAAAGCTCGCTCACTAGATGGCGCTGTCCCACCTATGCAGTAAAAAGGAACGGAACGTTATAAATTTTACTTTGACGCGACTTTTGTTACGTAAAACGGAACGTCAGACAGATGTTATTTATTTACCATAGTCTTTAAATTTACCTATTTCGTTTCTGTTTCTCACAGTAGTACCTATCAGTACTTATTTAATTTATTTTAAGTTTCCTTTTGGTTTTTAAAAGTAAATAATTTAAATATGATTCATACCAAAATATACCATAGACATGTACATACTTCGTTCAACGCCATCTAGTGAAGCTTTTGGAAGCTTTTTTTTTAAATGGCCTCTCAGAAAATCTCTCATTTCATTTTGCTGGGGTTTCGAAGGTCTCATTTTTTGTTTTTTTTTATTTATATCTCAAACTATGCGTCCCAGCGTCATATTTACTATGTGCAAAACTACTTTCAACATCAATGTTAAGTATCTCAAAAATAGCTAAAAATACGTACAAAAGAATGACATACTTTTTGATAACTACTGGGCGTGGACTGAATGGAAAACACCTTAAAAACTTGATAACAATATGTAATAATACGAATAATTATAATAAGTCGGTTACAGTTAGCTTTCTTTACCAAATGCTGAAGTCAAACACACTGACGTACGCGACGTCTCTTTTCTAAGCCATAATCTAATCTCTATTCACCAACCAGCCAGTTTCCAACACTTTTGGTGATCATTCTTACTGGCTAAAACATTGAAAAAATTGCTCTAAATATTAGGTATGTATGGCTTATTATAGTGGTAGCTATTAGCAACATTACGGAGTGTACGGCAATTTGACAAGTTCACTGGTAGTATTGGAAGTAGGTGTACATACCGCCCCCCATACCGGACTTATATATTACTAGCATTCCGCCCACGGCTTCGCCCGCGTGTAAGTACACGACGTTATCCCGCGGAGTCTGCGCCCATGTAATAACTATATTGTATTATCTTGGTTGGGCGAGATTTATGAAGATGTTTTTAGCCACCCAGCGCACTTTTTAGATAATGTTTTGATAGACATAGAATAGGAATAAATAAGTTTTTTTTATTAAATTGTTATATTTACACCTTCCTTGGTTATGATATGAAAGTAAATCAACTTAAAATGTCGCAGATGTAATTTTTTTAAATCTCCATGACATCTCTAATCCACTTTTTATATTATTATGTTCTTTAGGTACCTATTACATAATTGAAAGTAATAGTACATTACAGCCGAGGACAGGTAAGTAAGAAATTACATTGTCGAGGATGGCTTTAATCATTCGAGGCAAGGCAATCATGCTTTTCTCAAGAAATGCGAGGAAATAAAAAAAAAACTGTTTAACTAAATAATATTTATTAAAATTTATATCACACATGTTCGGGCAATTATTAAATGTAAATGTTATTGTTTTCCCGGGCACACTTATGTATAAATCGCCCATAATAATATTATTTTAATGATGTAGGTATCATTAAAATAAACCAACAACACAGATTCTGAAAACGTATGCGCCTTTTTTCACTTTTCCAAATCAGATCGTAGGTTTTCATATATCTTTCTTTTGATTTTGCTGGCAGTAAGTTTTCTGTTATTCATTTTGCTTCTGCTCTCAAAGAACAATGGCTATTATAGCCCTGATATTTTTTAGATTGTATAATAATAAATGCTATTGGATAAAATAGCTAAAAAATCAACAAATCGAACCATGCTATTTATGTTCCCATTCAAGGCCAACAACGAAAAATACATTATTGTGTTTTCTTCATAAAATAGTGACAAAGTTAAGGATTATGAACGCACTCTAAAGGTCAAAGTGTTCCGATGGTGTTCCGTTACACTTTTGATCTTTATTCGATAATGTGATGCTTATAACTTCTGCTTCAAACAATGATTTCATATTAATTCTAGGAAGCATCACCATTACATGAAATACATTTAACATTTTTTGAAGACTTAATAACACAATATATTATCATTTATTTTCTGAACGACTAAACTCAACAACTATGCTACCTAAAACGGGACGTATTGTTGATCTGACAGGTGTCATATTGCTTTGTATCGATACATCGTATCGTAATGTATCGCAACTGATCGTATCGATATACAATATATTATATCGTATGCCTTTGCATCAGTATTGAAAATATCGTATCGAAAATATCGTTATGCATTTTTTTTATAAATAGTAACTCGTAGTTCAAATGTAGGATTGTTTTTAAACTATAACAATTAATTGGTTACCCATACCAACCAATACCATATTATTATAAAGCCTCTTTAATTCTTTATGCTGTCTTTTTAAGTGAACTAGCAAATACGTAGAATTGCCTTTAGTTTTTACCATGTTTTTACATGCTATGGACATGACGTCACGTCAAAAGCCGTCTTAAACATAAATGAGATTTCTAACCTCAAAACTTTAAGTGTTGTTTTTAGACTTCCTTGGCCTTTAATGAAAAATCTGACTTCAGACCCATAAACAGTTTTATATAGCGATTACATTTTGATATCAAGAGGAATTATACACGCCAAATCATTGACAGGATTTCAAATGTATGGACAGTGGCCATTGTTCTTTGGTAGAGTAGGTACATACAATGTCTGTATATGTTTCATTGGCAGAACTCATTTTGATAATTTATTACACAATATAAATAAACTGTATTGATATCAAATCAACCGCTGAAAATCATTCCCGCCGTTTTTTTAATATTGGTTTGTGAGGCCAAGTGGAACGGTCATACAGCCTATTGATACTTAATACTTGCTACTAAAATGCGCAACTTCAATACCCGCTTCTGGGTGGTAGATGGCGCTGTACATATTTCCCATACAAAATTACTCGTAAAGGATATTTTGTCTATGATAAATCTCATTTTGTTTTTTCGATTGATGTTCGTGTTAGGGGTACATAGCGCTTTTGGTACAATACGAAGTAATATACTCTGTGCGCACCGTATTTAAAAAAAAGTTACATAACTAATTATGATAAAATAATTACTTGGATAATAATAATAATAATGTGGCTGTATGGTGCAAAAGTCCCTTTGCTTTTTCTGTTTTTATACACAGGAATAACGAAAGAAAAAATAAAGAAAAAAAGTTGGTAGTACCTCGGACCTAACGTTTACCTCGGAAAAGTGCCACATACTGCATTCTTTTCTCAAATATAATATTAACATTTCAGAGCATAAGTGTGAAAAATATTTTAGAGTAGTATTCTGCGCCTGAATGAATCTTTGGAGCAATTTCTAAGTATGTTAGCCAGTAAGGATGACAATCGGAGGTAGGCAGTTTGTTAATAACTACTTTTATCTATTTTTTGAGATATTTTTCTTAGCTGTGCGACGTAGGTTAATTTTATATAGGAGCTGCAACTTCTCCTTTGCTACAAGTTCTATTCAGAAGTTTCTCGTTAAGTTTTCGAGATGTCTGCACTTGAAAGTCTGTAATTATGGAAAAAACATTTTTGCTCCACATTTCACCTTTTGACTGGATAACTTTCCAACGATGCACCGAAAAACTAAATGCTAGCCATAGAATCGTAGAGCATTAAATTCTCTTCAATAATATATTACTCAACTACTAGCACTACCCCCGCGACTTCGTCTCCGTGGAATTGAGCTCACAAAGTTTCATACAAACTTTGAAAGTAGTCCACGGAAAGCTAGTAAATTGTAATACACTCACCCATCTTCTCCATGACCTCCAGCTTCTTGTTGACTTTATAGGAGGACGGGCGGTAGTCGCCCGAGCCCGACGGCGGCGAGCCGCGCCGGTCGCTGGAACTGCTAAAGAAGAACAAAAAAACAACGTTTTCACTTCTCATGCTTGTAAAGTTCGTGTTTTGTTGGGTATTGGCTGCATAAAATTGCTTTTTATGCTCTAGTGCATAAAGTAAAATCTTCGTCTATGTCACAGACTCTAAGACAAAGGTCGTCCGGTAAACAGTCACACACGCAATTAAACTTTGTTAAATAAACTTGTTGTTTCATTTTGTTTCTTAAATTTTGTACATAATCCATGTTAAATTACTAAATAAATAAAACTAGGCAAAATTAATGAGTTATGTAAGAAATAAGTATTTCAAGAGCATTATGGACTACGATCTATGTTAAGTAACTGTACTGCCACTTCCACGTATAAAAAAAGAAAAAGAAAGTTTTCCCGCCAATATATGGCGAAGTCTTTATTTTTTCTTTTTTGCAATATTGTAATTTATTTTCCTCACACTCGAAGTGAAAAGCAGAGTGTATAACTCGTACATAAAATCCATTTTACCCTCGAATTGACTATCCATCCTCGCCTACGGCTCGGGTGGATATATACGTCTCGGGTAAAATGGTATGTTTTATGCACTTGTTGTACAATCTACTATTTCACTTCTCATGCTTGTAAAGTTCGTGTTTTGTTGGGTATTGGCTGCATAAAATCGCTTTTTATGCTCTAGTTCATAAAGCAAAATCTTCGTCTAAAGTCTCAGACTCTTAAGACAAAGGTCGTCAGGTAAACAGTCACACACGCAATTAAACTTCGTTAAATAAACTTGTTATTTCATTCTGTTTCTTTAATTTTGTACATATTATTTCTCCATATTAACTTACTAAATTAATTAAACTAGGCAAAAAATAATGAGTTTCCTAAGAAATAAGTATTTCAAGAGCATTATGGACTACGATCTATGCTAAAGTCACTGTGCTGCCACTGCCACGTACCAAAAAAGAAAAAGAAAGTCTTCCCGCCAATATGGCGGTCTTTATTTTTCTTTTTTTCAATATTGCTGTTTATTTTCCTCACATTCGAAGTGAAAAGCAGTGTCTGTCTCGTACATAAAACCCATTTTACCCTCGACTTCACTATCAACCTTCGCCTACGGCTCGGGTGGATATATATATACGTCTCGGGTAAAATGGCACGTTTTATGCACTTGTTGTACAATCTGCTATTTGATAAATCGGTGAACGAAAAGCTACACGCACGAAAAAGTGTCGCGTTCCGCGTGCAAGCGAGAGCGCAAAACAAGCGATAGAGAGACACAATCGGCCTAAGCGCTCGGCTTGTGACGCATCTATCTCTCTTCCACTCCATCGACCGATGCGTCCAAGTAGAAGAGAGAGAGCTTCATACTGTTATTATTACGTTAAATTATCGTCCGTAAACCAGCTTTACAGAGAACCAATTAATAAAAAACGTTTTAAAAGAAAATGTAACCGCCTTCAAAAAGGATCTTCAAATAAAAATTAACAAACACTAAAAAACGAAAAAAAACAAACAAAGGCTACCTTTTATCCCGAAAATCCTACTAATATTACAAATATGAAAGTTTAGATGATTGTTACTCAATCACACCAAAACGGCTGAACGGATTTGGGGACACAGAGACTTTGTAGCCTGGAGAGGAACATAGGCTACTTTTTGTCCCGAAAAAATATCACATTCCCGCGGGATAACGTCGTGTAGTCCACGCGGGCGAAGCCACGGGAGGAAAGCTAGTATATCACATTCCCTCGGGATATAGGCTAGTTTGTAATTTACCTTTTCATGGTTTTGAATTGCATCACGTTGTTTTGAGATCACACTTATCTATTTTAAATCCACACTTCATTTAGAAGTAAATGCGTGACATACACATTCTAACCCTTTTAATTTTATTCAACAAATATTGTGGCTTCTTTACTTTACGTCAACATAGAAGCTATAACAGTAATTAAATGAGACATTATTTTCGTTGTGTCATGTACAGTCTCGGAATTTAATTTCCAACCTACCTAAGGTTCAATATCGTACAGCATACCGACACCATGAGAGCTAAAGTGCGTTGCATCGGATATTACCTATGGCGTTATGTTGGCTCCCCCGTTTGTCAAAGTCATTGGCATTGAGATGGTCATTGGCACAAGAAGACGTTCCCGCAGCTTTTGTTTATGAGCCTGTACACACTAAGCGCTTTCGAGCGCGCGCTTTGGTAACGCGCGCTCTGAGAAACTGTCATCCTCATACATTTTTGATGTTTCGTACACACTGAACCGCGTGCTTTTTGACAAGCGCGCGTCAGATGCGATCTGTCAGTTTTGGCGTTAGCCGAGCGCTCTCAGATTCATGGGCCGCCTTGGGGCTGTACATGTGTTCGCGGTAGAGTGGACACACGTTGTGGAAAATTTTAGGGAAATTGACTCTCTACATTTTAATGAATCGCCCGTAATGTCAGTTTATAAAATATGCAGAAATTCATCAAATGTTTTGATACAATGTAAAATACATTCCCTGCGTCTATTTTATCTTTGGGTAGTAATTAAACCGCCTTCTTTTTAATAGCATTATGCGCCTTAAAAAATCTGCATTGCATTCTAAATTACTAAGTCAGCCGCTATTAATGCGCGTCTGAATAATACTGTCTTGACCACTAGTTATCTTTTATGTGAGCCACTATAAATCTAACTCATCATGGTGGTTATTATTTAGCATCTAAATTTGTAACACACATTCAAGTAGTAAACTTCTAAAATATTAATTATATGACACTAAAATAAAAACTCTATTAGCTTCTAATTTTATAACTCAGTGCGTTTAAAATATAACTCGTCATACATTAAATTAACGTCAAATTGGTAAAAATCTTAAAATAATTCGCCTTGCTAGGATTTCTTTAGGAGGTGGGAGGGGGAGGGGGGTTCGGGGGGGCTCTTTAAGTTCCACCTGCCCGAAATGCGTAGTTTTCGAGATATGAGCGATAGAAGTTAGTATGAAAATCGCTGCCGCTTATTAGTTTCCGAGATAATCGACTTTCAAAATTCGCTCGAGAGTACACATAAAGTCGTTTCTGGCGCTTCGCAGGCCGCTGCCGCGGCACGCTCGCTTCGCTCGCTCGGCTCGCGCGCTGGGTTCATGTCGGCCTAACACGCTCGTCGCTACGCTCCTCGCACCTATCACGCGACCTACACGGAGAAAAAAAAGACCACCAAAAATTAAGAAACTGTTTTGTATTAGACGAAAAAACTAAGTTTTGATATTACTTACAACAGTTTTGCTGTTTTAACAACCATTATTACTTTTTAGCAAAACTTTAGTATTTGTAATTGTAATTCCTCAAAGTCAGTTTTAGTAAATGTAATATATTACATATTTTCATGGTTATTGCAAATTATGGTAAATATAGCTAAAGTTTTGTAATTTTTGCAAACTGATTTAGTGTATTTTAAAAAGGTCATTTGTAGTTTCAAGAAATGTGTTTAGTACAATGCAACATTACAAAACTTTTGTGATATTTAATAACAACATTTTTAAATTTACATACGATTTTCTTGAAATTACTAACGTATTTCTTAAAACAATAAAACAATTTTTTTTTGTAATTCCAAGTTCAATTTTAGTAATTCCACGCCCACCTGGGCGGTACTTGTCCGACTGTCCGCCATTTCGTTTCTTTTCTAGTTTGCACGCGCACGCGATTTGAAAGTAACACGTTGCGGTCTTATTAAAATTAAGGAAAATTCATCGCTTTTTATGGATGTGCCGAAACGATGAAGTTGTCGCTTGTGTCAAGTGATGGCCCAGTTTTAGTGTTTCAAAAATCAACATCGTTAATCATCAGTGAAAAAACCTCTCACCAGAAACCTTTTAGGAAATTGGGGTCTCATTGAATACGTTGGTGCATTCTGTGGTAAGCTTATTTACAAGTCATTTACTTTGGAACTTAATAACCCTGGTTACTGTAAGAGTGGACCCCTTATTCCATCTGTACCTTGCTTGAATGATCTGCATGGTCTTACTACTATTATTCCAATTATCAAATCTAACAAAAACATAGGTAGGTACTGTAACGCGTGGGCGCTACATTAATAATAAAATGAAGAGTTTTCACAAACATTGTTGGTTGTATTGTAGTATGTTGTATTTGATCATTGAAATAATTCAAATAATGATAATAATAAGATCGGAAAATTACAGTTTATCTTTGGTACAGTGTAGGTAGTACAGTGGACCGTCAGAAATTTGTGTCAAAAAAATTTTTTTTACCTTGGTATTTTTTAGGGTTCCGTACATCAAAAGGAACCCTTAAGTATATCAATTCGTTATCCGTTTGTCTGTCTGTCTGTTATAAATATCAAATACTAGTCTACTCCCTTGGAGGTGTAAAAATTTGTTCATGAAAACTTATATTTTACTTTCAGGCGCCTACCCTATCAGTCAGTAATCTGTTTGAGGAAGACCCATCATTGGCATCGCTTCTAATACAGGAACCACAGAACCCACTATAATAAAGAGTTATAGTACCACAGTCAAATCAGAGGTCACAAACTTCATCCAGCCAGCTTCTGCCTGGTGGTCGCATCGCACTACTCCAATTCCGATTCGAGCCAGTCCGTATCAGTCAGATTATGTGGGTATTAGTATTTATTTTTATTTAGTAGCTCTAGGTGTTCTTTGTGTTGTGTAGCTTATTGTACTATAGAACATTTTTATGTTTTAGGTTCTTCAAGCACTGAAATGCACACATGACGGCAATTCAATACTAAATGAAGGCCTGAAAACGACAAATTGAATGACCCCATCATCCTTCTTCATCCCAAACTAGATTTAGAAAGAAGAAGAATTTCACTCAGATGATCATCTGTTACTGATCCAAAAAACGGTTGCGTCATCTCTTTTAATTTGCACGATCGCTTTTTGTGTAATTAATTATGTAACGTAGCAAAACTATTAATATGGTTATTTTTTAATAAATAAGATAGGAAAATTAAATGAGTATTTCATTGTAAGAATACAGTAAACACCCTACGCACCCTACTTATACCATAATTTAAGACGTGAATCTATAGATGTTTCTATAAATAGGTAAATACTGATTTTTGGTTTATTTAGTTTTAGTAATTTATGTAGTTTAGCAATTTTATGTAAAGACCCATACAAGCTGTTGTAACAGAGGTTTCGAAAGAGGTATAAAAATATTTTTGATGCTTTTGTTAATACAACAGCTTGTATGGGTCTTTACATAAAATTGCTAAACTACATAAATTACTAAAACGAAATAAACTAAAAATCAGTATTTATCTATGACGTCATCATTCACGATATTACTATTGAACTCTTAAACATTACAAAACAGTTAGTATTTGTCTATGACGTCATCATTTCCGATATTACTATTAAACTCTTAAAATTGCAAAACAGTTAGTATATGTCAATGTCGTCATCATACCCGATATTACTATAGAACTCTTAAAATTACAAAACAGTTAGTAATGTCAATGACGTCATCATTCCCGATATTACTACTGAACTCTTAGAATTACAAAACAGTTTAGTATTTGTTTATGACGTCATCAATTCGTTTATACTAAACCACTTTTGAAATTACTAAAATGTAACATGTAATATTTACTAACTGCATTTACAAAAATCGATTTACAATTATTATGAGCCATTTGTTGTCCTCGGGTTTATAAATATTTTAGTAAAAATTAATGTCTTTTTGTCAGATTTTCGCTCCGTGTACGGTCTATGGTTTCTAAGTCCCAGCCCCATAGTGCCCCCTTCGGTGCAGAATGAAAATTACCACGATGAAAATAATAGTTTCTACACACGTTCCGATCCGACAGCCGATTTGGTCTGCTCCCAACGCAAAAAATCGCAAAAATCTGCTATTGCGGAACACCTTATCCACTCGGGGCCAAATCACTGGATTGAGTTTTAGCTGAGCTGGTCAGGTTGGTAACTCATCGGTTCATGAACCGAATGACGATCTCTGATTGGTGCAAATGGCCCGTCGCTGTCATATCGCGCACTCGCGCCATATTTAAAAGAGGCTATTTTCACGATATTAGAATTATGATGTATCATTTTACATGCTAAGTTATAATATATGATGTTGCTTATTAAAGCTTTAAATTACAGTATTTGAGGAACTTGTTTCGATGCTGTAAAACTTAAAATAATGTTAAGTTACAAAATCCGTGGCTGAGTTAGTAAATTACGTGTCAAGTTATTAATCAGAAGGACAAGTTAAAATAATTGTTGATCTTTACTTGCCGCTTTGTTCAAAATATTTAGTGGGCGTTGTAAAAAAGATGAATTAGTTTATTAGGGGCTAATATATTTTCCCGTGGCTTGGTTATAAAAAAAGAAATTTAATCACGTGGCCAATTAAAAATTCGGTGGCTGTACTTCTTTTAGTACTATGTGCACCTAATGTTATTTTTTTATCCGTCGTCGTCGTCTTTTGAAGCGATTGTAGAGGAGCTACACTCAAAGCAATTTACTTCGAAACCCATATCCGCACTAATCCAGAAGTATACTCGCCATAGTAACGCTCGTCGAACGCCATGCAAAGCGCTGAGTGTGTACGCTATCATCGCTCGCCAAACGCAACGCCGAGCGTCTAGTGTGTACCAGCCATGGAGCTAGACTACATACTGAGGTAACTGGAGAGTGCAGTACTAACACTTTTTTGTGACCACAAATTACACGGTGACTGTCTTCCGTCTCACCTACATTTTGAAAAAAAAAACGTATGGTCATATGAGACAACTAACAGCCACTACATACTAAATGTCAAATTTCCTGGTCACACTTTTTTATTCAGGGTGAAAACTCCAGTTACCTCAGTATTAAGTATTAGTAGTACCAGCTCTATTTTAATTTGATTTGCGACTGAAATCATGCCCACAACTTTTAAAAGTGGTGGAAGAATGATGGCGTTAAAATTTTGTGAACGTGAAAAACTGGAACACATTAAATAAATAACTAACTTCTAACATTCACACCAATTATCTAAGCCCATTTTAATTTCATTAAGAAACTGTATCATGGAAAACTTGATAACGGATAAATATATACTTAAATACTTTTTGATTGTATATACATACTTAATATACATAGTTAACACCCAGACCAAGACAAATAGACATGTTCATGCACACAAATATTTGTCTTTAATATTTTGGGAATCGAACCCGAGACCACTGGCGCAGAAGGTGGGGGTAGCCTACCCCTGCGCCAAATAAATTGTTTTATGTCCGTAAATAGGCAACAGATCAAATAAGTTAGTTTGTTGCCTATTTAAGTCAATCTGTTGCCTAGTAAAATATTTAAATATACATAAATATTTTGTCTTTTATTTTCTTTATGTGACTACAATTGTAATAACGTTGACAATAATATTACGTATATTATAGACGTTACATGGTCTCCCGCCGTAGGATTTGCGAACCGATGGCGTAGCTTCATTGACGTTCACAAGTCGAATCGCTGATTTGAATAATGAATTATATTTCAAAAAAGATTAATTTAATTTTCGACAATTAACAAAGACATTTGACAATTAATACGTATTGGCATTTCAATACTATTATTGAAATAGAATTGTAAACCTTATTGCATTGCGAATGTCTAAAACATTTTAACGAAATGGGTAGGAAATTAATTCCTTGACTGTCCGAACCATGTTTTACTAATGCAAAAATGTTTAGTTCAGAAATCAATTACTTTTTCATTAGTAAAACATGGTTCGCTATCAGTAAGTTTTGCATAACACTGCAACTGCTTTTAAAACAATTTTCACAGTACAAACTATAGTACTTATCTACTTGTGTCTCCGCGCGGTTTTGCCCGCGTGGTACCCGCTCCCGTGGGAATATCGGGATAAAATTTAGCCATGTCACTCAGAAATAATGTACTTAGCTTTCTGACGGTGAAAAAAAATTGGTTCATTATTTTTTAAGTTTATCCAATACACACAATCAAATCTTTCCTCTTCATAAATTATAAGTTATAAGCTTCGATCAACAATAACACCTAGTTCTAGTCTAGATACATAGTTAGAGTGACAGATATGGCCGAGCGTATAGTCCCACTTGAGAGTAAATTATAAGTAGATTATTTTGACAGTGTCAATAATACTACAGTGCCACAACCTTTTCTGTGCCGGTGACAGCGGCGCTACGTACGTTTTTCTTTTTTTTGTAGTATTTTAACCGGCCCTGACTTCTAAGAACTTCAGCCGCCAGCAGCGCTATGGTTGGACATCAACTTGACAGCAAAATGACATTAAAAAAAAATCACGTTAGTTTCACATTTTGGCCACCGGCACAGCAAAGTTTGTGGCACTGTAAGGTATTTCAAACTTGGAACGGTTCCTGTCATTTATAATGTAATATCGTAACATTAGTAACCTTTTTTCTCCGTTTAAGAAAAAGTTAGTCTGCGCCATGTACAGTGCCACAAACTTTTCTGTTCCGGTGGCCAAAATGTGAAACTATCATGTATTTTTTTAAATGTCATTCTGCTGTCAAGTTGATGTCCAACCAGCGCTGCTGGCAGCTGAAGGTCTTAGAAGTCAGGGCTGGGTAAATTGCTACAAAGAAAAAGAAAAACGTACATAACGCCCAATAGCGCCGCTGTCACCGGAACAGAAAAGATTGTGCCACTGTAAAGTTTTCATTTAGTTCGTGAGCCTTCACCTTCAACTAATGATCATAGCGGTGAACAATTTTCAATTACTTAGGAACTCTACTTAAAAGTAATTGAAAATTGTTCACCGCTATGATCATTAGTTCGCCTATACTTAACTGTTTTTATCATAACCCATTGTGTAATTGTGATGGAAACTGACCTTAGTCATACCATGTTAAGGTCATTTTTCAATTTGACGACTCTGTATGAAATAAAACAGGGAGAAAAAAACAACCCTTGGAGTTTCTTGCCGGTTCTTCTCCAAGGCCTCCCGCTGTAGGGTTTGCGAACCGATGGCGTAGCTTCTATGACGTTCACAAGTATTGTAAATAACAATCTAAATTGGATAAACAAATTTGAATCTTGAATCTTCATCTAGTACTATTGTTGATCGAAGGTTATAAGTATAGATTATAATAGCTTTTAGACAAAATAATGATTTACCTGGATGGAGGCGGCGGGAATGCGGCGCCCCTCGACCTAGAGCGGTCGCGCCGCTCATGTCTATCGTAGCCCCTGACAAACAAACTTGGACTTTATTGACTTGGCGATAAGGCAGTAATTCAATAGGGTATTTACTGTAGTTGAACTGTAGATATTTAATTATGACTTTCAGAAATATAACATTATTGAATAACAAATTTGAAAAAGAAATTCAATTTGTATTATAACAAGCGAATTATGAGCTATTTAATTGTGACCTTGGTTGTCTCTTTCTAAAACTTTTCTATGACGAGAGTATGGCGCTACCAGTTTAAATAATTTGGTTTCAATTAGGCTGGCTGGTAGTGCTCTCTTTGTCTAAATTGAAAGTTTGATGCTATATATCGCTGAAAATATGCAAGATTATTTGAAAATAAATACCTATGTTGTTACCTACCACTTCAATAAACATTTTAAGCCAATAAAAAAATTCAGTCAAATACCCTATTCAATAGGGTATTTACTGTTGTTGAAATGTAGATATTTAATGATGAAGTTAAAAAAATATAACATTAAAGAATACCAAATGTGAAAAAATAATTTGAATCGGTTCTATAACAAGTGAATAGGCGATCGGACTGTTATGGATAGGTAAATATTTAATAGTAAAATTCAAAAATATAACATTGAAGAATAACAAAAGTGAAAAAAATATTCAAAATGTTAATTAATTAGCAGGTAATGAGCTGCTGAATTGTGAAAAACTGTGTCTCTAGCTATTTCTTTCTAAAACGAAATTATGTATGGCGGGAGTATTGCGCTAAGCACATCTGACGTCAGATGTGCTTAGCGCCAATTAGAAAGTTTGATGTCCTATTACAACTTTGAAAATATTAAAGATAATTCAAAATAAATACAAGGTTATAGTTGCTATTATTTTAGAAAAGATTTAATAATAATAATAAATCTTTATTTCAGACAAATGTCCATATTACACAAAACATACATACACGTCACATACAAAAAAAAATACAATACAAAAAAAGGCAACTAAATACAATACATCAACGTTGTACCCTTTAGGTAGCTATATTGAGCCATTGAACATATGTCGACGTCTGCAAAAGTCTATATGACAGGCTATTAATAATAGTATTTTTACACGTTTAAAATAAATGTAATTATATCACTAAATCATCATTTCTTTTGCATTTAAATCAAAGTTATCCTTAAGGTTTTTGGTGCATCTAAGCTCTCATAATTATATTGATGTCAGCCCATTACTGTTCTCTATTGGATTTAATGTCAAAATCAACCAACCTTTTCTCTTCAGACCGCCGGCCATGTCTGTCTCTGTCCCGCTCACGGTCTCTATCACCTCTGTCTCTGTCGCGCCTGTTGTCACGGTCTACAAATCTGTAATGTACCATTTAATTAAATAAAGACATTTTCACTTTTAAGGATTCAGAGGAAATATTTAAAAACTATGATAATGACAAATTCCACGCTCCATTTATCGTTATTATGGCACATGAAGTTTGAATTATTGTTTTTAATTTTTAAGAAAATTGAGCGGTTATTGACAGTTTTTGACAACTGGGCGATTGGTCACTCAATTGACGTAAAAATCATTGCAGAGATGCAAAAAGTTAAAGTGAGCACGTTTGTTTAAAAAAAGCGCAGTGGCCCCTATTTTCTTTTGAGTAGTACCTATACAACGTGTTAACGAATTAACCCAAAACCTCTTAGGTGGTGATTGTGCTCGTGAATATGTTTTTTTTTACTGTGGGGCCAACTCTGCAACTCAACAAAAAAATCAGCTGTTTCATAATTCAATACCTACCCAACCAAAATGTATGAAATAAAAATAAATAAATAACTTCTTACATTCACACCAATTATCTAAGCACTGTATCATGGAAAACTTGATAACGGATAAATATATACTTAAATACTTTTTGTTTGTAAATACATACTTACCCTTGACAGACCGGGGTCCTTTTTTATGGCCCGTTTTTCACGTAAACAAAACACTTGAGTGCGCGGCTATCGCTATCCCGAACATCTGGTTATACTTAGGCAGTCTTTGGTTACATTTATGGTAAGCTGAGTAGCAAACGCGATAAACTAACAATGTGTGACAGTTTTACGATATGTTTTGTTTTTATAATGGTCGTTCGAAGTCGACCGTTGAGTAAACAAAGAGCAATAGTGCGGTCCATGCAATATATTTTTTTTTCACATAGTTATCGATAAAATAACATATAAGAAGTATATATATATATTTAGAATCTACATGAAAAAACCTATCTGATAAGAATATAATATACGGAAAAACATGTTTTTAATTTTTTTTTTGAAATTTTCAAAAAATTAATTACTTCCGTTTTCCAAAAAAAACAAAATTCAATTTTTTTTTGTTTTTTTTCTTCAGGATCACATATTATAGTGTATTTTTACAGTACGACGAGTTTATCTCTCTTTTGAACATCGAAAACCGCATTCAAAAAATCAAAAAGTTGCAAAAGTTACAAAAAAAAATAATGGGGGTAGCTGTAAGAGCATCAGGTGATGCTAGCGGTCGATCAAGGGTTATATACATAGAAAACACCGAGACCAAGACAAATAGACATGTTCATGCACACAAATATTTGTCTTGTTCGGGAATCGAACCCGAGACCTCTGGCGCAGAAGGCAGGTAGCCTACCCCTGCGCCAAATCGGTCGTCAAAAATATAATGAAACAGCTGTTTTTAATTTATTTTGTTGAGTTGCAGAGTTGGCCCCATAGTAAAAGTTGTTCATATTCATGAGCACAATCACCACCTTAGAGATTTTGGGTTAATTCATTAACACCTTGTATAATAATAACACAGCGTAAGAACTAACAGTGGGACGTCTTTGAAGCCTCGCGCAATGCCGCTTTTCGTCATTGCCGCAGGGTTGTCACATTTTTTATTTATTTTTACGTAGTTTGTTCCTGAATCCTTAATAAGGAATCCTTATTTAAGTAATATTATACATATGCGGAACTATTGATATTTCTTTGTTTGTTACTCAATTACGCTGTAAGACCTAGACAGATTTGGATAAAATTTGGTACACAGATAGATCATACCCTGGAGTAAAACAGAATAGTTTTCATCACTTTTAAAGGTTTCCTATGGATGACATTCCTGAAGTCTACGCAGACCATATTCGTAATTAGCAACCCAGAAAACCATGAAATCGATACCCATTATTATTATATTTAAAATGTCGAGTCCGCCATCTTGGATCTTAAAATAGATGTTATATTCGTAATCGGGACCCCCGAAAACCATGTATCCAAAACCCATATTGACTTTATTTAAAATGTCAAATCTGCCAACTTGGATCTCGAAATAGATATTCGTTATCGGCACGCCCGAAAACCATTTATTCGATACCCATATCGATTTTTTTGAAATGTCGAGTCCGCCATCTTGGATCTCGAAATAGATGTTATATTCGTAATCGGGACCCCCGAAAACCATTTATTCGATACCCATATTGTTTTTTTTTTTAAATTTCGGGTTCGCCATCTTGGATCTCGAAATAGATTTACGATTTCTGGCCTCCTCCTCGATGCTGGACTACGCTGGTTGTAATTTTTAGGAATAGACTTCGTACACAAAATGGTTATACTATATAAAATTTTACAAAAAAGCGACGATAAAATTAGATAAGTACTGGATTTATATTTAAAAGTCAAAGTGTAATAGTACATTACAGCCGAGGACAGGTAAGTAAGAAATTACATTGTCGAGGATGGTTTGAAGCACGAGCCGCAGGCGAGGGCTTTAATCATTCGAGGCAAGGTAATTTGCTTACCGTACAAGGCTTGTATAGTGCTTTTCGCAAGAAATGCGAGGAAATAAAAAAACTGTTTAACTAAATAAAATTTATTAAAACTATGACAAGACATGTTCGGGCAATTATTAAATGTACCTAAATGTTATTGTTTTCCCGGGCACACTTATGTATAAATCGCCCATAATAATATTATTTTAATGATGTATCATTAAAATACGCCAACAACACAGATTCCGAAAACGTATGCGCCTTTTTTTCGCTTTTCCAAATCAGATCGTAGGTTTACATATATCTTTCTTTTGATTTTGCTGGCAGTAAGTTTTCTGTTATTAATTTTGCTTCTGCTCTCAAATTTGGTGGAGTAGGTACTTACAATGTCTGTATATGTTTCATTGGCAGAACTCATTTTAATAATTTATTACACAATATATACTGTATTGATATCAAATCAACCGGTGAAAATCATTCCTGCCATTTTTTTTATATTGGCTTGTGAGACCATGTGGAACGGTCATACAGCCTATTGATACTTACTACTTGCTACTAAAATGCGCAACTTCAATACCCGCTTCTGGGCGGTAGATGGCGCTGTACATATTTCCCATACAAAATTACTCGTAAAGGATATTTTGTCTATGATAAATCTCATTTTGTTTTTTCGATTGATGTTCGTGCTAAGGGTACATAGCGCTTGCGGTACAATACGAAGTAATATAATCTATGCGCACCGTATTTAAAAAAAAGTTAACCTAATTATGTTATAATAATAATAATGTGGCTGTATGGTGCAAATGTCCCTTTGCTTTTTCTGTTTTTATACACAAGAATAACGAAAGAAAAAATAAAGAAAAAAAGTTGGTAGTACCATTGCAGATCACTGCAGTAATGAATTTCAGTACTTACTTACTGCACTAAAATCAGTGCAGTAAGTAAGTACTGAAATTCATTACTGCAGTGATTTTCAAATTTAGAATGTTTACCTCGGAAAAGTGCCACGTACTGCATTCTTTTCTCAAATATAATATTAACATTTCATAGCATAAGTGTGAAAAAGTATTTAAAAAAACGTTTACTTGAATAATTATTATTATATTCAAAATAAAAATCATCAAAAAAATATTTTATGCCTATTGATGTTATGTAAAATGTAATAATAAAATGCGACACTCCTGACCGGTGTGTCCCCAGCGAGTGTACAGTGTATGGCAGCTGGGGACGCTACCGCCCCTCTCGCCCCGCGAACCCCGCACGATTGCTCTGTCTAGACGTGTCCGTTGGCCGACTGTAGGGAAGCGAAATATATAGACTGTGGTAATAATGTGTGACCTGGGCGAGGCGGCGTCCCGGGCGTCGGGCGCGCGGCGCTCCATGCCGGGCGGCGGCGGCTCCCCGCCGAACGGCTTCAAGTCCATCAGAGCGGGCGGCTGGCAACAAACAAACTTGTTAGGGCGATACTCGGAAAAAATATGCTGAAGCGAGATAGCAATGAGAAAACGACGCGCGCGGGAGCGAGACCGATTTTGCAGATTAGGCAAAAAAACACAAAATCACTTCGTATTAAAAAACTAGCGATTTAAAAAAAAATGCTTCTATACGATTCTAGATATTATTGGTATCCACTAATTAATAATAATAATAATATAATTTTTTATTCAGAAAACTGGTTCCATTTTTGTTAGTAAATTACAATAAATCTTATATGTATAATGTTAGTACTTAGATTAATTTAAATTATATTTAAAAAAACCTTTTATTTAAAATCAAGCTTTTATTCAAATGTCCTAAAAATAATAAAATAAACTGTGTATCAAGTCAAATCCAACAAACTTATTACATTAAACAATTTATATGTTTTAAAAGCTTGTCGCTTTAATTTCATATGTCAAATATAAGTTAAAGCATTTGTGTTTAGTGCAAGCCCAGTAACAATAAAATCTCGCGACAAGCTTTAAAAACATATAAATTGTTTAATGTAATAAGTTTGTTGGATTTGACTTGATACACAGTTTATTTTATTATTTTTAGGACATTTGAATAAAAGCTTGATTTTAAATAAAAGGTTTTTTTAAATATAATTTATTTTTGTATTTTTAGTTATTGGACATGTTTCAGTTTTTCAGAAAAAAAATCAGCTGTTCTATACATTTTGATCTATTCGATTTAAAGTTTTCTATGGAACAGCTGATTATTTTTTTCGCGTTTCCAATGTTGGTACCATAGTAATAACTCTTTGTATGCGTGAGTACATTGACCCCTTAAAATTATGTGCACTATTTAGGAAGGACCTTATATATATTTTACCACCAAATAGAGATTGTAGATTCTTACTATAGACACACACATAAGTATTCATTAAATACAAGGCATATTCACATAGGTATAAGAGAAGGTAGCACTGTATTACGAACAAGAATAGAAAACACAAATTAGACTCAATAAGACAAAAAGTTCCAAATAAAAATGTGTGTGTGCCGTGCCGCAGCAGTACCTACTCAATGGTCGCAGCTCAGCGTCATATTACTTGTCTTGCAACGCAAGCAAACGCTGATTTTCAGTTGTAAATTTTAGTAAGTATTTAAAAAATAAATACTTAAGAACAAGACACATTTAAGTTTCTATCAAAGTTGATAAACATAGTACTTACATAAAGAAAAAAAGGATATTTCTTTTCTGTAGGTAGACTATGGTTGTATTAACTTGGAGCCATCTGTCGTTGACTTTAGTGAATTATTTATGTGCAACTAGCGGCCGCCCGCGGTTTCACCCGCGTGGTTCCCATTCCCGTGGGAATATCGGGATAAAAAGTACATATAAACCTTCCTCTTGAATCACTCTATCTATTAAAAAAAACGCATCAAAATCCGTTGCGTAGTTTCAAAGATTTAAGCATACAAAGGGACATAGGGAGAGAGAAAGCGACTTTGTTTTATACTATGTAGTGAAGTGACACCTAGTAGGGTCTGATTAAAGCAACTTCGCGTTTTTTGCTTCTTTTTAAAGTTCGTTCGTTAGTTCTTATAGCCGCTACACACGTCCAGACCAGACCTAACCGCCGATTTGGTGCGGACGAACTTTGCTGTAAAGCAAATATAGGTAATCCGTGCTACACACGTTCGTACCAAATCAAAATCAAATCAAATCAAAAAAGCTACACCAAATCTGGCCTTGGCGAAGGCTTTGTATCACATCACTGGACAAGGCCTTGTATCACATCACTTTTTCTTATCAAATACCCACAGAAATCACCTGGATTTGCCAATGCAACGGGCTTGTAAAGAAAAAGACCTATAAACAAAAAAAAGGTCTTGGATTTGAAAAAAAATTAACGGTAGGTACCTGTCACAAAAGAATGACGAAAAATTCTTCAAAACCATTTCGAGTGGCCTGTAACTGACAGGGAAACTTTTAATTAAATGTAAATTTTTTAAGTAAGTAATTGAGAAAAAGCCTAAGTATAGGGACTTTAAATTAATGTTTTAATAGAAATAATAATAATTTTCAATTCTCATGCTCTAAAAGTACGCAAATATAGCCCTACGAAGCGGGACTAAATAACCACTTTAGTCCTTAGGGAGTAAAATGTAATCCTAATTTCTTGTATGCATGAGATGAGATGAATTCCTGATTATAGCGCCTTAAAATCAATTGTTTTACTATTTACATCACATTAAAACGATTTGCATACTTACTGAAAAAAATTGTTCAAAACAGCGTTTTTTTGTTACATTTTAAAATTTAATTTCAAGTGTGATGCACAGGGATAAAAAATCTAATTTTGATAGTGCTTACAAATGTCGTCGTCTAAGACGTTCTCGCAAATTTGCATACTGTAAAAAATTTATACCTCCAACTGTCGTGTCCGCCCGGTCTACTGGTACTTTTTTCTGCGGGAATATCGGGCTAAAATATAGCCTATACTGCCCCGTAATAATGTAGCTTTCTAGTGGAGAAAGAATTTTCAAAAGAGGTTAGAGAGAGGTTTATATTTTAATTTTAATCTTTATATTATCATACTTATCATTTGTTGTTTTTTACGCTTGCAATCTATGCAAACAATACCAATACCTATATCTGTAAAATAAAATGCTTCACCCTTCGATCATATAAACCATACTAGATGCGCTTGAAAAAGTGATTCCAACAGCGCTGTCATTAGAAGTTACACTTATAGATATTTCGATTCCGAATACTGCCGTCACCATATTTGATATTCGACCCTAAGCAACAGTAATTGGATTTAAATTCGGTCGGCATGGTAGTACTTACGATCTTATTACATGGAAAGCTCAGATGGTCGGCTGACGCTAGAACAGCGAATCGTATTTCGTCATGTTTGCATCTCTGTCTTACTAACGCAAACAGAAGAAACGGTTGCGCGGCAAGGAATATTGCAATATTTTAGTATAAATAATGAAATTATGATAGTTTCAGTACACGTTTGACTTTAAATTAATTGTGCAGTTATACTTACGTTCAATACTGACTGAAAATATTATATTACATATATTTTTTTCCTTTTTTCGAATTGTTTTTGCGCATCTTCTCAGCACATTTAGGCATCGTTTCGTCGGGCGGTCAAGTGACTACTGAGGTGATCTAATGCCCAATTTGAAATTGGGCATTCGTTGGCGGCTTCACTTTCTGTGCGTTTACGCTGTATCTAGGGTTTATATGATCGAAGGCTTCACCTTATAATTATGTTGGTGTTCAAATAAATAAATATAATTGTCCGCTTGTCTGTCGTCGGGGCGGTCGCCCAGCAGGCCGCGCCTCCCGCCCTCACCCCCGCTGCCGTTCCCGATCCCATTACGCTCCACCCTAAGTTAAATATCACAGTTGTTCATAGAGTACAGACCTTATTGTCCGCTTGTCTGTCGTCGGGGCGGTCGCCCAGCAGGCCACGCCGGCTGCCGTTCCCGATTCCATTACTCAAAGAGCTTAGACTAAATACTGAGGTAACTGGAGAGTCTAGTACTAACACTTTTTTGTGGCACTGTGGCCGTCTTCCGTCTCACCTACTTTTTGAAAAAATACGTATGGTCATATGCGACAACTGACAGCCACTACGTACTAAATGTCAAATTTGCGGGGTACACTTTTTAATTCAGGCTGAAAACTCCAGTTTTCTTGTACAAACTCCTTGCCATTACGCTCCGTCCTAAGTTAAATATGCGAATTGTTCATAGAGTACAGACCTTATTGTCCGCTTGTCTGTCGTCGGGGCGGTCGCCCAGCAGGCCGCGCCTCCCGCCCTCACCCCCGCTGCCGTTCCCAATCCCACGCCCACGCTCTCCACGGTCGTTACGCTCCGCCCTAAGTAAAAAAAGCATGTTCATAGAGTACAGTTGAGACACTTGCAAAATTAACGGAGGCCGAAAGGCCGGAGAACAATGGAAAATCTATTCTCATTTCTGGGGCGTTGAAGGATGCAACACGGTACCTAATTTCAAATCGATCGGACATAAGTCATCAACTAGAAAAGAGCTGATGATCTGCAAACGGCTGAACAGATTTTTATGAAACATGGCCAAAAAACCATTAATTTAATGGGGGATCGGACTGTTTTTTTTTTGTTTTAAGTGTTTTTTTATTTCAGAAACACGATACAGGTATTTATTTTCAAATATTTTCCATATTTTTGGAGATTTAGCTCATCATTCATGATGAGTTTGGCGAGTCATCAAACTTCCTTATTAGACAAGGACAGCGCTGGACACAGATGACGTCAGATGTGCTTAGCGCCATACTCCCGCCATATAAAATTTCGTTTTGGAAAGAGATAGCTAGAGACACAGTTTTTCACAATTCAGCAGCTCATTACTAGCTTATTAATCAACATTTTGAATATTTTTCACTTTTGTTATTCTTGGATGTTATATTTTTGAATGTTCCTATTAAATATTTACACATCAATAACAGTCCGAGCCTCTATAACATATTACCTAAATAAAGTTGCGTTATTACCTATTGTACCGGTCATCTCTCTTCGGCGATCGGCGATCCCGCTCGGTGCGCTGCGGCCGCTGCGGCGAGTCGCGTCGGCGATCGCGGTCGCGACGGTCGCGCCGCCGGTCGCCGTCTCTGTCACGGTCACGGCTATCATCTGTGCACGATGTCAATGCTGTTTTTTAAATCCACAACGGGGTAGCAATTAGCCTTCATCGCACTTGATAGTGAAGTTAAGAGCCATTTCGCACTTTGCAATTGTCTCGCTCGCACAATAAACATTTTTAAAGATTGTGGAAAACACATTGTGTTTTTTAGAAAAGTGTTTCATTATGTCCCTACAAATCAATTAGTTATACATTATTAAACATATTCCAACATTGACAATACTGCAATAATACTAGATCTACGAGCTTAAAGTTTTCGAAAATTTTCTTCCCAATTCTAACCAATACTCAATTGAATGAATAAAATAACTTATACAAAATATCCGTAACATTGCGTTGTAGTGACTTATTGAAACACTTTTCTAAAAAAACACAATGTGTTTTCCACAATCTATGAAAATGTTGCATTAAGCGAGCGAGACAACTGCCAAATGGCTCTAATTGCGAAATGGCTCTTAAGGCAGAAGGTGAAAGCGCACCACTCCCGGAATCCTTAACCAGTGGGGAACTGGCTATCTGAACTCTAAGGCCTCATTTCCACCTGCAAGTAAGGTGTAAACACGTGTTTACATTTGCAAGTTGCTATCGGACAGACTGTCGGACATTTATCGCAGTAGACTTACTTGCAGGTGGAAATGAGGCCTAACACAACAACTCTGAAAACATCGTTGTTTTGGCGTCAGACTTGGATAAGTTGGTGGTAGTCAGCCAGGCCGACCTAGAACAAATCCTACCACCAACCAAACCATATACAATATCCCTACTGGGAATCGAACCCGGGACCTCTGGGTCTGAAACTGCGGGTGTGAACTATTAGAACACTGAGGCGGTTAAACAAACATTGCTGCAGTAAATAAAAAAAATACCAACTGCGTTCAACAACAAAATGATTGATGTCAGACTGAAAACAATAGCGATAAATGTTGAGTTACACAATTCACCTCCTGTCCATAGTAGATTTTTATTAATACTTAACCCTTAACCACCTAGCATATTATGTCTGACAGACCCCGGCACCGGGGTCTCACAGACGTATGTTAGATGGTAGTGTGACGTTAACAGGTGCTAGGTATAGGAAAAACGTGATAGTAAAAAACAACGAGCCCTGTATGTAGCTTTCAGGCGGGATTCAAACCCGCGCCTCCGGGGATCCGGCCCGATGCTCTGACCAACGAAGCTACCGAAAGGCCTACACGACTCGTCGAATTTTTCAATCACTTGTCGATGAGTCGTGTAGGCCTTTCGGTAGCTTAGGTAAGCAGAGCATCGGGCCGGATCCCCGTAGGCGCGTGTTCGAATCCCGCCTGAAAGCTACTTGTAACCTATAGGGCTCGTGGTTTTTTACTATCACATTTTTCCTATAAGTACTTACAAAATTGTATTATGATTGTGAATGCATAAAAATAATTTAAAAATCTCAAGGTGCTAGGTAGTTAAGGGTTAACTTAAGTCTAATACGAAAACAAAGTTTTGTTAGGTCTGTGGTTATGTGAGTGTCTTTTTTCAATTATTGTATATTTGTATGTTTTTAATGTGGTCTGCTTGTTTGTTTGCTATTTTGTTCTATATTTGTGTGGTGATTTGTTGTATAATTGTGTATGTAGGTATAATAATCGTTATGTATTTAGTTTATTATTTCTTTCGTTTTTACCGTGATGTCACAACTGGACTCAGCACAATACCAGTGCAC
The DNA here is from genome assembly GCA_949710035.1 of Crambus lathoniellus. Classification (NCBI taxonomy): domain Eukaryota; kingdom Metazoa; phylum Arthropoda; class Insecta; order Lepidoptera; family Crambidae; genus Crambus; species Crambus lathoniellus. Next base: position 22,874,871 of record OX453317.1, read on the forward strand.
AGATCTTATCTGTTGCGTTCACTGAGCTGAGGCCGGTTTTGGCATCACATAACACCTGCATATTTTAAGTGTTTTTTTTCTCTAATCATTCTTAATTTCTTTGTCAAAATAAATTATATTCTATTCTATCCGTACCTGACCCCCTACGGTCCTCCCTGGCGTGAGAGGGCGCGGGCGCCGCCTGCGGCAGCTCCGGCTCCGACTCCTGGGAATCCTGCGACAAGGTACGCGAGCCCTACATACCACAGAAAACAGACGCACTACAGCACACACCGGTATACCTCACCACTCGAACATGTTTGGAAGAATCGGTGAAAAAGATTCCGCCAAATATGAACGAGTGGTTACTGGGGATTTTATTGAAATATAACATTCTTTTTTGTATTGATGAACGGAGTCTGGGATTGTTGATGTAAAACAATAACATAACTCTACACTCCATACTTCCTTACTAAAGAACGTGGTGTTACATCTAGTGTAAATCTGTTGGTCTCTGTCATCATTTTAGCTACAAAAGTGACATCAGTGTAAGACCAAAATGTAAATTTACTAGTTAGGGGGTGAATTTCATAAGAAAATATGTATTGAGACATTTAGGGTTGGACTACATTTGGCAGCAAGGAACAGCACTTCCCTGCATAAGGACGCTACTATGCTTTTCTGTCTCTCAGAATCGTCATTTGCTAGAACGAGAAAGAGCGCGCGTATGCGACCGCCTCGTCGATTTCGCCGGATATAGCATTCCCGTTCTCTTTCTCGCTTAGTTATTGACGGTTCGATGCGACAGAAAAGGATAGCAGCATGGTTACACTTGACTATAAGTGGGATAAGCCAAATACACTTTTTCACCTCACTTTGGTAACCATTGCATTTAAACTAAGTAGAGAAAGAAAATATGGATTTCAATGCAATCAGTGGCTGAAGGTTTTATTTCAATATAATAGGGATTGGTAATTAAATCACCCTTATAATTATATACATAATAGGTTTGTAATGGATATAATAATAAATGGTTTCGTTTATATTCTGCTTAATTTGACATAACCACATTTACTTTCCTATGAATACCTTGGATTGACTGATGCTTAAAAAGTTAAAAATAAATAATGAAACTTTTAAATTAGTCTTATAACATACACAAAGCGGCTGTCGTTTTATCTTTAAAAAGTAAACAATACAAACCATAACTCTAAACAAAATATTAAAAAGTAAATATAGACCAGCACCACCTAAATATTTTTTGAATAATAATTTTTAATTAGTTTTATATCCATTAATTTATTCGCAGAAAGACTAAAGGAAATGAAGCAGAATTGTGTTTTTTTTTTCCCATGTATAAGGGATGTAAATGAAAGGTATCCAATCAAAATTCGGCCTGTAGCTAAGTACTTACGTGTGCGGTGCAACAATGTCAAGCGGGGAGCTTCGGGCCGGTCACCTCGTCGGGGCCACGGTGTGTCGAGGGGGGTATTTGACTTTGTTTTGTGTCAATTTACAAATGGACAACATATAAAATAATAAAAGTGTTAATATCATCGTTGAAAACAGCGCAACATCTTTTTGAATTTAAAGAATCATTTAGGTATCTTTTTAAATTTACAAGAGAATAATGTACTGATGCAAAACGGATACTTTTTTAACTAAATGCAGATTGCATTGTCATTGGTAAGACGGGTGGGTAGTGATAGGTATTTACCTCACTCATGTCCATGTTGACGTCATCGTAGTTTGTGTCGTCATCCCGGCGGCTCCTCGCTGCTCCCACCTAGAATACCAGTCTATTGTCAAGCAGAGAAGGTTGATTAATATCATATACTTTTGTTACAGCCCTTTGTTACAATGTCTAGTCAGGAAATGAAGAAAAATTTAAAGGCAAACTTATGTTACATCTATATTATATTCTATTTAGTTTTGAATTACTAGCCAGACATTGTTCAAAGAGGCTTTTGGATTTAATTCTAAAAACTATTTTTGCTACAGACTAATAGTAACCCTTTCTAACAGGGTTTATTTAACTTTTTGCAATCTTGGACTACTTATTAAATTATTGTGGTAGAAAATTTTAAAGGCAAACTTATGTTATAAGGATTTCTATGCAGTTTAGTAAGTCTTTCTTACAGGGTTTATTTAAGTATAGGAAAAATGTGATAGTAACACAAGCCCTATAAGTAGCTTTCAGGCGGGATTCGAACCCGCGCCTCCCGGAATCCGGCCCGATGCTCTGACCAACTAAGCTACCGAAAGGCTTACACGACTCGTCGAATTTTGCTATCACTTGTTATGCTGTAGGCCAGCGTTGCTTCATCAATGCGAGGAAACCCTCGCATCCGAAAGAAACATTTTTACAAATGTTTAACAATTGATTAAGATGAAACAGCCATTAAATTGAGATTTTAAATTATTTTTATGCATCCACAATGCAATTCTACTGAATTGCATTGTGAATGCTGTATAGGAAAAATGTGATAGTAAAAAAGTGCTTAAAATTAACAATGCTACATTAACCAGTTTATGCCAAGCTTTGTATACAGCTAAACTACATGTGAAGGCAGTGTAGCTAGGTATCAATCATGATTCTATAAGTCCTTTTTGCCTGCTGTACACAGATAGAGTAAACGGTAGAGTATAGCGGTAGAGTACTAAACTTTCTATAAGTACTAATGTAGTATTAATTTAGTACTCTACCCATGTACAGCAGCCTTTATGGCCAAAATAGTACTAGATACATTTTATCATACCACTTAGAAACAAGACATCCTAAAGTGGATTATTGATACACTTTACCCAGGGACATTGACAGAATTGTGAAAAAAAACATTAAGCAAGCCTAAGGAATAAAAAGATACCTACACTAGTAAGGTAATCTTGTAATCTATGAAACTATGAATTTTGGTCAAAATATTGTTAGGCTTGTACAATCATGGGTACCATTGATTGCAACACGGTTTTTTTTTGTAGATAGTTTTAGATGTTAAGAAAACTAATTTGTAACAAAAAAGGCTTGAAATACTTAATATTTTTTAAATTAAATGATTACAACCTGAATAACTTTTGTATGACTTTAACAGCCTGATCAGCACAAGGAATAATCAAATTAATTGCTTTATAAAAAAAACCTAAGTACCTATTTTCTGACTTTATTGTAACCAATTTGTTTTCTTATCATCCAAACTAGGTATCTAAAAAAACACTGTTGCAACAGACACGCATCCGGGACAAAAAAATACGAGTGTAGTTTTATGTAAAAATAAATGTTATATCTGATATAACATTTATTTTTACTTGTCCCGGATCCGTGTCTAAGCATACAACGGGGGTGGCACGTATCCGTGCCTAAGCAGACGAAAGGTTAAGTATTGTGCTAAGAGACATCTTCAGATACTTTTGGTAGGTCTGAACACTCAGATTATTTTGACGCTGACTGTACCGTTTATACCTTTGATTGCAACAGTATTTTTTGACCGATCAAAGCCAAAATCACGGTTGGAGAGTCACCTTCGGAGCAAGTTGGAGTATAGCCTTCAGGGCTCTATGAGACACCAATAGAAAGAAAAAAATATTTGAAAAAATTAAAAACTTGTATTTTTGACCTTGTGACCCCCCTCAAGCACTTAAAAAATTTTGATTAGAGTTGGTTGAAGAAACTATGATACCTATACATTTTACGAAAAAAGTTTATTGGACATAATGTTCGTTAGGTTGTCTAAATTGAATAAGACCATAGCCCCGAAGGCTACACTCAAATCACTTATACTAATGCAGCAGGTTTGTAAATCCAACCCAAAATTGTAAACACTTGCTTGCGACTAGGGTTACCAGATGAAATCATCTAAAATCCGGAGAAAAGGTCTGATTTCCATTGAAAACTCCTAAGGTTGTTACAAATTAATATTCTCTGAAACATACTTAACAATTTTAAGAAAGTCATATTATTATCGTTTTTATTCACTGCTGATCTGGGTGGTCTCGCTCTAACGTTGCACATCACACTCATTTTCACGCTTATCATAAAATGTACTGCATTTTATTGAAAACTAGCGAATCGACGCGGTTTTACCCGCTTAGTACCCGTTCCCGTGGAAATATCGTGGGAGTTTCAGAGATTAGCGCGTTCAAACAAACAAACTCTTCAGCTTCATAATATTAGTACTTATAGATTTTTATACATCCTGAGATTTGTAAAGTAAGGCCGCAATCCTGAGATGAGTCTAAAAAAAACCTGAGATATGGTAACCCTACTCGCTCGCGACTGAAAAATACAATACAAAATAATGGCTGAAGCAATGGGCTGTGGACAGATTACCATAAATTTATCGAGAGCTTGGTTTTCAAGTAATCAAAAATTAAAATATAGTTTTAACGTTACAAACATAATTGCAGCAGACTTTAGTATCCATTTTCAGAGGAAATTTATTGCTCAAAATCTCAAGGACGTCAGGGACTCACCGAAGAATGGCCTCCTCCATAGCGTTCCATCTCATTTTCGTCATCACTACCGTAGCCTACAAGTGAATCCATTTTCTATTTCAATATATTACTAGTAAAAATTATAAATTTCGCAGAAAATAATTAACTCAGAAAGCATTTCGCGACAAACATGACGTTCAAATCACTTTTCTTTCAACAATATGGCGGCATTTGTTTTTTTTTGCGTCTTGTTAAACCCACAGATTAGACGATATCGTGTAAAGTGCAAAAACAAAACGCAGTTTTGTTCGGATACAACATTTTAGAATGCAGTGTTTTTTCAAACTACGAATCCTCTCACTAGTATTGTTCTATACAATCAACATTAGTTTTATTTCAATGAACAATGTATTTGGCTTGCATATTTCATACATTACCCCAATTTTATTCCAAATCATTTTAGGTCTTTGAGTGTTAAATATTATATGTTATTATCTCAGAATGTATCCGGACGGGTTTCTTTGCTCTTTTTCGTATTTTTTAATATGGCGGACGCATTGACCGCCGTGCGGACGTCTGGGTTTTTGTCATTACGAAATAAGAATTACGAATTTCATTACTGCAGTTTGTGAAACTTTAATGTGAATTTGTTATAGTGTGTGATTGTTCCTATCATTTAATAGTCAAAGAGAGTGTAAATAACGTGCTGAATCACCTTTAAAAATGGTAATGATAGTTTTTTGTTTTGATACTTTTTTACGAACTTTACTTTGTTGGAATACGATTTTTCTGCATTCAAAATCTTTTTATCGCTATTTTATACGATCTACATATCCAAATCACCGTAGATTTTTATAAAGTGATGTTAAAAATTGATTTCTTCCCTTTTTTTTCGTTGTTTTCAAGTTTTATAACCAAAAAAAAGTGTCAGAGAGATGGCGATTTCACATGTGATATTTATCATAAGTTTTAGCCAAATTGAGATAGCTATTTAAACTAATGGCGAGTTAATTATGCAAGTTGGGTGTGGCTGTATTGATTTTCTCCGAAGGTTCTAGACATAGTGTTAGACTACGTCTTAATATCTGCATCTAGCTTAGGTTGAGCACATTGATGTAATGCGGTACTGGCGTGTTTGGCCAATGTTTATATGCAAATCAAGCGAGCTACCACTACTAAATCATTGGTTTTAGTTTTCTAGATTGACAAAAAACATTGTGAAATAGATTTTTGTTTCTTGTTATTAGTTACTTTGGCATTAGTCAACCTCAGACATGACTTATCAGAATTTGCTATAGTACCCATAAAATGCATTATAAAAGCTTGTTATCAGTAAGGTATGTAAGTTTAAGTGCAGATGTAGTTTTGAAACAGTGAATTTCAGTTCTTCTAATGCATCTAGAGCTAGAATGACCTATACATATAATGGTGATTTTGATTTAAGCATGTGTGCTAATAATCTAAGCATCAATAGGTGTTTATTTACTACAAATTCACAAAACATGATGATAAAGCAGTCCATTAATGGTTCCCTAATTTATAACAAGAATGTATTTGAGGTAGCCAGTTCTATAATTCATTTGTATATTGTTTATAGTCCTAGCGGTATGCCAAAGAAACCTGCAATTGGTGTTAAAAGCATGAAAATCGGAGCAATTGATCTTTAGGCCATACAAATCAATTTGACCCATAGCACAAAAATAAAACAAAAAAGGAGAGGAGTTATGACGTCATCTTTTAAGTATTTGTACCTATGGGGATTTTTGTTATTCTGAATCCTAGTGTGTGTGGTATCTAATGAAAAGGCTTACTAAACTGATTCTAAAAATATATCACATCATTATAATTATGTCAGTCACTTGTTTTAAATTAAAATTAACATAATTTTCAAAACATACCAAGTTTGGGCTCCTCCAGATATGATACGGTTAAATTATTATTATCAGTGTGTACCGCTAGGACTATTATTGATTTATATCGGCCAACACGACGACAGGAAAAAAATATATATCTGACAATGGGGCATTCCAGCGAAGATGTCACCTGAGCCAAAAAAAATAAAATCTATAATTTGCTATTGTATTGTTCAGTACAATAAAGCCAATGAACTAATTTATCATAAAACAGCAACAGTTTTTTACTTTTCTACCAGATTTTATTTTTTTCGTGTCCTTGAATGCAGTGGTATCGGGGCTGTCCATGGTATGATATTTCTTCTTCATGTTTGCAAAACTTTTTTGCGCGCTTTTCATGTGTGCTGGTAAAACATTGTTAGGAAAGAAAAAAATACAATTCCTGGCGTTTACATCAGTCGTAAGTAATTGTAAGTAAGTATTTGTGATGAAAAGTTATCAATGCATAAAGAAATGCATTAGGGATGTCCCGACCGTCACTATTAAACATGTGTTTGCTTATCCTATCCTATAAATATAGAACTGCTTGTTTACCGGCTTTGTCAAAGTAACAATTATACCTAAGTTTATTAGTTTGCATTATTATTACACATTAAAAATAAAAGTGCATCGAAATATTGATACTGAAAGGTATGTCCCGACCGTCACAGTGACGGGTGGGACAAAAGTTCAAGTGCGTGGATTCAAGCTTTTTTAAGTTGATTTAGGTATTTGTTTATTTACAAATGGTGTTTTTTATTATTTTGTTTTATACAGTGTACATTTTTTTATTCATTATGTTTTGCGTACATATTAAAATGCCTTTTCATATTTTTTATTGCATATCATTTGTCAGTTTGGTTTAAAGGCTTATCTAGTTTTGGTTTCTTTGCTTTTTAGTGCATGAACATGAATCCTGCAGAAAGAAAGAGAAAGTCTAGAGTAAAATTAAAACAAAATAATAAAAATGGGAAGAGTTTTTAGGAAAAGAAAGGGCAAGAAATGCAGCGGAGGCAGAAAAAAAAAGAAAAGAAGTTTAAAGTCAAGACGAAGAAGCAAAAGCTATTTGGGGGAAAAAGAAAAAAATCCTGAAAAGAAAACCTAGAAAAAAAAGTATTTTTGGTCTTTTTTTGGACAGTTTTCTTCTGAAAGAAAGAATTTTCTAATGCTGTTGATTTTACAGAAAAATAGTCTGTATTTCCATTTAATTGTTTGAAATATTCATTAATTTCATTGTTTTAAACATATTTTAATTAAAAGTATGTAATAAATATGCATAATATGTATTTTATTCACATACAATTGTGACTCGTCCCACCCGTCACAAAATGCTGTCCCACCCGTCACAACTTAAAATATATTTTATAAATTCTGATTACAATAATAATACAACTTAAGTTCTAAATTATATTGAAGGCATTCTAGAGGCAACTTATACAAAAAAATCTCCTAAGAAAATGTTTCTAGTTTGTCTTGATTTTAATGGTAAAACTCTCTACTCAGATAGGTGGGTGACTTTGCTGTCCCACCCGTCACTTTAAGAAAATGGAAATTTTAGGCATAAAGTAATTAATATATTTTTTCAATTTTGGAAGTTTTATTTTCATAAACTATCTGGGTACATATGTGGTCAGTTTTTATAGTCATTTTGTTAATAATAAACGATAAATTACTACTTTTAGGAGCAAAAATGAGTCCCAATGATTATTTATTCTTAGCCACTTAAGATTATTGATTTGTTTTTCTATTATGGGGTTAATCTTGTAAACTAGGTATGTAAATAATAAACATTTATTTCTCTCATCACAAACTCACGTAATTGATAACACAATCTATAAGACAACTTTAAACTACATTTATTAAGTTTGTATGAGACTGATATCTGAGCTAGATAACAATGTGAGCAAGCTTCTGTAAGATTTAGGCACATAATATATGCTAATCAAAGTAATAAAAATATATCATACCAATCAAGATAAAATATACTAATTATCATAATAAGTACAGTAAAATGAAATAAATAAATAAAAGTATTGGTATTTTTTTTCAATAGATTGACATTTATGTTCTGAACTGAAATCAGAAAATGAATTCTATTAATTAACATGTTGAGCGCCATGTGTTGCCATTTTCAAACACAAAGGACCATCAATGAGAGGCTGCGTGTTTCCATTTCGAAACACAGCTAGTGCAGTAAAAAAATGCAGGTGAAAAAATGTTGGAGGATTCATAAGCATTAATTTTATTTAATCTATATGAATAAAAATTTATTGACTTTGACTTTGACTTTGGCAGTGCTTCATTCGGAGGCCCGTGTGTCCGTTTAGATACACATTTTAATACATTTTACTATGAATTCTGATACCTCTGGCCTCCACGGTTGGTTCGGTCCAAGTGGGTTTTTTGTATGACTTTTAGATCAAAAGTTATGTCTGAAAATTAAACACATGTATATACATATATATGCTAGGCCTTTGAATGGAGAACACGGTTTTTTTGCTTGGCGCTCAAGGTGTTAAAGTCAAAAAACAAAATGTTTGAGACTGTGACAATATTTACAACCATGAGTTGAGGTTTTTTTTATTGATTAACTAGCTGACCCAGCGCGACTTCGTTCCCGTGGCCCTACCCCCTACTCCACCCTACCCTACCCGTACTCTACCCCTACCCTACCCCTACCCTACCCCTAACCTACCCCTACTCTACCCCTACTCTACCCCTACCCAACCCTACCCTACCCTACCCCTACCCTGCCCTACTCCTACCCCTACCCTACCCTACCCCTACCCTATATCCTTCCTTGAACTTCCACGAACATTTTAAGACCAAAATTAGCCAAATCGGTCCAGCCGTTCACGCGTGATGTCGTGACCAAGGGAAATAGGGATTCATTTTTATATATATAGATGATACAATGAAATAGTCACCAAAATTAAGTCATTCTGTTCTCTATTCCTTATTTACAGATGAGCATTACTACAAGCCCAAAGCCCAAGCCCAAGCCCTTCGTACATTGACACTTTTGAAGGAACAAGATAAAAAGGTTCTTTCAAAAGTGTCAATGTACAATGTATTGGCCAATGGTTGCGCCAACGTGTACGTGGCTTTACACAAAAACTAAATTATACTTTTGTAAATAACCTAAAGTATGACTAATAACCTCTTACAATACAGCTATCACTATTATTTTATAATACAAACTAACAATATTTCGATAATAAAATGTATCCTTTAATATATTAATTATTATGTTTTGCTATTTTTCTGTTAGTCAAAACGTGCTGCATATGGTAATGATGAGGACAGCCCTCCTACACCTTCAGATGAAGATTCAGACTTCGATGATGATGAGGATCCAGACAATTTGGAAGTGCCAGGTAGACAATCTATTTTTATATTATAAAGAGAAAAGGTTTGATTGTTTGTTTGTTTCAATTTAATAGGCTCTGAAACTACTGGACCAATTTATGAAAATGAAAATGAAAAAGTCCTTATTGGTTATTTTAACATATTCAGCAAATATAAATCGGGGCTACAACTAATACTGATAATATAAAATAACGAAATTGGTCGCCACTCAGTAGCACTGTGACCCAGAAGGGTCGCATCGCAGCACTGGCCTTTCGTAGCGCCAACAGCGTGTGCAAGTGACAAGTGAGAAAATTCTTTGGCCATTAGAAAGCTACATTCTTCCCCAATTACATAGGCTATATTTTATCCCGATATTCCCACAAAACTGCGCGGATAATGGATAAACAAAAAACTACTGGTCCAACTTTAAGGCTAATAGGATTCCCAACCAAAATAGGCACGCTTACGCTTGCTCGGCCGCGCGCGATACACTTCGCGCGGACGCAGCGGCGGCCGGCAGTGAACTGTGAACTCGCGAGAGCGCCCCGCGAATCGAAAATCACTTGAAATTCAATTAAAAATAAAATAATAAAAATTTTAAACTTATCAATCAATCAAATCAAAAACATTTATTTATTGACCGAACTTATGAGGGCCGGAATCCCTTGCCTATTCAAAGACAATTATTTTCATATATTTTTCTTTAACTAAAACCAAGTATATTGCTAGTAATAGGATATTTGAATTACGATTAGATGGATGTTTGAAATTTTATTTACATACTTTTTTGTAAACACATATTATAAATAGAAAACACCCAGACCAAGACAAATAGACATGTTCATGCACACAAATATTTGTCTTGTCCGAGAATCGAACCCGATACCTTTGGCGCAGAAGGCAGGCATCCTACCCCTGCAGATTGGCCAACCTGGTCATCAAAAATTACCGATCTGTGCAGGTGGCGGCAAGACGCTGGCGGCGGCGGCGCGGCTGGGCAGCGGCAAGGGTAAGGGAGCCCCCGCGCCGGTTCAGGTCACCGTCAAGCCCACTACCAACCCACTAGCTGGTATGTACTTGCATATTATTATACACTTTGCATTTTTATTCGTCTTACATCCGAACCCTAATGTTAATACGCGTCATAAAAAACCTCTTGGCAATGTTATTTTTTATCGTTTAAAAAACAATCGGCTGTTCCATACAAAAGGGCTAAAATATTTAATCAAAATGTATGGAACAGCTGATATTTTTTTTCGCGATTTCAGTTTTGGTCCCATAATAAAAGTCGGTTGTTTTCATGAGTAGAATAATGTCTAAAATTATCCGTGGTGATAAATAGTCAAAATAAATCTTAAATTAAATCAGTAGCACTTATTTGGGTTTTAACTACCCAAGCGAAGCTTGGATGTGCCAGCAATTCAAATATTTCATATCTCCAAAGAGCTTAAAACATGATCCTCAGAACCCTTGGTGACGTATCCTGGTATGTAACCAATGCAGAAATACATCAACACCTGGAAGTGACTACAGTTAAAGAAGAAATCGCCAGTGCAACTCAAAGATATCGGGACAGACTAGAAAAGCACCCGAATGCACTGGCATATCAGCTTATAACTAAAAGCTACAATAAGCACCTCAAGAGAAAGGATATCCTTTAAGAGGAAAATTAAGGAGGAGATGCTCCTGCTGAGGGGCACACTCTATACCGGACCAAACACAAAACACATTTGCTCATAGTGCAAAGCACTGATTGCAAATAAGAATAGAAAATAAAAACTACCCAAGCGAAGTATCGAGGTCAACACAGAAGGAACAATAAATTCATAATTGTGGGGCTACGAATGTTAATAAACTGTAAATTTTCACAGCGCCCTCCGGCACAGCGTTTGGACAAGCGGCGAACATTAAGCCGATCAAGATATCTGCCAGCCAGATTACTAAGCCTATGAACCTGGGAATGGGGAGAGGTGGTGAGTACTGTGCTTGCCTACAAATATTACTTACTAACACAAATTACGCACATTATGGTTATGGCAGCCATAGACGTTCAAGTAATTAGATCAAACAGGCTGGTTCAAACAGTTTGATCAAATAAAAATACGAAAATTCTTATTTCTTCAAACCACAAAAATTCATGTCAATGGGGACGAAAACTAACTTTTTATCACGACAGAGGGCGTAGGTGTTATTGGGGGGGTGTTTTGTTGATTGGTTGTTATTGTGACATCTCGTCACAATAACAACAGTATTATATAGGGTGTTAGGGGCACCCTTGCAAAAACTTTAACCATGGCTTCAGGCCTTCATGCTGAACAACGCACAGCAAGATCTTTTGTCGGAAATAAAAAAAATATTACGTTTCTCCATACAAAATGTCCCGATAAGTTGCTAAATTTGTATGAAAAGTCCAAATTTTTTTTCATTTCCGACAAAAAATTCTATTATCTGTATTATATTATCTGTGATCAACCAATCATAACAGCTGTCAAAATCATTGCGTCATTCGACTACAGAGTACGTTATTATCCCACAAATTAGGTAGAAAGTGGACCCCCAATCACAAGAACGCCATCTACAAAAAGCTTTGCCTGTTTCTCCCCATTTGATCAAACTGTTTGAACCGGCCTGTTTGATCAAATTACTTGAACGTCTACGGCGGCCATTAGAAAGAAAGAAAGAAAGACATTAGGCATCGTCCTCTTATAACGAAAAAAACGTACATTGTGCCGAAGAGGCGGGTCCTTAGATGCAATAACAATAGTTGTTAAAGTAAGGTTGGATAGATACGCGAGAGCGTGGCAAGCAAAGAATTAAATAGAAAATAATGTCCTAGCTACCCTTTTATTTATTTATGGGCTGCCCACTATTTAGAAGGGGGGACGCCGTCAAAGTCGGACGGGTGATCAGTCACCTTGATATGAACCATTTCACCCAGTTCCCCAAGTCCCCTGAAAGCTAAGAGCAGGGAGAGGCGGGAAAGCCCTCCTACCTACCTAGCTCCCCTAAGTATTCCTCATAGGATTTGATATTGACGATATTGTTACTATTATTATTATATTGTTTGGATATTATGTTAGTGTACAAAGAAGCCCATTTTATCGAATTTATATTAATAAGCATAATACGGGATGCAGATATAAAGCTAAGTTAAGTTAGGCTCAACTCATACTGGGGCGCAGAGTCGAAACGTCAATTTCAGATAGTAAATTCACATGCACATATTTCTTCTGAGAAAAAAGACGCGTGCATTCGCTGAGAGATAAAGGTGAATTTTCTATGTAAACATTGACGCATCGACTCTGAGCCGATGTGAGCATTGGTTGAGCATTAGTTTAGCTTAGCGCGCATAGCTGACGATTTTTTTATTATTGTCGCAAGGTTTGCAGTCTGCACACAACTATGAAAAACTGTGTTACAATACAAGCTACGCTAAACTAACTTAGCTTAGCTCGTGGTCTACAACCCGGAAAATCAGCTAGTTGTAATATTCAATTTAAATATTATAAAAAGACAATTTTACCTTATAACATTATTAACTCGGTTCATATCTATAAGCACGTAGCTTGGCAGACAGACAAGACACAGACAGTGTTCACGCACGATCGTACGTACGTATAGACAGATGTGAATGCGTACGTACGTATACTACGAGTTAGTTATTCGGTCGTAAACAACGACGAATACTTATTAGGTAGATAGACCAAAAAAAATTGAGCTGATTTCTAACTTTCTAGCACGCACAGACGTGGTGTTTCACGAACAATTGGTATATATGGTTTTTTTTTACCGCAGCATAAAATCCGATCGCGTTTTAAATAAAACCTAGAGTTAGCCCCCATACTCCAACCATATCATTCACTGATATCAAGTTTAAGAAGTACATACACGCATATACTCACGCCTATTTCCCACGGGGGTAGGCAGAGACTATGGATCGCCACCTGCTACAATCCTTGCACACTTATTTCGCTTTAACCCAAGGACGCCGGCCGAAAGGGGCCAGAGAATTATTCGGCCGTTCGGGCGTCGTAGACTGTAGTGCTAGCACAACTTGCGCGCGACTCGAGTGAGAATGAGTCGCGGGCACTTTCGACCAATCAGATCGCTCGTAGATAGCGCGCGTGACAAGGCGACCGACGTGCTGATTGGTTGGAAGGAGCACGACAAAGAGTCGCGCTAAGTTGTGCTAGCACTACTGAAAGGGTTTTCGATTAAGTTTAAGAACCTTAAGTTGTCTCTTGTTGGAATATAACTTAACACGTTACGTGTCTAGAGTCAAGGACAAATTCGGTGAATCACTTCTTACTTCTTTTCGTGAGGCTGTTGCCTCGCCATTCACGCGCAGACCCTTTTATTATTTGGTTATGTATTAAACTAGGGTATTACAATGCATAAGCAATCAGGGATAGGGATTGCAAGTGAACGGTGAGACGATACGCCAGCCCCACGAAAAGAAGCTAGGTCAGGGATTCCCAAAGTGTGCGTCGCGACGCCCCCTACGAACGCGAACGTCGCGAGGCGTTCTAGAGCCTACACTTTGTGACTGTCTTGAAGATCAGTTTCTTAAGAATTTAGTGTTATATCGTAACTGCAAATTCAAACTTAGCCCCGTTTTGAGAGGCTATGGCAGAAAAGCAAGCACATCCTTCTCATTAGTTAGTAACCATCCACAAAAGTAAAATGAATATTGGTTAATAAAAAAAAACCCAGAGGGGGGCGTAGTAATCGATTGGCAAAAGGCGTCACAGTAAAAAAATATCTCCTTTCTTTGTAGTTATTATCGGTTAATAAAAAAAAATGCCCAGAGGGAAGAGCGTCGCAATCGATTGGCAAATGCCAAAAGGCGTCACAGTAAAAAAAATTTGGGAACCCCTGTGCTAGGTGGTCCACCGAATTTGTCTCTGACTGTACGTGTAACGTTAGCATACAAATTGTAATTCCTCATTTCCACCTGCAAGTAAACTTCTGCGATAAATTTCCGACACTCTGTCCGATAGCAACTTGCAAGTGTAAACAACGTAGTTTTAGACTAACTACGTAACTAAGCGTGTACCGCGGTGTTATAGCGGGCGGCATGCCTGCGGTGTCCCCGTACGCCGCCGGCTCCTCCGCCGCGTACAACGCTGCGTCGCTGCTCGCGCAAAGTGAGTAGCGTAGTGCGCACGCGGCAGTGGAACACGTACCTTATGCATTTTGACACTGTATCTATCTATAGTAGTAGATTTGTGTTATTCTCTGCATCTTATAGTTGAAGTAGCTGTTCCCTTTTTTTTTACTAAAGTCTGTTTTGAACCAAGTGACAAAACAGAAAAGGTGAAACGCCAAACACAAGAATTCTCGTTTTTTATTTTTACCCTTCGATCAACAATAGTACTAGATGAAGGCTCACAAACTAAATGAAAACTTTATATGGACAGACTGACTTTTTTTAAACGGAGAAAAAAGGATACGATACAAATGTTACGATCTTACATTATAAATGACAGGAAGCGTTCTAAGTCTGAAATACCTTAGTATTATTGACACTGTCAAAATAATCTACTTATAATTATACTCTCAAGTGGGCGTATAACGCTCGCCATATCTGTCACTCCAACTATGTATCTAGAACTAGGTGTTATTGTTGATCGAAGTTTTTACCACTCTTTTTTAGTTTCCGAGTTTCAAAACAGGCTATAGTAAAGTAGGTAAGTATATATTTTTTACGTTATGCTTGAATATGAAATGTTGAATGGCAATGAAAAATCCTAGATGCTTCTATCCTATTTCCTATCTAAATATCCTAGATTCTTATTTTGATGGAGATTTTTGTAGATTGATTTTTCGTAACCTATTGTTGAGCTACTAAGTTTCACATTAAGTGTAATGTTACTAACAATTAATCCGTTTGATGTATGATAAAATACGAAGCATTTCTTATTAATTTGTATCAATTTTGTTTGCTGTCTTCTCTATACCGTGTCTTTAATGAATGGTTATACTTTCTATGAAGAATTTATACTAAAATTAATGTATCGCATGGTCATAGATTTAGTTATAATTTTTTTACCTGTTTTTTTATTTATCTATGTATTTGTATTTAGTTTTTGTGCATTTTCCTTCACTTATTACTGAATTAATTCTATTCTATATTTTCTTTGAAGTTCATTAAAATTATTGTTGTTGATGAAGTCTATAATGAAATTAAAGGTTTTTAAAGTACTTACCTACCATGTTAGTTTGCACTTTTTATGTATAACTATATATTACAAATAAAATTCTATCGCAATGTTATTGTCTAAACCTTGGTTGTAATTGCAGTGGAGATGGTGGGCCTACCGGGAATGAACCCGTACCTGCTGCAGAATCTGAACCAGATCCTGGCTTCGGGCATGGGCGGGCCGTTGGCCGGCATGCTCGGCCAGTTCGCGCAGCTGCCCGCGTGGGGGCAGGCCCGCGCCGGCATGTGGCAGCAGGACAAGGTAACGTGGCATCTGGACAAGGTAACGTGTCATCCGGACAAGGTAACGTGTCATCCGGACAAGGTAACGTGCCATCCGGACAAGGGCACGTGTCATCCGGACAAGGGCACGTGTCATCCGGACAAGGGAACGTGTCATCCGGACAAGGGAATGTGTCAGCCGGACAAGGTAGCGTGTCATCCGGACAAGGTAACGTCATCCGGACAAGGTAACGTGTCATCCGGACAAGGTAACGTGCCATCCGGACAAGGGCACGTGTCATCCGGACAAGGTAACGTGCCATCCGGACAAGGGCACGTGTCATCCGGACAAGGGCACGTGTCATCCGGACAAGGGAACGTGTCATCCGTACAAAGGAACGTGTCAGCCGGACAAGGTAGCGTGTCATCCGAACAAGGTAGCATGTTATCCGGACAAGGGAAGTGTCATCCAGACAAGGTAACGTGTCATCCGGACAAGGTAACGTGTCATCCGGACAAGGTAACGTGCCATCCGGACAAGGGCACGTGTCATCCGGACAAGGGCACGTGTCATCCGGACAAGGAAACGTGTCATCCGGACAAGGGAATGTGTCAGCCGGAAAAGGTAGCGTGTCATCCGAACAAGGTAGCCTGTTATCCGGACAAGGGAAGTGTCATCCGGACAAGGTAACGTGTCATCCGGACAAGGTAAAGTGTCATCCGGTCAAGGTAACGTGTCTTCCGGACAAGGTAACGTGGCATCCGGACAAGGTAACGTGTCATCCGGACAAGGGCACGTGTCATCCTGACAAGGGAACGTGTCATCCGGACAAGGTGACGTGTCATCCGACCAAGGGAACGTGTCATCCGGACAAGGGAACGTGTCGCCATCATCAATTTATTTCAATTTAACAAATAAAGAAAGTTACAGCTTAGTAGGCATATTGCTTATTGGAGTACAATGTGCATCGGATGCGAGCTAGCAGTCGATGCATTTTGGACGTCACGCGATTGCTGAACTCTGGGCAATAATTATTATACATCATCCCTGGTTGGAGCTAATTTGTACCTTGAATAAGAGTTTCATTCCTTTTGACTACTTTGGTTTGGTCCTTATTGGATTCGATGGTGGATATTATAAAAAGTGATGTTTCACAGATGCCGGGCGATGAGGAAGAAGTAGATGATGAAGAGATGGGTGTAGCAGAAACTTATGCAGACTATATGCCTACTAAACGTAAGTTTTGATGGCTGAAACGAAACATTATTATGTACTTTTATGTGAAATTATCCTTAAAGTTTAATGATAATTTCACATAAAAATAAATACATACAAGAATGTTTGTTCTAGGTATATGTTTGAATGTGTGAATTTATGAAAAAAAAAGAATTTTTTTTTTGTTATTTCAATTTTAACTTTTTTGCATTCACAATGCAATTTTTATTAAGTACTTATAGAAAAATTTAAAATGAAGTATTTAGAAAAAGTAGTCGCCCGGATAGCGAAAGTTCGTGGGTTCGAGTCCCATCGGAGCTGGTTGTGAGACGGGTCGATTTCTTGAAGAAGTATTTTCATTTTCAATTTTTCTAAAACTTGATATTATTATTATGTTGTCAAATATTTAGTTACTTATGTAATAATTAAAATTATTATTTACACAGTGAAACTCGGCCGCAAGCACCCAGATCCAGTAGTGGAGACGGCATCGCTATCATCAGTAGAGCCAGTAGATGTCACATACAAAATCGGCTTGCCCGATGAGACCATTCGCGGAGGGCTACTGTCCGCCTTACAGCTGGAGGCGATAGTGTACGCGTCGCAAGCACACGAACACTCCTTGCCCGATGGCACGCGGGCCGGGTTCCTTATAGGTGAGTCATGGACAGTAGCTACATGTGACGTCACACATACAATCATCCCGATGGGACCATTCGCGGGCTACTGTCCGCCTTACAGCTGGAGGCGATAGTGTACGCGTCGCAAGCACACGAACACTCCTTGCCCGATGGCACGCGGGCCGGGTTCCTTATAGGTGAGTCATGGACAGTAGCTACATGTGACGTCACACATACAATCATCCCGATGGGACCATTCGCGGGCTACTGTCCGCCTTACAGCTGGAGGCGATAGTGTACGCGTCGCAAGCACACGAACACTCCTTGCCCGATGGCACGCGGGCCGGGTTCCTTATAGGTGAGTCATGGACAGTAGCTACATGTGACGTCACACATACAATCATCCCGATGGGACCATTCGCGGGCTACTGTCCGCCTTACAGCTGGAGGCGATAGTGTACGCGTCGCAAGCACACGAACACTCCTTGCCCGATGGCACGCGGGCCGGGTTCCTTATAGGTGAGTCATGGACAGTAGCTACATGTGACGTCACACATACAATCATCCCGATGGGACCATTCGCGGGCTACTGTCCGCCTTACAGCTGGAGGCGATAGTGTACGCGTCGCAAGCACACGAACACTCCTTGCCCGATGGCACGCGGGCCGGGTTCCTTATAGGTGAGTCATGGACAGTAGCTACATGTGACGTCACACATACAATCATCCCGATGGGACCATTCGCGGGCTACTGTCCGCCTTACAGCTGGAGGCGATAGTGTACGCGTCGCAAGCACACGAACACTCCTTGCCCGATGGCACGCGGGCCGGGTTCCTTATAGGTGAGTCATGGACAGTAGCTACATGTGACGTCACACATACAATCATCCCGATGGGACCATTCGCGGGCTACTGTCCGCCTTACAGCTGGAGGCGATAGTGTACGCGTCGCAAGCACACGAACACTTCTTGCCCGATGGCACGCGGGCCGGGTTCCTTATAGGTGAGTAACGTTTTAAAGGTGTGAGTATAGTCAGGCGTCCGTCACTCGCTCAAGAACCCGAGATAATTGCCTACCGCTTCGGGTATCTCTCGGGATACCAATTCAATACAATTTACAGCGGGCCGCCCGCCCGAGCGCGATAGAAAGACATGCCGTTCGTAATCAGAGCCGTATACAAGCTGAATTTTATTCTACTTTATCATGTTGAACTTAGCGTTGCTATTTGTTTAAATGGTCTCGCAGAGTGCAGGTTCTGTTACTAGTAACTATTATTTATTCTGTGGTATAGTGTAGGTGTGAGTATAATGGTCGGTCCACACGGCAGCGACTTTTGGTCGATAGCGTCTCGCTGGCGATGTTAAAATCATGTGTGGACGTAAATATAGCAGGGTTTTATTGTCGCTGGCGACTTATGATCGATACTAATCATAAGTCGCCAGCGAGTCGCCATCGATCAAAGGCGCTGCGTGTGGACCGACCATAATGTAGTACAATTAATGCATATCAGTCAGTAAGTTCATCTTTAACTTTTCCAATGACAAGTCTTTTGTACAATTCAATTGTTACTGAAAAATTAAGTTTAGTGTAGTGAGAATTGGATTTCTGCATGTTGCCGCGTGAATCAGAAATATCAAATTAAAGACTTTCGACTACTTGACTCGAATTTCAGAAAAAGAACTTCTCGAAGAGACAATTGAATTGAATACCAAGATCTTAGTTTTGTGTCTACAAATGGCTCCAAAGACTGACTGGCGTCAAAGTTGACTCTTAGATAAATAGATGATAGAATATTTTTTATTGTACATTGAAACACATAACATAAAAAAGAAAAATAGCGCTTAAGAGCGGCCAACCCATCTTAATTTTCATACAATCACTCGTACGTGATTACTGCGTTGTAACAGATCTTTCTTTGAAACTTTTGAACTAATAGGTATCTATCTTGTGCACTATATCTAAGTTTCTAAAACAAAAAATAAAAATTTGGAGAAACAAATTCAGTATAAGCTTCCAAAAAATCTATTTTTTTTTCACAAATTTTATCTGTACTTTGGGCGTTCATAACTACTCATAAATTTTAAAAGCAATGAAAATATTTTAGTAGAAACCTTGCAAATGTAATGGAGATTCTAAATGACAGACATTTATTTCACAAACTTGTAAGGCTTACTGAAAAACAGGTATATCCTGGAACATGTTTTATGAAATTTCCGCACGCTATCTTTTGTTCAATGTTATCGCGTTCTTACTTACTCACTCTTTTTCTAACATTGCGCTGGATGAAACAACAAGCTTTTCAGCCATGCTAGCGTGTACGATAAGACGGACCGGGAAGGGCCCTCTTAAAAGAATAATAGCTAAGATAGCTTTACAAAATTGTCTACTTGTCCTACAGGCGACGGCGCCGGTGTGGGCAAAGGGCGAACTATCGCGGGCATAATCTTCGAGAACTACCTGAAAGGTCGCAAGCGCGCCATCTGGGTGTCCGTGTCCAACGACCTGAAGTACGACGCCGAGCGGGACCTGCGCGACATCGGCGCCGACCGCATTCCCGTATACCCTCTCAACAAGGTGAGATATTACAGGGAACTAGCTGAAAGGATGAAGTACGACGCGGAGCGGGACCTGCGCGACATCGGCGCCGACCGCATTCCCGTATACCCTCTCAACAAGGTGAGATATTACAGGGAACTAGCTGAAAGGATGAAGTACGACGCGGAGCGGGACCTGCGCGACATCGGCGCCGACCGCATTCCCGTCTACCCCCTCAACAAGGTGAGACATTACAGGGAACTAGCTGAAAGGTCGCAAGCGCGCCATCTGAGTGTCTCTCTCCCAACGACCTGGAGACGCATTTTTGAATCTTTAGAATTGCAAATCGTGTATGAAATCGCAAGATTCATATGCGAATCCCTAAAATCGCTATTATTTCATACTCGTGAATTTTGCAACGAGTGGTCCGACCCACTCGTTTTCGATATTGTACCAGTAGAAATGATGTGAGAAAGACACTGACAAATTAATCAAATGACTGACAGACAATGACATTATAAATTTTTAATTTACGTTCCGTTCCCCCGTAACTTATTACCGGTTCAATAGGAACCGAATTCATAGGTGTGATTATTCAAAAATACCGATGTTAGAAATTCGCAAACGAATTGATCAATTTCGAATGCGGAATTTAAACTCGTGCGCTACAGAATACATCTCCTGAAGTACGACGCGGAGCGGGACCTGCGCGACATCAGCGCCGACCGCATTCCCGTCTACCCCCTCAACAAAGTGAGACAACATCACAGTAAGAGGGCTTGCATTGCACAGTCAGAGGGTGCTTCGTGTGCGGCCGAAATGCGTTAATATTGTTACATATATCACTGTTTTTAGATTTACGTATTTAAAGGTTTTTTCACACCATTTTGGCGCAATACGAAAGTGATCTAATTTGTTGTAACAAATTGATTAATTCCTATATAGTACTATCGTTTAAGTCTTATTTTCGTCGTCGTTTGTCTAGTTGAAGTACGCCTAGATCTCATACTCGGCGCTGATCGGCGAGACGAAGACGCAGGGCAACAAATGCCGCCCGCCCTATCTTCCTGGATTCCAGAAAAAAAATGTTATGATTTTGTAACAAAAGTTATTTTTTTTGTTGTATTTTGGATATCAGGAGAAGAGTAGCCAGTTAAAAGAAGTTGCATATTACTGGCGTAGCTTCTATGACGTTCACAAGTATTGTAAATAACAATCTATATTGAATAAACAGTTTTTGACTTTGACTTGACTGTACAATGATTAGTTTCGCAACGAATTCACAATGGCTCTTGGACGAATTTTTATTCCTTTATGTAATATAGGTATGACGCAGGCATCCAGGAGGTTAAATCAGTCATAGACAGTAACGTTGTCAATGTCGTCCCATAGTTCAAGTACGCCAAGATCTCGTCGGCGGTGAACGGCAACGTGAAGAAGGTAGGATTGCGAGTATGATGTAGTAGTAGTATCCTGCCGTAGGATTTGCGAACCGATGACGTAGCTTCATTGACGTTCATAAGTGTTGTTAAACAAACCTAAATTGAATAAACGATTTTGAAATTTGAAATTTGAAAATTTGAAGGGCGTGGTGTTTTGCACGTACTCGGCGCTGATCGGCGAGACGCAGGCGCAGGGCAACAAGTATCGCCCGCTCTATATCAGTCGTAGATAGTAACGTCAGGCGTCCGTCACTCGCTCAAGGTAGCGAGATAAGAGCCTACCGCTTCGCGTATATCTCGGGATACAATTTACAGCGGACCGCCCGCCGTACGGCCGCCCGAGCGCGATAGAATATAAGCGATGATTAACCGTTCGTAATTACAGCCATACTAGCTGAATTTTACTTTATCGTGTTGAAGTTAGATTTGCTATTTGTTTAAATGGTTTCGCGGAGTGCAGCTTCTGTCCTTGGACTATTATTTATTCTGTGGTAACGTTGGCAACGTTGTCGTCCCATAGTTCAAGTACGCCAAGATCTCATACTCGGCGCTGATCGGTGAGACGCAGGCGCAGGGCAACAAGTGCCGCCCGCTCTATATCAGTCATAGATAGTAACGTCAGGCGTCCGTCACTCGCTCCAGAGGGCGTACTCTGAAACGCAAAACCCGAAACATTGTTATATCCGTCCCGCTCACGCTCCAGTCATGACAGAATCGAGTGAAAGGGGCGGGGCTAACCGAAGTTTCGGATTAGCGTTTCAGAGTACGGTCCCAGGACGCGAGATAAGTGCCTACCGCTTCGCGTATTTCTCGGGATACAATTTACAGCGGCCCGCCCGCCGTACGCCCGCCCGAGCGCGATAGAATATATGCGATGACTAACCGTTCGTAATTACAGCCATACAAGCTGAATTCCACTTTATTGCGTTATAGTTAGAGTTGCTATTTGTTTAAATGGCTTAGCGGAGTGCAGTATCCTGTATCTGTTACGTAGTAACTATTTAGTAATCTGACGCAGGCGCAGGGCAACAAGTGTCGCCCGCTCTATATCAGTCATAGATAGTAACGTCAGGCGTCCGTCACTCGCTCCAGGACGCGAAATAAGTGCCTAGTTGAAGTTAGACTTGCTATTTGTTTAAATGGTTTCGCGGAGTGCAGCTTCTGTCCTTGGACTATTATTTATTCTGTGGTAACGTTGTCAACGTTGTCGTCCCATAGTTCAAGTACGCCAAGATCTCGTCGGCGGTGAACGGCAACGTGAAGAAGGGCGTGGTGTTCTGCACGTACTCGGCGCTGATCGGCGAGACGCAGGCGCAGGGCAACAAGTATCGCACGCGGCTACGGCAACTCCTGCAGTGGTGCGGGGACGACTTCGACGGATGCGTATCCTTTTTACAAGCTTTTTATTAACTTGCCACTTCGATCAACAATAACACCTAGTTCATAGTTGGAGTGACAGACATGGCCGAGCGTTTTACGCCCACTTGAGATGAGAGTATAAAACTATAAGTAGATTATTTTGACAGTGTCAATAATACTAAGGTATTTCAAACTTGGAACCCTCCCTGTCATTTATAATGTAAGATCGTAACATTCGTAACCTTTTTTCTGCGTTTCAAAAAAAGTCAGTCTGTGCCATGTAAAGTTACAAGCTTTTATTTAACTTGCAGTGTATGTATGTAGGTATGTCCGTTCGGGTCAAATGTTGCAACCTAAATTTGACCCACTTGCCAGTGTCCGATTGAGCTGAAATTTTGCATACCGGTTTGGTATGGATGACAATACAATATTAAAGTAAAGTCAGCAAAAAAGCTTGTCATAAAATGAAATTTTTACAAACACTTATTTTCATTTAGTTTGTCAGCCTTCATCTAGTACTATTGTTGATCGAAGACTTGCCATAACTAACTAGTTATATAGTTAGTTAGTGGGGGACAAATCTTGTAAGCTTAATTTAACCCACTTCCCAGTGTCCGATTGAGCTGAAACTTAGCATACTGGTTTGGTTTGGATGACAATACAATATTAAAGTACAGTTAACAAAAAAGCTTGTCACAAAAACGAAGTTCTTACAAATTACTTGTATACCACACATAATATGAGATAGTGGCCTCTTCTAAGCTGTAAGATAAGACCATTCTTCTTTTTTCTACTACATGATTCTTAATTAAAGAAGTGACATGCGATTTTGCTACCATTATTTTTAATTTGATGTGTATAAAGTTTTCGCGGCTCTGACTCTACTTCTTAAAACGATTATGCTTCACTTTAAATTAAAACAATTCATCATTCTACTCATTGTTTTGCAACTAATTCGATTGCACTGTGTCAACTAGCTTGTTATTTTTGTAACTAAGGTTAACGAGTTCTTTGTTATTTCCCTTTGCCCTGCTGGGTTAACTTGGTAATCACGACCTAATATTATTGGGTCTCGTTCAGAACCGATCACCTTAATCTTTTCTTAACTCCCAAAACACCAGATCGTATTCGACGAGTGCCACAAGGCGAAGAACCTATGCCCCGTAGGTTCCGGCAAAGCGACCAAAACCGGTCTCACAGCGCTCGAACTGCAGACTCGGTTGCCGCGTGCCCGGGTGGTGTACGCCTCCGCCACGGGGGCGTCCGAGCCGCGCAATATGGCGTATATGGTCCGCCTGGGCATCTGGGGCGACGGCACGCCCTTCCCCACGTTCATGGACTTCATCAACGCCGTCGAGAAGCGGTCAGTCAACCACCCACACACACACACCACACACATGTACGCGTCCGAGCCGCGCAATATGGCGTACATGGTCCGCCTGGGCATCTGGGGCAACTACACGTTCATGGACTTCATCAACGCCGTCGAGAAGCGGTCAGTCAACCACCTCAATCACCGCCGTAGAGTTGCTAGCTTATCTGTGTTCTATAGGATACACTTTGGAGAGTGCGCACAGGAACTCCATGATCTTGTTCCTCCTGCCCCTTTCCACCATCGGAGTACAAGACGCAGGTTAGCTTACCATCCCTACATAGTAGACATTCCACCCGTCCGTACGAAGCGCTTTGCTAATTCTTTCTTAATGCGAGCTGCTAAAGATTGGAATACGCTGCCTGCGCATGTATTCCCCGATCATTACAACCTTGGCCTCTTCAAGGCAACAGTGAATGGGCACCTACTGGGTAAGCATGTTACACCCTAGACTGCATCCTGTCTGTTTAGCAAGATGGCGGTCAAATGCTTAACCAGTTTTTATAAAAAAAAAAGAAAAAAAACTCGACCACCCACACACACTCACACACACACACATGTGCGCGTCCGAGCCGGCAACATGGCGTACATGGTCCGCCTGGGCATCTGGGGCGACTACACGTTCATGGACTTCATCAACGCCGTCGAGAAGCGGTCAGTCAACCACCTCAACCACCCACACACACACACTACACACATGTGCGCGTCCGAGCCGCGCAACATGGCGTACATGGTCCGCCTGGGCATCTTCGGCGATGGCACGCCCTTCTCCACGTTCATGGACTTCATCAACGCCGTCGAGAAGCGGTCAGTCAACCACAAACACGCATACACAGACAAACACATGCTGTTGTGACTGAGTATCTGTCACACAATACACACAGCCAAATAGTTACATGGTTTTATGTTCAATCGATTCTGTACTCTAAGCCCGTATTATAGAAAAACACTCAAGTGGAGATCTCTTCTCAAGTATAGTTAGCAAGGGATGAATATATTCGTTGCATGTATTTGCATCCCTTTCTAACTATTTATTTATTTTCGGAAGACCAACAGCAAAATTACATAAATAGGTTACACACATAACAACAGACAGCCAATTACAGGTCTCCACCAATAGAAACAATATAAACTATACTTGAGCAGAGATCTCCACTTGAGTGTTGTTTATAATACGGACCTAGATCTCTCAAGTTATGTTTTAAAATCAATTATAACTATTTTTAATCTACTTCAAAAAAGAAGCAGGTTATTGCCACCTACATTCTATCTAAAGCTTAGATTCCAAAATTTTTAAGAATTTGTAAAATGAAAAATGAAAATTTTTTGAAAAAATCTACCCGACTCCTCTGTCGCTCGGATAGCGAAAGGTCGTGGTTCGAGACCTATCGGAGCTAGTTGTGAGACAGGTCGTTTTTTTCTACAAATACTTCATTTTTCAATAATAAAAATTACATTCTGAATGCTAAAAAGGAAAAATTTTAATAACTTTTAAGAATTCGCCTATTTTCGGAATAGTTAGTCTAATCTAACTAAAAATGTATAAATGTTAACAGTGGCGTGGGCGCCATGGAGATAGTGGCCATGGACATGAAACTCCGAGGCATGTACATCGCGCGACAGCTGTCCTTCCACGGAGTCAGCTTCAAAATTGAGGAGGTGCCTTTATCAGACGCTTTCAAGGAGACGTATGACAAGGCCGTCGCTCTGGTGAGTGTACCTGTGGTCTGCACACGGTAGCATGCTGCCGTATGTACTAGCCTAGCTCACACAGCTGTCCTCCCACGGGTCAGCTTCAAGATTGAGGAGGTGCCTTTATCAGACGCCTTTAAGGAGACATATGACAAGGCCGTCGCTCTGGTGAGTGTACCTGTGGTCTGCACACGGTAGCATGCTGCCGTATGTACTAGCCTAGCTCACACAGCTGTTCTTCCACGGGTCAGCTTCAAAATTGAGGAGGTGCCTTTATCAGACGCTTTCAAGGAGACGTATGACAAGGCCGTCGCTCTGGTGAGTGTACCTGTGGTCTGCACACGGTAGCATGCTGCCGTATGTACTAGCCTAGCTCACACAGCTGTTCTTCCACGGGTCAGCTTCAAAATTGAGGAGGTGCCTTTATCAGACGCTTTCAAGGAGACGTATGACAAGGCCGTCGCTCTGGTGAGTATACCAGTGGTCTGCAGTCTGCACACGGTAGCATGCTGCCGCATGCATGTACTAGCTCACAAGATAAAGCAATAATTATGAAGTATGTGAAAGTTTTAGCAGTTGTGAGAAGTTAAACGTTTTCAGTTATCATAATTATTATGATATTAGCGATACAAAAATTATAAACTTTTTTGCAATTTTAGTGCTTGTGAAAGAGTAATCCTACTAAAATTCTGATAATAGTAATGGAAGTTATAAAATTTATTGAAATACTGAATTAAAAATTAATAGTATCTTTAAGTTGGGACTGACAGAAATGTGTTATTGGCAGTCTTTGTAACTGTTTTAAATTACAATCTTAAAACGGATAAAGATTTTTCCTTTATTTCAATTTATCATCATCACTACCAGCAGGGCTAGCATGACTGCAGCGACATAGTTTGTCGCGTTACTTTCGACCAATCAGATCGCTCGTAGATAGCTCGCGTGACTTAAGGCGACGTGCTGATTGGTTGGAAAGAGCGCGACAAACTATGTCGTTGTCGTCATGCTAGCCCCGCAGGTTGGTGCGGCCAAGTATTTGAAGCAGTCAATAGTGGTAATATTGGTTGTTCGCAGTGGGTGGAAGCCATGCAGCGGTTCACCGAGGCGGCCGAGCTGATCGACGCCGAGTCGCGCATGAAGAAGACCATGTGGGGGCAGTTCTGGTCCGCGCACCAGAGGTTCTTCAAGTACCTGTGCATCGCCGCCAAGGTACGGTACATTCAGGGTTGATAAATAAACATATTTTTTTTAATGTTTTTAGTTTCCATTTTCATGACAAGCTTTTTTGCTGACTGTACTTAAATATTGTATTGTCATCTAAACCAAACCTGTAAGTATACAAAACTTCAGCTCCATGGGACACTGGGAAGTGGGTCAAATTAAGCTTGCAAGATTTGTCCCCCACTAACTAACATGGCAAGTTAATAAAAAGCTTTTAAAAAGTACAATTCCTTTTAAACAAGTGTTTTTTATTATTTTTTTGTTTAAAGCATTATTTCAAATGAATTCGACCTATAGTGTTTTATTTCTAGACTAGATCATTTCAAATTCGCCATAGTAAATTAAGTTAAAAAAAAGATCAATGGATAAACATTAATTTAATGTTGCGTATCTCTAATCAATACTGAAAGCTTAACATTCACTAAGTATGTTCTAACTAATGTTGATTTTTAAAATGGGCGACATAGAGACTGTCCTAGCGGGACTTTACCGCCGGGGAATCACCTCTGAACTATGGATATATGAATAGGGGAAACCCCTATTACCCATATTTCGGGTATTAAACGTGTGATAAAAAACAGGGTTTTATTTATTTGTCCGTCTTTCACGTTAAACCAGAGCAACGGATCGACGTTATTTTAAGTATGGGGGTAGTTTGAAAGTTGGAGAGTGACATGAGCTACTTTTTGTCCCAGAAAAATATCTCATTCCCTCGGGATAAACGGACGGCTATTATAAATTCAAGAAAACTCAGATAGATTTACTACCCTCTGAGTCTGTTGTCTCACGGCTGCAGCCAAAAGGTAGTCAAATCAGCATTTTGTCAGGTCCAATGAGTCAGTTTGTGTTTTTCAGTACATACCTACATATTATAATACTCGCGCCTGTTTCCCATGGGGATAGGCAGAGACTATCGATCGCCACTTGCTACAATCCTTGCACACTTCCTTCTCTTCATTCACATCCATACAACATGACAACAGTCTAGCGCTTAACATTAATAACGCAAGAATAAACTCTGAAACAGAAATTGCTAATATTTTTGATAACTTTTTTGTTAATATACCATTAGTAACTACCTCTAATTTGAATTCTTCACCAGCTTCTGCTGTCTCGGTTCTTGAAAAACATGTGTCTGAGTGTAGTTCATTATTTAATTTTAAAGAAATTAATTCTAGCGATATAATCAAAACATTTAATTTACTTAAAATGAAAACTACCACTGATTTATGGGGCATATCTGTTACTGTACTTAAAAACGTTATTCATGCTATTGCCCCTTATCTTGCTATTATATTTAATCAGTGTATCGCTCAAGGAATTTTTCCTGATTTAATGAAATTTAGCAAAGTGATACCTTTATTTAAATCAGGAAACAAAGAAGACCCAAGCAATTATAGACCAATATCAATATTACCCGCCTTAAGCAAAATATTTGAAAAAATAATACTAGAGCAATTGTTGTCTCATTTCTCATTAAACAATCTCATGCATAGCAAACAATTCGGATTTATGAAGGGTCAGTCAACTACGGATGCTGGGGTTGCACTTTTAAAGCATGTGTTTGATGCCTGGGAAAATTCGCAAAATACTTTTGGAATATTTTGCGACTTATCCAAGGCTTTTGATTGTGTTGATCACCGGACGCTGCTGTTGAAGCTAAATCATTACGGTGTAAAAAATAATGCCCAGAAACTAATACTGTCGTATCTCAGTTCCAGAACTCAGACAGTTGACATTAATGGAGTGAAATCAAACGGCTCTCAGATTAAACTAGGCGTACCTCAAGGCTCTATTTTAGGCCCTTTTCTATTTTTGGTTTATATTAATGATTTGCCTTTCTTTGCCAAAAACTTCTGTGATATTGTGTTGTTTGCAGATGATACTTCTTTAATATTTAACATAGACAGAAACAAAACCAATTTTGACGATGTAAACAAAGCACTGTCACAAGTACTCGGTTGGTTTAATTCTAACAATTTGCAGCTTAATGCAAAGAAAACAAAGTGCGTACTTTTTTCTCTGCCAAATGTACAGACGGTACCTGTAGAAATTGTAATCAACAACGAAAAACTGGATTTAGTACAATCAACGATCTTTCTGGGTGTAACTTTAGACTCGAAACTTCAATGGCATGCGCATATCGCAACATTAGCTGGTAAGCTTAGTTTTGCTTCCTACGCTATTAGAAAAGTACGACAGCTAACAGATGTTGATACTGCTAGAACTGTATACTTTAGTTATTTCCATAGCATCATGTCATATGGCATTCTTTTGTGAGGATTAGCGGCTGGCATTAATGCTATATTCATCTTGCAAAAACGAGCAATCAGGGCCATCTATAAACTAGGCTCCAAAACTTCGCTTAGAGACAAGTTCAAGGAAATAGGTATACTGACAGCTGCATCTCAATTTATATTAAATTGCATTCTTTTTGTACGTCGCAATATTAACTTGTATACCAAACATGGTGATTTACACAATCGTAATACTAGAAATAGAAACAAGCTCGTAATGCCTCGGTACCGTTTAGAAAAGGTGCACGGATCTTTCGTTGGGCAAGGTATACACATATATAACAAAATCCCAAGTGATATCTTGGATTTACCATATCTAGAGTTTAAGAATCATATAAAGAGTGGCCTCCTCAAAAAAGGCTATTACACTGTAAATGATTATTTGAACGACAAAACACCTTGGTCGTAACACTCGTAACAAATGTTCCTAGTATGATATTGTGAGTCGTGTCCTATATTTTATATTATTAGCGTTTATATTAGTTAAGCTTTTAATTCGGTCATTTAAGGTAGGCAGTTTGAGTATGTCATGCTCACTAAAACATTTCTACGGTGGTGGCGTGTGAGGCGGGTCGTTACGTTCCCTAAAATATGGTTGAGCGAAACGATGGCTGGTTCATGCGTCATGCTCGTGAACGGGTGCTGCCAGTGGGAATGGGTCTGCTCTTATCTGCTTGCCTTAAAATGTGTTTTCTTTTGTTTTTATTCATTTTATTAAGAATTACATTTGAAACATGTATGGCGCAACTTGCAGTATATAGTAGAATTGTCTTTTGTTTTAAACTAATATTAAAGCTTTAAGTAGACTTCCTAAGTAACTGAAAATTGTTCACCGCTATGATCATTAGTTCGCCTATACTTAACTGTATTTATCATAACCCATTGTGTAATTGTGATGGAAACTGACCTTAGTCATACCATGTTAAGGTCATTTTTCAATTTGACGACTCTGAATGAAATAAAACAGGGAGAAAAAAACAACCCTTGGAGTTTCTTGCCGGTTCTTCTCCAAGGCCTCCCGCTGTAGGGTTTGCGAACCGATGGCGTAGCTTCTATGACGTTCACAAGTATTGTAAATAACAATCTAAATTGAATAAACAAATTTGAATCTTTGAATCTTGAATCTTTGAATCTTTGAATATTTTTTTTTATAAAATGCTTTTCAGTGCTTAAGGGCGGCCAACCCGACTTACTTTCCATACAAACGCTCTTACGTGATTATGGCTTTGTAACAGATCTTTTTTTGAAACTTTTGAAATAATAGGTATCTTATGCACTATATCTAGGTTTCTAGGTAGGAAATAAAAAATCAAAATTGGCAGAAACAAATTCAGTATAAGCCTTCAAAAATCAGATTTTTTTGCACAAATTTTACCTGGGGCGTTCAGTGACTCATAAATTTTAAAAGCAAAGAAAATATTATGATAGAAACCTTGCAAATGTAATGGAGATTTTATGTAATGGAGATTTTAAATGACAAAAATTTATTTCACAAACTTGTAATTCTTACTGAAAAACACGTAATTCCTGGAACAAGTATCCGCACACTATTTTTCGTTCAAAGTTATCGCGTTCTCACTTGCTCACTCACTCACTGTCATTGCGCTGGATGAAACAACAAGCTTGTCAACTTATTATTATGTCAACAATGACGGGAAGGGCCCTCTTTAATGATCTCTTTAGTAATGAAACGATTTGTTGTAGGTGAACCATTGCGTAGTGACAGCCCGAGAAGCGGTGAAATGCGGCAAATGCGTGGTCATCGGTCTGCAGAGCACGGGCGAGGCGCGCACGCTGGACCAGCTCGAGCGCGACGACGGGGAGCTGACCGACTTCGTGTCCACCGCCAAGTGAGTGACGTCACTAGGTTGGGTGCGTTACAAGTGCGTGTGATCGGTCTGCAGAGCACGGGCGAGCTGACTGCGTGTCCACCGCCAAGTGAGTGACGTCACTAGGTTGGGTGCGTTACAAGTGCGTGTGATTGGTCTGCAGAGCACGGGCGAGCTGACTACGTGTCCACCGCCAAGTGAGTGACGTCACTAGGTTGGGTGCGTTACAAGTGCGTGTGATCGGTCTGCAGAGCACGGGCGAGCTGACTGCGTGTCCACCGCCAAGTGAGTGACGTCACTAGGTTGGGTGTGTTACAAGTGCGTGTGATCGGTCTGCAGAGCACGGGCGAGCTGACTACGTGTCCACCGCCAAGTGAGTGACGTCACTAGGTTGGGTGTGTTACAAGTGCGTGTGATCGGTCTGCAGAGCACGGGCGAGCTGACTACGTGTCCACCGCCAAGTGAGTGACGTCACTAGGTTGGGTGCGTTACAAGTGCGTGTGATCGGTCTGCAGAGCACGGGCGAGCTGACTGCGTGTCCACCGCCAAGTGAGTGACGTCACTAGGTTGGGTGCGTTACAAGTGCGTGTGATTGGTCTGCAGAGCACGGGCGAGCTGACTACGTGTCCACCGCCAAGTGAGTGACGTCACTAGGTTGGGTGCGTTACAAGTGCGTGTGATCGGTCTGCAGAGCACGGGCGAGCTGACTGCGTGTCCACCGCCAAGTGAGTGACGTCACTAGGTTGGGTGTGTTACAAGTGCGTGTGATCGGTCTGCAGAGCACGGGCGAGCTGACTACGTGTCCACCGCCAAGTGAGTGACGTCACTAGGTTGGGTGTGTTACAAGTGCGTGTGATCGGTCTGCAGAGCACGGGCGAGCTGACTACGTGTCCACCGCCAAGTGAGTGACGTCACTAGGTTGGGTGTGTTACAAGTGCGTGTGATCGGTCTGCAGAGCACGGGCGAGCTGACTACGTGTCCACCGCCAAGTGAGTGACGTCACTAGGTTGGGTGCGTTACAAGTGCGTGTCATCGGTCTGCAGAGCACGGGCGAGCTGACTACGTGTCCACTGCCAAGTGAGTGACGTCACTGAGTTGGATGTCCTTATTCACCTTTGTCCACAAGAAATACTAGAGTAATTATTGCATAATCTGATAAAAATAAAAATAATCAAATTAATAAAAAAAAGTTTTTTTTTCAATTAAAATAACTAAATCATATATTTTCCAACTTTAAAAAAAATTAAGCTTTAAAAGAAGTTAAATATTCAGAGAAATATAATCATTAAGGTCAAACGATTAAGTCACAAAAAGCTGAAGGCTCGTTAGATGGCGATACTTTCGCTATTTAGTAGTTTTTATTTTTTTATTAATTATTCTTTGTATCTTTGTAACTCAAAATACTTTTTGCGCGTTCTATAAATAAATATTGAATTTTCGAAACCAACACTTAACTATTTGTAGTACAAAAATCATCCAAATATGTTGAAGGAGTTTTTCTGTCATCCAATTTTACTAATCACTCACACATGCATAACATAAATCCGAGTTTCTAGTAACAAAAACATTTCAATCCAGCTAAAAACGACAATGTGACAAACCTCAGGAAGCAAATTTTTTTTATATTTATTATTATTGTTTTAAAAAAAAACATTAAAATATTAATTTAGATGTATTATTTTTTAAATTACACAAGTAGTCTATCAACTAATGCTCCAAAAAATGTATACAGGGAAAATAATGCTTGGAACACCATTTTTAGTGTTCCTTAGCCGAATGGCCAAAACCGGAACCCCTATAGATTCGTCATGTCTGTCTGTCCGTCTGTCCGTATGTTACAGCCACTTTGATCCAAAACTATTAAGACTACACATTTGAAACTTGGTAGGTAGATGTATCCTGTAAACCGCATTACAATTTTTATACGAAAATAAAAATAATAACCCCATACCATACATAAAACTGAAACTAAAGAATAGTAGATTGTACAACAAGTGCATAAAACGTGCCATTTTACCCGAGACGTATATATCCACCCGAGCCGCAGGCGAGGGTTGATAGTCAATTCGAGGGTAAAATGGGTTTTATGTACGAGTTATACACTCTGCTTTTTACTTCGAGTGTGAGGAAAATAAATAACAATATTGCAAAAAAGAAAAAATAAAAAATTCGCCATATTGGCGGGAAGACTTTCTTTTTCTTTTTTTTTTTATACGTTACAGTAGCAGCACAGTGACTTCAGCATAGATCGTAGTCCATAATGCTCTTGAAATACTTATTTCTTAGAAAACTCATTAATTTTGCCTAGTTTTATTAATTTGGTAATTTAACATGGATTATGTAAGTAAGTACCTACAAAATTCAGAAAAGAGAATGAAATAAAAAAAATATTAAAATTTAACGAAGTTTGGTTGCGTGTGTGACTGTTTGTCTGACGACCTTTGTCTTAGAGTCTGAGACTTAGACGAAGATTTTACTTTATGCACTAGAGCATAAAAAGCGATTTTATGCAGCCTATACCCAACATAAACACGAACTTTACGAGCATGAGAAGTGAAAAATTTATATATTCGTCGCCTATAGATAGGTCTTCAAAAATAATATAAAAGTTTCTTTAACCATTTTTAGGGTTCCGTAGCCGAATGGCAAAAAACGGAACCCTTATAGATTCGTCATGTCTGTCTGTCTGTCTGTCCGTCCGTCCGTCCGCATGTCACAGCCACTTTTATCCAAAACTATAAAAACTACTCAGTTGAAATTTGGTAAGTCGATGTATTTTATAAACCGCTTTAAGATTTTAATACAAAAATCCGGGGGGCTTCCGATACGTGAAACTGAAACCGAAAAATACTTTTTTTATAAACCATATTCGTGTGGGGTGTCTATAGATAGGTCTTTAAAAATGGCATAAAGGTTTCGCGCACCATTTTTTCTCAAAGTCAATCTTTTGAAAGATAGAGCCTTCCAAAGCGATAAAATGTGTCCCCCCGCCACCACTCTAACTTTTGAAATAAATTAGTGAAAAATCTAGAAAAAATATATACTGTACATCTTTATAATAACTTTCAACGAAAATTAGTTTGAACGAGATGTAGTAAGCACTTTTTGAGATATAACACATTTTCGAAAACCGCAAACGTAAATGAAAAACAATGTTATATTTTGCTGACGAAAAATGATAAGTACCTAATAGAATAGGCTTGGTATAGGCAATCGGTAAATAATAATAACGTTAAGTTGGTAACGAACCCTTCATGGGCGAGTCCAACTCGCACCTGGCCGATTTTTCGGATTTTTTTGGATTCGTATGAAAACTTCGATAATGTAACTCAAGGTATGAAAAAGATACCAAAAAAACCTATATACCTACCTCGCGGACCAAAGTATGATAAGGGGCGTGTGCACATCTATGAGATATATAACTGCAGCACTTTCTTTCAATTGTAGACATAGGTTTCCATAGTAAAATGTATTTCTAACAATCTACACAATCAACTTTCGTAATAAAATAGCATAATATTTTAGTTTTGAAAACTGACAAGGTTCGATTTCCCACTACCGAGTACCGACCCATTTCCGAGTCGTGTATGAGTTTTTTTTTGAAAATCATTAAATGCAGTTTTTCTTAACTCTAATATCGACGACATGGTTCCATAAAACAAATATATCTCTATCTCTAATAGTTTCAAACTTTCCCATACTGACCTGTTGTCCGGTCCGGTCTAATGTTGTTCTATCTATACATATATTATAAAAAGGAAAGATTTGATTGTTTGTTTGTTTGTTTATTTGCATCGAATAGGCTCCTAAACTACTGGACCGATTTAGAAGATTCTTTCACCATTAGAAAGCTACATTCTTCCCGAGTGCTATAGGCTAAATTTTATCCCGATATTCCCACGGGTACCGGGTACCACGCGGGTGAAACCGCGAGGATCCGCTAGTATAGAATAATATTGTATGTTATAATTAGTGTATAATGTTGTATAGACAATGGTACGGAACCCTTCGTGCGCGAGCCCGACTCGCACTTGGCCGTTTTTTTTAAATACTAGCGGCAACATTTTGATAGGCAACCCTATAGATATATATTCTCCTAATCTTTAATAGAAGTACGTAAAAATTAGGTTATTAGCAAAAACTCGATGAGCGCACTAATTTGCAGTGGGATCTAGTACTAACTCAAAAGAGAAATATGTAAATTATAATTGACACAAACCACATGACACAAACGGAAGAGCGGCATCGCGCGTTGCGCGTCTTAGCCGCATGGAACGGCAACGTCGCAAATTCGCTCGCAATGTTTGTATACGTACACGACTAATGTCACACACACATGCGCAAGTTTCATGAAAATTTTGAGTTGATTTGTGCTATAATTCTGAATGAAAGTATGTAAAATTATTCATTTCGCGGCTACTTAAATATGAGAAAAGACTATAGAACACATAATTTACCATAAATGGTGAATCCTAACATAGTTAAAGGTGAACGTTTTTTGTATTTTGTATTTACGTATTTTGTAATCGTTTGACCTTTAAATACGTTTTCTATGGCTATCTATCATCAACGTCATTGTACCTAAACTTAGTTTGAAACTCAGATAAAAGCATAAGTAGTAAAAAACTACTGATTATTTACGTTTTTTATTATGTCCGACGAAAGAATCCCGCTTTTTACTCAAAAGGTTTCTGAATCCCGAATTTCCCGAAAAAAATCTGGCAACGCTGGCTCTACCCACACCACCATCTGCCAGTCTTAGGAATAATCAGGACAGTCATCACATCAGAAATTGTAATTTAAAGGGTTTAGGAAAAACGCGACGCGCGATGGCGACGCGGCACAGTTTCGGTTAGTGTGTAAAATTATTGACAGCGTGCAAAGTGATTTCGAACCCTATACAGCTTTTCATTCCGTATTAGAATTATTTTCGTGACAAAAAGTATAAAGTAGGAATAGACGCTATTTGATTGGTAAAATAAACACTGAATGTATTTGTATAATAATATTTAATTTGTTTCATTGGCCGCGTTGTCATTTAAAGTTACATGCATATCAGTGAAGTTCACTCTTTCTATTGGCCTAATCTTGCCCAGCTCCTTGGCTAGACGCTGCATCGTTTCCAAGTTGCTTTTGTTTGGGTTCTCTTTGAAATATTTGTTGAGTCTACGGAACTCGCCATTTAGCAACTTTATGGCAGTTTCGTATTGCGTTTTCAAATCAGTCTTGTGAGTACTGTGTTCATCAATAGACTCGTTTATTTCTTCTGCGGCAATTTCCACTGATGATTCTCTTGCTGTATGTTGACTGATAGTAGCAGTAGTATCCATATTCTCGTCTAAAGGATCATTAGTATCTAAACTCTCTGTTTTAACTTCTAAATAAAAGTAATTATCATTGTCTCCAACTAAACTAGGCGGAGAAACAGGTTGCTCGGTTTCAACAGTGTCAACGGCCATTTCTGCGTTGTCCTCATCATCAGAATCATTGTCACTTGATTCGGCGTTTGCGTAACTACCATGAACGACTTCTGACTTTATATTCTTATCGTCTTCCTCTATCTCTCCACCGGCTATATCAGTAAATAAACATTTTTCTTCATCCGTCAATTCTGTCGTCTTCATCAACTCAGTGTCTTGCCAATTCACAAACGCAGTCAGATGTTCACAAAAACTGCCGCTCTTACCGGCCAGACAGTCGCAGCACCACGTGTCAATCCTAAACTTTATAAATTTCATTTTTGTTGAGTTTTTACTAACTTCAACCCTATATTCTTTGGTGCTAACGGCCTTACTAGCCGACGCGTCAGACACTTCTTTGCTCGTCGGAGCCAATCTTGTATACGCCGTCGTCACGTTCCTGCTTTTCGCGTGAGCTATCAACACGTGACGTATCTTATTTTCAATTATATTCGTGACCACGTCGACCATCGCCTGCTTATTGAACGACTTGCATCTCCAACGCATAAATTCGTTCGTGATACGAATCGAAGCCTCCACGAGATTAATGTACGGACTGTCGTATTTCATCAACCACTGATCTCGTTCGTGCCACAGTTGGTCGGCACGTTCTGCTAATAATTGGCAAGAAGCAACATTCTCTTCGCTTTTCAACCGATTGTACCATATTTCTGCCTCGTCTGTGTCGTTAGACCTAATCATTCTGTAGAATAATTCCATGACATTATGTCGTTTTCTCGACTCAATTTTCACGTTATCACTACAAATGAATTGCCAAACACCGCTACACAACGACCACTTTGACGAGACTACTTTACCGCTTGGACAGAGGACGTTGATAGTGTTCCGTATTTCATTACA
The DNA here is from genome assembly GCA_949710035.1 of Crambus lathoniellus. Lineage (NCBI taxonomy): Eukaryota > Metazoa > Arthropoda > Insecta > Lepidoptera > Crambidae > Crambus > Crambus lathoniellus. The sequence goes on from OX453317.1 coordinate 22,912,848, forward strand.
GTCTTTTATTGTCAGTACTTTAGCCTCGATATTTCTGTTGCTCATTTTCTCCAAAGCTAGTTTTGCTTCGAGGAAAGCTTGACTATAACACGCTTCAGTATTCTCCGTGTGTAATAAACAAGCGATCGGCAGAGCCCCCGCTTTACTAGGGACGTACAGGAATTTCACCAGGAGGCCGCCAGAACAAGCGGAACCATCCACTATAATGTGATCTAAACTAAACGTCGACAACACTTTCTTCATAATCGGCGTAATAATAATCACTATTTCTGGTATTTCATAGCTGAGGTACCCTCCAGAGTTCACAAGCGATATTTTCCGTTGTTCCATTAGTGCCTCAAAGCTCAGATTATCCCAGTTACTACGTTTTGCTTTCTTATATATGTACCATATGTGATGCGTAGTAGGGTTTATGTTCGCATTCATCATGATCTCGTGACCTTCGCCGTATTGATCAGCTATCACCAGTTCGTGGTATATTTTTGCCATAGCGGGCGAGTATCCCATAGAAAAATATTTATAAAAAACATCGTCCGTCTCAGTCGTGCTCTTCAACTTGTTGAATGCCTCCGGCGTCCACACCTTATGCGTGTGAACAAATTCTAATGATATTGTCATATTCAAACCCTCCTTCAGACACGGGTCGTTTTTGATAGTGTTTCTACTAATGAACTTAATTTTGAAATCGACTTTCGCCCTGCATTCCTGGTTGCGCGTCCTGTTGCTGGCCGATTTATTTTTATTAAAAGATGAACGGTGACAAACGAATACTTTTCTATACAAAAGTCTTTTAAGTCTCGGAAAACAGTTTCTTACAATCCATGTTGTCGCAGTGAAAGTAGAAAACTTTTTAATCCATTGCCGGATAAAATCGTCGTAATAAGCTTTAGTTTGATGCGCTTCCACTTTACACTTGAGCATCACTGTAAACTTTTCGGACGACACGAAATTTAATTTTATAATCTTTGCATTTTCTGATATCTCTTCCAAATGTTTTATTAAACTTCTTTCGGAGAGCATTTTGATACTTTTACGCTTAAAATATTGTTGTATTAGTTGTAGTACATTAATCTACTGTAAAGTATACAGTGATAGAAACGTGTTTTATATGGTTTTTGAATCGATGTTTCCGGATTATCTGGCGCATGTGCGGAATGCGCTGAGCTCACGTAGCGTTTGAGAGCGCGTAAGGTCGTAATGGCGGCTGTCGCCCGGGTGAATGACCGGCGCGAGGCCGATCCACGCGATGTACAGTTTGACGCTGACGTTTGAATAGACGCGACTCGGTATGGCGGCGAATTTGAATTTGCAAAGAGCGACAAATAATGCATATTGTATTTATTTATGTTAACAATAAATATTAGAAACTTCACAAAATATTATTATTACGCAGGTGGTTTATTACCTTATGTCAACTAGATTTTTATGTTTAAACATATTAATTCGATTTGATTCTTTACGTTAACAACATTTATAACTTTCATTTAAGAATTAGGTTTTGATAATTTAGCGGGTATATTATAGGGAAATGAAATAAATGAATAAAATATTAAAGAATAGGTATTCTAATAAAATATAAAAGAATATTTTACTACTCTTTGATTATAATAATATATTTTATTCTTGTTATCGAAACTTTTTGTTATTACACAAAATGTTGACAATCTATTCAAATAAATCAAATTCTCTTTTATTAACATATTTAATTACTTACTTAATTAACACATTATTCTCGAAAGAGTCAATAAATAAATAAATATGTTCCGAACATCTATGCGAAAAATCTTGATAAGTATGTAAACAAATTAATTACTCTATAGCCAAAATTGGTTTGTTATGCGATTTAGTTTTTATGATGATTCATATGATGTGATTATGTTTTGATGTGGCGATGAACATTTTTGTTCTGTTTCTGAGTGTTATCGATATCTCTTTATACCCATAAAACCCATTTTACCCTCGACTTGACTATCCACATCCATATATTATACGTTTTCGGTAAAATGGTACGTGTTATGCACTTGTTGTTCAATCTACTATTTATGGGTAGGTATCAAATGAAAGGCCTCGACAAGTACACTTCAAAAATATATATTTTGTAGGACTGTAGGTATAAGTATAATCACTAAAAGGAATAAAATAAAAATTAATAATTATTTTGTAATTTAAATTTTTAAATTGTAATTTACAATTATTCCTATAACGTATTGTGTTTGTGCCAGGGGCGTGTTCCAAACGTTGGTGGAGAAGCACTTCCCGGCGCCGGACCGCGACCGCATCAACCGGCTGCTGGGGCTGGAGCCGGCCAAGAAGCTGGCCGCCATCGCCAGCCACGCCAACAACGCCAGCCACGCCAACAGCGCCGCCAACGCCAACAGCGCCGCCAACGGACACGATGACGCCAACTCGTCGAAGAGGAAACGTTAGTTCACATTTGCACTAGTCAATTGATAGTTTGGAAGTGGTTAACTATAGTAAGTTGACTACTGACCGCGACCGCATCAACCGGCTGCTGGGGCTGGAGCCGGCCAAGAATTGGGTATTTGACAGAATTTTTTTTATTGACTTAAAATGTTCATTTAACTAGTAGCAACACAACATAGGTATTTATTTTCAAATATCTTGCATATTTTTAGCGATATAGAGCATCACACTTACTAATCAGACAAGGAGAGCGCTATAGAAACGTGACGTCACGTTTCTATAGCGCCATACTCTCGCCATAGAAAATTTCGTTTTAGAATGAGATAGCTAGAGTCACAATTAATTAGCTCATAATTCGCTTGTTATAATACATATTGAATTTCTTTTTTCATATTTGTTGTTCAATAATGTTATATTTTCGCATGTCATAATTAAATATCTATATTTCAACAACAGTCAAACACCCAATTCAATTCAATTCAATTTGCAAGTCACAGGTAAGAAAGTTGTTACAAATAATAAAAGAACATGTGACGCCCTGCTAGGGCACAGCAAACATTAGGGCCAGTTATTGCCATTTTTCTTATAAATTAAAATTCTTAAGACTAGCATTACAAACGTAAAAACTAAAAAAAAAGCTGGCCGCTATCGCCTGCCACGCCAACAGCGCCGCCAACGGATACGATGACGCCAACTCGTCGAAGAGGAAGTGTTAGTTTATGTTTGCACTAGTCTATTGATAGTTTGGATGTGGTTATCTATAGTCAGTTCGACGAGGCACGTCTACTTAACTTAACAAACTTATCATAATGTAAAAACGTGTGTGATTACCAGAGAACGGAATAGGTAGAACTGTTTAGGTTCATTGACAGCAACTGTTATGTTAGTGAGGCTGGGTGGTGAATAAAACGCCAAATCCACAGCAACAACTTATATTTTAAATTCCAATGATAAAAAAAAAACCTGTAAATAACAGGTTTTATAACCATTTAATAACAATATAATTTCTTAGATATAAAAATGGACCGTAACAGATAAAATGCACTTTACAACTCAATACACAAAAACAATGTCATGGTAACGACATGACATTTTTAATATTATTTTTCAGACTCATAAAAATTTGACAAATAGTTTCGAATTATATGAAAGGAAGATAGTAGCGAGCGACGCAACGCTACATTAGTATGGATTATTAGGCTAGACACCCTCGTATCCCACTATTCTGTGTCTATTTTCATTATTGGCTTGACGCGACGCACATTTTTCATACAAACTTGCTCACTTTAGTGTCTCATAGAAGGGGAGTTATTTGCATCTTCGCGATGATTTTTACGTCAATGGAGACTTTTCCTAGCTTTAATAACAAATGGCGGACTCGGGGTTTTTTTAATAAAAAAAATCTGGGAATGACCATATTAATAAAAATTAACGCAATACACAAAATTATCATGTCACCCGAACGACGCCCACTGCTGGGCATAGGCATAATACATAAAATAGCTCTACTTATTTCGATCTTTGGTGATTACGTTGCTTTGACCAGATAGAGACAAAAATTTAAAATTCTTATGAAGCAAGCATATTTTTATTTTAACTTTTAAGTTGATTTGGTCTTTAAATTAAATTGAAGGTATTTTTGAGGTGATAGATCATAACGCGTAAGTAAATGACGCGTACGATACAGCCAACCTGCTGCATATACTGAGTTGGGCGCATTTCTGGCATCACACGACATTTGGTTTATTATTTTTGATTTCATAATTATTTTGTGTATTTTCTATAGTGCGACAAGCATTTCTGTTCCGGTGATAATCTTTGGAACTAAAACATATTCATATGACAGTCCATTTTGACAGCTAATTTTGTATTGCAAGTGGCTCCTCTGTTATAGGAGTGAGGGACTATAGTTTGAAGGAAGTGTTTTTTATCTTCTGTGTTCGTATGATAACAGAATAAATTATCTTTCCATTAATCACGTAAGGTTTTTAGCAACTTTTTCCCGAAACTCCTCTCCCCTTTGGGCCTCACGTATGGACAGCCCCTTTTTTTTATAAACACGATTGTAACTGGTGTATTGTCGGTTGCAGTGACAGCCCGGCAGCAAGTGAACGCGGCGGCGAAGCGTCTCCGCGGCTCTTCATCATCAGAGGAGTGGGTGCGCGGCTCGGAGGACGAGCTCGAGCTGGAGTCGGACGACAACCGCGCCTCCGACTCGGAGCCCAGCGACTCCAACCCCTTCCGCGCCGGCAGCGACAGCGATGACGGTACTGCTCATCTAAATATATAAAAAAGATTTTATTAAAAATTTCATTTTTATGACAAACTTTTTTGCTGACTGTACTTTAAAATTGTATTGTCATCTGAACCCAACCTGTATACAAAATTTCAGCTCCATCGGACACTGAGAAGTGGGTCAAATTAAGCTTGCAAGATTTGTCCCCCACTAACTAACAAACTAACATGGCAAGTTGACAGGTTATTAGTAAAAATTTCATTTTTATGACAAACTTTTTTGCTGAATGTACTTTAATATTGTATTGTCATCATTTTTGACGACCGATTTGGCGCAGGGGTAGGCTACCCACCTTCTGCGCCAGTGGTCTCGGGTTCGATTCAAATATATACAACTATTTGTGTGACAAATATTTGTGTGCATGAACATGTCTATTTGTCTTGGTCTGGGTGTTTTCTATGTATATTAAGTATGTATTTACAAACAAAAAGTATTTAAGTATATATTTATCCGTTATCAAGTTTTCCATGATACAGTTTCGTAATATTAAAATGGGCTTAGATAATAAGTGTGAATGCAAGAAGTTATTTATTTATTTATTTATTTATTTATCTAAACCAAACCTGTATACAAAATTTCAGCTCTATCGGACACTGAAAAGTGGGTCAAATTAAGCTTTCAAGATTTGCCCCCCACTAACTAACAAACTAACGAACTAAATAACATGGCAAGTTAATATAAGTTTTTAGTAAAAATTTCGTTTCTGACCATCTTTTTTGCTGACGGTACTTTAATTTTGTACATGTAATGTCAAACAATGTATTGTCATCTAAACCAAACCAGTATACCAAATTTCAGCACCATCGGACACTGGGAAGTGGGTCAAATTAAGCTTGCATGATTTGTCCCCCACTAACTAACTACCTAACTAACTAACATGGCAAGTTAATATAAGTTTTTAGTAAAAATTTCGTTTTTATGACAACCTTTTTTGCTGACAGTACTTTAATTTTGTACATTAGGGTGGTTCTTATTTTTCGACATTTTAAAATTAACCGCGTCAACACGCCATTCGCTTCTATCGTCCGAGAAACGAACTAGTTATTATTGTTATTTTTTTTTGATACATTTTAGGGGTCGCTACCGCGTGTTAAAGTTTGAAAAAATGTACATAACATAGTTTACATCTCAGGGCGCAAATCTCAGTTTGTTTCACAATTAAAATTCGCTAAAACACACTTTGTAAATGGTCGTCGTGTGATCTATGCGCGTGACACGCACTTTTCTGTTTATGATTATGACACTATAACATCCTGGAGCTTAAGCGATCAACATTGGTTTAAAGCCCCCAGTACAGGATGGTCGATCATGTTGGCCGACCATGATGGTCCATCGTGTACAGGGCCAGTGTGCGTGTGATTGCCATCTACGAGCAACGCAAACCGCCCCTGTACACGATGGCCCATCATGGTCGGCCAACATGATCGGCCATCCTGTACTGGGGGCATAAGAGGTGGTGCGTGCTTCTATTAGAGCAAAAGATGGAAAAAGATGTGTTTTGGTTAGCCTGTCGTCACCATGTAATGGAAATAATGTTAGAAGCAGTTGTAGTTCAAGCATTAGGTCCATCAAGTGGGCCAGAAATATTGATTTTTAAATGTTTTAGGACTGCTTGGCCTAATATTGATCAGACTAAGTTTTGTACAGTTTCATCAGACCCTGAAGCCTTAAAATGCGCGGAAAATGTTGCAAGTAGCATGATTTTATTCGCTGAACAACAGCTGAATGATCAACCTCGCGACGATGCTAAACCGGACAATAATATTTCTAGGAGGTGTGCCTTATTAGGCACACCTCCTCCAAGGGATTTCGTTCAGAGCTCCAGCGAGTCTTCATCGTGCGCGGTGGATGGCAAAAGCAATTTATAGCTTTATCTGTTTAAAGATCACTTTCTATGCAGCGCGTCTTCATCGCGTTTGAGTCTTGACGTTTGACTTCGTATTGCTGTAATGACATAACGACGCACACGTCACGCAAACCTATAGTCCTACAATCCTGTCTGATCCGGTGACTTCCGTGACAGAGGAACCACTTGCAATACGAAATTAGCTGTCAAAATAGACTGTCGTATGAAAACTGTTTTAGTTCCAAAGATTATCACCGGAAAAGAAAACGTTGTCGCACTGTCAAAGCCGCGCGTTATCAAAAACGGTTTTGCACGTCTACTGCACGTACACTTGACTAAAGCATCATAGAACTACCGCGATCGGGGCCCTGGTCTTTGGACAGAAGGCGAAGATTACAAAGCTTCAAGAAAAATTATATGTTCAATGAAAGTGGTGAACTATATAGCGGAGCGAGGGGTCGCATTGATGGAGGAGTATAATAAACTAATTACCACAAACGAAGAACAAAAACAATTTCTACTTTTGGTGGTCAACAATTTTGGAGAAAAGTATCCAAATGCAAATAAAAGCACATTGTTAGCGTGAAATATTTTTTTTCCTAACAATTGTTATAATAATACATGTATAATTATAAGTTTTGTAACGAAATTAATAAAAATAAAAATACATATATTCATAATTTTTATTTTCTGGTAGCGACCCTTAAATATTATTTTAAAAATCTGAAAAAAAATAACACAATGTTTTTTATGTCTTAGAACAGAATAAAAGGGTGACACACAAAAAATTTAGTAAAAAAATTTTTTGGTTCAAATAAGAAGCACCCTATTGTACATGTAATGTCAAACAATGTATTGTCATCTAAACCAAACCAGTATACCAAATTTCAGCTCCATCGGACACTGGGAAATGGGTCAATTTAAGCTTGCAAGATTTGTCCCCCACTAACTAACATACTAACTAACTAACATGGCAAGTTAATTAAAAGCTTGTTATCAATGCCACTTTTCGTTGTAATTTTATAACTTAAGAACGGGCTCATCTATTCAAATCAAATGTTTAGGCTTTGTTCGGACTATGTAGTAGAGAGTTTATGTGAAGTTTGCAGAAAATCGGTCGAGCGGTTCTTCATTTATCACATTTTTTGTAACAAATGAATTCAATAAATGGCGAAATCATTTTGTTAATGGGGATTTTGCTGTCAAATTGAAACTAGGGTAGGGGTAGGGTAGGGATAGAGTAGTGATAGGGTAGGGGTAGCGTGGAGTAGGGGGTAGGGCCACGCGAACGAAGTCGCGCCGGGTCAGCTAGTGTTCATAGAGTTACACTCGATCGGAGGACGAGCTCGAGCTGGAGTCGGACGACAACCGCGCCTCCGACTCGGAGCCCAGCGACTCGAACCCCTTCCGCGCCGGCAGCGACAGCGACGACGGTACCGCTCATCTAAATATACAGTGGCGGTCACATAATAGGCATGATGACATACATTACGGATCACCGAAACAACGATTTGATGTAATTTTGTGACGGGACGTCCTCGTCGGCCAGCGGTAGCCGGAACGTCGGAAGTCGCCGCCCAGTATTTAGTTAGATCATCATCATCATCATGTCAGCCGAACGACGCCCACTGCTGGGCATAGGCCTCCCCCAAGGATCTCCACAACGATCGGTCCTGCGCTGCCCGCATCCAGCGGCTTCCCGCGACCTTGACCAGATCGTCGGTCCACCTTGTAGGGGGCCTGCCCACGGAACGTCGTCCGGCACGCGGTCGCCATTCAAGAACCTTTCCGCCCCAACGGCCATCGGTTCTCCGCGCTATGTGTCCCGCCCACTGCCACTTCAATGATGCAATCCTTCGAGCGACGTCGGTTGTTTTAGTTCTCCTGCGGATTTCATCATTTCTGATTCGATCCAGCAGGGAAATACCAAGCATCGCTCTCTCCATTGCTCGCTGGGTGACTTTGAGCCTTCTTATGAGACCCATAGTAAAAGACCACGTCTCACTTCCATAGGTCATTACTGGCAACACACACTGGTCAAAGACTTTCGTCTTGAGACATTGAGGTATTTCGGACGCGAATATATGTCGGAGCTTCCCAAACGCTGCCCATCCGAGCTGGATTCGACGAGAGATCTCTTTCTCAAAGTTGGACTTACCTAACTGGACCGTTTGTCCTAGGTAAACATAGTGGTCAACAACTTCGAGTGTAATGTTCTCAACATTAACTGGAGCGGGTGCAACATGGGCATTGAACATGATTTTCGTCTTGTCCATGTTCATCTTAAGACCCACTCTTTGCGAAGCATTACCGAGATCTTCGAGCATTGTGTTTAGGTCTTCCAAGGTCTCAGCCATAAGAACTACATCATCGGCAAACCGTAGATGTGTTAGGTACTCGCCATTGATGTTGATGCCGCATCCTTTCCAGTCCAGCAGCTTAAAAATATCCTCCAACGCAGCTGTGAACAGTTTGGGAGAGATGACATCTCCCTGTCTCACACCTCGCTGTAGTTGGATAGGATTAGAGCTCTGGTTCTGTAATCGGACCGACATGGTGGCGTTTTGGTATAGGTACCTCAGCACCTCGATGTACCTGTAGTCTATTTGGCACCTCTGGAGAGACTGCAGCACGGCCCAGGTCTCGATCGAATCAAAGGCTTTCTCATAGTCCACGAACGCCAAGCAAAGTGGCAAGTTATACTCTTCGGTCTTCTGTATAACTTGCCGCAGCGTATGAATGTGGTCTATGGTACTGTAGCCTTTCCGGAACCCGGCTTGTTCGGGAGGTTGGAAGTCGTCGAATCTGCGAGCGAGACGATTCGTAATGACTCTCGAAAACAACTTATAGATATGGCTCAGAAGCGAGATGGGTCTATAGTTCTTCAAGAGAGTTTTATCACCCTTCTTGAAAAACAGCATCACATCGCTTCTGCCCCATGCCTTTGGCGTTTTGCCCTCGAGGATGACAGAGTTGAAGAGCTTCTGGAGGACCTTAAGTATCGGCTTCCCGCCCGCTCTCAGAAGTTCTGTTGTGATTCCGTCATCACCCGCCGCCTTGTTGTTTTTGAGCTGCTTGAGAGCCATTCTAATCTCGTACAGGCTGACGTCCGGGATATCTTCGGTATAGTGTCGGGTAAGCTTGGCTCTAGGGTCTTTAGCCTTGCTTTCAACAGGTGTTTGCGAGGAATATAGCTGTCCATAGAAACTCTCAATCTCCCTCAGGATTTCAGGTGTTGACGAAACGATGCTACCTTCCTCAGTTTTCAGCCTCGTCAATTGACTTTGCCCGATAGACAGATCTCTCGCGAACACTTTGGAGCCTTTGTTCCGCTCAATGGCTTCTTTAATACGCTCGGTATTAAATTGGCGAAGGTCGCGCGTCAAGGACTCAGATATCTGTCTATTGAGCTGCCGATAACGATGGGCATCCGCTGAGTTCTGCAGCTTCATTTCGTGTCTCTGATCCATGAGTAGGAGAGTCTGACTGGAGAGTTTCTTCAATTTGGGACGGCGGGTTTTATAGTACTTAGACCCTACCGTGCGGACAGTATCCACCACCATGTTGTATAGATCGTCCACGTCTATGCTGTTCTCAAGGGCTTCAAAGCGGTTTTGAAGCTCGAGCTGAAAGCACTCGGGGTTTTGAATTTGAGCTGGTATTGGTCGGAGCGTGGATTTTATCAGTCGCGATCTTTCGAGCTTGACATCGATATTCAATGTGCCTCTTACCATACGGTGATCGCTTCCTGTCTTAACAGCGTTGATCACACTGACATCATTGAATATGTGCTTCTTCGTCGACATGATAAAATCGATCTCGTTTTTGACTTTACCGTCCGGACTGATCCAGGTCCATTTGCGGCTTACGGGCTTCCTAAAGAAGGAGTTCATCATATAGAGGTTCTCCCTCTCCATGAAGTCTGCCAGCATCTGGCCTCTATCGTTCCGTTGCCCAAATCCAAATTGCCCCACTCTCAGCTCATCACCGCAACGTTGCCCCAACTTTGCATTGAAATCCCCCATCACAACCGTGTAGTGGGTTTTATAGCTATGCATGGCTTTAGAGATCTCCTCATACATAGCCTCCACTTCGACATCGTCGTGTGTCGAGGTCGGAGCGTAGACCTGGATAACATTCAGCGAATATCGTTTCGATAATCTGAGTATCAGGTACGCTACCCTGCTCGACACACTTCCGATGGTGATCACGTTGTTCACAAGGGACTTGTGGACGATGAACCCGACACCACCAATGGACTGTTGGTCGCCCTCCCGGTGGTAAAGTAAGTTACCGGATTGCAGGGTTATCGAGTCCTCCCCCTCTCTTCGGACTTCAGATAACCCAATGATATCCCAATGTAACTTACTTATTGCCTCTTCCAACTCTACGAGCTTCGCGTCGAGCCTCAATGTGCGCGTGTTGTAGGTTGCCAGGTCGAGTCGTCGGTGTTGGTAGCCGGAGCCTACCCGGAGATTCTTAGCACCCCCTGCCCCGCCGTTACCATAGCCGCTACCGTAGCTAGGAATAGCGGGGCCGCCGGGGACTGGGGGCCGATATGTTGGTTGTGTTGTCATGTTAGGGGGGGTTGTGCCATAATCGCCACGCTTGGCAGGCGGGTTGGCGATCGCAGTATTGGCCTTTTGTAACTGGAGACGCTGCTGCCCATCTCCTGATGGCAGTTTTCCCTTAGTCGCCTCTTACGACACCCACGGGAAGAGAGGGGGTAGTGCTATTCTATTTATGTGCCGGCACTACACGGCACTAGTTAGATAGATATTATAAATAAAAAGATGTTAATAGGGACTTGACTTTTTATTGTAAAGGTAGTAATAAAGAACTGTAACAACAAGATAAAAAAATACATGAATAACAAAAAGTAGGTAGGTAGGTAGGTAGTAGTGGGTATGATGATGAAAACTTACCCCTTTCCAAGGGTCAAGGGTTCCACTTTAATATTAATATAATCAAACAACTCAAACTGATATAAAAAACTGGTAATGCTCCGCGAGCTCTGTACGGCTTGGTGATTTTAGTATAACTGAATCAAAAATGATGAACAGGACACGTGAAACGAAGATTTTTAATTTGAATTGAAAGAACAGGATAGGATTCGATAAAATTAATGGCCAGTATGTAGAACTTGATGGAGTTTCCAGCCATCATGGAGTTTTTAACCATCCATAATGACTGGTACGAATCGACATCGTTACAATTTTACAGGATATACTGAATAATAAATAAGCACTCGTTTTTAGATTACATGCGAGTTCCTTGGTTTTTTTGTAAAAATAAAAATGCAAATTCCAACAATCCGCCATGTTAAATAGAACACCTATCAGAAGAGCGCGACGTCACGCTTTCGTAAATATTGCCAGTGCTGCCAATGCACAAAATATTGTAAACAAATCAACAAAGCAAACAATTTATCTTAGCACAAAAGTCATTATAAATATTTACTTACCTATTTTTTTACGAATTTCTGTGACGTCACAGGTAGACGCCATGACACTTTTAGCGTTTTGGTGTGAAATTTAAGTTATACTTTAATATTGTCTATTTTTAATTAAAAACCTTTAGTTTAAACAAAAATATGAATTATTTCGTATAAAATAGACGTGTACAAACATTTTGGGAGTACTTTTTCAAAATCAGTCACCATGCCTTTTAAAACTACATGTCGATTTTCATACAAACGAGGTAATTTTGAAGCCTTGGTTCTCCGCCAAGGATTGACTTAGCTGTGATCTGATGATGGCCACCTAGGGAGTGAATGGAGGAGATTCAGATCGCTATACATACCCAACTGATCTGATCAGCATTCTAAAAGATACAAGAATATGTTTGAAAAATCCGCAAAATTAGCATAAAATTGTACTTATAGAAATCCAGAAACTGAAAACTCTGATTCTTATATCTCTTAGAACGCTGATCATATCAGTTGGGTGTGTATAGCGATCTGAATCTCCTCCATTCACTCCCTAGATGGCCATCATCTGATCACAGCTAGGTCAATCCCTGGCCGAGAACCAAGGCTTCAAAGTTACCTCGTTTGTATGAAAATCAACTTGTGTCTTTAATAAAATTATGTGTATATATAATCTTGTAGAACTTATTCCCGGACGGTTTAGGATATTGCGCTGTCGCGCGTTTATGTTAATGTCAACTAGCACTGTTTAGTATAATTTCTACCGCGCGTCTAACCGCTTCTTCCCGGTCATCCAACTTACTTAGGCTAAGTTAGGATGACCACCGGTTGCACCAAGTCTTTTTTACATTATACTTTTACTTTTACAGGGTTTATGGTTTAAAAATGTATGGGATTTGACAGTTTTGACAGCAAAATTCAGTTACTTTTTACGAATTCGTAAAATGAATATTTTGGTGCAACCGGCTGTACTAATATTATAAATGTTATGAAAGTTTAGATGTTTGGATGTTTGTATGTTTGTTACTCAGGCCGTGTTCCGTTTTGAGTCAATAGTACTTAGTTGGCGCTGTGAGCGCTAAAAGCTGTTCCGTTTTGATTATCGCGCTGACAGCACTGTTGACGCGATTTCAATTTGGAACGGCTATTTGCACGCATCGCGAGCGAGCGTTGTTTTGATTTGAATTTGTAAGTAAATAATCACCGGTTTAGTATGGATATTCGTCAATTAGTAAACGTTTTATTGGACAGCGATGATGATAGTGATCCGTGCTTAAATTTAGAGTAATGTCTCTACCCGTCGTCTCATCTTTAATAAGCACTATAATTTTTCTGGCTTTCTGCTTCGGGATAAACAAATAAAATACCTAAATAAAAGTTAAAACGCAGAGATTACTCAAACAAAACCACAACAAACAATGACGTTTGACAACAAAGCGTCAAATATGACAGCCCGCTCACAGTGCTAACGCTTGAGAACGATATCACCGTGATCGCAAAATGGCGGCGGTAGTGACGTCATCCGTGACGTAATTACTGCTTTCGTTGTCGCGCTCACAACAAATCGGAACGATGTGTGAGCGCTATAGCAGTAATATTATCGCTGTTGGCGCAAAACGGAACGTAGCCTCAATCACGCCAAAACGGCTGAACGGATTGGGCTGAAATTTGGAACACAGATACTTAGTAGCCTGGATAGGAACATAGGCTCCTTTTTATCCCGGAAAAACATCACATTCCCGCGGGAATACGTCGTGAAGTCCAAGCGGGCGAAGCCGCGGGCGGAAAGCTAGTTTGTTATAATCCTTTTCTCTCTTTCAGAGCCCTGGGTAGGACGCAAAAAGAAAGTGTCCAAAAAGAAGAAGACCGTCGCGAAGAAGAAGCCTGCGTCCACGCAGGACAAGATCGAGACGATGTTGGAGCGCAAGTCGGTCGCGCCCACGCCGCCCACGGTCACGGTGGGCCACGCGGGCCGCGCGCTCACGGGCACGCCCGTCGGGACCAACGGACTGTACCTCGGTGCGTACAATACTTCGATCATATAAACCCTAGATACAGAATTCCATACTAAATGCGCTTGAAAAAGTGATTCCAACAGCGCTGTCATTAGGTAGTTATACTTATAGATATTTAAATTACCTTAAGCAACAGTAATTTCGGTCGGCATGGTAGTACTTACGATCTTAAGCAAGTCGGTCGCCCCCCCCTACTGTTAGGGTGGGCCACGCCCGTTGGGACCAACGGACTGTACCTCGGTGCGTATATATGGTTAATTTTTGAACACCATCCAAATTTTTAAGCTCTTCTCAAAATCGGTAAGTGAACAACTTTCTAAAAACATGGGTCGAAATTACAACAAAAAAAATTTTGGACTTCCCATACTAAATCAATCGCGTAATCAGTCTGATTTGTATGAAAAGTCAAAAATTGTATGTCATATTTCGACCCATGTTTCTAGGAGAAAGTTGTTCACTTACCGATTCTGAGTCGATCCTAAAAATTTGTGCACTGATAAAAAAATTATCTTGTATACACAATTCCATACTAAATTGTTCCAACGGACTGTACCTCGGTGCGTATACGGGCACGTGCACGGATGCTATGTTGGGACGCAAGTCGCCCCCATTGTGACGGTGGGCCACGCGGGCCGCGCGCTCACGGGCACGCCCGTCGGGACCAACGGACTGTACCTCGGTGCGTACAATACTTCGATCATATAAACCCTAGGTACAGAATTCCATACTAAATGCGCTTGAAAAAGTGATTCCAACAGCGCTGTCATTAGGTAGTTAATAAATAATAAAATAAATAAATAAATAAATAACCTCTTACATTCACACCAATTATCTAAGCCCATTTTAATTTCATTAAGAAACTGTATCATGGAAAACTTGATAACGGATAAATATATACTTAAATACTTTTTGTTTGTAAATACATACTTAATATACATAGTAAACACCCAGACCAAGACAAATAGACATGTTCATGAACACAAATATTTGTCTTGTTAGGGAATCGAACCCGAGACCACTGGCGCAGAAGGTGGGTAGCCTACCCCTGCGCCAAATTGGTCGTCTAAACCTATAGATTTTTAAATTACCTTAAGCAACAGTAATTTCGGTCGGCATGGTAGTACTTACGATCTTAAGCAAGTCGGTCGCACCCTTCCCCCCCCCCCTCCCACTGTTAGGGTGGGCCACGCCCGTCGGGACCAACGGACTGTACCTCGGTGCGTATACGGGCACGTGCACGGATGCTATGTTGGGACGCAAGTCGCCCCCATTGTGACGGTGGGCCACGCGGGCCGCGCGCTCACGGGCACGCCCGTCGGGACCAACGGACTGTACCTCGGTGCGTACAATACTTCGATCATATAAACCCTAGGTACAGAATTCCATACTAAATGCGCTTGAAAAAGTGATTCCAACAGCGCTGTCATTAGGTAGTTATACTTATAGATATTTAAATTACCTTAAGCAACAGTAATTTCGGTCGGCATGGTAGTACTTACGATCTTAAGCAAGTCGGTCGCCCCCCCCCTCCCACTGTTAGGGTGGGCCACGCCCGTCGGGACCAACGGACTGTACCTCGGTGCGTATATATGGTTAATTTTTGAACACCATCCAAATTTTTAAGCTCTTCTCAAAATCGGTAAGTGAACAACTTTCTAAAAACATGGGTCGAAATTACAACAAAAAAATTGTTGGACTTCCCATACTGAATCAATCGCGTAATCAGTCTGATTTGTATGAAAAGTCAAAAATTGTATGTCATATTTCGACCCATGTTTCTAGGAGAAAGTTGTTCACTTACCGATTCTGAGTCGATCCTAAACATTTGTGCACTGATAAAAAAATTATCTTGTATACACAATTCCATACTAAATGCGCTTGAAAAAGTGATTCCAACAGCGCTGTCATTAGTAGTAACTTATAGTCGGGACCAACGGACTGTACCTCGGTGCGTACAATAGATAGTACAATAGAAAATGAAGTATTTAGAAAAAAATCGACCTGTCTCACAAAATAAAAATTGCATTGTGAATTCAAAAAAGTAAAAATTTAAATAACTAGAATATAATGTATTTATTTGCACTTGATTGGGGTAACATATTACAGGTAGCAGATGACATACATTTTATAGCTTCTCCCATCACAGAAAGAAAGAAAGAAAATAATATAATAATATAATAGTACTAAGGTACAGAAGGCGCACTCTGCAAACTCATTCAAATAAAATGACGGTGGGCCACGCGGGCCGCGCGTATACTCATACATTTTTAAAACAAATAAAATATTATGATAGAATCCTTGCAAATGTAATGGAGATTCTAAATGACAAACATTTATTTCACGAACTTGTAAGGCTTACTGAAAAACACGTAATTCCTGGAACAAGTTTCCGCACACTATTTTTCGCCAGAGTTATCGCGTTCTCACTTGCTCAGTCACTCACTGTCATTGCGCTGGATGAAACAACAAGCTTGTCAACTTCTTGTCAACAATGACGGGAGGGAAGGGCCCTCTTAACGACAGGATATTTAAATTATTGTTTTAAAGCATCTCAATGGTTATGAATGACTAGCGAATCTTTCAATGTAGTACGTGAAAGAATTTTCTAAATCGTTCCAGTAGTTTCCGAGCCTATTTAATGCAAACCAAAAAATCAATAAAATATTTCCTTTTTATAATAACGGGTGTCCCAAAAGTAGGTATAGGATGATTTGTCTCAATAAAACGAGAATGGATTGGAATTTCTTCGTAGTTTTATTTTATTTTAAAGTAGTAGTACTTGTACAATTTTATCTGAATAGAATAACTGCTAAATGGCCGCCACGGGCATTTTTGCTGTGTGCAAGTTTTTCATGACACTTTCACACATTTCGCTGCTAATTTCACACATTTCGCCAATGATATTTTATATGTAGATACGTTATCTGAACTAAAAAGTGGCGACGAAAAAGTAAGGTAATTGCCCGAAGTTTACTCAGTCACACACAGACCCTTGTCGTGGCAACGCGCTGTAACAATTTTTCGATTACGCCTCAAATAATAAACTTAATGCCTTCCTGTGTTAAGAGAAGTTGCAAAATCTATGCCGGATCTTTAAAAGACAAGAAAATTGATTCATTTCATACGTAATTATTGAAATTATAAATTTAAATTAAAAATTAAATATTTAGTGATGACTTTTGCGCTGTTGCCAGTTCGACATGCATGAGCGAGTAAGCTTGTAAAGTTTTGTGAACGCATGAAAGAGACAGAAAACTGACACATAAGACAGTGCTTGCAATAATTGTTTATCTCATTTTGACAGTGGGGGTTTGTGTATATATGTCTCTGACTAACATTATTTTTGGTGAAAAAGAGATAGATATGCGGAAATGCCTGTTGTTAGGAAGAGATGAATATATTTTGACTACTTATGCTGGTTTTTTGTTTCTTGTACGTCATGAAAAACAAATTCGCCATTTTAAAATGCAATTTATTCGAGTGTAACGTGTCTATTAATAAAACGTCATTGCATTTCGCTACTTATTTCACCAATAACTCGGCGAATATTTTGTCTATATTATTGTCTATGTTTTGTGGATCGTTGGTGTAGACTTTATCTTTGACGTAGCCCCAAAGAAAGAAATTCAGTGGCATCAGATGGCAAGATCTCGGTGGCCACCTCTTCTTGAATTTACGAGATTTTTCGACCTTTCGACGAGTGTTTGTAATAGGGTATTTTACTGTTGTTGAAATGTAGATATTTAATGATGACGTTAAAAAATATTGCAATTAAGAATACCAAATGTGAAAAAATAATTTGAATCTGTTTTATAATAAAAGAATTATAGTCTGTTTGATTTTGACTATAGCTGTCTCTTTCTAAAACGAAATCTTCTATGGCGTGACTATGACGCTACTAACCCACTGACGTCACTAAGATAGCGTCCTGTCCTTGTCTAATTATAAAGTTTGAAGTCCTATATCTTTGAAAATATTCAAGATAATTCAAAATAAAAACTTGTTTTGTGAAGCTAATATTTCGAAAAACATTTTAAAGAAATAAAAAAAAATCAGTAAAATACCGTATTGATCGTGAATTCGTTACATACTTGTATAACTTCTATGCGCTGTTTTATTGTGAAACGCTCTACGATTAATTTTACATTTGTCAAGATGACGTATGTCAAATTTCAACCCGCCATCTTGAATATTTCGGAAATAGCGCGAAATTCAAATCCTATACGTACTTTTGAGACACCTTTTATTATAGCCTATGTTACTCGGGAAAAATATAGCTTTCTAACAGTGAAAGAAATAGGCCAGTAATTTCGGAGCGTATTCAATGTAATAAAACAACCAATCAAATCTTTCCTCTTAATAATATAATGGTATTCCGTGTGTAGGGCCGGCGCGGAGTCAACCGCCACCGCGGTCCGCTATCGAGCGCGCTTGCAGCATGAAGGAGGAGCTGCTAGTCGCCATCGAGCGGATCGGGCGCCGCCTGCCGCCCAACACGCTGGACCAACTCGTGGACGAACTGGGCGGGACGGACAACGTGGCAGAGGTACACACACACACACACACACACACACACTAAGCATGAAGGAGGAGCTGCTAGTCGCCATCGAGCGGATCGGGCGCCGCCTGCCGCCCAACACGCTGGACCAACTCGTGGACGAACTGGGCGGGACGGACAACGTGGCAGAGGTACACACACACACACACACACACACACACTAAGCATGAAGGAGGAGCTGCTAGTCGCCATCGAGCGGATCGGGCGCCGCCTGCCGCCCAACACGCTGGACCAACTCGTGGACGAACTGGGCGGGACGGACAACGTGGCAGAGGTACACACACACACACACACACACACACTAAGCATGAAGGAGGAGCTGCTAGTCGCCATCGAGCGGATCGGGCGCCGCCTGCCGCCCAACACGCTGGACCAACTCGTGGACGAACTGGGCGGGACGGACAACGTGGCAGAGGTACACACACACACACACACACACACACACTAAGCATGAAGGAGGAGCTGCTAGTCGCCATCGAGCGGATCGGGCGCCGCCTGCCGCCCAACACGCTGGACCAACTCGTGGACGAACTGGGCGGGACGGACAACGTGGCAGAGGTACACACACACACACACACACACACACACTAAGCATGAAGGAGGAGCTGCTAGTCGCCATCGAGCGGATCGGGCGCCGCCTGCCGCCCAACACGCTGGACCAACTCGTGGACGAACTGGGCGGGACGGACAACGTGGCAGAGGTACACACACACACACACACACACACACTAAGCATGAAGGAAGAGCTGCTATTAGCTGATACTATATCTAACCAATTATACACACGATAAACACGAACAAGAACTAAAAAAAAGACGATACAACACTAAAAGTTTTTATTATAAAAGTCACATTAAAGTTCTGTTGTAATATAAAATAATAATTCTAAAAATGACCGAAGTCACCGGCCTGCAGGCCCACTCTAATTCAACGAAAAATAAAACTTTGTTATACCCGTCTTTCTCCGGGCATGACACAATTAATTAAAAGCGGCTGGGCTAAGAAGTTTAGTTTTTCGTTAAATTAGAGTAGCTTGGCTTTGTTACTGTGGCCGCGCACATAGTTGTCTACATCCAGCAACTTGTTTACTAAATCTTTATACCCAAACATTTATCTTTTCTTCTTTTTCTACATGTCTAGTGTGTTGTCCCTTTACCAATCCTTCGAGCCTAACACAAGCTAAATAAACCATTCTTCCGACAGATGACAGGTCGCAAAGGGCGTGTGATCCAAACGGAAGACGGGCAGATCCTATACGAGTCCAGATCAGAGTCTGACGTGCCGCTGGAGACGCTCAACCTGACGGAGAAGCAGCGGTTCATGGATGGCGAGAAAGATGTCGCCATCATCTCGGAGGCGGCTTCCAGCGGTATCTCACTACAGAGCGATCGCAGGTGAGACTGCACAATATAGTCTGTATGATTGTAGAGTTTAAGCTAAGAGTCGTTTGTTTGGTGATATGGATACCCGTAACCTGACGGAGAAGCAGCGGTTCATGGTTGACGAGACAGATATCGCCATCATCTCTGAGGCGGCTTCCAGTACAGAGCGATCGCAGGTGAGACTATACCATAATATAGTCTTTATGATTGTAGAGTTTAAGCTGGGTTTAGTGGGGCTAGAGACGCTCAACCTGACGGAGAAGCAGCGGTTCATGGATGGCGAGAAAGATGTCGCCATCATCTCTGAGGCGGCTTCCAGCGGTATCTCACTACAGAGCGGTCGCAGGTGAGACTATACCATATAGTCTTTATGGTTGTAGAGTTTAAGCTAAGTGTCGTTTGTTTGGTGATATGGATACCCGTAACCTGACGGAGAAGCAGCGGTTCATGGATGGCGAGAAAGATGTCGCCATCATCTCTGAGGCGGCTTCTAGCGGTATCTCACTACAGAGCGATCGCAGGTGAGACTGCACAATATAGTCTGTATGATTGTAGAGTTTAAGCTGGGTTTAGTAGGGCTGTAGTCGCTCAACCTGACGGAGATACAGCGATTCATGGATGACGAGAAAGATGTCGCCATCATCTCTGAAGCGGCTTCCAGCGGTATCTCACTACAGAGCGATCGCAGGTGAGACTGCACAATATAGTCTGTATGATTGTAGAGTTTAAGCTGGGTTTAGTGGGGCTAGAGACGCTCAACCTGACTGAGATACAGCGAAAGAAGAAAGAAAGAAAGAAAAAAGCATTTATTAGCGAACACACCACATAACACATAAGTACAGACAAAATACAGAGAATAACAATCGACAAATAAAACAGTTTACAAAAAAAAAGAAAGATAAAAACAGATAGACAAGCACATGGTGTGACGCTAAAAGGCCCTGACTCAGCACAAAACTCCTGGGCCATCCGTAGGTGGTTTGAATGACCCAGAAGCGCTGTTATTCTGTCAGGGCCTTAAGGCTCGGACAACACTTAGACAAACAAACCGAAATAGAAACAACAAAACAGAAACATAAACAAGTGGCGATACGATTACGATTACGATTCATGGATGACGAGAAAGATGTCGCCATCATCTCTGAGGCGGCTTCCAGCGGTATCTCACTACAGAGCGATCGCAGGTGAGACTATACAATATAGTCTTTATGATTGTAGAGTTTAAGCTAAGTTTAGTAGGGCTGGAGACGCTAAACCTGCCGGAGAAGCAGCGGTCCATGGATGGCGAGAAAGATTTCGCCATCATCTCTGAGGCTGCTTACAGCGGTATCTCACTACAGAGCGATCGCAGGTGAAACAAAAGGACAAATAAAAAACGACATAATCTACATTTAAAATGTTTCTGTCTATAAACGTTAGGTCTTTTTTTCTAAACAAGAAAACGGTATACTAGTCTTCGAAATAATAAAGCCCAGTAGTTAAGAGCCATTTCGCAATTTCAGCCATTTGGCAGTTGTCTCGCTAGCACAATGCATCATTTTCATAGATTGTGGAAAAAACATTGTGTATTTTAGAAAAGTGTTTCATTATGTCCCTACAACGCAATGTTACGGATATTTTGTATAAGTTATTTTATTCATTCAATTGAGTATTGGTTAGAATCAGGAAGTCAATTTTCGAAAACTTTAAGCTCGTAGATCTAGTATTATTACAGTATTGACAATGTTGAAATATGTTTAATAATGTATACTTAACTAATTGCGTTGTAGGGACATAATGAAACACTTTTCTAAAAAACACAATGTGTTTTAAACAATCTTAAAAAATGTTTATTGTGCGACCCTATTTAACGCAAATAAATATTTGATTGATTGATTCATTTGATTGATTGATTGAGCGAGACAATTGCAAAGTGCAAAATGGCTCTTAAGCCTTTAGTTGCGGTAAATTCGTAGGTTTTTCATTATTACCACGGACAATCAAACCCGGACAGTGTCTGTGATCTGCGGCCAATAAGTTTACTTCCTTGCCTTTCTAAGATTGTTGAAAGGGCAGTGGGTATGCAGCTGACTCAATACCTGGAAACAAACTTCTTGCTACCACAGGC
The DNA here is from genome assembly GCA_949710035.1 of Crambus lathoniellus. Taxonomy (NCBI): domain Eukaryota; kingdom Metazoa; phylum Arthropoda; class Insecta; order Lepidoptera; family Crambidae; genus Crambus; species Crambus lathoniellus. Next base: position 22,934,904 of record OX453317.1, read on the forward strand.
GCAATCAGGCTTTCGAAAAAACCGGAGTACTTCTACTGCCCTTCTAAGCGTAATTGATGACATTCTTTCGGCACAGGATAAGGGCATGGGTACACTTCTAGTTCTCCTTGACTACTCCCGCGCCTTTGACTGCTTGGATATCCCCCTGCTCCTCTCTAAGCTTGCTTATTATGGCTTTGATAGTTCAGCAGTTCGCTGGTTCCATAATTATTTGTGGAACCGCTCTCAAATTGTGGAGGTCAAAAGGGAGGATGGATCGCTAGCCCACTCTGACTGCAAAGCCCTCTTCAGGGGAGTACCCCAGGGATCAATATTGGGACCGCTTCTGTTTATCTTGTACACTGCAGATATAACTGAAAACATAAAAAATTGTCATTACCATCTTTACGCCGATGATGTCCAGTTGTACCTTAGTTTCCATCCTACCGAGACAATTTCTGCAGTGGAAAGGGTAAACAGTGATTTGGAGCGTTTGTACCAATGGTCTACCCGGAACAGTCTGGTACTGAACCCAAATAAGACTAAATATTTAATTCTCGGAAGTAACAGACAGGTTTCCACTATTGTTAAATGTCAACCCCAAATCACTCTGGCCTGCCAGCCTGTCGAGAGGGTTACTGAAGCGCGAAACCTGGGAGTGATTTTTGAGTCCAATATGCATTTTGAAAAGAATGCTCTTGAAGTTGTTCGAAATTGTTTCTACCGACTCAAGGTCCTTTATAGGTTTCGACCATTCCTTTCCGAGGATTTGAGAGTGCGTTTATGCGAGTCCTTGGTTCTCTCTAAGCTTAATTATGCAGATACAGTGTTTGGCCCATGTCTTCTCTCAAAAACTAAGCAATTACTACAACGTATACAAAACGCATGTGCTCGGTTTTGCTTCTCAATCCCTCCTAGAGCCCACGTTACTCCTTTTCTTAATAACTCGAATCTATTAAAGATGAATTCACGAAGAGAGCTACATTTTGCTACCTTACTTTTCGACATTATTCACTCCAAAGTTCCTGAGTACCTTTATAACAAACTTAAGTGGGCAAAGGATAGATGTACTCACCATACAAGAGCGTCGTCCTACATGATTCTAATGCCCAAACATAGGACTGCAGCTTTTCGTGGCTCCTTCAAGTACTCTGCCTCAAAGTGCTGGAATCATCTTCCACCTCCCTATCGCATACTAAAATCAAAAAACGGCTTTCGTAAAGCATACAAAGACCACTTGCTTAATTTACAGAAATCATAACCTTACTTACTTTTATTGGGATTCATGCTCAGCTTGGGAGGCTCGGATTGGATGTCTGTGCACTGTGAGGCTGAACGCGGTTGAAAGCAGGTAGACAGAATCCTCACCTCAGGACCTATCTATGTTTCACATTGTATTGTTTATACAGGCCTGTCCTTTGTTAACCAACTTCTAAAATTGAAAAGGAGGAGGTTTTTGTGTGAATCGTTATATAAACACAGTTCATGTGAATTTATTATGAGTTTTTGTTGTAAATATTGTTTTATTTTTTTATTTATTAATTTTATGGGTAATCTTGGTAATTTCTTGCTTTGGCTTTTTCCCACATTTTCCGTAGCGTAAGTACACAGTCTCAGACACAAATTAATTAAACTCGTCTCAGATTTCTACCACATTTCTACAATGTGATTTCTAATTTTCTATTTTGTATTTGTATTACTTTTCTCTATGATCACAGATTATAGTTGGACTATAGTTTTATATGTAAATATTTTTTTTTATCCCTGTATTTTGTTATTCTTGGCAAAGGTTAAGTTGTTATGCAGCCTAATTTTTGTCAAACTTTTTTGAAATGTTTTGTATAATTTATGTGTGCTTTTAGTATAATTTTGGTTTTTTAAGATTGTTTGTTGTATTTTTCTGTACTTTTCCGCTTATTCGTCCCTGATGTCACTACTGTGCTCGACAGAAAACCAGTGCAGTAAGCCCTGCTTACTGCCCATACTGAGTTGAGCACAGTTTGGCATCACACGACTGTAATCAATGTTACATATTAATATATATTGTGTTTATTTTTGTGACTTGTATAGTGTGATGTTGTTTACTCGTTGTGTGGGCCAAATAAAATAATTTTCTTTCTTTTCTTTCTTTCTTTCACGAAGTTATGTTTTATTGAATTAACGCTAAAACAATCTTACTGACTCCCTGACTTAATAAATATGTCTCCTTGTTAACAGAGCGAGAAATCAAAGGCGGAGAGTACACATAACTTTAGAATTACCTTGGTCGGCAGACAGAGCGATACAGCAATTTGGTAAGCGTTTCATTATAACATCTTAAATTATCTTTTGCAATCAAAATATTGCGAGTACCTTGCAAATTCAATCAAGAAGCTCAAAAACACTTGCAACTTCTTTTGTTTTGTTGACTCGCTCGCATCAATGCAACATTTTCATAGATTGTGGAAAACGCATTGTGTTTTTTTAGGAAGTGTTTCATTATGTCATTACAACGCAATGTTACGGATATTTTAAGTACATTTATTCTAATCATTCAATTAAGTATTGGTATGAGTTAGGAAGACAATTTTCGATAACTTTAAGCTCCTAATTTAATTATTATTGCAGTATTGACAATGTTGAAATATTATAATTTTTAGATTTTTGCACTCACAATGCAATTTTTAATATAGAAAAATGGAAAATGAAGTATTTAGAAAAAATCGACCCGTCTCACAACTAGCTATCCATCCATCCCATCGGAGCTAGTTGTGAGACGGGTCGATTTTTTCTAAATACTTCATTTTCCATTTTTCTATAATGTTGAAATATGTTTAACTAGCGGCCGCCCGCGGTTTCACCCGCGTGGTTCCTGTTCCCGTGGGAATATCGGGATAAAAAGTACATATAAACCTTCCTCTTGAATCACTCTATCTATTAAAAAAAACGCATCAAAATCCGTTGCGTAGTTTCAAAGATTTAAGCATACAAAGGGACATAGGGACAGAGAAAGCGACTTTGTTTTATACTATGTAGTGATAATGTATAATATATGATGGCATAGTATCGTTATGTAAAACTTTTTAAAAAAAAGTACTTAGTTTTCCACAATCGTTAAAAATGTTTATTCTGCGAGTGAAACAATTGCAAAGTGTGAAATGGCTCTTAAGAATCTTGCAAAATACCTTATAACTTTCCCAAGCACGTCGAATAATTATTGTTGACTATCTTTCACCAGGTCGAACGCATCGGTCGAATCAAGTGAACGCACCAGAATACATATTCCTGATCTCGGATTTGGCCGGGGAGAGGCGGTTCGCGTCCACAGTGGCCAAGCGGTTAGAGTCGTTGGGCGCGCTCACACACGGAGACCGGCGAGCTACGGAAACCAGGGATCTCAGTCAGTTCAACATCGACAACAAGTACGGTCAGTGTCTAACAAGGTTAACAAATCTATGTAGGATTAGAAGATTGGGTCTTAGGTGAACGTTGAGGGAATCCATATCCCTGGGGGGTAATTGTCTAATTCAACATCAATCGCAATCGCTTTCAGTTTGACATCCATCATGCATCCATCTCTTGTTGTTGAAGAAAGTTGACAAAGTTTTAGTTGTCAAAAGCAGCAATGGCCGTGCAATATCTTTCAAACTGAATGCGATTGCGATTGATGTTTAGTTAGACAATTGCCCCCGATCTCGGATTTGGCCAATGAGTGGTGTTTCGTGTTCACCGTCACCAAGCGACTAGGGTTGTTAAGAGCGATTTACTAGATACAGAAACCAGGGGGCTAATTGTCTAATTTTAACATCAATCGCAATCGCTTTCAAAGGTATTGCGATTATGATAGCGTTTGATGGAATTATGTAACTTTAGACAATTCCATAAATCGCAATCGCATTCGGAACGAATGATGTTTTGACATATTAAAAACATAATAAAAACTTACTTATATTCGTTGAAAGATTGCAGTTAACATTGAAATCTTTCGTTTGACACTTCTCAATAGCTTTCAAAGATTTTGCGGTTGTCACTTTGCTTAGACAATTCCAAATGTACCTAAAATTAACGATATCGTTCATTCAATAATCTTTCAAAACAAGTCGCGATCGCAATCGCAATCAAATGTCAATAATTTGTGGTGTGAAGTTCGCGAATATCTTTCAAAAGTCAAATTGAAAGCGATTGCGATTGATGTTAAAATTAGACAATTAGCCCCCAGGGATCTCAGTCAGTTCAACATCGACAACAAGTACGGTCAGTGTCTAACAAGGTTAACAAATCTATGTAGGATAAGATTTGAACCTAGGTGAAACTTGGGGGAGTCCATATTCCTGATCTCGGATTTGACCGATGAGCGTGGTTTGTGTTCACAGTCACCAAGCGGCTAGGGTTGTTAAGGGCGATTGACTAACTACAGAGACCAGAGACCTTAGTCAGTTGAACATCGAAAACAAGTATGGTCAGTGTCTAACAAGGTTAACAAATCTATGTAGGATAAGAAGATTTGGCTCTAGTGAATCTTGAGGAAATCCATATTCTTGATCTCGGATTTGGCCGAAGAGAGGTCCACAGTGGCCAAGCGGTTAGAGTCGTTGGGCGCGCTCACACACGGAGACCGGCGAGCTACGGAAACGAGGGATCTCAGTCAGTTCAACATCGAAAACAAGTACGGTCAGTGTCTAACAAGGTTAACAAATATATTCTAATTCAATAATATATTCATTGATTAAATCTACAAGGCGTATTCCTTGGGGGAGCAAATACGCTCCATCAACTTAGGCCACTCTCAGTGAGTTGCTACCCTCCGGCCATTCATTGCCTTGGTACATCTGAAAGTCCCTAGACTGAGGACTCGGACCTGGGGGGCTACCGCGTAACTTTATGGGTATGAACTTCATACGTTTTTAGGAACTTTAAGTCAATTTTATAAAGAAAATAGCCGCTATCAGTTCCTTGTTTTGTGTCGTCGGGTATTACGATAACTAGCTAGCAACGTTCAACAGAACAAAGCGGCAAAAATCGATCAAAATAACGAATTCAAGTGACAGTTGAAGCCCATACCCATATCCATATTTCTTAGCCGGTAGCCCCCCTGACGAAACAAGGACAATCTCTGCCGGTGGGGTTATATTGGCGACGATAGTTTTGAATGTGGTGCCCCTCCTCAAACAAAGGCACATCTTTTTGTCCTGCCCTGTGTGCCCCTCAACCTGCAGGCTTGAGGACCTATATAGTGCCACCAATAATGCAATACAAGTGACACAGTATTGGTCCGAAAACGTTTCATTATTAAGCCGAATGGTCGAAACGATAAGAAGAACAAATCTATGTAAGATAAGAAGATTTGGCCCTTGGTGAACCTTGAGGGAATCCATATTCTTGATCTCGGATTTGGCCGAAGAGAGGTCCATAATGGCCAACCGGTTAGAGTCGCTGGGCGCGCTCACACACGGAGACCGGCGAGCTCAGTCAGTTCAATATCGACAACAAGTATGGTCAGTGTCTAACAAGGTTTACAAATTTATGTAGGATAAGAAGATTTGGCTCTAGGTGAACCTTGAGGGAATCCATATTTCTGGGCGTCGATTCTGCTAACTGTCTGTCATAATCTTGTCGCTATCGTGTTTCAATTGTAGTGCTTTTTTATACACTAGTTACAAAAATTATGACAGTATGATGTGATGTGAATGTAGTGTGTGGTGTGACTATCAGTAGTATTGTGAAAAAGTACACATTTCTTTTAACTAGTGTGTAAAATTTCACTACCATTTGTAGGAACTAAAATTCAAACACGATTGAGACACGGTTATGCCTTAACTTTAGCAGAATCGGGCCCTTTGTCTTGGATTTTTCCGATGAGCGGTGGTTCTCGTTCACAGTCGCTAAGCTGCTAAAGTCGTTAGGGGCGATAGACGAGCTACTGAGACTAGAGATCTCAGTCAGTTCAACATCGACAACAAGTACGGTCAGTGTCTAAAAAGGTTAACAAATCTATGTGGGATTAGATGATTTGGTCCTAGGTGAACCTTGAGGGAATCCATATTCCTGGTCTTGAATTTGGCTGATGAGCGATGATTCGCGTTCACAGGCACCAAGCGGATAGGGTTGTTAAGGGCGCTAGACTTATTACTGAGACCAGAGACCTTGGCCAGTTTGACATTGACAATAAGTGCGGTCAGTGTCTAACCAGTAGGTCTAGCACAACTTAACTCTTTGTCGCGCTCCTTTCAACCAATCAGCGCGTCGCCTTAAGTCACGCCCGCTATCTACGAGCGATCTGATTGGTTGAAAGTGCCCGCGACTCTTTCTCACTCGAGTCGCGCTCAAGTTGTGCTAGCCCTACTGGTAAACAAATCTATGTAGGATAAGAAGATTTGGCCCTAGGTGAACCTTGATGGAATCCATATGTATAAAAATAGTTTTTCAGAGTATATTCATTTTTAAAATTCTCCTACAGGATTTTTAAAATTGCCGCCTTTTCTTGCGCACTGCTTTCGTTGGCAAGACTCTAACTCGATTATTTTTTGTTTTTAGGTCGACAAGCGCTAGAATCTGTGATGAAAGCGATAATGAAGTACGAAACGCCTCTAGTTCCGCCGCCGGCCGACTACGCGGGCGACTTCTTCCAAGATGTGGCGTCCGCGCTCGTGGGCGTCGGACTCATAGTCAACAGCGAGGTGGCGCCCGGCTCGCTGTCCCTGGACAAGGTAATAAATAATAAATAAAAAAATAAATATTGGACACTATCCTTCGATCAACAATAGTACTAGATGAAGGCTCACGAACCTTGTCCCTGGACAAGGTGGGAGCAAATAGGCATGATGACAAGAGGCATTGCCTAAAATGGGAAGGAAAACTAACTTTTTATCACGACAGAGGGCGTAGGTGATATTGTGAGGGCTGATTTGTTGATTGGTTGTTATTGTGACATAACGTCACAATAACAACCAATCCAAGGAATTTATAATACAACAGGAAGGTGCACTACTGCTAAAAAACGGTCCTAATGAGATAGTAAGAACGAGGTCAGTTTATCTCACTCCATTCCATTACGGCGGCCACGAACATGCGCGACGGGCGGCGAGCGGCGACGAGCGAATTGCGAAATTGACACAACGAAGACGGAAAACGTCATTCGGCTTGTACTGTTGCCACTTTAACATTCTGAAATCTATCATTCAAATTCTTTTCTAGGATAAGCCATAACAAACTTATACGACCTAATACATTTTTATGCGTAATACGGTAATACCTAAATTAATGTGCGATGTTTTCTATTGACTACTTTTAGTCAATAGAAAACATCGCACATTAATTAATACGAAGCGGAAATTTTACAAAATTTAATTTTTATAACGAAAGTTGTGAACCATAAATCTACTAAACCTGTTATTTAAGAGTGCTGGCAATTTTAGAGAAAGGGACACCCTCACCTCGTTCTTGCGGTCTCAGCTGGACCGTTGACATTTCGTATTGAAATATAAACCTTATCTCTTAAAATTAAAGTGTAGTTTTAAATACACAAAAATACGGAGTGCACCTTCCTGTTGTACGTAGTACTTATAAATTCCTTGAACCAATCATAACAGCTGTCAAAATCGATGTCATTTTTACCAATCATCGACCAAAGAGTACATTATTATCCCACAGATTAGGTAGAAAGTGGACTCCAATCTCACAAGAGCGCCATCTAGAAAAAACTTCGCCTGTTTCTCCCCATTCCATTGGCGTCTTTTTGTCTCGCGGCCATCAACAAAATGTTCGAATATCAATTCTTGATCGTATAACAAACAATATTTGCCAAGACAGTATACCTGTATACTCAGGCAGAACCATCCGTCCGTATATAGAACATGTTTAAAACCGCAAATGTAATTTGTCATTCATACAAACACTATGAAAAACAACTTTAAGTTTTAGCTAGTCTCACTCGGTCAGTTTAGAGGAATATTTCCTTTGTAAATATTGTCTGTAGTGCTGCCAACAAATTATATTTCAATGATGGCCGCAAGAAAAAAAAAAGACGCCAGCTGCCATACAAAAATGGTCATTGTCTTTTTCAAACCCCCATCTGTAATGTACCCAGGCGCCCCACTGTTTCCTAAAGTAGTATTATTTCAGTAAGTATTTTATTATGATTTCAGTAGCTAAATATTGCATTTTTTGCAAAATAATTTAAATTTGCGCTAAAATGCTCCGAAGTGTCATGGCGTCCCCTAGTGACGTCATTCCTCAGTAATAATATAAATAAATAAAATATTTATTGATCCCTTCACAACTTTATGGTACTTATTGCTAATACAAGTATTCTTGAGAGCCTTGTGTGGGACTGGTGCCTGAGATAGGTATCAGAGAAGACCCTGTACTACAGGTCACCAGGCCCCCACCCCCAGATAGCATTTTGACAATATCACTATTATTGTAGTTACACTATGTTAACACATAGGTTTGTATAAAAAACAAAAATAAACGAAACAAAAAAATTTTAACAGTAACACAACAAAGTCTATGTTCTAGCCAGATTATATATCAAGTGTTGATGATGGTGTGTGTGTGAGTGTATGTGTGTGTCAGTGAGTGTGAAATGTATGTATAGGTGCATGGGCGTTTGTTGTGGGTGAGCATGATGATACGTGATGTGAGGTTTGTATGATTTATATGTTAATCATTGCACTGTGTCAAAGTTAAACTAAGGAATATTTTTATTTTACTTGAATTTCGTATTTTTAAAATGAATTCGATCTTTTATGTGGTGCGCAGTCCCTATGTTTGAAAATACATCAATAAGCACCCCTAGCAAATTATTAGTTTACTGAAGTGTGACGTCATGCGTTCTGATTGGCGTCTCAGCTAACATGGCCGATTGCAAAATTTTATGCTCTTATTTTATTGAAAATAAAATTCACCTATTCCTAAACAGCTCGCGTTTTATCGCAGTGCGTTCTAAGCCTTAGAGTGGACGCACATTGAGCCACTAAACGCGACCACAAGCTGCGGACGAGTTTTTTCATACATTTTGTATAGCATCGGCGCAAACCGAGTGTTCGAGCCATAAGTTGCAGGAGTCGGCCGCGCTCGCAACTGTAGGGCTAGCACAACTTGAGCGCGACTCGAGTGAGAAGGAGTCGCGGGCACTTTCAACCAATCAGATCGCTCGTAGATAGCGGGCGTGACTTAACGCGACGTGCTGATTGGTTCAAAGGAGAGTCGCGCTAAGTTGTGCTAGACCTACTGGTAACCTCGTTTGTCGCTCGCTTCGCGCGCACACTCGGCCACAGTAGTCGGGCATTCCCACAGCCTTCTCTATCGTCTTCTACAAGCCGTGCACATAATGTTGGCAACGTCGCATTTCTCGTTTTAAGTGAACCGATTTGACACCGTTTTGACAGTAAACCTCGAGTACTGAATCCTATGGAGATGGCATATCTTCTATAGATGTACAAAGAAATAAAATTGGAGTGTCTGTTTGTAACATTAAAATAACCGCTTTTTACTACGTGCATATAATTATGATATGATATGATTATATATACGGTACATATACCAAAATGACATGTTTTACAATTTTTGTCTGTCTGTCTGTTTGTTCCGGCTAATCTCTGAAACGGCTGGACCGATTTTGACGAACCGATTAAATACGACAATTAGAAGTAGTTTAAAATTGAATTCCAAGATTTTCTTACATTGTGACTTAGTTACAGGTGAAGCTAATAAAAGTGTGGTAAGTATGCCACCTCCATAGGATTTAGTACTCAGAGGAGTAAACCGGTTCACAGCAATGTTGCCGTTCCGTATCCTAGCATGGCTTGTAGAAGACGATAGAGACGGCTGTGGCATTCCCCACCCTCGTCCATCCCGTATCTGGATGACATTTTAATTCTTCAAAAAGCAATTGGTCTTGTCCACGTTCTGTCACGTTCTGTGTGAGAAGATAGAATTGGAAGAACCTAGTAACGACGACGAATTGTACGTCAATGGTTTTGGATTCGACGTATTCTACGCTAAAACTTGAAAAATAATATAAGAATTAGGCTCTATTGTTTTATTTCATACCATTGTTCTCGCCTGAGCTGTAAGCCTACTTTAATTCAACGACAAACGAAACTTCCCTAGTCCCGCCGCTTCCACTCGAGAGTGAGAGAGACGCGTAAAACGAAGTTTAGTTTTTCATTGAATTAAGAGTCCTACTGCATCGGAACGTAAACGTTTACACGAAGCCAACGCTGGACTGTCATTGATATAAGCGCCAGCTACTGGCTGAATGTAAATCGGCCACTAAATCGAACGAACTAATGGACCGCCAAAACGCTATGTTTTTTTAAAAATATCGTTTACAAAACTGGTTTCCAATCCTACTAATATTATAAATGTGAAAGTTTAGATGTTTGGATGTTTGTTGCTCAATCACTCTAAAACGGCTGAAATTTGGGACACAGATAATTTGTAGCCTGGAGAGGAACATAGGCTTCTTTTTATCCCGGAATAATATCAAATTCCCGCGGGATAACGTTGTGTAGTCCATCTCCGCTTTATTCTAGCGTCGTTTTCCATTGCAGGACTACAACAACATGTCAAAGTTCCTGAACAGGATACTGGGCATGCCAGTCGAGTTGCAGAACAGACTGTTCAAATACTTCACGGACACACTCGCGGCTGTCATGGAGCAAGGTAAACTAATTAACATCAATAATTTGGCGACTGTTTCTTATGGCGGTATTACACGGTTCACTACTGCCTTTCAATTTAGATGAAGTAACCAAATTGAACAATGTCAACGTAAAAGTGAATCATTCAATGGCAACGGTCAACCACATTCATCCTCGTTGAAAGAATTGACCTTGCTCATCATTTTCACTTTGGCGTTCAACGTTCAATGCAATTGAATGAAAGTTGAATGTGTAAATATAAGAATTGAATGATTCACTAGATGTTAATTCTCAATGTGCTACCAGATCGGTAGAAATTTTCAAGCAATGCGAATTGATTGGTTCTCTTTATAATTTAGATAGTTCAGTTTTAAGGTACGTATAAGCAACAGTATCTTTCACTTCTGCGCCTTTCAATCAAAGTGAATCAACTTGGTTGAACCGTGTAATATCGGCATTAGACTATGAAAGGTTTTGGCTACACTATATTAACTCGTTGTACTTGATAATAAGTTTCGAAAATTATTTATTTTACAAAATTAGTGGATATTAGATATTATTAGGAATTAAAATAGTTTTGCGTAACTATTTTAAAATATATATGGAGTTGCCTTTATGCGAGTGATTTAATTTGCAACACAAAATATTTTACGCATGTAATGGTAGTCATTGTTATAGTTGTTGAATTGAGATATTTAGGTAATTCAGGCTTTCTAGCTCAAGCATACCGTCTTGCCTTCGTACTAGTAATTTATTTATTTATTGGAAAATTTATTTATTTATTGGAAAACCAACTGCTTAACCTAATACATTCAAAATCTTAAATATAAACATAAAGCCATTTACAGGTCTTCACTAATAGGACACAGTAAATAATTTAAAACTAGCCTAGCCTAACTATTGAATACACAGTATACACACACACATACATAACTTACAAATAAGACTAACAATTAATATCTAAGTGACACATTGCATTTAGCAGCTATCACTGAAGAATAAGCGGCTTGCATACGCCTAATCGACGCCTCGCTCGTGTTAAATAGGTCAAGATTTACCTTTTTCGAAAGAATATTAATAGTAGATTTCATTACATGTGCGGAAAGCCTGTCATTGCAAAGAGTTCCGACAAATGTCTACCCGAGCCGAGGCGCAGCCGAAGGTGAGGGTTGACAGTCGGAACAAGTTGCAATGACGGTTCCGCACGTGTACTGAACAACTATTTTTAATACAGTTGCGAAAAAATTAAGCTATTTAATAAAATAATAAAACACAATAAACTCAACTAACTAATCGTAAAAGAATATAAGCAGAGACTTTTTTTTGTTTTCTTCACCCATTCTGGGTTGACAAAGGAAACTATGATCATACAGCCAAGGCTTTAGTAGATTTTTTTTATTGATATGAAATGAAAATTAAATTAAATGAGATGAAATGAAATGAAACCTAACAAAAGCAATCCGAATCCTACAGGAGCGCCTTTCCTTATTTCTCTCTTTTACCACATCGTTTTCCATTAAAGCCCATTATTGCACTAATTCCACCATACTAAGTACCTACCACAATAAAAACCAGAAAAAACTAATTTAGAAAATTAAGAAATGGTCCCTCATTTTCTTTTCACTTACTTGCGCAAACTCCTTTAAGCAGATACTATGGTAAATAGTGCACGTCATACCATATTTAGTAATCTGTGGTCATACAGCCAATTTTATGTATTTTTTATATTCATAAATTTAATTTGGCCGATACTTACTAATATTAATTTAATGTATAATTAAAATTACTTTTAAATCTGATATTGAAACAAATTAGTAGCTTCTTTTTAGAAATATTTGCATGTAGTAAAAACTTCGTGGTTGGTTTTTTCTTTTTAATATACAATATTTTGACAGTTGGGAAAGAAAACGCACGAGTTCGGGAAAGGTAAAGAAAAAGTTCAAGTGTGTAATAGCCCACATCCCGAACGCTATACGTCCCTGCAATACGCCACTTTTTGAGCAACTGTATTAAAAAATTATTACTCGCTCGCCAAAGCAAAGAGTTCTGTCTAAAGTTTGAAGAAGAAGTAATGACCACATTTCGTTCCGTTTTGCTCCAGCGAAACGCAGCGGTCGGTTCGACCTCGGCATCCTGGACTTGGGCAGCGCGGGCGAGAGCGTGCGGCTGTACTTGATACTAAGCTTCGATAATTATTTATTCAACAAACTGAGTGGATATTACATTTAGGAATTGAAATTGTTCTGCGTGTTTTAAAAATTGTATATGCAGTTGCGTTTATGCGAGTGACTGAATTTATTATACATCATATTTTACGCACGTAATGCTAGTAATTGTTGTTAGTTATAGTTATTGAATTGAGATATTTAGGTAATTCAGGCTTTCTAGCTCAAGCATACCGTCTTGCCTTCGTACTAGTAATTTATTTATTTATTGGAAAACCAACTGCTTAACCTAATACATTAAAAATCTATATATATAAAAATGAATCCCTATTTCCCTTGGTCACGACATCACGCGTGAACGGCTGGACCGATTTGGCTAATTTTGGTCTTGAAATGTTCGTGGAAGTCCAAGGAAGGATATAGGGGTAGGGTAGGGTAGGGGTAGAGGTATGGTAGGGGTATGGTAGGGGTAGGGTAGGGTAGGGTTAGGGTAGGGAAGGGGTAGGGTTGGGTAGGGGTAAAGTAGGGGTAGGGCAGGGTAGGGGTGTCGTAGGGGTAGGGTGGGGTAGGGTAGGGGTAGGGTAGGGGTAGAGTACGGGTAGGGTAGCGTGGAGTAGGGGGTAGGGCCACGGGAACGAAGTCGCGCTGGGTCAGCTAGTCTTAAATATAAACATAAAGCTATTTACAGGTCTTCACTAATAGGACACAGTAAATAATTTAAAACTAGCCTATCCTAACTATTGAATACACAGTATACACACACACATACATAACTTAAAAATAAGACTAACAATTAATATCTAAGTGACACATTGCATTTAGCAGCTATCACTGAAGAATAAGCGGCTTGCATACGCCTAATCGACGCCTCGCTCGTGTTAAATAGGTCAAGATTTACCTTTTTCGAAAGAATATTAAAATTATTACTCGCTCGCCAAAGCAAAGAGTTCTGTCTAAAGTTTGAAGAAAAAGTAATGACCACATTTCGTTCCGTTTTGCTCCAGCGAAACGCAGCGGTCGGTTCGACCTCGGCATCCTGGACTTGGGCAGCGCGGGCGAGAGCGTGCGGCTGGCGCGCACCATCCGCTTCCTGCGCCGCCACGCCACCGGACAGGCGCCCGTCGAGTTACACACCGTGCACTCTGAGGTAGGCAGTGTATATACACTTGGGCAGCGGGTGAGAGCGTGCGGCTGGCGCGCACCATCCGCTTCCTGCGGCGCCACGCCACCGGACAGGCGCCCGTCGAGTTACACACCGTGCACTCTGAGGTAGGCAGTGTATATACACTTGGGCAGCGGGTGAGAGCGTGCGGCTGGCGCGCACCATCCGCTTCCTGCGGCGCCACGCCACCGGACAGGCGCCCGTCGAGTTACACACCGTGCACTCTGAGGTAGGCAGTGTATATACACTTGGGCAGCGGGTGAGAGCGTGCGGCTGGCGCGCACTATCCGCTTCCTGCGGCGCCACGCCACCGGACAGGCGCCCGTCGAGTTACACACCGTGCACTCTGAGGTAGGTTTACGATAGGGTATTTGACTGTTACTGAAAAATGGAAAATGAAGTATTAAGAAAAAATCGACCGAGACCGACCTGAGACGGGTAGATTTTTTCTAAATACTTCATTTTCCATTTTTCAGTAATACAAATTGCATTGTGAATGCAAAAAACTAAAAGTTAAAATATTTGACTGTTGTTAAAATGTAGAAAAAAAAAATATAATCCCAAATGTAAAAAACGTTCAATTGCGACTCTACTCTAGCCGTCACTTTCTAAAGCGAAATTTTCTATGGCGAAGCTATGGTGCTGATGTCTAATAAAAAAGTTTGATGCTCTATATCCTGAAAACATTCAAGATATTTTAACCTCTTGGCTCCCCGGCCTCTTTGTAATTTGACACCCACTTGACACCGGACTTTTGTTTTTTTTATTATTATTCTATGCTCAGGTGATTGCTAAGCATTGAGAGAATGAGGAATTAACAGGCTAACCGAGGAAAAAAATTATACGGATCTGAGCCTTATAAAAAAAATTATAAATACGACTATCACCATTCACCACCAAATAGCATTTTTCATATAAAATATTATTTAATAATTATTATCGACACATCAATATGTTCCCCTTGTACATTTTCTTATGTGATTCCTTAAAATGTGGAGTATAGTATGTCGAGTCTACTTTGTAAATATTGAAACTTACCCTCGCGGTCGTATACTGACCAAATTCACATTTAATAGTAAAAAATTGTTTGCAATTAATTGATCACCAAACTAACCTAACCCGGGTTGGGTGTATAAAAATACTAAGTTTGAACCCAAAAATACTGAAATGGATGCACTCTGTGTGCATTTCAATATTACTTAGTATTTTATTGTGACTCAATTAATCATTTCTCGTAAAAAATTGCCAAGTTTTGTGAAAAATAAGTATATGTAGCTTTTTTCTGCAAATAATCATTAAACTTGAACCTTCACCGATCACACTACTCTACCACGTGTTTCGCTCCAACCCGGGGCATCTTCAAGAGATGTTTGACCGTATGCAATCCAGCACCGAAAATTCGGTGCTTGATTGCATACGGTCAAACATGTTCACAATGGTTAGGGACTTCCGCAAGACGCCTGATTCAATCAAATAATTGCCAAGTTTGTTATTTCGGCTCCTGGCCTTATTTTTTGGCACAATGCATCGACATTATTTCGATTTAACCTAACAATAACCTCGTTCCCCAGCGCGGCATGGAGTGGGCCGAAGCCCTAGACAAGTGGTCGGAACTGGGCGACGCCAAGGAAGGTTTCTACGTGTCGCAGCAGCCGCGCAACAACAAGCACACCGCCGTGCTGTGCGTAGCTGTGCCCGCCACTAAGAAGGAGCGTCTCTCGCGCAAAGAACAGATGTTCCAGATATACAGGTCAACATAGAATACGCCATCTTTAGCTCTTCTCAATATTCCACCTTTCTGTACGTAGCTGTGCCCGCCACTAAGAAGGAGCGTCTCTCGCGCAAGGAACAGATGTTCCAGATATACAGGTCTGCATAGAATACGCCATCTTTAGCTCTTCTCAACAGTCCCACCTTTCTGTGCGCAGCTGTGCCCGCCACCAAGAAGGAGCGACTCTCGCGCAAAGAACAGATGTTCCAGATATACAGGTCTGCATAGAATACGCCATCTGTAGCTCTTCTCAATAGTCCACCTTTTGTGGTCTTTGTGTTTGGGCATCGTCCATCCGACTCCAAGGAAGGTTTCTACGTATCGCAGCAGCTGCGCAAAGAACAGATGTTCCAGATATACAGGTCAGTATAGAATACGCCATCTTTAGCTCTTCTCAACAGTCCACCTTTGTGGCCTTTATGTGTTTGGGCATCGTTTATCCGACTCCAAGGAAGGTTTCTACGTGTCGCAGCAGCCGCGCAACGAACAGATGTTCCAGATATACAGGTGGGCTACCGGCTAAGAAATATGGATATGGGTATGGGCTTCAACTGTCATTGGAATTCCTTATCTTGATTTTTTGCTGCTTTGTTCTGTTGAACGTTGCTAGCTAGTTATCGTTATACCCGACGTCACAAAACAAGGAACTGATAGCGGCTATTTTCTTTATAAAATTGACTTAAAGTTCCCAAAAACGTATGACGTTCATACCCATAAAGTTACGCGGTAGCCTTCCAGCCGGCCTAGCATGAGCGGCTTATAACACGTGATATGATATGGTACGGCATTCCGTTTTGCTTACACCTTAGTGGGGAAAGCAAGACAACTTGCCGTACCATATCATATCGCGCGATAAAAGCCGCTCATGCTAGACCGGCAGGTCTGCATAGAATACGCCATCTTTAGCTCTTCTCAATAGTCCACCTTTTGTAGCCTTGAGAGCATCGTACATCTTATTAATATCTGGTGTTTAAATATACGCTCTCTGAAAAATTCTCAAGCAATTTACAGTCATCTAAATTACGTTTTGCTTCCATAGTTTTAATTTATGTAAAAGATATTTCGACGTAAATAGAAACATAATTTTTTGACGCTACAAATTTTTAGAGAACAAAAGACAATGACCATTTTTGTATGGCAGCTGGCGTTTTTTTTTCTTGCGGTCATCAACCAAACATTGAAATATAATTTGTTGGCAGCACTACAGACAATATTTGCAAAGGAAGTATACTGTATACTATACATCTAAACTCAGTCCGAACCGAGTGAGACTAGCTAGAACTTAACTTTTTTTATTTATTTTATTTTATTTGGTTTTTGGTTCTGCCTGAGTTTACAGCTATACCGTCTTGGCAAATATTGTTTGTTATACTATCAAGAATTGATATTCATTTTGTTGATAGCCGCGAGCCAAAAAACTTGACGCCAATTTTAGGCATCATGCCTTTTCACTGTTTCTTAGATTTTTACGTTTGTCGTGTCGTTTGCAGACCAAACACAGGAGTGCAGCTGCGGCTCGAGTCGCTAGCAGAGATCGAGAAGAAGTACAAGCGCGTGGACAGCGGCGACGCCGAGTCCGCGTGGCGCGCGCAGTACCAGGCCTCGCTGCGGGTGTGCAGCCACGCGTACTGGCGGGGCATGTGCCGCGCCGGGGCCGACTGCGAGGTGAGTGGGGGGCAGCCACGCGTACTGGCGGGGCATGTGCCGCGCCGGGGCCGACTGCGAGGTGAGTGGGGGGCAGCCACGCGTACTGGCGGGGCATGTGCCGCGCCGGGGCCGACTGCGAGGTGAGTGGGGGGCAGCCACGCGTACTGGCGGGGCATGTGCCGCGCCGGGGCCGACTGCGAGGTGAGTGGGGGGCAGCCACGCGTACTGGCGGGGCATGTGCCGCGCCGGGGCCGACTGCGAGGTGAGTGGGGGGCAGCCACGCGTACTGGCGGGGCATGTGCCGCGCCGGGGCCGACTGCGAGGTGAGTGGGGGGCAGCCACGCGTACTGGCGGGGCATGTGCCGCGCCGGGGCCGACTGCGAGGTGAGTGGGGGGCAGCCACGCGTACTGGCGGGGCATGTGCCGCGCCGGGGCCGACTGCGAGGTGAGTGGGGGGCAGCCACGC
Organism: Crambus lathoniellus; assembly: GCA_949710035.1. Taxonomy (NCBI): domain Eukaryota; kingdom Metazoa; phylum Arthropoda; class Insecta; order Lepidoptera; family Crambidae; genus Crambus; species Crambus lathoniellus. The sequence goes on from OX453317.1 coordinate 22,952,719, forward strand.
GTACTGGCGGGGCATGTGCCGCGCCGGGGCCGACTGCGAGGTGAGTGGGGGGCAGCCACGCGTACTGGCGGGGCATGTGCCGCGCCGGGGCCGACTGCGAGGTGAGTGGGGGGCAGCCACGCGTACTGGCGGGGCATGTGCCGCGCCGGGGCCGACTGCGAGGTGAGTGGGGGGCAGCCACGCGTACTGGCGGGGCATGTGCCGCGCCGGGGCCGACTGCGAGGTGAGTGGGGGGCAGCCACGCGTACTGGCGGGGCATGTGCCGCGCCGGGGCCGACTGCGAGGTGAGTGGGGGGCAGCCACGCGTACTGGCGGGGCATGTGCTGCGCCGGGGCCGACTGACCGGTATATTAGACGCGCATAGAGGATACTTCACTTCGGGCAACTACTTAGGATGAGGGGGGGTGGGAAAAAACCGAGTGTTGTTAACTCGCTGCGCGTGTTGTTGTTCGTCACGAACATCCGCAGCTGTAGGGATGTGCCGAAACCGTGATAATACGTACCATATAAAAAAAACGGGCGAGTTGGATATAAACATCGCTCGCAGCTGTTACAATAGTAGCTACAGTCGGACACACACTGTTGTAGGTAGGGCTGGCCGCGCGCTCGCAGCTGTTACAATAGTAGCTACAGTCGGACACACACACTGTTGTAGGTGGGGCTGGCCGCGCGCTCGCAGCTGTTACAATAGTAGCTACAGTCGGACACACACACTGTTGTAGGTGGGGCTGGCCGCGCGCTCGCAGCTGTTACAATAGTAGCTACAGTCGGACACACACACTGTTGTAGGTGGGGCTGGCCGCGCGCTCGCAGCTGTTACAATAGTAGCTACAGTCGGACACACACACTGTTGTAGGTGGGGCTGGCCGCGCGCTCGCAGCTGTTACAAAAGTAGCTACAGTCGGACACACACACTGTTGTAGGTGGGGCTGGCCGCGCGCTCGCAGCTGTTACAATAGTAGCTACAGTCGGACACACACACTGTTGTAGGTGGGGCTGGCCGCGCGCTCGCAGCTGTTACAATAGTAGCTACAGTCGGACACACACACTGTTGTAGGTGGGGCTGGCCGCGCGCTCGCAGCTGTTACAATAGTAGCTACAGTCGGACACACACACTGTTGTAGGTGGGGCTGGCCGCGCGCTCGCAGCTGTTACAATAGTAGCTACAGTCGGACACACACACTGTTGTAGGTGGGGCTGGCCGCGCGCTCGCAGCTGTTACAATAGTAGCTACAGTCGGACACACACACTGTTGTAGGTGGGGCTGGCCGCGCGCTCGCAGCTGTTACAATAGTAGCTACAGTCGGACACACACACTGTTGTAGGTGGGGCTGGCCGCGCGCTCGCAGCTGTTACAATAGTAGCTACAGTCGGACACACACACTGTTGTAGGTGGGGCTGGCCGCGCGCTCGCAGCTGTTACAATAGTAGCTACAGTCGGACACACACACTGTTGTAGGTGGGGCTGGCCGCGCGCTCGCAGCTGTTACAATAGTAGCTACAGTCGGACACACACACTGTTGTAGGTGGGGCTGGCCGCGCGCTCGCAGCTGTTACAATAGTAGCTACAGTCGGACACACACACTGTTGTAGGTGGGGCTGGCCGCGCGCTCGCAGCTGTTACAATAGTATCTACAGTCGGACACACACACTGTTGTAGGTGGGGCTGGCCGCGCGCTCGCAGCTGTTACAATAGTATCTACAGTCGGACACACACACTGTTGTAGGTGGGGCTGGCCGCGCGCTCGCAGCTGTTACAATAGTATCTACAGTCGGACACACACACTGTTGTAGGTGGGGCTGGCCGCGCGCTCGCAGCTGTTACAATAGTATCTACAGTCGGACACACACACTGTTGTAGGTGGGGCTGGCCGCGCGCTCGCAGCTGTTACAATAGTATCTACAGTCGGACACACACACTGTTGTAGGTGGGGCTGGCCGCGCGCTCGCAGCTGTTACAATAGTATCTACAGTCGGACACACACACTGTTGTAGGTGGGGCTGGCCGCGCGCTCGCAGCTGTTACAATAGTATCTACAGTCGGACACACACACTGTTGTAGGTGGGGCTGGCCGCGCGCTCGCAGCTGTTACAATAGTATCTACAGTCGGACACACACACTGTTGTAGGTGGGGCTGGCCGCGCGCTCGCAGCTGTTACAATAGTAGCTACAGTCGGACACACACACTGTTGTAGGTGGGGCTGGCCGCGCGCTCGCAGCTGTTACAATAGTAGCTACAGTCGGACACACACACTGTTGTAGGTGGGGCTGGCCGCGCGCTCGCAGCTGTTACAAAAGTAGCTACAGTCGGACACACACACTGTTGTAGGTGGGGCTGGCCGCGCGCTCGCAGCTGTTACAATAGTAGCTACAGTCGGACACACACACTGTTGTAGGTGGGGCTGGCCGCGCGCTCGCAGCTGTTACAATAGTAGCTACAGTCGGACACACACACTGTTGTAGGTGGGGCTGGCCGCGCGCTCGCAGCTGTTACAATAGTAGCTACAGTCGGACACACACACTGTTGTAGGTGGGGCTGGCCGCGCGCTCGCAGCTGTTACAATAGTAGCTACAGTCGGACACACACACTGTTGTAGGTGGGGCTGGCCGCGCGCTCGCAGCTGTTACAATAGTAGCTACAGTCGGACACACACACTGTTGTAGGTGGGGCTGGCCGCGCGCTCGCAGCTGTTACAATAGTAGCTACAGTCGGACACACACACTGTTGTAGGTGGGGCTGGCCGCGCGCTCGCAGCTGTTACAATAGTAGCTACAGTCGGACACACACACTGTTGTAGGTGGGGCTGGCCGCGCGCTCGCAGCTGTTACAATAGTAGCTACAGTCGGACACACACACTGTTGTAGGTGGGGCTGGCCGCGCGCTCGCAGCTGTTACAATAGTAGCTACAGTCGGACACACACACTGTTGTAGGTGGGGCTGGCCGCGCGCTCGCAGCTGTTACAATAGTAGCTACAGTCGGACACACACACTGTTGTAGGTGGGGCTGGCCGCGCGCTCGCAGCTGTTACAATAGTATCTACAGTCGGACACACACACTGTTGTAGGTGGGGCTGGCCGCGCGCTCGCAGCTGTTACAATAGTATCTACAGTCGGACACACACACTGTTGTAGGTGGGGCTGGCCGCGCGCTCGCAGCTGTTACAATAGTATCTACAGTCGGACACACACACTGTTGTAGGTGGGGCTGGCCGCGCGCTCGCAGCTGTTACAATAGTATCTACAGTCGGACACACACACTGTTGTAGGTGGGGCTGGCCGCGCGCTCGCAGCTGTTACAATAGTATCTACAGTCGGACACACACACTGTTGTAGGTGGGGCTGGCCGCGCGCTCGCAGCTGTTACAATAGTATCTACAGTCGGACACACACACTGTTGTAGGTGGGGCTGGCCGCGCGCTCGCAGCTGTTACAATAGTATCTACAGTCGGACACACACACTGTTGTAGGTGGGGCTGGCCGCGCGCTCGCAGCTGTTACAATAGTATCTACAGTCGGACACACACACTGTTGTAGGTGGGGCTGGCCGCGCGCTCGCAGCTGTTACAATAGTATCTACAGTCGGACACACACACTGTTGTAGGTGGGGCTGGCCGCGCGCTCGCAGCTGTTACAATAGTATCTACAGTCGGACACACACACTGTTGTAGGTGGGGCTGCGGCGGCGCACGTACCACGTGCTGGCGGGCTCGGTGCTGGCGGTGTGGGCGCGCGTGGAGGCGGTGCTGGCCGCGCGCTCGCAGCTGCACAAGATGCAGGTGCTGAGAGTCAAGACCACATGCGCCCGCAAAATCGTCGGTCAGTATCAACACTACACGCGTAGACACAAACACTTTCGGAACCACACACTTCATACATTAATCAATTTTAATAATAACAGACAACACATACATTAATCAGTATCACTACAACACTCGTAACACGCACAAATACTTTCGGAACCACACACTTAATAGATTTATCAATTTTAATAATAACAGACAACACATACATTAATCAGTATCACCACAACACTCGTAGCACGCACGAACACTACCAACTGCCCCCATTGCATCCGCGCGTGTTTCAATTTCACAGCCATCAATAAGTATTCCATGTACACTTTACTATCGGCCAGAATTTTATTAGTAATATATCTACAGATAGGGATAGGTATGATCCAGATTCGTTGCTAGGCAACACCCAGGCAACTGTCGTTAATTCTATGTTAATATTAAGTGCTAGTTCAGACAACGGCGGGAACCGTGCGGTTTGACACACGATTTTGGTTACACTGCTGTCAATATTTCACAAGTTACTGACCCCGCTGATCCTGAGCGAACAGTGTAAAACAAATCGCGTGTTTAACTCTTGTCAGTTAAAAAAGTCTTGAATGTGGTAGGAAAATATTGACGATTCATAAGTACATATTTATTATGTCTAAGTGAATAAAGAATATTTTTATCTTATCTTTTATCTTAACCGCGCGATTCCCGCCGTTGTCTGAACTAGCACTAAACGTTGCATATCGACTAAGCTGGGTCATGCTTATCCCTATCTGTGGATTGATTATTAACTCTGGCCGTAAATCAACTTTTTACTACACATACCACCGGTTGCACCAAAGTTTTTTTACATTATACTTTTAGTTTTACAGGGTTTATGGTTTAAAAATGTATGGGATTTGACAGTTTTGACAGCAAAATTCAGTTACTTTTTACGAATTCGTAAAATGAATATTTTGGTGCAACCGGCTAACAAGCTTCTAAAAACTACTCACCTCTAATCTTTATCTTTAATTCCAGGTACACTAATCCCAAAGAACTGCGTAGAGCCTCTCCGCGAGGCTCTCGCTTCGGACGCCGTGTCCGTGACCGAGCAGTCGTTCGAGGCGGACGCGGACGGCCTAAAGTGAACCTTACGCCCTTGACGCAAGGCTCACCACTATAGTTCCTCTCACTCGCCGACCGCGAATACGAGCCTAATAGGTTTATCAGTTAACTATATGAGTTGTAGAAAATTATCTCAAACATTTTGGCGATGACTCACGTCTTTACACAATTATAAAACTATCGACATGTTTAAGGCCGCGTTTACAAAACTTGCGAGAAATGTCAGACAGTTTGTCCGATAGCAACTTGCACATGTAAACTACCCTTGTTAATAAACGAGGCCTTCCGGAGACTCAATCATTTAGCTAAGCCTTTATTGGCTAAAACTTTGTTTTTATAGAAAATTTAATTTAATATCTTGATTGAAAATGTTTGTGTAATGACTCTGTATCGTCTCGTTGTACATTTTGAGTTGGCAAGTTAAATTTTAAGGTTCGGTTCGAAAGGTTTTGAGCCGTCGAGATAGCGAGAAACTGGTTCTCAAATGACTTAACGGCGTTGGCTCAAAGCATTTTGGGCCAAGGCGATTTTATACAAGATGCGGAGGTGTAGCGTAGCGAAGGCGACGCTTCGGGAGTCAATTACTGAGGATGCGAGCTAACTTGAGGCTTAGTGGAGAAGTAGAAGGTTTACTTTTGTTTAACACGCACGCTTATTTATATTGACTCAGGGACCGTACTCTGAAACGCTAATCCGAAACTTCGGTTAGCCCCGCCCCTTTCACTCGATTTTGTCGCGACTAGAGAGTGAGAAGGACGGGTATACCGAAGTTTCGGGTTTTGCGTTTCAGAGTAGGCCCTCAGGATGCAAATGCACTTAAATTTTTTTTAATATTTTGTGCGCATTGTTATATTTTCAAGTAATCTTTCTTTCGGTAAGTGTTCGTTTTAAGACACTATTACCAGTTACTACCAGTGTAAAGTATATTTTAAATTGTTTTATTATTATTGTATTGTTGATTTTACGGTGATTTTATAATAAGAAACAATCAATTACGGTTTTTTTGTTGGGAGTCAGTAATGACTTTTGACAAATATTTATTTATTGTTGTTGAAATTATTAATGAACAATTAATCAATTTTATAAGTTATTAATCAGATCCAACGCTAAGCCTCAAGTTTTAGCGTTACTGTGATGGGCATTAACAATATGTATATCGGTAAGATTATGGCAAGTTATAATATAATGAAACTACTGGATAATAGACAAACGGCAGTCAGCCAATGACTTTTGGTCCCTGTTATCAAATCCAGAATTTTATGTTATTGTTGACTGTAGAAAAAACTTGTTTTTTCAAATTCCTCATCCCAGCCTCGAATATACATTGCGACTATCTTTTCTGTTCCGGTGGCCAAAAGGTGAGACCTAACTGTTTTTTATAATGTCATTTTGCTGTCAAGTTGTTGTCAAACCATAGCGCTGCTGGCAGCTGAAGGTGTTAGAACTCAAGGCCAGTTTAATAGCTACAAATAAAAAGAAAAAATACATAGCTCCGCTGTCACCAGAACAGAAAATATTGACGATCTGTAATAAATTCGAGGCTGGAATCTATTTATAACTTTACCGTTTTATTATTTGTGGGTTTTTTAAATCTACTTCTTGTTCAGTTTTTACGTTATTTTGTTTGTTGATTTACTACTTGCCATTATTGCTAACCGATAATGTTGATGTCCAAGCGAGCGAGTCCGCGGGGCGCGCCTAATTCGACTGTCTGTAGAATTTAGTTCATTTTAAGTCGACTAAAAGTGATCTATTTGATGTATGCATTACTGCATAGGCTTATAGTTTTAATAAAATACCCTATTTTTATCAGAGGTAGACTTTGACGTTGCAAAATTATTTACTAATTGAAGAGTTAGGCTAAGCTCCGGTAAATATTTTAAAATATACTATAAATCAAATAGAAGAGTTGATTTTTTAAAATAAAACAATACACAAAAATAACGTCGAATTATAGTGTTATATTTCAATTCATGAACCGAATAACGTTATATACAATACTATCCTCGCGGTTTCACCCGCGTGGTACCTACTCGTTTCCGTGGGAATATCGGGATAAAATATAGCCTATGTCCCTCGGGAAGAATGTAGCTTTCTAATGGTTTCTAAATCGGTCCAGTATTTTCAGAGCCTATTCGATGCAAACAAACAAACAAACAATCAAATCTTTCCTGTTTATAATATTAGTATAATATTAGCGCTTTTAATGGTTTGTTTAAATACAAAGTCAACTTTTGGTTTAAAAACCTAATTGCAATGTCAAAGTGTTCCCCTAGCGTTCTGTGGTGTGGTGACCACTAAATACGGAACTTTTTCACTAAGTAATTGCTTCATAGCTGAATTAAAAGACTTGAAATTCTTTGGTAATATACTTCACTTTTTTAAATCTATTTTCTGACTATTGCGACTGTGAGGATTAAACAGTTTAAACATATTTTTTTTTCTTTTGGCACTCAAGGTTAAAATCCCCGACTCGTTTAAAAATACTTATCTATAAAATTTAACATTACTGACTTATATTAAAAGCACGAAAATAATAAAGTATAGTCCTCTAAGTGCACGTATACAACAGCATTTCCTTAGGGCATCGTATACGATTCAATCGAATTTTAATTTTGTACAAATACTTAGCATTTTATTTAATATTCAATGTTATATAGTCAAATACTTTCTCTTAGTTTTAACCACGAACCTTCACTTACGGTATTTGTCTAGCATCTTATTATTGTAACTTATAAAATTTAGGTGTTATATGTATATGATTGTGTCAAGATATTTTTTATGTAAGTGCAATATTGGATTTCCCGCTCACTTTCAACAATCTTTTAGGCTGTGTCTCTTAAGCCGTGTACAGACATCGCGAGGCGTGCGACGCGAGTGGTTCGTCTCGCATGCCTCGACCGGAGGCATACGACGGTACATTTATACGTGCGTCCCGAACGACACATGCTCAAACTGAGCACGCAAACCACCGCGCACGATGTTCATCAGTAGAACACGCAAACAACACCTGTCCGTCCACACGGAGCGCACGGTACTAGCGATGCGCGACTCCGAATAATACTAATACTAATCATTCGACTCCACGAATCATTCGACTAAGTCGACTGCGATTGAGATTATTCGACTGGAGTCGACGGCATACGTCCGGCTGTCCAGTGTCCAGTCGCGTTCGGATTCGGTTCGACTCGCGCTTGGTCGGGTGGGCGGGATCGAAACTATTGTGCTTTTAATACTGTGCTGTGGGAATGAATAACCTATCGTTTATTCGTTTCGTTCCGTATTGACATTAGTAGTTACTAATTAGTAGTCGTTATTCGAATATAGACATTAGTATACTACTAATTTTGCATTCGAATGGCCAAATTAGTAGTTATGAATTAGTCGAAAAGGAAAATCATTCGGAGTCGCGCATCGCTAGCTCGTACTGAGGCGGCGTTCGCAACGATGATCGTATGACGCGAATGCTCACTCTGAGCACACAGTCCGAGGCATGCGAGACGAACCATTCGTGTCGCACGCCTCGCGATGTCTGTACGCGGCTTTAAATACCGTGTGTAACATTCTCACTTGGTTTATCATATAGAGTGTAGAGGTCTACACTCTACACTCCATAGCTTAACAGTAAATTTGCACGCGGGCAATGAGAATAATAAAGAAAAATAGCTAGTCCTTTTGCCAAACTTGACTTTTATCTAAATTTACGACATGACATTTACAGTTTTTTTTAATTACTGCAGCCTTCTATGATATTAGGATTAGAAATTGAATTGTGACACTTAATTTACGTATAAGATGGGCTCAATCCTGGTTCATTTCTAAAGTTATGTTTGACGGTAACCCATTGTTCGTTCAATAGAATTATAATAAAACGTCAAGTTTAATTTTAGACTTAAGATTTCACGCCAGTATCGAGTCTGTTAGTTATAATATAATTTGTGAATATTATAATTTAGTTGTTGGATGGCATAGTGATCTATGTGTTAACTGTAATTCCAGATTATGATATTAATCGATCAGTTTCGGGATAGTTCGACGCAGCGCGACAGTACGACGCGTCCATCTCATTGTTCTATTCTTTCTTTAGTGTATAAAGACAGAAATAAATGTATATAAATTATGATACAAGACTTTTCTTTATATGAATATTCATAGGCAGTGCTTGTTAACAAAAGAAAGCCTTCAGTAGACTTAATTCACCCAGGTGATATCACCCAGGTGAATTAAGTCTACCAAAAAGTATACTTAATTCACCTGCAAATGGGTGAATTAAGTCTACTGAAGGAAAATTTTAACCTTTAGTAGACTTAATTCACCTAGGCCATAAAGTGAAAACATAAAAAATAACATTTTGTCGATAAAAAAAAATCACGTAACATAAATACAATAACGTAAATACAAACATACATAGACTACTAAAATCATAACCCTTCCTTTTAACTTCGTCATAGTCGTCATAGCATAAAACTATCTAAGTCTGTAACACGCATTCTAAATCACCTGGGTGAATTAAGTCTACCTAAGAGTGCACTTAAATCACCTTGGTGAATTAAGTATACTTTTTGGTAGACTTAATTCACCCAGGTGATATGGCCTAGGTGAATTAAGTCTACTGAAGGAAAGAAAGAGGGATTATTAGGCCTCACTCCTTTACACTGGCGCAGCCGCAGAGTCGAAGCGACGCGACGCGTCACGTTTTTCACCTACTTATCATCATGTCTCATGTGACTACGAGATATGCCCAATTCGGAAAGTGTCCTAAACCTAATATTGCTTTTCGATAAAGTGGTGGGTGATAAAGGTGTGCGTTACCGCCGCAAAAACTTGTGCTTTAGAGAGATGAGACCTTATCAGATAATTAGTGTGTCGTGAGGAGAAATTTGTTTACTAATAGCAAAATTTGTGTGAATTGTAGTTTTTGAGATATTTGACAAAAACAGTTTTTGCCAGGGTCACGTTTTAAACGTTACCCTGGCAAAAAAAGTTGTTTTAGCTCGGAACTAAATACATGAATAGATAGCTTTTGTTGCGTTGTAAATGTTAGCAAACAGCAAAAATTGTGTGTGTTATGGTTCTTGAGTTATTTGAGTTTTTGCTGGGGTAACGTTTTGAGATTTCCCATATCTCAGAAACGGTTCAACGCAGAAGTTTGAAAAAAATACCAGTAAGAGACCTGAATTTGTTTAAATTTGTTTAAACATTAGTTTTTGATTTGGTTGTCGTAAACCAACGTAATTAAATGTTTACGAAAATCAGAAAAAACTGATTTGTAAGTAAACTATTACATTTACAACCAAACAAACAGCTGCAAGAAATACCCGTGGTAGACACTTATTATGTCTAGAATTTTAGATCTTGTAACTTTACACGATTTAAAGATAAAGATAAATTTGATAAATTTTAGACTGGTCGTACTTTACGAGATCGAATACACAGTTTCCATAACATTAAGGCACATGACATACATTAAACAAATTTAAGTAATTCATGAACATTCGTTCCTGTTAATTTTAGCTTTCAATTACAGCTATCATGAAAGATATATCAAAAACAAGAACATGACAACAATTCTCTAGTAACCCGTCCAAATTGTAGAGGTCACGTAAAAGCGACTGCGCCATACATAAGCGTAACCATCTTAAATGAACGGGATGTTATGGATATTTTGTTAGTACAGTTGCGTACAAAAGTTCGCTGGTCAGATTATCTTTAAATATAAAATGTACGTTAGTCTCGCAAAAACTAAAGAATGGCTGGGCCGATTTTAGTTTTAAAATGTCTGTCGTATTCCAGGGGGAAGTTTAATTTAACGGTAAGAAATATATATGGAAAAATTGCGTGGAAAATTGTTAAAAAACATTTTCCCGTAAAAACTGTTCCCAGAATGCTCGTCAGATAAGTAGAATGGACAGTAGGTGACAGTTTTATAGTGCGGCTGCGCGCGGTCGAAATCGAATACTAATCATTTACCAGAACCTTAGAACGAAGAAAATGTACTGTAACTAGCGCCAAAAACGCACCAGTTACGCGAAAATTGCGCACGGACGGACTCTATGTAGGTACAGTTGAACGGAAATTACCCGCAGCAGCCGCAATCGGAGATGACACTGCGACATGACATCATCGCAATAGCGCGCAAGGAAAGCAAATCTACAAAAGCTGGTGAATCTTTACAACGCTGTAACTTTGGAAACGCTGTAATTTTTATAGTCATATTTTGATGTGTTGGTGTGACTCATTGTTTACGACACAGACTAATTCGTTGGCTGGGTCAGAAGAGCGAGCGTTCCCATCTCGTCTCGCGTCAAGACAATATTACGCACGGCTGCGTTGACATTTCAGAGAGCGAGTTTACTTCGGAAGTCCTGTAGAACACGTGATAGGTTACAAATTGGTGACTAGTCTATATAATTTGTGATTAGGTGCCACTTCCACGACAAGGTTGGTTAAGCAATAGTCACCTTCCAGTCCACGTGTCAAAATATGACTATGGCTTGGCTTGACATGTTGTGTAAAGTTAGCACGGCATTGTGGCTCTTGCTATAAAATGCAGATATAAAATAATACACTCAAGTTGGGTACCAAAGTCAATCTTAATGAAAATTTGTATATCCTACTTCCTACTAATATTATAAATGTGAAAGTTTAGATGTTTAGATGTTTGTTACTGAATCACGCAAAAACGGCTCTATGGATTTGGCTGAAATTTGGGACACAGATACGTTGTGGCCTGGAGAGAAACTAAGGCTACTTTTTATCCCGGAAAAATATCACATTCCCGCGGGATAACGTCGGGTATACCACGCGGGCGACGCCGCGGGCGGAAAGCTAGTTTTTATATAAAAGGAAGTTAAATAAGTGATTTACAAATAATAATAATAATAATCATTTTTATATGATTATTATGATTACTCATCATCGCCTGAATTGTCACAAGTCACAACCGTCGTTACCACCTGTATTCATAATAAACATAGATTATTTAAGAAAATATAATTTAATAAATGCCGAATCCCAAAATCCAATTCAATTGTGCGGGTGTACGCTGCACGCGGCTTCTTTTGTTTATGCGGCGGCAACCTTTGACAAACAGCAATGCGGTGCGCTAAAAGGGCGACATTATCTAAGCGAATGGGCGTTTTCACATTGGACGATAACGACACCGACACGATACTACACCGATATCGGCACGACAGACAATATCGTTGACGGTAACGAACGACACAGTGTGAAAGCATTTAGTAGTGATTGTATCAAACTGCCAGTCCGACGATATCGTGCCGATATCGTTTCGTTACCGTTATCGTCCAATCCAATGTGAAAACGCTCAATGGACTTTAAAACGGTAAATATTTGCGATAGGCGAACGAGGCGAGAACCGACTTGCATCGCAAAAGTAAAAAAAGTTTAGCGTGGCGTTTTCGTTGCGTTGTGTTGTGGTATAAAAATAAAACAATTGGTTTGACTAAAGAGAAACAACAAATTACTATAAATGTATTTATTGGTACATGATTGGTACTGACAAATGAATCACACTATAAATTGCTTACTGAGATTATTACCTACTTAGGTAGATATAGATTACTACTGACCAACCTTTATTTATTTGCCTTTAAACTAATAACTATCGTAAATAATTAAATTATTTAAAACTACTATTAATAAACATGATTTTTACTTATAAAATAGAAAACTAGTAGAATCAATACTTTACCAATAACGTTTTTCTGCGTAACTGTACAAAACATCGGATACTAAGCTGCTAATTTACGAAGATAGCCCGTACGTATGGTGCGGTCGCTTATAAGTGACCTTTACAATTTGGTCGGCTTATTAAAGAATTGCTGTTTCAATCTTGTTTTTGATATATCTTTCATGATAGCTGTAATTGAAAGCTAAAATTAACAGGAACGAATGTTCATGAATTACTTAAATTTGTTTAATGTATGCCATATGCCTTAATGTAATGGAAACTGTGTATTCGATCTCTAAAGTACGACCAGTCTAAAATTTATCAAATTTATCTTTATCTTTAAATCGTGTAAAGTTACAAGATCTAAAATTCTAGACATAATAAGTGTCTACCACGGGTATTTCTTGCAGCTGTTTGTTTGGTTGTAAATGTAATAGTTTACTTACAAATCAGTTTTTTCTGATTTTCGTAAACATTTAATTACGTTGGTTTACGACAACCAAATCAAAAACTAATGTTTAAACAAATTTAAACAAATTCAGGTCTCTTACTGGTATTTTTTTCAAACTTCTGCGTTGAACCGTTTCTGAGATATGGGAAATCTCAAAACGTTACCCCAGCAAAAACTCAAATAACTCAAGAACCATAACACACACAATTTTTGCTGTTTGCTAACATTTACAACGCAACAAAAGCTATCTATTCATGTATTTAGTTCCGAGCTAAAACAACTTTTTTTGCCAGGGTAACGTTTAAAACGTGACCCTGGCAAAAACTGTTTTTGTCAAATATCTCAAAAACTACAATTCACACAAATTTTGCTATTAGTAAACAAATTTCTCCTCACGACACACTAATTATCTGATAAGGTCTCATCTCTCTAAAGCACAAGTTTTTGCGGCGGTAACGCACACGTGATAAAGTGGAACATCTCATGTGACGAATCGCGAAAGTGACTTACTGCGCACAAAGGTTAGTATTTACTTTTATTATTTCATTAAAAAATTGTGTTATGTGAATATGGGAGCGCGCGTAGAGTCGAGCGGCATCGCGCGCAGACGCGTTCTAGTAGAAAAAAAACGTTTAGTTGCATAATGCCCAATTCACGAAATGACTATATAGTCGCAAATTGACCAATTCTCGAAATGTCTTATTATCATAATGACCAATTCGCAAAATGATTAAGTATCTTTTTTATTGTATGAAAACAGTATTTTTGTTATGAAGTTTAGGAATATGGTAAACTAGCTGACCCGGCAAACGTTGTTTTGCCATATTAACTTATTATAAAGCGAAGCGAAGAGTTATTAATCTATGTTATAAAGTAGGTAATCCAAAGCGGCTAAAACGTCAGTGACTACAATACTCTTTGACATACCTCTCTGGAAGCGGCTATGTTAGAAATGACAGTTTTGTATAGTACGACAGTTTATCGATTTTCTATACAAAATTATCATTTTTATTTTATAATTTTCCGGAATAAAAAGTAGCCTATGTTAATCTCCAGCTCCCAAACTATCCCCATACCAAAAATCGAGTCGATCCGTGGCTCCGTTTTGACGTGAAAGACGGACAAACAAACAAACAAACAAACAAATAAACAAACAAACAAACACACTTTCACATTTATAATATTAGTATGGACTAGTATGGATTAAATACAATTTAATGATTAAGTATTTCAAACATTTTTTTAATTCGCATTCGCGAATTGGTCGTTATGAGAATTGGTCATTTCGAGAATTGGTCAATTTGCGACTATGTAGTCATTTCGCAAATTGGGCATTATGCGACTAAACCGAAAAAAATTACGCGTCCGTTACTCGCTTCGCTTCGAGTCTGCCTCTGTGAGTCGAGCCCAAGAAGGTTGAGCCTTAGGCCGGACCTGAACCACACTAACAGGACCTACCGGCCTAACATGAGCGGCTTTTATCACGCGATATGATGTGGTACAGTCAGCGTCAAATTGATATAAGCGTCTAGAGTAGTCAAAAAGATCTAAAAAACAAACGCAATTTGATCTAAGCAGTTCGAATCCCTTTGTTGCCCTTCTTACTACCAATCTTACTACCAGTAGTAATACCGTTAATTTTTATTGCCCTTCTTACTACTCCAGTAGTAAGTAGTAAGAGGGGAAAAATTAAAAAGCCCGTGTTACTACCGTACTTAGTAGTAAGTACCTACTTAATTAATGTTATTGGTGTAACCGTTTTAATTAAAGTAAATAAATAAATAAATCAAAGAAAAATAAATCATATTGTTGTAAGCACGCAAGGTGTTCAAAATATCTAAGCACTCATTGTTTCATATTTATATGAGCAGTCAGTCTTCAAAATTATATAAGCAAACAGAGCTCTCAAAGTTATACCTTGCGTGCATACAACAATATGACGATTCGAACTGCTTACATCATAGGTACTGCGTTTATGTTTTTCAGATATTTTTGACTACTCTAGCCCTTGACTGACCGGGGTCCTTTTTTTATGGCCCGTTTTTTACGTAAACAAAACACTTGAGTGCGCGGCTATCGCTATCCCGAACATCTGGTTATACTTAGGCCGTCTTTGGTTACATTTATTTATGGTAAGCTGAGTAGCAAACGCGACAAACTAACAATGTGTGACAGTTTTACGATATGTTTTGTTTTTATAATGGTCGTTCGAAGTCATAAACTTATTATACTCTAGTAATAGACGGACAGAGTTCGCTTGGTTGTGAGACCGAAAATGACATGAGCTAGTGTGTGTAATTTGTAAACGTGTGTGTGAGTTTTAGAGCTGCCCTCAAGCCCATTTTAGGTTGTCGATAACAATAATGTAAATAAAACACAAACAAGATTTAATAATTCATATGATATGAAGTATACTTCAATGGGCATGAGAAAATAAAAATAAAGTTCATGTTATTTAAATTTTTACTTTTTTTGCATTCACAATGCAATTTTTACTATTGAAAAATGGAAAATGGATTTTATTTTCTAAATACTTCATTTTCCATTTTTCAATAATAATGGTCATTTCACTTCATTACGATAAATATTTACAAAGTTATTGTAAAATTAATTTGCTTAAAACACTATTGCCTCGGTTGTTCGCTAGCAATCGGCTTTTACCACGTTCGACGTCATTCCTCCCGACCGCCCGTATACCGCACCGGCCGGTCATACTTACCTACTCGCACAGCAGCACTGGTTGAAATCTTGTTTTTTAATAAAACTAGTTCTGGAGTTTTTGGAGTACCTTTTCATCGCATTGCACCAAATTTTTCGATTTTTTACGAATAAATATTTTTATTCTGCGTTTTGATCGAAGTATTCGTACATAGAGGCACAATACAGTATTTAAATACCTTAGGTACTTTGTGAAGACATGTTGATAATTTCTTGAATAATACAATATTGTATTATTCAAGCACGCATCGTGGCTGTCACGAAAACAGTAGAACGTGAAAAATTTAAAATGATGTTGGTAGATTTAGACTCATCATGTCATATTCAATAATTTTCACTTCACTATTGTTGGAATATGACCGCAGGAGATAAGAAAAAGCCGAGATCAGCGTTAAATAAACGGATGTTTATTGTACGTTCTTACAGAGAGCAAGGCAGTAAAGTCAGACCAGACAGAGAGTATAACATAGATGTATACAACCATAGATATTATTACGGACTTGGGTTTTTGTGTTTTCCAACAGTCCCCCTCAAAAAGTCAAGTATTACAATTATTAAAATATAACTTAAATATCTTTCTTCTCATTAACAACATTATTTTAATCCTTGCGATGTTTTGAAAACATACAATAAGAACTTACTGTAACATCATAACTGAATATTAATATGTTAGAATGAACTTAAATTAGCTTTTATAATAATTAACTTTTTACAGGATATCGCTTTTGTAAATAAATCAGCTAGTTGGTTTCCTGTGGAAATAGATTCTAGCTTAAAGATTTTGTTAGCGATTTGTTCCCTTATGTAATGGTACTTGATAGCAATATGTTTAGATGTTTTATGATTTGAAGGGTTATTGGCGATACAATACAAGTGCAACTTCCGTAGAAGAGACAGCGACAGATTTTGTTTTCGTGTATTCCACGAAATTGTACATTTAGCGAATGCTTGTATCCTGATGTACTTTTTCTGTCTTGTTGGTCGCCACCCCAGTCAGAATCAGCATAACCAATTATTAAATGCTTATAATCACATTTTTTACCTATAGTACCTTTAATGTATCTTACATAATAGATGTTTCAAGCATTTCTATAGCTCCTCATTATTTTTACAAGGTTCATCATAGTATGTAACTATCAGAATTTAATTCAGTTTCATCCATTTTACAAGGGAAATGAGATTTGTTCGATTACCGTTATCCATTGAACATTTAGTTAAATATAGTGGTATAAAGATTGGTTTAAAGATATAGTAAGTATTCTTTGTTCGTTCAATTAAAATATCCACATGTGAAACATAAAACACATTCTCATCTATATTACATTTTTCTAAAATGTTTAAACAAGGATCTCCTTCAGAGTTTTTAAACCCCATTTCTTTAAGAGCAATATTAAATCGTTCAAACCAACATCTGGAAGCCTGTTTGAGAATATTTATTTAATATTTATTTATACAATGATTTGTTCAATATGCTTACATAGTTATCTTTTGCAGCTATACCCTTAGGTATTTCATACAAATATTTTCTTTTAAAATGCCATTTAAAAACGCAGTTTTAACGTCTATATGGTCATTAGCAACTAGGCAGAATTTATAACACAAAGTTTCGTAAAATTCATTATTTTACAACTGACAAGATTAACATTATTTGACCTTTCAACAAGATTCCAGGTTTGGTTACTTTAAGTGAATCGAATTCGCTCTGTATGGCTTCTAACCACTTATTGGTATCATGTCTGCCAAAATCATATGTGTTCAGATGGTAACGATTGAACATTTAGTAAGTGACAAGTACAAATCTGGATCATTCTTTTTTATAATTCTTAGAAGGTTGATTGAGAATTCTTTCACTACGCTTTATGTTAAGTACATGATTGATTTTGTGTGGGAACTGAATATTGTTGGAGGTTGTTTATTAGCTTTGCTGAATCTAAGTATGTCAGACTTGCTAATTTTTGTGGGTATTATTAGCTTTGCCGAATCTATGTCAGGCTTACTAAATTCTGTGCGTATTATTAGCTTTGCCGAAACTATGTCAGGCTTACTAATTTCTGTGGGTATTATTAGCTTTGCCGAATCTATGTCAGGCTTACTAATTTCTGTAGGTATTATTAGCTTTGCCGAATCTATGTCAGGCTTACTAATTTCTGTGGGTATTATTAACTTTGCCGAATCTATGTCAGGCTTACTAATTACACCACAGGTACCTATCACTATATTATCTGCACTTTTGTATCGTAGTCGTGTTTGTTCATTTATCTATTTCATCACATATGACGTCACGAGCTACGAAGAAGTCATTGTTATCGACAATATATAATTTGTAGCCATTTGCATTATAACCAACAAATATCGACTTGAAAGATTCTTCTTCGAATTTTGATTTACGTGTTTTATTTTTAACATAAACCGTAAATGATTAATTGTTTGGTTTTTTTGCCATGCCACATTTCGTATGGTGTTTTAGTTATCAGAGCTTTGGTAGGTAGTATATTTGTTATATACGTAGCTGTTAAAATAGCTTCACCCCAAAAAGACTTAAGTATTAAGTTTCGCACTTGTAACTAAGGTTCGAGCCATTTCAGTCAATGTACGATTCATACGCTTTGATACACCATTTTGTTGTGTTGTGTATAGTACAGTTAAGTGATACATTATACCCTTGCCAACACAATATTCTTTAAAATCATTTCAAAGATACTCACGGCAATCATCACAGTATAAATTTACCACTTTCAAATTAAAAAAATTCTTAATTTTATTTACAAAAACCTTATAATATTTCACAAAGGTAAGGTGAGATTGTTTACCAAGTAGATACATGGTTCACCAATATCCCTTTTCATTTAAAACAATATTATTTATTGCATATTTATTCATGTCTTAGACGCAAGGGCTTAGGAAATCTTTAACTAGGTTTTTAAAAATCGATCGCGAGCGTTATAACCGCTGCCTGGGTTTCTTTCGAACCTGTTCACAAGTTTTAAGCAAGTTTCCGAGCCAAGTTAGATGCTTTTGCCATCAATCATAATAATTTGCGTTTTATTGACATGAAAGAATAATTTAAATAAATTATTATTGGTTTTTATACCAGACAATAGACATTTATTATTTTTGAAACTGCGTATCTCAATATTTGAAAAAATGATTGAATACCTAGCTTCTTGTATACGACTTACTGATACTTAGTTGTATTGTAGGGCCCCTTTGGTGAATACAAACATCATCCATGTTCCCTTAACAACTTGAATTCATCGTAATATTTTTGCTTCTTTTACCAAATCCAGAAAGGCTTGGAATATTTTCAGCAACGTCGATTTTCAACGGAGTTTGCAAATGTTTGGAATTAACACTGTGATCAGTCGCCTCTAAATCTAAAAGAAAACAAATTTCATTAGAATTTGATTGAGTTAAAGACTTACACTGTGCAAATATAAAAGCGAGACTGCCCTCGTCATTGTTGAGTGGTTGAATAGTATTTGCAATCGGTAGGTGACTGCTGCGACCAGCGGCTTCGTTCTGCTGTATTTTCTTGCAATAATGACAATCTTAACATGACAATATTCTGCGGCAACAATGCTCACTATGCAACTTAGAAATCTTAGAACTCTTTCCTGCAATGAAGTTTCTTTTTGTTTGTTAATATTGAGATTGTTTCTTCACATTATTGTGTTGCGATTGTATGTCTTTTCCTTAATGGACATATGCATAATTGTCAGCTCGTAGTTGTTTCAGTTTATTCTAACGTATTGATTAATCCACCAAACATGTTTTCACAAAAGCTAAGATTATTCTTCTTCACCCAGAGTTTCCATTACGCCGTCATAAGATACAGACAGGGTAAGCAATATCGCATGTTATTTTCTTCATTATCCAAAAACCACAAATTTTGGATTAGATCATTTTCGTTCTCAGCGTGCGATATGAGATTCGATCTATCTTATCCCATCGGTGGGAATCCATATTCGGTCACAATATTATCAACAAAGTAAATAAAATGTTGGATGACATATCTGGTTGTTATAAAAAATGTAATAAATTGTTTACGAAATGCTAGCTGCGTAAAATTCTTCACACTTAAATTCATCAAAAATACCTTTCGCTGTGGTCAATTCTTGTACAAGACTCAAAAAGGAATAGTGTACTAAGGTACTCAACTATGTACCTCTTGCGAGACGGTTTTTCCGTGCCCATTCTTGATCCTGTTCTGGTGGCGGTGGTGCATCCACTACATTAAAAACTTGCAATTCATTCAACAGTGACCTTATTCTAAATTTCCATGTAGGTACTGGTAGCGATCTCCATTAAATTGTCGGATATTTCTTTTAGCGACTCCATTTTGACAGTTAAATTTTTAATTTTACTTTTATATCTCAAACGGTTATTTACAAAACTATTTTGAAAAAGCGTAGCCTGGGCCCATAACCTGTTGGAATATGACCGCAGGAGATAAGAAAAAGCCGAGATCAGCGTTAAATAAACGGATGTTTATTGTACGTTCTTACAGAGAGCAAGGCAGTAAAGTCAGACCAGACAGAGAGTATAACATAGATGTATACAACCATAGATATTATTACGGACTTGGGTTTTTGTGTTTTCCAACAACTATCAATCCAGTTAGACTTGTACCAATACTACATCCCTAACCCAACTTATACCCTCACATCATTTTTATCCTTTGATCCTATGGGGGTAAACCAACATCTCGCCGTGTCGTGTCGGCCATATTCGCCACTTCCGACACAGAGTGTTTGAGTCGAGCTCCCGTTCCTCATCATATCGGTCAAGTAGTAACATCTTCCAAGTGATCGCGGCGAGCACAATAGTTTTGGTGTCAAAAGTCAAATAAGAAGACAGAGGCGCGTCCTCTACAACCAGCACGCGGGAGCAACGTCGAACCAGGTTAGCCCCCTAAAAATCTACTTTTTTGACCGCCCAGAAGTATTTAGAAAAAATCGACCCGTCTCACAACCACGGGGCTACCGCGTAACTTTAAGGGTATGAACTTCATACGATTTTCCGAACTTTAAGTCAATCTTAAAAAGAAAATAGCCGCTATCAGTTCCTTGTTTTTTGATGTCGGGTATAACGATAACTAGCTAGCAACCTTCAACAGAACAAAGCAGCAAAAATCTATCAAAATAAGGAATTCAAATGACAGTTGAAGCCCATACCCATATCCATATTTCTTAGACGGTAGCCCCCCAGCTCCGATGGGACTCGAACCCACGGCCTTTCGCTATCCGGGCGACTGCTCTAACCACTGAGCTACGGAGTCGTTAACGACGACGACGACGACGAATACAACGATCAACGACTCCGTAGCTCAGTGGTTAGAGCAGTCGCCCGGATAGCGAAAGGTCGTGGGTTCGAGTCCCATCGGAGCTGCTTGTGAGACGGGTCGATTCTTTCTAAATACTTCATTTTCAATTTTTCAATAATAAAAACAGCATGGTGCAAGCAAAAATTTAAAAATTGAAATAACTTGGTGGTCATTTTTGCGAATCTTTAAAAATTCATTGTGAAGTATTTTGAAGGGCTACGGAAAAAAAATTATGACATATTTTAAGCTAAAATGTATAGAATTCAAAAATAAATAAATAAAAATACCTTTCCCAAACCCATTGAACATTTAGGTACACACTAATTATTGTCCTCTGAAGAGAACAATTTTATTAAAATAATTTCTCAAGGTTTCTTTGCAGTTTTGTTTGAAATATTTGCTGCACACCACAGAGTTTTGGCGAAGCCCGCAGTCTATTCTATTTATTAGTTTTATCCCGTTTTAACTTAATCACTGGATTTACAGGAAACCTGAAAATATTGTAAAATTGGTACTGAAGTAGGTATAATTTACTATTTAAAAAGTGTCGGTTAAAATCAGCTTTAAATAAAACTATCAGTGTTCACAAAGGCAAACAAAGTTATATTGGAAACCACCGACATGAGTATCGATAATAATATCGATAATTTTTGATCAACCTCTACGTCATATTTTCTCAAGTTCACGGATATAATATCTTTTTATCTAACACATAAAGTTTAAAAATCAGCCTTTATTTAGAAAATAGGCGGTAAATAGTATGATATTAATGTGTCACTTAGTGTATTTGGGAATATATTCAACTAAAATATGAACTGTGAAAATGGTAATTGTACAATCCTATTTACCTGTGAAATTAGTGTTTATTTGGTTTATTGTCGTAAGTAACATTACAATTCAATACGGAACACTACACCATTATTGATTTATATAGTTATAAGAGCCAAATCGACGCGATCGCGATAAAAATCACAAAATAATCGAGTGGACGCTTTTCATCAAGATGATAAAAGACGCTAAATAATTCAAATCGGGTTCTGCTGTCATTTTCTTCCAACTCTTTCTCGCACATAGCTTCTGCCGTAAGGACTGGTTTCTCACTCGCACCATTGTCCGTCTATTACCCCTAGTATAAATAAGTTTATGTTCGAAGTCGACCGTTGAGTAAACAAAGAGCAATAGTGCGGTCCATGCGATATAATTTTTTTCACATAGTTATCGATAATATAACATATAAGAAGTATATATATTTAGAATCTACATGAAAAAACCTATCTGATAAGAATATAATATACGGAAAAACATGTTTTTTTTTTTTAAATTTTCAAAAAAATTAATTACTTCCGGTTTCCAAAAAAATCAAAATTCAAAATTTTTTTGTTTTTTTTTTCTTCAGGATCACATATTATAGTGTATTTTTACAGTACGACGAGTTTATCTCTCTTTTGAACATCGAAAACCGCATTCAAAAAATAAAAAAATTGCAAAAGTTACAAAAAAAAATATTGGGGGTAGTTGTAAGAGCATCAGCCGGCCTAGCATGAGCGGCTTATAACGCGCGATATGATATGGTACGGCATGCCGTCTTGCTTACACCTTAGAGGGGTAAGCAAGACAACTTGCCGTACCATATATCGCGCGTTATAAGCCGCTCATGCTAGGCCGGCAGGTGATGCTAGCGGTCGATCAAGGGCTAGACGCTTATATCTATTTGACGCTGACTGTACATAATATTTATTATGTCTAAGTGAATATTTGTTTTTCCTTTCTTATTTAAAATGCTTCTCTAAAGTGTGCAGTTAAAGCACACCCCGGGCTCTCCATACAAGCGCGGCGTTTCAACTACCTATTACACAGACGACGTACTTGTACACGCAACTGTGTGCGTGAAGTCTAGGGCTACCGACTACCGTGTGCAGTCTTACTTACTTAAGAAACATTGGTAAGATGAGTCACAGAGGCACGCACTGTATGTATTCCAAAGCCACTTTTTTCGTAACTGGGTTTTATAAAGTCACAATAGGTGCAGTCAGCGTCAAATTGATACAAGCGTCTAGAGTAGTCAAATAGATTTGAAAAACATAAACGCAATTTCATCTAAGCAGTTCGAATCATCATATTGTTGTAATGTACATGATTTTGAACACTGAATGCTCATATAAATATGAAACAATGAGTGCCTAGATAATTTTGAACACCTTGCGCGCTTACAACAATATGATGATTTCAACTGCCTAGATCAAATTGGTTTTATGTTTTTTAGATCTTTTTGACTACTCTAGACGCTTATATCAATTTGACGCTGACTGTGCCTAGATACCTAACTACACTCATTTGTACAATACTCCACTAAAGTCAATGAATTCATTGCTTATTCAAATTTAACACACACAATTATAGAAGGTAGGACAAGTATTTACTATCTATCGTTCTCATGCTTTTTAGAATATAGGTAAGTATGAAGATGTAATCGGTGGATTGCGAAAGAATATTTTTACGTAAACGGCTGTAAATAGGTATACTTAGGGAAATGAAACTAGTGATGTAATTTATTAGTTATTTAATTTAGTTATTTGTTAGATTGAGCATAAAATTAATGATACATTTATCTTTAATAACGCTATTATAGGTAGGTATATTATAGGTATGTGATAGGAAGGTAGGTAAACGCTTTTATAGGTAGGTAGGTAGCTGCTCCAACGAGTTGGAGACAATACCTCTTAATACCGTAATAACATAAAGAGCGAGAGCCAAATCCCTCCTTGTCTCCAGTTTGTTGTATCCAACCATGCCCTAAACGAACAAGGTTGGATACAACAACGGATAGAAAGGATAAACTCCATAAAGTTTCAGGTACAATAACCTCGTAAACTGCCGTCCACGTGATCCTGGAGTGCGTAGGTTTGGCCGCACAACGAACAGAAATCCTCACAGAGGTGAGGTCGCTCCTAGAAGCCTGTGAACGCCCCAGGAGGCTTCTGCGCTTCTGGAAGGAGCTAGGATGGCTCGACTAGCCATGTTCACGCATAACGGACCAAATATGAGTCTAAATGCGGAAACTGTCAACACCAATACCAACCTCGTAAACTTGTTTTGTATGCGCTCCATCATCTGTTTATATTTCGATTCGTGTGGAGCCCATACTGCCGCGTTAAACTCCAGCTGACTTCGAATGACTGCATTATATAGGGCCGATATTGCTTTTAAGGCGATACTCGGAAAAAATATGCTAAAGCGAGATAGCAATGAGAAAACGACGCGCGCGGGAGCGAGACCGATTTTGCCGATTACGCAAAAAAAAACACAAAATCACTTCGTATTCAAAAACTATAGCGAGTTTAAAAAAATGCTTCTATACGATCCTAAATATTATTGGTGTCCACTAATTAAACCAATTTTCAATAGTATATGTATCCCCATTTAAGAATAATCTTGATATTTCTTATTTTTTTTAGGTATTTTCGAAAATAAAAAGTGTCGAGCCAAAGTCATAAAATCGTGTTTCTGAAACTATGCGATTCTAGATAAAGGTATGAAGAAATATATATCTTATTACCAGATTTGTAACAACTGTAACCGTCCTATAGTTTTAAATCAAAAAGTCCGTACTTTTTCCGAGTAGCGCCTTAAATTAGTAAACCCCGACGATTGTCTCAGAATAAAACCTAAATGTTTATAAGCCTTTTTGCATAAATCCGTAATGTGTGTTTTAAAATTTAATTCACTACTTAGACGCACGCCCAAATCTTTGACTGTCCCCGTCCTAAGGATTTTCGCGTCATCAATTTCGTAATCGTAGTGAAGCGGCGCTCTCGCTCTGCTAAATGATGTTACGAAGGATTTATTTAGATTGAACTCTAATTTATTTTTCTTACTCCACTCCACCACTAGACCAATGTCTTCCTGTAAGCGATCACAATCCTTACTATCTTTGATTGCTTGTAGTAATTTAAGGTCTACTGCGAAAAGTAAACACCGAGCTTCCCTGACAACTTCGGGTAGATCATTGATCATAATTATAAAATTTAAAGCCCCTAAAGTGCTGCCTTGACCAACCCCTGTTCTGGTAAAATAGGAGTTCGACCTATACCCAGCATAATCCACGAATTGCATTCGGTCCGACATGTAGCTCGCAAAAAAATTTAACAGTTGCGTAGTGCAGCCGATTGCCGCCAACTTCGTCAACAAAATCGTTATCAACCAAATCGAACGCCTTTTTGTAGTGGAAGTAGGCGGCGTCGACTTGAATTCCTGCGTCTACATTAGGAACCATGTAAGCCATCGCGTTGAGTAGATTACTGGTGGTGCTGCGGGCCGGCCGAAACCCGTGCTGTGCGTCAGAGAGTCGGGCTGATACCTGGGGCCCGATTCTCAGGCATTCGAACTTTTTCAGTGTGGTAATTCGTATGTGGAACATTTTGTTTGTGGTTTCTATTGAAAAGTTAGAACGTTTCAAACAAACTAAGCTGTCCCACATGTCAACAAATAAATTTTGACAGCTAAGTTCGTATACGAACATCTATTGGTTTTTACCACTCGTAGCGTTCGACTGGTTTTCGATCGAACTTCTAACTCTACAACTTCGATTGGGAAATTCTGACAATACAAAAACTGTGTTATATTTGAATTTCGAGCTATAAATGTGAAATTTTCTCGATTGCCTGAGAATCGGCCCCCTGCGACTGAACACTTCGCTGTACTGCCCCCTCGAAAACTTTAGCTGGTGTGGATGGAATTGCAACTGGCCTGAACCCATCTACCTTGGACCCTCCCGCCCCTTTCGGAATCGGAATCACCCGTGTAGTTTTCCAGCATTTCGGAATTACCATTACAATTACCATTTTGAGGAAAGCCTTACTCACATAATTAATTATATCACATTAAAGGCTTTTCTTTGGTGTGGACTCTTAAGTGTGTAATTAAATTAACCTTATAAGAAAAGCATTTTTCACATAAATCACATTTAAAAGGCGTTTCTTTGGTGTGCACTCTTAAGTGTGGAATTAAATTATTCCCGTCAGAAAATCATTTATTACATTATAATCATTTATAGGGCTTAACTTTAGTGTGGACTCTTAATGTTTTGTTAAATCACTACATTGAGTAAATTTAACAGGCTTTCCTTCGTTGTGGACTCTTAAGTGTAAATTTAAAGAAGTGCTGTGCGCAAAGGATTTCTCACATAAATCACATTTGTAAGGCTTTTCTTTGGTGTGGACTCTTAAGTGTTCCGTTAAATGAGCATTTCGAGAAAAGCTTTTCTCACATATATTACATTTATAGGGCTTAACTTTAGTGTGGACTCTTAAATGTTTAGTTAAATCACTACATTGAGTAAAGCCTTTTTCACATAAATCACATTTAAAAGGCTTTTCTTTGTTGTGGACTCTTAAGTGTAATTTTAAAGAAGTGCTGTGCGCAAAGCATTTCTCACATAAATAACATTTGTAAGGCTTTTCTTTGGTGTGGACTCTTAAGTGAACAGTTAACTGAGCCTTTCGAGAAAAGCTTTTCTCACATATATCACATTTAAAAGGCTTTTCTTTGCTGTGGACTCTTATATGTTTACTTAAGGTACTGCAATCTGAAAAGCATTTATCACATATTTCACATTTGTAGGGCCTAACTTTAGTGTGGACTCTTGAATGTCTAGCCAAACTGCCACTTTCTGAAAAACTTTTCTCACATATTTCACATTTATAGGGCTTAACTTTAGTGTGGACTCTTAAATGTTTAGTTAAATCACTACATCGAGTAAAGTCTTTTTCACATATATCACATTTATAAGGCTTTTCTTTTGTGTGGACTCTTAAGTGTAAATTTAAAGAAGTGCGCTGCGCAAAGCATTTCTCACATAAATCACAATTGTAAGGCTTAACTTTAGTGTGGACTCTTAAATGTCTAGTCAAACTGCCACTTTCTGAAAAACTTTTCTCACATATTTCACATTTATAGGGCTTAACTTTAGTGTGGACTCTTAAATGTTTAGTTAAATCATTACATCGAGTAAAGTCTTTTTCACATATATCACATTTATAAGGCTTTTCTTTGGTGTGGACTCTTAAGTGTAAATTTAAAGAAGTGCGGTGCGCAAAGCATTTATCACATAAATCACAATTGTAAGGCTTTTCTTTGGTGTGGATTCTTAAGTGTTCAATTAAATGATCATTTCGAGAAAAGCTTTTCTCACATATATCACATTTAATAGGCTTTCCTTTGGTGTGAACTCTTAAGACGTGTGCAGTTAAAGTTGTATTTTGAGAAAAGCCTTTGTCACATATATCACATTTAAAAGGTCTTTCTTTGGTATGAACTCTCAAGTGTGGTATTAAATGCTCCTTTTGAGAAAAGCATTTCTCACATATGTCACATATAAAAGGTTTCTCTTTGGTGTGCACTTTTAAGTGTGCAGTTAAAATTGCATTTTGAGAAAACCGCTTCATACAGTATTGACATTCATACTGACTTGTATTGTCCCTAAATTTATTTTTACGCCGAACGTTTTCTTTCCGATTGTAATTATTGTGGATTTCTTGCACCTCTAATAAGTAAGTGCTTTTAAATTTATTTCTTACATTTAAATCTGAATCTGTCAAGTCTTTTCGATTCAATTTAATTACGTGCGATTTCAAATGGGATTCTAAAAGAATTTTACACTGATATTTATTGTTACATAAATCGCATATAAAAATATCGTTTGGAGGTGTAACCGTATAATTTTTATTGAATGCACTATCAAGTTGTTGCTCACAAATAATATTGGAAGTAGTCGTTTCAGTTCCTTTCAATATTGTTTTAAGATGAGATGATTTTTTGTTCCTTCCTTGTTTAAGCGCGGGTGTTTTCTTTTTAACTTCTTTCTTTTCTTTGTATTCTTCATCCTTCTCGGTATTTATTGAAGGTGCTTGAATGTTGATCAATTCGTTTTCTGCTTCATTATTATCTAACTTCCGTTTTACAGGTTGTGCAGCGCCTGTTAAATTGTTAATATATTTGAAATGGAACGGATTTGATCTGATTTTCGATTTCAGATTATTTTATGTGAAAAAGTCGGGTCGATCAGTATTCGAGTTATATGCAGCTAGAAATTCTGCCTAGGGATATAGTTAAAGGACTCAAATGCAACCAAAAAACGGTTTAGTCGCATAATGCCTAATTCGCGAAATGACTACATAGTCGCAAATTGACCAATTCTCAAAAAGTTCAATTCTAAAAACGACCAATTCGCGAAATGACCAATTCTTGTTATGAACTTCAACTTATGTTATGAAGTTTTTTTTAAAATAACTGATTCGTAATTCATTAAATTGCATTTAATTTACCATATTCCTAAAGGAGAATGCCCAAGTTGCAATGGACGGCCGTCTAATGTTGCATCAAAGCCATACCTGTTTTATTATGTAGGTAAAATATCCAATTACTTCTCTCCATTATTATATTGAAAGTAAAAACAAGGGTTTGGAAATTATTTCCTAAAATGTAACACAGCGATTGTTTCAGTTAAACATTCTTCCAAATAACAATGCACCACGCGAATGATTCGATATTTTTATAGAAAATATCACGATTCACAAATACCACAATTTAAGGTTTAATAGTCTACACCAACGATTTTTAAATCAAAATAACAGAAATCCAGTTCATAAGTTCCGTCCGATGTCGATCAAAGAGTATGTAATCACTAAAGAGTATGTCGCGCCAGATAAGTCTGTGCGCGGTCAAAATCGAATACTAATATTTCCCATAACCTTAGAGCAAAAAATTGTATTGTAACTAGCGCCAAAAACGCCCTAGTCGCGCGCAGAGTTATTACTCTTTGGTCGATTATTGTCGATGACTGACAGTCAGTGTTGCCGCCTACCAAACTAGAAAAAGTCCGTAACCGAATCAGAAATTACCTGGATTCGTCGGGGCTAGGGCGAATAGGCTACAGTAATAACTTCTCGCCTTTCGTAAAAAAATAACACACAATAGTTACTATTTTAAATAGTGTTGGGTTCCTGCCTGTAGTTGTCATTTTGGCCTTTTCTACACGATCGCCACAAAAATGTCCATATTTATCCGACAGTCGTCGCTACCCGTAAACGTACCCGCTCAAAGCCTAAATTATCCGAAATCAGGTAAAAATACCCGCAACGGCAACACTGCTGACAGTGGCAGTCACACAGCAGTGTCCTGGCTTCCGTGGTTAATAAATACACTGTTACTTTAATACCTAAAAAACCGCCTTCTAAAAAACCTCATCAAAAAAGTAAGAAATAATTCCTCACCAAATAAATAACGTAAGTACTTTGAAGTCGGGCGTGAAACATGTACAATGTTTTGTTGTTTTTGTTAAAACCCGCCCGACTTCAAAGTACTTACGTTATTTATTTGGTGAGGAATTATTTCTTACTTTTTTGATGTGGTTTTTTAGAAGGCGGTTTTATTTTTTTATAAAAATAATTTTTATTTCACTCTTTTTAGTGCATCGTGCAGGCAATTTACGTGTTTTCTGGTAAATAGGTATGTGATCAAACTCAAAACCTCCTTTTTCGAAGTCGGTTAAAATACCCTTTCCAACAAAACAAGAATCACCTAAATCGGTTAATAAACAAAGGAGTTATGCCTAAAGATACGTATTAAATTCACATAAAGTGGTAACGAAAACGACAGTATTTTCAAGATTTCCTGAAAACTACTGAACCGATTTCAAAATTTCAAAAAATGGGACCAACTTGGAAACCAACCTGATGTAATAACGTTTGAACCGTTTCTATCGGTTCAGCCGTCTTCGAGTAATCGGTAGTACATACAGACGAATAGAGAACCTCCTCCTTTTTGATTTAGAAGTCGGTTAAAAAGTAAATCCCAGTTCAAAATTAAAACTCTGGGCCATGAAGAATGGTCAAATATTAAGAAATTAATTGTAGTATGTTTTTTTATCTTGAAGCATGACACAAATGAGTACCGTCCATGGACATTCTCCTTTCAAAACAAAAATGGTCATTTGGCTAATTGGTCGTATAGAGACTAAACGCAAATAACTTAAACGACTCATGGATTGTAACACTTGATCACATGATTGAAAAATTTAACATGAATTACCCATACAGAAAAAGTCGAACGTATATAGTGAGACGGGACGATTTTTTCTATATATTTCATTTTCAATTTTCCAATAATAAAAATAGCATTATGAAGAAGTAAAAATTTAAACACTTTACACGATTTCATCTTACATTCACTGCCATTCGTGCCAGACATAATAGATGTATTTTGAGTACCTCCGTGGTCGAGTGGCGTGCGCACCGGTCGGTTTTCAAGGTGCCGCTATCTCCAACCGAGGTCCCGGGTTTGATTCCAATCGGGTCAATGTAGAACACTAACATTTCTATATTTTCTTGTGTCTGAGTGTATGTGGTAATACCCATCGTTGTTTCCCATTACACTTAAGGGGCACGATCTTCCAAATTATCGAAATCAACCAATTTTTTATTCAGAAGTAAACCATCAAATATTCTAAATACTTCATTTTCCATTTTTCAGTCATAAAAATTGCATTGTGAATGCAAAAAACTAAAAATTAAAATAAGCATCAAATATTCTTTATTTTGAGCAGATAAAAATGTATGTTGAAGTTTCATAAACGATCTTGATTATTTTGTGGCTAAAAACACGATATTCCTATCTTATCACGGCTATAAAAAATTTCAAAAACAAATTTTTTTTTTTTTTTTTTTTTTTGGTTTTATACTTAGATTATTAATCTCTAATTCACGAATAATATATAGAAAAATCGGCAATGACATATAGTAGATTATTCTCAGGCTACTTTTTCAAAAAGTGAATTTATGCTCAAAATAACAACAAAAACATTGAAAAAATGAAAAAGTAAGGTTATTTTCATTACTCTTCACACATAAAGAAAAAGACAAAGACAGAGTTTTTGGAAGATCCTGCCCTTAAGTGATAACCCGCGTGCACTCGCGCTATGAGCATTTCCCTCTCACGTTGAATTTAAAACTCGCGCATAGTCCGCGCCATAGCTGTTTTGTACGTCCCCATTGTACTTTATACCTACTGATGTATTATTAGTTTTTACTAGAACACCTACTTCAAATAATGTTTTAAATAATTATAATGTCAGGTATCTTAAAATAATTCCACCTGTGTAGGCTAGGAAATTTTTTGACATTTTACTTAGTCCTATAATATTGAAGATTATTTAATGCCCTATGTGAATTGTGCCCAAATCAATCAGTGGTACCACGAGGAATAAGTCTTCATGGTGCGCCAGATTAGTAGCACAGAATAAATAATAGTGCTAAGGCTCAAACAGATCGCTCGATGGTTAGGGTTGCGTTGCGAGCGACTTGCGAGTTCGGTTTTGTTGTTTATTTTGTTCTTTCTTTTATTTATACACCCGTAAACACAACAGTATCTTATATACGGATTATATGAACGTTTAGTAGTCATTGTTCGGTGCACAAAAATCACAGAAATGATCGATTGTTTTACGCGTAAACGTGGAGCGTACGAGCCGAGCGGCATCCTTCTGCCATACGCCTGGCCGGCAGGCGCGCCGGCCGAACGTACCTAAACTGCGGAGTGACACCCCCCTGTTAGTAGCTCTAATAAAAGGGTTATCACTCAGTGGGACCAAAGGACTAAGTCTTCCTCGTGGTACCACCAGTGGGACAAAATAGTGAGTCCACGAGGAAACAGTGCATCGAAACTTAGTATAAGTAATTGTATTACCTTCATGTACACTGATCTTTTCCAATATAACCTTTAATGTTTTATCTATCTTGACACGGTCCGTTTTACACTGTTCACTTATATTCTGTAGGGGCAAGTCGTCTTCAGAATCTGATGTAGAGTTCCTCAATACTGGTATACTGTCTGAATAATCTGAAACATTACAAGTACAAATTATAATCTATACAAATAAATAAAATTGGAGTGTCTGTTTGTAACAATAAAATAACCGCTTTTTACTACATGCATATGATTACACATAACAAAATGACATATTTTACAATTTTTGTTTGTCTGTCTGTCTGTCTGTCTGTTTGTTCCGGCTAATCTCTGAAACGGCTGGACCGATTTTGACGGGACTTTCACTGGCAGGTAGCTAATGTAATAAAGAGTAACTTAGGCTACTTTTTATCCCGGAAAAATATCACATTCCCTCGGGATAGCGTCGTGTAGTTTATTTTCAATGCGAAAGTTTGTGGGTATGGATGTTTAATACTTTTTCACGCAAAAACTACTGAAAGGATCTGGGTCTGGAATAACACATAAGGTACTTTTTATCCCGATATTCACACGGGAACGGGAACCACGCAAGTGAAACCGCGGGCGGCCGCTAGTTTAAAATAAACTATACAGGGTGTTAGTTTCGTCAGTTGCAAGCAGGGTTGCATGATTTAAATCATTCAATCATCATACGATTTTTATTGCATGATTTTTTTAATAAAAATCACTGATTTAAATCAATATTCGATAATAGTAGTTTATGTGACTGTCGCATAAGGAGGGATTTTAATACCGAGTTATGTGCAGTCTCATACACTACTTTATCTACACTCATTACATTTATTATATATTTCAAAAATAAAGCAAATCAATATCACTACATAGTATAAAACAAAGTCGCTTTCTCTGTCCCTATGTCCCTTTGTATGCTTAAATCTTTGAAACTACGCAACGGATTTTGATGCGTTTTTTTTAAATAGATAGAGTGATTCAAGAGGAAGGTTTATATGTACTTTTTATCCCGATATTCCCACGGGAACGGGAACCACGCGGGTGAAACCGCGGGCGGCCGCTAGTCTATATATATAAAAATGAATCCCTATTTCCCTTGGTCACGACATCACGCGTGAACGGCTGGACAGATTTGGCTAATTTTGGTCTTGAAATGTTCGTGGAAGTCCAAGGAAGGTTTTAACGGTGAGAAAATAGGGGAAGGAGGGGTAAGTAGGGGTAGAGTAGAAGTAGGATAGGGTAAAGGTAAGGTAGGGTAGGGGTAGGGTAGGGGTAGGGTAGGGGTAGGGTAGGGGTAGGGTAGGGGTAGGGATAGGATAGGATAGGGTAGGGGTAGGGGTAGGGTAGGGCAGGGTAGGGTAGGGTAGGGGTAGGGTAGGGGTAGGGTAGGGGTAGGGTAGGGGTAGGGATAGGATAGGATAGGGTAGGGGTAGGGGTAGGGTAGGGCAGGGTAGGGTAGGGTAGGGGTAGGGTAGGGTTAGAGTACGGGTAGTGTAGGGTGGAGTAGGGGGTAGGGCCACGGGAACGAAGTCGCGCTGGGTCAGCTAGTTAATTATAAAATGTGAATTGGTGCCAAACCCCACTCATAGGAGTCTATACGGTCTATTCCTTCTAAATTCAAAATTCTAATTTTAAAAACGTTTCTGATTGTTGCCGGCTAAAGAAGACCTTGAAAAAGTTGGAAGTCAGGGCCGGTAAATCCTACAGTTGCCATGGAGACTGTAAATTTAAGAAATATAAGTGTTTTATAATGAGTGACAGCTGTATCCGGGTGTTGCATAATTATGAAAACACCCGGATACAGCAGCTTTATTTTTTAAAGTTGACTATGACATAAAGTGTATCAGTATACGTTCAGGCATGAGTTCATAATTCGAAAATTATAACATGAGTGTAGATAAAAGAATTAATTAAACGCTGGGAGGTTATATTAATCAACTGTAATGTTCGAAACCAATGTTAGTACAAAGAACGATAGGCGCAAGCTAATTTATTTATCACAATATAAATAAAAAATCAAAAAATTTCGGTTTAAACAAACAAACAAAATTTACACTCGAAACTCAAATAGTTTTTTCTGGTTGATTTTACATTTCAATTTTTCTGGCGGTGTTGTACACCAATTCTATTTAAATAAAAATGTTGCCCTCAAGAAAAACTAGGGTAATTATGGGAAAATCTAAAAAAAACCAAAAAAACCAAATTAATCAAAAAAATCACGATCATTTAAAAAAACCCGATGTTTTTGATTAAAATAAAAAAAAACATGATTTTTTCAACCCTGGTTGCAAGGCCCAAACCACAGCTTGTACTCATAAAATAGAACAACTCTCCCCAAGAAACATGGGGCAATTTTATAGATAGAATAGAAAAACCACTAGCCCATCCGGTCCAATGCACTTGAATTTTCAAGAGAGCTGGGACCGTACTCTGAAACGCTAATCCGAAACTTCGGTTAGCCCCGCCCCTTTCACTCGATTCTGTCCCGACTGAGCGCGAGAGGGACGGGTATTCCGAAGTTTCGGGTTTTGCGTTTCAGATTAGGCCCTCTGGTTCGAATCTCGGTCGAAAATCTACTACTAGGTTGGGGGTATTTTTCTATTACAATTCCTACCAGTGTGCGTACAAATATTAATATTAAGGGCAATAAAGTACTGGGCATATTTTCAGATTTAGCCAAAGCTTTTGATACGGTGTCCATCCGTTTACTTCTGTCTAAACTTGAACGATTGGGCATTAGAGGTTTGGAGCTGCTGCTTTTTCGTGATTATTTGTCGAATCATACTCAATGTGTCACCATATGGGATAATGTTAGTCATTGATTAACTAAGTATACAGTATGGCGTACCCCAAGGCAGCATTCTGTGGGCAGTTTTGTTCATAGTGTTAGTGTACGTACATTAACGACCTTCTATATCTTATCTTACCCAAGGCTGAACATTTAATATTCTACTTTGGCATTTTTTAGTTTAATCTATGAATATGATTTGTTAATGTATGGTATTTTATTTTTATTAATGTGACATACGAGGGCGGTTTGATAAGTCTGTGACTTTCGAAAGCCATATTGCCATATATTTGAAAAATGGAAATAGAAGTATTTTAGAAAAAATCGACCCGTCTCAAAACTAGCTCCGATGGGACTCTAACCTACGCCCCGCGCTGTATAGCCAGCGTTAATTTTATCAATGTGAAGATATTACTACCCTCACACACTAAAGAAAGAACTTTCCAGATATTTGACAATCGCTATTTAAACTTGCAATAGCAATGATTTTTACTTTTTTGCATTCACAATGCAATTTTTACTATTGAAAAATGGAAAGTGAAGTATTTTAGAAGAAATCGACCCGTCTCACAACTAGATCCGATGGGACTCGAACTCACGACCTTTCGCTATCCGGGCGACAGCTCTAACCTCTGAGCTACGGAGTCGATACGAGAAGCGTCGAATTTATCCAATACTTCTACAGCGCTGTATAGCCAGCGTTAATTTCATCATCATCATCATCATCATCAGCCATTTAATGTCCCCACTGCTGGGGCACTGGCCTTCCTTATGGATGAATAAGGAGAATGAGCCATGACCCACCACGCGGGCTCAGTGCGGATTGGTGGGTATTAACGACTGCAGGTGCAGCCGGGACCAACGGCTTAACGTGCCTTCAAAGCACGGAGGAGCTCGAGATGAAAAGTTTTTGGTCACCCATCCCGTGACCGACCATTGCGAACGTTGCTTAACCTCAACGATCGCAGGCCAAGCGCGCTATCCACTGCGCCACGGCCTCCTCAATCGCATTTCATCAATGTGAAGATATTACTACCCTCACTTACGGAAGAAATCCAGCCCTCCAGCTGGAGAGTTTCTTCAATTTGGGACGGCGGGTTTTATAGTACTTAGACCCTGCCGTGCGGACAGTATCCACCACCATGTTGTATAGATCGTCTACAGCTATATGCTTTTCTCAAGGGCTTGGCTTCGAAGTGGTTTTGGAGCTCGAGCTGAAAGCACTCGGGGTTTTGAATTTGAGCCGGTATTGGTCGGAGCGTGGATTTTATCAGTCGCGAACTTTCAAGCTTGGGGGCTGTTTGTTTTAATAGCAACTTTTAAGAGAAGTTTTTTTCCAAATTTCCGATTTAATTCCAAAACTATAAGGCCCACTAATTTTGTACTTGGCGCATAATTACAGCCAAAAGCGCTTTAATTATGCAATCAACTCGTTTCCTCTAGAAGCTACTTTTTTGATACTAGAGTAACAGACTGTATCTTTAATGAGATACAGCTCTAAGCTCATCACAGAACATAACTAATTTACTACAACTTTTTTTAGTACAGGAATTATTTTCATTTGTGCAATCTGAGTTATTACAAAGGCTAGAGAGTAAGGGCTCACATACTGATTGATCAGGTAAAGTCTCCGGGACGATCCGGCCTGATGCCCCGGAGAGTGATGAACGACATCTATTATTTTCTTGGGCTCCACTTGAGGTGCATGAAAGGTGTTTAAGTGCCAGTATGTATTCCCCTATCTCATTTTTAGACGACTCATAATTTTGAGTCATTTTATTTAGCGAGTCATGCAAATTTTTTATTTTATTAGTCATTGTTTTTAAATTATTTTCATATACAATTCTGTTTTCTTCAATTATAGAACTACAAACATCCAGTTGTTCAATTAATTGCAACCTATCTTTAGCATTTTTTGCATATTTAAAAGAAGTTTTATTTTTATTAATAAGTTTTTTTGTTTTACAGATATATCTATTTATTTTGATATACTTTTTTAACTTTTTATTACTCAGTTTCAGGTTAGTTTTAGGACACTTACATCCAATTGACTCATCATTTGTTAGGTCTATTACAGTTTGATTATTACTAAAGGATGCAGAAACCATGTCAGGTGCGCTGCCAACCAATTCATCAAACAAACTTTGGTTCTGAACAGCAGATATATGTGCTTTACTGGATTCTAATTCAAATATACAATTATTTGCCTCACATAACTCCTGCTCCAACCGAGAAATGAGCCTGAGGGCCTGCTCATACTCATTCTGGCATTGGTCGAACCCGTCTATTAACAACTGAAGTCTATCCCGTTCTCGAGCAAGTTCTACTGTCTGAGTGTGTAACTCTGCCATGTCTTTTTTCAATGCACTATTTCTATTAAGCACATCTAATAATTCCTGTTCATTTTCCTCCCTTTCCCTATTCATTTGGTTGATCAACTCCTTGGAAACTTTTAATTCTTGCAAGGTCAATTGGAGTTGTGATTCCTCCTGACGTGATAAAGCCTTGCGGGTCATCATTTTGGTAAACAGTAATGAAAAGTCAAGATTAGTTTTTCTAATTTGTAAGTCCAGGTAGTTGTCAAACAATAGTGAGGTTATGTAACTTGGACGTTAAAATGCAATTTACATAAAACTGATTCTATAAAATATTATATTTTAAGATAAATTCCGTAAATACGGAGTGAATTAATTATTGCAAAAGGGAGAACAATGATTCACAGTTAATTTAAATACTAGTTGTCAACGAACTTACCGGCTTTTAACCGGGTGATTTTAAACACAATTTCACTCAAAAGTTGTTTGTATTTTGCACTTATAACACTACACAATATACAATATACTTTTATGAACGTGATTTAATGGATTCTGGCCGTATTACTACAATTAAACAATATAAAAATCATAAAATGTTTGGGAGCAATTATTAACAGCTGTTAACGGTAGTGTTGCCACAGGAGAAAAAAAAAAGATGATGATAAGGAAATACATACCTTCAATCCGATCACTCATTCCGGCAATGTCCATTTCCGATTTCACAGATTCTATCTTCACCTGAACCTTAACTTCGCCTAAAGTTGTGGTGGTTCTCTCAACGTCAGTTATGCCCAGGGTCCGAGAAATGCCAGTTTGCCTGTTATGCCAGTCCAATATATCTAGAGAACTGTCAGATGGCTGAAAACTTTTTAATATATATTTTATGTATTATTTTTAACTAGCGGCCGCCCGCGGTTTCACCCGCGTGGTTCCCGTTCCCGTGGGAATTTCGGGATAAAAAGTACCCTATGTGTTATTCCAGGCTATAATCTATATCTGTTGCAAATTTCACCCAGATACTTTCAGTAGTTTTTGCGTGAAAGAGTAACAAACATCCATACCCACAAACTTTCGCATTTATAATAAACTACACGACGCTATCCCGAGGGAATGTGATATTTTTCCGGGATAAAAAAAAGCCTAAGTTACTCCTTATTACATTAGCTACCTGCCAGTGAAAGTCCCGTCAAAATCGGTCCAGCCGTTTTAGAGATTAGCCGGAACAAACAGACAGACAGACAGACAAAAATTGTAAAAAATGTCATTTTGGTATGAGTACCGTAAATATAATCATATGCATGTAGTAAAAAGCGGTTATTTTAATGTTACAAACAGACACTCCAATTTTATTTATTTGTATAGTAGTTAATATTTGTATTGTAGGTTCTAACTAATTATACCTAACGCAAGTGCAAGTTCATAAAAATAAATAAAATGCCTGGAAAAGATTGCTGTCTAGCAATAAGGCCGGCTATTGTGTGGGTTTCTTTGTTATCTTTTTTACAATGTTAGTTTTTTAATGAGTGCAATAATGTTTATTTAATTTTTATTATATAATATGAAATAGGTGAAACTGTAAGATGCATCATGTTCCCCAATAAGCAGACGCGGGCCTCCCGCCTCCCTCGCTCGCTGGGTCGGGCACGTCTCCTTGTCTCGATGTGGTGCGTGGTGTTGCAGACATGTTGCTGCCTGCCGCCGACACCGAGACAGCACGGGTGCTCCGCCAGCACACACACACATCTACACCACGCGAGATGCCAAGGCACACTCATTACATTGTGAAAAATTAATATATGTAGCTTTCTTCCGCAAATAATCACAAAACTTGCACCATCACCGATCACACTACTCTACACGTGTTTCGCCCCAACCCGGGGCATCCTCAGGAGATGTTGAGTCATTCGGTGCTGGATTGCATACGGACAAACATCTCCTGAGGATGCCCCGGGTTGGGGCGAAACACGTGTAGAGTAGTGTGATCGGTGAAGGTGCAAGTTTTGTGATTATTTGCGGAAGAAAGCTACATATATTTATTTTTCACAATGGTTAGGGACTTCCGCCAAGTGACGCCTGATTTCACGCCTGATTTCAAATACACTCATTACAATTAAACACTCACCTCGTCGTGTTGCTCCTTGTGATTCTCATAAGCTCTGGCATCGGCGAACGCATCAGAGCACAAATCGCATTTGAACGGAGAGTTCTGGTAGTCGAGAGACTTGGCTCGTTCACACATTCCTTGTAGCTGATTCTCTTTTGATAGAACTATTTCTCGGGCGTCAGGTTTCGCAACTTAAAAAAAGAATATAAAGTTTTTTACAAAACTTCATCGCGAAATTCGTATTATTATGGCTCATGTAAAAACTCTCACAACGCGTTGTGGGAATCACAGAATGGCCTCATAGCGAAATATAAATAATACCATACCACGAGTGTTTTGATACCGAATTATGTGCAGTCTCATACACTTATTTATCTACACTCATTTTATCTACATTTATACATTTATGCACTAACTAGCTGTTGCCTGCGACTTCGTACGCACGGTAAAGTGACTTTTGTATTTGTTTATTTTATGTGTAATCTACACTTCCTTCCAGTGACCGCAAGGTGTGTGTGTATAATAAAATTATGGGTGTAGGTCTCGGAAGCGCGGGATTCAGTGTTGCGCTTGCGATTGCTTGTTAACCGAGCTTCACGGTCCTCATCGGTTTCAAAAGCACGAAGTACCTAACCTCATCCTCTTAGCTGACCTTGCGATAAATTACAATTTTTATTTTCTATGTATTTCAAATAACAATAATCGTAATCAAATCACTATAATCAATGTCCGTTTTCCAACAATTCAAATTGATCTACAAATCAATAAATCGAAATCTAATTCAAGTATAGTTTACGTATTTTTAATTCATTCAAATCACAATAACTGAGTTTTCTCAGGGTGTGAGCCGTCAAGAGTAAGCAATTTATTATAGTCCCACACTTCTGTCTGTTCCGGTGACAGCCGTGGCAGAGGAGCCACTTGCAATACGAAATTAGCTGTCAAAATGGACTGTCCTGTCGTATGAAAACTGTTTTAGTTCCAAAGATTATCACTGCAACAGAAAAGCACGTAAGAAGCCATCATGTTAGTAGCTTTGTAGTGATAACAAACTGTAAAGTATTTTTTTTATTTTTTATTGATTGATAGGCAAGCGCTTGTCCGCTATCACGCCACTAAGCGTTCGTTGATGCGATCTACGATGAATCGCGCTTGCCATTAGGCATATATTCTGTGCTAATGCGTGCTAATGCTGCGTACAAACCGGACCAACAAAGGCCAACGAACGCCATCAAAGAGGTTCTGTTTTCCCCTCTGTCTCAATCAGATGATCAGAAACTCCGAATGCGAACTGGAATCGCTCCCATCTAATAAAATTACTGGGAGTCCCAGTAATCCTTTACCTAGCTTTAGATTGATCTTCGAAGGCCAGAAACGTGAAGCGAGCAATGCCTGATGTCGTTCGTTGGCGTTCGTGGGGCCGCCGCCCGCCGGTCCGTACACAGTCTAAAAGGTACCGGTATAAAATATACTAAGAAAAAACCGGTCAAGAGCCAGTCGGACTCGCGCCCCGAGGGTTCCGTACCATCTTTTTTTTTATAAAATAGAAAAACTACAACTGTGCTTCACCCAAAGCAATCTGCGAGTATGTAGGAAGGTGGACATTTTAAACGTAAAAATGTTTTCATCGGCGTGGCATATTCGTCCGAGAATTCGCGATGTAGAATATTGCAGTTTTTGGTCAGCTCCATCTCTTAGCCGATAGTAGAACTAATATAATTTTTGTTGATGATTTCTGAAAAGGTTTATTATTTGTTTTATTTTTCCTGTAATCTTTACATAAACTTCTACTTATCACCTAAAATTATTTCAGATTATTATTAGGTACATTATTGAATTATACAAATAATGGAAAATATCCTAAAATCGGTTATATGTCTAAGTAATATCACAGAAAAAAACTTTTACAAACTTTTGACCTAGAATCATAAAATTTGGCAAACTTCAGATCTTACCAGTACAAATATTATGTATATTATTAGTAAACATATATGCAGACCAAACTTCTTTAAATGCGATTTAGTAAGTATTTGCGATGAATTAAACTCTGTGAGCTGGTTAGATTATTTATCCGATACTGATATAAATGCTTCAGTCAGCAGGTTCTATGAGAAGTTAAATGAAATCTTCTATACTTATAATAAATCTGTAGAGAGGTCAATTCTGTACATGAAATATATTTTCAAAATAACTATCAGGATGTGATAAGGGATCGATATTGATGCCAAAAATGTAATCAGTAAAATTTTTGTCTGTCTGTCTGTCTCTCTGTCTGTCTGTCTGTCTGTCTGTGTGTATAACCGTTATAGAAACAAAAACTACTCGACGGATTTTAACGAAACTTGGTACAGTTATTTTTCACACTCCTGAGCTGGTTATAGTGTACTTTTCATCACGCTACAATCAATAGGAGCAGAGCAGTGAAGGGAAATGTTGGGAAAGCGGGAGCGGGTTACTCCATTTTTTAAGCTTCCGTCGCGTGTGCAACCTTCATGGTTAAAGCTACACAGAAATTATGTATGACGGAAATGTTCTCCTTAAAATTATATAAAAAATATCCCACGACAGCATATGTCTATCTTTTATGGTAGACTCACAACAACACGTGTAACTCCCGATAGCTTAGCAGTTCGAAGCTTCGCTCGACGCGTCTCGCGGCCGAAGGTATAAAAAGGCGGGGCGTCCGAGCGCGAGCTTCATACAATTATAATAAAAAGGAACCTTCAATTTTAATGTTACCACTTGCAAGTGAGAAGGAATAGATTTGTATACTTTCAACGTTTTCGTTGCTTATTCAATCAGTTTATTGTTGACATGTACGCAAAAATTTAAACCGAAAGATTAGTTTAAAATACGATTTAATCAAAGGCAGCTGCGCGCTGAAGAATACGTGCACCTTCGCGACGCCATAATCAATGATAGATCTACTCACCAAAGATAACATTTTTGGAGAAGTATTGTGTTATATGTTTTTGTATTTGTATTTGTATTTGTATTTTGTATTTTGTATATGTATAGTGTTGAGTGGCAAAAACGCGGCTTGCCTCACGCACATATCCTGCTTTGGTTAAAAGATAAGGTTCGACCTAAGTTTGTTATAATTTTAGACGACGTTTGCACAACTATTTTGCTGATAAGAGAGAAATAAAAATATTTATATTTTTGCATTCACAATGCAATTTTTATGGTTGAAAAATGGAAAGTGAAGTATTTAGAAAAAATCGACCCTCTCACAACCAGGTCCGATGGGACTCGAACCCACGACGATTGTGAATGCAAAAAAGTAAAAATTTAAATAATTTTTATTGTTTTTGCAATAGGGGCGGAAAGGGGGTTTAAAAAATTTGAAGTGGGGATACTAGGGCATATGGGGTATCATATAAAAGAGCGCTGCTTGCACACTCTCAAACAATTTTTCTTTTTGTTTTAGGCCGCATAGTTTTTGACTTATGATGAAAAATGTAAAAATAATACCGTCCCCCCTTATCTCCGAAGTTTGCAAAGATAA
This sequence comes from Crambus lathoniellus, assembly GCA_949710035.1. NCBI lineage: Eukaryota > Metazoa > Arthropoda > Insecta > Lepidoptera > Crambidae > Crambus > Crambus lathoniellus. The sequence continues at coordinate 22,995,262 of OX453317.1, forward strand.
ATTGTTTTAGGTGATAGAAGTTTATGTAAAGATTACGGGAAAAATAAAACGATGTCTCTAAATAGTAAACTTTTTCAGAAATCATGAACAAAAGTTACATTAGTTCCATTATCGGTCAAGAGATGGCGCTGACCAAAAACTGCAAAATTCTACATCGCAAATTCTTGGAAGAATATAATATGACTCGCCGATGAAAACATTTTTACGTTTTATTTACAACCAAAATATCCTCCTTCCTACCTACTCGCAGGTTGCTTTGTTTGGGTGAAGCATAGTTGTAGTTTTTTCTATTTATTTATGATGGTACGGTACGGAACCCTCGGTGCGCGAGTCCGACTTGCTCTTGACCGGTTTTTTACTGTCCTACGTTTGATATATAGTACAAAAATTTCTAAATTGGCCGTAGTGAATTTGGATGCAGTATGAAAAATTCGTTTTGGCTACATAAACAATTGACTTTTGTTACTTTTTTACGTAATACTTATGATAATCCTTTGTATGACTGAAAGGAATCCTACTAATATTATAAATGTGAAAGCTTAGATGTTTGCTACTCAATCACGCCAAAACGGCTGAACGGATTTGGCTGTTTGGGATACAGATACTTTTGTAGCTTGGAGAGGAACATAGGCTTTTTATCCCTGAAAAATATCACATTCCCGCGGAATAACGTCGTGTAGTCCACGCAGGCGAAGCCGCGGGCGGAAAGCTAGTAATTAATAAATACACTCCGTTGGCGCGAGTTAAACCACAAAATTACCCCTGTTGGTTTAGTCCAGCTCTGATACACTGTCTTAAAGAAAAACAAAAATACCACAGGAGATACAAAATGTTCTCTAATCCACTAGACTATGATTCATTTTGTTTGCTACGTACAAGGTGTAGACACTTAATTGACAAATGTTACAAGTCCTATTTAGAGTCTGTCGAATCCTCCATACAGCATAACGTCAAACCTTTTTTTAGATTTTTAAAAAACAAGAGAGGATCCAGCTCTATACCTCAAACAATGAATTATGGCACTATGAGTTCTTCAAACCCTGGTGAAGTCTGCGAAATGTTCTCCAAATATTTTGGTAGTGTCTTTGAAGATAAAGAGAGATATGAAGTGTCTGTAAATAGTAACAATTTTTCGTCAAATTTTCCTTTATCCACGTTTCAAATTGATAAGGATACAATTATTAAGAAAATAAAAAGTCTTGACACTAATAAAGGAGCAGGTCCTGATGGAATACCTCCACATTTCATTAGGAGTAGTTGTGATCAGTTAAGCCTTCCATTGCTTTTGCTTTTTAATTGGTCTCTTGCTTCTGGTGTTTTTCCAGATTATTGGAAAAAAGCCTTTATTATTCCAATACATAAATCAGGAGCAAGAGATGAATGTTCGAACTATAGAGGAATTAGTATTCTATCATGCTTTGCGAAACTATTCGAATCTATCATATACCCTATTATTTACTCTCATATGAAACCTGTTATATCTCCTGCTCAGCACGGCTTTTTAGCTAACAAGACCACTATCAGTAATCTTTTGGAATATAAAAATTATATTTGCTCTGCTTTTGCCAGTAGAAGCCAGGTTGATGCAATATATACTGATTTTGCAAAGGCATTCGACAAGGTCAATCATTCAATACTTTTACAGAAGCTAAACGGATATGGAATTCAAGGTAACTTGCTAAGATGGTTGGAATCTTATTTGGACAATAGAAGTCAGTTAGTGAGCATCCAGGGACATCTTTCTTTGCCTGTAACAGTGACATCTGGCGTACCACAAGGTTCACACCTCGGGCCCTTATTATTTATTATTTTTATAAATGATATTACCCATCATCTCACGTGCCCCTGCTTGCTTTACGCTGATGATCTTAAAATTTATTTTAAAATTAATAATTCACAAGATTGCCTCACTTTACAAAATAATTTAAGCTCTTTGGTTAAGTGGTGCAATGATAATAAAATGATGCTTAATACAAACAAGTGTTTCACGATTTCTTTTGGTTCGATAAAGAACAAAATAAATTATTGTAACGGCTGCCATTTTTACTTACTTCTTTCATTGTTTTATCCATAATAATCGCACCAACTATTAATTTTATGAAAAAATCATTACAATTATAAACAAATATGGTCTATTCAGTTCTATTGTATTTATGTGATAGGAGCTGTCAATGTCAGATGCCACTCAGCTGTCGGTTTGTTTGCGATGTTCCGAAGTAACAGCTATAAACAGCCGCGCGGTCCGTGGCAGCAGATTATAATCTCAATGGTTCTAGTCTTGAACGCAAAGAGGTGGCCAAGGATCTCGGGGTGTTCTTTGATTCAAAACTTACTTTTCGTAATCATTATGATTATATTATATCTTATGGGAACCAACTGCTTGGGTTTGTTTCACGTTCAACTAAAGAATTTAAGAGCCAAAAAACATTTATGTATCTTTATTATTCCCTTGTGCGTAGCGTGTTAGAGTACGCATCTATTATTTGGTCAACTTATTATGATGTTCACTGTAAAAGTATTGAAAGAGTGCAAAAGAGATGTCTCAACATACTTAGATATAGGCTTCACCTTAGACGCAAATATAAGTCATACAACGCTAAACTTGCTAAATTTAACATTAAATCTCTTTCTAATCACCGGCAATGCCAAGAGTTAGTTTGTCTGTATAAAATAATTCATTCATATACTGATTCCCCTACGCTTTTATCCCAGCTTACCTTTAATACTAGATATAAATCCCGTAGTTCTTCACATAAATTATTCTGCCTCCAAGTTTATAAAAATAATACATCGTTTTACAACCCTGTTACTAGAATGTGTCGCTTATATAATGAGACTTTGTCTAGACATTCTTCTCTGGATATTTTTAATAATAGTTATAATAAATTTAGGAGAGAAGTTCTGACTGCCCTATGTCCGAATGACTCATAAAACTAACTTAATTTGTGTTCTTCTTTTTTATTTTCTGTATTAAGTTATTGTGTTCTAGAGTTCTAGACTATAGATTACTTTAAGTGTACCCCTCTTTAATTTACTAGTAATTTAGTTAATACTGTGCCTACATCTAGAGAGTTATGGTCTAGTACCAAATTATTTGAATGTATAAACTTAAGCATACTTTTTGACTGTAACTTGTTTTGTAAGCCTTATAAATAAAATAAAATAAAATAAAATTAAATAATGGTAAAAAAATAATGGTAAATTTTAGTTTAATCACTAAAAAAACTAATACAAACTTACATTTGTTTGTAGTTAATTTCATACAAAATGTGAGTCAGTTTGTCTACGTTTTATAAGATGTCAAGAAATTTTCCCACAATAAAAGGTCCCCTCTATATTGAACCAGGTTATAAGTTATTACTACACAAAATTTGGTAAAAATCCGTCCAGTAGTTTTTGCATGAAAAGCAAACATACAAACAGACGCCCGCAAATATAAGTTGGTCAACGTTTTTTTAATATTAAGAAATTTTCCCGCAATAAAAGGTACCCTATATGTTGAACCAGGTTATAAGTTATTACTACACAAAATTTGGTAAAAATCCGTCCAGTAGTTTTTCCGTGAAAAGCAAACATACAAACAGACGCCCGCAAATATAAGTTTGTCAACTTTTTTTTAATATAAAGAAATTTTCCCGCAATAAAAGGTACCCTATATGATGACCCAGGTTATAAGTTATTACTACACAAAATTTGGTAAAAATCCGTCCAGTAGTTTTTGCGTAAAAAGCAAACATACAAACAGACGCCCGCAAATATAAGTTTGTCAACTTTTTTTTATATATAAAGAAATTTTCCCGCAATAAAAGGTACCCTATATGTTTACCCGGGTTATAAGTTATTACTACACAAAATTTGGTAAAAATCCGTCCAGTAGTTTTTGCGTGAAAAGCGAACATACAAACAGACAAACAGACAAAAAATTTATTATCTATCGTTTTGGGCTCTATATCCTATCCACATCACATAGCAGTAATTATTTTTTAAAAATATTTCATGTACAGACTTTTTTTCCGTTTCTGTTTTATTATATGTATAGATATGTATAGATATTATACTAGGGGTAGTCGTTGCTAGGGAAGTGCCAACATAAACACGTCATGTTGAGCTGAGACTCCGTGCCGTGTCTCCGGACGCAACAGGAACGGTTCCCCTAATAAACTATAAGTGTTAATTTTAAGTTAATTAGTTAGTAGTGTTCCGAAGGCCATATAATCCTTCGGTGGTATTGGTATTTGGTATTGACACTTTTCCGTATTTAGACTTATATTTGGTCCGTTGTGCGTGAACATGGCTAGTCGAGCCATCCTAGCTCCTTCCAGAAGCGCAGAAGCCTCCTGGGGCGTTCACAGGCTTCTAGGAGCGACCTAACCTCTGTGAGGATTTCTGTTCGTTGTGCGGCCAAACCCACGCACTCCAGGATCACGTGGGCGGCTGTTTCCTCTGCGTTCAGGCAACCTCTACATAGTCCTTCCTTGGTAGCAGTCTGCATAGTGTAAAGGTGTAGACACATTTCCAGATACCGGTTCTTTCGGTACCGGTTTTTTCCGGTATTTGTGTCCATACCTTTGCAAATCCCCTACAATTTTTGGTAGCAAGAGCGTAGTTAATCTCACCTCTGAATTGCTTGTTTGAAACAATACAGATGAGGGGAAGCGACTTTGTTTTACACTACACACTTATGTTAAGTTTTACCGATGATGATGATAAGAAAATACATACCTTCATTCCGATCACTTATTCCGTCAATGTCCATTTCCGACTCCACAGATTCTATCTTAACCTTAACCTTATCTCCAGCTGCAGTAGTGGTGGTGCTCTCAACATTAGATAGCCCCAGGGTCAAAGATATGCCACTTTGGTCTTTCATTAACATATCCAGAGAACTGACAGAAGGCTGAAAAATTTATAAAAAATATTTATGGTTATACTTGCTTATTATATTAGTTAATGCTTGTTTGTCCAATTTAACTGATGATAACTCTTAAGCTACTGATTTTTGAATCAAATGAATACGATATTATGCATCAAGTACGATGTTGCGTCCGTTGGTCCGTCTCACTCGGGTTTGTCTGAACAAACACATGCGACATGACGGCTCTGCATTAATCTATATTTATACTAATATTATAAAGAGGAAAGGTTTGATTGTTTGTTTGTTTGCATCGATTAGGCTCCGAAACTATGACTGGACCAATTTAGAAAATTCTTTGACCATTAGAAAGCTACATTCTTCCCGAGTGACATCCTTACTTATATTATAAATGCGTCTCTGTCTGTCTGTGTGTTACACAATCACAACTAAACTACTGAACCGATTTGAGTGAATTTTGGTACAGAGATAGTCTAGAGCCTGAGAAAGGACATAGGCTACTTTTTATTCCTGAAAAATATCACCTTCCCGCGGGATAACGTCGTGTAGTACACGCGGGCGAAGCCGCGGGCGGAAGGCTAGTAGGCTATATTTTATCTCGATATTCTCGCGGGAACGGGTACCACGCGGGTAGTAAGTGTAAATCCGCTAGTATTTAATAACTCTAAGCTTAATTTAAGCTCGCCCCATCTTAGGCTTCTTCTCAACCCTAAGGTTCAGTATGAAGCCAAGAGCAAGCCCATAATATAAAAAAAAAAAACTCCGCTATTCGGCGGATCAGCCCGCGACAGATACAGAGCGCCATAGTTAATAACTACGCGTTAGAACAGGCAAGCTCGCGAGAGTTACGCGTTTCATCAGTTTCGCGGCGGAGGTATGCTACCGGCATTATTGTGTTTACAACCAGCCCCCGTACCGGCTATAAAATATGGGTATGGACATGTGCTTCATTTGACATTTGAAGCTCATAATATGGGCTTCAAGTGTCAAATGAAGCCCATATCCATATTTTTTTGCCGGTAGCCCCCCAGCTTGGTGTAACGGAATTGGTGATTTTGAGAACTCTCTCACCAGCAGACAGCTACATTATACCAGAATGACATAAGATTATATTCCATCCGTTACGTTACGTTCCCTAAAATATGGTTGAGCGAAGCTATGGCTGGTTCATGCGTCATGCTCGTGAACGGGTGCTGCCTGTGGGAATGGGTCTGCTCTTATCTGCTTGCCTTAAAATGTGTTTTTGTTTTGTTTTTATTTATTTTACTAAGAGTTGCATTCGAAACATGTATGGCGCAACTTGCAGTGTATAGTAGGGTTTTATTTTAGCTTACAACTAATTGCTTTAACTAGAGTTCCTAAGTAATTGAAAATTGTTTAGAGCTATGATCATTAGTTTGTCTATACTTAACTGTAATTATCATTACCCATTGTGTAATTGTGATGGAAACTGACCTTAATCATACTATGTTAAGGCCATTTTTCAATTTGACGACTCTGTATGAAATAAAACAGGGAGAAAAACAACCCTTGGAGTTTCTTGCCGGTCCTTCTTCAAGGTCTTCCGCAGTAGGGTTTGCGAACCGATGGCGTAGCTTCTATGAAATTCACAAGTATTGTGAATTTGTGAATAACAATCTAAATTGAATAAAGAAATTTGACTTTGACTTTGAACCAGATATTCCTACCGGACAGGGCTCTATGTGGCTCTGACTATGTGGCTCAAACCGCGCGGCGCAGCTAGTGATTAACATTTACACTAGCTTTTACCTGCAGCTTGAATAGCCTAAAATTCAGTAATATCTAAGTCTATGCCAAATTTTAGCAAAATCGGTTCAGTCTGTCAGTTAGTCCAGTAAAACTGTATCTGAACCTATTTCCTGTATCAAACCGTCCTCGAAAAAACTTAATTGAACCAAATCAAGTGACACAAATCCATACTATTATTATAAATGTGTAAGTGTGATTGTTTGTATGTCCATCTTTCACGTCAAAACGGAGCAATGGATGGACGTGATTTTTGCTATGGGGATAGTTTGGAAGCTGGAGAGTGACATAGGCTATCGAATGTTCCGAAAAATTATAAAAAAAAGTAGGGAAAATCGTTAAACTGTCGTACAGGTTGTACTATACAAAACTGTAATTTCTTCCATAGCCACTTCCAAAGAGTATGTAATCACTGAAGTTTTAGCCATTTTGTTTGGATTACCTACTTTAATTTATGTGACATTTGTGGCAGGCAGTGTATAAAACTTAGTCCATTATAATTTATATGGTAAACAAAACAATGTTTGCTGGGTCAGCTACTAAAATATAAGGGTACCTCCAAGCCAGAGCTTATCATCTGTTGCAATATCTGGTTTGCTTTCTGGGACCTGTGTCTAAACTGCAGCATTTTCTTCAACAAAGAGTAACAAATGTAACAGACTGATGTGGGCAACATGTCTTCTGTATCCAGCTGAAAATGAATAAAACAAGTTTAAATAAAGCAACAATGTCAGCTAAAAAATATCCTGAACAGGTTGAAAGAAGGTTTTTAGATAATTCAAAAGTACTAATTTTAACTCTATTTAAATAATAAAACTTTTTACTTTACTTTTTCATTTCTATAAATAGTATAAGCTATAATAAGCTAGTGGAGCTTCTTCGTTATTCTCAAGTGCTGGTAGCAGCCTAAACTATTTTAAGTTTACGGTTTTGTAGAAGGGGTAAGAGTAATTGATGTTAATGTATCTGAATCTATACGACAACCGATTTGGCGCAGGGGTAAACTACCTGCCTTCTGCGCCAGAGGTCTCAGGTTCGATTCCCGAACAATACAAATATTTGTGTGCATGAACGAACACGTCTATTTGTCTTGGTCTGGGTGTTTTCTATGTATATTAAGTATGTATTTACAAACAAAAAGTATTTAAGTATATATTTATCCATTATCAAGTTCACATAGACACAGTTTCTTAAGAAATTAACTACGGGCTTAGATAATTGGTGTGATTGTATGAAAATATTTATTTATATATAAGGGACAGGGTTCAAAATATGTAATGAGATTAGGTTGAAAACGAAAGTTACAAGCTTACTTTCAAGATTTTACCATTTGGAATGGAAATGAAGGATAGTATTGGAGATGCAACAATACTGCTATTACCATACCAATACCGATGACAAATACACTGTAATGGCCCAATACAATAATGCATTATGATACATATGCATTAGGTACGATTTATGTTTGAAGCATTTTACTGAATTAATTTGAAGCTTTGTTATCACTCTTTATGTTTAGTAAAATAAAAAATAAAAAGTAATATACACAATAAAAAGTACAAATACAAAATAAAAAGTAAAGTACACATTTATTAATTAATTAATTTAATTCTATAATATAGGTAATTACTTTTTATAATTGGTTAATTGTGCATTTTGCATTGTGAATGCAAAAAAATGTAACATGTTACTCTATCAATTTTGTAATCATTTAATTAGAGTTGTAGTTTATTACAGGCAAATTATTATTAACCTTTTGAGTACTACGGTTTTCTATAGAAGACAAATGTTTTTGTGTTCTAAATGCCACAACTTTAAAAAATGGACCGAAGATCATTGGTTTTGTTTTTGTCTTTGACTTCACGACTAACTGTCAAATTTAGTCTTGTTTTAGTGCCTACCTAAACACCATGACGAATAAAAAGCCACTTAATTTGACAGTTAGTTGTTAAGTCAAAGACAAAAACAAAACCAATGATCTTCGGTCCCTTTTCTATTAAAAATGATGGAAAGTGACAAGACTAATTTTAGTTTAGTTTAGTTAGGCGTATGCCGAATCGACACCATTGTCTTCTAATAAAGTTAAGTTTAGAACACAGAAACATTTCTTTTCTATAGAAGATTGTGCACTCAAAAGGTTAAGAAAACACAACATTAAGTTTTCCCATATGTCTTTAGCCCTGCTGTGGAGAACTGGAGACTGGTCTTTTAGATGCCACCGTTGCAGGTGTATGGAATAAAAACAAAATAATTGGCAAAGAAGGTGGTAAATATATTATATAAAAAATCTGTCGAAACATAACTTCAGAACCTAGTTCCTGCTTAGATTATTTTCTGCGTCAAAAGGGACGGTTCGACAAATTCAAGTACACTTACCGATGCTTCAACCAATTTCTCGTAAATTAGCAGAAGTTGGCCATCCAATATTGAACACAAGCGGGTATCGTATGCCAAGCATACTCTGCATGCCAGTAAACGGTTCATATTCAACTTTTTTTATGAAATCAGTAGCAAAACTGTAAAACAAAACTATATGCACTAAATCATTAACGCAATGAATGAAAGACTTGAGGAGAACAGTATGCTTGATAGCAGTTTTAATTCTAGGCAAATAACACTTCTTGCAGTTCTAGTCCTTTCCTTAGTAATTGTTTAAGAATAAATATAAATAGAAACAAACAAACCACAAATTATATAGGTAGTAAACAGTTATTGTTCTGAGGTAAACACGGTAACGGTAAACAAACAAACACGTGACAAACACAAAACACAAATTGACAATTTGACTTTTGACCTGTGCTTTTGACCACAAAATAAAATATAGGAAATTTGACAGTATTGTATTTTGTATTGTAAAAAAGTTCGTCCTTTTGGACAGGCGAAGACATCAAGCCATACTGCCAATTCTTGAGTATTATGTATGTTATTTATTACTTATTATAGTTTCTTATGTTTTCATTAGAATGTAGGTGTGTTACATTCCAATGCTTCTTGGAGTATTTGGCGTCAAGTATGTCGAGCGAGTCGGTCTTCTCGGTAATTCTTGCTGAGGTAGTCACCACTACAATAAAATACTCGGCATCACGTTACCGAGATAGCGCATATTTTAATCATTCCACACATCGTCCACTTGCGTAGACACTTGGGGCACAAAACCACACCTATTTTGAGTCACAAAGTCCACTATGAAACAAATTGTGATTAATTAAAATATCCACTTACTTAACCTAACCCGCCAAAACGGCGCCAAAAACTTATTCGTTTCTAAAAAGGTACCACCGGGCTTCTGAAATAGTACAAAAATGGCTAAAAAGGTACGTAAAACAAAAAAAAGGTAAATAGCCAAACCAATCTAATCTAACTATCGTCCAACATTCCAACACTCCAACATCCTTCACAGTTGGAGTGTTGGACGATAGTTTGGATATCGATCACAACAGACTCTCCACACATCGTCCAATCTTCGGCCAACCTCATTCACTATGGAGGACGTTGAAGTGATAGGTGCTTCTGCGCTGTACCTTTTGGTGCATATAATAATTTTTTGCAAGTTCATAACCGACGTAAAATTAAAAAACCACGGCATCGATAACAAAATCAATCGACATCGAATCGAATAAGTGCAACAGAGTAGTTAGTAATGTCACAGATTACTAAATAGTTACTATGTAACAGAAAGCTCACTCCGCTAAGTCATGTAAATAAATAGCAACTCTAACTATAACGCAATAAAGTAGAATTCAGCTTGTACGGCGCAGGCAAATTACGAACGGCCACTCGTTGTCTCATCTCTCAGTTGTTGCATCTCTTTCTATCGCATATATTCTAGCTCTTTTGCGGACCTAATTTCTATGGATTTACAACGCCGGCGTTGCCGCCGCGTTTTCGATCTGACACGGGGAGTGAAATAGGCCTGGTAATGTGCGAATGAATGATTACAGTGCCACAATATTTTCTGTTCCGGTGACAGCGGCCGGCGCTTTGTACGTTTTTCTTTGTTTTGAAGCAATTTAACTGGCCCTGACTTCTAAGATCTTCAGCCGCCAGCCGCGCTATGGTTGGACATCAACTTGACAGCAAAACGACATTAAAAAAAACACGTTAATTTGATTAGTTTCACATTTTGGCCACCAGAACAGAAAAGTTTTTGGCACTGAACCAAGGAATTTATTTAATGATTACTTCGCATTTTTTGCATTTTGGGACTCAATCGGTATAAAAAGGTACGAAATAGTACGATGTAGAGCAGGGTACGTCAAAGGTACGACACACGGTCAAAAAGTACGTTAGTCGTACCAAAAGGTACGATCTGGCAACGCTGAAATTGACAGACCACAGACACAGACCACGACAGCACGCACAGACACAAGGAGGTAGGTGGCTGGCACAGACTACTAATATGTAGCAAGGTAGGTGGACACAAGTGACACAACCACAGACTTAAAACGCAATATTTGTTACTTGCTTGCCCATCCTTCTCATTTTGTCTACATTTCGAAGAGTGGTTTCCGGGCAGCTCAACGGAAGATGCGGTAGCAGCGCTGACGTCTGTAGTTGCAGAAGGCCTCGATAGTAAAAATAAATGTCTAGCCGTTTTCTTAGATTTAAAAAAGGCCTTTGATATGGTCTCCATCCCCATCCTTTTGCAAAAGTTAGATTAGAACACATAGGAATTAGGGGCATCCCACTCGAACTCTCAAAGAGATATCTGAGCAATAGATCTCAGAGGGTAAAACTTGGAGATTTTGTGAGTCGAGCCACTAGCATTAACTACGGAGTTCCGCAGGGAAGCGTGTTAGGACCGACACTGTTTCTTATTTACTTAAACGACCTCTGTGATATGGTGATCCCAAAAACAAAGATATTTTCATATGCAGATGACAGTACTGCGGTTGTCTTCATTGGACACTCTTGGAACTCAGTGAAGAATCTAGCTGAAAAAAGGCTAGCTTTTATTGCAGTGTGGTTAAACTCCAATCTTCTCTCGCTGAACACCTCAAAAACTAATTACATGAGTTTCTCAATCCTAGGTAAAAATCAGCCGGACGCAGACTTTGAGATCAAAATCCATTACTGTAACCAAGCAGACCCAGACTGTTCATGTCCTGCCATTAAGAGCCATTTCGCAATTACAGCCATTTGGCAGTTGTCTCGCTCGCACGATGCAACATAAAATATTTCTTTAAATTGTAGGTATTACTTTAGTAGTTCACATTTTATTAATTATTTAACTTAAAAATATTTATTAACAATTTAATTGTGTTATAAAATAATTGGCACGAGCGACGACGGGTGCGCACGCTAGCATAGGAATTCTGTTTATTGCATTCGTTGCATTTCTTTTGTTCTATCAAAGTATCAAATCTCGGAATAAGGGCATGTCCACGTTATGCTAGCATTCATGAATCCCGCGAAATGGCACTACCTATTCCGACCACTGTTAATAACGCAATTTAGTATTATAGGCCAAAATGTTTGAAAGATCTCATGATTATGATGTTGGAGTGCCAAGGTCGCGTGCAAAGAGCATGTAATCACTACGTTTAGTCGCGTGCTAAGATTGTTAAAATACGACTGTCGAATACATGAAGTTTGACTTAATACTCTGAGGTAACTGGAGCTCTTACCCTGAATAAAAAAGTGTCGCCAGCAAAGGAGATCAGTCAAATTGGACCAAAAAGGTAAAAGTGCCGGCCAACGAAAATAAATTGCAAATTACTATTGTAAACAGTGTAACCATCATTTTTTGTTATGACGTCAACAGTGTACGATTAGCGGCCAAGCAGTTATTCAAGTTTGAAAATGACATTTTTTTCTCTTTATTTTCAAACTTGAATACAGCTTGGCCAAAGTGCGGCCAACGAAAAAAAAATGCACATTACTATTGTATACAGTGTAACGACAGATTTTTGTAATGGCGTCAACAGTGTACGATTAGCGGCCAAGCAGTTACTCAAGTTTGAAAATGACATTTTTTTCTTCATTTTCTAACTTGAATACAGCTTGGCCAAAGTGCGGCCAACAAAAAAAAATTGCAGATTACTATTGTAAATAGTGTAACGATATTTTTTTGTTATGGCGTCAACAGTGTACGATTAGCGGCCAAGCAGTTACTCAAGTTTGAAAATGACATTTTTTTCTTCATTTTCAAACTTGAATACAGCTTGGCCAAAGTGCGGCCAATGAAAAAAAATTGCAGATTACTATTGTAAATAGTGTAACGATAATTTTTTGTTATGGCGTCAACAGTGTACGATTAGCGGCCAAGCAGTTACTCAAGTTTGAAAATGACATTTTTTTCTTCATTTTCAAACTTGAATACAGCTTGGCCAAAGTGCGGCCAATGAAAAAAAATTGCATATTACTATTTTAAACAGTGTAACGATCATTTTTTGATATGACGTCAACAGTGTACGATTAGCGGCCAAGCAGTTATTCAAGTTTGAAAATGACATTTTTTTCTTCATTTTCAAACTTGAATACAGCTTGGCCAAAGCGCGGCCAACGAAAAATAATTGCATATTACTATTGTAAACATTGTAATGATCATTTTTTGTTAATAACGTCAACAGTGTACGATTAGTGGCCAAGCAGTTATTCAAGTTTGAAAATGACATTTTTTTCTCTTTATTTTCAAACTTGAATACAGCTTGGCCAAAGTCACTTGTCACTGTGTTGTAGTCAATATCTATTTTAGGGAGACATATTTCCTTATTCTGGCTCTGTAGTGTACTAGACCTTAGTTAAAGTTACTATTTAGCTAAAAGTATTGCAATAATATTTAGTCGATTCACGTACCCAGCAGGTGGGACGTTCGTGGGTCAGTTATAATGCTGACGAGGAACTGATCTCAATGTAATAACTGATATTCTGATAACGATTACATTTTACGTGGTGAGTCAATCTGTTTTGCGATCGTATTTATACCAAAAATAATGACATTTTCAAACTTGAATAACTGCTTGGCCGCTAATCGTACACTGTTGACGCCATAACAAAAAATTTTCGTTACACTGTTTACAATAGTAATGTGCAATTTTTTTTCGTTGGCCGCACTTTGGCCAAGCTGTATTCAAGTTTGAAAATAAAGAGAAAAAAAAATACATTTTCAAACTTGAATAACTGCTTGGCCGCTAATCGTACACTGTTGACGCCATAACAAAAAATGATCGTTAATTTTTTTACAATAGTAATGTGCAATTTTTTTTCGTTGGCCGCACTTTGGCCAAGCTGTATTTAAGTTTGAAAATAAAGAGAAAAAAAAATTACATTTTCAAACTTGAATAACTGCTTGGCCGCTAATCGTACACTGTTGTCGCCATAACAAAATATAATCGTTACACTGTTTACAATAGTAATGTGCAATTTTTTTTCGTTGGCCGCACTTTGGCCAAGCTGTATTCAAGTTTGAAAATAAAGAGAAAAAAAATGTTATTTTCAAACTTGAATAACTGCTTGGCCGCTAATCGTACACTGTTGTCGCCATTACAAAAAATGATCGTTACACTGTTTACAATAGTAATGTGCAATTTTTTTTCGTTGGCCGCACTTTGGCCAAGCTGTATTTAAGTTTGAAAATAAAGAGAAAAAAGAAATACATTTTCAAACTTGAATAACTGCTTGGCCGCTAATCGTACACTGTTGTCGCCATAACAAAAAATGATCGTTACACTGTTTACAATAGTAATGTGCAATTTTTTTTCCTTGGCCACACTTTGGCCAAGCTGTATTCAAGTTTGAAAATAAATAGAAAAAAAATGTTATTTTCAAACTTGAATAACTGCTTGGCCGCTAATCGTACACTGTTGACGTCATAACAAAAAATGATCGTTACACTGTTTACAATAGTAATGTGTAATTTTTTTTCGTTGGCCGCACTTTGGCCAAGCTTTATTTAAGTTTGAAAATAAAAACAAAAAAAAAGTACATTTTCAAACTTGAATAACTGCTTGGCCGCTAATCGTACACTGTTGTCGCCATAACAAAAAATGATCGTTACACTGTTTACAATAGTAATGTGCAATTTTTTTTTCGTTGGCCGCACTTTGGCCAAGCTGTATTCAAGTTTGAAAATAAAGAGAAAAAAAATGTTATTTTCAAACTTGAATAACTGCTTGGCCGCTAATCGTACACTGTTGACGCCATAACAAAAAATGATCGCTACACTGTTTACAATAGTAATATGCAATTTTTTTTCTTTGACATTTATGTATGTAGTGGCTGTCAGCTGTCTCATATGACCATACCTATTTTTTTAAAGTGTAGGTGAGACGGAAGACAGCCACTGTGTTATTTGTGGTATTCAAAAAATTGTTCGTACTGCACTCTCCAGTTACCTCAGTATTAAGTCGAGCTTCATGGTCGAATAGGTCTTCGATCCTGACAGCAAAATGACATTAAAAAAAAAACGTATTTTCACATTTTGGCCACCGGAACAGAAAATGTTTGTGGCTACCTATGGTGGGGTGGCTACAATTTAGTCATAAGTTTTACTTCGTCAGAATAAAAACGAATGTCATGCTCATTCATGTCATGTCGAGTTTTTTTGCGCCGGGTTGGGGTTAGGTTAAGTGAAAATTTTATTAATCGCAATTAGTGATGGGCAGTGGATAAATACTCAAAGAGTAAATACTCGGATATTTATCGAAAAAAGATAAATACTCGTTTTTATCCGTTTTACTCAAAATCACGGATAAATATCTTTTAAGCTGTATCCACGCACAACTTTTGTTTTGCTGGACTAGATTTGACGAATGTGGGCCGCTTTTTATGGAACTCGGTTTTTGAAACTATTATGACAAGAAAACAGCAACGGCAATGTTAAAATATTAAATAATCCAAGATGGCGGCCAACTTTTTTGTTAGTGGGCTGATTTTGATGAAACTCGGTCTTAGGTACTATTTTGACAAGAAAACAGCAACGCAATGTCATAAATGACAAAAAGTCGAGTTTCATCAAAAACAGCTCACAAACAAAGAATTTGGCTGCCATCTTGGATTTTTTAATATTTTTGAAATTGCGTTGCTGTTTTCTTGTCAAAATAGTACCAAAATCTAAAACCAAAGTACCAAAATCTTGTCGTAATAGAGTCGGGTATACCACTATTTTTTTTAACCAGCGAAAAATATCTTTGTTTTCATAGTGTCCTTTTTTTCTATTTTTCAATAATAAAAATTGCATTGTGAATGCAAGAAGAAAAAATATAAATAACTTGAAATATTAGATAGTTCTTTTGCTATTATTCATTATTTGTAATTTAAAAACGCAGAAACACATATTTTATCTTAAAAATACTAATTACCTACATTCTAATTTCAAAATTTACGTTAAATAGAAATAAAAATGGTCAAAGAGTATTTATCCGCCTTTTTGGATAAATACTCGAGTAAAAATGGATATTTATGAGTATTTATCCATTTTGAGTATTTATCCGGATAAAATCCCATCACTAATCGCAATTTGATTCATAGTGGACTTTGTGACTCAAAATAGGTGTGGTTTTGTGCCCCAAGTGTCTACGCAACTGGACGATGTGCGGAATTATTAAAATATGCGCTATCTCGGTAACGTGATGCCGAGTGTTTTATTGTAGTGGTGACTACCTAAAAAAGAATTACCGAGAAGACCGACTCGACATACTTGACGCCAAATACTCCAAGAAGCATTGGAATGTAACACACCTACATTCTAATGAAAACATAAGAAACTATAATAAGTAATAACATACATAATACTCAAGAATTGCCAGTATGGCTTGATGTCTTCGCCTGTCCAAAAGGACGAACTTTTTTACAATACAATCATGTCATGTCAACTGTCACTTCTCTTCACAAAATTCGGAAATAGTGGCTGCGCAGATAAACACGGCTTCCTTGTAAATTTTTAATAAAAAGATCAAAATTATTACGTGAAAATGACTGAGAAGGACTTAACTTTAGAAGATCTTGATGAAACAGTGAGTAGACCTTCAGAAAAGTTTTTATTTAGTGCTTAAAGCTGAGATTGTTATAGGGCTAGGAATATAGGTCATCCAGCCGCTTCCTCCCTATCGTTTGAATAATAAATGACCCGACGCCTGGCAGACAAGAGGGCTGGCCCTGCCATTCATCTCCCCTGCCTGCCAGCTGTTGACTTGCTGACAAAGCTATAAATAATGCTGCTACAAAATTAAAGGTCAAAGGTGTTATGCTAAGTAAACAAAGATTATTGAATGCGAAAACTGTATTTTATTTTATAAATAACTAGCGGCCGCCCGCGGTTTCACCCGCGTGGTTCCCGTTCCCGTGGGAATATCGGGATAAAAAGTACATATAAACCTTCCTCTTGAATCACTCTATCTATTAAAAAAAATCGCATCAAAATCCGTTGCGTAGTTTCAAAGATTTAAGCATACAAAGGGACATAGGGACAGAGAAAGCGACTTTGTTTTATACTATGTAGTGATAACGAAGATGCTTCAAAGGGTTTTTATTAAAATTATTTAATAATTGTAGTTTATTAAAAGCCCTCTGAATGGTGTGTTGAAAATATTGAAAATGAACCATTAGAAAAAATTTACTTGTCTCACAATATTATGTCTCACGTTATGCCTTTTTTAATTAAAAAGAAGTAAAAATAATTCTAAACATACCTAACTAAAGTGTTTTCATAATGCCTTCTATTTTTTTACATTGAAATTTGACTTGAAGGCGAAACAAACGGATGAACAATTGAACATGATGGAGTGGAAGATGGAGAATGTGCAGAAGGAGCTGGTGGAGCCGGTCGATGCACAGGACATGTGCGTCATGAACCTGCTCAAATCTGTATCTGAGGTAAATTAAAATTATATACAACAATTATGTATGTTATTAAATAAACATTGATAATATTTGGCATTCATTCATTTAAATCAGCAATCAAGTCTAACAAATCTAATACTTATTGATTTAAAATAATGTTTTTCAATTTAACAAAATATGTGATAACTTCTAAGAATATTTCCAAGAATCATACATGAAAATAATATTATCTATCACTGGTGAAGGTGACACACCTTTGAATCATATTTCTTGACAGTTATGAAGAAATGATTGTGATTCATCATCCTTACTCAAATTATTTATTACAATAATTTTATTACAGTACTTATTCCTAAATTACTTATTTAATTTACCAATATTATGCATAAAGTATGTACATAACTAACTTATTACAAAATATAATCTATACTTACAGAATTGCATTGTGAGTGCATAAAAGTAATTTAAAATCTCAATTA
Organism: Crambus lathoniellus; assembly: GCA_949710035.1. NCBI lineage: Eukaryota > Metazoa > Arthropoda > Insecta > Lepidoptera > Crambidae > Crambus > Crambus lathoniellus. The sequence goes on from OX453317.1 coordinate 23,013,163, forward strand.
TAATCTATTTATAAATTCAATAACACATAAAACTTATAATATGAATACCTGAATGTTTATTTTTCAGCGGGTTGCATAGTTTGTGTTGACAAAGGTCAGGACAGCATTAGTGTCTCAGATGTCATGTGGCTTATGGCTCGTTGTTTTAGTTCACATGCCATTAAAGTACTGATTAAATTTAAATTTTACTCAATATTGGAGCTATACACAAACATAAATGAAATGGTTCTACAGAACATAGTTTAAATTAAAGGTATGGATAATGTTTACTACTGGGTCAAAAAGTATGACTATCTTTTATCTATTTCTTGGTATTGACACAACTTAATTGAAAAATAAAGTTACCAACCACAGTTGCTTACTTTAACAAATAGTAATTAATGATGTATTTGTATTTCAATGGCATGTAAACGACCAGCCATAAATACCATGCTTGTTGGTATAGCTGGAGAGGCTTTGATGTGGTACGAGTTGGAGCCTCGCCCCAACGCCTCGTGGACAGGCCGGGGGCGTAGCCATGCGCCGCCGCTCTGCTGTGTCGCGATTGTCAGAATTTCTCTTCATTAGGACATTGCTATTGATTCCCAAGAAGTATATTATATCTGTCACATTTTGATAGCTGGGCATAGGCCTCCAATGATAAGGAAGTATACATAGTTAAATTCAAGTGATAGAAATTGGAGTGATGATATCAATCAATTACAATAACAGACTTAGAAACCCTTTATTGTTCAGTACAGCTGCTATGAATTGCAGTACATTAGAACATTCAAATCAAATTAGCCTCACACCATGATGGCATTTTATGATATCAAAACATATCTTCCTTACACAAAAAAATATAGCAGCTTGAACTTTCTGTTGGAAATAAAATTTTGTGTTATTTAAGTAGCACCCACTGTCACACATTTAAGTCTTTCTTAATATTTTCTTGGGAATTAATGGAGCCTAAATTCTCATTTTCATTATTTATGTGTGTACAAACTACTCTTGCTTCCTATTTAATTTTGTTACAAATATGTATTTCTTATTCTATCAATTGATTTTACTATGAACATTCTCGAAAATCATACACATGATACTTCCAGATATGGGCTAACCAGATGACCATATTCATTACACATTAGATATTTGGAATTGTTTGATTGCCAGTTGCAGCCAAACGACAGCAATGCGTTGCAAAACGTGTCGTAGGACTGTTGCTGTTAGTAGTCTGATATTGATTGATGCTTTCTGTCGCTTGGCTGTTCTTATTTATCTCAAATGTAGATATCAGTTGGTCAACTTTTGGGATATTCAGAGAAAGAATTCTTGCATTCAAAATGTATATATCTGAGAATGTTAAGTTATTTGAATGTGCCTAATAGCATTCAATTTAGTTACATGGTTCCGATAGGCAAGTTTACCAACTGAGAAATATTCCTTCTATGCCACATCCTCGCAGTGCGGACACACAATAACTAATTGCAAGACAGATTAGTAAGAAACTAGTCAACTATCTCCTGAATACTTGATCACTACTCAACTTTAAGAGTTTCTTATATCATGGAGCCTCTTTATACCTTTGACGTGTAAAGCGGCAGGGTGATTACAGTGGCGATCAGATAATTAAAAACAACCAACAGTTGATTTTCATACAAATGAGGTATCTTTGAAACCTTAGTTCTCCGCCAAGGATTGACCTGGCTGTGATCTAATGATGACCATCCAGGGAGTGAATGGAAGCGATTCAGTCCCCTAGACAAGTGGCTTTCTATTATCGATATTGCCAGTAAAATAGAAAGAAAATGTATGGGATTGACATTAGTGCTCATGTGACATTTCAATTGCTAATGACAAACTCATACATTTTTTTCTATTCTACTGGCGATATCGATTATAGAAAGTCACTTGTCTAGGGTCTCAGATCGCCATACACAACCAACTGATCTGATCAGCGTTATAAGAATCAGAGTTTTCAGTTTCTGGATTTCCATACAATTTTATGCTAATTTTGCGTATTTTATAAACATAACCTTATATCTTTTAGAACGCTAATCAGATCAGTTGGGTGTGTATAGCGATCTGAATCTCCTTCATTCACTCCCTAGATGGCCATCATCTGATCACAGCTAGGTCAATCCCTGGCGGAGAACCAAAGCTTCAAAGTTACCTCGTTTGTATGAAAATCGACTGGTGTCTTTAATTATGTGACCGCTGCTGTATCTAAAGTTGAGAGACAGCTTAACAGTCTAGTCCAAGTGCACGCCATCGAGCACGAACCACAGCTGCTGTCGTCCAGCTCTGGCCAGCCACCTAGCGATGATCTTCACTCCTCCAAGTTGAATGTGTTCGAGTATTCGGGCGTCAGCTGATCTTTACAATTTTCCCCAGACAGTTTTCATTAAAAAAAGTATTTATTATCTGTCGCTGGTCAGAGCGATGTGGTTTAAAAGGGATAAAGTAGCTCCTTGTCTTCCAACACCTGAGGCATGTGTGCCGCAGGTGCGGTCGGACTACATGCAGCTGCGGCGCGAGCTGGTGGAGGTGCAAGCACTGCAGCGCGAGCTGTCGACGCGTTTGCGCGCGCAGCTGCGGCTGGTGCACGGCAAGTTCGCGCGCCTGCGCCAGCGCCTCGCCACCGCCGCCAGCGACTCGCCCGCGCATCGTTAAGCTACGCTTCTACTCAAGGGCGTCGCCAGACAATGGCTTAGGGGGGCAAGGTGCCAGCCCGTGGCACTATTTTGAGTCTAGGGGGACTGTGGTCCCTCCCGGCGACGCCCTTGCTTCTACTACCTTCAAGACTACCACCACTACAGTCTGATTCAAATTTCTTGGTGTGTCGGAACATCGCGCGAGATGATGATACATTAGGGTCTGCCGGCGCAGACAGAACGGAGAAATCCTCGCGGAAATTTTTGAGGTCATTGAAAAATGAACCATGTCACCATAGCCTAAAATACAAAATTGTATGAATATCAACAGAGAAGTCAGCGTCGTCGCCTCGCGCGCATATTATTCATACCTACAATTTTTCTTCAGGAATGCACGGATACTTAATCATACAAAACTTTTGAAGGTTTAAATTTTACATGAGTTTTGACTTTATAACTAAGTATTATTATAGGTACAGCCATATTTGAACTTCGAAATTCGGTGTGACTTCTTAGCTACATGTCGTTTATCGTTCTTTGCATTAAGTACAGAAAAAAAATGTATTTATGTACACAACATTTATTTGTTTCACCAAACAGTTTGGTTTTTTGTATAAGTCCATTAATTAACTATTCAGCTTTTTAATACTCGGACTATAAAAACACTTAGCACTACACTATTCCGACCAGCTATATCCAGTGATATTGTAGACTGATCTCTGGGACAGATCATAAACATATTTACTTATTCTTTTATACACCGTGAAATTTTACTTGCTGACTTCCTGAAAATTACTTGAAGTACTCATCAATACAAACAACTTTTACTATGGGAACAACTCTGAAATCTCGAAAAAAAAATCGGCTGTTCCATACAATTTTTTCAGATCACCTCGATTGAAATGTATGGAACAGCTGATTTTTTTTACGATTTCAGAATAGGGTATTTTACTGTTGTTGAAATGTAGATATTTAATGATGACTTTAAAAAATATTGCAATTAAGAATACCAAATGTGAAAAAATAATTTGAATCTGTTTTATAATAAAAGAATTATAGTCTGTTTGATTTTGACTATAGCTGTCTCTTTCTAAAACGAAATCTTCTATGGCGTGACTATGACGCTACTAACCCACTGACGTCACTAAGATAGCGTCCTGTCCTTGTCTAATTATAAAGTTTGAAGTCCTATATCTTTGAAAATATTCAAGATAATTCAAAATGAAAACTTGTTTTGTGTAGCTAATATTTCGAAAAACATTTTAAAGAAATAAAAAAAAATCAGTAAAATACCGTATTGTTCCCATAGTAAAAGTTGTTTGTATTGATGAGTAAGTACCTACGTCAAGTAATTTTCGGGAAGTCAACAAGTAAAATTTCACGGTGTATACTTAATCTCAAATGCCGTGGAATTGCTACTCTGTCCCTCCGGTCGTTAAAACGAAATAACTCCCAAATTCGATAGTCGTTCTTTGAACATAGAGAAAATATTTTATTATAGAACTTACGACTGAGTTTATGTTGTTTGGCCCTTACGACTGACGCTGACGGCCTTTTTTTAATTTCCAAAAGTCTTAGTACCTAAATGAAACAACGTAAATACCTACCATGCTCGTCAGATAAGTCTGCGCGCGGTAAAAATCGAATACTAATCTTTTCTATAACATTAGAACAAAAAAATGCACTGTAACTAGCGCCAAAAACGCGCCAGGCACGTGCAGAGTTATCTGACACACACTAACAATGTTACGGAGAGGATGTTAAAATATGAAAAGTAGCCTAAGTAATGTTTCTATTGTCAATATCATTTTATCTGCCCCATAGTGCCCCAATTAGATATATAATAATGTACATAAACAAATATATATTCATGTTCATGTATAAGTAAGACTATTAGGAGTTTAGGGGAATCTATCACATCTTGTGCCAAATATATTTGTTGTAGAGATCACACGAGCACTTTTATAGTAAATTATTAGTTGATGTTCTGAGAGTTACATCTTGTGCTCGTTGTGGGTCTAAGAGATTATTGACTATGCATATTTTAATGAAACGTAGCTTCAATTTATATAAATTCATGCTCTAAAATATGTTATAATAAAATTAGAAATAGAACCAATTAAGTAGTTCGAGAATGCTAACTAAAAACTAAGTTAATATAAATCTCTTAATGCGAACTAGTCTACACAATCGACTGTTTATTTTACTCGAATATTTGTAGAAGTTTATTTAAATTATTGTGTAAAATAAGTATGTAATTGTAATGTGGTGCTAGCGAGGCGAGCGAGGCGTGCATTATGAAATAATGCCCTGTTTGGAAGCATATCTCGTTAAATGGAATGGCTGTAAAATTTAAATCAAATTGTTATAATACAACATCGATTTTGTAACTTAAACGTGATTTTTAAGAGGGTTAGGTATCTTCACAACAGAAAGTAGCAACATTTTCAATCATTCAACTTTATAAGGCTAAAGGCTCAAATAAACTGAGCTTATTTGATGCATAATTTTATCTTATCTTATAACACGTCACACACATATAAGTGTGCTTCTAGTGAATACATTTACCATGAAAACCGATGTCTTCTGACGGACGTAAAATTAACATCACATACGTGGCAACACATAAGCTCAGTTTGTTTGAGCCTTAATAAAGGCTTTATAAAGCTGCCAAATTTCTCCAAATGAATTGAACCTTAGCTTGTTAGACATTGGGTCCAGAATCGATTGAGAAATTACATATTACATAAGGTCATGTTCACGTATCTGTCGACTGTACTTAATTACTTTCATTCAATAGACCTTTGCAATAGCATACGTTTTCATATAGGATACTTTAGAGGGCTGAATGTAAGTTAGTAAATACGTATACTATCGCGTTTGCGTTGAGGCGAATCGATAGGTTAGGCGAGTGTGGCGCCGCCCGCCCCGCGGTGAATTTTATTTAATACTAGCTGACCCAGCGCGACTTCGTTCCCGTGGCCCTACCCCCTACTCCACCCTACCCTACCCGTACTCTACCCCTACACTACCCTACCCCTACTCTACCCCTACCCAACCCTACCCTACCCCTACCCTACCCTACCCCTAACCTACCCCTACCCTACCCCTTCCCCTTCCCTACCCCTACCCTACCCCTACCCGACCCTACCCCTACCCCTACCCTACCCCTACTCTACCCCTATATCCTTCCTTGGACTTCCACGAACATTTCAAGACCAAAATTAGCCAAATCGGTCCAGCCGTTCACGCGTGATGTCGTGACCAAGGGAAATAGGGATTCATTTTTATTTATATAGATTGTAAGTCTAATACACAATATTAATAAAACTTTACATGGAAGTTTTCGGGCCCATAGTCTAGTATTTTTAGACGGGTGTCATTACATTCCTTCGTGATCACTACTAGAAGTAAATAGTAAAACTGCTAAAAGTGGCCGTTTTTGTCACATTTGCTATCTACTTCTACGAATGACTATGAGGGAATGTAGCGATACCTTCTAAAAATACTAGACTATGGGGCCTAAAAATCCATATAAAAGGACATTTTTAATTTTCGGCTAGGACATTGTACACTATTCGTACTAATAGTAAAAAATATAGTTAAGTCAAATAAAATATTAAAATTCTCATTGTCTTTCTGGATAAATGGTACAAAAATAAACTTTGAAATAAAAATTCTTTGCCATCCATGGTCACACTGGCAACCATATTTAAATCACGTTCGGAAACTTTGATGTTTCTGTACGAAAAAACGATGACATTGACGACTGATGATAATCTGTCAATGTGAACCTTTTTTTAATGTTAGTGTGACATTTTACCGCCATATTGAATCGGGGTTGCATAATTATTAAGATTAGATAATGCTTTTGTACCATCAAACGCGTTAGCTTATTGCGATATAATTAGTTTTCAGTTATGATATTTATCTTTTGCTTGCCTTTGGTATAGTGTACAAGGTCCTAGCCGAGGCTCCATACAAAACTGAAAAATCTCCTTTAATTAAAATCCTTTACTTTTAGAAACTTATTAAATAAAAACCTCTTAGGGCGCCACTTTCGGCTAACCTATCTCCTTAAATTTTGACAGATATATTGTACCTTAAAGTAAAGGGATAAGGTCTAGAACGGAATTCTTAACGCGAACGCCATAGTATCGTTTGCACATTGACACACGTACGTTGGGGGTACTGTTCTTTGTTATTTGAAGGAAAGAGATAGAATGTAGTGCATGGTTGTTGTTTACAACGATGTTATTACCATTAGTATGTTTGATATCTAAATACATTTGTTTAACGTAAAAAAATCCTTTAACATGCTTTTGATGAAAATATTAAAGTGTTTAAAGGACAACAAAAGAATTTGAGCGTCAATTTACTTTGAAAATGACTGTATGTATCGAATTTACAGTCGAGTGCTAAATCGAATATAATGATAATAAGTCGCCCGGTAGATGACGCGCTACGTTTGATGTGTTTAGTTATTGTTTAGTAGTTTAGGAACAATGTAAGAGTTGTATTTATTTGTTGTATGTAGGTTCACGCGTGGCCAATCAATTGGAATAGAAAAACAATTAATTTGGAATAATACTCTTCTACCCGGCGCCATTTAGTGTAAGTAACATAGGAATGTTCATACTCACATAGCAATGTAGGTACCTGGTACGGTCGCCAGCACGTTGGGTTACTACAAAATGTCAAAATTTATTAATTGGAACTGAACTCTATCTGTTGGACATAAAGTTGAAATTTATTTAAAGAAATTTGACAGTTTGTAGTAACCTGACGTGCTGGCGACTGTACAACAAATTGTATGCAATCACTTGCCTCGTGTAATGGCGGTATGACACGGTGCACTTCTGCCTTTCAATGGGCGATTTTCTGAAAGCTCAGTCACTAGATGGCGCTGTCCCACCTATGCAGTTAGAAGGAACGGAACGTTATAAATTTTACTTTGACGCGACTTTTTTACGTAAAACGGAACGTCAGACAGATGTTATTTATTTACCTAAATCTTTAAATTTACCTATTTCGTTTCTGTTTCTCACAGTAGTACTTATTTAATATTTTATTAGTTTCCTTTGGGTTGTTAAAAAGTAATTAATTTAAATATGTTTCATACCAAAATATACCATAGACATGTACATACTTATTCAACGCCATCTAGTGAAGCAATTGGAAGCTTTTTTTTTTAAATGGCCTCTCAGAAAATCGCTCATTTGGATGAAGCAACCAAATTTAACAATGTAAACGTAAAAGTGAATCATTCAATGGCAATGTTCAACCACATTCAATCGGGTTGAAAGAATTGAGCTTGCTCAATATTTTCACTTTTGCGTTCAATGTAATTGAACGAAAGTTGAACGTGTAAACATAAGAATTAAGAATCGAATGATTCGCTTGTTGTTCATTCTCAAAGTGCTACCTGATTGGTAGACATTTTCAAGCAATGCGAATTGAATGGTTCAATTTATAATTTAGACAGTTCATTTTAAAAAAATACGTGTAGACAGCAGTATCTTTCACTACTGCACCTTTCAACCAAAGTTATACAATTTGGTTGAACCGTGTAATATCGGTATTAGAAAGAGAGAGACATAGCACCGAATCCGACTACCTTTCCTAGAAGTGAACCGTGTAATACCGGCATAAATGGTTGTAAATCAGGCAGCTATGTCCAATGTTAAAACACCTAACAAAAATGCTTTTTCAATTGTCTCTGTCGAAGAATTTCATTTCTCAGATGACTTGACTTCTGAGCAATTCTGATTCTGATTGGTGAGGCCACACTGTTTGATGTGCTTGTAGTATTTGGTTGCATTTACTTCTGCATTTATAGTTAGTAACGTAGGCTATTTAGCCCGCTGTACACGTTGGCCTAACTATTGGCCAATACATCGTACATTGACACTTTTAAACGAACAAGTTTAAAAAGGTTCTTTCAAAAGTGTCAATGTACGATGTATTGGCAATGGTTGGGCCAACGTGTACGCATTGGGCTTTAGATGTAGGGTAGTCCCGAGCGATGCGCACGCACATATCACCGCACCTGTCTTTTATCATATTTCACTCGACTTATTCAGATTACTCACGATGCACGAAGCTTATAAAATAAAAATATTTGTAACAATATTGTAACAGTTTCGTAAATTAAAACCATCTGTTCATTTGCAGCTTCCGAATAGTGATTCACTCAATTCAACAAAAAGTAAAAATTCTTCTATCGAATTTCAATTTTACATTAAGTTTTTGAAAAATAATTTTAGAAATTAGCCATCATAACTATGCTCATCAAGACTGTATGTACAATGTACAACAGAAATCGGCCTAGCCAGCCTATCATTTTCACCTCTCGTCATGCCACCCTCCCGCTTACATATCAGTAAGGTAAGCGAGACAGCAACACATACTATCTGAGGTTAAAAAAATTGTATCGATGTGAATGCTAGCTTTTGAATACCAATATCTTTACCAGCTTGCTTGCTCAGAAGGACCCCACTTGACGGGAGTTTACTCTTTCAGCCAACGCTTATGAAAATTCTATATCTATGCCTCTTGATGTTTTACTTCGTTGTTAATAAAATTCATAGTAGTTAAGGAAAATACATGTCTGAAACTATGTTAAGCGGTAACGTCTAAACTTACGCGTATACCTGATTTATAGGCTAGTTTAGGTTAGTTGTAGTCGTACGGTATTTGATATAATTTTTACAATTATCTAACGGACCCTTATTCCTTGTAAGTACCTGATTTTTTTCAGAAAGTCACGTATATTGAAATTAAACGTAATTTTAAATTAAAATTATGAAAATATTATATATCTTATCGGGTATTAAAAATTTTGTGTTGTAGGCATAAGAAAATTAAAGTTTTCTATATCTGTCCTAATATTTGCAGTATAATAAACTAATAATGAATAGACACTTTGACAATTAACGCACGTCCACCCACACTAAAGCACTTACACTATTGTTACACAAACCGAGTTGTGATTCTATTGAGCACTTTTAATAAATATTGTGAATTACTTTTAACACTCTTGTAATAAATAGATGTATTGTCAACGCTAGTTCTCAGTATTTGTAATTTTATAAAGCTGGCGAGTTGGTTACTTTATGACTCTATATGGTAAAATTAATATTGTTTCACTACAAGCGCTGAACCGCTCCCCACCTAGCCGTGCCTTCCTAGTGAGCGGTACAGCGCGTGCGGTCAAACTATAACAACCACAGAACACAATAAACAGGTTAGAAAGAGCACGTCACGCATTAAGTACTGAATTAAGTGTAGAATAAAAACCGGACACATAAGTTCCCATAACCATGTACAAAAGGAGAATGTTTGGCCCTTTTTTGTTTTGAACAATGGGCGTTTCCACGCGGGCCCCGCCCACTTACTGATTAAAACCTCTTTCGTGGGTTCTGTGAATAAAACTTCTTTTAAGTGAAGTTATAATATGTCGCACGCAATAAATCTTTTGTGTCATTAAGTTAGTTCGCAATTTACATAGTGGAGCTGGGGGGCTACCGGCAGAAATATGGATATGGAGATGGGCTTCATCTGTCATTTCTTCAACAGTTCTGTTGAACGTTGCTAGCTATATTTATTGTTATAAACGGAACCGACGGCGGCTATTTTTTTTATAAAATGGACTTGAAGTTCCAAAGAACCTATGAATTTCATATCCACAAGGTTACGCGGTAGCTCGCCTGTTTAGGAACCAACTTGTAAGCAGTTCTATTATGTATATGTATGCTGAGATTAACAGTGCGAGTGTGGCGGCGTCGGTTTTGTAAGACTGAGGAGATGCTAAGTTACGCAAAGTTCCAAGCGCTTCAACGTTTACTCTAAGGGACTAGTCATAACATGCGCCCGAGGCGTGCGCCCTAAAAATTGTATGAATGTACGGCAGCGCTTGATGTGATTTGTTGCATACAAAGTCATACAATTTTTAGGGCGCTGCGTTCTGAGCGCGCGCCTCGGGCGCTTATGACTTGTCCCTAAGTTAAAATTAAGTCACCAAGATTATAAATATAGGGTTGTTTTGACACCACTGGCCAAATTTTTAAGTTCGTCTCAGAATCGGAAAGTGAACAACTTTCTCCTAGAAACATGGGTCGAAATAGGTAATTTTTTTTTTTACTTTTCATACAAATCATACTGATCAATCACGTGATCGAATTAGTATGGGAAGTCCAAAAATTTTTGTCGTATTTCGACCCATGTTTCTAGGAGAAAGATGTTCATTTAGCGATTCTGAGTCGAACTTAAAAATTTGGCCCGTGGTTTCAAAATATACCTGTATTGATTTTAACAAAATATTGTAACTTTTTTTTTGTTTGATTGCGATCTGCGAGCAGCCTGTTAGCAATGTACAGTCGTCACGAGCAATAATATGTGAACTTAGAACTTTGTCACATTGAAGCGTTCCGATCAGACTAAACTCTGATACACAATAGTCATTCAATATTGTAATATGGCAAACAAAGAGTATAATTATGGCAAAGTTCTATGTTGATTATTGTACAGATGAGTTGTGCGGCAGTAGCTGGAAGGGCGCGCATCCGTCGATGCGGCTACCCTTATTCATACATCCATACTATCCATACTAATATTATAAATGTGAAAGTGTGTTTGTTTGTTTGTTTGTTTGTTTGTTTGTTTGTTTGTTTGTCCGTCTTTCACGTCAAAACGGAGCAACGGATCGACTCGATTTTTGGTATGGGGATAGTTTGGGAGCTGGAGCGTAATATAGGCTACTTTTTACTCCGGAAAATTATAAAATAAAAATGATTATTTTGTATAGAAAATCGATAAACTGTCGTACTATACAAAACTGTCATTTCTTCCATAGCCGCTTCCAAAGAGGTATGTCAAAGAGTATTGTAATCACTGACGTTTTAGCCGCTTTGGATTACCTGCTTTTTAATAAGTGACATTTGTTGCAGGCAGTGTATAAAACTTCTTCGCGATCATTTATTTTCATCTATCTATAATAGATGTTGGTGATACGAAGTTAACCGGGTCCACTATAATTAATATGGCAAAACAACGTTTGCCGGGTCAGCTAGTAATAAATAAAAATATAATAAGGTGAAGGTCTTAGCTTAGCCCACTTATACCTCACCGCTCCCACCCAACCAAAGTATAAGAAGCCAAATATAAAATAATAAATAAATAAAATGTTTGTTTATTTTCCCATCACAAATAAAGGACTTAAGTGGTAATTAAAAGCTATACCTGAAGGTTACTAAATTTGTGAGGGACTGGTGCCTGTTTCAGAAAAGAAACCTGTGACACAGGTCGCCAGGCCCACCCACAGACAATAGTTTTTTAAAATTAAAATTAAATATGGACTTAATATCGTGCACTGAAGATGCACTTTACAGTTACAATATAAAATAGCAGACAGCGCGCGGTAAGCGAGCTTGCCGCAACTTACCGCAAGCTAAAGTGCATCTACAGTGCACGAGATTAAGTCCATATTTGGCTGCTCATACTTTGGTTGAGTGGGAGCGGTGCGGTATAAGTGGGCTAAGACCTTAAGTCCTATGAAACAAAAAGGAAAAAAAAATGTTTGGGTTTTTTCTCTGTATTTATGTAATCTCAAGTTTGTCGCTGGAACTTTATGTAATACTTTCAGTATTAGTGTTGTGATCATTGAATGTTAGTGATTGAATAAACTACCTGACGCCAAGCACTTCCGGTCTCATTTAAATATCTATCAAAGGTACAGTAAAAAGAAGTATCTGTAAATTGCTCAAAAAATTTCTTTTTTTTTTCAAATAAGTAATGTTTTTAAATTATTTTAAAGTTTAGTGCAAAAAAGCTCATTAGAGATCCAGTTAAATTAGATATTTGTTGAATTGTGTGTTTTTGAGACCGATGGTGAACCTTTATGTCCAATGTCGACAATACCCACTATACCCTATCTATACTGTAGTTATGACTAGTCCTAGGTTCGTGTTCGCACGCTTGGGTTGATTTCTACACTAGTACTGTTTAAGATTTATATATTTAATAGTATTACCAGAATGCAACTGCATTAACTGACGGAGCTTTTATCGACTTCCGTCATTGAAATATGCGCAATATGTGGTGGATAGTGCGACAAGATGGCAGTGGTTAAAAGTAACTTATGACAGTTTTAGGGCCTTGTAAAAAAGCTCAATTTACAATAGGTAATTTAACAATTATAGGCCGCCATAGGTTAAAGGTGGCGATGGTGGCGCCATACTTGTCGCACTATATACAAGTATTTAGGGCTCCCACACAGAATTGCGGGTTCGCATCGCATCGCAAAAATCGGAGCTCGCAGGACGCATTGCATAAACTTCCGATTTGATTCGCATCGCGTATTCCTGCGATATTACGTCACACTTGCTAGTGCAATTTTAAGCCTGCTCTGAAACAACGTATGGGCAAGTTTAATTCGAATAAAAAAATGAATATATATTTTTTAATATAAATTTATCATCTCTGAAACCATGGCATTTCTTGCGATCCATATTACTACTTCTATAAACTAGATCAGTACGGTTGAATATCGTCGAAAGTATGGTCGCATATGAACCAACGCTTTGCTGCACGAAATCGTATCGCAGCGTAGTAATTCGCACGGTGTCGCATCGCAGTTTTGTGCGGGAGCCCATACTACATAAATATCGATTCATTCTGAACAAGACTAGATAATGCAGTTACTACGTAATTTTACGTATAGCTACGTATGCCAAATAAAATCGTTATCTGAAATGATTTCATAAAATGGAACAAATTATTTTGATACTAATATTCGATTTCATTTCCAACTCTGTGTAGGTAGAAATAACAATTTATGAAATACTTAAATATTGTTTACCATGTGGTTTGTTTTGAATAAAATATTTTATGGTTATTTTGCGTTTTCGTTGCTTCCTGTATACCTAGTTATCTAACAGTAAGAGTGTGTTATAGTATATTCCCTATTCTAGTAAGCATTTTATCTAAAAAAGAAACATTAACTGCCGCACTCAGAGACGTCAATTAAATCTATACCAGTCTCTTTTTTATGTCCAGTATTAATTGACGTCTCTTGAGTGCGGCAGTAAGACTGAGACGAATAATTAAAGAATCAAGTTTGAAAGGTTTCGTTGCAAAAAAAGTTGTTTCATTATTAATATATCCTTTATTAATTTGTACTTGTACATAATGTATAAATGTAAGATCGTCTGGAATGCGCAAGACGGAAATACTAGTTGTTATACATGTTAATGGATTACAATAAGTATATTAATGTTCTTTGACACGTAACAAACTTAAATTAACGCAGATTAGCTTATTCGCAAACTAAGTGACACCTATAATACTTGTTATTGCAACATTTTACAAACAAAATGTATCACAGATAAGGTAAAATATGAGCACAAAATACAGTGGGCAGGACATTATATAATATGTGACCTTTACCGTGTCCTTATCGAGCAGTTCATAGCAGCAGTTTTTGAAGTACAATAATTATACAGTACAACAATGTTCTACCAACTGTATCTTTAAAAACAAAATGAGATTAAAATTCGTAATTACTATCTAAAGAAAATATCTAAATAAAATACCACTTGAAAAACTATTAAGTATAAAAAAGTAAAAAAATGGCACCCTGTGTCATTAAAATAATTATCAGACTTTAAAATCAAAATTTATTAAAATATTTCAAGCTTAAAATTAAAATGTTAATAAATTAATTGAGTTAAAAATATTTCCAAAAAAACTTAAGCTAACTTACATGCGATGTTTGAGAATCGTATGAATCGTGCGAGTGCCCATTGCATGTTACTCCATAAGAGCCTATAGGACGCTTTTATTCGAGAAAAGCTTCTTCAAAATCGACAGCGTACAGCACAACGTTTTCGTTTATATGATTTCCTTTTTTCAAAGATATACATATACAGGATGTTACGGAAAGGATAAGTATATACATCCGAAAGGGGATGATAGTACCCATCAATACGAAAAACTCCATAAGAAAACAGCTCTGAAATCGTAAAAAAAATCGGCTGCTCCATACATTTGTAAGAGTAGGTATTGAACATTGTATGGAACCGCCCCGATTTGTTTTTGCTATTTCAGAGTTGGTTTCTTAGTGAAAGTTGTTCGTATTTACACGCGGAAGCTAGAAAGGCAGCAAAGGAAATGAAATACAAGTACGTGTGGGTTAAGTTTGGGCAAATTTACATGAGGAAGGACGATTCAAGTGCTGCAGTATTTATCAGAGATATGGACTCCATAAAAAAGTTACGTTAGTTGGTGATCGTTAGTAGTTATTTTTTCTTTTTCTTTAATTTTTAAAATAAGTATGGCCTATATAATTTATCATTAATAAATTCGAAATGTATAGTATATTTTATCAAAATTTGGGTAGAGCAAGAACTAAATTAAAAGATTTATATTTAAACATTTTAGTTAATAATTATGACATTATCTGTCTTACGGAGACTAATTTTGATAGCGGTGTTTTAGATTGTGAGGCTATTGATAATCGATATAGTGTTTACAGAAGAGACCGCGAATATTCCTGTTCAAAGAAAAGTAGTGGAGGAGGAATTCTTGTAGCAATTAAAAATAATATAAATACAGTTCGCCAAGCTTCTTGGGAAAGCAGGGTTGAGGATATTTGGCTTACTATTCTACCATCTAAAACCGATGAACCTTCTTTTCATATATGTTTATGTTATCTGCCACCCGATTTGCCCATTGAAGATGTAAATGCTTTTCACCATAATTGTCAAAAGGTGCTTTTGCAGTTGCCATTTGCTGATGTTTTCCTAGTTTTGGGTGATTTTAATTCTGCCAATATTACTTGGGAATTACAGGATGATTCCAAATTTACCACAACAACTAATCCAAAAGATCGCAGAGCTGTTTTGCTTTGTGAAACAATGAATGTTTGTAACCTAACTCAGTTCAACTGCATCCCCAATAAAAATAATCGTTATCTTGACCTGGTCCTTTCGAATCTCTCAGTTTCCTCCATTAATGTTGCTAATGCTACACCTTTGTGTCGCGTCGACTCCCACCATTTTGCATATTCCATAGGTATAAATAATATTTCTCCAGATAAGTCTTTGAAATCGAAGTACAATGAACGCTTTAATTTCAATAAATGCGATTATCCTGAAGTTAGATTAGCACTTTCAGGAGTTGACTGGAATAAGTTACTCAGTTCGGCTGACATTGATGACCTTGTTGATGCTTTTTATATTAAACTTAATGATATAATTTCCAGGAACACGCCACTAATTAGAAAAACCAGAGATAGATATCCTGTTTGGTACAGCAAGGCTCTTATCCGTTGTATCAAGGAGAAGAACAAGTTCCACAAACGTTATAAAAAGTTTGGTAATCCTAGAGATTACGATACTTTCTCTTTGCTTCGCTCGAGATGTAAATCTCTTATTGTTGACTGTTTCAATACTTATCTATCTGAAGTAGAAGACTCTGTTGAAAATAATGATAATAGGGTATTCTGGCGTTACGTAAATGGTAGGAAAGGCAGAGCTACTATTCCACACACTATGTCTTTTAATAATAAAACTTCCACAGATGGTCAAGGTATATGTGAACTGTTTGCTGAGTACTTTGGCTCAGTTTATGATCTGTCTTCCTTGTCCGAACCAAGTCACCTTGATATGTCAGATAGGTTTGATCTCGCCTTTAATGTTTTGGATATCAGTCCGAGAGATATATTAGTAAAAATTAAAAAACTGGATGGACGTAAGGGTGCAGGCCCCGATGGTATACCTTCTAAATTTATAAAAGAATGCGCTGAAGAACTGGCTTACCCATTAACAATAATATTTAACAAATCCATCAAGCTTGGTAAATTTCCCTCACATTGGAAGATAGCTCATATCATTCCCATATTTAAGTCGGGAGACAAAACATCTTGTGCAAACTATCGTCCGATAAGTATTCTCTCGTGTTTAGCTAAATTATTTGAGTCTTTAGTGTACGATTATCTCTATAATCACTTCAGTAATATTATTACAAGCAAGCAACATGGTTTTGTGAAGAAAAGATCAACTCTAAGTAATTTATTGGAATTTAAAAACTATCTGTGCCACGTATTTGCTTCGGTTGGTCAGGTTGACGCTATTTACTTAGATTTTAGTAAAGCTTTTGACAAGGTAGACCATTCATTATTATGTCATAAACTAGCTCGTTACGGTATTCAAGGAAACTTGCTTAGATGGATAATTTCTTATTTGCGGAATCGTAGTCAGCTTGTCACTGTACGTGGATTTTCTTCCAATTCCATTTCTGTCTCCTCGGGTGTACCACAGGGGTCGCATCTAGGACCTCTTCTATTTGTAATTTTTATTAACGATTTGATTGACCGCTTGACATGTCCCGCCCTTGCATATGCAGATGACTTAAAAATTTTCGTAGATTTGAGTGACCAACGCCTACGCGATGCTCTACAGGATGACCTTTTGTCGATTCACGAGTGGTGTTTATCTAATAATATGAGGCTTAATATCGATAAATGTTGTGTGATATCCTTTACCAATAAAAAGACCAGACTGAACAGGCCATATTACATAGATGGAAAGTTGCTTAATAGAAAACAAACAGTTAAAGACCTAGGTGTTCTATTTGATGAGCAACTGTCATTTCGACCTCACTATGATTATATCGTAAAAAGAAGTCAAAAGCTCTTGGGCTTCATAATGAGGTCAACGAAGGATTTCAAGGACCCTAAAAGCATTCGCACTTTATTCTTCAGTCTTGTTCGAAGTATCTTGGAGTACTGCTGTCCGGTCTGGTCTCCTTATTATATGGTTCACATAGATAACATCGAGAGGGTTCAGAAAAAATTCTTGCGTTTTCTTACCCGTAAATTTAATCATGGGCGATCACTTAACGATTACAAAGCAAGATTGTCTAAATTTGATGTGACTCCTTTGTATGCCCGTCGTGAAAGGTATGATTTACTGTACCTTCACAGAATAGTACATTCATCCATAGATGCACCCGAACTTCTTTCTTCACTCAATATTAACATCAGACATAGATCCCGTTTTCCTAATACGTTTAAATTACAGTCATATAGAAACAATACTTCCTATTTCAACCCAGTTGTAAGAATGTGTCGGACTTACAATGAATATACTCGCGGCAGCAAGAACACGGATATGGACATATTCAATGGAAGGTTTTCTCAATATAAAAGAATTGTGTCCAACATTATTAAAGCCAAATGGTCCTCAACACCTTGACCTTTTGACCCTGAGACAGAATTGGATTTAATTAAGTAAATAAAAAATAATGAATTTTTACTCTTATTATTACTATTGTGGTTAGTTTCTTGTAATTTTATAGTTTTTTTTTAATGATATTTGATTTCATGATTTGACTTTGATGTAAGTATTTTTCTTTATTTTATGGTAATTTAATGTAAAAAATAATAAGTAATCTTATTAGTAATATTGTAGTCAGTTTCTTGCATTTTTATAGTTATTTTATTTATTTTATGACATTTGATTTTATAATTTGACTTTTTAATTGTATTTTTTATTTTTTGGTATTTTTATAGTATAAATAATGTTTTTTTTTTATTGCACGCCACCTTTTCTTTTTAAAACATGTTGTGTACACTCTACGTGGGTTACTGTCTAGGTTAAGGTAACAATTATTAGATTTAACATGTAACGATTGTAATCTGTCTGTGTACCATAATAAATATAAATATAAATAAATAAAGTATTGATGGGTAATATTTCGGATCTTCACCCCCTTTCGGATGTATGTATATACCCGTTCCGAAACAGCCTGTATAATATAACATACATTGCGAAGTTCTGAGAAACTTAAATTTAAGTAACAAGACGAATGCTAAAATTGTTCTTAAAAATATTATTCAAACTTTCAGAGAGCTAATAACAAAAACTTGGAAGATAGGTAGTTATTTATGGAGATTACATATTATGTTCTCAATAAAATCTGTATAATAAGGTGAAGTGTTTTACACAATGTTTTACGCTACAATAAAAATACTATCTAAACAAACGTGATATTCGATTGGAACAACAATTTAAATTTTTCATATAAATACATATTTGAGATGACTCTAGGAATAAGCAGAGTACATTTGTTTGGCGGATTACAATCAGGATGATCTGAAATCAATGTTAAAATCTAATGGCAAAAATTTAATACCTATTTAATATTTTTTAAGTACAGCGCCACAAACTTTGCTGTTCCGGTGACAGCGACGCTATGTACGCTTTTCTTTTTTTTTGTTGCAATTTACCCGGCCCTGACTTCTAAGACCTTCTGCCGCCAGCAGCGTTATGGTTGGACATCAACTTGACAGCAAAATGACATTAAAAAATCACGTTAGTTTCACATTTTGGCCGCCGGAACAGAAAAGATTGTGGCACTGTAAGTAACCTCTTAGCGTTATTTTGTCTTTTTTGCATTTACAATGCAGTTTTTATTATTGAAAATAAAGTATTACCAAACCGACCCGTCTCAGAACTAGCTCCGTTGGGCCTCGAACCCGCGACTTTTCACGGTCCGGGCGAATGCTCTAACCACTAAGTGAGTGAGTGAGTTCGAGTCAAATCGGAGCTAGTTGTAAGACGGGACGTTTTTTTTCTAACGCTTCATTTTCAATAACCTCATATGATTTTCTTAATCAATTGCTTCAAGAATGATTTCAGATATACCTTGAGCATTATGGCCAGATGGCTCTAAGCAGATAATATTTATTTATAATAATATAAAAAATCTAATATCAATTCATAATCACAATGAAAAAGTTCCTTTGAACTATAGTATAGAAAATCTTTTTTATTGCGTACATATTTATATTTCTTTCTACTATCATATAAGTTTTAATATAAAACTACAAACAGTAACTATAAACATTGAAAAACGAGTGTATACTGCGTTGTACGAACATTACGTTTTATTAATATTATGATATATAAAGCAAACGCGAACTGCATTCGAGCGCGCGAAGCAAATGAGATTTTATAACTAAG
The DNA here is from genome assembly GCA_949710035.1 of Crambus lathoniellus. Lineage (NCBI taxonomy): Eukaryota > Metazoa > Arthropoda > Insecta > Lepidoptera > Crambidae > Crambus > Crambus lathoniellus. Next base: position 23,032,820 of record OX453317.1, read on the forward strand.
TTTCAAAGTTGAAATTGATATTATTGTAAAAGGACATTAAAATTTGTACTATAAGTCTTATTTAATTAATAATGTGAATGGAATGCGAAACGATGTCAATATGTATAATAGTTTTGTACTTTTTAATCGCAAAATATAAAATGTCGAAATTGGAATGTATGAACTTATGCGTAATGGAATGTTGAATGGGTTTTCGCGTACGAGTGCAGTTCGCGCGGAATTGACGTGAGCGGTATACGAAACGCAGTCTTGCACCGAAGGCGTCGGACTTACTGCTTACAGGGACTTACAGGGGGTCTTCTCCGAAACGCAGAATCCGAAACTTCATCATAACCGTCCCTCTTATTGTCCATCTGATGGCAGAACCGAGTGAAAGGGGCGGGGCTAACGTAGCTTCGGATTCTTCGAATTTTAAAACTCCCACTTTTAGGTTCCTTTTGATAAAGATCTCAAAGATCCCATAACTGACTGTATGCACCAGAAGTCAATCAATGTGACAAACTTATATTATGAACCTTCTTTATAACCGGTGACAAAATATAGGGCTGTCAAAAATATTGTTGATGCCAATACATACAAAATATTAGGGGTTAAAGTATCAAATTGCCGTTTTGTATTAAGATTTTTGTACATTTTTTTTCCCATACTAACGTTTTTGTAATTTATTAAACGACTAATATTATGTAACTTTACAAAATTTTACACACGTATTTATGGACATTTTAACTACTAAATGACACATTCGTTATGAGAAAAAAAAAGTTTACCAAGTTACAACTTATAAAGTACGAAACTCTGGAAACAAAAATAGTGGTAACTTTCGGGATAAGTTTTTCTATGTAAATAATCAAATATCGTGGTTATAAAATTATCAAAAGTTGCTCGATACGGTCTTAATGTAACGCAATCTAAAAGAAATTATATATTTCTAATATCATAAAAGTTGTTAAGTTATATGTACAAAAGAAAAAAAACGGCAATTTCATTCTTTAACCCCTATTACTTTGAAGTCGACACAACAACTCGATCTAACAGAAAAGATTTTCACGCTATAGTATATTTACTATTAACAATTATTATTGCATTACCAAATAGTATCTATTGGAATGTTATATAATTTTAGTATATCCCCTTACAAATGCCTAGATTACTACTATCCTCATAACTTAGGGCCCTTCCACACGACACGTTGCGCGCGTTTGTATCGATATGTCGCAGGGAAATGAGGAAATCAGGGATTTCGTGATATCCCTAGGGATTTCGCGAAATCCCGGAAGATGTGGAATATTCTTATTTATTACGTCTTCTTACTAAAAAAGATCAGTGATATGTCATTTCACTAAACTAAATCCAGTGAAATGTGAGAAAAGTGGATTTCGAAGCTTACTGTTATTACTTCAGTCATTCTTCATTTCACTAGATTTAGTTTAGTGAAATGACATATCACTGAACTTGTTTAGGAAGAAGACGTAATAAATAAGACTATTCGACATCTTCCGTGATTTCGTGATATCCCTAGGGATTTCGTGAAATCTCTGACTTCCTCATATCCCTGCGACATATACAAAGCAAGTCGAACGTTGGCAAGGAAGCCAGCAAGTTTTAAGCTTACACACGATCCTTGTGTTTGTATCGTTACAAACGCCACGTATTACGAACGCAAACAGGACCTTTTTACCGCCACTGTGGTCTAGTGGTTCACACCACCGATTTCAGACCAAGAGGTCCCGGGTTCGATTCCCATTGGGGGGTACATATTGTATTCGGTTTGGTTGGTGGTAGGACTTGTTCTTAGTCCGCCTGGCTAGCTACCACCATCTTATCTAAGTCTGACGCCATAACAATGATGTTTTCAGCATTATTGTGTTCCGGCAGTTAGAGATAAGATAGCCAGTTCCTCAGTGATTGAGGATTCCGGGAGTAGTGCGCTTCCATCTTCAGCCTTATCACCACTTAACATCAGGTGTGATGAAGGCTAAGTGCTACCCCGTTGTGAATAAAAAAAAAAAAGGACGCGCGTTTGTATCGCGTCTGTATCGCGTTTTTATAGCGCTATCGCGATGACATCGTTCGTGAACAAAGATTGAGGTGGTTCGATCAGCTCAGTAGCGCCACCAATAGAAATAAATCATTTACGATTTATCAAGGGTTTAGAATAAAAGTTTCGGTTATTTTGCGCAAATAGAAGAGTAAAGTGCAATTTTTAAGTATTTTTTCATGGCCTCAAATATGAGCATTAAGTTGTGGATCTCGATATTGCTAAATGTGGCCACTTTTGGCACTATTGATATTCACGACTTATTGCTTAAGTTTGAGTTCTTAAAAGTATATTTATAAAATGCGTTTTACTCTTTTATTTGCGCAAAATAACCGAAACTTTTAATCTAAGCCTTTAATAAAACGTAATTGATTAATTTCCATTGGTGGCGCTACTGAGCTGATCGAACCACCTTAAGCTCGTTTGTATCGCGTTTGTATTTTCATTTGCGACAAAAAACGTGTGTAAAATCTGCCAAAACGCGATGAAAACGCGCAGAGGACGCGCGTATCAAATACGCGCGTCGTCCGCGCGTAGAAAAAACGTCGTGTGTAAGGGCCAGTAAACCTCTGTCCAAAATCACTATGATCATGCGATTGAAATAATAACTCACACATAAAATATTGAACAAAGACCTTGTGTCACCTACGACATAAGGTCTTTTTTCAAGTTCCTAAACTATCTATCGCGCATCATACGTTGTATAAAAGCATGTAAGTATAAGTACTCAACAATTGTATATCAACTACAAAACGCAAACAGCGTTGAATCAACATGGCAAGAGTTAAATTTGTATATAAACGAGTGGTTGCGGCGGCTAAGGTCACTTAAAACATCCAAGAACGTATCCAATCAGAATTTCTCCTACTCTATCAGCCAGTAATAATATATAAGTTATCAAGTTTTCCATGATACAATTTCTTAATGAAATTAACATGGGCTTAGATAATTGGTGTGATTGTAAGAAGTTATTTATTTATTTATTTATTGAGATACTTCAATTATTGTATATACTCTGCCTACGGCACAGGATAAATAGTATTACAAGTACAGAAGCTACACTCCGCGAAAAAATTTAAACAAATAGCAACTCTAACTTCAACACGATAAAGTAAAATTCAGTTTGTCTGGCTCTAATTACGAACGGCTAGACGTTGCATCTCTTTGTATCGCATATATTCTATCGCGCTCGGGCTGGCGTACGGCGGGCGGTCCGCTGTAAATAGTATCCCGAGATATACGCGAAGCGGTATGCACTTATCTCGCGTCCTTCAGCGAGTGACGGACGCCTGGCTACGGTCACCTTGGATGCGAATACGTAAACGTACGAGCGAGGTTGTACGAATTGCCGTACGTATATGAACGTATGAATGTAAGGCCTGGATCGTTTGTTCGCATGACTGAAATTCGTACAAATACGCGTTCAAAGTGAGCGTAGCCTTAGGCGGCAGATACAGATTATTATCCCTAGAACGACGATTAAATACTGAAGCAAATTTAACCGTTTCATATTTGTGAAACTCTTGATAGGTTTAGTAGGTCATAAATTAAAACAAAATAATGTAATTAATAGTAAGTTAATTAAATTGATAGTTACTCTATTGTATTGGGTTAATCCTGTAATGATAGATGTAACTGTGGAAATTAATACAATAAAAGTATCTGTGGCGACTGACTTACTACAAAATCTTTTATGCCTCGCTCTTTTAGCAGATGTTTTAAGCGACCAACCGCGCCTAGAGAGCGCGCCACGGCTGAAGTCCGACGACAATTTGATGAAACTAAAATTACGACATGGAAATAAGGCAAATTTTTCAGGAAATTGTATGACATCAGCGCCGTCAGTATCGGACTTCAGTCGTAGCGCGCATTCTAATAGCCTGATCAGACGAGGGAATGTCCGCCGGGTACTTTTTTGTCCATCGATATAGATATCTTATAAATTGTATCGAACAACGCACACAAGGAACTAAACCGTACCGGGGACAAAAAAGTCCCCGAAAAACCGCGGACACCGAGAGACTGGACTGGACAAAAGTTCGCGGGAGTCCCCGAAAAAAATAGAACTAACGTAGTTACTAGGCGCAACAACGCACACAACGAACTTTAGTCTGCATTGAGCGCTCGATAGTGAAGAACGTTTCCGGGCAACAAATGACCGCACACCGTATGCGTTGAGTCCGCGACAAGTACCCGGAGGACATATTTCGGACGTACAGGGACTTTTTGTCCCACGGGGACAAAAGTCTTTCGTCTGATCAGGTCTTAAACAATATTCTAAATAACGCGTTCCACAGGTGGCTCGGCTTGAACCGTCTCGGGCTTCCCTCGTATCTTCAAGTTGGCTAAACTCACGTAGTTGTTGCGAGTGATGCCCTCTCTCCTTTTCTCCTTCTCCATGCCATGTACTTTTTCTCCTTTCTTCTCCAGCACGGTGGCGAGGGTGGGTAAGTCGTCGGTCGGAGAGCAGCGGATGAGCGGCGCCATTTTTGCCGACTTGTCTGTCGCGGGTGCTTTGATTCTGAAAGGAATGAGTTTAATCATTAGAAAATAGATTAAATATCTATATGTATCATGTTGCGAAATCAATTTTAATAAAACTTTACACGGATTTTTTAGTGCCCTAAAGTACGTTTATTAATTCGGTGCAAAAAAAAATAAAGTCACTTTCACATTTGACTTTGGCAACAGGGTGTCGTAAACCTTTTTCTTCATGTCTCTTTATTGTGAGGTTTTGGTTTTACAGATTTTGTTAAAATCTTCTTATTAAAACTATATCCTGGGGTAAAGCGCATAAAATAATGCAAAATGGGTTAGATAGTAATAGTACAGACACAATAGTAACAAGTAACAACGGTTCAAACTTAACAATAAACAAAAACAATAACAGAAACAAGAAGAAATATACAAACTAATGTAAAAGAAGCACTGTACGCGAAGCAGATAGGAGCCCACGTAAAGTAAACAAAATACAAATCAAAATCAATCAAATAATCACACACATGTTAAAGTAGGTTTGTCACCCCTGCGTCACAAATATTTTGTGCCTGCGTGTTGCCAGTACGTGAAAAAAATATCCATCTAACATCCCTTCGAAAAATTATTTTGTTGTTTACGTAAGAGTAATTTCCATTTTTTTACTTTTATTAATAATGTTAAACAAATATCTATCCAGTCAAAGCATGTTTTGAATTAACGGCAATGTCGTTCACAAATAAAGAATTGTACAGAATGTGAATATAGAGTTTTAATATGGTAATACTGTTTTCTTTTTTTTTGCACCGAATTAAAAAACATACTTTATTCTAGTATAATTACTCACCAAATAAATAACGTAAGTACTTTGAAGTCGGGCGTGAAACATGTACAATTTCTTGTTTTTTTTTTGTTATAAAACCCACCCGACTTCAAAGTACTTACTTAGTTATTTATTTGGTCGGGGATTATTTCTTACTTTTTTGATGTGATTTTTTTAAGGCGGTTTTGTTTTTTTATAAAAATAATTTTTATTTTACTCTTTTTAGTGCATCGTGCTGGCAATTTACGTGTATTCTGGTAAATAGGTATGTGATCAAACTGAAAACCTCCTTTTTTGAAGTCGGTTAAAATACCTTGAGGTATCCCCTTTTTAACAAAATAAGAATCATCTAAATCGGTTAATAAACAAAGAAGTTATGCCTAAAGATACGTATAACCACAGCCATCTCTATCGTCTTCTACAAGCCATGCGCATAAAGTTGGCAACGTAGTTTTAAGTGAACCGATTTGACACCGTTTGCACCGTTTGACAGGTAAACAGCGAGTAAACCTCGAGTACTGAATCCTATGGAGATGGCATATCTTCTATACATCTATACAAATAAATAAAATTGGAGTGTCTGTTGTAACCGCTTTTTACTACGTGCATATGATTAAATATACCGTGCAATTTTTTTTACAATCCAAACTTCAGGGGTAGGTCAAGTTACGTATTTAGAATAAATTTCCAAAAAAAAAAATATTTTTTTTTACTTTTAGTAAGTATGACATTATGTATGAGTACAACGTGTTATCGAAAGGGGGTATACATACAAAAGGAGCGTGAAGTGTAGGTAGGGAACATCTATGTTGGGCAAAATTTTGAGACATTGAAATTTGTAAGTAGGTACTCTTATTTCCAAGTATTATTTCTTTATCGACATTTGTTGTTGGTCCACACTATTGAGGTAAATGCCCTATTCAGCTGATAGCATATCATCTCTACCGGCCTTCTGTTAGCCTGGTACTCGGCAGACTGCCGACGAGCGATGGCCGGGTGGCAGTGGCGGCGCGCGACGCCGCGCCGCGCCGACTATATCACAAGTTTCACGACAGCAAGTTGAACTAAATAAATGGCCGGCTGAGCAGCTAACGAATCCGTAGCTCAGCGATCAGAGCATTCGGCCGGAAAGTAAAAGGTCCCGGGTTAGATTCCCGGCGGAGGATGGTTCGTTTTTTTCTGATAAATCCAATGGATAAATCCTAATCATAGAAGTCATTCTGCTCACATCACTAATGATCGATCACAAATCGGATTTCACTTAGTTATTTCCTTGAAAGATGAATAAAATTGCAAATAGCAAAAGGTTTTTTATTGTCTAACCCTAATTCAATTTTGACTATGAGCTAAGTACCTACCTACCTAGCAAAATTTCGGTCGGAGTGTCGTTTCTTTTTCTTTTTTTTTTACGTAAAAACACAATTTCAAGACTAGAGCTAGCGCATACATACAACTTTTAGTTGAACAACTATTTTGTTGTGTATCATTATTATGTGTTTTTATTTATAGGAATAGGTAGGTACATTGAAGCCTTAGATTGAAGCGCGCATATCGCACAACTCGATAGTTGCTCGACAAAAAAGTAAAAAAGCTTAATTAAACGGTTTAGTTGTGTAGAAATCACGAGAACCACACACACAACTCGACAAAACAGTTTAGTCGATGCAAAAATTGTATGTAGGTCAAATGTAGGTACTTACTAGGTAGGTACTCACTCACATTCTCAATATGACCACATATGACTACGCAAACTTTCATGTCGTTTAGTTGTTCTGTTGCACACTTGCACACACACTATTTTGAATACACAACACAATGTTTTTTTTATTTCCACAATAAGAATCCACTGAGAGAAGTTGTCGTTTAACTACTAACGTAAGTAAGTAGGTACAACATCACATTCCAAATGGGCCGGTGCTGCCGCTGCACTGCACCATCATCGTGCTGGAATATCAGTTGGTTTTTCATCACAAACGTAACTCAACACGGGCAGGCACTACACTGAGAATATCATTCATAGTAACTTGCTTCTAATCGTAAATAATTTTCACCGTTTAAGCTAAACAAGTAGGTACCGAAAGTGCGACCTTTTTCGGTGCTTCCCGTGAACGACTGACGGTGATGGACGTGTGAGTGACTTCCTTGTGTGCGTGTGAATGTGTGAATGCGCATCATGCACATTTTTTTCCAGTCACATTCGCTCCTGGTACTAGGGTGATAGATCCAACTACCGGCCCACGGCCTCTCAACGACCCGGAGTTTCGTATCTAATTCTGTGGTTTCTTATCATCGTATACAAGAGTTAAGGAGGCCACAGATGATCAGTCGGCCTGTCGGCAACAGCCTGTCAGTACCCCTAGTATGAGTTTGGCAAACTGTATTCGTAAACGAAAACTATCGCTCTATCTCTTTCATGTCCTTTCACTGCTTTACCGACATGCGCAGTTCATCCGAGTTTTCGTAAACGTTGACGGTATAAATCAACTGATATTAGGGGTAGGTACTGACAGGCCGCTGCCGACAGGCGAACTGATCCATCTGTGGGGCGCTTTAGTAAACGTTCGGGGCTGAGTATAAAAATGATGTTAATAATAACGTCTGTGCGAAAATAAAAATAGAATTCAATTGTTTGATTTTAAGATGCGAGCATAAGGTTATTAACTGTACCTATGTGTAAATGAAACAGAGTAAAAACTGTAAATTATGATAAGATAATTATGTAAGTTTTCGAGACTAAACATGGTTTTGTTTCTGTTCCTCGAATAATTGAAGTTTTTAAACACACAACCAAATTTTTACTTTCCATTCGGTAAGTACATAAAAAATAAATACTATGATAACGGAACTTATACTACGATTACCCTAATAGGGCGGACCGTCTAATGACAGTTAGCGAAATGCTTGCGCCAATGGCCCAGTGCCGGCCGGGCGGCCAACACCCATTTATACCCACACTAGGCTCGTCGTGTTCCCGTTGGCGCAAGGATTTTGTTAAATTGTTATTAAATATTTGCCCTCTCTCTCACTCGCGTTAAAATCGCGGCGACGACGCCGCAAGTAGGAATTAGATATTGTTATTATTTATTTGCCGTTTCTTTCACTCGCGGTAGCGTCGCGCTGAGACTGTGCTGAGATGGATGACGCCGATATTGTAGTAGACAGCAGGTCTATTGGTTAGAGAAAATTAGGGTTCCGTTTTATTACGCACAAGCCACAACCACTTATGAGCTCCTGGTAATCATGAACTTTGTTACGTTAAGGTCAAAAGTTATTTCTGGTAGACATGTAAAATGTTTACGATTTGATGTCGATTGATTATATTTTTGAAGAGCTGTCCAATTTTGTTCTGTCATCAAAATAATATGTTTTTGACGTGATAACGTCTTATAAATTGACTAGCTTTCCGCCCGCGGCTTCGCCCGCGCGGACTTCACGACGTTATCCCGCAGGAATGTGATATTTTTCCGGAATAAAAAGTAGCCTATGTTCCTCTCCAAAAGGCTACAAAGTATTGCAATTTGTCCCAAAATGTGTGTGTCCAACTGATTTCAGCCAAATTCGTTCAGCCATTTTGACGGGACGGGATTGAGTAACAAAAATACAAACATCCAAACATCTAAACTTTCACATTTATAATATTAAAAGTAGGAAGTAGGATGAACGTTGGCTGCACTCCCGAAAAAGTATCATCACGTTCCGTTTACGAAAGCCTAAGCGTTCGAGTAGAAGAGAAACAGCGGCATATTGTTATCACGTAAAATTCTCGTCCGTAAACTGACTTTACAGACAAGCTCTCGTCAGAGCAGTCGCCCGGATAGCGAAAGGTCGTTGGTTCGAGTCCCATCGGAGCTGGTTGTGAGACGGGTCGATTTTTTCAAAATACTTCATTTTCCATTTTTCAACAATAATAAATTGCATTGTGAATGTAAAAAAGTAAAAATTTAAATAACCAATTTATTAACCAAAAACGGTGGAGTTTATAAGTTTGACCTGTATGTAGGTATGTATGTAATTTCGTGTGTGTATGTTTGTCCACAAATTTCTCAAAAACTTAGTCATATCGAGTTGTTTTTTTTTAATCAGGGGTATTCCCCCTTCCAATTCCAACTTAGGCAACAGTTTTAAGTTTTATTGAAATCGGTTGAGTAAGTAGTTTTTGAGATATGGGCTATTATTATGGTACATCTACACTAAAAATTAAGAAGTAATGTAGGTAGTTTAAAAAAATTAAACCGACTTTCGTGCATGGTTGATTAAAAACTAATGTCCTGCTTTTTTATTATTATTGTTTTGAATAATAAGTAAAAACGAGATTTCACTCTTAACATTTTAAAATAAAATTTCGAAAAATGTCCGGAACCCATTTCAATAATGTGTTCAATAACCAGGAGCACAGTTAGAAGAGAAAGGGGTGGTAACTATTCCGAAAGGAGCGGTCAAAGGTCAATAACCCTTAACAGCTGATTGCTCGCTAGTGTTGTGCGAATTTTAATTCAACCCATGAAGAATTGGAATTTAATAATAAATTATTATCTTTGTTTTTATTGTTTTAATTTTCTAAATTGTTAGAAAAGTTTTATTTTAATATTCAAAACATCGACAGTAAGATAAAAATACAGTAGGTAAACATAAAAAAAATAAAAAATAAAATTATGATTTTTTTTTAGAAATTTATTCTAAATACGTAACATGACCTACCCCTGAAGTTTGGATTGTTAAAAAAATTGCACGGTATATACGGTACATATACCAAAATGACATGTTTTTCAATTCTTGTCTGTCTGTCTGTTTGTTCCGGCTAATCTCTGAAACGGCTGGACCGATTAATAGGACAATTAGAAGAAGTTTAAAATACGGTATTTTACTGATTTTTTTTTATTTCTTTAAAATGTTTTTCGAAATATTAGCTACACAAAACAAGTTTTCATTTTGAATTATCTTGAATATTTTCAAAGATATAGGACTTCAAACTTTATAATTAGACAAGGACAGGACGCTATCTTAGTGACGTCATTGGGTTAGTAGCGTCATAGTCACGCCATAGAAGATTTCGTTTTAGAAAGAGACAGCTTTAGTCAAAATCAAACAGACTATAATTCTTTTATTATATAACAGATTCAAATTATTTTTTCACATTTGGTATTCTTAATTGCAATATTTTTTAACGTCATCATTAAATATCTACATTTCAACAACAGTAAAATACCCTATTGAATTCCAAGATTTTCTTACATTGTGACTTAGTTACACCTCACTTTTTCGTAGGTATGCCACCTCCATAGGATTTAGTACTCAGAGGAGTAAACCGGTTCACAGCTATGTTGCCGTTCCGTATCATAGCATGGCTTGTAGAAGACGATAGAGACGGCTGTGGTATAACGAAAACGACAGTATTTTCAAGATTTCCTGAAAACAACTGAACCGATTTCAAAATTTCAAAAATGGGACCAACTTGGAAACCAACCTGATGTAATAGGGTAAGGCCAAAATAATATGTACCGTAACATTCGTGAAACAGTAACATACTTTTGTGATTGGTAACATTCAAGACTAAATGTAACATTCGTGAATTTTGTAAAGGCACGCACATACAATACATTGTTGATCGAATAACTTCACAAAAATGTCTTTTCGAGAATCTGTTTTTTTTGAGAATCTGTCCTTATGCACAAAGGAAATTATTAAATTTATATAGGTATCCGTAAATATAATATAAAAAAATAACAAATAAAATTTATTATATTTATTTTTATTAATAAAAGAAATTAAGTATAAAAGACACAATGAATATAAAACAAAATCAATTAAGTACTTAGTTAATTATATAACTACTTAAATTGTCTCCGAATTCTAGGATGCCACGATGACACTTAATGGGAGGACGCAACACTTTGATTACGTCGTAGGAAAACATGTCCGATACATCTTGTATTTGAGGCCAGTAAAATGTCCCGTTATATTTTTTGCGCATAAAATTAATCTTAACATTAATTCCGTTCAGTTCAAGAACTTTCCCTACGTAATATTTGCTAGTTTTACTTGTTTTGAACTCAACCAATACATAATTATCTACTGCAATAGTCAAGTCATCTAAAATGTCCACTCTGGACTGGGTCGAATTGTTTGAAATAAAGTTTTCTTTCGTCTCATTTTTAGATTCTACAATTAGCTGCACATTATTATTATCCATTTTATCAAGTAATAAACCTGTGTTTTCATCTAAAATTAATTGTGGTTCATCTTCAGATTTCAGAGACTCGAGACTAGAGTTTTCCGAATAAAAACATACATCATTGTCGTCATCGGTTTCTATATACTCAATTAAAGGTTCTTCTTCGTCTCCTGAACTATCAGATGATGTACCCTTTGTCTTAAATTTTTTTAAAAATTTTATTCTTGGTTTCTGTTGTGTTTTTCTTTTACGGTCCCTCTTTGTTGATTTTTCCTCATCATTAATTTTAGTTTCTTCCGTCTTTCCATGTATTGCTTTTGTCTGTTGTTTTTTAATTTTCAGGACCCTGTTAGCTGATTTGTTGTCATCATTTAATTTAGATTCTTTTTCAGAATCGTTTTCACAGGTTGACGCAAGCAAATGACATTTTATGTCTAGGCATTTACAGTAGCCAGAATGAATAGACATACTGCAGAAACAACTCAAGCTCCGGTATTGAATTACATTTTCCATCTCTGTGTTAGTGATTTGATGCAACTGCATCGTCCCTGGTACAGGTTTAAGATTAGCTGGTGTTTTATATTTCTCAATATCTTCTTGCGAAATGTAATATAACATAACTGCCATATCCGCTTCATGGAGTACATTAAAAGCAGTCAAGGCATCTGGTATGTCAACACCGTGAGCAACACAGCTGTCAAGCTTTCGTTTAACAGCAGCGCCCACTCCATCTGCTGCGCCCTTCCCATGAGATGATTCAGAAAAATTCCATGTAGAAGAAATGAAACCCGATTCTTTTGTTATTTTAGAAAACAAAAAGAAATTCTTTTTCTGCCTATATTGGCTAGTGGGCCCATCGGAAAAAAAGTGAATTGAGCTGACTTTAGGCTGTTGAGTCTTAACAAAATCTAATATTGGTGCCAGATGGGCCCATATAGCTTCAGGGCCATGTTCGTTGCTGGGTGAAATCGTGGAAAGTGTTTTTGGGTTATTGTCTTTGCTATATAAAACTCCTGTGTGAATAGTTGTTTGGATTTGAGAGGCACCGAAGTGCATAGCTTGAACTTCGGTAGCTAACTTATTAATCCAATTCTCGGAGAAATCTATATGTATAGCGACTTCCTGATTTGTTAAATTTTTCAATAATGTCGAGTACTGCTTATATTGGTGTTTTATGTTATATAAATGCTTCTTGAATTCTTGTAATTCTATATTGAACAAGTCTATTAATTCCGTCAATGTGCCACTCTTTCTATTTTTTACCATTCTCTTTGTTACTTTTAGTTTCTCGCTATCTATTTTGTCTTTATACTCATGCTTTACTAAGTTCCATTCTTGCCAAGATACAATTTCCGTGCTGTCTTTTCCTTCCCAACTTAATTTCACACGTTTAGTTTTGCATCTGACGCAAACTCCATATGCACAATCTTTTGCATTCGGATCACAAACAATTTCTGAGGCAATGTCTTCAATATTATTTGTTTGAATCATTCCCAAAACTTTTATTACATTGCATTTCATCATAACATTTTCATGTTTGACACACCCACAAGTTTCTCGATTACTAATTTTTGGCGGTAAAACATAAAACGGTCGACATTTCTTGAACATTGAATATTTTAGTTTGCCTCCTTCAGATTTATATTTTTTGTAGAGATCTCTCAGAGTCCCTAGTAAGTATCGTATCTGTTGTTTATTTTTTTTAAAGGTCCTATATTCTTTTTTGCCAGCAGTGGCCCTGCTGACGTCATCTCTTTCATAAAAATGTCTTACATCATTTAAAGTCTTGTTATTTTTAGCTTTCATGTCTCGATTTCTACGAACTTTGCCTTTTAGACCTAAATAACGAGCCATAATCGACACTGATTTATATTTGCGGACAATATCGTTATCTACAACGTTTTTAAGGATATTTCTTTCTGTGTTAGTTTTTGCTTTTTCGTATGTGTTTTGTAAGGAGTTTAATAAAATATTGTGATTGAGTAGTTGCTTCTTAACAGTTTCTTTATGTTCTGGAGGAATATTGGGCAAGTTTTTCGCAATAAAACTTTCGGATTTTGTTACAGGTGTCATGTACTTGGGTGTTGTTTCATTTTCGATCACGTAAGAAGGCTCATGAAGTATTTCTATAGACTGGTCTTGTATCTCTGCGTTATGTCTTTTCATCTCTTCTATGGTTTGTGTCAATTTTTCACATTTTTTTTGCCATCTGTTTGCTTTTTTTCGTAATGTCTTAATTGTCTTCTCCAAGTGTTTAATTTTATCTTGAAACTTGTTACGCTCGACAGCCCAATGACGTTGATTTTTACGCCTCTCTGCTAGTCTAGCTTTTTTCAAAACGATCATATTATTATCAATTTCATTAGGTATTTCATTTATTTCATCCTTAGAGGTCTTCGCTTCATTTTCATTACCTTTTCCACCCTTTTGTTTCTTCTTCCTATCTCTCCATTTTTTTCTTTCCTTTTCTTTTTCATCACAGTCAGCTATTTTTTTTCTCTTTTTATTGCGTTCTGCGGTTTTCTTTCTAGCAATTTCATACTTCTCTGGGTTCGTAGCCCGCATTCTTTCTCTGTATTGCTTTTGTTTTTGAGCAGCTGTTAGAGCCATCTGAATAAATAATAATACACCTTTTATTTACTTTGCACAAAAAAGTGCAGGATTTCTTTTATACTGGTTGGTAAACAAACTCTTTGCAAACGTTAACGGCGTACGCTGCGTCAGGCAAGATCATGACGCGTAGTCGCGCGCGCGTATTAAATACACCAAAATATAAGAGCACCGCATGGTCATATCATACGCCGCGCGTTAGCTAGCGGTACTATTTTATTTACTACGCGCGCGTGACTACGGGTCGTGATCACGATAGGGCGTAGGTGTTATCGTAACAATAACTGAATCCATGAATATCCAGGGTACTTGACTGAGTTTTTTTATTGACTAAAATTTTTATTGAATTAGTAGCAACACAACTTATAATTTTCAAATATCTTGCATGTTTTCAGCGATATAGAGCATCAAACTTTCAAATTAGACAAAGAGACCGCTGTAGAAATGTGACGTCACATTTTATATATATAGCACAAATGTCACAATCAAGTAGCTCATAATTCGCTTGTTATAATACAGATTGAATTTCTTTTTTCACATTTTTTATTCATTAATGTTAAATTTCCGAATGTCATAATTAAACATGTACGTTTATACAACAGTCAAATACCCAATTCAGACAATAGGTCAGTACAAACAACTTCAACATTCAGACAAATCTGTTAAAGGTTTTAAAAATATCAACTCTTACTTAGTACCTACATAATAAAAAAAACCTAAGTAGGTACAAATATTATTTTGCACGTGCACATGCATATAATTTTTTAAATTTCTGACAAGTTTGTCTTAAAAGTTAGTTTGTAACATGCTCTGAATTTACGGCTTCAGTTTCAGTTACGACCGTCCAGCTGAAAAGTTGGTGGAAAGCATGAATGAAATTAGATTAATAATTTTAAACTGTAAAGTAGGTAGGTAGGTACAGATCGTTACATAATATACAGTGTGAACTCGTCCTAATCTATAAGGTAACATTCGTGAATGACTATTCACGAATGTTACGGTAACTTTCTGTAATAAATGGTAACATTCGTGACTTTAAAACTCGATGGACATAACCTCAAATTGTATTTAAGAGAAAATACGAATGATTTTAGACAATAGCAATAGACCCTGTGACATTCAATTAGTGAATCTATTAGAAAAATATTTAATTACTTTGAAACAAACATAAATACCTTTATAATTTCACTCAGAAACACAACACAAATTCGAACGACAATTTTATATCAGCACTTCTAAATCACACAACTGTCAAAAGTGACTCAGCAGTATAATGTTTTGTGATGTTGTCTAGCCTGTGCGAGTGTTGCTATACTAAAAAATGTTTAAAATGAATGTTCTCTATGCCTATAATTAAATAAAGTGGTAACAAACGTGAAATAACATTCGTGAATGTAAATGGGGACATTTGCAATAAATTAAAATAAAACTATTATACTTCGTTCCTAAAGCCATTCAAATGATATAAACGCCGTACGTATATCTAAAATGTAAGTTAGAAAAGAAAATTGAAGGTATGTCAAACTATGTCATTATTATTCCGAAAAAATGTAAGTCGAAGTGTAAGACGACATAACAACTTTCTTCAGCGATCTTAAAACCTTTTATGAAAAATATTTATTTTAACCATAAAACTAGCTTTATTTTAGCGTATGGGATATGAAATAATAACTTAATAGTCTTAAAATACAATAATGTGATAATTTGAGATGCATAAACTCAGAAATATTTATGTTATTCGAATAAACTCGAAGGAGACACAACCAAAAAGTGTTATGTACAATTTTTTTTGGCCTTACCCAATAACGTTTTAATCATTTCAATCGGTCCATCCGTCTTCGACTAATCGGCGGACATATACAAAAAATAACATACATACAGACGAATAGAGAACCTCCTCCTTTTTGATTTAGAAGTCGGTTAAAAAATAAAATTAAAGAATGTCTTTCAATGCAAAAAATAAATTGCATATTTATTATTTACCTCTAAGCTATCATACCTAATACTTTTCAAATTTCATTTTTATAAAGGTCAAGTAGCCAATTCTGTTCTCCACAAACTTGTGTTCGCTCCCGGCAGCTGGGACCGTACTCTGAAACGCTAATCCGAAACTTCGGTTAGCCCCGCCCCTATCACTCGATTCCGTCATGACTCGAGAGTGAGCGGGACGGGGCTAACCGAAGTTTCGGATTTGCGTTGCGCGACTCTTTGTCGAGCTCCTTTCAACCAATCAGCACGTCGCCGTAAGTCACGCCCGCTATCTACGAGCGATCTGATTGGTTGAAAGTGCCCGCGACTCTTTCTCACTCGAGTCGCGCTCAAGTTGTGCTAGCCCTACTGGTCGCTTTTGAGCACGTGGCTGGCGTTCTTTGGGAAAGTGTCGGGTTGACACGGACCTTCCGACCTAATAATAATAATAAATAAGGCCCTCACCTGTTCCTCCCTATCTCCACAAACTTGTGTTCGGGCGGCTTGGTCCGCCGCTCCCGGCAGCTGTACCGGACGGCGGCGTCGGCGAAAGATCGGCGTCATGGCACAGATTACTAAATAGTTACTACGTAACAGATACTGCACTCCGCTAAGCCATTTAAATAAATAGCAACTAATCTAATCTAACTATAACGCAATAAAGTGGAATTCAGCTTGTACGGCGCAAATTACGAACGGCCTCTCGTTGCATGTCTTTCTATCGCATATATTCTATCGCGCTCGGGCGGGCGGCCACGGTTATTGTTTAAATGGTCTCGCAGAGTGCAGGTTCTGAAACTAGTAATTATTATTTATTCTGTGGTGTCGGGCTGAGGGCGGACTCTACGACCTAATCTATATATATAAAAATTAATCCCTATTTCACTTGGTCACGACATCACGCGTGAACGGTTGGACCGATTTGGCTAATTTTGGTCTTGAAATGTTCGTGGAAGTCCAAGGAAGGATATAGGGTAGGGGTAGGGTAGGGTAGGGGTAGGGCTAGGGTAGGGGTAGGGTAGGGGTAGGACAGGGTAGGGGTAGGGTAGGGTAGGGGGGTAGGGGTAAGGTAGGGTAGGGTAGGGGTAGGGTAGGGGCAGCGTAGGGGTAGGGTAGGGGTAGGGAAGGGGTAGGGAAGGGGTAGGGTAGGGGTAGGGTAGGGTAGGGGTAGGGTAGGGGATGGGTAGGGTAGGGGTAGGGTAGGGGTAGGGAAGGGGTAGGGTAGGGTAGGGGTAGGGTAGGGGATGGGTAGGGTAGGGGTAGGGTAGGGGTAGGGTAGGGGTAGGGAAGGGGTAGGGTAGGGGTAGGGGTAGGGGTAGGGGTAGGGGTAGGGGTAGGGTAGGGGTAGGGTAGGGGTAGGGTAGGGGTAGGGTAGTGGTAGGGTAGGGGTAGGGTAGGGTAGGGTAGGGTGGAGTAGGGGGTAGGGTAGGGGTAGGGGTAGAGTAGGGGTAGGGGTAGAATACGGGTAGGGTAGGGTGGGTGGAGTAGGGGGTAGTAGGGCCACGGGAACGAAGTCGCGCTGGGTCAGCTAGTAATAATAATAAATAAGGCCTTCACCTGTTCCTCCCTATCTCCACAAACTTGTGTTCGGGCGGCTTGGTCCGCCGCTCCCGGCAGCTGTACCGGACGGCGGCGTCGGCGGCGGCGGCGCGCCGGAATATCGGCGTCATCGGCTTGCCGAGACTGGCCAACTTCAGGTCGCTCTTGAGCACGTTACTCGTACTCTTGGGAGGAGTGTCGGGCTGAGGACGGACCCTCCGACCTAATAAAAATCCTACTAATATTATAAATGTGAAAGTTTAGATGTTTGGATGTTTGTTGCTCAATCACGACAAAACGGCCGAACGGATTTGGCTGAAATTTGGGAGACAGATATTTTGTAGCCTGGAAAGGACACAGAGCCACATAGGCTACTTTTTATCGCGGAAAAATTTTCATGCCTGCGGGATAGCGTCGTGTAGTCCACGCGGGCGAAGCCGCAAGCGGAAAAGAAATATAACATTATTGAATAGCAAATGTGAAAAAAGAAATTCAATCTGTATTATAACATAACAAACGAATTATAAGCTACTTAATGTGACTCTAGCTATCTCTTTCTAAAACAAAATTTTCTATGGCGAGAGTATGGCGTTCCTAGCATGTGACGTCACTGGCTTGTAGCGCTCTCCTTGTCTAATTAGAAAGTTTTATGCTCTATATCGCTGAAAATATGCAAAATATTTGAAAATAAATAACCTATGTTGTGTTGCTACTAATGCAAAAACATCTACCCCCTTATTCTAAATAGTGGTCTAAAGTTAGACCTGGTTTAAAACTGATGCTAATTCTGTCTTTCATTTGGAAAATGAAAGTGACAGCACCAGTTTAAAACCAGTTTTAAACCAGAACTATTTTAGTCCACGTTTTGGAATAAGGGGGGTTTAAGTAAATAAAAAAAATTCAGTCAAATACCCTATTATCTAAGCCCATGTAAACATTAAGAAACTGTGTAATCGAAAACTTGATAACGGATAAATATAAACTTAAATACTTTTTTTTTGTAAATAGATATTTGATATACATAGAAAACACCCAGACCGAGACAAGTAGACATGTTCATGCACACAAATATTTGTCTTGTTCGGTTATCGAACCCGAGACCTCTGGCGTAGAAGGCAAGTAAACGTCACTCTGTGCCAAATCGGTTGTCATAAAAGGTAAATAGGTAAAGTTCGATCAACAATAATACTAGATGAGGGCTAACGAACTAAATCAAAACTTGATGGCTGAGAAATAAGTTGTTAGTAAAAATGACATTTTTATGACAAGCATTGTTGCTGACTGTACTTTAATATTGTATTGTCATTTCAACCAAACCTGTATACAAAATTTCAGCTTCATCGGACACTGGGAAGTGGGTCAAATTAAGCTTGCAAGATTTGTCCCCCACTAACTAACTAACTAACTAACATGGCAAGTTAATAAAAAAGCTTGTAAAAGGGTAAATTGGCCTTTACCTAAGGGAGAGGCTGGCCTTTGAACGAAGAATTTGCTCCGAGATTTCTCCTCTTTATCGTCGCTATCCTTTTCTCTCGGATCGTTAGGTTTGAACAGTCTGCTGAATTTGGGTGAGAGCAGCTTTTTGGCGAAGAAGTTGGTTTTTTCTTGTGGTTTCTGCGCTTCAATGACTTTGGGTATGTTTTTGACGCCTTCGGCCATGATCGGGTTTTTGGTTAAGTGGTCGATGTTGAAGCGTCTGCAGTCTTCTTCGGGGAGGCGGCGCTCGTCGGGGTTCCGTAGAGTGACGTCATAGTTTGTCCCGTTGCTTGTGACGTCACAATTGGGTCTGCTACTTCTACCCTTGTTTCCTGTGACATCATGTTTCGTCTTGTTATTGGTGACGTCATAGCTAGCCTTGTTGCCGAGTTTCTCCCCTCTCTTACTGACACCTTCGGAGTCGCAGACCTTGGGTCGGTCTACATCCATGTTCATGTGAAGGCTGGACGCGGTCCAAGCTCTAACTTCGTCGTCGTCGTCCGAAGATGAATCGGATATCTAGAAATAAGTATGCGAAGTTGAAATTTTTTGTAATTTTTTTTTTTTTTTTGGTATTATTTGGTAACGCTCTCTGGTATGTGGTGGTACAGTCAGCGTCAAAATGATATAAGCTTTCAAACCTACCAAAAGTATCTGAAGATTTGAGAAAAATCACTCTTAGCACAAATACTTTACGGTGTACTGTCATTTGATCTCAAACAAAAAATGAAAATGCATCTTTACGTCTTGAGATAAGGTTGATTTTTTTGTCAAATCTTTAGGTTTGAACGATCATTTTGACGCTGACTGTACAGTTCTACTCCCCAACTCCCCAATTATTAGAACTGTACTACCCCATGGTATAGTTCTAATAATTGAGAAGTTGGGAAGGTGGTAAAATTAACAATATTTTTTTTACTAGTAATCAATGACGATCGCCATCATATACATATAAGTACAGAACACATATATAACTAATTATATACCCGGGACGTAACAACTCCATAGCTCAGCCGTTATCAAGAAACATTTATTGGCTGAATTATTTTTGTGTAAAAGAAAATAAGTTTAAGCTGCCTTGGTTGAGGAAATAACGCGGAATACGAGCCTGTGAAGTTCGTCAAGGTATAGCTTGCAGGCTATCTGCGGACTGGTTCCTCAACAAGGCCGGGATAAGTGTCCCCGACACTTCGCGCGTCTCGCCTTGCCGCTATCAGCTCATGATAAATGCTGCGGAATGAGGGACCAAACACACAGTTAGCTGACAGGGTCCCTGGTTTCTGTGATGTTTGCAGAGCACGGGCGTGTCCAGTTCATCCTAGGGATCCACGGACTGGTCTCTCAAGGAAGCTGGGGTGTGAGGTCCCGACATTTCGCGTGTCTCGCCTTGCCGCTATCAGCTTCCACACACATTCATAATAAATGCTGCGGAATGAGGGACCAAATACGCAGATACCTGACAAGGTCCAGGGTTGCTATGATGCCTGTAAAGCACGAGCGTATCCAGCTCATCCCACGGCATTGGCTGCAGGCCGTCCATGGACTGGTTCCACAGGAAGGCTGTGGAATGTGATACTAAATGCTGCGGAATGAAGGACGAAACACATAGTTACCTGACAAGATCCAGGGTTGCTGTGAAGTCTTGCAGAATACGGGCGTATCCAGCTTGTCAAGGCATCGGACTGGTTCTTCCAGAAAGTCGGTGTGAGGCGTCTCGCATTGCCGCTATCAGCTTCCACACACTTCATAATAAAAGCTGCGGAATGAAGGACCAAACACATAGTTACCTGACAAGGTCCAGGGTTGCTGTGACGTCTTGCAGAATACGGGCATGTCCAGCTCGTCAAGGCATCGGACTGGTTCTTACAGAAAGCCGGTGTGAGGCGTGTTGCTCTGCCGCTATCAACTTCCACACACACATTCATAATAGATGATACCTGACAGGGTCCAGGGTTGCTATGGTGCCATTAGAGCAAGGGCGTGTCCAGCTCGTCAAGAAACTAGACTGGTTCTTTAAGAAAGCCGATGTGAGATGTCTCGCTTTGCAGCTATCAGCTTCCACACATTTCATAATAAACGATACCTGACAGGGTCCAGGGTTGCTATGATGCCTACAGAGCACGGGCGTGTCCTGTTCATCCCACGACATTGGTTGCAAGCCGTCCGCAGACTGGTTCCGCAGGAAGGCCTGGGTATGAGGCGTGTTACCTTACCGCAATCAGCTTCCACACACATCTAAGCCATCACATCACATAATAAACGATACTTGACAAGGTCCTGGGTTGCTACGATGCCTACAGAGTACGGGAGTATCCAATTCATCCCACGGCATTGGCTGCAGGCCGTCTGCAGACTGGTTTCTCAACAAAGCCCCGATACTTCGCGTGTAGTCTTGCCGCTATCAGCTTTCTTACACACTTCATAATAAACTATACCTGACAAGGTCCAGGGTTACTATGATGCCTGCAAAGCACAGGCGTGTCTATCTCGTCCCAGTCCGTAGGCTGTAGGCCATCCGCGGACTGGTTCCTCAAGAAGGCGGGGGCATAAGGGCCCGACACACAGCGGGCCTTCCCGTCAGCGCCCGCGCCCGCGTCAGCTTCGCGTGTCTTTCTACACACTTCATAATAAACGCTGCGGAATGAAGTACCAAACACACAGTTACCTGACAAGGTCCAGGGTTGCTGTGATGCCTACAGAGCACAGGCGTGTCTATTTCGTCCCAGTCCGTAGGTTGTAGGCCATCCGCGGACTGATTCCTCAAGAAGGCCGGAGCATAGGGCCCCGACACGCGGCGGGCCTTCCCGTCGGCGGCCGCGCCCGCGTCAGCTTGTGCCGTAACCGCTTCGGCGCGACAACGCTTCGTGCCCAGAGGACTGTCGAGCCACTCGCCGATATCGTCCACCTGGCAATGGGACATACATACAATATATTATATTACATTATTTGAATTTATAGGAAAAATGTGATAGTAAAAAACCACGAGCCCTATAAGTAGCCGCCTGAAAGCTACTTATAGGGCTCGTGGTTTTTTACTATCACATTTTTCCTATACTTACAAAATTGCATTGTGAATGCATAAAAATAATATATAATCTTATTTGAATTTATCAATGTCTTAAATTTTTATTGTTGACATTTTGATTATTTGATTATAAATTTTCAATTTTAATTTTTATTTGCATGTTAATTTGACCTTTTTCCTATGTTTGTTTTTTGTTCAATTTAATTTTTTTATTATTTTTTATCTTGACAACTTTGATTCAAATTGACTTTTTGTTTTTGTTTGTATTTAAATTATAAGATTATTATTCTTTTGTAACCTACCTACACAATTTTAAATAATTTCTTAAAAAAAATATTTTTGTATTGCACTGTTTTAAACATGTTTACAGTTCATTCCTCCTGGAGCTACAACATATCGTGCTTGCTTGTAGTCTACTGATTTATGCCTTCATTAGTTGTATCTCTGTTTATGTACTAATAAAATAAAATAAATAATAATAGTTATTATAAACTGAAATATATAAACGGGACGTTTTTTTGTCGGAGGGGTGGGGACTTTTGGTATGTTTAACTTCTAACTAGCCTAAACAAAGTTCCGAAGTCAAAATTTCTGCTTTCAACCTTTCCGTCTAGATTCCCCTTAAATTTAATACATATGCATACTAAATACATATACAGAGAGGAAAATAAATAAACTTAACTATTAAATTTAGCAATGTTATGTAGAGATGTGGGGTCGTTCGAAATAAGACAACCGGTCTTCGTTTGGTGGTAGGACTTGTTCTTAGCCCGCCTGGCTAGCTACAACCATCTTATGTAAGTCTGACGCCATAACAATGATGTTTTCAGCATTATTGTGTTCCGGCAGCTAGAAATAAGATAGCCAGTTCCTCAGTGATTGAGGATTCCGGGAGTAGTGCGCTTTCACCTTCAGCCTTATCATCACTTAACATCAGATGTGATGAAGGCTAAGTGCTATCCCGTTGTGGATAAAAGCCATAAAACTGAAATATATAAACAAGGCAAAGAAAATAAAAAATAAAATTATACTGTGCCCTCCTTCCTTCCAGTTTTAGCTGTGCCATGTGAGTACTTTGTTATTTTTAAGACCTAACAACTATTATGGAATAGCAATAAAGAATTGAATTGGGGTCATTTTAAATCACGTTTCTTTTAAGTATAGGTTGAACAACAAAAATTAGACAGTTTGAGCCAACTTTGAACCTACGTTGTCGATGGTAAATATAGCCAGATTACATAAATATCTTGCCAACAAAATGTCAATTCGGGCGTCAAAAATTCAATCATCTGTAAGCCCATGATTATTAAATTACCCAATTCCTAAATCTCAAATGTTATAACACACTCTGTACGCACAGCTGGCCGTAATGTTATCTGCGTGATGTCATCTTCAGCAACTTGCCTAACCTCGTCCCAAGTCTCTCCATGAAATATAAGAGCCGTGTCATCAGCATAAGTGAATATCTCACAGTTTGCTAAAATTTATAGACATAAATCATCAATATATATCAGGAAGAGCATCGGACCAATAATGCTACCCTGAGGTACACCAAAAGCAACCGATTCACCAGGACTGAGATGGTCCCCAATTTTTACTTGTTGTATGCGGTTCATAAGAAAGTATCGTTACCTGCGTGATGTCTATAGTGGCGCCATACGCGCACGCACAGCTGGCCCTAACGTTGTAACGATGCCGTCTCGTTCCAGTGTCATGGATGGTTAGTAGTGTAGGCAATAAACAGATTCTTTGTATGGAGACCCATACACTAATTCCTCAGTCGATGAAACTTTGCTGGGTTATAAAATAGCATGAGCCATAAACTTTTAAATGATTATCCAAAAAAAACTCACACGGAAGTTAGGTATTTATACCAAAATATACAAATCTGTTTATATATTGAACCGAGTAATTTCTCAGTCCAAATTTATTTTACCTAATGAGTTATTTATACTAGTATGTGATTGATAAAAATACAAAACTTTTTCAAGCATGAGTATGCTTGGCAAAATGGTATAATTCCGTTAAAAAGTTCGACAGAATCATTTTTCAGTTCAAGTCTTTTTTTATTAAAATTTGGTGTTTCTGCTGGGATATTTTTTTGGATATTTCATATTATTGTTTTTATACGTTATATGAATATATCCGGTGAAGAAAGTTTAGACGGAACATTTTTCCTAAAAAAGATATCAATGAAATAAGACTTTCATTAAAAAATACCTAACCTTCTATTATTATTATTTTTTGGAAATTTATACCATACTTTTAATTTACTGATACTTTATCATGCTGTAAAGTTTTTTGTGACTGAGGAATTACTGTGGGGGTCAACTAGCTTCATTGACTACACTATAGGACCTCCATGATGACTGGAAACTTCATAGTCTAATTTACTGGCTATCGATAGTATTCTGGACCTGTCCTTTCAAATTCAAAATTCTCATTCCACGATCCTTGTTCAGCATTTTTGATCGAGCCCTACAAAAAGCATCGTGATGAACATTGCTTCCATTACTTACCAGTTACTATATTAGTTGAAATTATGTGGTGATTATAGCTATAATATAGAGGGACCCAATATACCTACGGGTTCCTTCTACCTATTTCTACTTATCCTATTGTAAAACACAATTTATTAAAATAAAACATAGAAAAAGGAAAGTGGGGGAAATAAGTACACAATCACAACACAATAAAAGTCGTTATTAATGTTCTTTTTTCAGGTAAAGGGAAAGGGATATGGGGCCCGATTCTCAGACATTTTGTTTGTGGTTTCTATTGAAAAGTTAGAACGTTTCAAACAAAATAAGCTGTCCCACATGTCAACAAATTCATTTTGACAGCTAAGTTCGTATACGAACATCTATTGGTCTGTACCACTCATGAAGCTCGACTTAATACTGAGGTAACTGGAGTTCTCACCCTGAATAAAAACGTGAACACCAGAAGGGCTAGCACAACATAGCGCGACTCTTTGTCACGCTCCTTCCAACCAATCAGAACGTCGCTTTAAGTCACGCGCACTATCTACGAGCGATCTGATTAGTCGAAAGTGCCCGCGACTTTCTCACTCGAGTTGTGCTAGACCTACAGCAAATTTGACATTTAGTATGTAGTGGCTGTCAGTTGTCTCATATGACCATACGTTTTTTTTTAAGTGTAGGTGAGACGGAAGACAGCCACTGTGTAATTTGTGGTCACAAAAAATTGTTCGTACTGCACTCTCCAGTTACCTCAGTATTAAGTCGAGCTTCATGGATCGGACTTTTTCGATTGTGAAATTCTGACAATACAAAAACTGTGTTATATTTGAACTAGCTGACCCAGCGCGACTTCGTTCCCGTGGCCCTACCCCCTACTCCACCCTACCCTTCCCCACCCCTACCCTACCCTACCCCTACCCTACCCTACCCCTACCCCTACCCTACCCTACCCTACCCTACCCTACCCCTACCCCTACCATACCCCTACGCTACCCCTACTCTACCCCTACCCCTACCCTACCCTACCCTAGCCTACCCCTACTCTACCCCTACCCTACTTCTACTCTACCCCTACTTACCCCTCCTTCTCCTATTTTCTCACCGCTAAAACCTTCCTTGGACTTCCACGAACATTTCAAGACCAAAATTAGCCAAATCGGTCCAGCCGTTCAAGCGTGATGCCGTGACCAAGGGAAATAGGGATTCATTTTTATATATACAGGATAAATTTTTAATCAGTGCACAAATTTTTAAGATCTACTCAGAATCGGTAACTGACCAACTTTCTCCTAGAAACATAGGTTGAAATCTGACAAAAATTTTTTGACTCTTCATACAAATCGGACTGATCACGTGATCAATTTAGTATGGGGAGTACGAAAATTTTTGTCGTATTTCGACCCATGTTTCTAGGAGAAAGTTGTTCACTTATCGATTCTGAGTTGATCCTAAAAATTTGTGCACTGGTCAAAAATTTATCCTGTATAGATTTCGAGCTCATAAAAGTGAACTTTTCTCGATTGCCTGAGAATCGGCTCCATGGTAATCTTCACTCCGAACTTCCGAAGTCCGAGCCTCACCTGCGTGATGTCTATAGTGGCGCCATACGCGCGCAGTATGTACCCGGGTGCGGGTGGCAGCGCACTGTGTGAAACGCTCCGTACTGCGCTGCGTACGCGCACGCACAGCTGGCCGGCGGACACGCACTTGCCGAGCGCGCGCCCGGGGGATACCACCACGTTGACGCTAGATGCCGACTGAAAACGATAACACATATTAAGGCGATACTCGGAAAAAATGTGCTGAAGCGAGATAGCAATGAGAAAACGACGCGCGCGGGAGCGAGACCGATTTTGCAGATTAGGCAAAAAAAAACACAAAATCACTTCGTATTAAAAAACTACAGCGATTTAAAAAAAATGCTTCTATACGATCCTCAATATTATTGGTGTCAACTAATTAAACCAATTTCCAATAGTGTAAGTAATCCCATTTAAGAATAATCTTCACTTTTCGTATTTTTTAGAGGTCTTTTCGAAAATAAAAAGTGTCTAGGCAAAATCATAAAATCGTGTTTTTGAAACTATACGATTCTAGATAAAGGTATGAAGAAATATATATCTTATTACCAGATTTTTAACAACTGTAACCGTCCTATAGTTTTAAATCAAAAAGTCCATCTTTTTCCGAGTAGCGCCTTAACATGTTATTTAACTTTGGATTTTAAATTATTTTTATCTACACTCATGTTATAATATTCGAATTATGAACTCATGCCTGAACATATATTGTTACACTTTAAGCCATAGTAAACTTTAAAAAACAAAACTGCTGTATCCGGGTGTTACATAATGACCATTATGAAACACCCGGATACAACTGTCACTCATTATAAAACACTTATATTTCTTAATTTTACAGTCTCCATGGCAACCGTAGGATTTACCGGCCCTGACTTCCAACTCTTTCAAGCCCTTCTTTAGCCGGCAACAATCAGAAACTTCTTTAAAATTAGAATTTTGAATTTAGAAGGAATAGACCGTATAGACTCCTATGAGTGGGGTTTGGCACCAATTCACATTTTATAATTAATATTGATTTGCTTTATTTTTGAAATATATAATAAATGTAATGAGTGTAGATAAAGTAGTGTATGAGACTGCACATAACTCGGTATTAAAACACTCGTGGAATACTATTAAAAAACTCGCCACACTCGTGTTTTAATACCCCTCATTATGCGACAGTCACATAATAGTATATTATGATACAAGTGTGCTAAGGTTGCTCATTATACACGAGGCTGAGGGCGTAAATCAGCCGAGTGTCTAATGAGTAAGTTGCTCACGAGTTTCATACGCACTTTTTCAACACACTTGCGAGGAAAAACAAACATTTATTGAATACATAACATAATTATAACTTAATACGAGTATTAGCTAAGGGAAAAAGCGCGCAAGTTTTTTTTTTGCACGCGCCAAATGTAGGGTGATTGATTAGGTACATACAGCCTACTTCAAAATAATTATAATAATAGTGATAAAAAAGCAAATGTTTTATAACAAATTATTGTGAATTATAAAATATAATTTGATAATAATATACTTAGGGCGACTTTCATCACTGATCTTTAAACGTGATTAACGCTAAACGTGTTTAATACATAGTTCTGTCTCTGTCATCTGTTTAAATGTGACTGGGACAGAAATACGTTTTAAACACGTTTAGCGTTAATCGCGTTTAAATATCATTGGTGAAATCCGGCCTTAGTTATGTTTTTTTTTATTTATTCTAAAAACGTAAATGGATTTTCAGCCGTATAAAACCTCTTTGTTGTTACAAAAAAAGAACTGTATCTATTACCCGGTGAAATCGAAAATGCTATGTTGACTCGCATATAACTTGCAGTTAGGTACTTACTTAACTTTGTAGGGATACTGTATTACCCGGTTAAATTGAAAAGTCTCTGTTTCCTCGCATATAATTTGCAGTTAGGTACTTACTTAACTTTGTAGGGATAATTCTATTACGCAACTAGTACTGTAATATTATTATGCACGCGTGTGTTATAGTTCAGTTTATGGTCCTAAGATCGATGTAATAAGGCTCACTTTATGAGCAAGTGTGTTGAAAACTACTATTATGCATTCACAATGCAATTTTGTAAGTATATGAAAAATGTGATAGTAAAAAACCACGAGCCCTATAAGTAACTTTACTATCACATTTTTCCTATACTTACAGAATTGCATTGTGAATGCATAAAAATAATTTAAAATCTCAACATATTATGACATGTCATAAAAATTTTGACTTTTTGCATTCACAGTGCAAATTTTATAATTGAAAAATGGAAAATAAATTATTTTTAGAAAAAGTTGTGAGACGGGTCGATTTTTTCTAAAAATACTACATAATTACATTTTAAACTGATTAGTCATACATACATACATACATATACTCAAGTCTTCTTCCCTAACAAATTTTATTATCTACTTTAGCAAAATGTGCTAATGTAGAACATGTCAGCTCAGTTGTCATTTAATTAAAAAACAAAAAAGAATTTTTAATATCGATTTATATTTGACAAAGTTATGACGTAACAAACATAAAAAAACAACCGAACTGAGAAAAAACAAAACCCTAATGACCAATCAACTCAAAACACAACTTACTTAGGTATCTATTCTATACTAATATTATAAAGAGGAAGGATTTGATTGTTTGTGAGTTTGTTTGTTTGCTCGAATAGGCTCCGAAACTACTGGCCCTATTTAGAAAATTCTTTCAGCATTAGAAAGCTACATTCTTCCCGAGTGACATAGGCTATATTTTATCCCGATATTCCCACGGGAACGGGTACCACACGGGTAACACCGCGAGGATCCGCTAGTCAGCTATATAAATGAAACGTACCTTAATAATATTATTCGTCGTGCCCTTATCGTTTGCGCAGGCGTCGCACAGCTCTGCGTGCGCGTTGCTATGGCAACGACTGCACCTTGTGTACCGCAGTATGTCTTCTAGTAACCGCTCGTCAGACCCTGAGCTGCCAAGTGTGCTGACCAGCCGCTCCAACCAGCCCTCCATTATGTCGAACGATGGTCTGCAAAAAGCAATCCAGGGTATCGATTCTGCTTACGTTAAGTCATAATCGTGTCAAAATAGTGTTTCAATAGGATATTTGACAGAATTTTTTTTATTGACTTAAAATGTTTATTGAATAAGAAACAACACAACTTGGGTGCTTATTTTCAAATATCTTGCATATTTTCAGCGATATAGAGCATCAAACTTTCTAATTAAACAAGGAGAACGCTATAGAAATGTGACGTTACATTTCTAGAGCGCCATACTCTCGCCATAGAAAATTTCGTTTTAGAAAGAGATGGCTAAGGTCACAATTAAGTATCTCATAATTCGCTTGTTATAATACAGGTTGAATTTCTTTTTTCACATTTGCTATTCAATAATGTTATATTTCTGAATGTCTTATTTGAATAATTATCTACATTCAATTGTAGTGCTTTTTTACACACTAAAAAAAAGGGAAAAGGGTTGAACTGTATAAATGGTGTGGCGACATCTAGACGACGACGCACACATAATTACTATGCGCGGCGCTGAATAGTATGGAGAAACTAGATCGCGCTTACGAAGTTCTTCAAACAACTTTGTAAATGAGAGCTGGTACACACTGGGCGCTCGGCGTTGCGTTTGGCGAGCGTTGATAGCGTACACACTCAGCGCTTTGCATGGCGTTCGACGAGCGTTACTAGGGCGAGTATACTTCTGGATCAGTGCCGATATGGGTTCCGAAGTAAATTGATTTGAGTGTGGCTCCTCTACAATCGCTTCAAAAGACGACGACGACAGAGAAAAAAGAACCTTGGGTGCATATAATACTAAAAGATAAAATAGACGCCTGGAATGTATTTTACATTGTATCAAAACATCGACCTAAGTTTATTAATTGTTTTAGAATTTCTATAAAATCATTTGATGAATTTCTGCATATTTTATGAACTGACATAACGGGCGATTCATAAAAATGTAGAGAGTCAATTTCCCTAAAATTTTCCTCAACGTGTGTCCACTCTACAGGAAAGCGCGCGATCACATGTACAGCCCCAAGGCGGCCCATGTATCTGAGAGCGCTCAGCTAACGCCAAAACTGACAGCTCGCATCTGACGCGCGCTTGTCAAAAAGCGCGCGGTTCAGTGTGTACGAAACATCAAAAATGTATGAGATGACAGGTTCTCAGAGCGCGCGTTACCAAAGCGCGCGCTCGAAAGCGTCCAGTGTGTACCAGCTCTAACAACCGACATAGAACCGTTGGACAGTTGTCCCCGGGCTAACAACTCCTAGCCCGGAAGGAAGAAGCAACATCAGTCTTCCTTTAACCAGTTGCGCCATCTCCACAATGGCATTGAATTTGAAATATCTGAGGTCCGGGTCCAGCAGGCAGGCGGCGAAAGCCAACCGGTATAGCGGCGGCGGACAGGATCTGCAGAACTTCTCCTGCAATACTATGTAAAGCTGATATCTCAATATACCAGCCGTCTCTTGGAACAGTGGATACATGAGGTCATAGTCAAGGGGCAGCGAAAGTGGGGGAAACATGTCATAGCTTGTCCCAAAAGAGCGAGGCAGGGAGGGCAGCTGCCCCCACTTGCTCGCTGGTAAACTGTGATTCTGACATTTCAACTGAGCTTCATGGCTTGCAACGATTCATAAAAGACCTAAGAAACTAACAAGCTTGCAGACTGGCTTGTGACATCCAACAATACACGATCAAAACAATATAATATAGGATTCACAATCGGATCACAATAGGATATACAATCCTGGCCACACCCTTCCAAATTGTCTTTAGGATGGTGAGTTGACCTTTTTTTTTGATCATAGTGAGGGCAAATACAGTATTTTCGTACATCGGTAACGGCATGTTGGACTCAGTCAGATACATGCCCATCTCTCGCCGCACCCAGCCCTCCCCCTAAGGCTAATATGGGCGGTTCTAGCTCCTGCCCCGCCCCCTGACGAGCTGTAGCTCGAGAGGGGGCTGGACATAAGGAGAGAGCGTCTTCTCAAGCTCCCCATAAGGTTACCCACTCCGGGTGGGCTGACCAGATGGGGCGGTTGAGAGTAGGCACCACTACCAACTAAACCCCTCACTACTTGTTCTCCGCCGTCTACCTGGCTACGCCATCCAAACTTGTGTTTGTGATGGTGAGTTTACATGAAGTCAAAGTCAAGAGGCAGGCAGCGATGGCAGCCGCGACATGTCCTAGCTTGTCGGGACTCGGAACTTATGTGTCTGTGATGGTGTGTTTTCTTTGCGATGGTGAGTTTACCTGAGGTCCGGGTCCAGCAGGCAGGCGGCGAAGGCCAACCGGTACAGTGGCGGCGGACAGGATCGGCAGAACTTCTCCTGGAACAGCGCCTCGTTGAGGCCGAAGTCGTTCCGGCGCGGCAACACGTCGGGGTCTGCTGCTACGCGCCCGATTATCTAGAAAAACGGAAAGCTTTACACCGACCCGAAGCTGAACAATGTTAAGAGCGTGCAGTCGGCATACTAGCGGCGCCATTGAAAAAAAATCATAGTGCTTAAATAAAGATCATATTGCGAATTATCTCTCTGTAGTGCACTCCGAAGAAGCTTTGTGGTACTTTCTGTTGCTTTATGTATATTTTCTAGCTTGTCGTTTAATTTAATGGAGTTTTATTGCTAAAAGTGGACACTTTTCGCAAAAAATCTGAATTAAACCAAACGACAGGCTAACAAATTAATATCCTCAAGATAGGTACGGTTTTGTGCCCCGAATGTCTACGCAACTAGACGACGTGTGGAATGATTAAAATATGTGCTATCTCGGTAGGTAAAGTGATGCCGAGTGTTTTATTGTAGTGGTGACTACCTCAGCAAGAATTACCGAGAAGGCTGAATCGACATACTTGATGCCAAATACTCCTTGAAATGTAACAGATCTACATTCTTGTGAAAACTTAAGAAACTATAATTATCTATACTAATATTATAAAGAGGAAAGATTTGGTTGTTTGTTTGTTTGCAATAGGCTCCGAAACTACTGGACCGATTAAGAAAATTCTTTCACCATTAGAAAGCTACATTCTTCCCTAGTGACGTAGGCTATATTTTATCCAGATATACCCACGGGAACGGGTAACACGCGGGTGTAACCGCAAGGATCCGCTAGTATTCAAGAATTGGCAGTATGGCTTAATGTCTTCGCCTGTACTACAAAAGGACGAAATTAGTTCGCCGGCAGGCCACTTGCAGCTCTCTATCGAATAGGCCGCCTGACATTCGTAAACTGTGAGAGTGTGGCCGATTGCGGCCAACTGACAGGCCGTTGTCGCTGGCGGACTGATAATTATAATCTGTGGGGCCCTTAAGAGGTGGTTATCAAGTAATCCTATTCTAACAAATGACTATCAACAAAAAATAAGTTTGCGTCGAAACTATCATAGCTAATGTAAAGCTAATGGGGTTAGCTATAGCCACAGCCATCTCTATCGTCTTCTACAAGCCATGCGCATAAAGTTGGCAACGTCGCATTTCTAGTTTTAAGTGAACCGATTTGACACCGTTTGACAGGTAAACAGCGAGTAAACCTCGAGTACAGAGGGCCTACTCTGAAACGCAAAACCCGAAACTTCGATTTGCAATGAAAAGCTATGACACACTCCTACCTACACTCCTATGCTTTATAATAAGCTTAATCATGATGTCAGAAAAGTAGCAAGCAATAAACTGTTTAGAAACACTATTTTAAATGTGCTTAATGAACTTGACTATGAAACTACTGAAAGTCTTTTTGTACGACTACAGTAGCAAGTCTTATTGTATAAAGTTAGATAACTAACTATAATACTTCATTGCTAAGGTTAATTATAACTTCTATCTTTCTTTATCTATACAAATAAATAAAATTGAAGTGTCTGTTTGTAATATTAAAATAACCGCTTTTAACTACGTGCATATGATTATATATACGGTACATATACCAAAATGACATGTTTTACAATTTTTGTCTGTCTGTCTGTTTGTTCCGGCTAATCTCTGAAACGGGTGGGCAGTTTTTGACGGGACTTTCACTGGCAGGTAGCTGATATAAAAAGGAGTAACTTAAGGCTACTTTTTATCCCGGAAAAATATCACATTCCCTCGGGATAGCGTCATGTAGTCCACGCGGGCGAAGCCGCGGGCGGAAAGCTATTTGTTCTATATGAACTATATTACTTTTTCGTAGGTATGCCATATCCATAGGATTGTACTCACAGGAGTAAACCGGTTCACAGCAATGTTGTCGTTCCGCTTCATAGCATGGCTTGTAGAAGACGATAGAGAAGGCTGTGCTAGCTAATGGGGTTGTCATAAATCATAAAATCATAATTATTTATTTGCCATAAATGAAAGGGGTGAAAATTTTAGATGTTACAGATTTTTATGTTCGGCCCATTCAGCTATTTGTTAACAGCATGCAAATATTTTCCAATAAAATTAAAATGAAATTGAAATTACTCTCAATTGTCTCACTTTCAATTTGGATTTGGGAAATAAAACGATTTTTATTTTTATTATTTAGTAATGTGATCCCCCTTTGCGAGTACTCACCTCACACAGGATGATCCCGAAGGAGAACACGTCGACCTTCTCGTCGTACAGGTTCCCGTTCATCATCTCCGGCGCCATCCAGTACGGGTTGCCCACCACCTGGGAATACGACACTTGCTTGAAGTATACATATGTAACACATTGCTAAAAGGAGACTTCAAGAAAGGGAGACCGAAACTTTATCTCAGTCTATTCAATCACGTTTAAATATCTTTGCTTTGCCACCAAGGCAGAGAGGCCTTCCTTAAGGTGATGGATGAAATGACCTAAAATGTTTGACATATTTAAAATCAAGATTATACACTTTACTGATGAACAATTTGTAAAACAGCTGATTTTCTAATATTTTATTTTATCTTTACATTTTTTGTATTCGTCTTTATTGACATTTGAATTTTATTATGATTAACATCTGATTTCTAACTTGGATTGATATTAAAATTAATAAAAAATATGAAAAATATAATAATAGACAGTAACTCACTGTGTACCGCTTGCGCGAGCGAAGCGTCCCGCACGACGTGCGCTGCACGATACGAGCGAGCCCGAAGTCAGCCACTATCACAGTCTTGTCCTGGGGAGAGGAAGTAATCATGATAGTACACTTCTATGAGCTGTTATCTTACTAACATTCAGACCGTGTTATTCAAATTCCTAAGGGTATAAACCTTTTTATTGTTAAAACATTATCGTTCAATATATTTTTTCAATATGATATTGTAATTTTGTTTCCGAGCGTTCTTCTTGACCTTACAAGAGTTACGAGCAGGGGCGTGCATACCATATAGGCAATTAGGCTGTGCCTACCTCATTAAAAACCTAAATAACATGCTACTAATTTTCCACTAATTTAATTATATACTTAAAGTTAATTTAGTTTAATATGGTTCAGATATTCTATAATAAAACGTCTATTCAACACCTCACCCAATAAGTTTTTCCTCGCTAAATACTAAATACTTAGGTACCTAACTTTAAGGTAGGCAGACTCCGAATCGCCTATTCGATGCAAGCAGCCTTTCATACAACATAAATTAGAAAAAGTACTGGTCAAGGTAATACAACCGCGTATAATGTTTACCGAAAATGTGCGTCGTCCTAAGGACATGCATATGTTCTCAATTTAACCGGGTTAGGTAGTTCAGCTTACTTAGACGAACTGTCGCGAAATGAACCGATGGTTTCCGACCCGTCTCTTTCTAGTTCCGCGCGCTGCAGTGCGTGTTCGTTCAACGAGTTTCAACCTTATTGCGCTGATTTTAAGAGTGATTGTTAACCGCCCGCACCCGTGATTGAGTTATAGAATTATTAATAATTACGGATGTAATTTGCAACAACGAAAGTTCCTGCCATTTTGTTTTTAGTTCGTTTTTGTCTTCTTGGCATCACACGCGCGCGAGACCTAATTAGATAATTACTGTTGAGTGATCGAGTGTTTGTACTGTGATAAAAAGAAATTGCTGTGTGTGTTTGTGCTTAATATAGGTAATCAATAATTAAAATATAATGGAGAAATTAGAATGTGCCGATTGTCCGGATTCGATTTGCTTACAGAAATTACGTACGTATCCTTTCGCACAGTTTTCGTTCATAGATAAAACAAAAATTGTTTCATTCAATAGACCTATGCCAAATATTAGTTTAACTCAACAGAAAGGTAAAAATTTCAGACATTTTAATACCAAATATTACGACAGTTATACTTGGTTAGCTGGTTGCCGCCATACGAATTTATTATTTTGCTTTCCGTGTCTTTTGTTTTCTACAGCGAAGACCGTGTGGAATGATACTGGTTACGGTGATTTGAATAATTTAACAAATCTTGCTAAGAAACACGATCAATCCGACAAACATATTCAAGCATGTCTGTCTATGCTTTCTTTTGGAAAAAATCGCGTTGAATTAGGTATTAGTGCGCAATTAAAAGGCGACATTGAGCGCCATAACGCGAAAGTCGACCGCAATAGGAATATTTTTTTTCGTTTAATTGATATAACTTGTTTTTTGGCAAAACAGGAGCTACCTTTTAGAGCACATAACGAAACAGAATCCTCTTTAAATAAAGGTAATTTTATAGAAACCGTTGAACTTTTGGCTAAATACGACGGGCTTTTAGAAAATCATCTTCATAATTATTCGAATGCTTTCACTGGTCTTTCGAATAGAACACAAAATGAATTGATTTCTTCAATTGCCACGTATATGTTACGTGATATTAAAATTCAAATTAGTAAAACTGATTTCGTTGCAGTAATGATAGATGAAACGCCGGATGTTAGTGGAAAAGAACAGTTAGTTCTTATTTTGAGATATTTCGATAATAATGAAATCGTAGACAGATTTGTTGGTTTTATCGATGTCAGTTCGGATCGAACAGCTCAGTTTCTTAGCAAGACTGTTATAGAGTGTCTTAAAGAATATGATTGTATTTCTAAATTAGTTGCTCAAACATATGATGGGGCTAATGTTATGTCCGGGGAGAACGGAGTCCAAGGATTAGTGCGCAAGCACTGCCCTCACGCGTTATATGTATGGTGCTCGGCTCATGTTTTAAATCTAGTCCTTTCCAAATCTTGTGAAAGAATTAGTGAGACGAAACGATTTTTCAACGTTATAAAAACAATAAGTAACTTTTTCAGTAACAGTACTAAACGACTGGCATTTATAACGAACAACCGGGTGCGAAAAAAATCCCCCGTTGTGCTCCCACGCGTTGGACTTATAATTCTCGTACAGTAAACGTGATTAAAAATGAGCTAGACCTTTTAATATACGTTTTTGAACAAATTATAGATAATCCCGACTCGTGGGACGGTGAAACCTTAACACAGGCAAACACTTTTTTAGTGACTTTAAAAGATTTTGAATTTATTTTTCTATTACAAATATTCAGCGAAATATTTGAAAAAACTGATTTACTTTACAATTCTTTGCAAAAGCAAACGTCTGATATTGCTTCTTGTCTTAAACAAATAAATGCTTTCGAAAAATTTTTGAGTCACTTTATTGAGGAATTTAATACGATTTTCCAAAATACAAAAAGGTTGTGTGGCCCTCCTAAACGAAAACGAAATGTTGACGATGTTAAAATCCATTACAGGCGGATTTTAATAGCTATAATCGATAACATTTCGATGGAGTCGCGCAATAGAT
This sequence comes from Crambus lathoniellus, assembly GCA_949710035.1. Taxonomy (NCBI): domain Eukaryota; kingdom Metazoa; phylum Arthropoda; class Insecta; order Lepidoptera; family Crambidae; genus Crambus; species Crambus lathoniellus. The sequence continues at coordinate 23,069,725 of OX453317.1, forward strand.
ATAGCGACATCAAAAAGTTAGTATTTTTTCAGTTACTTTCCAAGGAAAATTTTGCAAAATATTCTGCAGATTTTCCGGAAATTGCTTTTAACGATTTAAAAAGTCGTTACGGGTCATTTAATTTTAATTTTGATCGTTTGCACAACGAACTTAAATGCATTTATAATAATGACGAATTTAGACAATTGAATCCTTTAGAAATAATAGACCATTTGTATCAAAATAATATGTATCAACTTTTCCCTCAAGTCATTCGTTTAGCAAAACTAATAGTGACAATACCGGTTAGTAGTGCATCGGCCGAGCGATCTTTTTCTTGTTTAAAGCGTATTCATACGTATTTGCGTAATACACAAGGGCAAAATCGTCTCACTGATCTCTCACAAATTTCTATAGAAAAAAATCTTTTGACGAGTTTGAAACGATCAGGAACTTTCCATAAAGACGTGTTAGATATTTATTTACAAAAAGACAGACGAGTTGATCTTGTATATAAATAATTTTTAGAAATACAATTATAATACAAACCGAAAAAGTACGTACGATCGACACAAACTGCAGCAATATCTTTTTTACTCGCATTATTTCTAAATTTTATTAAATCTAGTTAAATTTAAATACCTCTCAATATGTGTGTGTTATTACTCGTTTATTAATTAATTAAACCCGGTATTCGTGATCGTGAGTGATGTGAAGTGACATAAAACAAATACAACGGCTTTTCTAAAAGCCACTACGGCTATCGCTCAAATGACATGTGTGATTCTTTACGAGTCATGTTATATTCATGCATTTTTGAGATATCTGTGGTGGTTAAAAATTCGCTCCACCGCACACGACCGCCAGGTGCCAAAGGATAAGAGCAGAGCAAGTTCACTAGGAAGTAAGTTCACATAACATACAGAACATTAGTTACAGTCTGAAGAAAGCGGGAAAATATATGGTAAGCGAATTTATATCCAACATAGCCTTCCGCTCGCGACTTTGTCCGCGTCACGTCGCCGTCGCTCGGCCTAAATATTACGAATTTTAAAATGATAAGTGCAACTACCACTAGTTACATCTACAGTGCCTACTGCGCTGGAAAACTGATGCACGCCCCTGGTTACGAGTTACAAGATGTTGAGAATATACCCGTAAATAAGAATGTAGGAAGATACACGACCTATGACGACCGATTTGGCGCAGGGGTAAACTACCTGCCTTCTGCGCCAGAGGTCTCGGGTTCGATTCCCGAACAAGACAAATATTTGTGTGCATGAACATGTCTATTTGTCTTGGTCTGGGTGTTTACTATGTATATACAGATGTATTTACAAACACAAAGTATTTAAGTATATATTTATCCGTTATCAAGTTTTCCATGATACAGTTTCTTAATGAAATTAAAATGGGCTTGGATAATTGGTGTGAATGTAAGAAGTTATTTATTTATTTATACAGTGCGTAAGATTACTCGAGTTAAGTGGAATTTTATTTTGACACTTAATTGTTTGTATGTTTGTGTGTGTGCATGTGCGTGTGTGAGTGCATGTGCGTGCGTGCGTGTGTGTGTGTGCGTGTGTGTGCGAGCTCACCTCAAGCCGGCCGCGATGTTTGTGTGTCTTGTAAGTAAATGTGTGTGTGAGCTCACCTCTCTCACGAGACAGTTGTGCGAGTTGAGGTCGCGGTGTATGACCTGGCAGCGGTGCAGGTAGCCCACGCCGGCCGCGATGTTTGTGTGTCCTGTAAGTGTGTGTGTGTGTGTGTGTGTGTGTGTGTGTGAGCTCACCTCTCTCACGAGACAGTTGTGCGAGTTGAGGTCGCGGTGTATGACCTGGCAGCGGTGCAGGTAGCCCACGCCGGCCGCGATGTTTGTGTGTCCTGTAAGTGTGTGTGTGTGTGTGTGTGTGTGTGTGTGTGAGCTCACCTCTCTCACGAGACAGTTGTGCGAGTTGAGGTCGCGGTGTATGACCTGGCAGCGGTGCAGGTAGCCCACGCCGGCCGCGATGTTTGTGTGTCCTGTAAGTGTGTGTGTGTGTGTGTGTGTGTGTGTGTGTGTGTGTGTGAGCTCACCTCTCTCACGAGACAGTTGTGCGAGTTGAGGTCGCGGTGTATGACCTGGCAGCGGTGCAGGTAGCCCACGCCGGCCGCGATGTTTGTGTGTCCTGTAAGTGTGTGTGTGTGTGTGTGTGTGTGTGTGTGTGTGTGAGCTCACCTCTCTCACGAGACAGTTGTGCGAGTTGAGGTCGCGGTGTATGACCTTTTTTTTTTTTTTTTTTTTTTTTTTTTTGTATCAAGAGGAGAATGCGATCTTTAGGCATACCAAACGGCATGTTGGACTCGGTCACACCTAGGGCATGTTCCTCGCCGCGCCCAGCCCTCCCACCAAGCCTAATAGGCTTCGCGTCAGGGCTGGGTGGTTCTAACCTCTGCCCCGCCCCCTAACGAGCTCGAAAGCTCGGGGGGGGCCGGGCAGAAGGAGGAAGCGTCCTCCCCAGCTCCCCACGTGGCTACCCGCTCGTGGGGGCAGGCCAGGTGGGGCGAATAGGAGGATGCACCACTACCAACTAAACTCCTCTCGAAGACCTAGCGCCTTTCCCGGGTCTGTGGGATCGCGTTGTCACGCTCCACGTTACCCGGGGGAGGGTGGCCCGTTAGGGCCCCACCCTTGGGGGACAGAGGGCCTTACTGCGCCCCCCCTTGCGACACGGGGAGATCGAGTCGCACCCGTTGTCGTCTCGCTCTCCCCGGCCGCGCACGTCGGAGTTGGCTCGCTGCAGCGTCCGCCTCGCGAACCCTCTCCGCGACCTCCTTCTGCGAGATGACGTCCTCACAGAAGGAGACCACGGCCTGCCATCCCCCCTCGCTTCGCAGCATCGCAACTGTGATATTGGGAAGCGAGAGGTCCGACCCAACTGCAGCAACCAACTCCTGGCGCTGCACCGCCCACGCCGTGCACTCCTCGAGTGTGTGGCGTGCGGTGTCTTGCGGCGCGCCACAATGGTGGCACGCGTGGGACTCCTCCCTCTGAATTTGACACAGGTACCTGCCAAAGCATCCATGGCCTGTAAGTACCTGTGTCAGCCGATACGTGATGGATCCGTGGGCTCTCGATCGCCATTCCCTTAGGACTGGGCGGATCGCCTCCACGGTTTTCACTCCTGCGGTTGGGGCCTCGAGTTGGCTCTCCCACTCCGCGAGACAGCGTTCCTCTGCGGCCCGCATCGCCGCCGAAAACTCCTGTGGGGCTAGGCGAATATTATTCGCCCGTTGCTCCCGTCGCTGTCTATACGCCTCCGCTAGCACTGGGGCCTCCAGCTCCCAGGGGGGCGTACCGGCTAGTGCGCACGCCGCCGCCCCCGACACTGTACGGTACCCACGTATCATACGTGACGCCACCACTCGCTGCGGGCGCCGTATTGCGGCTTTGTTCCGCTCTGTAAGGGCGTCGGCCCAAACGGGGGCTCCGTAGAGGGCCATGCTACGGATGACCCCCGCGTATAACCGCCTGCAGCTTTGATTGGGGCCGCCAACGTTAGGCAACAGCTTGCCCAGTGCCGCCGCCGCCTTCACCAGTCTCGGCGCCAGTTGATCAAAGTGGGCTTTGAAAGACCACCGCCCGTCAAGAATCAGCCCCAGATATTTCATGGTGGGGCGTAATGGTATTTCCACGCCATCCACCACTATGTCCGCCCCTGGAGGGGGGCCCTGTCGTGGCCCATGAAACATGATGGCCTGGGTTTTGGCCACAGCCACTTTAAGTCCCAGGGCCCGTATTCGGTCAATCATGTGGTTGGCCCCCATCATCGCTAGGCGCTTCGCCTCCGTGAAATCTCTGCCCCGGGCATAGATGAGCGTGTCATCTGCGTAGCATATAACACCCATCCGGGGCAGGAGGACGCCACGAAGCGCCCAGTCATATCCCAAATTCCACAGGAGTGGTCCCAAGACCGACCCCTGTGGAACTCCACACGCCATGCGCCGGACCATAAGCTGCCCGTCTGGGGCGAGAAAAACCACTTCCCTCTCTTCTAGGTAGTTCCCGATGATTCGGGCGAGGTACGGAGGAACGCCATGATACCTCAACGCATCCATCACAACACTATAGGGGAGAGAGTTAAAGGCGTTCTCTATGTCGAGGGACACCACCACCACTCTCTCCCCGCGACTTATTGCCCTCTGCGATTCCTCTTTAAGAGTGAGGATGGCATCGATTGTGGATCTTTGCCTCCTGAATCCGTATTGTCTGTCCGAAAGGTTGGGCCCCACCGTGTCCAGATGCTGGACGACGCGATCTGCTATAATACGTTCCAGCATCTTTCCCAATTCATCCAGAAGAACAATAGGCCTGTACGCGGATGGGGATTCCGGGGGGCGGCCGTCCTTCATCAGGAGGCAAAGTCTGCCACGTTTCCATTGTTTTGGGAAATGTCCCGTCCTTAAGCAGGCAGAGAAGAGGGTTCTTGCCTGATCGTCTAGATGCTCCAGTGCGATGGGGAGGATCCTGCCCGGGATCCCATCCGGGCCGGGCGCTTTCTTTTTGGTCCTGAGTCGGTCCAGAACGGCTGTAATTTCTTCCGATGTGACAGGGAGGAACCCATCTGAGGCGCCTGGTTCAGAGGGCACCGGCCTAGGGGGAAATGATGTCTCCGGGGCCTCGGTTGGAAAAAGACCATCCACCACACGGGATAGGAGGTGGGGATCCATCGACTCGGTGGGGGGCGCCTGGTTTCGGAGCCTGCTTCTCACCATCCTATATGGGCGCCCCCACGGATCCCGGTCGAGATCCTCCAGAAAGACGTCCCATGCTGCGGTCTTAGACCTGCAAATCTCGTCAGACAGTGCTTTTCTCGTGTCACTGTAGGCAAGCCGTAGTCGGGTCTCCTCCGCCATGTCCCGTCTAGTCCTACGTCTACAACGCTGCAGCGCTCTTCTGGCAGCAAGACAGGCGGCTCGCAGAACAGACAAATCCCCCGTCCACCAATACACACGCCGCTTGTGAGGAAGACTTTTCACGCGCGGCATGGAGGCATCACACACCGCGGTAATTGAGGTGGTGAGACGCCTGACGAGACCCTCAACATCCTCATCCTCTAAATTGGAACCCTCCTGGTTCCAGGCCTCCACTAAAGCGGCCTCCTCTGCCAGGTCCCGGTTGAGCCTTGTGATGGCCCACCGGGGAAAACGACGGAGAGACTCTCCCGGGCGTAGTGGATTATCGCCACTCGGGGAGGAAACAAGACGAAAAGAAATATAGTCGTGATCCGAAAGAGTTATTACGTCCTTTAGAACCCGCCAATCCCGCACCCTCGCTGCCAAGGCGGGGGTTGCAAAGCTCAGATCAACGATGGACCCCCGCCCTGTTCCCCTTCTCACAAACGTAAATTCACGCCCCCTGTTCAGGAGCATAAGACCCGACTCGGCGGCCCAATTGAGGACACTCTCACCTTTGGGGGTGTCGGCGGTCCCACCCCATGCGGTGTGGTGGGCATTAAAATCGCCCAAAACCAACATTTGTGCTGGTGCGAGACGCCCAACCACACCGTTCAACTGGTCGAGCCACAAGTCGAGCTCCGACAGGACCCGGTTGGGGGAGAAGTACACTCCGATGAGTGCGAGTTCTCCCCATGAGGCCGCCACATAGCCCGGTCCCCTCTCTATAACTGAGAGGGGAGGGGAGTAGGTGGCAGAAAAAGGGGCCACAATGGCCACCGAACCGTTAGTGTCACCCGCCCAATTGGGGCGTTGAGGGACGAAATAAGGCTCGGCGACGACAGCAAGGTTAACACCCGTCTCGGCCGTGTGCTGCAGAAAAAGGTCTTGTGCTGCAGCACAATGGTTTAAGTTGCCTTGTCGGAGGTTGAGGTTGTTGGCCATTAAGACGACATGTGACCATCCTCAACCTCCCTTTGAACCACCGGGCTCTCCGTCCGCTGTGCACTAGCCACGAAATTTGAGGCGGTTTTTGCCCTGACTGCGGGGGGGCGGCACTTGCTTCCCCCCATAAAATGATTGGCCGGCAGATTGGCCGCCCGACAGACGGCACAGTTCAATTCCTTGTCGCATGAAGCAGACCTGTGCCCCTTCCCCCCACACCTGTAACAGGTGTCACTAAAATCCTGACTCTTGCAGGGGCATAGCTGTTTGGTGTGCCCCGGGACCATACACCCAAAACAACGAAGGGGGAGGGGCTCCAACGCCCTAATTCCCGCTACAACCCAACCAACTGGCAACCGACCCGAGGCTTCCAATACTTTGGCCGCTGAAACTGGGCACTTTACAAGCGCCGAACCAAGTCCACCCGCGCCGGGGCGTATGGGGCCGACTCTGACGTGTTCAGGGGGGCAGCCCCCTTTCGTGGCGATTGCCGATCGCAGTTCGTCGGCTTTGACAGAGTCATCCAGTCCTGTGACTCTCATGTCAGCAGTTTTAACTGGCCTGGTAATTTTCGCCGTGTCCCCCAAGGTCTCCCTCAGCTTAGCGGCGAAGGCGTCCGCTTTGCTCCCGCTGCCAGTACCGGGGATTTCAAATATGCGGGCTCCCGTTGCCGACACCTTCACTTTGACACCCTCGATATCCAAATCCGCGAGTTTAATTGACTGCTTAGCCGTGGCAATTGCTTGGGCATACGTGGAGCCATTTTGAGCCTGCTCGGGGGTGATTGCCAGGACTACGGCGGTTGATTTGGGAGCCGCCAATTTTGGCTTTTTCTGTCCTGTGGGTGCAGTCCTTGGGGCCTTTGGTGGGCCTGCAACATTGGTGGTCGGAACGGGCGGTCCAGTGGTCGTACGGGGCTTCACTGGTCGACCATTTTTTCCGATGTCCACCCAGGGCACCTCCTGTCTAGCTATCTCAGCGTATGAGGTGCCGGATGTCGACGCCGTCTGATCATTCGTTCTGGGGAGAGGGCCCGTCCTCTTCTTGTCGCTCGCCAAAGCTGGACGTAATGTCGATTGTGGAGGGAGCTGTTGCTGAATGCCCTCGATACGGGCATTCAGCATGTTGCCGAACGTGTTCATCAATTCCCTCTGCATATTGAAGGCCCACGGGGGCATATCCGAATCCTGGGGTGGTGGCATTTCCACAACCGAATTGTCACGCTGGCGCGCCACATTTTTTGGCGTAGACCTTTCCTGCCTCAGTGCCTTCACTTCTCTTTCGAGATTTCCTATCTTATTCTCTAAAATCAGATTCGTGGCCTTAAGACGCCGGATTTCCTCGGTTTCGGACCTCTTCACCAAAGTTTTCACGACCTTCCTTATATGTTGGCTGGCCTCCGTTACGTCGCGCTTGTATTCGCGCTTCATGTTGCCTGACTGCGCGACAACGCTGAGGAGTTTCTCAGTGTAACGCTGCACCTCCTTTTCCAAGGCAACGGAAGTCTTCTCGGACTCAACTGAATGAATGGACTCAGACGGCGAGACGTCTCTATAATGGGAGGGACCTGGGGTTTCAGGGCGGTTATCCGGGTTGGGGCCCTTGCCCTTTCCTTTTCCTTTTTTAGCCTTCGCCTCCTTCTTTCTAACCTGTTCTAACTTTTCTTCTTCCCTAGCCTTTTCCTTCTCATACTGCCTCTCAATCTCGACTGTTTCGAACTCCTCACGGCCTTCTGCTGAGTTCTGTTGACGCAACGACTTATTTACTGAGTACCTGCCACTGCCACCCATGGCTGTACCCTTACCCCTAACGGCTACGCTACTATTTGGTGCGCCACTACCTGAAGTACCAGTAATTTTAGTCTTCGAAAATTCCGCGTAGTTCTCATCAGCACTAGCGTAGGAACCGTCATTATCTGACAGGACAAGATCTGCCAATTCTCCTTCACCACGACGTTTTCGGGCGGTCCTTCGGGCCCCTTCCTCGTCATTATTGTTTCCTGTTGGAGAGTCAGGTCTCGAATCCCCTCCAGAAAAGTTCTCCATGTCCCCGTACATAGCTGGAGGACATGGAAGAACACTAAAAGTGCAAACACACAGAAAAACAAACACGCGTCCGGTTCAACAAAACCAATCACAAACAAGATCAGAGTCAAAAAGAACGCGCCAGGTCACCAATAAGCAAGAGAACAATCCAAAAATACAAGCCAAGTCGTTGATTCAAGAGCGTAACTCTTAAAAACACAAACAAACACAATCGACCAGCTACTGGCCTCTCAAAAGCTGAGAGTCAGGTCGCCGGCCGTCAAAGTACAGAAAAGTACACAAAACAACAAAATCGCCCAGGGACCCACTTCTCAAAAACTGAGAATCGGGTCGCTGGACGACGTCGACACAAGCCGGGGGACACAAGGAGTATCGCCGACCAGCCGGGAAACAGTTTCTCGGAACCGAGAATCCGCTTACCGGACGATCGACAATTTAATCCTCCTAGGAAAATGTTCGTCCAGTTACCTGGACGATTTTACCCAAGAAAACTTTCGAACTCCGAAAGTACCCACCCGATTTGCGTTTTTTTAGTGCCAAACGAAAGGGAAAAAATCAAAACGGATATATTCCAAAAATCACCCAGATCGGTCAGAAAACACCTTCCCAACTTAACCTCGACAGCTATCACCCTACCCTACCCTACCCTACTCTACCCTACCCTACCCTACCCTACCTTTACCCTACCCTACCCTACCCTACTACTACTCTACCCCTACTTACCCCACCTTCCCCTATTTTATCACCTTAAACCCTTCCTTGGACTTCCACGAACATTTCAAGACCAAAATCAGCCAAATCGGTGCGGTGTATGACCTGGCAGCGGTGCAGGTAGCCCACGCCGGCCGCGATGTTTGTGTGTCCTGTAAGTGTGTGTGTGTGTGTGTGTGTGTGTGTGTGTGTGTGTGTGAGCTCACCTCTCTCACGAGACAGTTGTGCGAGTTGAGGTCGCGGTGTATGACCTGGCAGCGGTGCAGGTAGCCCACGCCGGCCGCGATGTTTGTGTGTCCTGAAAGTGTGTGTGTGTGTGTGTGTGTGTGTGTGTGTGTGTGTGTGTGTGTGAGCTCACCTCTCTCACGAGACAGTTGTGGGAGTTGAGGTCGCGGTGTATGACCTGGCAGCGGTGCAGGTAGCCCACGCCGGCCGCGATGTTTGTGTGTCCTGTAAGTGTGTGTGTGTGTGTGTGTGTGTGTGTGTGAGCTCACCTCTCTCACGAGACAGTTGTGCGAGTTGAGGTCGCGGTGTATGACCTGGCAGCGGTGCAGGTAGCCCACGCCGGCCGCGATGTTTGTGTGTCCTGTAAGTGTGTGTGTGTCTGTGTGTGTGTGTGTGTGTGTGTGAGCTCACCTCTCTCACGAGACAGTTGTGCGAGTTGAGGTCGCGGTGTATGACCTGGCAGCGGTGCAGGTAGCCCACGCCGGCCGCGATGTTTGTGTGTCCTGTAAGTGTGTGTGTGTGTGTGTGTGTGTGTGTGTGTGAGCTCACCTCTCTCACGAGACAGTTGTGCGATTTGAGGTCGCGGTGTATGACCTGGCAGCGGTGCAGGTAGCCCACGCCGGCCGCGATGTTTGTGTGTCATGTAAGTGTGTGTGTGTGTGTGTGTGTGTGTGTGTGTGTGTGTGTGTGTGAGCTCACCTCTCTCACGAGACAGTTGTGCGAGTTGAGGTCGCGGTGTATGACCTGGCAGCGGTGCAGGTAGCCCACGCCGGCCGCGATGTTTGTGTGTCCTGAAAGTGTGTGTGTGTGTGTGTGTGTGTGTGTGTGTGTGTGTGTGTGAGCTCACCTCTCTCACGAGACAGTTGTGGGAGTTGAGGTCGCGGTGTATGACCTGGCAGCGGTGCAGGTAGCCCACGCCGGCCGCGATGTTTGTGTGTCCTGAAAGTGTGTGTGTGTGTGTGTGTGTGTGTGTGTGTGTGAGCTCACCTCTCTCACGAGACAGTTGTGGGAGTTGAGGTCGCGGTGTATGACCTGGCAGCGGTGCAGGTAGCCCACGCCGGCCGCGATGTTTGTGTGTCATGTAAGTGTGTGTGTGTGTGTGTGTGTGTGTGTGTGTGTGTGTGTGTGTGAGCTCACCTCTCTCACGAGACAGTTGTGCGAGTTGAGGTCGCGGTGTATGACCTGGCAGCGGTGCAGGTAGCCCACGCCGGCCGCGATGTTTGTGTGTCCTGAAAGTGTGTGTGTGTGTGTGTGTGTGTGTGTGTGTGTGTGTGTGTGTGAGCTCACCTCTCTCACGAGACAGTTGTGGGAGTTGAGGTCGCGGTGTATGACCTGGCAGCGGTGCAGGTAGCCCACGCCGGCCGCGATGTTTGTGTGTCCTGAAAGTGTGTGTGTGTGTGTGTGTGTGTGTGTGTGTGTGTGTGAGCTCACCTCTCTCACGAGACAGTTGTGGGAGTTGAGGTCGCGGTGTATGACCTGGCAGCGGTGCAGGTAGCCCACGCCGGCCGCGATGTCCCGAGCTAGCCGCGCTCGCTGCTGCCAACTTAGCGGTGTTTGAGTGTCCTACAAATATTAGGACGTTTAGACCTTTGTCAGTCGAAATACCGGTACACCAATATTTTAAGAAAGACAAGCATAGGAAAAATGTGATAGTAAAAAACCACGAGCCCTATAAGTAGCTTTCAGGCGGGCAAGCTACTTATAGGGCTCGTGGTTTTTTACTATCACATTTTTCCCATACTCACAGAATTGCATTGTGAATGCATAAAAATAATTTAAGACAAGAATTCCCGATATGCACGTTATTCAAATTAAAAATAAAATAAAATAAATTAAACTTATGACGGCCGGAATCCCTCGGCTATTCAAAGACAATTATTTTCGTATATTTTTCATTAACTAAAACCAAGTATACTGCAAGTAATAGGACATTTGGATAACGATTAGACGGATGTTTGGGATTTTATTTGACACAGTTAAATATCACCAATCGAAAAAAAACGGCAGGAAACACTAGATAAATAACTGTAAAATAACATATATTTTTTCCAAATTTTTAGTACTTGTGGTTTGCGAGTAATCTATAATTAAAAATACCCTATTTTCGGGAATCGGCGCCTTAAAATCTCAAAGACAAACATGTAAATTTAACCATTTTCCAAAAGTTCATCCTGAAATAAGTCATTGATGTTTGTAGTTTCACACTAAACTTTGATTTGTGAAATAGTAAACAAAATTAGACTTTATATTTTTGCAATCCCTGATGGTTGCACGATTGGTAAATTTAATTTGCTATGCATTATGTATAAGGTTATGGCGTTTGCTTTAAAAAAAAACATAACTGTATGAAATACTACCACAAAAAAAAAATTGCAACAATCGACATGAGTGAACTTCATTATCAGAAACAACGATGAATTACCAAAAAGCAAAACCAATCTACACACGTAATAGGCTACTTGACCTTTTTTTAAATACGTCCTAAACGATTGACGTAGGAAAATATTGACGATTCATAAGTACATGCTTATTATGTCTATGTGAATAAATAAATATTCGATTGATTGATTGATTGATTAATAATTTCGCACCTTTGGGATCACAGGGTCACTTCTGCATGTTTTCGAACTTTACAGGAGGAGCAAAACATATTTTTTTTTTGCCGTATTCCTTAATTAAATCGAGTGTGATACCTGACTTCGAAAAGTGGAACACCGAATACCACGTCCCCGTAAGTTTACTAATACGAATCACTTAACAACGAATGCACGCCACCACGAAAAACTTAGCACCGAAGCCACGCGATCTCGAATAACTGAACCTCTAATTCACTAATACGAATCACTTGAATATAACAAAAAATATTTAGAAAAAAAGGAAACTATGGATTTAAAAATCATTGCGACCGTAGCAGGTAGTCCATACCTCTTATAGCAATGTCAGCGGCCGTAAAAGGTAGTCCATACCTTTTCTAGCAATGTCAGCTACCTTAGAAGGTAGTCCATACCTCTTATAGCAATGTCAACGACCGTAGAAGATAGTCCATACTTCTTAGGGGCCATCACATATTACGTCACACGAAATTTTGATTTTTTTGAACTATAGCAATGTTACCTGCAGCAGCTGATGCAGCGTCCCCCCCGGCACGTACTCGGTGACCAAGTGCAGTCTCTTATCCTTGTAGAGCACTCCCACGAACTTCAGCACGTTGGGGTGGCTCAGCGACCGTAGCAGGTAGTCCATACCTCTTTTAGCAATGTCGGCGGCCGTAGAAGGTAGTCCATACCTTTTGTAGCAATGTCAGCGACCGTAGAAGGTAGTCCATACTTCCTATAGCAATGTCAGCGACCGTAGAAGGTACTCCATACTTCCTATAGCAATGTCAGCGACCGTAGAAGGTAGTCCATACCTCTTATAGCAAAGGCAGCGATCGCAGATGGTAGTCCATACTTCGTATAGAAATGTCAGCGACCGTAGAAGGTAGTCCATACTTCCTATAGCAATGTCAGCGACCGTAGAAGGTAGTCCATACTTCCTATAGCAATGTCAGCGACCGTTTAAGGTAGTCCATACCTCTTAAAGCAAAGTCAGTGATCGCAGATGGTATTCCATACTTCCTATAGAAATGTCAGCGACCGTAGAAGGTAGTCCATACCTCTTATAGCAAAGTCAGCGATCGCAGATGGTAGTCCATACTTCCTATAGCAATGTCAGCGACCGTTTAAGGTAGTCCATACCTCTTAAAGCAAAGTCAGTGATCGCAGATGGTATTCCATACTTCCTATAGAAATGTCAGCGACCGTAGAAGGTAGTCCATACCTCTTATAGCAAAGTCAGCGATCGCAGATGGTAGTCCATACTTCCTATAGCAATGTCAGCGACCGCAGAAGGAAATCCATACTTACTATAGCAATGTCAGCGACCGTAGAAGATAGTCCATACTTCTTAGCGGCCACCAAATATTACGTCACACGAAATATTGAGTTTTTGGACTAACTATAGCAATGTTACCTGAAGCAGCTGATGTAGCGTCCCCCCCGGCACGTACTCGGTGACCAAGTGCAGTCTCTTATCCTTGTAGAGCACACCCACGAACTTCAACACGTTGGGGTGGCTCAGCGACCGTAGCACCGCCACCTGGTGGCGTTTATTTTATTTTATTTTATCAATTTTTGGAAAACTTACTTACAGCTATAAATTTACATAAATTCAAATCTTAACAAAAATACAGCCAGTATAGGAAAAATGTGATAGTAAAAAACCACGAGCCCTATAAGTAGCTTTCAGGCGGGATTCGAACCCGCGCCTCCGGGAATCCGGCCCGATGCTCTGACCAACTAAGCTACCGAAAGGCCTACATGACTCGTCGAATTTTGCTATCACTTGTTACGCTGTAGGCCAGCGTTGTTTCATCAATGTTTCATTAATGGCTGTTTCATCTTAATCGACTGTTAAACATTTGTAAAAATGTTTCTTTCGGATGCGAGGGTTTCCTCACATTGATGAAACAACGCTGGCCTACAGCGTAACAAGTGATAGCAAAATTCGACGAGTCATGTAGGCCTTTCGGTAGCTTAGTTGGTCAGAGCATCGGGCCGGATTCCCGGAGGCGCGGGTTCGAATCCCGCCTGAAAGCTACTTATAGGGCTCGTGGTTTTTTACTATCACATTTTTCCTATACTTACAAAAATTGCATTGTGAACGCATAAAAATAATTTAAAATCTTAAAAATACAGCCAATCACTAGTTTAAAGTCACCTATAGATGAAATTCTAATTAATAATCTAATCAAATCCCTCACTAACTAACTAACATGGCAAGTTAATAAAAAGGTTGTAAAAAGCACTACAATTGAAACACGATTGCGACAAGATTATGACTTCACGTTAGCAGAATCGACGCCCTGTATGAGGAAGCGTTATCTAACCTTTTTTTTAAGTATAGTGAGGGCAGATACAGTCTTTACGTATACCAAATGGCATGTTGGACTGAGCCAGACACAGGGCCTGTCCCTCGTCCCAGCCCTCCCGCCAAGCCTAATAGGCTTCGCGTCAGGGCTGGGCGGTTCTAACCCCATCTAACCTCTTTGAGGAAGTTCCTCTGCGCGTCGTCATCGACCCGGTACAGCTGCTTGAGCACCGTCACTTCGTTGGTGTCGCGGTGCGGAACCTTGTACCACAAAGTAACTACGCGGGCGGTCGCCCTAGCAGAGAGTCCGCTTAGAACAAAGTGCCATTTTCGTCACGCACACATAGACGTCACATTTACAGGCAAAATGGGGCAGTTTGGGACAGTGATCAGTCGCGAGTATCGCAAAGAGGTCAGTGATCGCAAGTTGCAAAGAGCATACGTCCGCGCCGCCGCCGCTACGTGTCACCGTGACACTTATTATGTAAAATGAACAACCGATATTATTACAGTTGCAATGTATTTGGTTGTCTAAATACCAGTAAAAACTGTGCCTACACGTTCTTCAAAGGAGGTCACTAATAGTCCATACATCTTTGGCCATGTTTGTACCGTGAGGTACATAGGTACCAATATGTAGAGAAAAAATCGAGGATTCCGAAAAACGTATCATTTTACTTTTATATTTAGATAAAACTAGATAATAAATTAATAAAGTTGTTAATTACTTGTAACACATTTTTATTATGTGGTAACATTGGATGTTCAATTGCGTTTAGTATCAGACTTCTGGGAGTCTACCGGCTAAAATATATGGATATGGACATGGGCTTCATTTGACACTTGAAGCCCATATTTTGTCTTTATATAGGCATAATATGAGCTTCAAATGTCAAATGAAGCCCATGTTCATACCCATATTGTTAAAAATATTTTATATGCTGTTAATTATTGCTAATGCATAGCTACTTGTCGTTCATTTTTATCAACACGTAATTTAATGGGCGTAAAACAATAAAAAATAGAAAATAATGATATTACAATAAGCAAATAAATTGTCTCTTTGCAAGTAACAAAACGCTTTTTGACAGCTTTTTGAGTACAAACAGATTATATTCATAATCGTATCACAGATTATTTATCATAGACAGAGTCTAAAATGGCGTATTTTTTCAAACTGAAATTATTATTTTTTTGCCTTTTTCAAATAACTAACAAACAAAGTAGACCCTGTTTTATTATTCACCGTTTCATAGAGTATTTTTTTCCATAAAGTGTACCTTGGTACATTAACTGGCCAGATTTTAGTGACCTCCTTTCTAAATGATATTGAAAGGTAAGTATGTAAAACTGTTTCTCTTCTTGGTAGGTATACCTAGGTACTTTTGGAACTAGCCGCTTTGATAACGGCGATCAACCATACACGTTCATCTTATCGTTCGCTGGTAAAACGCCAGTATTTAGGTACTATGGTTTAGTTGTTCCTAGATATATTCTTTGTTGGCGCTCGACCGCCGCCGCACCGCGCCGCCGGCCGGTCACAACTCGCAGCGGGTCACGCCACGCATACCTAATCTATTTACTATTTACTAATGCTACGCTGGTCCATTTTTAGATGTTATAGTATTCTCAAAATTTCTTGGCAGTTCAGCGAACACAGCTACAAGTCATGTCGACGTCTTATCTAAGTCTGACGCCATAACAATGATGTTTTCAGCATTATTGTGTTCCGGCAGTTAGAGATAAGACAGCCAGTTCCTCAGTAATTGAGGATTCCGGGAGCAGTGCGCATCCACCTTCAGCCTTATCACCACTTATCATCAGGTGTGATGAAGGCTAAGTGCTACCCCGTTGTGGATTTAAAAAAACCTTTTTTTATCTAAGCTCACGGCAGTGTGTCAGCCAAGTTCAGGAAAGGACGCCAATCATTAAATCCCAAATAACATTTCACTTGCTGTAAAGTTTTCTTTATCTAGGCGCACGGCAGTGTGCCTGCCAAGTTCGGGAGAGAACGCCAGTCATTATACTTACCCCAAATGACATTTTACTTGCAGTAAAGTTATTTTTGACTCACGGCAGTGAGTGAGCCAGCAAAGTTCAGGAGAGAACGGACGACGCGCGATTATGCGTATCATCATGTCATCCGAACGACGCCCACTGCTGGCCATAGAATATTATGCGTATACCTATTTATTTTGACGTCTTAATCGTAGGAGTGTCATAGGCTATTTTCGTTGCAAAAATAACTAGTTCATTTTAAAAATTAAATGATTTCTTTTCAGACGAACCTTATGGTCGAGTTTAATTGATCGAGAAGATGTAAACAACAAATGGTCAACATATCTCTGAGTTTGTGAGGCCCACTTCGAAACCAATTCTTTAATCAAGACATCAAACCGAACTCTCCTGAAAAAAGGCACTAATCTTAAACTTTTGCTACCTGTCAAAAAATGAAAATAAAGAATCACATGCAACTATGGAGACTAATGAATCTTGTACACAATATGAAAAAGTTTAATGTGACTCCAATTCACAAACAGCAGCTCACCTTTCTGCTAATTCTCCCCGAAAAAGAAAGCTGAAAAACGATACAATACGTTACGTTCCCTAAAATATGGTTGAGCGAAGCGATGGCTGGTTCATGCGTCATACTCGAGAACGGGTGCTGCCAGAGGGAATAAGTTTGCTCTTATGTCTGCTTGCCTTAAAAAGTGTTTTTTTTAATTCATTTTATAAAGAATTACATTTGAAACATGTATGGCGCAACTTGCAGTGTATTATAGTAGAATTTTCTTTTGCTTTTCACTAATCCTAAGTAATTCCTAAGTAATCTTAATCTTTAAGTTCGTAAGTAATTCAATATTGTTGACCGCTATGATCATTAGTTCGCCTATACATAACCGTTTTTATCATAACCCCTTGTATAATTGTGATGGAAACTGACCTTAATCATACCATGTTAAGGTCATTTTTCAATTTGTCTCACAAGTATTGTAAATCACTACATAGTATAAAACAAAGTCGCTTTCTCTGTCCCTATGTCCCTTTGTATGCTTAAATCTTTGAAACTACGCAACGGATTTTGATGCGTTTTTTTTAATAGATAGAGTGATTCAAGAGGAAGGTTTATATGTACTTTTTATCCCGATATTCCCACGGGAACGGGAACCACGCGGGTGAAACCGCGGGCGGCCGCTAGTAATATTCTAAATTGAATAAACAAATTTGACTTTGACTATTAAACAATATTTTTTTATTTACCTATCAGATACGATAAAAACACACGACATAGGTATATAAATACACTTTCTTGTTTTGATAATAGATATCACTATTGCTTGATATAGTTCTTGCGTGATAAAAGTTTTTCAATTTTTAAAGATGACAAGTTATAAATTCAACATTTAAGAAAGTATTAATTATTTGTATTCCATGAACGAAATTTTTATTAAAAAAAATATAATTTGTAACCCATTTAGATTTCAACTATTTTTCGCTGAACTTGGCACCCTTTTTACATTTATGTTTTTGTCGAACTTAGTGCCTTTTTCACGTTAATGTTTTTAGTGGGTATGTATGATTGTAAACTTATACTACCTACTCCTTTTTAAATTCAGAATCAATACAGTAGCAACCCTAGTGAGCCAGACAAGGATAGGTATATATTTTCAAAAACGGTGGGAGCGGTCCTTCTGTAAACTCTTTATTTTATGCTTGTACACCTGCCCGAAGAAACCTGCTCCGAGCAGCTCGCCCTGACAACGACACGTTGTAACAACCACCATTTATACGCAGCCCATGAAGTACCAAACCCCGTCAAGAGATGGCGCTGCTGGTATTGTTTACATTCATCCTAGCCGGCGGTGTCAAGATTTCTTCAAGGTTCTATAAGACCCCCTTGTACCTATTGTAAATCATCTTCCATCTACACCCTCCCTACAGAAGATCATCGTATTGTAGGCTGCATAGCATAGTCTTCCACACCTGCTGGGATCAAACATATTGATCGCCTATAAACTAAGTAGATTCACGGCTATGCTGCTTCCACCTGTTGTCTTGTCTACGACTACGTCATATTTCTCTTCTAATGTATTGGTTTCGTGTAATATACAAACCAGTATGAAGCCCAGTCGTTTGATTCTCCGGCCATTACGTCCAATCCCTGTTACAACGTGTCATTACGGTATCTCACCTCCTTGAGAAAGTTCCTCTGCGCGTCGTCATCGACCCGGTACAGCTGCTTGAGCACCATCACCTCGTTGGTGTCGCGGTGCGTCACCTTGTACACCTGCCCGAAGAAACCCGCGCCGAGCAGCTCGCCCTGACAACGATACAAATTATTACTACTACTTACTTATCCTAAGGCTCGGACTTTATGCGTCAGGAATCGGTCCGGTCCGAAATAAAACAACACCTGGGGTGCGTTCTGTGGCTTCGCTCGAGTGCACTCGAGCGCACTCCGGCGCGCGCTCTAGCCGTTCCGTGGCTTGGTGAAATTTTACTCTGACAGCTGTCAGAGTGTAGTTGCACCCGTTCTATGGCTCAGAGTGTTTTTCACTCTGACAGCTATTTGACGTTTGAACAATGAAAAGTGTCAAAGTTTGAGTGACGTCTCGAAAAATTTTTACTTTATCGCCGTAATTACTTCGTCTATCTCATCTTCCAGGAAGATTAAAGTCAAAATGTTGCAGAAATAGCTATAAAACTCGAGCAAAAGTAAATAATTTCCAACACAAGCGTCATCAAAAATTTTGAGGTTATGAAAACAACTCGATCGTTCTGTCGCTCGGTTGCAACTCAAACGGGTGAAACTTTAACCAAACAACCGCGCCCAAAACGACGGAACGCAGTCCAGACAAGCTCGAATACAAACCGTCGTTCAAGCAATCGCTTAGAGTTTTTCTTACAATCCGGACCGATTCCTGACGCATATAGTCCCGAGCCTAAATCACAAAATCCCCTTATTCCTCGTAGATTACCAAGCTTGATGACTAGCTTTCTACAAGGAAAAATAATTCTTCTTAGCTTACCCGGTTTTCAAATGGGATATTTATTTTCCTAGAAGAAAACCGTAATTTTATTTAGTATTCTACGAAGTTTTTTTTTATCTTTTTAGCTTACCCAGTTAACAGATAAGAATTATTTTTCCTCGAAGAAAGCTGTGATTTTATGTGTTTTCTACGAAGAAGAATTGTCCCTTCTTACCTTCGATCATATAAACCCTAGATACAGAATTCCATACTAAATGCGCTTGAAAAAGTGATTCCAACAGCGCTGTCATTAGTAGTTATACTTATAGATATTTCGATTCCGAATACTGCCGTCACCACATTTGATATTCGACCCTAAGCAACAGTAATTGGATTTAAATTCGGTCGGCATGGTAGTACTTACGATCTTATTACATGGAAAGCTCAGATGGTCTGCCGACGCTAGAACATCGAATCGTATTACGTCATGTCTGCATCTCTGTTTTACTGACGCAAATAGAAGAAACGGTTGCGCGGCAAGGAATATTACAATATTTTAGTATAAATAATGAAATTATGATAGTTTCAGTACATGTTTGACTTTAAATTAATACGGTATTTTACTGATTTTTTTTTATTACTTTAAAATGTTTTTCAAATATTAGCTACACAAAACAAGTTTTCATTTTGAATTATCTTGAATATTTTCAAAGATATAGGACTTCAAACTTTATAATTAGACAAGGACAGGACGCTATCTTAGTGACGTCAGTGGGTTAGTAGCGTCATAGTCACGCCATAGAAGATTTCGTTTTAGAAAGAGACAGCTATAGTCAAAATCAAACAGACTATAATTCTTTTATTATAAAACAGATTCAAATTATTTTTTCACATTTGGTATTCTTAATTGCAATATTTTTTAACGTCATCATTAAATATCTACATTTCAACAACAGTAAAATACCCTATTGTGCAATTATACTTACGTTCAATAATCAAATCAAATATGATATTACATCTCTTTTTTTCCTATTTTCGAATTGTTTTTGCGCATATTCTCAGCACATTTAGGCATCGTTACGCCGGGCGGTCAAATGACTACTGAGAGCGATCTAATGCTCCCTTTCGAATGGAGCATTCGTTGGCGGTTTCACTTTCTGTGCGTTTACGCTGTATCTAAGGTTTATATGATCGAAGCTTCTTACCAATTAAATCAGATAGAAATTATTAAAGTGCTAGAAACCAGCGGAATGTATGAATTGTCACTGTCATTCCAGCATGCGTAGCATGACAAACTCGAGAAAAGTTTGTCTACCTCCTACTCTATAATTGACAGCCGAACAATAGATTTGTCTACGATGAAATGTCATTTTTGACGTTTCGTTGTGGACAAAACCTTTCTCGAGTTCATCTTGCTACCCGTGGCGTTAGACAAAAGCAAGGCACAAAACCGAATTCAAACCCCCTCCCACCCTGTACATTATGTAACCCACCTGCAATAGGTCGGTGGCCCGGAACACGGTGTTGGAGGCAGCGGGCGCGGGGTGGGCCCCCCGCCCCCCTCCCACCCTGTATGTAACCCACCTGCAATAGGTCGGCGGCCCGGAACACGGTGTTGAAGGCAGCGGGCGCGGGGTGGGCCCCCCGCCCCCCTCCCACCCAGTATGTAACCCACCTGCAATAGGTCGGCGGCCCGGAACACGGTGTTGGAGGCAGCGGGCGCGGGGTGGGCCCCCCGCCCCCCTCCCACCCTGTATGTAACCCACCTGCAACAGGTCGGCGGCCCGGAACACGGTGTTGGAGGCAGCGGGCGCGGGGTGGGCCCCCCGCCCCCCTCCCACCCTGTATGTAACCCACCTGCAACAGGTCGGCGGCCCGGAACACGGTGTTGGAGGCAGCGGGCGCGGGGTGGGCCCCCCGCCCCCCTCCCACCCTGTATGTAACCCACCTGCAACAGGTCGGCGGCCCGGAACACGGTGTTGGAGGCAGCGGGCGCGGGGTGGGCCCCCCGCCCCCCTCCCACCCTGTATGTAACCCACCTGCAACAGGTCGGCGGCCCGGAACACGGTGTTGGAGGCAGCGGGCGCGGGGTGGGCCCCCCGCCCCCCTCCCACCCTGTATGTAACCCACCTGCAACAGGTCGGCGGCCCGGAACACGGTGTTGGAGGCAGCGGGCGCGGGGTGGGCCCCCCGCCCCCCTCCCACCCTGTATGTCACCCACCTGCAACAGGTCGGCGGCCCGGAACACGGTGTTGGAGGCAGCGGGCGCGGGGTGGGCCCCCCGCCCCCCTCCCACCCTGTATGTCACCCACCTGCAACAGGTCGGCGGCCCGGAACACGGTGTTGGAGGCAGCGGGCGCGGGGTGGGCCCCCCGCCCCCCTCCCACCCTGTATGTCACCCACCTGCAACAGGTCGGCGGCCCGGAACACGGTGTTGGAGGCAGCGGGCGCGGGGTGGGCCCCCCGCCCCCCTCCCACCCTGTATGTCACCCACCTGCAACAGGTCGGCGGCCCGGAACACGGTGTTGGAGGCAGCGGGCGCGGGGTGGGCCCCCCGCCCCCCTCCCACCCTGTATGTCACCCACCTGCAACAGGTCGGCGGCCCGGAACACGGTGTTGGAGGCAGCGGGCGCGGGGTGGGCCCCCCGCCCCCTCCCACCCTGTATGTCACCCACCTGCAACAGGTCTGCGGCCCGGAACACGGTGTTGGAGGCAGCGGGCGCGGGGTGGGCGCGGTAGGAGCGCGCGCGGCTCAGCCCGCCCGCCACGCTGCACGCGCCCGCGCTAGCGCCCGCCCCTTCCTCCACACTGTGTACGTAATATCGGGCAAACGTCAAAGCAGTGACATATGAAACAACTAAAGTCTGTTCGCCGGGAAACTCTTTCTTTATTATTCACAACGGATAGCGCTTAGCCTTCATCACATCACACATTATCAGGGTGACCGCTATTTACTACAATCAAATTTTCCTGACTTTTCCCGGTTTTCCAGGCGTTTTTTCAAGTTTTTCCCTGACCATAATCTTAAATGTAATAAATATAAAAAACTAGCTGACCCAGCGCGACTTTGTTCCCGTGGCCCTACCCTTTACTCCACCCTACCCTACCCGATAGAGGGGTAGACCCCTACCCCTACCCTACCCCTACCCTGATTTCAAGACCAAAATTAGCCAAATCGGTCCAGCCGTTCACGCATGATGTCGTGACCAAGGGAAATAGGGATTCATTTTTATATATATAGATATAATAGGCATACATTTTTGAGTTTTTGCAGAACTATCTGCTAACTAAAATAATAAAATATATATAATAAATTACAATTTATAAATACAAAGAAATAATACAAAAAACGGAAATAATAAGTATTATCAGAACAGCTCAGTTGGTAAGGGCGAAAGCATAGTTAGTTAGACGGAAGTCGTGGGTTCACATCCTATCAGGTGACGTTTTTGTACTGTTTCATTGTATCCACAAACTGGAACCCGCTATCAGACAGTTCTACAATTACCCAATAATTCATTTAATTTTTGACCATTTTTGTTAAAAACTGTATATGAAAAACCATACTGTAAAGAGACAATTTTTATTCCCTGACCTCCTTTAAATTTCCCTGACAATTCCCTGACTTTTCCATGACTTGCGAAATTCCCAGACTTTTCCCGGTTTTCCAGGTTTTCCAGAAAGTGGCCACCCTGCATTATGTACAGTAATGATAAGGCTGAAGGTGTAAGCGCACTAATCTCAGAATCTTCAATTACAGAAGAATAGCGCCCGCTCCTTCTTCCACACTGAACGGAACATCAGGCAAACATCAAAGCAGCAAGTGACAAATGAACAACAACTTAAGTCTGTTCGCCGGGAAACTCTTTCCTTTTATTCACAACGGATAACACTAAAGGAGCCCACAAACGGTCAGGTCGCCTGCCGGCCTAGACCAGGGGGGCAATTGCGTAAGGTAATCGTTTTTGTCAGTTCATATCGTATTCAATCGGCTGCGATTTGTTTTGAATGACATTTAATATGAAATGAAATGAAAATGAAAATGAAAATATGTATATATATGATATATATATATATATAAAAATGAAAATATGATATATGTTCATATTGTATCATATAAAAATATGATACAATATGAACTGTCAAATGAATACGATTGACTTTACAGTGGCACAATCTTTTCTGTTCCGGTGACAGCGGCGCTATGTAATTTTTTCTTTTTTTGTAGCAATTTATCTAAGACCTTCAGCCGCCAGCAGCGCTATGGTTGGACATCAACTTGACAGCAGAATGACATTTTAAAAAAACACGATAGTTTCACATTTTGGCCACCGGAACAGAAAAGTTTGTGGCACTGTACGCAATTCCATAGCAGATCGGCCGTCGGACGTACGAGACCTCCATCGACCACACACTAGACCGGCCATTGCCTGTCGGCAATAGTCGAAAACTGGCTTTGAGGCCATCACACACCAGCAGTTGATAGCAGCCAGTTTTAGTACTAATCAATAGTTTCTGTTCGGCCGATAACTGTCAACATTGGCCCCGACCCCCAGCGGCCACACACTATACCTGCGCATTAGCCGTCAGTTCTAAACCTTTTACGAAATTGTCAGTGTGTGGCCGATTGCGGCCAACTGACAGGCCGTTGTTGACAGGCGAACTGATCGTCTGTGGGGCGTTTTAAACTTCATCATAAATGATGCTGCTAAACATTCAAACAGCCATTAAATAATGAAATGAGTGAATAAGTAGTAAGTTATTTTTTAATGTGAAAGTTTAAATGTTTGGATGTTTGTTACTCAATCACGCCAAAACGGCTAAACGGATTTGGCTGAAATTTAGGACGTAAATACTTTGTAGCCTGTAGTAGAACATAGGATACTTTTTATCCCGGAAAAATATCTCATTCCCGCGGTATATCCTACTAATATTTAGATTGTTAATATTTAGAAAGTTTCGATGTTTGGATGTTTGTTACTCTAATCACGCCAAAACGGCTGAAATTTAGGACGCAGACACTTTAGCCTGGATAGGATTTATCTGGAAAAATATCACATTCCCGCGGGATAACGTCGTGTAGTTCACGCGGGCAAAGTTGCTGGCAGGAAGCTAGTGTATAATAAGTATTGAACATTGAGATTTTAAATTAGTTTTATGCATTCACAAAGCAATTTTTTAAGTATAGGAAAAATGTGATAGTAAAAAACCGCGAGCCCTATAAGTACCTTTCCGCTCGTGGTTTTTTACTATCACATTTTTCCTATAAGTATTGAACACTCACGCGTCCAGCAACTTGGACATGCTGCTGCTCCTCTCCTTGTCCCCCAGCAGCGGCGACGCGGGCGCCTGTCTTCTCTTCATGCCCCTAGATTTCCCCCCCTCCTCCCCACGCCTCTTGAATAACCTGTATAATATATGTATATGCTTAAAAATTTAATAAATAAAGAATAAAATAGATAGATTAGAATAGGCGGGCATCCCACCCGTTAAAGTGAGAATGAGGATGAATGAAAGAAAGAAAAAGTATGCGGAATAAAAGTACGAGAGGAATGTATGATGGAAATGGAATGAAAGAGAAACTATATTTGTAATAAAAAAGGGTTGGACCTTATGTCTAAGGAGTAGTAATAAAAAAAAACCTGTATCATATTTATTAACAGAATAGCAGTGTCAATCTATACTATTATTATAAAGAAGAATGATTTGTATGTGGTAATTAAATAAACTCAAAAACTACTGGACCGATTTCAAAAATTCTTGCATATTTAGAATGCTACATTATCCCTGACTATATCTTATCCCGATATTCTAACAAGAACGAGTACCACGCGGGTAAAACCGCTAGTATCCGCTAGTTGAGTGCATTTCTGACATAGCATTGCGTTTTTCTTGTTTTTTTTTGTGAAATACACAAAAAATTAAAGAAACTTGTGCTCTTTTTTTTTTATTCACAACGGTGTAGCACTTAGCCTTCATCACACCTGATGTTAAGTGGTGATAAGGCTGAAGGTGGAAGCGCACTTCTCCCGGAATCCTCAATCACTGAGGAACTGGCTATCTTATCTCTAACTGCCGGAACACATTAACGCTGAAAACATCATTGTTATGGCGTCAGACTTAGATAAGACGGTGGTAGCTAGCCAGGCGGACTAAGAACAAGTCCTACCACCAACCAAACCGAATACTATAAGTACCCCCACTGGGAATCGAACCCGGGACCTCTGGGTCTGAAATCGGTGGTATGAACCACTAGACCACAGAGGCGGTTAAAATAAGTGCTTTTTTGTTGTTTTTGTCGTGTGACTGCAGATTTAAGCTTTTTTTTATTTCTTTCCTTTCTTTATTTATTTGCATATTGGAGTAAACAGGGCTCTTAAAGTTATAGTAGCAAATTCATATCTGACCAAGCGACAGCTGACGGAAGAGCCACTTGCAATGCAAAATTAGCTGTTAAAATGGACAGCAATATGTTTTTTTAGTTTGGACAATGACCACCTTATATGGTTTGGACCACATCTGTCAGCATGGATCAGCACTTTGCTATGCTCCTATCCTTTTCTGTCTCACAGAATTGCCATTTGCTACAAAGAAAACGAGCGCGGGTGTGCGATCGCCTTCTCGATTCCGCCCCATTATATATAACATTCCGCTCTCTTTTCACTCTAGTTATTGACGGTTCGGTCAACGATAAACGATAAATCGGTAAACTATACAGGATATTTTTTTTATCAGTGCACAAATTTTTAAGATCGACTCAGAATCGATAAGTGAAAAACTTTCTCCTAGGAACATGGGTCTAAATACGACAAAAAATTTCGAACTTCCCATACTAAATCGATCACGTGATCAGTCCGATTAGTATGAAGAGTCAAAGAAATGTTGTTATATTTCGACATTTATATATACCTATGTTTCTAGGACAAAGTTGTTTACCGATTCTGGGTCGATCCTAAAAATTTGTGCACTGATAAAAAACTTATCCTGTATAAGACGAATCATTTTTATCCAAGCATAGAAAAATCGGCCCTTATACAATCAAGAGGCCAGTCAGATAAATTTTACTACCATTATTTGACAATCTTAAATTAAATTATGATACATTTAGGTAAATTGAAAGACATAAAATTGAGGACGTGATTTTTATATTGATTATTTTAATTAGTGTAGGGTAAATTGCCTTATTGTTGGCATCCGTCCTTTTATTGACACCCTGCAATTTAGCTCGATTTTTTACAATATAAAAACAAAATACTATTTGACGATTAAATCCACATCGAAATCTATGGTGTACTTCTTTTTCGAGCTTAACTCTAGGGTACCAATAATAGGACGGGTGCCAATTTTTTTTAAATTATTTCTTCTCTACACTATCTCATGTTTTACACAAATAATTTAAAACAAATTACATGGAAATCACATAGGCAGTACAAGATTGCGGAGAGACTGGTATCTACCCTCTTAACCACTGGCACTTTAGTCTGATAATTTGATAGTTTACCCTATATCACGTTAATTATTATAAATATTACCTCTCCCTCCTCCGCACATCATCTCCCTCAACTTCTCCCTCTCGCCTCCTAGAATCCTCCCTCAATATCTTGCGTTCCACGGGCGGTACTGACTTGAAGTCGTGTTTCTTCTCCTCTTCTTTGGAATGTGTTGGTTTTTCGATATAATTGTTGTTGTTGTTTGTTAAATCTGTTGTTGTGTCCGGGTTGTGCTCTATGGTTAACTGTGGAAATGCAACGTGATTATGCGACTCATAAACTAATATATGACACATTTTTGTACTGATGATGAAGATATCTGAACCCTAATTGCGTGCTCAATTACTACACAAGGTGGCTTGAAGTATCATAACACAACCTTAGTAAAGTCGACAAGGAAAAAGGTTTATCAGTTTCGTTAACAGTTCACATACATTAAAAATTTCGCTTAAGTTCATGAATGACATTTCAATACCGTTATGTATAGTCACGAGCAAAAATATGTATACAACATAGAACTTTGTCACATTGAATCGTTTCGAAAGTAAATTATCAGTGTCACAGAAGTCATTCAATATTGTAATATGACAAAGTTCTATGTTGTATACATATTATTGCTCGTGGCTGTATTATATGAAAAAGACGTCAATAAAAAATTGTCACTTTGAACTTTCAAAGGAAATCAGACATTATCGATCTACAGCATACAAAGAATTTTAAAACTAAAGGTGATAAAGCAATTTCTGGGTCGAGCTTACATTAAAAATAAAATGCCGTTTGCCATGACAACTCGAAAAACTATGTTTCTTGTGTTCTACGGTATAGTCATCTGGCGATATTTTGGTATATATACGGTAATAATGTTACCTGTATGACAGCGCCGGGCCTCGCTAGCAGTCGCTCGAGCTGCGGTGCGCTATAAGTGTGCGCGGGAGCACCGTTTATCTCCAGCACGCGGTCGCCCACGCGAAGGGCTAGCACCCCGCACGACGAATCGATCCTGTATTTCATGATAGAAAATATGCGTCATATACTTGTGCACATAAACATAATCGGCCTTATTAATAAACAAAGAGTAAGTTTACACCTAGGTTTAACCAAAAATATTGCTTAGCAATATTACTCCTTACGTTTGACGTTTCAAAGCGTCATATTACTAAGCAAACTTTTTGGTTAAACTACTTCGATCATATAAACCCTAGATACAGCGTAAACGCACAGAAAGTGAAGCCGCCAACGAATGCTCCATTCGAAAGGGAGCATTAGATCGCTCTCATTAGTCATTTGACCGCCCGGCGAAATGACGCCTAAATGTGCTGAGAAGATGCGCAACAACAATTCGAAAAAAGGCAAAAAGAGATGTAATATCATATTTTCAGTCAGTATTGAACGTAAGTATAATTGCACAATACGGTATTTTACTGATTTTTTTTTTCTTTAAAATGTTTTTCGAAATATTAGCTACACAAAACAAGT
This sequence comes from Crambus lathoniellus, assembly GCA_949710035.1. Classification (NCBI taxonomy): domain Eukaryota; kingdom Metazoa; phylum Arthropoda; class Insecta; order Lepidoptera; family Crambidae; genus Crambus; species Crambus lathoniellus. Next base: position 23,097,409 of record OX453317.1, read on the forward strand.
TTTCATTTTGAATTATCTTGAATATTTTCAAAGATATAGGACTTCAAACTTTATAATTAGACAAGGACAGGACGCTATCTTAGTGACGTCAGTGGGTTAGTAGCGTCATAGTCACGCCATAGAAGATTTCGTTTTAGAAAGAGACAGCTATAGACAAAATCAAACAGACTATAATTCTTTTATTATAAAACAGATTCAAATTATTTTTTCACATTTGGTATTCTTAATTGCAATATTTTTTAACGTCATCATTAAATATCTACATTTCAACAACAGTAAAATACCCTATTAATTTAAAGTCAAACATATACTGAAACTATCATAATTTCATTATTTATACTAAATTATTGCAATATTCCTTGCCGCGCAACCGTTTCTTCTATTTGCGTTAGTAAGACAGAGATGCAGACATGACGAAATACGATTCGCTGTTCTAGTGTCGGCAGACCATCTGAGCTTTCCATGTAATAAGATCGTAAGTACTACCATGCCGACCGAATTTAAATCCAATGAGGGATTTTTTGACAGATGATTAAAAAAGAAAAAAGTTAGTCCAAAAAAACTCAACAGATGGCGTTCATCAGACATGGGTTTGCTTTTTTTAAATTTGCTGGCAAGGGCCCTGTTTAACCATTTTTACAAGTCTACAATACGGTATTTTACTGATTTTTTTTTATTTCTTTAAAATGTTTTTCGAAATATTAGCTACACAAAACAAGTTTTCATTTTGAATTAAGTATCTTGAATATTTTCAAAGATATAGGACTTCAAACTTTATAATTAGAGAAGGACAGGACGCTATCTTAGTGACGTCAGTGGGTTAGTAGCGTCATAGTCACGCCATAGAAGATTTCGTTTTAGAAAGAGACAGCTATAGTCAAAATCAAACAGACTATAATTCTTTTATTATAAAACAGATTCAAATTATTTTTTCACATTTGGTATTCTTAATTGCAATATTTTTTAACGTCATCATAAAATATCTACATTTCAACAATAGTAAAATACCCTATTATGTAAGAAAGCTAGTGAAGTACTTGAATTTTTACTATAGTAGAACATCAGAATCACAAGTTGGCGGCCATTTTAGAAGAAATCATTCACTATAATTACGAGTGTAATGTCAGTAGATTAAGATAATAGTAGATTGTATTACAAGGGAGCAAAATAGCATATTTACGACGAGGGCGCTATTTTTAATCCAGAGCGCAGTGAAGGATTCTAAAGTAGAATCCTGAACGCAGCGAGGGATTCAATATACGTCACCCGAGGTGAAAATAATTTTGCGGCCGAGTAATACACTCTACTTTCATTTCTAATTTATGGAAAGTAAATACACTTTGCTTTTCATCCCCCTATATAAGAAAAGCAACAAAAACAACTAAAACTACCTAGAAAAATAAAAGAATGGTGGCGGGGGGCATCGCCTTCTCTATTTTTTCTATTATATTTAAAAAAATTGAAGTTCAATTAAACAAAAAATAAAAAAATTATATGTCCATCGGATGCCTTCTATGTATCTCCGGGGTACCATAGGGAGTTGAAAAATTTTGTTAGATTTTAGCTTCGACGCACTGTTTTTGAGATATTCTCATTTTTATAAAATTCATTTTTGAAACAGTTCCGGCCCCCCCACCTCATACAACATCAGTAGAAAACTTTTTCATTGCCGATGAGATAACTCTATGGTTGACTGTAACCAAATTCAGTTCTATTTTTAAAAATACTTTTACACCCTAGGGTGCAACGCAGAGTTTTGAACCCACTGCTCAGTTTAAAGGGACCGGAACCGCTTACCCTAACCCGGGTTTTTATAGGGTATTTTAAAGACTTGTTTCTACAAACCCTTTCAAATTGATAAGCATATCATCGACTTACCGTATTGACAGGGTAACCAAATGAATCAAGTTAATTCGGGTAAGCGCTTACCATAAACGAAAAACCCTTTTAAGTCTTACCCTGCGACAGGGTTTTGAAGCGTCAAAGCAATTTAAACTTCTGCGCGCACTACATTAGACTTATTATTGTATAACAATTTCAAGTGTGATCGCGGCATCGACAAAATCTTCGCTACGTCAGATAATAACGAATCATGCGTCGTTCACGGTAAAGTTCATTTTCGCGTGATCCGTCGGTCGCCGCCGCTCGCTATTGTTTATCCGAGTGGCCGCGGCGCCGGCATTTAAAAACGGAAGGAAGGAACTTGTTTAATATGACCGCTAACATTACACGTGTTTTTTTGTTTTTGTTACTGACGATCGTTTTTAATTATTTGTAAGCAGTGAATTCTTTATATATATAACTCTTCTGTGCGTGTGAATGTAACTGAAGTCCTCCTAAACAGTTTCGATTTCAATGATTTTTTTTGCGTCTTCAGGCGGATTCCAGAAAGATTTAGGTTTACAATTGGACCCGGTAGGTGGCGTGCTGTCGATAAGGCGGTACAAATTTCGCCGATCGAGCAGCTAGTAGCTTTTTTTTATTTTTATTTTTATTTATTACAGAACCATGAACAAGTTTACAGTTTGCTTAGGTCTAGTAAATTACAAAATTTTAACAAATTATAATAAGTTATTGTAAACTCAACAATATGGCTACATTTTAAGTTAATAATGTATAGTTACAATACAAGACTCGAAGTAGGTACCTATAAAAACTTATAAATTTAAATATTGTACAAAAACTCTAGCGTGAGAAATAGTAAGCTTTATAAAATAGCTTTATAAAAAAAGAAATATTTGATATAATGCTACTTTGTAGAAACGTTTTTCATATAAATTTAACTGGCTATGGCTTCTGAGGCCTGCAACGTTATTAGTCATTTGAAACAAAAATTATCAAAAAGAAATAAAAAATCACTTAATTTTTTGGATTCGCCTATTTTTGTTAATCTACGTAAGTACTAATAGTATTTAGCCTTCTTTAACATGTGATGCAATCTCGACGCAAACTAATATTTTTTCATACAAAAAAACTAGTTTTTTTCTCAATAACTGCGCGTTTGTCAGTTTTTTCATATAAAAATTGTTAGGAAATTCATTAGCTGTCATGAAAAAAAAAACAGTTCGATACAGCGATTTTGGTGGACTTTGGTGGCCATGCACGGTGTTTCCAAAACCCGTAAAATCGGACATCCCCCTTTTTTTCAATAATTGAAAAGAGTTAAGCTTTACAAATGCAAGAGTAGAACTCCCGTGTTTCAATTCCACTTGGTTACCGAGTAATAAATTTTTGAAAATGGGCATTTTTTAACTCCGGTAAATCGAAACTTATTTGTTATTAAAAGGGTACGCGCTAGAAATTTGATTATTTGAAAAGTTCGTTTTCAATATTTAGCCGACCGAGGATCGAACCCGGGACCTCTAGAGATAGCGGCACCTTGAAAACCGTTGCGTACACCACTCGGCCACTGAAGTCGTCAAATGTCGTCAAAGTAAAAAAAAATAAAAATCCAAGATGGCGGCCAACTTTTTTGTTTGTGGGCAGATTTTGATGAAACTCGATTTTTAGTACCTACTATTTTTACAAGAAAACTGTAACACAATGTTAAAAAAAATATAAACCAAGATGGAAGGATGGAGAGTTTCATCGAAATCAGCCTACAAACAAAAAAGTTGGCCGCCATCTTGGATTTTTTATTTTTAACAGTGCGTTGTTGTTTTCTTGTCAAAATAGTACTAGAAATCGAGTTTCATCAAAATCGGCCCACAAACAAAAAAGTTGGCCGCCATCTTGGTTTTTTTTTTAACATTGCGTTAATCTTTTCTTGACGAAATAGTACCAAAAACCGAGTTTCATCGAAATCAGCCCACAAACAAAAAGTTGGCCGCCATCTTGGATTTTTTTTATTTTTAAAAGTGCGTTGTTGTTTTCTTGTCAAAATAATACTAAAAACCGTGTTTTATCAAAATCGGCCCCCAAAATAAAAAATTATAAAAACTACCTCCACGTGGTGATGGTGATGGCGAAGTAAGCTAAAACTTGAAGTTTTTGTCTGTGTGTCTGTCAGTTGTCCGAGCCTCTGAAATATAGCGGTTGCCGATTGGCAGTGGAAAATAGAGACCTTATTTCTATAGAAATAAGGCAGCATTTAGTTGGCATGTCGGGTGCCTCGAGGCCCCCGCCGATGCTTCACAGGTACTGCAATGAGTGAAAGTTAACATTATGTTATGACGTCACACGTGCTCAAGTGTGTTCGGAAGCTGTTTTGGCGTGTCTTCGGTTCGATTCAAATACAAATTTTTATTTTGATATAACTTTTGAATTATTGCAAAAAAAAAACAAAAATAGTTTATTAGAAAACTTATATTATGATCTTTTGATTTATCACAAGAAAAAAAAATCACATCCCTAATTTGAGCTTTTCTAATATGGTACTTACCTATTTTAGTCCACGGGACTTTACTTTATACATAACTAGCGGCCGCCCGCGGTTTCACCCGCGTAGTACCCGTTCCCGTGGGAATATCGGGATAAAATATAGCCTATGTCACTCGGGAAGACTGTAGCTTTCTAACGGTGAAAGAATTTTCTAAATCGGTCCAGTACTTTTTGAGTTTATTCGTTACATACAAAAAATACAAATCTTTCCTCCTAATAATATTAGTATAGATAGATATACCACAAAAATAACCAAATGCGCTTTAAAAATTATTAGTATCCACAACACACAACACAACATAATTATAACCGAGACGGACGCCCACCACCCCGAGATACGGTATGCAGAATGCGCGGAAAAGAGACAGGAGACCATTGATGCGATGCAGGAGACAATAGGGTAACCCAATTATGTGGTAAGTGCTTAATTCAAAACCCTTTCGATACGGTAAGCCCATTGGAAAGAAGTTAAGTTAATTCGAAAGGGTTACCCTTTCTTGAGTCTTACACTATCGATAGGGTAACCCTATAATACGGTTACCCTTTAACAGGGTTTCCCTAATAATAAGCTTAATCAAAAACAGGGGTTTTCCGGTCCCTGGTTTAAAGGCCTGATCAGACGAGGGACTGTCCGCCGAGTACTTTTTTGTCCATCGATATAGATCTCTTATAAATTGTATCGAATAACGCACACAAGGAACTAAAAGTACCGCGGACAAAAAGTCCCCGAAAGTACGGCGGATACCGAGAGACTGGACTGGACAAAAGTTCGCGGTAGTCCCCGAAAAAAATAGAACAAACGTAAATAGGCGTAACAACGCACACAACGAACTTTAGTCTGCATTGAGCGCCCGATAGTGAAGTAAGTCTTCGGGCAACAAATGACCGCACACTATATGCGTTGAGTCCGCGACAAGTACCTGGAGGAAATATTTTGGACGTACAGGGACTTTTTGTCCCACGGGGACAAAAGTCCTTCGTCTGATTAGGCCTTAAATATACATCACTTTTCGAATATGAGAGATGAAAAATATTTATAAGCCAATGCATTTATATGTCATTAGGTATTCCAATAACACTCTTTTTTGTTACCGTAAAAAACACTTGTTATATACTTCGTGAAACAGAATTTACAAGTCCATGTTACATTTCGAAGCTTGTGATCTTGTAAACTTGTATCTTTCGAGAAATAGGCCCATCTCTGAGTGGTAATAAACAATAGAGGTGAGGGATTCATGTCAGGTCAGCGCCATCTATCGAGCTAATAAATAAACTTTTTTTTTTTAATTTGCTGGTAGAAAATCTCTCATTACTGTTGCTTAGGGTCGAATATCAAATGTGGTGACGGCAGTATTCGGAATTTAAATATCTATAAGTACTAATGACAGCGGTGTTGGAATCACTTTTTCAAGCGCATTTCGTATGGAATTCTGTATCTAGGGTTTATATGATCGAAGTTAAACTAGGTCTAACTTACTCTTCGTTTATTAATAAGGGGGAGTATGAACAGAGGGCCTAGACAAGTGGCTTTCTATTATCGATATCGCCAGTAGAAAAGTAAGAGAATGTATGGGATTGACATTAGCGGACACATGACATTTCGATCGCTAATGCCAATCCCATACATTTGTCTTTCTATTCTACTGGCGATATCGATAATAGAAAGCCACTTATCTACAGAGGATTTGAATTTGAAGATCTAGCAGGGAGTTAGAAAGAGTTACTCACTAGATTTTCATGGGCAGAGTAATCTTCGTATGCGTTGCGATGCAAGTAAAGTTACCACTTTTAGGTTACGTTGTCGGACTCGTCTGTGTAGGCTTTAAGGGCTAATTACACTTATCCTAATTAGGAACCTAATGAAGCATACATTGCTTGTTTTGATTGCATCACTTGCTAAAAATGAGCTCAAAGAAAGCAATTTATGCTTAATTAGGATCCTAAATAGGATAAGTAATAAGCCCTTTAACTGAGAATGCAGACGTCACTATTGTAGTTGCAATCATGTAAACTTGAATTTCAAAATTGCTATAAAGGCAAGCATGATCTAGATAGAAAGGTTTAATATAGAAAGGTTAAAACGTAAAAAAAAGAGCTAGACATAAAATTACCGGAATTCCCAAGCTAATTATGAAGATTCCTCGTTATACAACTAGCAACTATAAACAAGAAACACACAAATCTATCAATGCACAAACAAATCACTAAACTTCTTTCTTTATGAATAGTTGCGAATACGCAAACAAGCCACTTCAACTACTAGTAAAACCAAACGAAACGTTGAACAACAAAGCAATAATCTAAAGACACACAAACACAGATTTGAATGCACTCAATACAATGCAATGAGTTCGCAAATGATACCTAACTACTAGTATATAATATATGTCACATCATGTATAACTAGAGCACGTTTGTAGTTTTATTCCGCCGACAGCAAATCAACAATTGATGAGGTAAACGATCCCCTCAAATCACACAATTCATTAGTCAGTAATACGTCACTAAAACCCACTTTGTTCATAAAGTTAAGGCTAAAGTGCATGTGCGACATTATTAAATTGATGCCATTACAGAAATTTGCATTGACGAACTTCCTTTTATCTTAAAATTGTAAAATTCAGCTCAAGAATGAAAGTGAAAACAGTAAATTATTTTCAATTTACTTACCGAGGTACGGAAATTACATTTGAAAAGGAAAAGTTAAATAAAACACTTTCACGGATTTTGCACACATTTAATAAACAACTTGGTAAAATTTTAGTTGTTGTTTTCCGTGACCACGGCCCCTGGCAAGGTGCCGAAACATCGGATAAACCAAAAAGCTTTAAAAACAACTAATAATCTAACCAAGTTGTTTAATAAATGCGTGCAAAATCCGTGCAAGTGTTTAGTTCGCGCAGAAATGTAAGATGTGTTTAAGGAAAAGTTACATTAATTAGTAATTGTGACGTACATACACCTGCACACAGGTCATAATTGTGAGGTAAAATACGTTTATTGCTTAAGACATTTAATATTCACTTACCGTTAAGCTTCAAGGTCTACATATTCTGCACTACATATCACAACGATACAAACGCTAAATGAGCTTGAAAGGGAAAATAATATAAATAATACAAATAAGCTAGCGCTGATAATGGACGATACGGTGTAATGTGAGAAACACAAATATTTTAATGCTTTGAACATAATTATAATAAACAAACAACGCAAATGACTCCACAGTTTGAGTCTGCAATGAGCTTTATCAAACACAACCAGCATTGAAACTACAATGAACTGCAAAGATAATGAACGAGACACAACATAAATATGATCAATACTTTTATCTTGCATAATAGTATGAGTAATGCTTGTAACAAACAACTGGCAAATAAGCTTTTTGCGTTGCCTAAAGTCCTGAAAAGCCAGAGATATAATTTGTTTGAAGTTTGCTTGACTCGCAATCATTCTAAGTTGTAATGCACGTGCGTTTTTGACGCAGCCAAATCAGCATCAGATAACCAGATAGTCCAAATGTTTTTAAATGTGGAGACATTATTGTGTCGGCAATAATATAACTAATTGTGTAACACAATAATTTAATAATGTTTTAATGATAATGCAACAATGCCACTACACTTTAAGTTATATTTTTGGAAGGAAAAACTCATAAATCTATCTCGTGCTTGCCTAAGCCAAAGCACATATCTCCATCTCTTCCTAGCAAAGACACACTACACACGTGCTCGCTATAGCGTCTACACATACGACCGTTGCATTCGCTACCTGCGGCAGGACAACAGAAGGCAAGCGGCGCGCGCCACCGCCCGCGCCACCTCACCGCAACTTATGTAGGCTAGTTTCTGTCTAGACATAATAATACGTGACTAAGGTCGGTATTATAGAGCAAGACTCAAGTGGAGATCTCTTCTCAAGCATAGTTAGAAAGGGATGCAAATACATACAACGACATTCATCCCTTGCCAGGCCTATTTCACTCCCCGTGTCGGTTCGAAAACGCGGCGGCAAAGCTGGCGTGTAAATCCATAGAAATTAGGTCCGCAAAAGAGCTAGAATATATGCGATAGAAAGAGATGCAACGACTGGCCGTTCGTAATTTGCGCCGCACAAGCTGAATTCTACTTTATTGCGTTATAGTTAGAGTTGCTATTTATTTAAATGACTTAGCGGAGTGAACTATCTGTTACATAGTAACTATTTATTTAGTAATCTGTGCCCTTGCTAACTATACTTGAGAAGAGATCTCCACTTGAGTGTCGTTCTATAATACGGGCCTAAGTTTGATGTTCCACAATTTAACTGGGGGAGGAGATGGGAGTAATTTTAGTTTTATGTTTAACATTTGTGAAGAGTTTTAAAACCCCTTATTCGTCTTAGGACAGATTCTGGTTATGACAGATTCTTGTTACGGTAGAATTTGTAATGTCGCGCATAAAAAAAATATTATGTGTGATGTATTTTCTTTTAATTTTTTTTATTTGCTTTATTAACATATATTTTTTTTTCTTTACATTTTCTTTAAGTAGGTACTTATATTTTTTTATTTTTTATTGTTATCTGTCGTAACCAGAATCTGTCCAAACCAGAATCTGTCTTAAGACGAATAATAAATTGTGTGGTTTTTACTTTGGTTGGCAATGTTACTTCTGCCGTAACAAGAATCTGTCGTAACCAGAATCTGTCCAAACCAGAATCTGTCCAAACCAGAATCTGTCCTAAGACGAATAAGGGTTTAAAACGCTGTTCACACAAATCAATCAGCAATGGAATTGCGTAAAGTCAATCGTATTCATTTAACAGTGCATATTGTATCATAATAAATGTCATTCCATACAAATTGCAGCCGATTGAATACGATATGAACTGTCAAATTAATACGATTATCTTACGCAATTGCACCCCAGATTTGTGTCAATGAAAGCAAAGTATCAACGATTATATCAATTAAAAACATTTACTGTTAGTATCTTAAAAAAAGAAACATAAGGTGTCAATTTTATAAAAGAAAATTTATCGACCCAGTGGGGTACTTATAGCAAAACAAATAACCAATAAAATAATTGACTTCCTGAACTAATTTAACAGGTAATTTTTTGGTTATAATATAAATATTATGAACTTAATTATTTTTTTGTAAGAAGACTCCAAAATGAAACTCATTCAATAACTTATTATCTTTGTTTAATCCAAACAACTTATTTTCGAGAAAATTAAAAGAGGATAAATAATAGTGACTCTAACTCACAGTGAACTCTAGAGTGCCAATAAAAGGCCGGGTGCCAATAATATGGCAGTTTACCCTGAGAATCCCATATAAAATGTGACTTACTATTAAAAACATTTACAGCCGGTTGCACCAAAATATTCATTTTACGAATTCGTAAAAAGTAACTGAATTTTGCTGTCAAAACTGTCAAATCCCATACATTTTTAAACCATAAACCCTGTAAAAGTAAAAGAATAATGTAAAAAAAACTTGGTGCAACCGTTAACTTCTGTTAGTATCTTAAATGAGGAGTAATAATAGTCACTCTAACTCACAATAAACTCTAGGGTGCCAATAAAAGGACGGGTGCCAATAATATGGCAGTTTACACTGAGAATCCCATATACAGTGTGACTTACTATTAAAAACATTTACTGTTAGTATCTTAAAAGAGGAGAAATAATAGTCACTCTAAGTAGTTTCGGATGCGAGTATTTCCTCATGTTCGCGCCGCGCTGCGAGCGGTCCGTTGTCATTGTCAAGGTCACGAGACAATGCGCTCGGCCGGCCCGAGTGTAGGATTCATTCGTTCAGTTCGCCGCCAACAGCCGTCCGCGCAACATCGCGCTCAGTTACCTACCCGTATTGTGACCGAGATTGCGAGTTTTTGCACCTACTAGTGCCCGGTCGGGGTACGGACTTGTGACCCGTGTGTGTTCGCTTTGAAAAGCGCCGGGAAGGTTTTAGCTGTCTATTAGGGCATTGTGTAGTTATAAGAGTGTTAGCTATAAGAGTTTCCCATCGGGGGTTGAGTGAAGACCTACTTGTCAGGCGCGCGCGCCGGCGAGACAGCGATCAGCCCCCCTGGATTATGAACAGTATCTTCTATAAGGTAGGACTAGCTTAAGTAACTTAATTTTGCATGAGAAACATCCGTTTCAATAAACTGTGGAACACAGTAGATGGTCATCACACTTGTGCCTGATCATAATTTTGGTAGCAGAGCGTACCTAGAAATACCTAAAAAGCGTACCTAAAAATAAAATTATTTTTTTTGTTGAAATCTCGAGGGTATTCCGAGACGATTTGAAGTACTAAGAAATTGTTCTAGTAAATTCTCGAAGCGAATGTTTCTCACTTGGTGGATCCGATAATAGATAGACACTTATATAATTGTGGTCACATACTAGTGATTTGATACGAGTTTACTCGCCTAGATGTGTATATTTTTTTTTGTGTGTCCGGATTTATTTGACGAATAGTTTCGTTCGAAAGTGTTGTTTATTAGTACCACATACTAGTGTTTGTTCCGAGTCCGCTTGCCTAGTTAAAAAAGTGGAACTAGTTTTAATTATTAGTAGTATTAAATTACGAGTATTATTATTAAAAATAGTTTTGTTTTTGTTTGTTGATAACGGTTTAGTAGTTGATTTGCTTATTTATTTATTTGTAAAGTGCTACTTACTGCGTGACGGTGGTTGCGTGGGGCTGGCGTGCCAGCCGCAGCGCGTGCGCCGGCGCCGCCACCACGCGGATGGCGTGCGACCGCACCCACGACCGCGCCTCGTAGCAGCCCCCGCTGTTACACAACACGCAATATTAGTATACAACATGTTGTTTAAATTTTTACTTTTTTGCATTCACAATGCAATTTTTATAATTGAAAAATGGAAATTAGAAAAAATCGACCCGTCCCATCGGAGCTAGTTGTGAGACGGACTAGTGTGAAGACTACTCTTCAGGAGGATGGGTCTGCTGCAGGTCGATGAATGAAAACTAGGTAATGCTTCGATAAGGATTGTATGTATATTTTTCATAAAAGAATAGAATATAAAACACTTTTATTTAAGAGAATACAAAATTACTTTTATCTACACTCATGTTATAATATTCGAATTATGAACTCATGCCTGAACGTATATTGATACACTTTATGCCATAGTCAACTTTAAAAAATAAAAGTGTTTAATAATGGTCATTATGATACAATCGGATACAGCTTTCACTCATTATAAAACACTTATTTTTCTTAATTTTACGATCTCCATGGCAACCGTAGGATTTACCGGCCCTGACTTCCAACTATTTCAAGCCCTTCTTTCGCCGGCAACAATAAGAAACTTTTTAAAATTAGAATTTTGAATTTAGAAGGTATAGACCGTATAGACTCCTATCAGTGGGGTTTGGCGCCAATCCACATTTTATAATTAATATTTTTGCTTAATTTTTGAAATATATGATAAATGTAATGAGTGTAGATAAAGTAGTGTATGAGACTGCACATAACTCGGTTTTAAAACACTCGTGGAATACTATTAAAAACTCGCCAAGGCTCGTTTTTTAAACTCCCACTCGTGTTTTAATACCCCTCCTTATGCGACAGTCACATAAACTACTATTATTGTTATCTAACACACTTAACCGCGCGCGTTGTATATACAGGAGCTCGCGTGGTATTACGTGCTCTTGTATTTTGCTGAATTTACTACGCGCCGCGCGACTACGCGTCATGATCACGCGTGACGCAGCGTACGCCCTTAGTTCGTGTGCGCATGAACGAACAGAAGATGGTGAATACCAACATGGATCACGGAACATTTGTTTAGTAAATGAGCAAAGCGAATAACTTACTTCAACCACAGAATAATATTTGTAGCAGAAGGCTCACTTCCGAAACAGTTACAATAAATTATCAATCTTGTCCACGCGACAATTAGGTCTAAAATAATTTGCACCCGCACGCCTACCTTACTAATTTACCGTTCATTACAAGCGAAATTGAACCGTAGCTGTACGTAATACGCTTCTATTACTCGGAAACGCTTAAGCCAAATTGGTTTTGGGTGGTCTTGGTTGCCGCGTAGGGTCGTCGGTCGACTCGACTGCAATGTAACGATGAAGTAAGCAGGTAAGTGGTAAAAGGAACAACAAATAGCACAAGTGATTTTTAAATACAGACAATTTAGATTTTTTATATTTATTTCTTTGCATTCACAATTCAATTTTTATTACTGAAAAAATTGAGAATGAAGTAGGTATTAGAAAAAGTCGTCCCGTCTTACATCACAACTAGCTCCGATGGGGCTCGAACCCACGACCTTTCACTGTCCGGGCGAATGCTCTAACCACTCAGCTACGGAGTCGCTAAAAAGTCGACCCGTCTCACAACTAGCTCCGATGGGACTCGAACCCACGACCTTTCACTGTCCGGGCGAATACGAATATAATATGCGCGGCGGCGACGGCGACGAGTGAATTGCGCATCCGTTGGTGCGTCTCATTGACTAATTTGATTAGACGTCTGTTGCGAGCCCGCAATGATTGCGCAATTCGCTCGTCGCCGTGTCGCCGCCGCCGCCGCCGCCGGCCGCAGCACATTTTCGTGGCCAGGCCGTAACGACTCCGTAGCTCAGTGGTTATTACAGCATTCACAGTTATTATATTATGGTAAGACAGAAAGTATAGTTAGATATTTTGTAATTTGGTAGGTAGTTACCTATTTTAAAAGTGCTACAGCTACTTCCTATTGATTCTTTTTCCCTAATAATAATCATTCGTAGGTACCTAACCTAACTATGTAGGTATAAAAGCGAGAATCATTTTGTCAATTTTTATTTTTGTCGTAATTACCTATGCTAAGGTGGGTCGGGGGTCCTTAAATCAAATATTCGGATCATTAAGTATTATAGATACTTAGAAGAAGACAGTATGGTCACACAAAAAAACTTAGGTAGGTACCTTTCAGGTTTTTTAGGAAGATGATGAAATTTTAAATTCGGTCTCTTTCTGTCGTTGTTGTCAACCGAAGGCCGCACAATAATATTTAATTTTATGGATTTTGCTATGGGTAAAACCATAAGGTAACACACGTGTGTTTTGGCGCGAAAGTGTGGCGAAAGTAAAATAAGAACTTCTTTCTCGCCTGGCGTCGCATGCACAACGGTGAGCGCGCGTGACACCCGCCTATTCTCTACCTCGCGGTAGACAGCGCGTAGTAGATTGAATTGCGGAGTGAGCCCCCCCTGCTTCAACGAAACGTCTAAGTACAGTGTACGGGCTACGCTTAGTTGACCACAATAACACCGTACAGCATAAGATAAAGTTGAAGTTAAGTTGAAGTTTAGTTAGAAGTTATTTAAAGTAGTTGTTTGGAATGTCTATAAGAAAACTCACGTTTACGAATTTTCTTTATTATAGTATAGGTAATGTTCACAGTTATGCAATTGAGTAGACACTAAATTAAATATAAGTAATTATTATAAATGTTTACATGAAGTTACGTAAGTGTGTTGCCGAGCGCATTGAACTCCAAAACGCTGAAGTCGCGGTATGTGCGGTGTAAACCGTACATATTCCCCACACGGGAAGAAAAATAAGTAAAAATGTAAAAAATATTAAACAGTAAAAGTTATAAAAGTATACAAAACAAACAAGTTATAGCTAAAGTAAGTACTTATAAAACACAGTAAGTATATAAAAAAATATTATGGTTCTTCAAAACGGAAGACGGGATTTTTAGATGAATCTCCTTTTTTCTTGCCAGGCTGCGAAGTAGCTGGCGCAGCTTCCCGAGCCGCCGACGCTGCCGGTGCCGCTACCCTTCCGTACGTGTGTGATCTAGGGTGTCGCATCTCTATATCTTCATATTGCGGTTCTTCAGTTGATCTTTGTTTTCTGTTACACATTTGATGACGCTTCTTTATAATGATAGTTATGGCTGCCGCTATGACTATAGCAACCAATGTGTAGCATATAACATATTGATGTAGGTCATGGTGTGTCAATGGCTTAAGGGATAATTTTTCTGTTTCCATCATGGTTATTATTCGTCTATCGACCTCGTTTTCTTCGCTTAAGTTTCTTCGAAACATCTGATGTGATTGTAATGTTAAGTTAACAAACTTGTTGACTGACTTTTCTAATGTGGGAATCTGTAAATTCGCTTCGGCGTCTAAGCTACTCTCGTAGACATTGTGAGAATAGATAGTCAGCTTCTTCGATTGTAATATACAATTCTGTGCCAGGGTGATAAGACTGGAGTGTGTTAGCGTGTGTACTGTGATGTCATCGTTACATATGACTCGAATCGTACACTCTTCCGAACAACACGTAATCAACCAGCTGTTTTTCGATCGTAGTTTGCTCCATTCGTCCTTGCAAGGTAAGCTAAATGCGCGGCAGGTCGTCGTTCTTCGATGACTTATTAAACTTGCTTCGCATGGCACTTTGTTATCGAGCAGGTTGAATACTGGTAGGGTTGCCTCACATAGAAAACTATTTGCATTTTGTTGTATGCATTTTTGTATGTCTTCAGTTGTAACGCTCACATAAGTGTTTTTCCTCAGATTAACAGCAATATGTGATGATGACATTTGTAACTTTCTTGTTGTGTTATTCTCGACCAATGGCAGCGGAAAAATTTTGTATAGAGTAAAATCTTCTTCGTTTATAAGCGGTATATGAATCTTATAAAAGACATAGCTTTCAGTAGCACGTGCCTTTACTTTCAACAGTTTGTATATTTGCTTCAAATCTTGAGTTGTATCAATCGGTAAAGATAAAGTATTTGGAAGTTTTCCAGCGATTTCATTTAGTTGTTTTCTCAGGCTACTCGGGGTCAACAGGTGTAAATCAATATGACCTTTATAAATTTGCGATATTGAGTTGATGATGATTTCTTGAATACTCATCACATTCTTTATCAGTAAATACTCGGTTAACGAAGACGAAGTAAAAAAGTTCGCTGCCATTATAGCATGAATTTCATTCTCTATTTTTGCAAAACTCATGTTTGTTTGTTGTATGTAGTTGTTTAAGAGAGAAAACTGATTTTGTAAATTTTCTTCACTTTTCTTAAGGACTTCATTTTCCATCTTTATCAATGACGTTTGGTTCTTAGCCAATTCTTGTAAATAATTTTCGTTAGTCTGGATTTTTTCGATGTCTTGTTGGTATTTGTCAGCGAAACGTTGGTCTAGTATTCCAAATAAAGTGTTAGCGAGATATCCGCCTCCGTCGATCAAACCTCTCTTCTTTCGGGATAAATGCTTGTGCGGTGTCAGCAAAAGTTCGTTGTAGTGGTCGAGCAGACTTATTTCGTGATTTAGCTGATCAAGCGTAGATTTACAGTATCTTGGATCCAGTGCATCACAGACTTCTTCAAGGTTCGTAAAATAATTCTTGATTTGTTGAGTTGCAGACCAGTATGTGCTAAGGTTATAGTACATTACTAAAATCCATTCATCGTGCATAAAATGAATTTTTCCAAGTTCATCGTAGTATACGGGACGCTCGGGTTCCAGCGTCGTAATATGAGTCATCATCGGTGCAGCGGTCGAACTTGACCCAGTTATTATTGTAAACATTAAGGTAAGTAATGTTATTAAACTAAATCCCATTTTGCTTATTTTTCCGGTTTGCGTATTGCTTCTTGTTATGATTTTCGTATCTTGTTTGTTAACATCTTGTTTTTTCTTTTCAGTTTCTTCAGTAGGGAGAGGAGAAAGTTTTATAATAGGGCGCTTGAGTATGCCCGTTTTGGTTTTCAGTGTAGCTACTCGTACTAATCCGTCTGCTCCGGGATGGACCTCAATCACTCGACCCATAACCCACTTCCCGGGCGGTAAGTAGCTTTCTTTTATCAGCACGACGTCGCCTAGTTGTAAGTTAGTTGTTGGTTTATTCCATTTGCATCGTGCTTGTAATGTAGTTAAATAGTCGTTTGACCAAGCTTTCCAAAATTGTTCTAGCATGTGTTCCGTGAGCTGCCATCGTTTTCGAAGACTTAGGTGCCGGTCATCAGGTTGCGGTTGTGGTAGTTGAAGAGTAGGGCTTCCTGTTATGAAATGTCCAGGTGTAAGACAGTTGTAGAACTCATCCGGATCTTCAGTGAGCGGGCACAGTGGTCGTGAATTCATACAGGCTTCTATTTTGGCTAGTAGTGTGGTAAATTCTTCCCAGGTAAGTTTCTGTTCCCCCAGGACGCGCCGTAGATGATGTTTCATCGACTTCACAGCTGCCTCGAACAATCCACCTGAACTTGGCCACGACGGTGCATTAAAATGCCACTGTACCTCAAGTTTCTCAATTTCAGTAAAGAATTCCGGCGACAGTAACTGCTTGAAAACTTCAAATTCTGATTTGAGTACTCTGGAGGCCCCCACGAAGTTAGTTCCGTTGTCAGAGTACATGTGGTGGGGTGTTCCTCGCCTGGAACACATTCTCTGGAACGCAGCAATAAAAGCTTCCGTGCTTAATTCTGACACCAGCTCTATATGCACAGCTTTTGTTGCCATGCACACGAAAATCGCGATGTAAGCTTTCGTGGTTCTCACTCCCTTTCCCTTGTTAAGCTTGACATCGACGCTTCCAGTGAAATCTACGCCAGTGTGCGTAAATGGACGGCTTGGAGTTATCCTCGGTGACGGTAGGTCCCCCATCAGTTGCGAGGGATGATTGTTGTTGAATCGATGACATCTCACACAGAGGCGTAGTCTTGCTTTTACTGCTCGGTTTCCTGAGAGTATCCAGTGGCGTTGCCGTATGTAAGTTAAAGTCAGCCGGGCCCCCCCGTGCAGTGTAGCTTGATGAGCGTGGTCGATCAACAGTTCGGTGTAACGACCTTTGCTGGGCACAATGGCTGGATTCTTCATGTTTGTTGGTAGTATGGAATGCTGTAGTCGTCCTCCAACACGTAAGACTCCCGTGTCGTCTAAGAATGGATTGAGTTTGTAAATATAACTTTTAATTGGAACTGATTTATTTTGTTTAAGTTGCTTATAATCTTGCGTAAACTCGTTTTGTTGTACAAATCTAAGTACACAATCAGCAGAAGTTTTTAGTTCAAACGTTGTTAAGTGCATTTTGCTGCGCTGCACTTTATTGCGCAAACAATTTGTGAACCGTATGACCCATGCTACAATTCTGTGTATTTGAGTAAATGAACTTTTTCTGTGTAATAGTTTTTCTATAAAATTTTCATTTTGAAGTTGGTTTGTTTTTTCTTGAATTTTTTGAATTTGATTTTCCTGAGTTGTATAAAAACATTTCATATTTTTCTGCATCGTTTCCTGATCGAAGTTTTGTAAAAAGTTCGGTCCATCCCACCAAAGTTGAAAATCAACCAACTTGCTTGGTAATAAACCCCTTGATGCGCAGTCAGCTGGGTTTAAGTCAGTGTTTACATAAAACCATTGTTGAGAAGGCACTATAGATGTTATCTTTTCCACTCTATTGGCAACGTAACGTTCCCATTTTTTGTTGTCGCCTTGCAACCATGCTAGTACAACTTTAGAGTCGCTCCATGCATAAGTAGTGACGTTATACCCCGACAGTGACGTATTGACTTTATTCAGTAGTTGAGTCAATAATAATGCTCCACAAAGTTCCAATCTGGGAAGCGTAGTTTTTTGGGCTAGAGGTACGACTTTAGTTCGAGCCGCTAGTAACGTCACTCTTGTTACGTCATTCTCGCCTTTGACGCAGCTGTATACGACGCAGGCGTATGCTTTTTCGCTTGCGTCGCAAAACCCATGTAACTGCACACTGTTATCAATACTTCCGAGCCATCTGTTTATTTTTATATTTTTAATCAGCTGTAGTTCTGTGTCTAGTTTAAACCATCTTTGTTTTATATCTTCTGGCAACTCTTCGTCCCAGCTGCTTTTGCTTTCCCAAACTGTTTGGAATAACAATTTCGCAGAGATAGTGATAGGCGATAGCCACCCCAAAGGATCGTACAGCTTCGAAATCTGTGATAGTAGTCTCCTTTTAGTTAGTTTGTTGTTGTTTTCTTCTAAGTTCCAGTTGAAGGTGAAAACATCTTCTCTAGGGCTCCACTTCAATCCTAGTGTTTTCGTACTCATAGTTTCCTCGCTCTTGAAATTAAATAAATCATTATGTGATATTTGATCCTTAGTTAAGTTGCTTAGTAGTTCTGGGTCGTTACTGCACCATTTTCGTAAGTTCATGCCGCCAAGTTTTAATAATTCAATTAGTGAGTTTTGAATATGTTTCGCTGCGCTCAGTGAACTATGCCCTCCTATGACGTCATCGACGAAAAATTGCGTTTTCAATACTTCTGCTGCTTCGGGATACTTGTGTCCTTCATCTTTGGCGAGTTGTTGTAAGGTTCGCATTGCCAACCAGGGTGCGCTTTTTGTTCCATACGTCACAGTACCAAGTTGAAACTCCTGTAACTTTTCAGTAGGGTTGTTTCGCCAGATAATTTTCAGTAAATGTTGTTGATCTTTATGTAACTTGATACATCGATACATTTTCTCAATATCCGCTGTGTAAACATATTTGTAAGTTCGCCATAGTAATACAAGTGCCTGGATGTCTTTCTGGAGGTTAGGACCTTTCTCCATGACGTCATTGAGACTGCAGCCGCCGATTGTTTTTTGGGAAGCGTTGAAAACTGTTCTTAATTTTGTTGTTGTTGATTGTTCTCGCAATACACCGTGATGTGGGACATAGTTGCTTTGATGACTAAATTTGTTATTTTTGGTAGGTGTCATGTGTCCCATATCTATGTATTCTTGTATAAAGTCCTTGTACATTTTCGCAAGCTTAGTTTGTTTTTCAAACCTTCGTTCTAGTTGTAAAAACTGCGAAATGGCAATAGGTCGGGAAGGCCCCAACTTTTCTTCGTGTTTCGGAATAAGTGGCATCTTGACGACGTATTTTCCATCTATGTCCCTTTTTGTTTCCTGTTGGTAGAACGATTCACACCATTCATCTTTCGGCATGTCTTCTTGCTGCTGTATTATATCTTCAGTCTCCCAGAACTTTGATAAATCTTGTAAATCGACTAAAGTCACGTGACAGTTAAATGTGCGTAATTTGCCACACAGTATCCAGCCTAAATGAGTCTGCTGGGCCACCGGTGTTTGGGAATCACCCTTCAAAACACCCTCGAGTAAAATCTGAGAATACACCTCGGCTCCTAGTAATAGATCGATTCCTCTCGACACGTAGTATTCTGGATCGGCTAATTGTAGTCCTTCCATATGAGTCCAGTTTGCTTTTTCAAATGTTGTGCTAGGTAAGTTCTTAGTTATTTGTTTTATTATCATTACGTCAGACTTGAATGTAAAGTTAGTACAGTGAGATTTACATTCTAGTTCCAGTAGTCCCTTACAATCCCCAGAGATGGATCCCACGCCGGAAATAACGGCGTTAACTCTCTTACGAGGTAATCGTAGACGCTGAGCAGCATTTTCAGTGATCAAGTTCACTTGTGACCCTTGATCGAGTAAAGCTCGTAGTGAAATATAACTTCCAGTTATTGTCTTAACTTGAATTTCGGCAGTTGTCAAAAGTACTTCCTTGTTATCATTTGCTAAGTGGTTTGAGCTTTGTGGTTTTACGTCATTAGAACATTGCCCTGTGTTGTTTACATTATTCTTTGGGGCAACGAACTTTTTCGCTACATAATGCAAAAGTGTATGATGTGGTTTATTGCAGTCTTTGCATCTTTTGCTCGACGTACATTGTTCGTTTCCATGGCTGTATAAACAATTCTTGCATAGTTTCAGTTTTGCGATCGTATTATTTCTGTTGTAAGTATCCATGTCAATGAACTTTGAGCATTGCATTAGCACGTGACTGCCGCTGCACAAAGGGCATCTTCCATATGATGTGTGATAAGTTTTAGATAAAAAATCTGGTTTGGTTTCGAATTGACGTTTGGGAAAGTTATTTGGCGTACTTTTGTTTCCATATGACGCTTTAGGTGGATAAGATTCCTTTTGATGACTTTTTGCCGCTTCTAGTGCCATAAACTTGTTTTCCAGAAAAGCTAAAAATTCTTCTAAGTTAGGAACTTTCCGCGGATGACTCAAGTCTCTTGTATATTCAGTGTAAGAGGCTGAATCGAGCTTCTGTGACATCAGATAGACGATGATAGGGTCCCAGGTTGTTGTTAAAAGACCGATATTCTGTAATCCATTCAGGCATTCGTTTATGACGTCATGCATTCTTTTTATTGCAGGCGAGCTTGGATGTTGTATAGTAGGAAGCTGCATCATGGTATTCATAAGATTAGTGAATAGCAATCTTTGATTGTCATAACGTTGGTTGAGAATCTCCCAGCACGTGTCGTAGTTATCCGAGCTAATCACTAAATGTTGGACGAGCTTTTCAGGTTCGCCTCTTAGTTTCGCTTTCAGATGCTGCATTTTCTGTACTTTTGAAATAGCTGGATTTTTGTGTATAGTTTCCGTAAATAGATCTCTAAATGAGACCCACTGGTTGTAGTTTCCAGTAAACTCCGGTAAATCAATTCTTGGTGTCGAAGCTTGATAGTAAGTAGCTGAGTGTAGCTTTTGGTTAAGCGTTTTTCTTAGGTAGTCGTACTTGTTTTCGTTGATGTTAAATAAATTAGTATAGGGTTCATTAGATCCTTTTAGTAATGTATCTAGTTCCCAATGCGTCTTCTCAACGATTTCCCACTTGTTTTTCAAAATGCTCAGTTGGTCTTCCATCTCCCACTTCTCAGTTATAGCATCAAGATCGATTTTTCTCATAGCCCGGTCTAATGCGTTTATATTTCCTTCTTGACGATCTAATAACTCCTTAGTTCTCCCAGTAGCACTTGAACCATGCTCAATTGTAAGTTTCGGTTGTTCCTCTGGCGATTTTTGCATACGTTGCAATATATCCGCTTTCATCAAATTGTACATATCTTTTGTTTTTTCATATACATTTTCTTTGATGTACTGCAGATCTTCGACAGGTTTTTGTTGTTCCAAAATCTTATGGCGATTGTGAAAGTCTTCCCAAAGGTTTTCTAAAGCCACAAGACGCCTTGTCAAGTAATCTAATGTCTTACGGGATGTTCCATCTTTCTTGTAGTTTGCACACAGTTGTTTGATTTCTTCAAAAGTTTTCATTTGTTGATTGATATCCATTTTTTCGCAAATCAGATGTTTTGATTCACTTGTTGATCACTTATTACACTGATGTAAGTCTAAGTTCAAAGTTAAAGTTCACTTGCAGTTGTTCGCTAGTATTGTAGGTAAATAAATGCTTTGCAATCCAAGTACGATATGTGCGCCTTCTCAATCGACTGGTGAGACCCGCTTCTGGGAGGCCAGTCAAACCGATTCGCTACCGCAAATGGAAAACAAAAACACTTATCTTCTTATCACTTCTCGAAGGACCATTTGATGTACGGGCTACGCTTAGTTGACCACAATAACACCGTACAGCATAAGATAAAGTTGAAGTTAAGTTGAAGTTTAGTTAGAAGTTATTTAAAGTAGTTGTTTGGAATGTCTATAAGAAAACTCACGTTTACGAATTTTCTTTATTATAGTATAGGTAATGTTCACAGTTATGCAATTGAGTAGACACTAAATTAAATATAAGTAATTATTATAAATGTTTACATGAAGTTACGTAAGTGTGTTGCCGAGCGCATTGAACTCCAAAACGCTGAAGTCGCGGTATGTGCGGTGTAAACCGTACATACAGAATAACAAAGTTAGATTGGCGAACAAAAACAAAGTGTTAAATATTCGTTCGTGCGTGCTGCCTAAACACCTTAATACCAGTAAGCACTATAGTTTTGTCAAAATTTATTTTTAACTAGTTTTCCGCCCGCGGCTTCGCCCGCGTGGTTTTCACGACGTTTTCCCGCGGGAATGTGATATTTTTTCGGGATAAAAAGTAGCCTACGTTCCTCTCCAGGCTACAAAGTATCTGTGTCCCAAATTTCAGCCAAGTCCGTTCAGCCGTTTTGGCGTGATTGAGTAACAAACATACGAACATCTAAACATCCAAACATCTAAAATTTCACATTTAAAATATGAGTAGGATTATTTCCTTGATTTTGAACTAAGGTCTAGGGTGCCAAGAATATAGCGGGTGCCAAAAACGGCGGGTGCTGAAAACAGGTCGGGTGCCAAATACGGGGCAGCAGGTGCCAAATATAGGGTAAGTCCCTACTTACCAGTAAAGCCGTGAGCGCTCGTGCAGTGCGTACGGTTCCCCGTCCTCGACGTGAGCGCCGCACTCGCAGCACGCGAAGCACTCCGGGTGGAAGCGGTGCTCACCCGCCGCCATCACCGGGCCCGTTATCACCTGCGCAAAACGTGGCCAAAGCCAAAATAAACCGTTAACAATTGAACGTTAAAAAGCATAGCAGGAAAACAGGGCTACAGACATCACCGGGCCCATTATCACCTGCTCAAAACGTGGCCAAAGCCATAATAAAAACCGTTAACACTTGAACGATAAAATCATAGCAGGAAAACAGGGCTACAGACATCACCGGGCCCATTATCACCTGCTCAAAACGTGGCCAAAGCCATAATAAAAACCGTTAACACTTGAACGATAAAATCATAGCAGGAAAACAGGGCTACAGACATCACCGGGCCCGTTATCACCTGCGCAAAACGTGGCCGAAGCCAAAATAATCCGTTAACACTTAAACGTTAAAAGCATAGTAGGAAAACAGGGCTACAGACATCACCGGGCCCGTTATCACCTGCGCAAAACGTGGCCAAAGCCAAAATAAACCGTTAACAATTGAACGTTAAAAGCATAGCAGGAAAACAGGGCTACAGACATCACCGGGCCCATTATCACCTGCGCAAAACGTGGCCAAAGCCATAATAAACCGTTAACACTTAAACGTTAAAAGCATAGCAGGAAAACAGGGCTACAGACATCACCGGGCCCATTATCACCTGCTCAAAACATGGCCAAAGCCAAAATAAACCGTTAACACTTGAACCAGAGGGCCTACTCTGAAACGCAAAACCCGAAACTTCGGTATACCCGTCCCTCTCACTCTCTAGTCGGGACAGAATCGAGTGAAAGGGGCGGGGCTAACCGAAGTTTCGGATTAGCGGTTCAGAGTACGGTCCCAGGTGTCTATCACTCTATGAACTTGCGCGCAACTCTCGCCCGCCGGGCGGTGCAAATCCATAAAAAATTAGGTCCGCAAAAGAGCTAGAATATATGCGATAGAAAGAGATGCAACGAGTGACCGTTCGTTATTTGCGCCGTCCAAGCTGAATTCCACTTTATTGCGTTATAGTTAGAGTTGCTATTTATTTAAATGGCTAAGCGGAGTGCAGTATCTGTTACGTAGTAACTATTTAGTAATCTGTGCTTGAACGTTAAAAGCATAAAAGGAAAACAGGGCTACAGACATCACCGGGCCCGTTATCACCTGCGCAAAACGTGGCCAAAGCCAAAATAAACCGTTATCACTTGAACGTTAAAATCATAGCAGAAAGACACGGACGGACACAGACCTACACTAACACACAAGAATGAGTGAACAAATAAAAATAAAAGTACATATTCAAAATTAAATCCATTATTTTTACATCACTTAGCATAGCAGTCTCTAGTGAGCTAACGAACGTCATGATTGTTTACGCGAAGCGACAATTGGTGTAGAGTGGACTTTAAAAAAGCATGCAAGTAACTTTACTTGCACGCTTTTTTACCTACAAGCCCCTGTGGAGTTTTTATTGACTTGTGTCGTGTGTACATCAAAAACAAAGTAGATTCCATAATTTACAGCAATGGACCACTAATTATATTGTAAAAAATAGGTTTTGTAGAAGTGTATAAACATTTATAGCTCTAGGTTACTATACCTGTGTACATTGGTGGCAGTTCTCGCCAAACCGTGCCCAGTAGTCGTCCTTGCAGAACAGTAAGCCTCCCCTCTCAAAATACCAGGAGTTAAGGCCCACATCACACACAGAGCACCTGAGGAAAGTAACAATTTTGCTTAATTTAAAGAAATCATTACTTAAATTTATTGAATAAAGTTTTTTTATGTGGGACCATTACTGGAGTTTTTATTTAGCCCTGAAGAGTATGAAAATTAATTATCTATTTTATAAATAAAAACATTGTTTTAAAATCATCATTTTTATCAGGATTCAGACCACATCACTTGTATTTGACAAACAACATTTATTAAAGGATTAAATGAATAGTTCTATGATGACAATCGCTTTCTTAGGTTCTTAATGATAGAACAACTTTAGATTTTCTAAATACCAAAACTTAGAAGAAGGTACTTAGGCATCTCCTGGACAAGCATGCAACATCTAAGGCCACATCCTGTTAACAAACAAGATGGTGGTCAAATGCCAGCCCAGTTTTATAAAAAAAAAACTACCGTAATGTTGGCACCCATCGTTATATTGGCACCCTAGAGTTTAGGTTGAATGGAAAACTAAGCGGCAATTTTGTACAATATAAAAATACTATTACACATTTAAATGCATACTCATATACATTGCAAGCTAAACTCTTGGGTGCCAGTAATAGCAATAGTGCCAACAATAGTATAGTTCACCCTATTTTATTGATAAAACTTTAACATTAAGTATGTCAGTCAGCTCTTTACCTGAAGCAGTCTTTATGCCAGTTCTGATTGAGCGCATACACATAGTCGTCATCTCCAATGTTGTTCAAGCACCCTGCGCAGTTGAGGGATTCTGTGGAAGATATTGCCATAAGTTAGCATTTTGGTTCAGCTATAACTGAGTTTTAGTCCAGATTAATTGTAAATTAAATTAGGTTCAAAAGTCACTCCACATTATTCATAAACAAAATTATATTGCAAAGTTGATCACTAATACTAACAAATTTAAGGATATTCATACATCTATACTTCTATAATTATAAAGGGGAAAGATTTGTATTTTTGTATCATCAGGACAATATCAACGAATGTATGTAATGAATAAACTCAAAAAGTACTGGACCGATTTCGAAAATTCTTTCACCGTTAGAAAGCTACAGTCTTCCCGAGTGACATAGGCTATATTTTATCCCGATATTCCCACGGGAACGGGTACCACACGGGTGAAACCGCGAGGATCCGCTAGTAATAATATATAGCGACAGTCAAGCTGCTATCAAAGCCCTTAACAAAACGGAGACTACCTCAGTCTTGTTGAAGGAATGCAAACAAAGCATTCAGGAACTTGCAAACTTGGTTGAGGTAGAAATTGCCTGGGTACCCGGACACAAGGGTAACGAAGGCAATGAGGAAGCCGATGAATTATTTATATTAAATATTATCAGAGAAGGCTGCACATAATAAAAAAACGCAAGCCCCCATATCTCTTCGAAAAACTTAAATGGACCTCCAGTACTAGATCAACTCGCCTCGCTGTTCCTCACCATAGAACTACCGCCTACAAAGGTTGTTTTAAGTACGCCGCCACGAAAATTTGGAACAATATTCCTCCCCCTTTGCGCGATCTAACTTCAATTTATAGCTTCAAAAGTAAAATTAAGCACTATTTCCTAAAAATTCAAATTGGCGGCGCAAAATTGATATACTTGTGTAATATTGCTGTACAAACGAATATTACTTAATTTGTTGTTTATAAGTTTAGTTTATTTTTTATTTATTTGTTTATAAGGAAGTGTTGATCTCCATCTGGTCGCTTCTGAAAATCAGCGTCACGGCTCAGGCGGTGACATATGCTGAGAAGTGGCCATTTCAACAAAATACTTACCTGTAATTACAGTGCAAACATTTGTTTTTGTAAACTGTATTTTTTGTGTTTTGTTGAATAAACTTTTTCTATTCTATTCTATTCTATTCTTTCATACTGTGCAAGTATGAAAAAAAAATGATACATCTGCAGCTATTATCAATTTCCTATAGTAACTGCTATTTGAATAAATTGTAAACCTTATCCTGGAGTTGTCAGTAGGGTGAATCATCATTCCCTTCATGTAAAGGTTAAATGCACCATTTCATATAAATGTATAACCAAGAAATTAAATGCAAAAAAGCAGGAAGATGTAGGTATTATACAGTTATCTATTTAGTAATCGCAAATCTGTTTTGTACCTAAATAAATAAGTAAATATAAAATATAACTTCTTATTTGCAGTATCAATTTAAACATTTTGAGTCACACAAGTTTTAGCTTGTGTAAAAGGGAGTCAAATGTAATGTAATTTAACAGAACACAAATTAAAAGTCTGAAGGTAATTATTTTAGCCTTAAATTGTTGTGAAATAATGTTTTCTAACATCAGAAATGCGGAAGTAAATAAATTCCTGTCTGAAATATAGTGAAGGACTTTTACAAAAAAATCTGCGAAAGTAGTTTCAAAACTATTCCCAACTAGATGGTCGATAATATTAGATTAGAAAGATATTTTATAGAGTCGTATTAGCAGCAAGCTATAAAAGTAACAAAGGATAATTCACAAGCAAGATTCGCCCACACAAATTGAAACATGACAAATAAACCAAAACTTATGCAGATTTTAAGAAAAAAGCGACCTAATTAATTTGCTATGAGATCGCTCTTACCTGTAGACTCTGGTGCCTCCATTTCATTTCAAAAAATAACATTTATTTTACTAAATACTGATAAAATGAGGAAAACTTAAAAATTCGTAATCCTCAAAACACCCCACAAACACACACAAATGACGTAAAATGTGACATTGACAGGTAAAATGAATGAATGAAGTAATTTTTTTGTGTCTTGTAGGCTAGCTAAGGATAAGCAGGCCATACTGCCTAATGGAGTCGTGGTTTTGAATACAACACTTAATTTGTAGTAAAAGCCCAAAGGCCTCTGGCCGCTTCACCAACCTTTGGATAAGTTAACCCGCATTAACGGCTTGGAATGAAAATATTGGTCCAAGATCCCAGGCCAGAGGGAATTTGTTTTGGGCTGAAGGTAGATATACACCATTTGTGGAGAATTGATACCTTTTATGGTGTAGGTGAGCACTAAGAAAGGATTTTGGAAAATTCCTGTATAACCGGACTTCCAGTTTGTATGGAGATTTGTATAGGGCAGGTAGAGACACAATTTTTGGAAGGTATAAACCTTTCATGGTGTAGGTCAGCACTAAGAAAGGGTTTTGGAAAATTCCCGTTATACAGGGTGCTACAAGGTGGTTCAGTTTGTAAAGGAACTGCCATTTAAGTTAAAGGTAGAGACACCATTTTTGGAGGGTAGATAGCTTTCATTCATAGTGCATGTAAATTGATAGTAAGTAGGTAAGAACTAAGCGAACAGACTGTGACCCACTATGTCAGAAGATAAGTGGACAAATAATAAGGTCTACTGATAAATAAATACCTTGATACTTATATTGGTAATCCGTGACTTTCAAAATAAACGCACAACTATCTTAATCACGCGAACAAAGTCGCGGGCAAAAGCTAGTAATATACAAAAAAATATGAGCACACGCGTTATAATTCGATGTTTTATAAAACTACCTACTTATGTTATTTTTTATTTTACTGGGTCTAATGATGATAATCCTTACTTATTTATTTTTATATTATAAATGCGAAAATGCGAATCTGTCTGTCTGTGTGTTACACAATCACGTATAAACTACGGAACCGATTTGAATAAAAATTGGTACAGAGATAGTCTAGAGCCTGAGAAAGGACATAGGCTACTTTTTTATGTGAACAAAGGGCTGTAAGGGGTTGAAATAGGGGATGAAAGTTTGTATGGAAATTACGTCATTTTTAAAGCTAGAAGCTTCAAAATTATTTTATAAACGTTATAAAATTTTTATTAACGGAGCAACGGATCGACCTGTTTTTTTTAGTATGTGGATAGTTTAGGAGCTACTGTTAATTATAGAAAATTTAATTCTCTACAACATTGTCAACAATCGTTTCTGGCTCAAATGCACTTAAACGAAGAATTAAGCGAAAATCTAAAAAAACTACCGATTTTTTTTAAGAGTCCCATAGGCTAATTTTCTCCCGGAAAAATATCACATTCCCTCGGAAAAACGTCGTGTAGTACACGCGGCAAAACCCCGGGCGGAAGGCTATGTGATATAAATTTTTAATGTGTTAATACGTAGGTACTGTTTATGTAATATACACGGTATTTTTTATCACCCCGGATGTTTTTAGGGATTATTTTACTCATGAAAACAAACAACTTTTATTATAGGACCAACACTGAAATCGCGAAAAAATATCAGTTGTTCCATATACAGTATGCAGTATCAATTTAAACATTTTGAGTCACACAAGTTTTAGCTTGTGTAAAAGGGAGTCAAATGTAATGTAATTTAACAGAACACAAATTAAAAGTCTGAAGGTAATTATTTTAGCCTTAAATTGTTGTGAAATAATGTTTTCTAACATCAGAAATGCGGAAGTAAATAAATTCCTGTCTGAAATATAGTGAAGGACTTTTACAAAAAAATCTGCGAAAGTAGTTTCAAAACTATTCCCAACTAGATGGTCGATAATATTAGATTAGAAAGATATTTTATAGAGTCGTATTAGCAGCAAGCTATAAAAGTAACAAAGGATAATTCACAAGCAAGATTCGCCCACACAAATTGAAACATGACAAATAAACCAAAACTTATGCAGATTTTAAGAAAAAAGCGACCTAATTAATTTGCTATGAGATCGCTCTTACCTGTAGACTCTGGTGCCTCCATTTCATTTCAAAAAATAACATTTATTTTACTAAATACTGATAAAATGAGGAAAACTTAAAAATTCGTAATCCTCAAAACACCCCACAAACACACACAAATGACGTAAAATGTGACATTGACAGGTAAAATGAATGAATGAAGTAATTTTTTTGTGTCTTGTAGGCTAGCTAAGGATAAGCAGGCCATACTGCCTAATGGAGTCGTGGTTTTGAATACAACACTTAATTTGTAGTAAAAGCCCAAAGGCCTCTGGCCGCTTCACCAACCTTTGGATAAGTTAACCCGCATTAACGGCTTGGAATGAAAATATTGGTCCAAGATCCCAGGCCAGAGGGAATTTGTTTTGGGCTGAAGGTAGATATACACCATTTTTGGAGAATTGATACCTTTTATGGTGTAGGTGAGCACTAAGAAAGGATTTTGGAAAATTCCTGTATAACCGGACTTCCAGTTTGTATGGAGATTTGTATAGGGCAGGTAGAGACACAATTTTTGGAAGGTATAAACCTTTCATGGTGTAGGTCAGCACTAAGAAAGGGTTTTGGAAAATTCCCGTTATACAGGGTGCTACAAGGTGGTTCAGTTTGTAAAGGAACTGCCATTTAAGTTAAAGGTAGAGACACCATTTTTGGAGGGTAGATAGCTTTCATTCATAGTGCATGTAAATTGATAGTAAGTAGGTAAGAACTAAGCGAACAGACTGTGACCCACTATGTCAGAAGATAAGTGGACAAATAATAAGGTCTACTGATAAATAAATACCTTGATACTTATATTGGTAATCCGTGACTTTCAAAATAAACGCACAACTATCTTAATCACGCGAACAAAGTCGCGGGCAAAAGCTAGTAATATACAAAAAAATATGAGCACACGCGTTATAATTCGATGTTTTATAAAACTACCTACTTATGTTATTTTTTATTTTACTGGGTCTAATGATGATAATCCTTACTTATTTATTTTTATATTATAAATGCGAAAATGCGAATCTGTCTGTCTGTGTGTTACACAATCACGTATAAACTACGGAACCGATTTGAATAAAAATTGGTACAGAGATAGTCTAGAGCCTGAGAAAGGACATAGGCTACTTTTTTATGTGAACAAAGGGCTGTAAGGGGTTGAAATAGGGGATGAAAGTTTGTATGGAAATTACGTCATTTTTAAAGCTAGAAGCTTCAAAATTATTTTATAAACGTTATAAAATTTTTATTAACGGAGCAACGGATCGACCTGTTTTTTTTAGTATGTGGATAGTTTAGGAGCTACTGTTAATTATAGAAAATTTAATTCTCTACAACATTGTCAACAATCGTTTCTGGCTCAAATGCACTTAAACGAAGAATTAAGCGAAAATCTAAAAAAACTACCGATTTTTTTTAAGAGTCCCATAGGCTAATTTTCTCCCGGAAAAATATCACATTCCCTCGGAAAAACGTCGTGTAGTACACGCGGCAAAACCCCGGGCGGAAGGCTATGTGATATAAATTTTTAATGTGTTAATACGTAGGTACTGTTTATGTAATATACACGGTATTTTTTTATCACCCCGGATGTTTTTAGGGATTATTTTACTCATGAAAACAAACAACTTTTATTATAGGACCAACACTGAAATCGCGAAAAAATATCAGTTGTTCCATACATTTTGATTAAATATTTTTGCACTTTTGTATGGAATAGCTGTTTTTTTTGCGATTTTAGTGTAGGTCCCATAATAAAAATTGTTTGTTTTCATGAGCAGAATAATCCTTTTAATTTTATCCGGGGTGATAAAAAAATTACCGTGTAGGTATATTACTTAAGTAAATAAATAAAATAATTCATACTTATTATTAAACTGTATGCGATTCTATTCAGGGGGCTACCGGCTAAAAATTATGGGTATGGACATGGGCTTCATTTGACATTTGAAGCCCTTAAAAGCACAAAATATGGGCATCAAATGTCAAATGAAGCCCATGTCCAGGGGTTTGCCGGTACAGGGGCTGTATACATTGAAAAGAATGTCCACGTTTCAGGCAAAAACTACTGAACGGATTTTAATAATTTTTTTTTTGTTTTATAGCTATTAGTTGTCGCCAAC
This sequence comes from Crambus lathoniellus, assembly GCA_949710035.1. Taxonomy (NCBI): domain Eukaryota; kingdom Metazoa; phylum Arthropoda; class Insecta; order Lepidoptera; family Crambidae; genus Crambus; species Crambus lathoniellus. The sequence continues at coordinate 23,128,538 of OX453317.1, forward strand.
TTATAGGTAGGCTATAATTTATTTAGAACATCGAAATGGCCGATGTGGAACCATAGCAGTCCAGCCAAACTATGAGAGATATAAAAATACCGTCTTATGGAAAATTGTTAAATGTGATGAGCATTTTCTATTGGCGTACAAAGTTTGAAGGTCTTGGTACACCTGCCTGGCTAGCATTAGCATCATTATATCACGCGATATGATATAGCACGTCTTGCTGTCTTGCTTCCACCTTAGTGGGGTAGGTAAGCAAGACAGCATGACGTGCTATATCATATCGCATGATAAAAGCCGTTCATGCTAGGCCAGCTGATGTGGAACCCTAGGAGCCAGGTTAAACTATATGAGATAGCATCTTAAGAGAAGTTGTTCAGCGTGATAAGTTCTTTCTTTTGACATACTGTTTGTATTGTTTGTATATCCGTCTTTCACGTCAAAACGGAGCAACGGATCGGCGTGTTTTTTTAGTGTGTGGATATTTTAGGAGCTAGAGAGTGACAAAGACTAATTGATATCCCGGGAAAATATAACTTTCCCTCGAGATAACGTCGTGTAGTACAGGCGGGCGAAACCGCGGGCGGAAGGCTATGTGAAATATTTTTTTAATGTGTTAATATGTATCATAGCGCTAAACTAATATCACTACATAGTATAAAACAAAGTCGCTTTCTCTGTCCCTATGTCCCTTTGTATGCTTAAATCTTTGAAACTACGCAACGGATTTTGATGCGTTTTTTTTTAAATAGATAGAGTGATTCAAGAGGAAGGTTTATATGTACTTTTTATCCCGATATTCCCACGGGAACGGGAACCACGCGGGTGAAACCGCGGGCGGCCGCTAGTACTTATATAAAATAAATACACAAAAAACGAAAAACCTTAAGTTATTAGCTAAAAAAATGAAAAATGCTGCTGAAAGTCACTATTCCACGCGAACGAAGTCGCGGGCACAGCTAGTATAGATCATATATGTATTCTAGAAGTAATATTTTATCGTTTAATTTATAAAAAGCTAAAGGTAATGATATAAGTTTGTACAGATGTAATGGTATGAAATATTAGGTACTTGAATATATTGTAGACTCCGATATACTAATTACAACATAATTTTTGTTAAAGCTACCTATGATAAAAAAAAAACTATCGAACGAGGTATTCACAAATTACAGTATTGTGTTCTTGTGAGTGACCGCAAAAGTAAACGCAATTCAGGGATTTCAGTTTTATTTATATAGGTAATTAATATAAAGGTAAATAATACAGTCCAAATAAACACTTCAAATTATAATATAAAATTTTGACAAAATCTTTTAAGGTTTATTGATCACGCTGATGTGAAATGGTATGATTGTGATGGTGATGGATTTTCTTCTTTTTACCGAACTTGTTCAACTTGACTTTCACTTTGACTTCGACTTCTAACTTCTTGAGCAACTCTGAGAGTCCACAATCATCATCATCATCTTCGTCATCATCGCAGTCGCCTGGCTTTTCCGGTGGGCCTTCCGGTGGGCCTTCCGGTGGACCTTCCGGTGGGCCTTCCGGTTCTTCAGGACATTCCGGCTCTTCGGGACCTTCTGGTTCTTCCGGTGCTATAGTGTTATACTCTGTCGTCGTCGGTTTCCAAGTGGTTGTTTGAGCAGGTGGTGCTTGTGTGACGGTGGTCTGTGGTGCTTGAGTGACGGTAGTCTGTGGTGCCTGAGTGACGGTAGTCTGTGGTGCCTGAGTGACGGTAGTCTGTGGTGCCTGAGTGACGGTGGTCTGAGGCGCAACCGTCGTCGTGATCGTGGTAGTGGTAGTGGGAACCTGTGTGGTGGTATCGTCCAGGAACTCGAAATCGAGACCAGTGATCAGAAGGAACCAGGCGTGGAAGGGGCCAGGACGGATGAAACCTGGAAAGTTGAATGACTGTTATTTTAATTCTTATAAAAGTAAATGAAAAGACTGTAAGTAAGCTAGAAGAGTTAAAAGACGACATGATTGTAAATTAATTTCAGCTGTAATGTATCAAGACAAGTTTTAGATACATTGAACTAATGAAGGATAGAAAAACAATTGATCCTTTGAAATAGTAAAAAGGCGTTTCACAAGGATGTATTTTGGGGCCTACATTGTTTTAACATTATAGTTACCAGCAGGGAAGCCGGAGTGACACCCGCCGCTCGCCTCGCCGGCGACGAAGGAAGCCACTCCAATGAGTGTGGGTACACCGTTGTCTTCGTACACTAGGGGACCGCCGCTGTCACCCTGGAAACAAAAAATATATAGGAAAAATGTGATAGTAAAAAACCACGAGCCCTATAAGTAGCTTTCAGACGGGCTACTTATAGGGCTCGTGGTTTTTTACTATCACATTTTTCCTATACTTACAAATATTGCATTGTGAATGCATAAAAATAAATTAAATTCTCAACAAAAAATATATTTAAGAAACTATTGACGACCGATTTGGCGCAGGGGTAGGATACCTGCCTTCTGCGCCAAAGGTCTCGGGTTCGATCCCCGAACAAGACAAATATTTGTGTGCATTTGTCTTGGTCTGGGTGTTAACAATGTATATTAAGTATTTATTTACAAAGAAAAAGTATTTAAGTATATATTTATCCGTTATCAAGTTTTCCAGGATACAGTTTCTTAATGAAATTAACATGGGCTTAGATAATTGGTGAGAATGTAAGAAGTTATTTATTTATTTATTTAGCTAATATGGTGGTAGCTAGCCAGACGGACTTTAAACAAGCCCTATACTTACCTATAAAATATATACCTATAAAGAGGTTAAAAAAGTATATAAGTATTTACAATATATAAAGCGCCGGCTATTACAAGGTGTAAAAAAAATGAGCAGAAATATTTTAGAAAGTGATTCTACTCACGAAACTGCAAAACAAAGGAAAGTTTTGCACTTTCATGGGTAGAATCACTCCCTAAAATATCGTTTTCTTTACGGTCTCAAGGTCATTTAGGTGACAGACAGGTGCCATGTATCCACGTAGAGATGCAAATATCTCCTTTAACGTGATATTAATAAGGTCGCAACTCACGTGGCAGGTGGACTGCGAGGTCACGTTGAAGTACTGTGCGCAGATGCTGTTGTCGGTGATGAGCGCAGAGCCAAACACGCGCTGGCAGTTGGAGTTGGCCAGCCCGCGCAGGTACACCCACTGCAATGCGTCGGCAGTAGAACCTGGAGTCAGAGATACTGGGTCAACGGAAAATTTTCAGTCTTGTGGCCTTCCTATTTAAATCCTGCTGTGGCCGAATACCACCTTTTTAGAATATATTTATGTTTTTTTATACTATTTTGTGGATTTTGATTTAGGTTTTTGTTCTGGTATTGTCAAAAAATATGATGTCAAAATGATTATTAAAAAACGCTACCCATCTTTTTTCCCGCCTGCGGCTAACAGAAACTAGAACAGGGCCGAAATAATCCAAACCCGTATTGGTAAATGGTTTCTTGTGATGTTCCAATCTACTTACAGGCAGGTCGCCCATTGGTGGCTGCATGGTGGGAGCTCGTAGCAACTTACACATCTGACGACGTACAATGACTCTGGTTGAGCTTCTAACACCAAGGATCCAGTAGCGTTGTCTGAGCTCGTTAAGAACGGTTTCCGTATTAGCATGAGCAAATTTGGCGTGATAGTGCTGGAAAAGTTGGTACTTTTGTAAAAAGGGGGAGAATGTGGAAGAATACCACCTTTTTAGAATATATTTATGTTTTTTTAAACTATTTTGTGGATTTTGATTTAGGTTTTTGTTCTGGTATTGTCAAAAAATATGATGTCAAAATGATTATTAAAAAACGCTACTAAAATAGGTGTTTTTCTTTAAAATATATTATAATTCAATGAATGTTTCGGTGAAACCTGCTTGCTCAGAATATTACTAATTTAGCAGCTCGATCGATACCAAAATGAAATAAAGATGAAAGATAATTAAAGAATTATATTAAAATTTTTTTTACTCCACCCACAAAGCATGCATTTATCTAAAAAAAAATCTTAAAAAATCTAAAAAAAGAATATCAGCATAATACAACTCTGTGTAACAACATTATTGTGAAGATGAGCCTCCTATTTGAATCATGACATGACCCAACATTTATTAAAGCTCTGAACTTGTCTCAATCGGCCAGTTCTAGCAACTAAGGTGGTCAGCTGACTCCCTACAAGCGTGTCCACAGTGTTTGCTTAAGCTCACCTCCGGTCCAGGTGCGCCCGTGGCCGCTGGCGTACAGCACCAGCCCCTCGTAGCTACGGAACGCGTCGGTGCTGGCCTGCAGGTTGTCTGCTGACTCCCTACAAGCGTGTCCACAGTGTTTGCTCATGCTCACCTCCGGTCCAGGTGCGCCCGTGGCTGCTTGCGTACATCACCAGCCCCTCGTAGCTGCGGAACGCGTCGTTGCTGGCCTGCAGGTGGTCTGCTGACTCCCTACAAGCGTGTCCACAGTGTTTCCTCATGCTAACCTCCGGTCCAGGTGCACCCGTGGCTGCTTGCGTACAGTACCAGCCCCTCGTAGCTGCCGAACTCATCGGCGCGGGCCTGCAGGTGGTCTGCTGACTCCCTACAAGCGTGTCCACAGTGTTTGCTAACCTCCGGTCCAGGTACGCCCGTGTCCGCTGGCATACAGCACCAGCCCCTCGTAACTGCGGAATGCGTCGGTGCGGGCCTGCAGACGGATCGGCTTGATGTACGCTGTGGGGAAACAAATAGATCTCATCAATGTAGCGCAAAACACTTGGAAATATTTTACAACATTGGACGATTGGCTCAGATCAGATGTTTATAGCGAGCCAGTTGATGTGCATAATATCTTGTCTTGTTTACTCGTTCTCTGGGAGATATTTAATCCCTACAAAAAAGAAGCTATTCACGGTAGTGGTTGTTTGAATAATGCATTAGCTCTCCAGTTCACTAGAAGAGAAGCCATAACCGCTGTTCTACTAGACTCTAGTTGAACAGTGACTTATCGCGCTGCTACACTCTTCTTGCGTTCGCGTTCGTATTTTTTTATCTGCAACGGTGTGGGTAGCATTTAGCCTTCACCACACGTTAAGTGGTGATAAGTCTGTACAATAAGTACTCTCTTGCGACGGAAGCTTTCTACTGAATTTCATGTGGTTGCATTTTATAATATTTAATTCCATTCGGTCATTGTAAATTACCGGTAAATGTTTACTAAATGTTTGCCCTCTCACTTACTCGCGCTAACATAGTGGCGACGGCGAATCGGCAGCCGCACTCACTCGAGCGCATAGCATATGTGGGGCCACACGACGTCCCTTGCCACTTCACACGACACGACACTTTCCTTGCGCGTTCGTCGGGTGGTTGTACCACCGTAGGTACCACTATTGGTTACCAGACTTACCGCTGAACACGATGGCGATGCGCAGCCTGATGAGCGCGACATCGTTGGGCTGCACTATGTGCGCCATTTCGTCCACGTACGTCGGGTGGTTGTACCACTCGGTCGTCTCCTGCACGTACCGTGCGTCGTTCAGGAACACCAGCCCGGCACGCACCACGATCGAAACGCGTCTGAAACGAAACTACCGTTTAGAAATTCTATTTTTATTTTTTGGAAAAATTTATTTTAATTTGTAATATAAAATAAAATAACTTAGGTATATTATGAACCATAAATAATTTATAAGTATTTTATGCAATATTGATCATTTGTCACAATTTTTTTGTGTTTGTAAGTTTCTTTTAGCTTAGATTAGTTTAATTTAGCTATTTGTTTTTATGGATCCAACTGCGAAATTCAGCGTTGTGGTTACAAGCTGCTGCAACACGAGCTGAGCTGATATGTTGGTGCCGTGACCAGGATATTTATATGTTTTATAATTTGTAAGGTATTTATTAAGAATAAATAGAAAAGTTTAAGTATCATATATATATATTGTAAATAAAATAATGTATTATTTTTTTCACACTTATGCTCTGAAATGTTAATATTATATTTGAGAAAAGAATGCAGTACGTGGCACTTTTCCGAGGTAAACATTCTAAATTTGAAAATCACTGCAGTAATGAATTTCAGTACTTACTTACTGCACTGATTTTAGTGCAGTAAGTAAGTACTGAAATTCATTACTGCAGTGATCTGCAATGGTACTACCAACTTTTTTTCTTTATTTTTTCTTTCGTTATTCCTGTGTATAAAAACCGAAAAAGCAAAGGGACGTTTGCACCATACAGCCACATTATTATTATTATTATATAGGTAATTATTATATCATAATTAGGTTAACTTTTTTTTAAATACGGTGCGCACAGAGTATGTTACTTCGTATTATACCACAAGCGCTATGTACCCTTAGCACGAACATCAATCGAAAAAACAAAATGAGATTTATCATAGACAAAATATCCTTTACGAGTAATTTTGTATGGGAAATATGTACAGCGCCATCTACCGCCCAGAAGCGGGTATTGAAGTTGCGCATTTTCGTAGCAAGTAGTAAGTATCAATAGGCTGTATGACCGTTCCACATGGCCTCACAAACCAATATTAAAAAAAATATTTTTATTAAAAAATAAAACCGCCTACAAAAAAACCACATCATAAAAGTAAGAAATAATTCCTCGCCAAATAAATAACGTAAGTACTTTGAAGTCGGGCGTGAAACATGTACAATTTTTTGTTGTTTTTGTTAAAACCCGCCCGACTTCAAAGTACTTACGTTATTTATTTGGTGAGGAATTATTTCTTACTTTTTTGATGTGGTTTTTTTGAAGGCGGTTTTATTTTTTTATAAAAACAATTTTTATTTCACTCTTTTTAGTGCATTGTGCAGGCAATTTACGTGTTTTCTGGTAAATAGGTATGTCATCAAACTGAAAACCTCCTTTTTCGAAGTCGGTTAAAATACCTTGAGGTATCCCCTTTTCAACAAAACAAGAATCATCTAAATCGGTTTATAAAAAAAGGAGTTATGCCTAAAGATACGTATTAAATTCACATAAAGTGGTAACGAAAACGATATGTATTACATGTGTATGATATTTTCAAGATTTCCTGAAAACTACTGAACCGATTTCAAAATTTCAAAAAATGGGACCAACTTGAAAACCAACCTGATGTTAATAACAACCAACAACCAACAATAACGTTTGAACCATTTCAATCGGTTCAGCCGTCTTCGAGTAATCGGTGGACATACACAAAAAAAAAACATACATACAGACGAATAGAGAACCTCCTCCTTTTTGATTTAGAAGTCGGTTAAAAAACGGCGGGAATGATTTTCAGCGGTTCATTTGATATCAATACAGCTTATAAATTGTGTAATAAATTATCAAAATGAGTTCTGACAATGAAACATATATACAGACATTGTATGTACCTACTCCACCAAATTTGAGAGCAGAAGCAAAATTAATAACAGAAAACTTACTGCCAGCAAAATCAAAAGAAAGATATATGAAAACCTACGATCTGATTTGGATAAATGAAAAAAAGGCGCATACGTAGGCGCTTACATTATTTATTATTTATTTATTTATACGTTTTCGGAATCTGTGTTGTTGGCGTATTTTAATGATACGTCATTAAAATAATATTATTATGGGCGATTTATACATAAAGTGTGCCCGGGAAAACAATAACATTTACATTTAATAATTGCCCGAACGTGTGTGATATTAATTTTAATAAATATTATTTAGTTAAACAGTTTTTTTTTATTTCCTCGCATTTCTTGAGAAAAGCACTATACAAGCCTTGTACGGTAAGCAAATTACCTTGCCTCGAATGATTAAAGCCCTCGCCTGCGGCTCGTGCTTCAAACCATCCTCGACAATGTAATTTCTTACTTAGCTGTCCTCGGCTGTAATGTACTTCTAATTTAAAGAATAGATTTAAAGTTCGTTGGAGTGCCTTTCGATTCGAGGTGCATGTGATAATTGGTGCTTGCATGTTTTGTTTAGCTACTAAGTCGCATGTTACGCAATTTGATAATAAAGAATAAAGAATAAATTATTAATGTACCAGTATTAATATTTTTTTATAATTATTCAATAATTTATTAATTAAATATCATTTATATTGTTATAAAGATTTAACAAAAACATCAAAACTTACCCTAAGATCAAACATAGTTATGAGTGGTCATTTTATTCGTGATGTTAATTTATTAATTATTATTCGTAGCTATGTAAGAAAGGCCGATACGCTTACTGTGCAGTGCAGTGAGCTGCAGAAAGGACCCAGTTAGCGTGCACCACGGACCCGCCGCAGCTGAAGAGTTGGCCTGCAGCGTTCTGCATGCGCAGGTTGCAGTGGTGAGGATGCTGCCCCGGGCGCGCCTCCCAGCCGGATACGATGCGCGAGTCTACAGAACCAAAGAGACTTGTGATTAACTTTGGACTCCAAATATCGTAGATTCAATGCGCGATAAAATAGCTAGGTATAAGTTGCTTTACTTCGATGAATTTTCTCGCGTAGCGGTACCTATTGTTACGCGTAAAAACTCTTAAATGCTGGACAGAGGCTATCAGAGGCGAGTGTCGTGAAAAAGTATTAACTAACTTCTGATTCTGACAATACAGTTCAAAACTAAACTGACACCGATTAAAAAAAAAAGTAGTGGAGGCGTTTTTGTGTTAGAAAAGAATTGATTGGGATTAGGCTAAGAACTGACAATATATACCCAACGCACTGAAACGTTAGATAGGTATTTACCTATATTGATCGCAAAAAAGGTTTATATGAGAAAAATGGAAAATAAAGTATTTAGAAAAAATCGACCCGTCTCACAACCAGCTCTGATGGGACTCGAACCCACGACCTTTCGCTATCCGGGCGACTGCTCTCGGATCTCGGAGCTCTCGACGGACTCGGATAGCGAAAGGTCGTGGGTTCGAGTCCCATCGAAACTGGTAGTGAGACGGGTCGATTTTTTCTAAATACTTTATTTTCCATTTTTCTACGATAAAAATTGCATTGTGAATGCAAAAGAGTAAAAATTTAAATAACTAGGTTTATATGATTTAAGTAGCGTCTCTATAAAATTCTGAAACAGCTTGCAAAATTCTGCCACTTTCTTATTCTTACCTTTACTCACGACATTCTCTACAAAGTCCGCCTCTACAACTTTGGTTGATTTGGCTGGCACCTGAACAAAAATGATTAGGTACATAAATAAAAGTTTCCAAAAGATTGGAAGCTGGGATAAAAAATGAGCAAATAATTAATTATCCCCTCAAAAATTACTTACCTGGCCAACAGCCAGGGCGAGAAGCAACACCGATGCCCACAACATCTTTGGCAACACTGTCCGCCACTCCGCCACCTCGGCCCCAGGTTATCTCAGATACGGATCAAACGGTAGCCGCTTTAGCCACCAAATCTGTGTAATTACCGATATTGCTATCAACAACGGTAGCAGATTAATGTTGATCGAGCGCTTCCACAATAAACGACAAGATGCAGCTGACCGATAGTGATTAGATCCCAATCTTAATGTTATTATTTCCCTTTTTTGTGACGACATTCTGAAGCAATCTCTATACCTACTGGTTTTGCTACCGTTCAAGAAAGCATTTTTCGGGGTGTCGGCACTGTCGGTGGCTTAATAGTGTCGGCTATTAAGCCATCAAATATCTACTGACGCATACCATTTTATTCTCATTTTGAAATACTTAACCTTCGTCTGTCCTGTCCCCATTGTCAGCCTTCTTACCACACTTTTATTAGCTTCACATGTAACTAAGTCACAATGTAAGAAAATCTTGGAATTCAATTTTAACCTACTTCTAAGTGTCGTATTGATTTGAAACTTTGCAAGTCTATTTATGAATCCGATGACAATACAATAATTTGCTACCATCGAGCTGATCTGATGATGGAGTCAAGAGGTAGGCAATAGAACTCTACAATGGCTGCTAGGCAACCCCTCGAGTTTAGGCTCATTTGTTTTGTTCTGATGAGACCTATTCGCTACACTTGATGGTGAGGGTCTGATCATGGAGCAGGGAGGAAGCCTGCGGCACTTCTTAATGACCACTAGAAAACCCCTCGAGTTTGGGCTCCGTTGTTTTATTCTGATGAGACTTATTCGCTACACTTGGTGGTGAGGGTCTGATGATGGAGCAGAGAGGAAGCCAGTGGCAGTCCTTAATGACCAATAGGAAACACCTCGAGTTCTGGCTCATTTGTTTCGTTCTGATGAGACCTATTCGCTACACTTGGTGGTGAGGGTCTGATGATGGACTTGGGAGCAAGCCAGTGAAACTCCTTAATGACCACAAGAAAACCCCTCGAGTTTGGGGTCATTTGTTTCGTTCTGATGAGACCTATTCGCTACACTTGGTGGCGGGGGTCTGATGATGGAGCAGGAAGGAAGTCAGTTGCACTCCTTAATGACCACTAGGAAACCCCTCGAGTTTGGGCTCATTTGTTTCGTTCTGATGAGACCTATTTGCTACACTTGGTGGTGAAGGTCTGATGATGGAGCAGGGAGGAAGTCAGTAGCACTACTTTGTGACCACTAGGAAACCCCTCGAGTTTGGGCTCATTTGTTTCGTTCTGATGAAACATATTCGTTACACTTGGTGTTGAGGGTCTGATGATGGAGCAGGGAGGAAGTAAGGGTTCGGCTTGCGCATCCGGTAACTAATAGACTCTACTCGAATGTGTCAAACTAAATACATACAATCACGCCTTTGAGTTATAATGTTTACGACGTGGGCAGACACATGAATGGACTGTGAAATCGATTACCATCCATCCATAGCTTGCCATTTATAAACTAAAAAGTAAAAAATAAAAATTGTAGTTTAAAAAACTAAACAAACACACTTTTATAGGAACAGACTAAAAAGTACGAAATAACCGTCTATTCAGTAACTGAAATTAAAAAGCGTGGTGCGCCCTTTGCAAAGCATGCATTTAAGTACTTAATATTGACAACGCGCACCACGCTTTTTAATTTCAGTTACTGAATAGACGGTTATTTCGTACTTTTTAGTCTGTTCCTATAAAAGTGTGTTTGTTTAGTTTTTTAAACTACATTTTTATTCTATTCAGATTAAATCAGTACTATTTGCTGTACGATTTACTTAATAGTGTTACTACATACTCATGCTCAGTACAGCACTTCTTTCTTTCTTATACCACGTTCAAACGATAATAATATATCGTTTTAGTCCAAAATACCTGCGGTATCATCGGGGCCGAGGGTAGGGCCAGGGGTATTATGGGTCTGAAGACTCTGAAGTGGGATAGCACCAACACCCCCTCTCGCCCGTGTGTGTCGTAAGAGCTGCGTAAGAGCAACGTACTACTTAAACCAGTAAAGTCATACCTTAGCCAGCATCAGCAGCTTTTACAGGAATCTATCTATTTATATTTTATTTATCTATACATCTATACAAATAAATAAAATTGGAGTGTCTGTTTGTAATATTAAAATAACCGCTTTTTACTACATGCATATGATTATATTAGGTTAAAAATATGGTTAAAAAATGAAAATAAAAAAAAATATGGTTTAAAATATGGTTGAGCGAAGCGATGGCTGGTTCATGCGTCATGCTCGTGAACGGGTGCTGCCAGTGGGAATGGGTCTGCTCTTATCTGCTTGCCTTAAAATGTGTTTTCTTTTGTTTTTATTCATTTTATTAAGAATTACATTTGAAACATGTATGGCGCAACTTGCAGTATATAGTAGAATTGTCTTTTGTTTTAAACTAATATTAAAGCTTTAAGTAGAGTTCCTAAGTAACTGAAACTTGTTCACCGCTATGATCATTAGTTCGCCTATACTTAACTGTATTTATCATAACCCATTGTGTAATTGTGATGGAAACTGACCTTAGTCATACCATGTTAAGGTCATTTTTCAATTTGACGACTCTGTATGAAATAAGACAGGGAGAAAAAAACAACCCTTGGAGTTTCTTGCCGGTTCTTCTCCAAGGCCTCCCGCTGTAGGGTTTGCGAACCGATGGCGTAGCTTCTATGACGTTCACAAGTATTGTAAATAACAATCTAAATTGAATAAAGAGATTTGAATCTTGAATCTTGAATCTTGAATCTAGGGGTTAAAGTATCAAATTGCCGTTTTGTATGGAGATTTTTGTAGAATATTTTTTTCCCATACTAACGTTTTTGTAATTTATTCAACGAATAATAATATGTAACTTTACAAAATTTTACACACGTATTTATGGGCATTTTGACTACAAAATGACATATTCGTTAAGAGCAAAAAAAATATTTTCACTAAGTTACAACTAATAAAGTACAAAATTCTGGAAACAAAAATAGTCGTAACTTTAGAGATAAGTTTTTTCTATGTAAATAATCAAATATCGTGGTTATTAAATTATCAAAAGCTGCTCGATACGGTCTTAATGTAACGCAATTTTAAAGAAATTATGTATTTCTAATATCATAAAAGTTGTTAAGTTAAATGTACTAAAGGAAAAAACGGCAATTTCATTCTTTAACCCCTATTATATAGGGGTACATATACCAAAATAACATTTTTTTCAATTTTTGTCTGTCTGTCTGTTTGTTCCGGCTAATCTCTGAAACGGCTGGACCGATTTTGAAGGGACTTTCACTGGCAGGTAGCTGAGGAGAAACTTAGGCTACTTTTTATCCCGGAAAAATATCACATTCCCGCGGGATAACGTCGTGTAGTCCACGCGGGCGAAGCTGCGGGCGGCCGCTAGTATATTATATACTAGCGGCCGCCCGCGGTTTCACCCGCGTGGTTCCCGTTCCCGTGGGAATATCGGGATAAAAAGTACATATAAACCTTCCTCTTGAATCACTCTATCTATTAAAAAAATCGCATCAAAATCCGTTGCGTAGTTTCAAAGATTTAAGCATACAAAGGGACATAGGGACAGAGAAAGCGACTTTGTTTTATACTATGTAGTGATATAATCTTGTTTTACTGACTTGGCTGACAGACAACGCACAGCCGAAACTACTGGGCGCAAGAAGCTGGAATTTTGCATGTAGATATGATTCTCAGGGAGTGTTGGGGAGCACTAAGAGAGGACTTTTGGAAATTCCCCGTCTAACGGGGAAAAAGGGGAGTCCACCCAGACGAAGTCGCGAGGGGAGCGCTAGTCTATATAATTGCATTCTTAATTTCTATCTATATATATATATATAAAAATGAATCCCTATTTCCCTTGGTCACGGCATCACGCGTGAACGGCTGGACCGATTTGGCTAATTTTGGTCTTGAATTGTTCGTGGAAGTCCAAGGAAGGTTTTAGCGGTGAGAAAATAGGGGAAGGAGGGGTAAGTAGGGGTAGAGTAGAAGTAGGGTAGGGGTAGAGTAGGGGTAGGGTAAGGTAGGGGTAGGGGTAGGGCATCGAAACTCGGTTCAATTTTGAAAACCCGGGTTTTCGGGTCTAAGAGTAATCAAAACCCGGGTAGACCGGGTTTTTCGAGCTTTTCGATCTTTTTGTTATAATTTTATTAAATACAAGAAACTGTTTTATTATTCAATTTTTACAATGAGTACATGATGTTAAGAATGTGGAAGGATTAAAATAAATGAAAAATAGTACTTTCCAAATTACAAAAACAGTTAAGTACCTACCTATCTAATATAAAAAAGTCATCATAGATATTAATTTTTTCAAAATATCTTAAAACTAAGTAAGTATAGATTACTAACTTAGCGCCTTTACAGACTTGCAGGACTGGCCATCATAAATTTCGGGACGATTTTTTTTATTTTTTATATTTGTACAGGGTATGCAGTATGCATGCATTTGACCACCATCCAGCATAGCAGAGAGTATGCAGTCTAGGATGTTGTATGCTTACCCAGGAGGTGCCCAATGCCCATTCACTCTTGCTTTGAAAAGGCCAAGGTTATAATGGCCAACGCGCACCGGCTCGACCCCTGTTGGCCCAGAGCCGATCGCGCCTATCCCGACAAGCTGGTTTGCAAATAAGATCCGTGAACGCACTATAGAAATACACCAACTTAACTGGAGCTCGCTGGATTCGTGCAGACATGCGAAACTCGCACAACCGCGCGTGGACGCGCGTCTATCCAGGGCCCTGATACAACTGTGCAGGCCGCAACTTCGCCTGGTAACAGGTGCTATTACTGGTCATGGACAATTTAACAGACATCTTTTTAATTTAGATGTCACCGACAGTCCCCTATGCAGAGAGTGAATGGAGGAAGAAGAAACAGCTGCCCACGTACTGCTGGAATGCAGGGGGGTGGCCCCTACCGGGCGAGGTACCTCGGCTCGCTGGGCAGCGTCCAGGAAGCGATCACGAATGTGAAAGCTCTTAGAGCGTTCCTGGCTGAGCTGCGCTGGCTGGAGTGTTCTGGCCGCGCCTCCGGACGCAAAATTGGCGCAATAGACGTCGAGTTGCAGAAACCGCCCGTATTGGTAAGAAGAAGAAGAATGATCGGGGAACGCATTCGCAGGTAGCGCATTGCAATCTTTAGCAGCTCGCATTCAAAAAGTCTGGCGAAGCGCTTAGTACGGACACGTGGTATGTCTACGATGTATGGATGGTAGGCTGACCTGCATCTGGTAACCCGATGGTGGAAAGGCGCTGGAGGAACAAGATTGTGCAGTTCCTGTGCGCACTCTCCAAAGTGAATCCGGTAAAACACCGACAGACCAACAACAGCAACTTTACGGCGATGACTGAGACTTTGAAGTTTAGCTTTTTCTAAAGTTGTGCCTCCAATGAACTTCTTTCTTTCTTTGCGCGGTTTTCAAACGCATCTAAAACTGCCAGTTGGTACTTCAAAAATCTAATCAAAATTGTTTATTTGCTTGAAAACACGGGTAATGCAATAAGATACATGTGAAACTACTACTAAAACTTTAGCGGAGCCATTTCAAAGGTGACAGCAGTACTCCATGCACGGATGAATTTGTGCTTTGTAATGAGCTTGTAATGTGCTTTGTAATTTGAATAAAGAAAAAAAAAGAAAATAAAATAAAAAAATAAAATAAAAATAAAGAACCTTGAGAGGACGCCCAGTTTTTTGGCAGCAGTTTTACCAATTGAGTCGATATACTCACCGAAGTTCAGCTCCGATTATAGAGTAACGCCAAGTTGCAGGTTCTCGGTTACTGGTAAGGATACACCCTGGAAAGTCGGAGCTAGTTGAAAGGGACTCCGTTTATCTGAGAAAAGACACGCCTGCGTGGCGAGGCGTTGAAACTGACAAGGTTGGCATTTCCCCAATCGGAAGTGCCAGGTTCGTTTGCTCAACTAGTGACTCTCGACAAGACTGAACTTCATCACTAAAAGCCCTTGCACCAGAAAGATATCTGCTAGACACACTGGTGTCATCGTCATAACCAAATATACCAGGCACCAACAGGTCGTTAATGTGGAGAAGAAATAGTGTTGCAGATAATACCGAGCCTAGGGGAACCCCAGCGTTGATGTTCTTCAAGTCAGATGTCTGACCATCCACAACGACTCGAATTGAACGGTTCCTAAGGAAGTCGGTGATCCAGATGCAGAGGCCGTCAGAGATTCCATATGAGGGAAGCTTGCCAGTTCGGATATCATGCCAGACCCTATCAAATGCTTTGGAAATATCAAGCGAGACAGCAAGTGCTTCGCCATGTCTATCGAACGCTTGATTCCAAAGGTGGGTGGCGTACACGAGAAGATCTCCAGTCGACCGTCCGCGGCAAAAACCATACTGGAAGTCACTAGGGAGCTCGTTAGTTTCAAGTTACGCCAATAGATGTTTATTCAGTACATGCTCCGTAGTCTTGCAGAGTATGAACGTGACTGAAATCAGCCTGTAGTTAGAGGGGTTGGCATGGCTATATTTTTAGGTATTGGCTGCACATTGGCACGCTTCCACGACTGAGGAACAAGACAAGTCCTGTCTCAAGTGAGAGGCGGCTCAAGATAGGAGACAACTAGGGTGCACAGTTACGCAGGACTATTGCCGGGATTCCATAAGGACCACTAACCTTATTTCCTAGACCACGGAGAGCTTTGAGAACCTCTTTGTGGCGAATGTGAATATTACCCATGGAAGAGCTAACACGAGGTATCTTCGGTGGAGTTTGGCGTGTAACATCTAGACATTGAATTCGGCGTCACTTGGCGGAAGTCCCTAACCATTGTGAAAAACGAAATATAAATAATAGGTCTTTACCTATGAAATTGCCGTTTTGTATGGAGATTTCTGTAATTATTTTTTTTCCATACTAACGTTTTTGTTATTATTTAACGACTAATATTATGTAAATTTACAAAATTTTACACAAGTATTTATGGACATTTTAACTACTAAATGACACATTCGTTAAGAGAAAAAAAATTTTTTTTCACTAAGTTACAACTAATAAAGTACGAAATTCTGGAAACAAAAATAGTCGTAACTTTCGGAATAAGTTTTTTCTATGTAAATAATCAAATATCGTGGTTATTAAATTATCAAAAGTTGCTCGATACGGTCTTAATGTAACGCAATATTAAAGAAATTATATATTTCTAATATTATAAAAGTTGTTAAGTTATATGTACAAAAGAAAAAAACGGCAATTTCATATGTAAAGACCTATTATATAAATAATAATATATTTGTACTTCCGCAAAAAAACACAATATGCAAGATGCACCGCCCGCCCGCAAAAAATTGCACATGCACACCACTAAAATACCAGTGCACAATACC
This sequence comes from Crambus lathoniellus, assembly GCA_949710035.1. Classification (NCBI taxonomy): domain Eukaryota; kingdom Metazoa; phylum Arthropoda; class Insecta; order Lepidoptera; family Crambidae; genus Crambus; species Crambus lathoniellus. The sequence continues at coordinate 23,145,205 of OX453317.1, forward strand.
TGCATTTAGCAAGACAGCAATACACCTTGCGCCTTCACCGATTACACTACTCTACACGTGTTTCGCCACAACCCGGGGCATCTTCAGGAGATAGTTCGTGCGAAAACCATCACCAAATTAATGTTGGTGTTGGTTAGTTGGTTGTTTTTTTGCGGAAGTAAGCTACACATATTTCGTTTTTCACAAAGTATTAAAAATACCCGAAAAACCCGGGTTTCGCCCCAACGCGGGGCATCCTCAGGAGATAGTTCGTGCGAAAACCAACACCAAATGTTGGTGTTGGTTTGTTGGTTGTTTTTTTGCGGAAGTAAGCTACATATATTTCGTTTTTCATTAAGTATTAAAAATACCCGAAAAACTCGAAAAACCCGGGTTTTTAAAAATCAAACCCGGGTTTTTTGTATTCCTTAAAACCCGGGTAAACCCGGGTTTTTCCGGACCGGGTAAACCCGGGTTCGATGCCCTAGGTAGGGGTAGGGTAGGTGTAGGATAGGGGTAGGGTAGGGGTAGGGTAGGGGTAGGGTAGGGGTAGGGTAGGGGTAGGGTAGGGGTAGGGTAGGGGTAGGGTAGGGGTAAGGTAGGGGTAGGGTAGGGGTAGGGTAGGGGTAGGGTAGGGGTAGGGTAGGGGTAGGGTAGGGGTAGGGGTAGGGTAGGGGTAGGGTAGGGGTAGGGTAGGGTAGGGTAGGGTAGGGTAGGGGTAGGGTAGGGGTAGGGTAGGGGTAGGGTAGGGGTAGGGTAGGGGTAGGGTAGGGGTAGGGTAGGGGTAGGGTAGGGTAGGGGTAGGGGTAGGGTAGGGTAGGGTAGGGTAGGGGTAGGGTAGGGTAGGGGTGGGGTAGGGTAGGGTGGAGTAGGGGGTAGGGCCACGGGAACGAAGTCGCGCTGGGTCAGCTAGTACATTTATAAAACACTAGCTTTCCGCCCGCGGCTTCGCCCGCGTGTTCTACACGACATTATCCCGCGGGAATTTGTTATTTTTCTGGGTTAAAAAGTAGCCTATGTTCCTCTCCAGGCTACAAAGTATCTGTGTTCCAAATTTCAGCCAAATCCGTTCAGCCGTTTTGGCGTGATTGAGTAACAAACATCCAAACATCCAAACATCCAAACATCCAAACATCCAAACTTTCACATTTATAATATTAGTAGGACTCAGTGCAACAATTCGCCGTCTTGAACGCTTAACTGCCGTGCGGTCGGCGACGCTCCACACCGATTTGACAGACTACCACACCATAAAGATAGGTAGGTACCATTTAATACAAGAGCTACATCACTCTGAACCTTTCTTGCACTTAAGGCGCTAAAAAGTATGGACTTTTTTATATAAAACTATAGGACGATTAAAGTTGTTACGAATCTGGTTAAGTTATATATTTCTTCATAACTACCTTTATCTAGATTCGTATAGTTTCAGAAACACGATTTTATGATTTTGCCTCGACAATTTTTCTTTTCGAGAAGACCTCTAAAAAATACGAAATTTCAAGATTATTCTTAAATGGGGTTACATATACTCCTATTGAAAATTGGTGCAAAATTGGTCTCGCTCCCGCTCGCGTCGGTTTCTCATTGCTATCTCGCTTCAGCATTATTTTTTCGAGTACCGTGAAACCAGCCAACTTTGCCCGCTTTTTTGTTAGTATTTCAAATTTTAGAAAAACTAACAGGCGGAACTTAAAAAAAGTTGATGATTAGGTGTTATACTGTCTAATTCTTTAAATTACAAAGTATTGAGCCCCAGAACTTAATAGAATCAGCGAAAATCGCTGTTGAAGAACCGGGCAAAATTACCTTCAAAAGCGTCCAACATTGCTCATCTTTAATTCCTATGCAACTATCAGTCCTACTGCAATAGTAAAAAGATATACTTATGAAAGATACCTAATGGTGCAATGTTATCGTAGGCAATCCCATTATGGTCGAATAACTATATTTTGAAATTTTATTGAGGTGGGCAAAGATAAACTCCACGCCAGCCACTTCTTCATACAAACCAAAACAGTGGGTTAGGGTTGACACTCAGTTGGGTTTAGTGAAAAAAAATGTAATTTTCATTTTTCATACCTCTGTTTTAAATTAAGTAAAAGTAACAACACTTACAATGAGATTAACGTATGAAACAATTATTATGTAGTTAATAGTGAACTTTATAATATTAACTCGCAACAGTTTAAGTATCTATTATTTTAATCTTATATTTAACAACCGTCTTAATAATTTGTTTTTAAATAGTTAAAATAGTCTCGTCGAATCCAGCTCGGATGGGCAGCGTTTGGGAAGCTCCGGCATATATTTGCGTCCAAAATTCCTCAATGTCTCAAGACTAAGGTCTTTGACCAGTGTGTGTTGCCAGTTATGACTTATGGAAGCGAGACGTGGTTTTTTACTATGGGTCTCATAAGAAGGCTCAAGGTTACCCAGCGAGCAATGGAGAGAACGATGCTTGGTATTTCCCTGCTCGATCGAATCAGAAATGATGAGATCCGCAGGAGAACTAAAACGACCGACATCGCTCGAAGGTTTGCTCAGTTGAAGTGGCAGTGGGCGGGACACATAGCGCGGAGAACCGATGGCCGTTGGGGCGGAAAGGTTCTCGAATGGCGACCGCGAACCGGACGACGTTCCGTGGGCAGGCCCCCTACAAGGTGGACCGACGATCTGGTCAAGGTCGCGGGAAGCCGCTGGATGCGGGCAGCGCAGGACCGATCGTTGTGGAGATCCTTGGGGGAGGCCTTTGCCCAGCAGTGGGCGTCTTACGGTTGAAATGATGAAATAGTTAAAATTATGGAAGATTTTAGTTCTTAAAATACTAGTGTTGTCAAAAGCCTCATTGATAACACCTTTTTCAAAATCGGTTAATAAGTATGTGTCAACACTGTCAATTCTAATGCTATGTTTGCGGTGGGCAATGTTGTCACCTTTAATACACGAAATGTCGGGTAAAATTGCCCACTGATTTATTTTGAATATTTGGGAATGAACTATCAAAAACAGTTAATTAATATATGCCTGAACATTTATTCTATCAATGATATTAAAGTTTCTTACTCAGGGGATGTATTACGCTCATATTGTGTAAAAAAGTAAGGGTTTTGGCACCACCTTAGACAGGTCCTACTTTAGACGCCACTCATCGGCAACTGAATGAACTTAGGAACGGGACAAATGATTAATGTTGCCAGGTAATAAGTTTAAATTTATCCAAAAAAAAAATGTTGCTATATTTCAATAAACTTTTTTGCAATTTATGATTTAAGATATTTTTTGCTTTTGGGCAAAGATATCCGCCAAAGGCAAAGGTGGCCGGTTTTAAGGTATCGCCTTAAAAGTGTCGTTAGCAAGAAAGAGAAGGGTTGCTTTGTGCAAACTTTTTTTATATGAAAACTATAATATATACTTCAGTAGGTACCTATTTATTGGCTACTGAGGTTACGCCGAAAAACGCCAAAATTATCACCGGGGTCAGGCAGACGCGCTAATACTGGTGATTACTTAGTACAGTACGGTCAGAATCAGAACGCCGTAAGGTACTAATATATATTCTGTGTCAGAACGCAGAACCACAGAATATATATTAGTAAACGCATAATAATGTAATGTTAAACAAAACTACCAAAATTATTCCAATTAATTTTGAACCTCAACATGTAAAAATAGGATTAAAATTAGATAAGTACCTACTTACTTAAGTACCTAATCAAAGAAAAAGAATAATTAATGGAAATAAACTGTACTTAGGTACATAATTTGAAAGAAATAAAATTTTAATTAATTAAAAGTTATGACGTTATTAGTAGGTAAGTACCTACTTATCTTTATCTGTTAATAATGAGACTAATCTTTAATAAGTCAACAACCAAAACTCCGATACTTTTCTTAGATATGAGAAGCGATAATATCTCCTAATTGAACTGTGTGTACGGAGTAAGTAACTAAAAATTAACGTAAATTATAAATACCACTAGATTTCCGCCCGCGGTTTCGCCCGTGCGAACTACAAGTACTACAACATGACGTTATCCCGCGGGAATGTGATATTATATTCCGGGATAAAAAGTAGCCTATGTTCCTCTCCAGGCTACAAGTAGGTATCTGTGTCCCAAATTTCAGCCAAATTCGTTCAGCCGTTGTGGCGTGATTGAGTAACAAACATCCAATCACATTTCACATTTATAATATGGCTTATGTTTAACGGATCACCAAATATAGTACCTATAACCACTGTTAAAAAGCACCTTAAACCACATTAAGGCTGTGAACCACAGGCACATCGGCAATGAAAAAGTTTTCAATTAATATTGTACGGGGACGGGACTTGCAAAATTAAAAAAAAATTTTTTTTTTATAAAAATGAGAATATCTCAAAAGCGGTGCGTCTCGTAGCGTAGCTAAAATCTACCAAAAGTTTCAACTTCTATGGTACTCCGTAGATAGTTAGGAGGCATCCGATAGACAAATAAAAAAAAATTTTTAGGTTCTAAATTTTTTTTGTTATTTTAAAACTTCAATTTTTTTATTCCTATTATAGAAAAAAACCGCATGCAGGTTGGCTTCATGCAGCCTTCTCCTCACAGTTTGGTCACTCACCAGCAGCTGCTGCTAAGACTGGAGCCTTTGAACCAAATGCATGGCCGTAACGTTTGGTTGTCTTTTTGTCAACTTGCGAAAATCTGTCTTGTCGTTGGGTGGTTACGCGCTTCCCGGGTGGTTCCTGGGTGTCTTTCAGCTACTTCACGAGTAAGTATAGCACGATATCGTGACCACTACCTTGATATGACGTTTTGTTTTGTGCCAATCTCATCAGCAGTTCTCCGTTGAGTAGCACCAGCTTGAAGCATTAAATGGCAGCGCTGCATTGTGCATACAGTGCCAAAAATTAAAAATAAATCACTAATCGTTGTAAAACTTTTAGTTTACACAAGGAAAAAACTAAAAACTATGGTTAGTAAATTAAACCCTTCGACTCTTGCTCTAGGTATGCCGCGCATATCTTTTGTTTTTTATTTATTTTTTCGAATTCAAATTTGGAATCATTCAAGAAGATCTACAAAATAAGCTTTCCGAAAAAGATTTAAAGAACAGCCAGTATTTTTTGAATTAAAGAACTTTAAATATCCCTAGACAGTGTCGATGTGTGTATGTAGTAGTTCGCTTATTTTTAGTTCATTATTTTTATTGTGGTTTTCGAGGTGTTATTTTTCTATTGATAGATTTTCGACTTCGTATTTAGCTGACTTTTTAAGTCCGTTATAATTTCTTTCAGTTCATTGAAATGTGTGGACAGGTCTGGCAAACTGTTAACTCTGTGAGATGCGGTGACGACCATAGATGTATTATTACTTTTTGCTGAAGTTTCATAGCAAAACATAATTCTAAGGCCGTGAGCACTTTGGACACGAATAGTACTATGACAGAAAACCAGCTTATGACACGCCCAATTACCTACATTAAGTCTAGCCGCAATGAAAATCGCGAAGCGCCCTATTCAATGCGGCGTACTTTCGATCAGCCGAATACGGCGTATCTAATCAGCCACATTACAATTCAGCACTGTTTTCCAATACAGCTAGTTGCTATGTAATACGGTGAAATATACAATACGCCTGCGATATATAGATATAAGGTAGGGCGGGGCAATTTCGACTGGTTTGACGCACATACAATTTTCTTGCATCAAAATTTTATACATAATAATAATGTACTCTAAATCAAACATAACCTGGTTATAAATTGACTTTTGGTGATTATTTATGGCAAACATCCATAAAAAAAAGACATGTTATATTTATTTAAAAACGTTTTTAAACATAAAATGTCGGAATTAGTCGAAAAAGCCCCTTTTCGGGAAATTCCAACTATTTCTTTTAATTTCTCACCTAGTCGTCTGAGAAAGCTCTAAGTTGAATTCAGAGTTGATAAACAGAACTGGCACGTAAATATGGACCTTATTATAAATTAGAACGCTTCTGTTTCGTAAAAACACACTTTAAAAGTTAAGAGGGGTAATTTCAACTACGACCCATTGTAACTAGTGACAGGACGAAAATATCGAGTATTTTTTTGTACGAGCACAGTCGATTATGTCGATATACTAATTTATCTATTTTCTACATTCATAAAAATTCTACTTTTATTTTATTTATTTTATTTTATTTAGAAAGATGTACAAAACAGGTTACAGCCAATTAAAGAAAACATAAAACAAATAACAATGACATAATAGGAACTAGGTTGAAACCCTTAAATATGTACACATAGGTACTGTTATAATATATTAAGCAGCGTGAAGCCTTCAATAAAACTTATAATATAATATGACAGTAATAAAATAAATTATTTGTCGAAATTCAAACAAATTATCCAAATATATCTAGGTAAGTATTTAAAAATTTAAGCAAATATAGAATGGACATTAATTGCATTAAAAATTAAAAATAAAATTGATTAAGATTTGATTGATTAATTGATAAAGTTCTAATGAATAAATTATACTAACAAAAAATACATAAATTAAATTAATTGGTTGATTATAAATCCTTAAAAATAAAAAAATAACTAATATTTATACTAATAAAACGACATACTTAATGATAACAAAATTAAAGTAAATTATGGACATTTAAATAACATAATTACAGTTCATTCAATTAAATATATTATAAATTATTTGATACAATTTTTCACGTTTCTTTTGAATCTGTGCAAAGAACAATCAAATATGTCAATTTCTGAGCAACCACTGACGAGTTCATTATACAGACGACACATTCGCGTAATGGGATTAAAATAAGACGTATTATTTAAATAAACATTAAGAGAAAACAATTTCGGATTACGGAAGCGTTGACAAACATTAAAATTTTATTGCGAAAGCGAGTACAGTGCCACAAACTTTGCTGTGCCGGTGGCCAAAATGTGAAACTAGCGTATTTTTTTTAATGTCATTTTGCTGTCAAGTTGATGTCCAACCATAGCGCTGCTGGCGGCTGAAGTTCTTAGAAGTCAGGGCCGGTTAAATTGTTACAAAAAAAAGAAAACCGTACGTAGCGCCGCTGTCACCGGCACAGCAAAGTTTGTGGCACTGTAAGGTGAGTCAATATCGTTATTTATAATTTTATATAGAAGCAATAATTCTAAATGTTTTCTTCGGGCAGACATTGAAACCATTTTGAACTTTTCGAGTTTATCTTCATAGGAGTGCAGAGTACGATGAAGATGGAGTCTGAAGCAGAGCAACCGGAGGAATCGCTTCTGAATTTGCTCTAACCTATCAACATGAACCATGTACTACTTAGGTAATTTATAAACCTTTAATAAAAAGAATCTCATTATTTTTAAACCGGTCCCAATGTTTGTATAATCTAATGTTTATGCCTTTCAACTTTTTTCTCAAGTTTTTTTACCAAGTAAACATCATTGCAAAATTCTAAAATTTTTGTGATAACTTACATGTTGCCTTTTACCATATAAATACTTCTATTATTATCAATTAAAAATGTGATAGTAAAAAACCACGAGCCCTATAAGTAGCTTTCAGGCGGGATTCGAACTCGCGCCTCTGGGAATCCGGCCCGATGCTCTGACCGCGACGCCCTAGGAGTGACCGCAAATGTAATTACGCAACCAAGTGATTTCAGTTTTATTTATTAAATTAATATAAAGATAAATAAAACAGTAAAATAAACTCTTCAAAGTTTAATATCAAATTATGACAAAATCTTAAAAGTCTTGTTGATCACGCTGATGTGAAATACTGTGATTGTGATGTAATGTAATATTCTTCTTTTTACCGAACTTGTTCAACTTGACTTTCACTTTGACTTCGACTTGTAACTGCTTGAGCAACTCTAAGAGTCCATCATCATCATCATCATCTTCATCTTCATCATCATCGCAGTCGTCGGGTCCGTCCGGCTCTTCGGGACCTTCCGGTTCTTCCGGTGCTACAGTGTTATACTCTGTCGTCGTCGGTTGCCAAGTGGTTGTGTGAGCAGGAGCTTCAGTGACGGTGGTCTGAGGCGCAGCCGTCATCGTGGTTATGGTAGTGGGAGCCTGTGTGGTAGTAGTGGCGCTGGGAGGCCATTGATCGAAATTGAGACCAGTGATCTCAATGAACCAGTCGTGGAAGGGGCCAGGACGGATGAAACCTGGAAATGTAAATGAGCGTTATTTTAATTCTTATAAAAATAAAGAAAAAGAGTGTAAGTAAGCTAGACGAGTTAAAAGACAACATGAAAGTATATTTCGGCTATAACAAGACAAGTTTTAGAAACATTGAACTAATGAAGAATAGAAAAACCAACTGATTCTTTATAATTAGTAAAAAGGTTTTTCACAGGGATGTATTTTGGGGCCTATTGTTTTAACACTATGGTTACCAGCAGGGAGGCCAGAGTGACACCCGCCGCTCGCCTCGTCGGCGACGAAGGAAGCCACTCCAATAAGTGTGGGTACGCCGTTGTCTTCGTACACTAAGGGACCGCCGCTGTCACCCTGGAAACAAAAAAAAATATTTAAAAACATTTAGCCTTTTCACAATCTTTTTTTAATCCACATAGGGGTATGTTCAGGTAGCATTTAGTGTTAACGCCATCTGTCGACGCAAGGCGCAGGAGACAGGAGCCCAACGCGAGCGGACGGATTGCAGCTAGCTTCGCACCGGGTTGTTGTCTGCGCACTTCACACTACGCGGCCGCCCCGGGTCCCACATACCATTACATTACCCCTTTGCGAATAGATCTTTATAAACGTTGTACATACATAAACGAATAAATATTATAAGATTTCATCATAAAAAAATCATTCACTTCAACAATCTGACAAGATCCTTTACTTCTCTCTGCCACCCCAGTATAGCGCCGAAACATATTATCCTATCGCGCCGGATCAGGAATTCAAGATACTATACGAGTGGAAGTCGATGCCCACAACCACAACGTGTCTTGAAAACCCGAAACGAAGAACCAATCCAGGAGCAACACCGAGAAGAACGATCGTCTTCCGTCCAGCCTATTCCTATCCCACGTCGATTTGTGCTAATATCGTGCCATAATTTCTAATTCCAGTTTCAACTGCCGACCGTTACCTTGAACGACATTCAAACGACCTTTAAGCAAACGAGGTGATTTTTATACGATTGTAAGTACCTTTTGCTTTCCTAAGTGTTTCCAAAATGAGTGAGGGCGATCGTTTAAAGCTTCATTTGCCAAAATCATCTAGGGAAAGCAGTCGTTCGCCTTCCAACGATATTCAGAGTTTGGAAATAACCGCGTTGACCGATCTAAAGAAACATAGAGGTCTGTACAAATATCTGATCTGTAAAATCAACTTCTGAAAACAGTATGACCATAATTGTCTGTCAACTCTGAAATCAACTCAATCTGTAATATTAATTGGCGATATAAATATAAGTATTTCCCCGGGTAGAAATGATTCAAATTATCACAAGTACTTGAATCTCTTGGCACATCATGGATTATTGGCAGCTCATGTTTTTCCTACGCATAAAAACAATTGTATTGACCATCTTAAGCTTAAAACTGACAAAGATGCAACAACATTAGTGCTGGACTCCCTTGTGACAGATCATTCCCCAGTAGTATTTCGCTTAAACACTAAAGTTCAAAGAAACGAAGTGAAGGCTAACATCACAAGAATTGATTACCCCGCGCTGATTCACTACCTACCTAGCTAGTGTCGATTTTAGCTGCGTTTACAATGCAGTTAATGCTAATGAAGCTGCTGTGGCATTTACTGAGGTAGTTAGTAAAGCCATCATGACACACTCTAAAGAAATAAAAATCCCCCATCGCCTTCGCTACAAAAAACCATGGCTAACCCCAGGTCTAGTACGCTGCATTAGAAATAGAGACAAACTACATAAGAAAGCTAAAAAAGATATAAATAATGGAATACTTCAGGTTACCTACACTCGATACCGTAATTACTGTAACAACCTGCTAAAAAAATTAAAAACGGAATATGAAAGAACTGAATTACAGAAGAATAAAGGAAATATGAAAGATATGTGGAGTGCTATTAACAAAATTATTAACTTTAAACAACCTTCCCCGACTTCTAGTGAATTACTTAATTTAACTAAAGACCCACTTCAATCAGTAAATCAAGTAAACGCGTTTTTTGCAGGAATTGGCGCCAAACTAGCCGAGGACATTCTAAGCAAACATTCTATGGGAAACTTTGGTGTGCCTAAAAGTAGGAAAGAATCTGTGTCTCAAAGAAATTCGATGGCGTTGTTTGACACTGATTTTGGCGAAATTGATAATATCATTGCTAGTCTGAAAAATAGCTCAGCTGCTGGAATTGACAAAATACCGACACAAGTAATCAAAAGTGCAAAACGCGCTCTAATTCCGCCTCTCACTTACTTGTGTAATCTTTGTTTGTCTACCGGTGTCTTCCCTAATGTCTTGAAGAGGGCTTTAGTGCATCCTATCTACAAAAGAGGCGGCAGGGACAGTGTTGGAAATTATAGGCCAATTTCCGTGTTAACTGTAGTCTCTAAAATCTTAGAGAAAATTCTAAACAGTAGACTTGTTAAATTTCTAGAACAAAATAACATAATTTCAGAGAACCAATACGGCTTTATGAAGGGTAGGTCTACTTAAGACGCAACCTTGTTGCTTTCCGAAACAATAACTAGACACCTTGATGAGAAATCTAAAGCTATAGGAGTGTTTCTTGATTTGTCAAAGGCATTCGACACTGTTCCTGTTTCCCTTTTGCTCAATAAAATGGAGTTTCTAGGTATACGTGGTGTTGCGCTGGATATTTTTCGGGATTACCTTTCAAACAGAACCCAGTATGTAAAAATAGGAAACTTTATCAGTGAAAAGGCTGATCTTTCCTTCGGAGTTCCACAGGGAAGTGTGCTCGGTCCAACTCTTTTCCTTGTGTATATAAAAAGCCTGTGTAAGAAATGTCTACCGTATTGCAAAATTTTCACATATGCTGACGACACAGCGCTTGTTGTGAACGGAAGGGATTGGGAAGAAACTCGACGCCGCACTGAAGAGGCGCTTCGTGAAATAATGCTGTGGCTTAACTGTCATTTACTAACACTGAATGTTGAAAAAACAAAATACATCACATTCTCACCGAACCTTATTACACAACATCCAAAAAAGTTCAAGCTAAAAGCCCACACTTGTGATCGAAAAGACGACTGCGATTGCCCTGTACTTTTAAGAACGTCTACTATAAAATATCTAGGGCTAACTATTGACAACTTACTTAAATGGGACATTCACATTAGTAATTTGACAGGTCGCATCAGAAAACTGATACCCATTTTTAGGAAACTAAGGAGTACGGCAGATCGTGGTACTTTACTATGCGTCTACTACGCCTTGACTCAGAGTCTTATTCAGTATTGCATTGTAACGTGGGGAGGCGTGGGATCGACCTCCATGTTGCCTCTGGAAAGAGCCCAAAGAGCCATATTGAAAGTAATGCTCGGAAAGCCGCGAAGATATGGCACTACTCTCCTGTATAGAGAATGCTCAGTACTTACAGTTAGACAACTGTTCATTGTGTATGCTATACTCCGCAAACATAAAAGTATTAATTTAAATATATGTCATCGCAAAAATAAGAGAGTCTGCTCCACTCAACCGCATAAGACTTCTCTTGCCAACCACCACTACTATGTGATCGGTTCGCACCTATATAATGTTGGAAATAGAGCCAATGACCTAATTTCACTATCTCAATTTAGATGCAAACAGAGGATTCGAGAGTGGTTGTTAAGTCTTAACTACAAAGAAACAGAGGAAATCCTATCAAAAAATTAACTGTACGTTCATGCACATCAACTATACACATACACCACACACACACACTCACACACACACACACATACACACACAGAACACACACACACACACAACACAACACACACACACACACACACAACACACCCCAATAAAGTGGTATAACTCAACTTTTATTTTGTTATTAGCGTGGTTTATTTTCATTTTTATTTTATTTAAAATATCTTTATTTTTATAGAATGTATTGCACGAAAATTTGTAAATTTGTAACTGTAATAAAATTTTTTAAATTTGTAATTTGTAACCTGTAATTTAATTTATCAATCAGGTCGGAAGGCGCTGGCGGCTGTGACACGGTTTATACCAGTACAGCTGCCAACGTTAACCTCTTTGTAAGTGCTTATGTTGCTAAAATTTAATTTATAATTAGGTTAAGAGGATAATTGATGTAATCGGAATGAAATAAAGAATTTATTATTTATTTATTTTTTTAGTATCATGCAATATTCCTGACACTGAAATTTTGTCTTTTCACCGAATCGCTAAACTCTAATTCAGACCGACCCAGAAATATTTTTGTCAAGCTACCTAATACGAGGACCCGTGATAAAGTCTTGGCTGCGGTAAAGGAGTTAAATCAGCGTAACAAGCAAAACAGACTTAATTCCTCTCATCTCGGCATAGCTTCAAACAGAGAGCCAATATACGTTTCGGAACATCTGTCACCGGCCAACAAGATACTCCACGCTGCGTCGCGATCACTTGCTAAAGAAAAGAACTATGACTTAGTCGTGGGCCACAATGCAGCGACCGCGGGGCGCGGAGGCGACCTGCGGATCCGCAGGACGCGCGAACACGTACTAAATCCTCCGCCGGTCGCGGCGACCGCCGGACGCGCCAGTGTGGCCCCTGCCGTCCGTCTCAATATATTAGTTTTCCCGCTCAACGCGGACGCAAGACGCACCGCCGCTCCAGTGTGGCCCACGACTTTGTCTGGGTGAAAAACGGACGTATTTTTATTCGTAAGGATAAAAAAAGTGCTTCCAAACTAGTGCGGCCATACATTAGTACTAGCTAAAGCATTTGGTATTGCTTGTGAGGTCTGAGGTGAAAATTGCTATATATAAGGAGAAGGAGTCGCTATTGATTCTAATCACCCTTTCTGTTTAATACCATACATTAGTATTAGCTACAGCATTTGGTTTTGCTTGTGAGGTCTGAAGTGAAATTGCTTTATAAATAAGGAGAGGAGAGTCGCTATTGATTTTAATCACCTTTTCGGCTCGATGCAACGTACTATCAATATTCATTTCCGGTAAAGTCATAGGCACCGCCACCGCCCACAACGGTGAAGCTCGTCTCCTTACTGGACACTTCTCCCCCGGCTCTGCTTTATTTCTTTTCATATAAGAAGACATAGTTTAACATATAAAGTCGGACTGTCATGTTCGTCAGTACAGTATGTATATATAGATAAAGAGGACTAAGCCAAATGCTTCAAAGCGACTTGCTAGCCTACATGAAGAGATTTTTCTCCTTTCATGGCAGCAGAGGTTAAAGTTAAAGTTAATTGCTATATCTTTTTTTTTGTTGATTAATCCTTTTATCAGATAAATCCAACAGTTTGAATGCATGGGGACAATAGCAAGTCTGGTTCCCGAGGTGAGGATTCTCCAAGCGTTATCCATTGAACGCCCGTCCAGAACTCCACAATGCTAGACTATCTTTACCTAGCATCCCCCCATGAGATTTTGCCAAAAAGCCCTGGAGACATGTTAAAATGTCCTCCTGCAGAAACAAAACTATGCCTTGAAGAATTTTCCTCCCCCCCAGATCCATCATAAAACCCCAAGTAATCCTCTAATTTAGATGCAACTAATCAATAATACTGCTTTTGCTACTTATAACTTTTTCTTTTTCAGTAATTGACTCATGTAATCTGGACACATTTGAGCCTCAAGCAATCAGGAATGAACCGTCACAGTTCGACCCCATGTTGACAAATTATGAAGCTAATTCTCAGCGCAACAACATACCAATTGGCCAATCTTGTTCAATATAATTCAGTTGGTGCAATATATTTCAATTTGTGTTATATTCCCAAGCTACAAAACATTTCTACTATTTGAAACCTTTTGAGAAAGACGAACTGAGTAAGTGACCTTTCTTATTTGTGTAAATCTCAAAGAAATATTCGAGAAGCCATAACAGGTGCAAACTGTACAACGTCTAATCAAATAAGCCAATGAAACGCACCAACTGATGCGAAATTCGCTCGTCGCTGCCCGCCGCCGCCACCGCACTGTCTGTTGCCAGTCCGTAAATGTGGAGCTCGCATAAAGCCCCCAGTACCTGCAGGATGGCCGATCATGTTGGCCGACCATGATGGGCCATCGTGTACAGGGCTGATCATGTTGCTCGCAGACGGCAATCACACGCAAACTGGCCCTGTACACGATGGCCCATCATGGTCGGCCAACATGATCGGCCATCCTGTACTGGGGGCTTAAGAATAAGTTCGCAACTCACGTGGCAGATAGACTGCGAGGTGACGTTGAAGTACTGCGCGCAGATGGCGTTGTCTGTGATGAGCGCGGGTCCGAACACGCGCTGGCAATTGGCGTTGGCCAGCCCGCGCAGGTACACCCACCGCAAATTACGGACATTAGCACCTGGGGACAGAGCAACAGGTCAACACGGAAATGTCAGTTGTGGGCCTCAAACATGCTCTTACTCCTAAGCGTTCAGGAGTTTTACCTTCCATCATCAGCTCACATAAATAACCTGAAATATTACAACTACAAAACTTACGTATTAACGATATTTAAATTACCCTCCAACTCCTAGCCATTGAGGAGTTGAACCTTCCATCATTAGCCCATTATCATGAGATGATGATAACCAGATGCAAATACTTGAAAAACCTTAAAAAATATATAAAACACGTAAAATACCTATAAAATTTGCGGGTAATCTTCAAACTCACCTGGATTCCACCATCATCTCCTAACTTGGTTACAATGGATCCCCTCAGGAGTATACTCTTTCGAATAAAAAAAGAATTATCGAAATTGGTTAATAGTTCCTGAAGATATTGAAGCGTAAAGCAAGAACTACCAGATGACAACAATGTGATTTTTCAGGATTCTGAAGAAACTTCTGAACCGACTACTTACTGTAAATTTTTCATGGAACCAAATTGAAACTTTAGTCTATCAGATAAAAAAAGAATTGAAAAAATAAAAAACTATTAAAAAAAAGAATTATTAGAATCGGTGTGAACCGATTGTGAAATTGGCAACATACAACTTACATTTTGTAATCTGGCAATAAATACTGGATGCTTTCCTCGTGCACTTAAAAGTTCAGTGATAAAACCGATCCACAAATCAGGGGACGAATACAGTGTCGATAATAACAGGCCAATGTCTATACTTTCAGCCATGTCAAAAATCCTAGAGCGACTCCTCAATAAAAGACTAGTTTGCTACCTAGAAGATAATATTATCCTTTCCTCCTCGCAATATGGATTTCGCAGGGGCAGATCTACTGGTGATGTTGTACACGACCTTACAGATCTGATATTACGTAAGCTGGACTCAGGACTTAAGTGCCTAGCAATCTTTTTGGACTTAGCGAAGGCGTTCGACACTGTATCCGTGCCCCTACTACTTCGGAAGCTGGAGGACATAGGTATAAGGGGTATACCACTTTCACTATTTACAGATTATCTCATGGGTAGAGTTCAACGAGTTAAAATAGGGGACTGGCTTAGTGATGAGCAACCTGTTACCTTTGGAGTCCCCCAGGGGAGTATCTTAGTCCCATCACTCTTCCAGCATGCGTAGCATGACAAACGCGAGAAGAGTTTTGTCTACCTCGAAAGTCTATAGTTGACAGCCAAACAATAGGTTTGTCTACGATGAAATGTCATTTTTGACGTTTCGATATAGACAAAACCTTTCTCGAGTTCGTCATGCTACCCGTGCTGGTATACGTCAATAGCCTCTGTCAAGTCCAACTCAATCAGGGTAGTATTTTCGCTTTTGCAGACGATACCGCTCTAGTCTTTTTGGTGAGTCTTGGAATGAGGTCACTCGCTTTGTCCAGGAAGGATTTGACACGGTCTATAAGTGATTAAGAGATAACATTCTCACTTTAAACTTAGCAAAAACAAAATACCTTCCTTTTGCTCTTACAAAGACACAGCTACCAATTCATGACATCTTAACACGTTCACT
The DNA here is from genome assembly GCA_949710035.1 of Crambus lathoniellus. Lineage (NCBI taxonomy): Eukaryota > Metazoa > Arthropoda > Insecta > Lepidoptera > Crambidae > Crambus > Crambus lathoniellus. The sequence continues at coordinate 23,161,235 of OX453317.1, forward strand.
GCGTTATGAGGCCGAATAGACCACATGCGTGACTTCTCGTAGGTGCGGCAGTTAAAATCGCGTTTGTTAGATTTTAAAGAGAAAGTATGGAAATATGACTATTCTGATAAAAGCAGTAAACTGTTCAATTAACTAGGAATAAAACCATAAAGCTTATATTTCAATAAGACCAGAATCAAGTAAAACACAAATAGAGATTTAAAAGCATTTTATTATTTTGATTCGTCCTCAATTTTTTACCTACCACCCGTTAAGGACATCTTTTAGCTGATAAGAAAAACGGGCGAAAAAAACTCACCAGCGTTATCAGAAACAACGACATTTACAAAATAATAATTAAACAACACATTTTATTGTAAATTAACATTTACAACCACATTACTTTTCATGATAAAAGATTAAACAACATTTACGAATAACATCAAGCATTTGCTATAAACTGTTACTTCATATTATTTCCGTACTCACATTATTTATACAAAACCACTAAGGACAACATTAATTTAATATTATCAAGTAATAAACAAGTTAATGAATATCCCTTTAACAAAAGAATAACTTCAGCAACATCTACCAGACAGTACATTAGCATTGGATAGCAAAGAAAAACAGTAAAAGAAGAATATAAAATTACAGGGGGGTATACTTAACTCAACAGTGCTGACGACTCGAACCACAAGACTGTTCGTTTTACCGCCAAGCTAGCTTTTATATCTTTATTGACAATTCCTTAAAAACAATAACAAGGATGATACTTTTATTAAACCATTTTTCAAAACCTTTTGAAACTTATGAGAATGATTCACCACTATCTATTATCAAGAAACACATCGTAAATTGTAAGAAATATCAGTTTTAAATTCTCATCTTGTTTGGAAGCTAGTAATGTTACAGTCCGACATAAATATTCTTAACATTTATCAACCTTTAAATATGTATCAAAGCCAAATGATTTGAAAACCACTCAAAAATAGCTAACATATTATTTTATTAATAACAAACAATAATGATAAGATAAATTCTTCAAAAATAACAATAATTAGTAACAGTCTGTCAGTTTTAATTCCACTTCCTGTTCTTAAAAAGGAACGTTTAGTTAAGCGGATATACATTTACCAACTTATTAATTTTATCACAGCCAAATGCTGTAAAAATCTGTCGAAAATATCAAAGTTTGTATTTGATAACTAATAAAATATTATCATATGGCAATTCACTCAAAAATGACAATATTATAACTTGACTTATTCCCTAAAGCAACTAAAGTAACACGTTCTTGCACTCTGTGCGGGGGTGGCTTTGTTAACATTTCTATGACAGAGACAAATATATAAAATTCTTCTTTTACGAAGCCTAGCCTAACGGTGCAGTTAATACTATATGAGGTCGAATACATCTCATACGCACTGAATATAAATTATTTCCTTACAGTGCGGAGGGTGGTCTAATCTGCCTCAAGAGTTGTAGGCCTCATAGCCGCACGGAGTGAGACGCGGGTGGCGCGAGCGCCACGCATCCTAGCTTTATTGTTGTGACAAGTTTCGATACGGAAGCAGGTTGCCGACGTGCTCACATTTTTACTTACTGACATTTGGCCTATATTTAGGGTGTTTTTTTAAACACACTATTTTGTGAGGTCGGAAAGGTCTCATACGCACTGCAAAGAAGTTCAACCTTGCCTCGTAAGGTATATACGCACTGGCTGAAAGTCCATGAAAAATGGCTCCGCAGCGAACGTGTTAACCGGCCACCGACACAAACACTGTGTTAGTAATATAACTTGTAAATGTCCACCTTTAGAGCTATGTAATAGTTTACATAGCTCTAATAGTTTAATAGTTTAGCGTAATAGTTTAAAATACCTTGGGATTACTTTGGATAGTACACTCAGTTTCAAGGATCACATACAGACACTCGTAAGCAGGCTGCGTAGGCTTATCTTTGTGTTCAGGAATCTCAGACACAGCTGATCTAAAGTTAATAAGAAGCGTTTTCCTCGCACTATGCCAGCCTATTGTCGGGTACTGCATATCTAGTTGGGGTGGCTCTGCTAATCCACATGCTTAACGAGCGCACAGAGCAATCCCCAAAGTGAGTGCGTATCTTCCCTTCCATCATCCGACGTTCACCACTTACTAGCTGTGGGATGTGCTCACTGTTTTAATATTGTGTAGATGGACGAGCAAGTAGAGCCTCGTATAGTGAACCATGACCCAACATTTAGTTATTAAAGCTTTGAGCTTCTCTCAACCGGCCGTTATAGTTGACTTAAGTCGTCTGCTGACTCCCTTCAAGCGTGTACGCAGTGTTTGCTCACCTCCCGTCCAGGTGCTTCCGAAGCCGCTGGCGTACAGCACCAGCCCATCGTAGTTGCGAAGCGCGTCGGCGCGGGGCTGCAGCCGGATCGGCCTGAGGTACTCTGTGGGAGAACAGATAGATCTCATCAATATAGCCCAAAAACACGTGGAAATATTTTTTACAACATTGGACGAGTGGCTCAGATGATCATTTTTATAGCGTGCCTATTTATGTGCATATCTTGTTAGGGTTCCAAAGGGTAAAAACGGGACCTTCTTATTAAGGCTCCACTGTCCGTCTGTCTGTCTGTCACCATCACCAGGCTGTATCTGGGTAATTCACATCGAAGCTAAAATTCGATGGTCACACAGTTTATCCTATCTACTAATCTACTTCTACTATTATTATAAATGTGAAAGTTTAGATGTTTGTATGTTTGTTACTCAATCACGCCACAACGGCTGAAGGGATTTGGCTGAAATTCGGAACACAGATACTTTGTAGCTACTTTTTATCCCGGAGAAATATCACATTCCCGCGGGATAAGGGCGTGTAGTCTACGCGGGCGAAGCCGCGGGTGGAAAGCTAGTATGTCATAAACGGTATAAATTAGAAACAGAACTTGTGGTTCGGAGGATAAAACATCTAACTAATAAGCTACAAATAATTAAAGCTTGTCGTAATGGAAGCAAAATTAACCTCACAAAGGACAATAGGCGCGTAAAGGGTACAGGGGCAAAACAAGGAATGTCACAAAACAGATTTTTGTGTAATTTACATTTTAATCCATCCATACTAATATTATAAATGTGAAAGTGTGTTTGTTTGTTTGTTTGTTTGTCCGTCTTTCACGTCAAAACGGAGCAACGGATCGACTCGATTTTTGGTATGGTGATAGTTTGGGAGCAGGAGAGTAATATAGGCTACTTTTTATTCCGGAAAATTATAAAATAAAAATGATTATTTTGTATAGAAAATCGAAAAACTGTCGTACTATACAAAACTGTCATTTCTTCCATAGCCGCTTCCAAAGAGGTATGTCAAAGAGTATTGTAATCACTGACGTTTTAGCCGCTTTGGATTACCTACTTTTTAATAAGTGACATTTGTTGCAGGCAGTGTATAAAACTTCTTCGCGATCATTTATTTTCATCTGTCTATCTTTAAATAGATGTTGGTGATACGAAGTTTACCGGGTCCACTATAATTAATATGGCAAAACAACGTTTGCCGGGTCAGCTAGTGTAAGTATGTTTGTGAACATTTGTCAAAAGTTTATTTGTATTTACAGCCGATCTTTGTAAAGTAAACTAACCTTAAGGTTCCTATCAGTAAATTAATAAAAAATAATTATGCAAGACAAAAAAAAAAAATACATTAAACCTGTTTGTGACATTTCTTGTTTTGTACCCTTCGTATGGAGTCTGGGTCAAGCAAGGAATTTATAAGTACTACGTAGGGTCAAGTCAATAGTAACATGTGATTTACCGTTGGATAGGGCTTTTCAAGCGGAACATTAGTTACTAATAACCTATGGCCAAATGTCAGTACTTTCGGAGATACGACGTCTGAAAGTTGTCAAATGTATGGAGTCTGGGCCCACCCCTCAATAGTAGCATGTGATATACCGTTGGATAGGGCTTTTTAAGCGGAACATTAGTTACTAATAAACTTATGGCCAAATGTCAGTACTTTCGGAGATACGACGTCTGAAAGTTGTCTTCTGAAAGTTCGTATGATGAAAACAAGCTCGTTTAATAACCTTTTTGCAGGACTTGGCGGCTTTGTTAAAGGCTTTTTGCTTTCGCGTATGTTCCCAACGGGATCGAGAGTCAACCCAGGCAAGATATGCTTCATGACTTACCGCTGAACACGAAGGCGACGCGCAGCCAGATGAGCGTGATGTCGTTGGGCTGCACCATGTGCGCCAACTCGTCCACGTACGCCGGGTGGTTGTACCACGTGCTCGTAATTTCCAAGTACTGATGGTTGTTCACTTGCACCATCCCGGCGCGCACAAAGACCAACTCGCGTCTGAAATGAAACTACCGTTTAAGCCCCCAGTACAGGATGGCCGATCATGTTGGCCGACCATGATGGGCCATCGTGTACAGGGGCGGTTTGCGTGTGATTGCCGTCTGCGAGCAACATGATCGGCCATCCTGTACTGGGGGCTTTAGAAATACTCTTGTATCAGTCAGTGACAAACTGACAAACGTACGGCTAAACAACGGGCAGGCCACACTTAGAATGTTAATAATGTTATGGCCACACTCAGTTTGCATAAGAACTTAGTTCGATTGAATATAGTATAATTCAACGTAAAGTGCAGTAAGCTGCTGAGCTGAACAGCTAACCATCGGGAATAATTGATTATTAGCAATTGTATTTGTTCGGAAAAGATCGACATTTCTGAACGCATCTATAATGACACGTCAAATTGACATTAGCTGTCACTTGAAGTGGACAGTTCCCTTGCTTGATTGGAATTCTTGTAGAAAAATGTCGGATTAAATTTTGCTGAATTGTTAAAAAACGCTCGCCTTGAATATGCCTGGCATATCGAGTTTTAATTGAATCTTGAATTATCTATTTGATCCCGTGTTGTACGACCAAGATTTTGACGCCATCTTGACGAGTGGCCGGTCGCGGTGCTTTGAAAGATAACTTTCCACCACGCGTTGTTGTCGGGCCGAGAAATATTAACAAACAAGCCCCGCGCGTGTTGGTGTGTATTTGTTCGGAAAAGATCGACGTTTCTGAACGCGTCTCTAATGTCACGTCAAATTGACATTTGGCTGTCACTTGAAGTTGACAGTGACACTTGATTGAAATTCTTGGAGAAAAATGTCGGATTAATTTTGCTGAATTGTTAAAAACCGCTCGCGTTGAATATGCCTGGCATATCGAGCTTGAATTGAATCTTAAATTATCTATCTGATCCCGTGTTGTACGACCAGGATTTTGACGCCATCTCTGGAGTGGCCGGTCGCGGATGCTTTTGAAAGACAACTTTCTACCACACGCGTTGTTGTCGGGACAATATATCTTGATAAGCAAGCCCCGCGTGTGTTATCGTGTAGTGCTGAAGCGCCCAGTGTCTTGGGACCGTTGTGTTGTGTTGGTTTTGTGAGTAAGGTGACGAATTGGTAAGGTCTGCAGAAGAAGACGGAGCCACAGGGGGGCCCCACCCCCCATCCCCACGCTGCCCAGGGACTTTCTACAGCACAGACCGTATGTAAAATTCACCTTACTTCACAATTTAAATTAAGTCGCTGTGTATCGCAGTCCAATTGTTCAGTTACATCCCCGCTGAAACCTAGTTCTTGTCCGGAGTCTACTCATGATAAATCTTCCACTGCGCCAGCTGATTCCGCGGTATAGGCAGGGGTGTACTGAACATTTCTTGGTAGCAAGAGCGTAGCTTGAAGGCCTGAGAGGCCCACGCCAAAACTTTGTCCATTAATCAGTGCCGTTTTGTTGACCAGCTGGTCCGGACTAGATTAATTTGTACTTGTAAATGGTAATTAACTTGCATTTGAAAAGTAAAGGGCATTCCTTCGTTATTGGTTCCATGTCTTGTAATTAATTGTCATGTATTGAAGTTCCAAAATGTAAACAGATACCTTTCTTTGTTCATAATAATTATTATTTAGTTTGTTAGCAACTTGAGTTGTGAATATTGACAAGTTGTTGCTAAGTAATAGCTAATAAAAGGTTAGCTAATAAGTTTGCACTCAATACTTAGTGAAACTTAGATGATTTAAGACATTGTTTACACATTGAAACTCATTGAAACTTGTGCTTTGAAATAATTAAAATTAACTTGTTGTTGTGTTGATATCCAAGTGAATTTCAATAGTCAGTGATTTTGAGTGAATTTCAATAGTCAGTGAGTTTTGTTGTTTTCTGATAACCTCCAAATATTTAAGAGTTTGTGTCATTATAAATACTTTGTTGTTGTAATATTGGAATTTTGTGGTTATTAATAACCTCCAAATATTGGAGATTTTGTGTTATAGTGAATATTTTGAATTTGTTGTTTTTGTTGATAAATTTGTGACGTTACAATGACGGCCTCCTCTGCTAAAGCCAAAATACGTTCTGAGTTACGGTGGTTAGCTTCTGCGGTTGCGTTGTTGGATCGACCGGATAGAACGGAGGCCTTGTTGAACAGATACGTAGATCTGCCCATACGTTTGGCTGTTGTTGATGAGCAGTATGCCTTATTTTTGGAAAGGACTGTTGAGGCCGAGGTGGAAATGCGACAAGAAGTCGGTTTGGATGTGGACCAGTGTTATGATTTTGCGGACAGAATTACTCAGGTGGCTCGACCTTTGCAAGTGGCAAGAGAGAATGAACCGAGCCCGTCCCCGGTCACATCTAAGAGTATGCCCCCTCTCTTTGCTAGATTGGCCCCCTTAGACTTAAGGCGCTTTGCTGGTCGTCTAGAGGACTGGGAGGGCTTTATTAATATTTTTGATAGTCTTGTACATGCCCGGGACGATTTGACCCAGGGCCAGAAGTTGGCCTACCTGTTATCCGTGTTGGAAGGGGAGGCCCTTGAATCGGTTCAACATTTGGCCCCCTCGGATGAAAACTACCCTATTGCTAGGGATTTGATTGCCCGTCGGTACCAGAACGTACGACGTCTGGCGGACAACCATGTTGCCGCCATTTTGAATTTACCCCGCGTTGCCAGCGTGATGCACTTGAGAGTGGCTTTGTTGAATCCGCTGTTGGTTGCCTACAACGCATTAAAAAACTTAAAACTCCCAGTGGAGCAGTGGTCGTTTTTGTTACTGCACATTGTCCTGGGAAAGTTGCCGGACTCTGTTAAGGTCCGTTTTGAGCAGCAGTATGGTGGGGATAGTGCGACTTATCTGCCACCCTTCTCGGACCTCTTGACGTTCCTGGAAGGAGAAAGTAGACTGGCAGATAATTCCTCTCTGGCCGGTCCTATGGGACCCGAACGACCTGTGCCACAGAGTAGATCCCCCACCGGACCCCCCCGTAGGGGGCGTATGGCCCCTCGCGCGCCCGGCCGCTATGCCGCCGTCCAGGAGACCGCCCGCTGCTTGTACTGTCGGGAACCGGGTCACAGCATGACCCGTTGTGATAAGTTCCTCGACCAGCGCGTCCAAGGCCGTCGAGCGATCGCGCGACAACGGACATGGTGCTACTCGTGCTTGGGCCTGCACATGCAGCGCGAATGTACCCAAGCGCACCCATGCCGCTTTTGTAAGGGCAACCACCATCCCCTCCTCTGCATGAACAGCCCAGAGGGCGGCGGAGCGCCGCAGCGCGTCGCTGCAGGATCACCGCGTATGGGTGGGGGTCTCGGACCCCCCGCGGTGTTTGCATCCCGCAGCAGTTCTAGTGGCCACCAGAGTGGCCCCAGACGCTCTCCGCCACGAATGGAGCCTCAAACGGGCGGGGGTCCCAGGGACCCCCCCATGGGAAACCGATCCCCAAGGATGGGGATGAGTAATGCGAGCGTTGCCGGAGGTCGTAGAGGCCCCCCGCGACGTTTTGAGCCTCGCACGGGCGGGGGTCCCACGGACCCCCCCATGGGAAATCGGTCCCCAACTAGGGGGTTCGATTTTGCGAGCGTTGCGGGAGGTCGTAGAAGCCCCCCGCAACGTGTTGAGCCTCGCACAGCCGGGGGTCCCCGGGACCCCCCTTCTGAAAATCGGTCACCGTGCCCCCGCGACTATGGGGCGACGTACACGGTGGATGCTAGGAACCGATTCTCGCCGCCGCTCGCCGAATACCCGCGTTTGGAGCGGCGCCCGCCCCGTCTTCAAGGGGCCGGGAGATATAACCCGCCTGATGCCGGGCGAATTGGACGTAGGCAGTATGTGGGAGAATGGGACCCACTGGATCGCTATGAGCGACCCCCTTACCATGGGGGGACGTCTGGGGACCCCACATACTAGCAATCAACGTGTTTACGGTCGATTGTAGCCACCCCTCCAGAGACCGTTTTGTTGCCCACGGCCTCTGTGCTTGTCAGGGGATTGAATGGCGACCTTGTGGAAGTTCGCGCCTTGTTGGATTCCGGTGCTCAGGGGTGTGTGGTGTCATCTTGGTTAGTTAGGCGGTTGGGCCTCAAGGTGCACCCCCACACGGAAGGCGTGAGAGGTGTTGGCGATGTGAAAGTCCCCGGGTTGTTAGGGCATGTTGACTTCACATTTACATCACGTAATAAGTCCACGCCAGGCATTAAGACCTCGGCGATTGTGTTGGACACAGTTGTTGGCCGTCAACCTTCAGTTGACTTGGGACCGAGTATGTTGTCTTTGGTGTCTGATTCCCCACTCGCCGATCCAAATTTCTTCCGCCCAGGCCCGATTGATGCTCTCCTTGGAGCCGATGTCCTGGGGCGAGTTTTGTTGACGGGGAAGCGAGTTCTGCAGCCAGATGGCTTGGTAGCTCTGCAGACGACACTCGGTACAGTTGTGATGGGCCCTGCTCGCCGCGTTTTGGATTCCCTTGATGAGGATCGCGGTCTTGTTTTTAATGTGTCTCTCTCCGAAGTGGTGCAGAAGTTTTGGGAGGTTGAGGAACCTCCACCAGCCCCGCGGGTTGACCCAGTAGCGGATGAATGCGAGTTGTATTACCAGAATAACACTGGTCGCCTCCGCTCTGGTCGTTTGATCACCCGTCTCCCCTTTCGTGCCGGCCGACCTCCTCTGGGCGAATCCCGACCGCTAGCGGAACGTAGGCTAGTGGCGATGGAGCGTCGCATGAGCAAGGATCCGGTCTTCCGCCAGAAGTATGTTGAATTCATGCGGGAGTATGAGGAGTTAGGGCACATGTCCGTGAGCGATTTGGATTGGCGCTCCGTTGAGCACTTCTTTTTGCCGCACCACGCCGTTTTGAAATCCGGAAAGATTCGGGTGGTCTTTGACGGTTCGGCTCCCACCTCTACTGGAGCGTCCTTGAACCAGTGTCTGCATGTAGGTCCCAAGCTGCACACGGAGATCTCAGACATTTTGACCAACTTCCGGCGGCACCAAATTGTATTTATGACTGACATCCGGATGATGTTCAGACAAACGGTCATCCATCCAGAGGATAGGAGGTACCAATTGATTTTGTGGAGAGAGAGTCCTAGGGACCCCTTGTTGATTTATGAATTGAATACGAATACGTACGGTTTGGCTTCGAGCCCGTTTGTTGCGATTCGTTCTTTGTTGGAGTTGGCCGAGAAGGAGCGCTTGAGATACCCTCGCGCCTCCGCCATTTTGGCCAGTGACGTCTATGTGGATGACATTTGCACGGGCGCCTCATCTGTCTCAGAGGCGATTGTCCTGAGAGACGAACTCACCGCCCTTTTGAAGTCGGGAGGTTACGAGTTGAGGAAATGGATATCCAACTCGCCTGATGTACTGGTAGGTTTGCCCGAAGAGCACCAGCAGGACCCCCACCTATTCGAAAATGTTGATAATCCCCATGTGGTGACCGTCCTTGGCGTACAGTACAAACCGGTCTCTGACACTTTCACGTATTGTGTGGATTTACGACCACCGAAAGTCTGGACCAAGCGTTTAGTATTGTCTACTGTCGCACGTACCTTTGACCCCAATGGGTGGATTTGCCCCGTGCTGTTTATGGCCAAGTGTTTCTTGCAACGGTTATGGGCTTCGGGTGTGTCGTGGGATGAACCCCTCTCGGACGAGTTACTCCGAGATTGGTCGAGCTTCGTTTCATCCCTCCCCGAGATTAATGAAGTGCATTTGCCGAGGCTATTCCTCCCTTCTGAAAATTGTAAAGTTACTCTTCACGGCTTTTCCGATGCCTCCGAACGTGGATTTGCTGCGGCCGTGTACCTCCGCACCGTTACTGTTGACGGAGTTGTTGCTGTGCATCTGGTGATAGCGAAAAGCAAAGTCGCTCCCCTTCGGACTCGTCATACGATCCCGAGGTTGGAATTGTGTGGAGCTGCCCTCCTAATGCGTTTGTTGAACCACGTATGGCTCACATTAGGTCGATCTATTAAGATACAAGAGGTTTATGCTTGGACGGACAGTCAGGTCGTCCTTTGTTGGTTGAAGGCTCCGGCGCACACCTTGGACGTGTTTGTGGCCAATCGAGTGTCGCAGATTTGTAATTCCGACATCGAGTTGATTTGGAGACACGTGCCGGGAACCATGAATCCCGCGGATTGTGCGTCTCGGGGTTGTGTAGCCCCAACCCTAATTAACCACCCCCTCTGGTGGGGCCCACAGTGGTTGATGCGGCCTGAGTCGGAGTGGCCGCCCTCTCCAGCGTTGTCGAACGTAGCCGTTCCTGATATGCGGGCATGCGTCCTGGAGACTAACCCCGCCGGGGAAAAGGATTTGTTGTTGGATCGGTACAGCTCCTTACAGAAGCTGCTTGGTGTTACCGCTTGGATCAGACGTTTTGTGTACAATTGCAGAAACCCACGCGCGAGGCGTGATTCGTCGGTTCTCACTCCGGACGAGCGTAGGGACGCGCTCTTGTTTTGGGTCCGGAGAGTACAAGCTGATAGTTTTGAGTCCGAGATTGAAATTTTGCGTTTAGGCCGTCGCAAGTTGAAGGGCGCGGTATCGCGATTAAATCCCTTCCTGGACGAGAGTGGGCTTTTGCGAGTCGGCGGAAGACTTCGAAATGCGAACCTGCCGTATGGAGCTCGTCACCCCCTTTTGTTACCTAAAGCCGGACATTTGACTCAACTGATAATAACAGATCGCCATGTGAATGCACAACATGCTGGCTGTAATGCTTTGTTGGCCATTTTGCAGCGTGAATTTTGGATTTTGTCTGCTCGTCGAGCCATTCGCACTGTGGTTTTCCGTTGCCTGCCTTGTTATCGATTGAAGGCCGCGACCATGCAGCCCCAGATGGGTGATTTGCCTGCTGATCGCGTCACGGAATGTAGAGCTTTTGCCGGAGTCGCCACCGACTTCGCCGGTCCCTTTACTGTAAAGGCTTCGAGACTGCGTAATGCTAAAACCTATAAGGCGTACTTGTGCGTGTTTGTGTGTTTGTCCACCAAGGCTGTCCATTTGGAAATTGTCTCGGAATTGTCTTCCGAAGCCTTTGTCGCCGCCTTGAGCAGATTTGTTTCCCGTAGAGGACTGCCGACATTGATACGTTCCGATTGTGGTACTAATTATAAGGGAACGTGTAATTATCTTAAGGAAGTAGTTAAGTTTTTTGTTGATAATAAAATAGACATTGGAACCACCCTCTCCCGGCGTGGGATAATCTGGAAGTTTAGCCCTCCAGCTTGTCCGACCTGGGGAGGAATTTTTGAAGCTTGTGTAAAGGCTGCCAAGACACACTTGCGTCGCGTGATTGGAGAAACTATTCTCACGTTTGAGGAACTTGATACGGTATTTTGTAAAATTGAGGCCGTCCTCAACTCGCGACCCTTGTGCCCGTTGTCTTCGGACCCGAATGACCTGGAAGCGTTGACCCCAGGTCATTTCTTGATCGGACAGCCCCTTTTGGCGTTGCCTGAATATCCGATTCAGGATGTAGGATCCCATCGTTTGTCGCGATACCAACTTTTGAGACAGATGTCCCAAAACTTCTGGGCACGTTGGTCGATGGAGTATTTGCATATCCTACAACAGCGCGTGAAGTGGACAGATAAAACCACCCCACCCCAGACTGGCGACCTCGTGTTGATTAAGGATGCTAACCTGCCGCCCCTATGTTGGCGAAGGGGGCGCATTGTTAAACTCTACCCCGGAACTGACGGAGTTCCTCGTTTTGCTGAGGTTTTGGTTCGAGATTCGGTTTTGAAGAGAGCAGTTAGTGGGCTCTCCCGATTACCCGTAGATTGACGTACCGTTCTTAACGGTCCGGGGCGGGGGGATGTTCGGAAAAGATCGACGTTTCTGAACGCGTCTCTAATGTCACGTCAAATTGACATTTGGCTATCACTTGAAGTTGACAGTGACACTTGATTGAAATTCTTGGAGAAAAATGTTGGATTAATTTTGCTGAATTGTTAAAAACCGCTCGCGTTGAATATGCCTGGCATATCGAGCTTGAATTGAATCTTAAATTATCTATCTGATCCCGTGTTGTACGACCAGGATTTTGACGCCATCTCTGGAGTGGCCGGTCGCGGATGCTTTTGAAAGACAACTTTCTACCACACGCGTTGTTGTCGGGACAATATATCTTGATAAGCAAGCCCCGCGTGTGTTATCGTGTAGTGCTGAAGCGCCCAGTGTCTTGGGACCGTTGTGTTGTGTTGGTTTTGTGAGTAAGGTGACGAATTGGTAAGGTCTGCAGAAGAAGACGGAGCCACAGGGGGCCCCCCCCATCCCCACGCTGCCCAGGGACTTTCTACAGCACAGACCGTATGTAAAATTCACCTTACTTCACAATTTAAATTAAGTCGCTGTGTATCGCAGTCCAATTGTTCAGTTACATCCCCGCTGAAACCTAGTTCTTGTCCGGAGTCTACTCATGATAAATCTTCCACTGCGCCAGCTGATTCCGCGGTATAGGCAGGGGTGTACTGAACAGTATTGTTGAAGCGCCCAGTGTCTTGGGACCGCTGTGTGGTATTTGTTTTGTGAGTAAGGTGACGAATTGGTAAGGTCTGCAGAAGAAGAAGGAACTACCAGGGGGCGCGCCCCCTCTCTCCGCTGCCCAGGAGACTTTCGACACCACAGACCCGTATGTAAAATCACCTTACTTCACATTAAGTCGCTGTGTATCGCAGTTCAATTGTTCAGTTACATCCCGGCTGAAACCAAGTCTTGTCCGGAGTCTATACTAGTGATACCTACGCTTCCACTGCGCTATGCCGGTTCCGCGGGTCTAGGCAGGGGTGTACTGAACATTGCTTGGCAGCAGTAGCGTAGTTTGAAGGCCTGAGAGGCCCACGCCAAAACTTTGTCTATTAATCAGTGCCGTTTTGATGACCATCTGGTCCGGACTGGATTAATTTGTACTTGTAAATGGTAATTAACTTGCATTTGAAAAGTAAAGGGCATTCCTTTTGTTATTGGTTCCATGTCTTGTAATTAATTGTCATGTATTGAAGTTCCAAAATGTAAACAGATGCCTTTCTTTGTTCATAATAATTATTATTTAGTTTTGTTAGCAAATTTGAGTCGTGAATATTGACAAGTTGTTGCTAAATAATAGCTAATAAAAAGTTGTCCTAAAAAGGCTTGGGTACTTAATAAGTTTGCACTCAATACTTAGTGAAACTTAAATGATTTAAGACATTATTTACACATTGAAACTTATTGAAACTTGTGCTTTGGATTGTGTCTAAGTTATAACCTCTTGAGAGTTAGAGTTATAATTATATACTTGAGTTTTGTTGTTTTCTGATAACCTCCAAATATTTAAGAGTTTGTGTCATTATAAATACTTTGTTGTTGTAATATTGGAATTTTGTGGTTATTAATAACCTCCAAATATTGGAGATTTTGTGTTATAGTGAATATTTTGAATTTGTTGTTTTTGTTGATAAATTTGTGACGTTACAATGACGGCCTCCTCTGCTAAAGCCAAAATACGTTCTGAGTTACGGTGGTTAGCTTCTGCGGTTGCATTGTTGGATCGACCGGATAGGACGGAGGCCTTGTTGAACAGATACGTAGATCTGCCCATACGTTTGGCTGTTGTTGATGAACAGTATGCCTTATTTTTGGAAAAGACTGTTGAGGCCGATGTGGAAATGCGACAAGAAGTCGGTTTGGATGTGGACCAGTGTTATGATTTTGCGGACAGAATTACCCAGGTGGCTCGACCTTTGCAAGTGGCAAGAGAGAATGAACCGAGCCCGTCCCCGGTCACATCTAAGAGTATGCCCCCTCTATTTGCTAGATTGGCCCCCTTAGATTTAAGGCGTTTTGCTGGTCGTCTAGAGGACTGGGAGGGCTTTATTAATATTTTTGATAGTCTCGTACATGCCCGGGATGATTTGACCCAGGGCCAGAAGTTGGCTTACTTGTTATCCGTGTTGGAAGGGGAGGCCCTTGAATCGGTTCAACATTTGGCCCCCTCGGATGAAAACTACCCTATTGCTAGGGATTTGATTGCCCGTCGGTACCAGAACGTACGACGTCTGGCGGACAACCATGTTGCCGCCATTTTGAATTTACCCCGCGTTGCCAGCGTGATGCACTTGAGAGTGGCTTTGTTGAATCCGCTGTTGGTTGCCTACAACGCATTAAAAAACTTAACACTCCCAGTGGAGCAGTGGTCGTTTTTGTTACTGCACATTGTCCTGGGAAAGTTGCCGGACTCTGTTAAGGTCCGTTTTGAGCAGCAGTATGGTGGGGATAGTGCGACTTATCTGCCACCCTTCTCGGACCTCTTGACGTTCCTGGAAGGAGAGAGTAGACTGGCAGATAATTCCTCTCTGGCCGGTCCTATGGGACCCGAACGACCTGTGCCACAGAGTAGGTCCCCCACCGGACCCCCCCGTAGGGGGCGTATGGCCCCTCGCGCGCCCGGCCGCTATGCCGCCGTCCAGGAGACCGCCCGCTGCTTGTACTGTCGGGAACCGGGTCACTGCACGACCCGTTGTGATAAGTTCCTCGACCAGCGCGTCCAAGGCCGTCGAGCGATCGCGCGACAACGGACATGGTGCTACTCGTGCTTGGGCCTGCACATGCAGCGCGAATGTACCCAAGCGCACCCATGCCGCTTTTGTAAGGGCAACCACCATCCCCTCCTCTGCATGAACAGCCCAGAGGGCGGCGGAGCGCCGCAGCGCGTCGCTGCAGGATCACCTCGTATGGGTGGGGGTCTCGGACCCCCCGCGGTGTTTGCATCCCGCAGCAGTTCTAGTGGCCACCAGAGTGGCCCCAGACGCTCTCCGCCACGTTTGGAGCCTCAAACGGGCGGGGGTCCCAGGGACCCCCCCATGGGAAACCGATCCCCAAGGATGGGGATGAGTAATGCGAGCGTTGCCGGAGGTCGTAGAGGCCCCCCGCGACGTTTTGAGCCTCGCACGGGCGGGGGTCCCACGGACCCCCCCATGGGAAATCGGTCCCCAACTAGGGGGTTCGATTTTGCGAGCGATGCTGGAGGTCGTAGAAGCCCCCCGCAACGTGTTGAGCCTCGCACAGCCGGGGGTCCCCGGGACCCCCCTTCTGAAAATCGGTCACCGTGCCCCCGCGACTATGGGGCGACGTACACGGTGGATGCTAGGCACCGATTCTCGCCGCCGCTCGCCGAATACCCGCGTTTGGAGCGGCGCCCGCCCCGTCTTCAAGGGGCCGGGAGATATAACCCGCCTGATACCGGGCGAATTGGACGTAGGCAGTATGTGGGAGAATGGGACCCACTGGATCGCTATGAGCGACCCCCTTACCATGGGGGGACGTCTGGGGACCCCACATACTAGCAATCAACGTGTTTACGGTCGATTGTAGCCACCCCTCCAGAGACCGTTTTGTTGCCCACGGCCTCTGTGCTTGTCAGGGGATTGAATGGCGACCTTGTGGAAGTTCGCGCCTTGTTGGATTCCGGTGCTCAGGGGTGTGTTGTGTCATCTTGGTTAGTTAGGCGGTTGGGCCTCAAGGTGCACCCCCACACGGAAGGCGTGAGAGGTGTTGGCGATGTGAAAGTCCCCGGGTTGTTAGGGCATGTTGACTTCACATTTACATCACGTAATAAGTCCACGCCAGGCATTAAGACCTCGGCGATTGTGTTGGACACACTTGTTGGCCGTCAACCTTCAGTTGACTTGGGACCGAGTATGTTGTCTTTGGTGTCTGATTCCCCACTCGCCGATCCAAATTTCTTCCGTCCAGGCCCGATTGATGCTCTCCTTGGAGCCGATGTCCTGGGGCGAGTTTTGTTGACGGGGAAGCGAGTTTTGCAGCCAGATGGCTTGGTAGCTCTGCAGACGACACTCGGTACAGTTGTGATGGGCCCTGCTCGCCGCGTTTTGGATTCCCTTGATGAGGATCGCGGTCTTGTTTTTAGTGTGTCTCTCTCCGAAGTGGTGCAGAAGTTTTGGGAGGTTGAGGAACCTCCACCAGCCCCGCGGGTCGACCCAGTAGCGGATGAATGCGAGTTGTATTACCAGAATAACACTGGTCGCCTCCGCTCTGGTCGTTTGATCACCCGTCTCCCCTTTCGTGCCGGCCGACCTCCTCTGGGTGAATCCCGACCGCTAGCGGAACGTAGGCTAGTGGCGATGGAGCGTCGCATGAGCAAGGATCCGGTCTTCCGCCAGAAGTATGTTGAATTCATGCGGGAGTATGAGGAGTTAGGGCACATGTCCGTGAGCGATTTGGATTGGCGCTCCGTTGAGCACTTCTTTTTGCCGCACCACGCCGTTTTGAAATCCGGAAAGATTCGGGTGGTCTTTGATGGTTCGGCTCCCACCTCTACTGGAGCGTCCTTGAACCAGTGTCTGCATGTAGGTCCCAAGCTGCACACGGAGATCTCAGACATTTTGACCAACTTCCGGCGGCACCAAATTGTATTTATGACTGACATCCGGATGATGTTCAGACAAACGGTCATCCATCCAGAGGATAGGAGGTACCAATTGATTTTGTGGAGAGAGAGTCCTAGGGACCCCTTGTTGATTTATGAATTGAATACGAATACGTACGGTTTGGCTTCGAGCCCGTTTGTTGCGATTCGTTCTTTGTTGGAGTTGGCCGAGAAGGAGCGCTTGAGATACCCTCGCGCCTCCGCCATTTTGGCCAGTGACGTCTATGTGGATAACATTTGCACGGGCGCCTCATCTGTCTCAGAGGCGATTGTCCTGAGAGACGAACTCACCGCCCTTTTGAAGTCGGGAGGTTACGAGTTGAGGAAATGGATATCCAACTCGCCTGATGTACTGGTAGGTTTGCCCGAAGAGCACCAGCAGGACCCCCACCTATTCGAAAATGTTGATAATCCCCATGTGGTGACCGTCCTTGGCGTACAGTACAAACCGGTCTCTGACACGTTCACTTATTGTGTGGATTTACGACCACCGAAAGTCTGGACCAAGCGTTTAGTATTGTCTACTGTCGCACGTACCTTTGACCCCAATGGGTGGATTTGCCCCGTGCTGTTTATGGCCAAGTGTTTCTTGCAACGGTTATGGGCTTCGGGTGTGTCGTGGGATGAACCCCTCTCGGACGAGTTACTCCGAGATTGGTCGAGCTTCGTTTCATCCCTCCCCGAGATTAATGAAGTGCATTTGCCGAGGCTATTCCTCCCTTCTGAAAATTGTAAAGTTACTCTTCACGGCTTTTCCGATGCCTCCGAACGTGGATTTGCTGCGGCCGTGTACCTCCGCACCGTTACTGTTGACGGAGTTGTTGCTGTGCATCTGGTGATAGCGAAAAGCAAAGTCGCTCCCCTTCGGACTCGTCATACGATCCCGAGGTTGGAATTGTGTGGAGCTGCCCTCCTAATGCGTTTGTTGAACCACGTATGGCTCACATTAGGTCGATCTATTAAGATACAAGAGGTTTATGCTTGGACGGACAGTCAGGTCGTCCTTTGTTGGTTGAAGGCTCCGGCGCACACCTTGGACGTGTTTGTGGCCAATCGAGTGTCGCAGATTTGTAATTCCGACATCGAGTTGATTTGGAGACACGTGCCGGGAACCATGAATCCCGCGGATTGTGCGTCTCGGGGTTGTGTAGCCCCAACCCTAATTAACCACCCCCTCTGGTGGGGCCCACAGTGGTTGATGCGGCCTGAGTCGGAGTGGCCGCCCTCTCCAGCGTTGTCGAACTGTTATATATGGTAATTGTATAGCATATTGCTGAGGAGTTGCTAGACGCTGCTGACCAGACAATCTGGGCTCGCATCCGCGAGCGCCCTGCCTGGCTAGTCAGTCGCAGCGCAGCCACCTCACGCGAAACTTGTGTCTAAAATTCTAAATCAAACAATAAACTGTGTTCTAAAAATAATTCCTTTTTTTAAAAAGACCTCCGTTAGGTCCCGTCTAACATTGGTGGCAGCGTAAAAGGGATAAAATATCCCCGGTTTCGCCTCTTTCGCGAAGTATCAGTTCTATTCCGTGCTGTGCCGTGACTCACAAAAGAAAATCATCCCGCTGTATCCTGACATAAAAGAAAATCTCCGTATCCTTAGAAGAAAATCTTCTCGCTGTATCCTGAAATAAAAGAAAACCGCTGTATCCTTAGAAGAAAATCATCCCGCTGTATCCTGAAATATAAGAAAATCACTGTATCCTTAGAAGAAAATCATTCCGCTGTATCCTGAAAATAAAAGAAAAACTCGCCGCATCCTGAAAAGAAAGAATTTTCGCTGTTCCTGTATTACCTGAAGAAGGAAACTTCATAATTTCCTGAAAACACAAGAAAGTTCATAGAAAATATTCCCCGTGTGTTTCGTGTTTTGTGTTTAAGAGTGAAAAGTGAACGTCGATTCATTTAATCAAAGTGTGTTCGTGATTAAATCAATTCCCAAAACTGTTCGCCGTATTCATAGACTTCATAATTCTTATCGCACAAGAATGCAGTCACCGCTTCCTGTCGCCGTCGCCGGACTCGCAACATTGTTACTGTGAGTGAAGCTTTGTTCCATACTCAGACTTTATCCCGTTGTTAATCGATTCTTGTGTTAGTTTTAAGAAACTATAAATTTATTTTGTTACGAACTAGTATTCCGAACTGATTAATTTGTTATTGTACGGGTGCCGAATTCTAATCTTTCAATGACTAAAGATCAGCTTACAAAAGAGGAGCCTAGTCAAGCAGTAACACGCAGTAAATCGCCTATCCCTTGCCCTATCATCATGTCGCAAATAGACTTAAATGTTTTGATAAAATTTATAAATAAATACGATGGGAGCCGCGAAAGGCTCACTGCGTTCACGAATAATTGCAAACACGCCATTAGTCTTGCCTCTAGTTCGCAGCAAGATATTTTACTCAAATACATATTGAGCCAGTTAGAAGGCCGTGCGGAAAGTGCTTGCTCTATAAAAGAGTTCGAAAGTTGGGAGCAACTAGAAAACTTTTTAAAATCCCAATTCGGCGAGCGCAAACATTATGCTGCGCTCCTTTCTGATCTCCAAAATTGTAAACAATTGCCAAACGAAACAGTCAACCAGTTCGCACTCCGGATCGAGTCGTGCCTTTCGAAATTACTAACAGAAATTAATATATCAATCCCAACCAAGAAAAAAGGCGAACTGGCTGGCCGTGTCGCTGCGATGCAAGATCTTGCCCTACATACATTTATGATAGGTTTGAACCCCAGCTTATCTACCTTTGTAAGATGCCGGGATCCAGAGACCTTAAATGAGGCCATTAACTTTGCAGTTTCTGAAGAGAAAATATTATTAGCCACACGTCGTAATGCTCCGTCATTTTCCCAAAATCAAGGGCGCCCCCGCCAATTCCCAAATCGATCTTTCCCTCAATTAATGAATAGGCCCTTTAACAACAATAACATGTCGTCAGCAGCCCCACTTGGCTCCTCTCCTGTAATATGTAGATATTGTAAAATCCCTGGTCATACTATAGATGTGTGTCGAAAACGTGAGTATAACAACCAACGTTATGGCCAACCCCAACCTAGATTTTATCCGGCTAACCGTCCTGCTCCTAATACCTCTCAAGGTCAACCACGCCGACCAATTCATACAATTTCCACATTAGAGGAAAACAACACTAGCAACAACAATTTCGAAAATTATCAATACGATAATTTAAACTCGCCAGATTTCCCGCCCAGTGCCGTACGGGAAAATTAATCAACAAAACCGGCACCGCAACCAATACCATTCCAAATCAATTCTATACCACTAACAAACAGGGTAACCAGCCCCAAATTCATAGTGGCAATTCTACTATTCCAAATCATTGCACTAACAAACAGGGTAACCAGCCCCAAATTCATAGTGGCAATTCTACTATTCCAAATCATTGCACTAACAAACAGGGTAACCAGCCCCAAATTCATAGTGGCAATACTACTATTCCAAATCATTGCACTAACAAACAGGGTAACCAGCCCCAAATTCATAGTGGCAATTCTACTATTCCAAATCATTGCACTAACAAACAGGGTAACCAGCCCCAAATTCATAGTGGCAATACTACTATTCCAAATCATTGCACTAACAAACAGGGTAACCAGCCCCAAATTCATAGTGGCAATTCTACTATTCCAAATCATTGCACTAACAAACAGGGTAACCAGCCCCAAATTCATAGTGGCAATACTACTATTCCAAATCATTGCACTAACAAACAGGGTAACCAGCCCCAAATTCATAGTGGCAATACTATAATTCCAAATCATTGCACTAACAAACAGGGTAACCAGCCCCAAATTCATAGTGGCAATACTATAATTCCAAATCATTGCACTAACAAACAGGGTAACCAGCCCCAAATTCATAGTGGCAATACTACTATTCCAAATCATTCCACTAACAAACAGGGTAACCAGCCCCAATTTCATAGTGGCAACAAATCAAATCCTCAAAAAATACTTACCAAACCAGAACCTATAAGCACTCCAACTCCTAAAACAGAATCCCGTATTCCTGACACAAGCCGAATCACTGCTTCCAGCTCCATACCTGAAAATATAAAAGAGAACAATATTAAAATTCATAACATTACTACTAACCCATCGAAAAAACACTTACCTTTTATCGAAGTCCAAACCTCAGTTTCTAAAGAGCCTCTGTCATTTCTCGTCGATACCGGTGCAGCTATAAGCATATTAAAAGAATGCTCAATAGAAAAAATGCCTAAAATCACCTGGGACGAATACGTAACTTTTACCGGACTCGGTAATGACGCTAACCCCATGGTATCAATGGGTACTATCCCAGTAAGTTTCCAAACCCTGAACCACCAGTTCCATCTCGTAGGTCATCTGAAATTCCCATATGACGGGATTATCGGAAATGACTTCCTATCAAAATCCCTTAGCAAAATTGATTTTACAAATGACCAATTAATAATAGAAAATATCAAGCTTCCCCTTAAATTTACAGATCCCGTTTATACGATTGCACCCCGATCCGAAACAATAATTGAATGTTCAGTCCAAAATCCAGAAGTTAAAGAAGGCCTTGTTGTAGATCAACATCCCATCAAATCATTATTAATAGCCAACTGTATAGTTAAAGTCAAGCCTAATTCCAGGATTAACATAACCGTAGTGAACACCTCTGAATCACCCTTGATAGTAAACTCCGATCTGAAATTAAAATTATCACCTCTTAAAGAAAATAATAACCACCAAATCTTTCATATGCCCCGTCCCGGTAATGATTCGACAAACATTTTAGACCGAACTAACCAAGTTATTGACCTTTTACGAGTTTCCCATTTAAACACCGAAGAAATCGACGCTCTTCACAATCTGTGTTCAGACTTTTCCGACATCTTTTATCTTCCGAATGACAAATTAACACATACTGACGCTATTCAACACGAAATCCCTACCACTTCTTCTGAACCAATCAATACAAAGACATATCGATTCCCAGAGGTTCACAAACAAGAAGTCCAAAAACAAATTGACAAAATGCTCGATGATGGGATCATCAAACCTTCGACATCCCCTTGGTCTTCTCCCATATGGATTGTCCCAAAAAAATCAGATGCTTCCGGTCAACGTAAATGGAGAGTCGTCATCGACTACCGCAAACTAAATGATATCACAATAGGTGATTCCTACCCTATACCCAACATAAGTGAAATTCTGGACCAATTAGGAAAAAGCAAATATTTTAGCACTCTTGACCTCACTTCCGGTTTCCACCAAATAAAAATGTCTGATCGTGATGCACCTAAAACTGCCTTCTCTGTCCCTCAAGGACATTTCGAATTCACTCGCATGCCCTTTGGCCTCAAAAATGCTCCTGCCTGCTTTCAAAGGCTAATGAACTCTGTTCTATCCGGGTTACAAGGCCTGCAGTGCTATGTGTACTTAGATGACATTGTTATCTACTCCTATGATCTCGACAGCCACATAAAATCCCTTTCTAACGTCTTTGACAGACTCAGACACTTTAACCTAAAACTTCAGCCCGACAAGTGTGAATTCCTTCGAAAAGAAGTGTCATACCTTGGACACACTATAACTGATCAAGGTGTGAGACCTAACCCCGAAAAAATCAGAGCTGTCAAGGATTTCCCTCGTCCTAAATGTCCAAAAGATATAAAATCCTTTTTGGGTCTAGTATCCTACTACCGCCGTTTTATACCCGATTTGTCAAAAATAGCCAAACCCTTAACTAATATCTTAAAGAAGGATGTTCAATTCAATTGGCAAAATGAACATCAACTAGCTTTTGAACAATTAAAAAATCGCCTAATATCCGCACCTCTTTTAATTTACCCTGACTTTACCAAACCTTTTTTGTTAACTTGTGACGCTTCAAATTTCGCTATATCCGCTATTCTCTCCCAAGGTATGATAGGAAATGACAAGCCAATCGCATATGCATCTCGGACCTTGAACAAAGCCGAATGTAACTATAGTACAACTGAAAAAGAATGTCTTGCCATTCTCTTTGGCACGAAAACCTTTAGACCATACTTATATGGTCACCGATTCACAATAGTTACTGACCATCGACCTCTTAAATGGCTATTCAACCATAAAGACCCCGGCTCTAAACTCATTAGATGGAGACTCAAACTCGAAGAGTTTGACTATGAAATCGAATACAAGAAAGGAAAGATAAATAGTAACGCTGATGCCCTATCACGATACCCTGTTAACCCTGTCTTACCTCAATCGGATAGTCCCAATCATACTGCATCCCATGACGAGAACTTACCTCCACAGCTAGATCCTGTGGAACCTGTGGAAAATAGCCCACCAGCACCAGATGTCCCTGAAAATCAAAATCCTGTGACTAACCCCGAAACCTCTTCGCCATTCAGCCCAATAACTCTAGATGATCTTGATATCCGATCCAGTCTCCTTGGATCAAATAGTAATTTACCTTCCATTCCTCTTCTAGAGGGTGATGATATCTCACTATCCGCATACAGCCCTGAAAATAGACAACCAAATCCTCTTACTACCTCACCACCTCCGGAAGCTCCTAGTCCTCAATCTCCTCCTCAAACACCTGAAACATCAAGAGAAACCTCGAACCTAAACAAAGACTATAACACTTTCCTCAAATGTTTCGCCAAAAAAGATGAGACCTTTAGTACTCACATACAGGAGCATAACGAATCCCTCCTTAAGAGCAGCTGTAAAACAATCCTTCTCCCTGTATCTATCGATTTAGATGATTCAAACCCTTACCTCCAAGATATCCTCTCCGAACTCGAAGACTCTTCCGACATACTCGACTCTGAAAGAGAACTTCACTCTTTCAAGAAAATAGAAATAAAAGGAAAAACCTATTATCTCTTATTCACGAAAGTTTACTATTTTGACGCAAGCTCATACCCTGAAATATTTAAAACTCTTAAAGCGGCTCGAGACGATATTTTACTCACTGGCGACATCAGTGAAATTGCTATACCAGACTTCAAGAATCTCTTCGAACAACATTCTTTCATTAAAATCTATGGTATGCTCACGTATCTATTCAATAATACAAACATAACAGTGAATGTGCATCATAATACCATTATTTATCCTGTGCCTACCGAAATCGCGAAAATTCTCAAGGAAAATCACGATATTCCTATAGCAGGTCATCTGGGCTCCCAAAGAATGTTCAATAGAATAAAAGAGAGATACTATTGGAAAGCCATGAGAACAGATATCGAAAATTACGTAAAAAATTGTAAACTCTGCCAGTCTAACAAAGCCCTTAGGAAAATAAACCGATCTCCTATGCAAATAACAACAACCTCTACCCGTCCTTTTGAAAGGATCAGTCTCGATCTCGTTGGTCCCTTACCCGAAGCTGGTCTCCTTAAATTGAAATTCATTTTAACCCTCCAAGATGACCTGACAAAATTCTCCATTGCATATCCCATAGCTAATGCCACATCTGAAGAAACCTGTGAATGCCTAGTCCACTTCATATCGCTGTTCGGAATTCCGAAATCTATATTGACTGACCAGGGCACAAACTTTACCGCAGACCTTTTCAAGCGCACCTGCGAATTTCTAAAGATCAAACAAACGTGGTCCTCACCTTACCACCCACAAACTCAAGGTGCTTTGGAACGTAGTCACTCCACCCTGAAGGAGTACCTAAAGTCTTACGTAAATGAGAATCAAACCGACTGGCACAAATATGTGTATACCGCTATGTTAACATATAACAGTAATGTACACACTACCACGAAATTCACGCCATACGAACTCCTCTTCGGCCATAAACCTTATATTCCTGACTCTGTCTTCGATCAACGCACCGACGTTACATATCCCGAATATATTAAGATGCTTCAACACCGTCTCAAAATTTCTCGCGGAAAAGCCTTGGAGAATATCAACGCTTCAAAGGAGCGTTCTAAAGGATATTATGATAGACATTCACGCCCTACTCAATATAAAGTAGGAGACTACGTGTACTTGAAAAACCATGTCAGGCTTCGTAAAGCACTTTCACCCATATGGAAAGGTCCTTATAAAATAGTCAAAATCCATAGGAATAATACATTGTCTCTCCTAATAAATAGACGCCACGTCAAACATCATTATGATGAAGTGAAGCCTGCCCATGGAAGTGATTAACACATTTCAATTTACGCAACTAATAAGTTAAGAATAGGTTTACAATTTTATTTACAACTCTATATACAACAATCATTTTATTTTACTCGTCTTATTTTAATATACTTATACACATATCCATTTACAGAATTTGTCTGGCAAGAGGCGAAGACAGTTATGTGACTAAGATCCACAAAAGTCCTGGTATACTCTTCGATCCTGTCGGCACTCTTAAAATTATAAATGATGAATTCCATATTGTTATTCCAGTCGACGTGTCTCCACTCGAATATCATATGGAAAATATCCACGATGTATTCAACATCATTCGGTCCCAATGTCGTTCAAATGATGAAATAGACATAAATCAATGCCAAAACCTACTACAACCTTTAGAAGCTCTATATTCAGATATTTCGCGTGATTTTAACTCCATCTCTCATATTATGTCAAATAGCATCTCCAAACGAGCATGGTTTGGAGGAATAGGAGTAGCATTCAAACATATATTTGGCACTTTGGATGAGGATGATGCTCAAAATTATGAAAACGCTATTCAAGCCTTGCAAAGGAATGATGAAAAGTTAATGGCCTCACTTAAGAAAACTATCATGGTATCCCAATCTGCTATTTCCAATATAAACCGATCTATTCACGAATTAAACACTAATGAGGCAAAACTAACAGATGTAATTGAAAGTTTGTCTCTTTCTGTGAAAAATGTATCGGATGCTGTAAATATAATTAGTTTTAAGGTTAAGATAAATAATATTCTAAATGTGTTAGAAGCTAATCTGCTTACCATGTCTTTTAAAATTGAAGATCTTCTGAATTCTATTTTATTTGTAAAAAGTAATACACTACATCCATCTATTTTAACTCCAAGCCAAATGTATAAAGATCTTGTTGGCAATTTAAAAATATTACCTAAGTATAAGGATTTTCCAGTTAGTCTAGATATAAGCAATATTCATGTATTAATTAACACAGCTGATTTAACATGCTATTATTTGAATAACAAATTAATGTTCATTGTCAAATTACCTTTAGTTAGTTTACAACAATATAATTTGTATAAAAACATACCTTTGCCAACTCCACACACCAACGATAAATTAAACTCCTTCGCTATGATAGTTCCTTCCGAACAATTCTTAGCCCTGGCTAAAGATAAATCATTCTATACTTACCTTAAAGACCTGAAAAATTGTAAAAACATACTTACTGAAACTTACCTTTGTGAAATTACAGACGTCTATGCGGTACTATCCAGCCCTTCCTGTGAAATAGAAATCATTACCAAAGCTCTTACCTCTCTTCCGGAAACATGTCCTTATAAATTTATTATTGGAGAAGTGGATATTTGGCATAGGCTAAATGATAATAAATGGATATTTGTCCAATCCAAACCCGCTAAATTATCCATCGAATGTGACAATGTTGTATCTGAAATAGTAATATCCGGTACAGGTGTACTTAATATTCCTCTGCAATGTGTAGCCTTCTATAAGAACATTAAGTTTGTAACAAAGAACTATCCGAAATTACACATTCCAAATGTTATAACAGATTTCAACATCATAAATGATAGTTGTTGTAATTTCCACCGGCTCACCGAGATAAGCCCTAAGATTCCAATTTCTAAAATAAGAAGTATAAATTTAGATAGTATTAGTGATTTTAAAACTGTCACTGACCAGATTTCCCGAGACTTAGTTTTGGAAGTTCCTACACTTCAAAACCATATGGGATTTTCTATCTTTAATATTGTATCTATAACTATAGTCGTAAGTCTCGTTCTATATTTTTGTATTAAATATAAGCTTTACAAATGTCAAAGCAATAAGCATACAGTTACCACACCCCCAGAGGAAACCAATGAAAATACCGTTACAATATCCGCTCCTCGTCTAAGAACGGAATAATCACGGAAACTTACATTTAACGGTAAGTTTCCTCTTAACCCAGGGGCTGTTATATATGGTAATTGTATAGCATATTGCTGAGGAGTTGCTAGACGCTGCTGACCAGACAATCTGGGCTCGCATCCGCGAGCGCCCTGCCTGGCTAGTCAGTCGCAGCGCAGCCACCTCACGCGAAACTTGTGTCTAAAATTCTAAATCAAACAATAAACTGTGTTCTAAAAATAATTCCTTTTTTTAAAAAGACCTCCGTTAGGTCCCGTCTAACAGAACGTAGCCGTTCCTGATATGCGGGCATGCGTCCTGGAGACTAACCCCGCCGGGGAAAAGGATTTGTTGTTGGATCGGTACAGCTCCTTACAGAAGCTGCTTGGTGTTACCGCTTGGATCAGACGTTTTGCGTACAATTGCAGAAACCCACGCGCGAGGCGTGATTCGTCGGTTCTCACTCCGGACGAGCGTAGGGACGCGCTCTTGTTTTGGGTCCGGAGAGTACAAGCTGATAGTTTTGAGTCCGAGATTGAAATTTTGCGTTTAGGCCGTCGCAAGTTGAAGGGCGCGGTATCGCGATTAAATCCCTTCCTGGACGAGAGTGGGCTTTTGCGAGTCGGCGGAAGACTTCGAAATGCGAACCTGCCGTATGGAGCTCGTCACCCCCTTTTGTTACCTAAAGCCGGACATTTGACTCAACTGATAATAACAGATCGCCATGTGAATGCACAACATGCTGGCTGTAATGCTTTGTTGGCCATTTTGCAGCGTGAATTTTGGATTTTGTCTGCTCGTCGAGCCATTCGCACTGTGGTTTTCCGTTGCCTGCCTTGTTATCGATTGAAGGCCGCGACCATGCAGCCCCAGATGGGTGATTTGCCTGCTGATCGCGTCACGGAATGTAGAGCTTTTGCCGGAGTCGCCACCGACTTCGCCGGTCCCTTTACTGTAAAGGCGTCGAGACTGCGTAATGCTAAAACCTATAAGGCGTACTTGTGCGTGTTTGTGTGTTTGTCCACCAAGGCTGTCCATTTGGAAATTGTCTCGGAATTGTCTACCGAAGCCTTTGTCGCCGCCTTGAGCAGATTTGTTTCCCGTAGAGGACTGCCGTCATTGATACGTTCCGATTGTGGTACTAATTATAAGGGAACGTGTAATTATCTTAAGGAAGTAGTTAAGTTTTTTGTTGATAATAAAATAGACATTGGAACCACCCTCTCCCGGCGTGGGATAATCTGGAAGTTTAGCCCTCCAGCTTGTCCGACCTGGGGAGGAATTTTTGAAGCTTGTATAAAGGCTGCCAAGACACACTTGCGTCGCGTGATTGGAGAAACTATTCTCACGTTTGAGGAACTTGATACGGTATTTTGTAAAATTGAGGCCGTCCTCAACTCGCGACCCTTGTGCCCGTTGTCTTCGGACCCGAATGACCTGGAAGCGTTGACCCCAGGTCATTTCTTGATCGGACAGCCCCTTTTGGCTTTGCCTGAATATCCGATTCAGGATGTAGGATCCCATCGTTTGTCGCGATACCAACTTTTGAAACAGATGTCCCAAAACTTCTGGGCACGTTGGTCGATGGAGTATTTGCATATCCTACAACAGCGCGTGAAGTGGACAGATAAAACCACCCCACCCCAGACTGGCGACCTCGTGTTGATTAAGGATGCTAACCTGCCGCCCCTATGTTGGCGAAGGGGGCGCATTGTTAAACTCTACCCCGGAACTGACGGAGTTCCTCGTTTTGCTGAGGTTTTGGTTCGAGATTCGGTTTTGAAGAGAGCAGTTAGTGGGCTCTCCCGATTACCCGTAGATTGACGTACCGTTCTTAACGGTCCGGAGAGGGGGGATGTTCGGAAAAGATCGACATTTCTGAACGCATCTATAATGTCACGTCAAATTGACATTAGCTGTCACTTGAAGTGGACAGTTCCCTTGCTTGATTGGAATTCTTGTAGAAAAATGTCGGATTAAATTTTGCTGAATTGTTAAAAAACGCTCGCCTTGAATATGCCTGGCATATCGAGTTTTAATTGAATCTTGAATTATCTATTTGATCCCGTGTTGTACGACCAAGATTTTGACGCCATCTTGACGAGTGGCCGGTCGCGGTGCTTTGAAAGATAACTTTCCACCACGCGTTGTTGTCGGGCCGAGAAATATTAACAAACAAGCCCCGCGCGTGTTGGTGTGTATTGTTGAAGCGCCCAGTGTCTTGGGACCGCTGTGTGGTATTTGTTTTGTGAGTAAGGTGACGAATTGGTAAGGTCTGCAGAAGAAGAAGGAACTACCAGGGGGCGCGCCCCCTCTCTCCGCTGCCCAGGAGACTTTCGACACCACAGACCCGTATGTAAAATCACCTTACTTCACATTAAGTCGCTGTGTATCGCAGTTCAATTGTTCAGTTACATCCCGGCTGAAACCAAGTCTTGTCCGGAGTCTATACTAGTGATACCTACGCTTCCACTGCGCTATGCCGGTTCCGCGGGTCTAGGCAGGGGTGTACTGAACAGTATTATTCAGTCAAATAGTAGCGTAGTAAAATGAGATAAGGTACTGTGCAGAGCAGTGAGTCGCCGAGATCAGCCAGTTGGTGTCCACCACGCAACCACCGCAGCTGACCAGCTGGTCGGAAGCGTTGACTACCTAATGTAGTTTACTCTTTCTTTCGGTATCCAATTAATCTATCACTTACTTACCGTACTGGGGCAAAGGAAGTTGTAGGTAAATCAGATGGTTACTATGTATTGCAGTGAGGAGAATGCTACATCCGCAGGTTGCACTGGTGCAAGTGAAGCGTTCTCTATGTTTTGGCAGTTTGCAGCATATTTTCAGTAAATAGGCAGTTATATGGAACGTACTGTACAGTGCAGTGAGCTGCAGAGAGGACCCAGTTGGCGTGCACCACGGACCCGCCGCAGACTAATATTGAGCTGTCAGCAGCGTGCCGAAATCGCAGGTAGCTTTGGTGCGGATGCTGCCCCGGGCGCGCCTCCCAGCCGGATACGATGCGCGAGTCTACACAGCGAACGGACATTAGTATAGGTTTACACTCCAAATATCGTATACTTATCGTACAACTCGGTCGAACTAACATGACATACTTACTCTAATTCAACGAAAAACGAAACTTTGTTATAGGTAGATACCCGTCCCTCTAACTCTCCGTAGTCTCCAGGTAATAAAGTTTAGTTTTTCGTTTAATTAGAGTTTCGTTATCTACTTTTTAAAGCTATTTGGATGTTATCTACCTTGTTTTCCTCCAGAGCAGAAACTAAGGTACCAAAACCTCAAAAAACTAACAACAAAAATCGCGGTGGCTCCACTTCTTAAATCCATCCTTGGGCCATATGGACCAATCCTACCAAAGGAAATCTTTTGTTCAGCAATAGCTGTAAAATTTAACGTAGTTACAGATGCAACTACTTGTTTATAACAAAATATTGTGAATAGGTTTTTTGTGTACCTAGATAAAATTTACGAAGTTGCGACATACTTATTTCAAGCGAACAAAATGTTTGCGTTTCGGTAGAATAACCCATTAGGATAAAGCTAAGTACCTACTGACAATATCCTCAACGCACAGAAAAGTAAGGTAAATAATTAATCGCAAAAAACTTTTCGTTTTATTTCTTGTATTATGCTATAAGATTAAAAAAAACTGAAACAGCTTAAAACCTTCTTCAACTTTCTTTTTCTTACCTTTACTCACGACATTCTCTACAAAGTCCGCTTCTGCAACTTTGGTTGATTTCGCTGGCACCTGAACGAGAAAGGTTAAAATAAAGTTTTCAAATAGTTATTAGAGGTTGGGAATTGAGATATAAAATAGGCAAAGAACTTATTCCCTCAAAAATTACTTACCTGGCCAACAGCCAGGGCGAGAAGCAACACCGATGCCCACAACATCTTTGGCACCACTATCCGCTACTCCGCACTTCAGCCCCAAGTTATCTCAGATACGGATCAA
Source organism: Crambus lathoniellus (assembly GCA_949710035.1). NCBI lineage: Eukaryota > Metazoa > Arthropoda > Insecta > Lepidoptera > Crambidae > Crambus > Crambus lathoniellus. Next base: position 23,192,018 of record OX453317.1, read on the forward strand.
ACGGTGGTGGTGCCGATATTAGCGAACAATCTGTGCAAATTAACCTACATTGCTATCAACAACAATCAACAATCTGCTGCCGAGATTATAATGTTGATCAAGTGATTAGATCCCAAACTTAATTTTATTATTTTCCTTGTTGTGACGACATTCTGCAGCAATCTCTATACCTATTGTTTTTGCTATTGTTCAAGCATTTTTATTCTAGTTTTGGAATAGGTACGTAACCTTCGTCTGATCCCCATTGCCAGCCTTTTAATATTCAGATTAAATCAGTAGGTAGGTACTGTTTGCTGTACGATTTACTTACTAGTGTAAATACATACTCATGCTCAGTACAGCACTTCTTTCTTATACCACCTTCTAACGATAATAGGTATATCATTTTAATTCAAAATACCCGCGGTATCATTGGGGCCGAGGGTATGGCCAGGGATACGTGGGTCTGACTGAACTGAGATAGCACAACACCCCCTCTCGCCCGTGTGTGTCGTAAGAGCTGCGTAAGAGCAAGGTATTTTTTTTATTTATTTATTCAGGATAACAACAGCAGGGTATGTATCATAATAACTACGGTCGTTTCGACTATGGTCGAAATAACTACGGTCAAAAGACCTACAGTTCAAAATAACTATTGGTCGTTACACCTATTTTTAAAATAACTAATGTACGAAATCACTACTGGTCATCTCACCTACGAACAACTCACCTACGGTTATTTCACCTACGGTTGATTGAACTACTGGTCATTTCACCTACGGTCATTTCACCTACGGTCAACTCACCTACACGGTTTATTAAGTTTAAAAATAGTGACTCATGTACAGACAGACACGAGCAAAAATATTATGTATACAATACAACATAGAACTTTGTCACACTGTAGCGTTCCAAAAGAAAACGATCAGTAAGTATCACAGAAGTCATTCAATATTGTAATATGACATAGTCCTATGTTGTATACATATTATTGCTCGTGACTGTATTGCTGATAGGTGCGAGGAGCATGTTAGGTTTACATGAACATACCGCGCGAGCGAGCGAAGCGAGCGTGCCGCTGCAGCGGCCGGCGAAGCGCCAGAAGCGATTTTAGACATATTCCCATTTCCTATTAGGTAAACTGAAGTAGGGGGTAGGGGGGGTGTATAAAGTCGATTCTGGCGGTGTTTTGGTCACTGTTCTAACCTAACCTAACCTGAAACGTCTGTTACATTTTGTTGGGTGGCCGAGCCGAGCCCGAGCCCGTCCCCACTTCTGTTTTTCCCAAAATATATAAAATTTTTGAACCAAATCCATTTAATAAACTTTCCAATTAATAAGCTTGTTGTAGGCGAGTCGTTCATAGTCGAAACAACCAGTAGGTAGATGAAATGAACATTAGGCCAATCGTCCGTTAGTTGAATCAACTGTAGGTCAATCAACCGTAGGTGAAATGAACAGTAGTTGAGTCGTTCAATAGTCATTATGAAAATATGTGAATCGATCGTAGACAGTTATTTCGACCATAGTCGTAATGACCGTAGTTATTATGATACAAACCCCAACAGCACAATAATAAAAAAATTACAAAGATGCAAAGTTTACATGGTTGAGGGCCAATTATAGTTATCCACAAAGTTACTTAAATTAAGTATGAGCTAGAATTTAAAAAATTACAATTTTGATGAATTTAAGGTACCTAGGCTTAATTTTAATTAAATTTTTAATTTATTTATTAAGCACAGCCACATGACATACATTGATCCATTGATAAAAAAAACAATACATTATCACGTTCTGATGTATGCCACAATAACGGCGTACATAACACTTGTAATTACATAACAGCACTATTTATTTTAAGTAGATGAAAAAGAATTATAGTAACTAGATTCACATAAAAAAACCTAAAAATATACAATAAAATTGTTCAGTACACCCCTGCCTATACCGCGGAATCAGCTGGCGCAGTGGAAGATTTATCATGAGTAGACTCCGGACAAGAACTAGGTTTCAGCGGGGATGTAACTGAACAATTGGACTGCGATACACAGCGACTTAATTTAAATTGTGAAGTAAGGTGAATTTTACATACGGTCTGTGCTGTAGAAAGTCCCTGGGCTGCGGAGAGAGGGGGCGCGCCCCCCTGGTAAATCCTTCTTCTGGTAGACCTTACCAATTCGTCACCTTACTCACAAAACAAATACTACAGCGTTCCCAAGACACTGGGCGCTTCAACAATAGGTACACAATAACACACGACACACGCGGGGCTTGTTTATTAAGATATATTGTCCCGACAACAACGCGTGGTGGTGGAAAAGGTTATCTTTCTTTCAAAACGCCGCGACCGGCCCGATCGTCACGATGGCGTCAAAAACTTGGTCGTACAAAACGGGATCACAAGGATAATTCAGGATTCAATACAAACTCGATATGCCAGGCATATTCAACGCGAGCGGTTTTTAACAATTCAGCAAAATTAATCCGACATTTTTCTCACAAGAATTTCAATCAAGTGTCACTGTCAACTTCAAGTGACAGCTAAATGTCAATTTGACGTGACATTAGAGATGCGTTCAGAAATATCGATCTTTTCCGAACATCCCCCCGCCCCGGACCGTTAAGAACGGTACGTCAATCTACGGGTAATCGGGAGAGCCCACTAACTGCTCTCTTCAAAACCGAATCTCGAACCAAAACCTCAGCAAAACGAGGAACTCCGTCAGTTCCGGGGTAGAGTTTAACAATGCGCCCCCTTCGCCAACATAGGGGCGGCAGGTTAGCATCCTTAATCAACACGAGGTCGCCAGTCTGGGGTGGGGTGGTTTTATCTGTCCACTTCACGCGCTGTTGTAGGATATGCAAATACTCCATCGACCAACGTGCCCAGAAGTTTTGGGACATCTGTTTCAAAAGTTGGTATCGCGACAAACGATGGGATCCTACATCCTGAATCGGATATTCAGGCAAAGCCAAAAGGGGCTGTCCGATCAAGAAATGACCTGGGGTCAACGCTTCCAGGTCATTCGGGTCCGAAGACAACGGGCACAAGGGTCGCGAGTTGAGGACGGCCTCAATTTTACAAAATACCGTATCAAGTTCCTCAAACGTGAGAATAGTTTCTCCAATCACGCGACGCAAGTGTGTCTTGGCAGCCTTTACACAAGCTTCAAAAATTCCTCCCCAGGTCGGACAAGCTGGAGGGCTAAACTTCCAGATTATCCCACGCCGGGAGAGGGTGGTTCCAATGTCTATTTTATTATCAACAAAAAACTTAACTACTTCCTTAAGATAATTACACGTTCCCTTATAATTAGTACCACAATCGGAACGTATCAATGTCGGCAGTCCTCTACGGGAAACAAATCTGCTCAAGGCGGCGACAAAGGCTTCGGTAGACAATTCCGAGACAATTTCCAAATGGACAGCCTTGGTGGACAGACACACAAACACGCACAAGTACGCCTTATAGGTTTTAGCATTACGCAGTCTCGAAGCCTTTACAGTAAAGGGACCGGCGAAGTCGGTGGCGACTCCGGCAAAAGCTCTACATTCCGTGACGCGATCAGCAGGCAAATCACCCATCTGGGGCTGCATGGTCGCGGCCTTCAATCGATAACAAGGCAGGCAACGGAAAACCACAGTGCGAATGGCTCGACGAGCAGACAAAATCCAAAATTCACGCTGCAAAATGGCCAACAAAGCATTACAGCCAGCATGTTGTGCATTCACATGGCGATCTGTTATTATCAGTTGAGTCAAATGTCCGGCTTTAGGTAACAAAAGGGGGTGACGAGCTCCATACGGCAGGTTCGCATTTCGAAGTCTTCCGCCGACTCGCAAAAGCCCACTCTCGTCCAGGAAGGGATTCAATCGCGATACCGCGCCCTTCAACTTGCGACGGCCTAAACGCAAAATTTCAATCTCGGACTCAAAACTATCAGCTTGTACTCTCCGGACCCAAAACAAGAGCGCGTCCCTACGCTCGTCCGGAGTGAGAACCGACGAATCACGCCTCGCGCGTGGGTTTCTGCAATTGTACACAAAACGTCTGATCCAAGCGGTAACACCAAGCAGTTTCTGTAAGGAGCTGTACCGATCCAACAACAAATCCTTTTCCCCGGCGGGGTTAGTCTCCAGGACGCATGCCCGCATATCAGGAACGGCTACGTTCGACAACCCTGGAGAGGGCGGCCACTCCGACTCAGGCCGCATCAACCACTGTGGGCCCCACCAGAGGGGGTGGTTAATTAGGGTTGGGGCTACACAACCCCGAGACGCACAATCCGCGGGATTCATGGTTCCCGGCACGTGTCTCCAAATCAACTCGATGTCGGAATTACAAATCTGCGACACTCGATTGGCCACAAACACGTCCAAGGTGTGCGCCGGAGCCTTCAACCAACAAAGGACGACCTGACTGTCCGTCCAAGCATAAACCTCTTGTATCTTAATAGATCGACCTAATGTGAGCCATACGTGGTTCAACAAACGCATTAGGAGGGCAGCTCCACACAATTCCAACCTCGGGATCGTATGACGAGTCCGAAGGGGAGCGACTTTGCTTTTCGCTATCACCAGATGCACAGCAACAACTCCGTCAACAGTAACGGTGCGGAGGTACACGGCCGCAGCAAATCCACGTTCGGAGGCATCGGAAAAGCCGTGAAGAGTAACTTTACAATTTTCAGAAGGGAGGAATAGCCTCGGCAAATGCACTTCATTAATCTCGGGGAGGGATGAAACGAAGCTCGACCAATCTCGGAGTAACTCGTCCGAGAGGGGTTCATCCCACGACACACCCGAAGCCCATAACCGTTGCAAGAAACACTTGGCCATAAACAGCACGGGGCAAATCCACCCATTGGGGTCAAAGGTACGTGCGACAGTAGACAATACTAAACGCTTGGTCCAGACTTTCGGTGGTCGTAAATCCACACAATAAGTGAACGTGTCAGAGACCGGTTTGTACTGTACGCCAAGGACGGTCACCACATGGGGATTATCAACATTTTCGAATAGGTGGGGGTCCTGCTGGTGCTCTTCGGGCAAACCTACCAGTACATCAGGCGAGTTGGATATCCATTTCCTAAACTCGTAACCTCCCGACTTCAAAAGGGCGGTGAGTTCGTCTCTCAGGACAATCGCCTCTGAGACAGATGAGGCGCCCGTGCAAATGTTATCCACATAGACGTCACTGGCCAAAATGGCGGAGGCGCGAGGGTATCTCAAGCGCTCCTTCTCGGCCAACTCCAACAAAGAACGAATCGCAACAAACGGGCTCGAAGCCAAACCGTACGTATTCGTATTCAATTCATAAATCAACAAGGGGTCCCTAGGACTCTCTCTCCACAAAATCAATTGGTACCTCCTATCCTCTGGATGGATGACCGTTTGTCTGAACATCATCCGGATGTCAGTCATAAATACAATTTGGTGCCGCCGGAAGTTGGTCAAAATGTCTGAGATCTCCGTGTGCAGCTTGGGACCTACATGCAGACACTGGTTCAAGGACGCTCCAGTAGAGGTGGGAGCCGAACCGTCAAAGACCACCCGAATCTTTCCGGATTTCAAAACGGCGTGGTGCGGCAAAAAGAAGTGCTCAACGGAGCGCCAATCCAAATCGCTCACGGACATGTGCCCTAACTCCTCATACTCCCGCATGAATTCAACATACTTCTGGCGGAAGACCGGATCCTTGCTCATGCGACGCTCCATCGCCACTAGCCTACGTTCCGCTAGCGGTCGGGATTCGCCCAGAGGAGGTCGGCCGGCACGAAAGGGGAGACGGGTGATCAAACGACCAGAGCGGAGGCGACCAGTGTTATTCTGGTAATACAACTCGCATTCATCCGCTACTGGGTCTACCCGCGGGGCTGGTGGAGGTTCCTCAACCTCCCAAAACTTCTGCACCACTTCGGAGAGAGACACATTAAAAACAAGACCGCGATCCTCATCAAGGGAATCCAAAACGCGGCGAGCAGGGCCCATCACAACTGTACCGAGTGTCGTCTGCAGAGCTACCAAGCCATCTGGCTGCAAAACTCGCTTCCCCGTCAACAAAACTCGCCCCAGGACATCGGCTCCAAGGAGAGCATCAATCGGGCCTGGGCGGAAGAAATTTGGATCGGCGAGTGGGGAATCAGACACCAAAGACAACATACTCGGTCCCAAGTCAACTGAAGGTTGACGGCCAACAACTGTGTCCAACACAATCGCCGAGGTCTCAATGCCTGGCGTGGACTTATTACGTGATGTAAATGTGAAGTCAACATGCCCTAACAACCCGGGGACTTTCACATCGCCAACACCTCTCACGCCTTCCGTGTGGGGGTGCACCTTGAGGCCCAACCGCCTAACTAACCAAGATGACACAACACACCCCTGAGCACCGGAATCCAACAAGGCGCGAACTTCCACAAGGTCGCCATTCAATCCCCTGACAAGCACAGAGGCCGTGGGCAACAAAACGGTCTCTGGAGGGGTGGCTACAATCGACCGTAAACACGTTGATTGCTAGTATGTGGGGTCCCCAGACGTCCCCCCATGATAAGGGGGTCGCTCATAGCGATCCAGTGGGTCCCAATCTCCCACATACTGCCTACGTCCAATTCGCCCGGTATCAGGCGGGTTATATCTCCCGGCCCCTTGAAGACGGGGCGGGCGCCGCTCCAAACGCGGGTATTCGGCGAGCGGCGGCGAGAATCGGTGCCTAGCATCCACCGTGTACGTCGCCCCATAGTCGCGGGGGCACGGTGACCGATTTTCAGAAGGGGGGTCCCGGGGACCCCCGCCCGTGCGAGGCTCAAAACGTCGCGGGGGGCTTCTACGACCTCCCGCATCGCTCGCAAAATCGAACCCCCTAGTTGGGGACCGATTTCCCATGGGGGGGTCCGTGGGACCCCCGCCCGTGCGAGGCTCAAAACGTCGCGGGGGGCCTCTACGACCTCCGGCAACGCTCGCATTACTCATCCCCATCCTTGGGGATCGGTTTCCCATGGGGGGGTCCCTGGGACCCCCGCCCGTTTGAGGGTCCAAACGTGGCGGAGAGCGTCTGGGGCCACTCTGGTGGCCACTAGAACTGCTGCGGGATGCAAACACCGCGGGGGGTCCGAGCCCCCCACCCATACGAGGTGATCCTGCAGCGACGCGCTGCGGCGCTCCGCCGCCCTCTGGGCTGTTCATGCAGAGGAGGGGATGGTGGTTGCCCTTACAAAAGCGGCATGGGTGCGCTTGGGTACATTCGCGCTGCATGTGCAGGCCCAAGCACGAGTAGCACCATGTCCGTTGTCGCGCGATCGCTCGACGGCCTTGGACGCGCTGGTCGAGGAACTTATCACAACGGGTCGTGCTGTGACCCGGTTCCCGACAGTACAAGCAGCGGGCGGTCTCCTGGACGGCGGCATAGCGGCCGGGCGCGCGAGGGGCCATACGCCCCCTACGGGGGGGTCCGGTGGGGGATCTACTCTGTGGCACAGGTCGTTCCGGTCCCATAGGACCGGCCAGAGAGGAATTATCTGCCAGTCTACTTTCTCCTTCCAGGAACGTCAAGAGGTCCGAGAAGGGTGGCAGATAAGTCGCACTATCCCCACCATACTGCTGCTCAAAACGGACCTTAACAGAGTCCGGCAACTTTCCCAGGACAATGTGCAGTAACAAAAACGACCACTGCTCCACTGGGAGTTTTAAGTTTTTTAATGCGTTGTATGCAACCAACAGCGGGTTCAACAAAGCCACTCTCAAGTGCATCACGCTGGCAACGCGGGGTAAATTCAAAATGGCGGCAACATGGTTGTCCGCCAGACGTCGTACGTTCTGGTACCGACGGGCAATCAAATCCCTAGCAATAGGGTAGTTTTCATCCGAGGGGGCCAAATGTTGAACCGATTCAAGGGCCTCCCCTTCCAACACGGATAACAAGTACGCTAACTTCTGGCCCTGGGTCAAATCATCCCGGGCATGTACCAGACTATCAAAAATATTAATAAAGCCCTCCCAGTCCTCTAGACGACCAGCAAAACGCCTTAAGTCTAAGGGGGCCAATCTAGCAAAGAGAGGGGGCATACTCTTAGATGTGACCGGGGACGGGCTCGGATCATTCTCTCTTGCCACTTGCAAAGGTCGAGCCACCTGTGTAATTCTGTCCGCAAAATCATAACACTGGTCCACATCCAAACCGACTTCTTGTCGCATTTCCACCTCGGCTTCAACAGTCCTTTCCAAAAATAAGGCATACTGTTCATCAACAACAGCCAAACGTATGGGCAGATCTACGTATCTGTTCAACAAGGCCTCCGTCCTATCCGGTCGATCCAACAATGCGACCGCAGAAGCTAACCACCGTAACTCAGAACGTATTTTGGCTTTAGCAGAGGAGGCCGTCATTGTAACGTCACAAATTTATCAACAAAAACAACAAATTCAAAATATTCACTATAACACAAAATCTCCAATATTTGGAGGTTACTAATAACCACAAAATTCCAATATTACAACAACAAAGTATTTATAATGACACAAACTCTTAAATATTTGGAGGTTATCAGAACAACAAAACTCACTGACTATTGAAATTCACTCAAAATCACTGACTATTGAAGTTCACTTGGATATCAACACAACAACAAGTTAATTTTAATTATTTCAAAGCACAAGTTTCAATGAGTTTCAATGTGTAAACAATGTCTTAAATCATCTAAGTTTCACTAAGTATTGAGTGCAAACTTATTAGCTAACCTTTTATTAATCTACTATCAGACTCTGCGCTCGACACGATAACCACACGTTCTAAGCGCAAGTTCGTCTCGGACGAAGAGGTTTCAATGCGCACGTTTATGGAGGAGATGAAAAAGATGTTTTGTAATTTTACTGACACCCAAGATAATAAACTCAGTACAATACAAAGCTCAGTAACAACAATTAAAAACCAAAATGACGAAATGATTCAATCACTCAATTTTCTGAGCCAAAAATATGATGAGATGCGAGACGAAATCGACAATTTTAAAAAAGACCAAATAGAAACTAGAAAATATATTGATTCACTCGAAAACAAAATCGAACAATTAGAGCGGCGTTCAAGATCAAACGAAGTGGAAATACGAAACATCCCTAAGACTGCTGGTCCGGAATCAAGTGATAACTTACGCTACTTATTTCAGAACATGTGTAATAAAATTGGCGTGAACATAGGCGATGGGGAAATAAAAGAGATTCACAGAGTTAATACAAAAATAGAATCGAATAAACCAATTGTGATTGATTTTGTAAGCGCTTCATGTAAAGAAAAATTACTTTCTGGATATAAACAATACAACGCACAGCATCCTTCAAATAAATTAAACACAAATCAATTACTAATTCATGGACCAGAGCATCGCATTTTTGTTTCTGAATCGCTTACATTTAAGACAAAAAGATTGTTTCGCATGGCGAGGGACTTTGCAGCTGAGAAGAAATATCGTTTCTGTTGGACTTCCCACGGTATTGTATACCTCAGACAGAAAGAAGGCTCAAGAGCCCTTAAAATTACTTCCGAAGATGACCTCAAAAAAGAAGAGTCAACTCTGAAGTGACTATATGAAACGAAATCAGCCTACTATAGTTCAGATTTTACAGATTATTATTTCATTGTTACTTTATATACATTATTATTGTTGTTAACGCTATGTACTACACACACACACACATCACTAAATCTTACACACTTATTTACACTTTCACATTTCCCTATACTCACCAAAACTAACAGGTTTATATTACATGCATATATATTACATGGCTTCATAAATTTTAAAGTAGTCATCGAAATACACTCGATTATCAGATGTTCTCGCAATATCAAAGAACAGCATTTATTGCCAATTCAGAACGTAATTATTGTACACCGTTTCTTGCTTACTGTCATTTTATTATACCAAATATGGGTACATTGAATAAAATGGTTACTGATTTTATTGACGAGACTGAATTGGTAAAATGTCACCAAATATTAAATCCTAGTAGTTGTCTACAAGTTCTCGCTCCAAAATCATCTCCTAATGACAAATCACTGTGTATACTAAGCTATAATGTTAGAAGTATTAACAAAAATTTGGATGATTTTCTGCTTTTTTCATCATGTATTGACTTACAGATTGATGTTTTTGTCTTAAGTGAATGTTGGACCGATAAGGATTCCAATCTCCCATCAATTGGCAATTATAAACCATTTCACACAAAAAATAATCATAACCAGAACGATGGAGTGGTTGTGTACGTCGCTGATCACCTCAAATCAAATGTTTATGAGCCGGATGGCGTTACTGATTGTAACTGTCTTATAGTTGAATTAGACACAAATGTAACAATTATTTGCATTTATCGACCTCCCAGCTTTAAAAACCTAACAAACTTTTTCTATTTTTTGGACAGAATATTACGTAAAATTAATACCAAGACTATAATCCTCACTGGAGATATAAACATCGATACACTAAATACTAGTGATAGTGATACTACTGAATATCTTGAGCTAATAGCATCAAATGGGTTAATTCAAGGTATCACAAGGGTCACTAGACCGTCTTCCAAGACATGCCTAGATCATTTTATGGCTAAGTGCCAGTTTGCCTGGGAGTCGGCTGTTTTCGAGGAAATGACAACTACAGATCACTACCCTGTTCTTTTCTATACAAACAACGTTGACATCACGCATAAAACTTACAAAACAGGATCGAAAGTAAAACTAAATTATGACGCAATAAGAGAATACTTGGAAAAAGCTCCCTGGGACGAATATTATGCTAGCTATGATGTCAACTGGTGCGCGAATTTGCTGATTGAAAGATTGCAATTTTCAGTGCAAAATTTCTCTGTCTCCATAAAGATGACAAAAAAGCAGATGCCTCTTAAGCCTTGGATAACTGCAGGTGTAATTAGATCACTACGTAAAAGAGACAGAATACACAAATCTTTAAAAAAATGCTACAGTGACAATTTGAAATCTGTGTATGATAACTATCGAAATTGGTGTACTAAATTAGTGAAAACTCTTAGGCAACAGTACTATAGAACACAATTGACAAAGAATTCTAACAATGCAAAAGAGACCTGGAAAATTGTCAAGGAAGTGGGAAACCTAAATAATAAAAATCAATCCGCCTCGGATTTACTTGGTATCAAAAACAATCCGACTGAATCACTTAATGATGTAAATAATTATTTTACTTCTATTGGCTATGGTTTGGCAGATATAACACTCAAAAAACTCAATGCAAGTGAAGCTGATCTGGCAGTGAAATCTAGAACTGCTTCTGCTCCTTGCGACTCCATGTCCCTCTATTTAACAGACCATTTCGAGGTCATCGCAGAAATAAACAATCTTAAAACTAATAGTGCCCCAGGTTATGATAACATCTCTAATGAAATCTATAAAAATCTTAAAACCATTTTAAGCAAACCCATAGCACATTTATGCAATATTAGTTTCGAGACCGGGATTTTCCCGGATATTTGTAAGAAAGCATTAGTCTCCCCCATTCATAAAACTGGCAATACCACTAATCCCTCCAATTTTAGACCAATCTCTTTATTGACATCTTTGTCAAAAATAATTGAAAAACTAGCCGCTAAACGGCTCACTAGCTAGAATCACTAGCTTGAATCAAAAAAACTACTTGCGCCTAATCAATATGGTTTTAGATCCAAAATCTCAACAGAGGATGCAGTTCTAGATTTAACTACTAAAATATATAAATTACTCGATGACAAGCAAAAATGCATAGGAATATTCCTAGATCTGCAAAAAGCTTTCGACACAGTTTCAATTCCAATACTAATTTCGCGTCTAGAGTATATGGGTATAAGGGGAGTCGCTCTTAAGTGGTTTTCGGATTACCTTTGCAACCGTAGCCAAAAAGTTCGTGTTGAGGGACTACTGAGTGATACTGCACCCTGTAACTATGGCGTTCCACAAGGCAGTATCCTGGGCCCAACGCTATTCTTAGTTTATATTAACGAACTCTGTAATATGCAACTTCACAACGGTAACCTGTTTATGTTTGCAGATGATACTGCCCTTATATTTAGTGGATCCACATGGGAAAAGGTCCGTCATATGGCAGAAACAGGATTATCTAAAGTGACAGCCTGGCTTGAAAATAGCTTATTATCCCTCAACATAAACAAAACCAATTATATTTGTTTCAGCATCTTGAGCCCTGGTAAACCCGATAATACCTTTTCACTGTCTATTCACACCTTTCCATGCAACCGTAATATGAACGCTCCAAAACGTTGTGATTGCTCTAGTTTAAACCGCACTAGTACTATTAAGTATTTAGGTGTAATGATTGATGATCAATTGACTTGGCAGCCTCACTTGTCTCTGATCTCTAGTCGAATTCGAAAGTTAATGTTTGTATTTAAAAATCTACGTACAGTAGCAAACCTTTCACTGTTGATTAAAATTTATAAGGCATTAGGTGAATCTTTACTATGTTATTGCATTTGTGCTTGGGGAGGAGCTGCTGATGTACACCTTCTCCAACTTGAGAGAGCTCAAAGGGCAGTCCTAAAAGTTCTCATGGCCTTACCCTTCCGTTACCCAACCTCAATGCTTCATGACAAAACTAAAACACTAAGTGTTCGCAAATTGTTCTTGTGTCAAATTATTCGCAGATTTCACCAAAAGTCAGTACCCTTCATTCCGGTTCCCAACTCTAGATTGAAACGTTATCATGTTCCCTCTTGCAATACTAGATTTGCAATGAGGTCTTACGATTTTCTGGCTCCTAGAGCATATAATATGATACAGAATAAATTAAACCTAAGATCTTACTCGAACAGACAAATAAAAGAACCTTTACTTAATTACCTGTTTAAATTGAGTAATGAGGAAGTTCAACGCCTTCATACTCCAATAGTGTAAAATCAAGACACATTCTTACATAAACTCTCACATATATCCAAAACTATAGGTATTGCATACATACACGCACTATACTTTACTCACTCATATAAACACACACAAACACACACACACACTCACACACACACACACACACACACACACACACACACACACACGCACGTCTCCACACTAAAGAATTGTTTGCATGCGTATCTCATAATGTGTAATTTTCATCTTTTTCAATTATTTATTTCGTTTAAGTACATACCTTATTAACATCATTAGCAGCAACATAAACTTTGTACTGTATTAAAAGCTACAGCTCTATCCGGGAAGTGAGGACCTGGTGTCTTGTTGTACAGGTTGCAACCCAACCCATTTCAAGCACCAGTCTTCACAACTAGTAATCTAAGACTGATATTGTTTATATTTACTGTTGCTTGTTACTACTATTTGTGAAGAAATAAATAAAGATTTTATTATTATTATTATTATTAGCTATTCCTTAGCAACAACTTGTCAATATTCACAACTCAAGTTTGCTAACAAACTAAATAATAATTATTATGAACAAAGAAAGGTACCTATCTGTTTACATTTTGGAACTTCAATACATGACAATTAATTACAAGACATGGAACCAATAACAAAGGAATGCCCTTTACTTTTCAAATGCAAGTTAATTACCATTTACAAGTACAAATTAATCTAGTCCGGACCAGATGGTCATCAAACGGCACTGATTAATAGACAAAATTTTGGCGTGGGCCTCTCAGGCCTTCAAACTACGCTCTTGCTACCAAGAATGTTCAGTACACCCCTGCCTATACCGCGGAATCAGCTGGCGCAGTGGAAGATTTATCATGAGTAGACTCCGGACAAGAACTAGGTTTCAGCGGGGATGTAACTGAACAATTGGACTGCGATACACAGCGACTTAATTTAAATTGTGAAGTAAGGTGAATTTTACATACGGTCTGTGCTGTAGAAAGTCCCTGGGCTGCGGAGAGAGGGGGCGCGCCCCCCTGGTAAATCCTTCTTCTGGTAGACCTTACCAATTCGTCACCTTACTCACAAAACAAATACTACAGCGTTCCCAAGACACTGGGCGCTTCAACAATAGGTACACAATAACACACGACACACGCGGGGCTTGTTTATTAAGATATATTGTCCCGACAACAACGCGTGGTGGTGGAAAAATCTTTCTTTCAAAACGCCGCGACCGGCCCGATCGTCACGATGGCGTCAAAAACTTGGTCGTACAAAACGGGATCACAAGGATAATTCAGGATTCAATACAAACTCGATATGCCAGGCATATTCAACGCGAGCGGTTTTTAACAATTCAGCAAAATTAATCCGACATTTTTCTCACAAGAATTTCAATCAAGTGTCACTGTCAACTTCAAGTGACAGCTAAATGTCAATTTGACGTGACATTAGAGATGCGTTCAGAAATATCGATCTTTTCCGAACAAAAATAAAAAAAATACAATTACAGATTAATAATATGAAAGAATAACAATGAAAGACAAACTAAATTGAAAATTGAATGAAATACCTACATCTATACATATAATAAAACAGAAACGGAAAAAAAAGTCTGTACATGGAATATTTAAAAAAAAAAATTACTGCTATGTGATGTGTACAGTGCCACAAACTTTGCTGTGCCGGTGACAGCGGCGCTACGTACGGTTTTCTTTTTTTTGTAACAATTTAACCGGCCCTGACTTCTAAGAACTTCAGCCGCCAGCAGCGCTATGGTTGGACATCAACTTGACAGCAAAATGACATTAAAAAAAATACGCTAGTTTCACATTTTGGCCACCGGCACAGCAAAGTTTGTGGCACTGTACATGATATAGACCCCAAAACGATAGATAATAAAATTTTTGTCTGTTTGTCTGTTTGTATGTTCGCTTTTCACGCAAAAACTACTGGACGGATTTTTACCAAATTTTGTGTATTAATAACTTATAACCCGGGTCAACATATAGGGTACTTTTTATTGCGGGAAAATGTCTTTATATTTAAAAAAACGTTGATAACGACTGTTTGTATGTTTGCTTTTCACGCAAAAACTACTGGACCGATTTTTACCAAATTTTGTGTAGTAATAACTTATAACCTGGGTCAACATATAGGGTACCTTTTACTGCGGGAAAATTTCTTTATATTAAAAAAAACGTTGAAAAACTTATATTTGCGGGCGTCTGTTTGTATGTTTGCTTTTCACGGAAAAACTACTGGACGGATGTTTACCAAATTTTGTGTAGTAATAACTTATAACCTGGTTCAACATATAGGGTACCTTTTATTGCGGGAAATTTTTTTTATATTAAAAAATAACGTTGACCAACTTATATTTGCGGGCGTCTGTTTGTATGTTTGCTTTTCATGCAAAAACTACTGGACGGATTTTTGCCAAATTTTGTGTAGTAATAACTTATAACCTGGTTCAACATATAGGGTACCTTTTATTGTGGGAAAATTTCTTGACATCTTATAAAACGTAGACAAACTGACTCACATTTTGAATGAAGTTAACTACAAATGTAAGTTTGTATTAGTTTTTTTTGTGATTAAATTATAAATTACGATTATTTTTTTACCTTTATTTGTACTGTAAGATCTGAAGTTTGCCAAATTTTATGATTCTAGGTCAAAAGTTTGTAAAAGTTTTTTTCTGTGATATTACTTAGAACCAATTTTAGGATATTTTCCATTATTTGAATAATTCAATAATGTACCTAATACCATGCCTAAGACAAACAATGAATTAATGATAATGATGATTTTTAGGGTTCCGAACCAAACTGGTAAGAAGGAACCCTTATGGTGCAACTAAGTCTGTCTGTCTGTCACAGCTAGATATCTCGAGAACTACTAATGATATCAACTTGAAATTTGGAATAGTTTTAGACGACGTTTGTCCAACTATTTTGTAAATAAGAGACAAATAAAAATATTTATATTTTTTCTTCAATAGGGGCTGAAAGGGGGTCTTAAAATATTGAAGTGCGGCTACTAGCGCATTAAGGGTATCATATATTAATAGAGCGCTGCTTGCACACTCTCAATATTTTTTCTTTTGTATTAAGCCGCATCGTTTTTGAATTATGATGAAAAATGTAAAAAAATACCCCCCCCCCCCCCTTATTTCCGAAGTTTGCATAGAAAAAAATCTGAAATTATTTTAGGTGATAAGTAGAAGTTTATGTAAAGATTACAGGAAAAATAAAACAATGTCTCTAAATAGTAAACTTTTCAGAAATCACCAACAAAAATTATATTAGATCTACTATCGGTCAAGAGATGGAGCTGACCAAAAACTGCAATATTCTACATCGCGAATTCTCGGACGAATATGCCACGCCGATGAAAACATTTTTACGTTTAAAATGTCCTCCTTCCTACATACTCGCAGGTCGCTTTGGGTGAAGCACAGTTGTAGTTTTTTCTATTTTATAAAAGAAAAGATGGTACGGAACTCTCGGGGCGCGAGTCCGACTGGCTCTTGACCGGGTTTTTTTCTTAGTATATTTTATACCGGTACCTTTTAGACTGTGTACGGACCAGCGGGCGGCGGCCCCACGAACGCCAACGAACGACATCAGGCATTGCTCGCTTCACGTTTCTGGCCTTCGAAGATCAATCTAAAGCTAGGTAAAGGATTACTGGGAGCGATTCCAGTTCATATTCGGAGTTTCTGATCATCTGATTGAGACAGAGGGGAAAACAGAACCTCTTTGATGGCGTTCGTTGGCCTTTGTTGGTCTGGTGTGTACGCAGCATTAGCACAGAATATGGCATTAGACAAGCGCGATTCATCGTAGATCGCATCAACGAACGCTTAGGGGCGTGATAGCGGACAAGCGCTTGCCTATCAATCAATAAAAAAAAATACTTTACAGTTTGTTATCACTACAAAGCTAATAACATGATGGCTTCTTACGTGCTTTTCTGTTGCAGTGATAATCATTGGAACTAAAACAGTTTTCATACGACAGGACAGTCACAGCCTTCTCTATTGTGTAAAGAAGGCTGTGGGACAGTCCATTTTGACAGCTAATTTCGTATTGCAAGTGGCTCCTCTGCCACGGCTGTCACCGGAACAGTCAGAAGTGTGGGACTATATTAAATTGCTTATGACACCCTGAGAAAACTCAGTTATTGTGATTTTAATGAATTAAAAATACGTAAACTATACTTGAATTAGATTTCGATTTATTGATTTGTAGATCAATTTGAATTGTTGGAAAACGGACATTGATTATTGTGATTTGATTACGATTATTGTTATTTGAAATACCTAGAAAAAAAAGTAATTTATTGCAAGGCTCTAGGTCAGCTAAGAGGATGAGGTTACTTCGTGCTTTTGAAACCGATGAGGACCGTGAAGCTCGGTTAACAAGCAATCGCGAGCGCAACACTGAATCCCGCGCTTCCGAGACCTACACCCATATACACACACATAATACCTTGCGGTCACTGGAAGGAAGTGTAGATTACACATAAAATAAACAAATACAAAAGTCACTTTACCGTGCGTACGAAGTCGCGGGCAACAGCTAGTAATTTTAATAAAATTAAAGTTGAATATAATTATAATTAAAATTAAAATTGAATAATAATAATACGACTACAATTTAAATATGGAATTAATCAGCTGAATTCATGTCAAAATATCTCTTTTGCTTATTTTTGAAGTTATTGAAGTTGTTACCAAATAGGTAGGTATATCAAGTTCGGGAATGTTTTTGGACAAGTAATTATATTCACTACAAATACGTGCCAATGGAGACTGACTACCCAAATTAGTTGGCGCAAAAGGCAATGAAAAGCTTTTCCTTATTATGTACCTAGGATAACTATAGGGAACCGACAGTGACATTCGGGATAATAATTCACTACACTGAGTATGTCCATTTATAATTTTATGAGCAAAACACATAAGTGACAATCTTCTACGATTGTGAAGGCTGATGAGTCTGAACTTGGCCAGTCGTTGAGCATAAGGTTGCCTGTGTGAAAAATTTCTACTGAAGAAGGCAAGAGACCGAGTGAAAGCTCTCTGTATACTCTGAATTCTTTGCGAATGTATGCTGTAGAAAGGACTCCAGACGCAAGATGCAAACTCTAAGTGACTACGCACTAGCGAATTATATAACAGAATTTTCGTATTCAAGTTGACAAAGTCCTTGGTGTTTCGTCTGATAAAACCCAACATCCTGGCTGCTCTCGAAACAATTGCATCAATATGGCAATCAAACCTCAATCTACTATCAATTATTACGCCTAGATCTCGTACTTCGGCCACCTGCGAGAGTCTAACGCCATCAATGTCATATGCCGTATGAAAAGATTTTCTCTTTCTCAAATACCTGATATGAACGCATTTCTCAATGTTAAGAGTCATTAAATTAGCCACACACCAGTCCCTTATTCTATTTAAGTCGTCCTGAATAAGTTCACTGTCAAGAGGAGAGTTAATTGTTCTGAACATTTTAAGATCGTCAGCAAAAAGTGAAAATTTACAATTTTTAACACAATCAGTGATGTCATTAATAAAAATTTGGAAAAGCAAGGGGCCTAAATTAGAACCCTGAGATACACCTGACTCAGCAATATACCAGTCTGACTGGTGTCCACATACAACTACCGCTTGCGGTCTTTTACTCAGATAGGATTGAAACGATCTTAACAGCGGTCCACCAATACCGAGGGCATCTAATTTCTTTAAAAGAATAGAATGACTTACTTTGTCAAATGCGCTCTTAAAATCCGTGTATACAGCATCTACTTCCAAACCTTTATCAACCACCTCAGACAGATCAGATACAAAAGGTACCAGATTAGTGAGAACAGATCGGCCGGCTATAAAACCATGCTGATGCTCAGAGATTAAAGTTTTAGACAGGATAGAGATGGGGCGATAGTTTCTTACTGAGGCACGATCCCCTTTCTTAAAAACAGGGACGATTCGAGCTTTCTTCCATTCATCAGGAAATAGACCTTCTTCAAGAGATCTATTGAAAATCATTGTTAGAGGCAAAACTAAACCAGACATGCATCGCTTTATAAGTAGTGGAGGAATTGAGTCGGGTCCGGCTCCCTTAGAGACATCAATATTGATATTAATGGAAAAACTTAAAAAATCTTTTTTTTGAGTCGAGTCGCTATCCGGGCAACTGCTCGGATAGCGAAAGGTCGTGGGTTCGAGTCCAATCGGAGCTGGTTGTAAGACGGGTCGATTTTTTCTAAATACTTTATTTTCCTTTTTTTAACCATAAAAATTGCATTGTGAATGCAAAAAAGTAAAAATTTAAATTATCCTTTTTTTATTAATTATAAGCAATTAAAAATTGACAAAATTTTAAAAAAGATCACCTGACTATAAACGCTCCACGATTGGTCGCGATTAGTGATGTACCGTGCCCGGGCACGTTCCCAAGTAGTTTGACACAAATTTGACTTTTGCTGGAATAGAGCTGTGACCGCCACGTTTACTCTTAATAAAGCTCCAGAAAAGTTTTTGATTATGGGGAATATTATCTTCTATTTTGTTTAAGGGCATTTCTACGGAGACGACCGATTGACCTACTGGAGCGAAAAAAGTACCTTTAAAATTGAATTAGGTACTTGAAAAAAATCACACATATTTATAGGACTCTTGACCTGATGGAGAGCATATCTAGAAGACTGCCAGGTTTTACATATCTCCTCAAAAAAATCAGAAAGTTCAAAAACGGGCAGAATTTCGCTTAAAATGGAGTGTCCGGTTTCCAGAATTTACTCGTTATTGTTTCATAACTTTTAAAACAATAACTTGCTTATTATAATTCTCACATTCACAGAACAAGGGATACACAATAAAGTCATATAAGTTATTATATTTATTGTACATCCTAGGGTTTTCATACAGTAACGCATTTAAATTTTGTCCGAGGGGTGTGCCTCAATTCGGTGAAATTTACTTTTGATTAACTATATCACTAATTAAGCGCAGTACGAATGCACACTACTGATTCTCGCCACCCGGGGGTTGCGCCCGAGCGGCCGAGGTGTGTGGATGGGGGACCTGTCGCATTGAGGAGCATTTTTCGAAGGTTCGAAATCTTTCGGTGTTTTTGGGGTCCGGTCATTTCTCAAATCGGTGTGCGACATTAATTTTGTTTATGAAATATTTAATGAGAATTGTGGTAAATCAATTGAGTGTTTAGCTGATATCTGCCAGTATGTTTTATAGAAATTGTTGTAATTTATAATATTTTCGAGTAATTTGACGAATTGTAATATTTTCTGAATTCCGTGGATCTCAATTCCATGGAAAATGGGGCATCGAATTGAGAAAACTTACACCGAATTGAGATTTCACATATTATGAATGCAGCTTTAAGGGCCATTCGTTAATGATAATGGCAATCAATAGAGCACATCATAGTCGGTTACTTCCCTGGTTACGACTGCTTGAGCTGCCAGTAAAATGCCCATACGCTCAGCTTACATTATATATAAGGAGTATGTCCAACCATTCCTCCAGTTGGCCCTTTATGTGCCTTACCTTTGGAAACCTGAGGGTACCTGGGTGTATCAGTCTAAGTGCTGCTTTTGCCTCTTGTTGCACGTGAAGATGCAGTGGAGTATGGTTAAGCATTACCTCCAGCACTGCAATTGGAGCAGTATTCATGCAGCCAGTGAGAGCACAGCAGGCCTGTCGTAGAAGACTCTGCATTTCTTTGCTCCTACAGTCTGAGCAGCTTTGGGCCACCAGACTATGCTTGAGTACCCATTGTTAGGATGGTGACATCAGCGTAACAGTGGAGAGAGGACGCCTCCCTGGGGGCCTCCTCTTGCCACATGCGTCCTTTGGTTTCCATCACCGGATACCGTACAGTGCCGTATCACTGTTGCAAAGTATGTTGACAATGCATCTGTTTGTAACACCCCTTTTACATAGTTTCTATCTGCTTAGCCTAACCTAATAGATGACCTAAATATACTAACAAACCATTCTAGTATTTACTCTAAGCTAATACTGAACCTCTGTCAAGGATTCTATTAGTTACTAAAATACCTAGCTAGCTTGAACGCTGTAATACCTAACTGTTGTCCGATTAATATATAGATAACTACAATGGATGCTCTGAATCAACTCTGAAGTGGCCTGTGATGTCGTAATGGAGAACCCTGGTTGTAAAGCGTAGACCCATGATCTTTTAAATGAAGCGACAGAGACTAACCTTACTACTAACTAACTCATACTTTGAACTGCCTATATGCCTACATCAACTTAACAGCTGTTCATATTTCTATGGCCGTTGCTTCTAATTTTCTAACCTCATTTATAGCGACCAAGACACTCAAAATAAGTTAATACTCTTGTATAAATCTAACATTAGTTTACCCCTACATTGCTTGGACATTTAACAGTTAGGTCCTAACCGATTCCTAGGTCCAATATACTTTGAAAACCTGGTGAGTTATTTTGCTGAGTCCACCATGCTAATTTTCTGGTTACTGACCCAAGGTTAACTGTCCATTAAAACTGGTGGAATTTAATAATTTAGGTTACAATGGAACTGAAACTAGTCACAGCATCCGGATTTGCTTGCAAGGACTAAGGTGAAATTGGCATGTGTGGTTTGAAATGAAATTTGATATACCTATATGAAGATGGAGACACCATTGCTATAATAGTACCTATTAGCTTTAGCATATATGGCTTTGCTTGCAAATTAGAAATGAAAATTTGTTATATCTATTGGAAGACTGAGTCACTATATCAGATCTATAACCGTACCTACTAGCTTAGGCATATGGCCTTGCTTGCAAATTAGAAATGAAAATTTGTTATATCTATTGGAAGATGGAAACACTATATCTATAATAGTACCTACTAGCTACAGCATTTGGCTTTGCTGGCAAAGTCAGAGATGGAAATTGGTATAATAATTAGGGTGAAGAGAGTCTATTGATCTTAATCACCATCTTGGCCTAATACAAATGCTCCAGCAATATTATTTAACCGGTAAAGTCATGGGCACCGCCCCGCCCATAACGATGGAACTCGTCGCCTGACTGGGACATTCCTCTCCCGGCGCTGCTTTATTTAATTTTTATATAAGAAACAAACTTCAACATATAAAGTCAAGCTGTCATGTTCGTCAATTCTTTCTGTATATATAAATAAAAGAGGACCAAGCTAAATGCTTCAAAGCGACTTGCTGGTCTACATGAAGAGATCTTTCTCCTTCATGGCAGCAGCAGTTAAAAGTTAATGTTAATTGACATATTCTTTTCCTTTTGTTGAATAATCCTTATAGGGATAAATTCAACAGGTTGAGTGCTTAAATTAGGAGCACCAGCAAGTCTGACTCCTGAGAGGAGAGAACTCAAATCTAATTCATAGTAAGTACATATAAATATAGACTCTCCTAACCTTTTCTATGACCAAGTTTCCCCGTAGAACTAAATTCCCTAGTTATGTCTACGTGTCTGACTCGGATCTTATTGAACTCTTGCAACTTGTTGGTTAAAATTTGTCTCTAAAGAATCTCACTCATGGTAATATATCCTTAATCTCACCATTGGACTGGTCTTGGAAATAACTTAAGAATCCAACCAAATTGGACAGAAGCTTTCGCCTCACCCCGATAGCTTTACATAATTTATGGCTAAAATAGAACCATGTTCCAACTCAATAGGTTAGTATCTGGAAAAACCTTGAATCCACATCAGCTTCCATAAGACACTGGTCAACATTACACCGAGTTCCTTCGAGTTTAAACATCTTCTCCCGCCACCGAACAAAATCCTTTTCATACATTAATATAGCAGTAGTCTGATCCAGAGAACTCTTCCGCAACCAGCTCAATTTATAGATTATTATAGGTGCCTTTTGCATCATAGGAATATATTACCTTTTGTCAAGCCAAATATATAGGTAAATTTAGATTCTCCACTTATGTTTGATAGATTATTTCAACCTTCATATCTTTGCAATGCGTGAACCTATAAAGATTACTCTAATCAAGCTCTTTGGACTGTTCCACTAGCACTGTTACTTCACAAATCATTTCCCAAATACTGAAAGCACTAGTTTACCTAATCTCTCTTCTTAAGATGTAACATTATTTTGTTTGATAAAAGACAGCCATTTTGCTGGAAACTGTCAATCGGACTTTTCCCCACTATCTATAATCATTCTGTCAAATTGCCCGGGTTTGTTCGTCTGTCACAAGAATCTATGGCTAGGGATGTCAACAACATTCGGATTTGATCGTAGATATATTTGTAATAACACATAATGCTACTTAAAGACCTACAGCGACTCTACTCAAAATACCTACTCTGTATACCAGACTCCCCTCGTAGCCTTGCCCCAGCAGACCTCCCCCTTTCTGCCAGAACAAAGGTCTTCGAGTTACCTAGCTCGTGATTCTAAGTAGGTACTTACCTGCCTAATTTCCGACTAAATGCGACTTTCCTAACAAACACAAACCTGGCGCCTGTATCGCCAGTTCTGACGCCCCAATTCTGTCAAGTTTGGGTGAGTGGGCCCCCTAAAATCCTATCGCTCATGCCGTGGTCCATCTGCTTGGGAAGGGAACAGATAGACACCCTACAGGTAGGTATGGTTCAATCAGGCCGCAACTGCCTCCAAATCTGGGGCATACGCCCCGCGCCATCAGACGTGTTAACTGAAAAACTGTCAATGAAAACAGCCCGCCTGATCAAACCATGTGGAAATTACTAAGCGTTATCCATTGAACGCTCATCTGACACTCCACAATGCCAGACTTTCTTTACCTAGCGACCTCCCGTGAGCCTTGCCTGGAGCCCGGAGACATAAACATGTACTCCTGAAGAAACAAACTCTATGCTTCCAACCCTCTCTGACTCAAATTAAGCCCATTTTCTAGGATTTTACTTGGGAATAATTTACTTTAATTGAAATGCTTTCTGTAAACAAACTAGACCTTTTAATTTCGGATCCAATTTACCAGTCAGAATTCCAAAATTAAAACGTTTAAAAGATCGCGAACCCAAAAACGCCCTATAGTGGCAAGGACTCACTGTACACTTGCTTGAAGACTATTTCTGGTTTGATTTAAAATAACACTTCTTCAAAAAGGGCTTCCTCTTCCATACGTGTTGCCTCGAAGTCTATCCCGGAGAAATAAGCGCAGGCGTCGCGTCGTTTTTGCTTATATAGACCTACTCAAACCGCGCCAAAAGTTAGCGTCCTTTTTTCTTTTTTTTTCTTTTACATCCTAGAAATTCTCCCCACTCTCAGGGAAATTTTACCCCTATGTTTAATGGAAACTTTTCAGTATATTTCTAATCCGTCTCTTAAATGTCTCATGTCTAATTATTTAACTTTGAAATACTAATTTGACTAAGGTTTATTAGTTTTAATGTCTTAATTGTACATTCTAGAATAATTATTATTCATTTTTCCAAATTTTATTTCCTATAAATATTTCTTTTTCCCCTTTACAACAATTAAAGTATTTTACTTTTAATCTTGTGTGAATACCATACATCAATAATTACCCCCTCTCCCTGTTTTATAAATAAGGTATTTATTTCTCACAACATGGCAACCCAACTATTCCTGCCTACCCAATAGGAGACATTTCATTGAAAATCCCTATTCACCCCCCCACAAAACTGATAGGCCATCTAGCGTCTAACGCCAAACCATTTCAAACATCCTGAACGCCCCGCCTGGCCTTCGTTCAGAAACCTTTGATAGCCACAAGACCACCCAATATTAAATTACAGAATCCACCAAACCATTCAAAATATTACCTTCTCACATAATACAAACACACCATTTTGTATGATCCCTTTTTTTATTATTTACGAATGAAAACTATTATCAAAATAGTAATTGTTCGAACATAATTTCCGAACGTTTCACCTCTAGCCAATATACATTCCTTATATTTGAAACTTTGAACCTTATCTAAGATAGAAACCAATATTCTGTACTTTTGATTATTTAACCCATATTTTTATTTAAGTTATACATAATGTTAATTTAACATTCTGTGAGTAAAAACTTCTCGCTATATTTATGTGATGTCATTTGACTTATCTTAGTTCTCAACTCTGCCGCTAGGAGCATTTCTGTTTACCTGTCATAACCTATTTCAGTATTTTGCTAACATTGTATAAAATAAATATTTAGCTCCAAACACAATAATTAGACTAATGTGATGCAATTAAACCAAAGTTCACATGTGTAACCAACAAATATGCCGAACACATATTGTGCCACTAACACGCAGCCCGTATTGAAAACATGCCTACAAACTCTGTTTTAGAACCCGTCAGTTTACAAATATGTCCAAATTAACATGCTCCAAGATTCATAATTTTACCAACCAATAACAGTTCGTGTCGACTATTTCGTGAAACAATATTGAAATACAAGTACTGTCCACACTCCCGTGAAGCAAATTAGATTGACAAAACCCTCAACAAAGTGCATCCTCTTATATGAAATAATTTGTCACAGAGTCCAACCGCTGCGAAACATCACTGTTTCAATCCCTGAATCTCAGGTATTTATCAACTATATTTTCTCGCTAATTCAAACAAATTTACTGTATCCAACTTCCTCAGATTAATCACAAAACTTTAAGTGTCAACTTCCAAATCAAATGCAAATGACCACAATTGCTCCGCTACCATTAACCCGTTTCCTTTTCAGTGTCTACCTCAAGTAATCCGAAACCACCAATCAAGCCCCAAGCCTTATAGACAGAATCTCCCACCTATATACACTGTGTTGACAAAGTATGAAGCAAATTCTCAGCGCAATAACATGGTAAATGGCTAATTTTGTTCAATACAACCCAGTTGACACAACCCAATTTGATTTTGTGATTTATTCCTACACCAGGATCTATTTATACTATTAAAAAGTTATTGAGGTAAGTAACATTAATACATTTCGACTTTTAAATCTTTAAGAAATATTCGAGATAGTTCAGGTGCGATTCTGAACCGTTACAGCCGACCCCAAAATTCTTCAAAGGTGACAGTACCAAGTATTGGATCCGGAGTAGAATTTTTCTTTCTATTCAAAGCTCTAATATTTCTTTTTACACATATATTTATATATATATAGACATGTTTTTTTTTTTTTTTTTTTATATCTATATATATATATTATTATTATTTTTATATCAATATATATATATATATTTTTTTTTTATATATATATATATATCCCTTTCTCTTATTATTTTCCCAAAATCAAAGAATTGAATCAATTTGGACCAAGAAAAACCACAATGCTCTTTGTCCTACCAAAGGACATTGCGGCCTCCGACCCCTATCGAATCAATTTTTAGTGAGCCCTAGTGATTATGTAATTAAGAGTGTAGAGTGTATTTAGACCAAAATAATATCAAAAGTTATCAAGCGAGTTTTTAAGTGTTTTTTATTGCTTTATCCAAATTCATCGTATGTATATCCGACACCAGAGACGTACAAAGCATGGTGAAAGGTACGGGTTGTGAATCCGTAGTTTAGAATAAACTCGCCTTGGTGTATAAACTGTAATCCAACCTTACGATTACATGGCGTTCTAGCGCAGCATTTTATACCCCCAAAGTGCCCCTGCATATCTCTGTACGCCCCCTTCTAAATGAAGCATATACAAAGACCTTTTTGTCAAAAAGCTTACTCAAAACTCTGGAATAGCCTCCGATATCACTTTGGAGAATGTATAGTTGTCGAGTTAAACATGGCCCGTCCTGACCCACGGGAAGTGTAAATTTTGTACAGGCGTTTACACCGGGACAAGATACAAACATAAACACTGTTTGTATATATATATATATTTTTTTGTTTATTTATCCTAACACCAAAGTCCCACTGTACAAAATTCAAGTCTGTTAACACGTGCTCTACGCCTATCCCTATCACGTGCTGTTGTGTGCGGATCTTATCTTTTGGGTTAATAATAATGGTTGTAATCAGGCTTCCCAATTTGTTTACACTCATGGCCTCATATTTTGAATCTTTTTTTTTATATATATAATAGATATATATATATATATATACACTTACATATTTTTTTTTCATATATACAGATTCCACTCTTCTTCACTTTTTAACAATTCCGTCCTTCCTCAAACTCACATCCGCGCCACCATGAACATAACCAACGTTTCACCTGATTACTTGTAGTATATTGCCCTAAAAAGCTATTAACATTAATTTGTAAAATTAATACTACCGATCCTCATAATACTGTCACCTCTTCTATTTTCCTTTCCCCTCCCTATAAATATAAGAACTCCTCTTTTGTTTAATTTATTAACAAAACCTTACGCTCAGATTTGTCCGAAATTAATTTTTTTTCTATAGTTATTCGGTTCATAAAAAATGCATGAATTGACTCGAACACATGATTGGACTATCTACCATGACCGAATACTTTCCCTTTCCTTTGCTAATAATGACCCAAAGCCAACTGTACATGTTAGACCAACATTTCCTACCCGTTAGCAAATGTCAATTGTCTATCTAAAACATGACAATATTACACCAATTGAATTAAAACTCTGTAACAAAATTTAACAACCCAATCCTAACATTTACCATAATTAAGAACGTAAAACCCCTTTCGTAACAACAATTTCGACCTTGAAACACATCACTACCATCACTGTTGCATCGAACTATAAAACCGACCTAAGTAAATATATAAATACCCCCAATATATATTAATATAGGTATATACCGCAGTACCGACCAACCTATCGACGCTTACCCTTTTTTTTCCATCTAACAATTTCCCTAACCTAGCCAAACTACTAAAAGTCTATTCCCACTAGTTACTCTCTATCCGAATACTATCAGCGAATTTTGCTAACCTATCAACACTTATCACCTTCTTGCTATCACCTATTAAGTCCATTACGTGTCAGAGCTCAATTCATGTTAGGTACATAAAGATTACATTATTAACCAACTAACATCCCTATATAACTCTTTTAAATATTAATTGTAAAATTCACATTATTAACATAACTTTGACATTTTAATCCCGATAAGTAATATTAAGTTTTTTTTTTTCAAAAGTTCTACTAAGTGTCTTCCTTAACTATGCCTATAAAAAACTATAACAATACTTATTCCCTCAAATGACATATTTGGTTTTGGCTTATCCTAATTTTGGTTTTAACTCCAATTCACGTTTGGTGTTAACGTCTAATTTAATTTAGGGCCAAAGTTTATTCATGGAATTCAACTTTAACCTTTCGACCCCCAACTTTTAAGTAGTACCTGACCTTATGCCCTAATTTTTAAAGTATAGAGTATGAGAATTTACTTCCACTAAAAAGCGCATTCGTTTAACAATTAAATTCCTTCTACTTCAAATTCGCAACCAACCTTTACACTATAGTACAACCTATATTGGTTCCTTTAAGATTCCTATAACTATAACCTGCCTTTATCCCGTAAAACATATTCTTAACTTATTTAACTAATTGAAAAATACACCATATTTCAAAATTAGTAAATAATTTTCCCCATTATAAACCCCGTTATCCATCTCTAACTTTGGCTACTAATAATGATATTAACTAATAACGTTTATTTCACTTATCCCGCTCATATACTTCTATGTTACAAGACAAGTAGGTACCTATATCATAAATACCAAACATCGACGGGTATCATCACACTTCCAAGCCCCAAAGCAACACTGAACAGTTTGTCTACGACAATCACCTGGACAGGAATCGAACCCGAGACCTCTACATATAGTGACTTCCAAACCATTCGACCCCAGTGGTCGTTAACCTATCATTTTCTATAGCTAATTTAATTCTAAGGTCTTAATACTAACCTAAATAGAATTCCTAGTAATTTTAATTACATTAATTCTAAACCCTACTAATTGTTTAACCTGTAACTGTAGTTACACTTTTCCACGACCCCCAATCCAACAAACTATAAAATTTTGCTGCACTATCTATACTGATATTACAAAAAAAACAAAGTTGTTTGCCCACTAGTTCGTTCGTCTACGATAATCATGTCCGCAGACACTAGACCGAGCCAACAAAACTCTCCTTGACCATTAAGTGACATAAGTTACCTCCCAAATTCCTCTGGAACAGGCCCCAACACGACACTAGCGAAACCAGTAAAAATCCTCTAGCTATAATCATTTTGTATTGAAAATTACACACTTATAAATTACAAAAAAGATTAACTAACTAATAACATTTAATTCGTTACATCAATTCAAATGTCTCATCGTTTGCCTAAACTGGAGCCATCATATATATTTTTTTTTCCTTTCCCTATAATTGCAAGTACCAATCTCTACCCTATGGATGATAGTCGAGAATGATGTTCTCTCAATGCAACTAGTAAATTTTTAATTTAATAATTTTATGTATGACTAACATTCTAATAAAATATTCCCCAGTGTCCACACAATGGTACTCTTAGCATAGCGACAATTTCCTTACTTTTTCTACCAGCATCTATCAGTTGTCTCACTGCTTGTCCGAATAAATAAGAATAATAATTAAGATTCTATTCATCTTAGATCTCTCTCCGTAAACGAAACCTATAAATATTTAGGTATGTCACAGGCATTAGGCATCAACGATGCTGACATGAAACAGTCGTTGCGTGAGCGTTTCTTGGGGCGCCTTTCAAAAGTACTTAAAAGTCTTTTGTCTGGCGGAAACAAGGTTCGCGCATACAATGGATGGGTCATGCCGCTACTGATGTATTCCTTTGGCATACTTAAATGGACTCAAACTGAACTGGATGCCCTGGATAGAAAAGTTCGTACATTGCTAACAGCACACCGCATGCATCACCCACGTTCATCGACCATGAGATTGTATATCCCGCGGAAGTGCGGTGGTCGTGGCTTCTTAAATGCTAAGACATTGCATAACCGCGAGATATGCAATCTTAGGGAGTATTTTCTCCAAGTCGATATGGGGTCTCATAGAGATGTAGTTGCTGTTGACAATGGACTGACTCCTCTATTTTTAGCAAAAGAAAACTGGCGCAAACCTGTAGTACTTAGTACGTCCGACCGCAGCACTGTGTGGCAAAGCAAGGAGTTACATGGCAGATTCTACCGGGCTCTCCATGGGCCCGACGTAGATTTAATAGCCTCAGTATCCTGGCTCCGTTTCGGTGATCTTTTTGGTGAAACCGAAGGTTTTGTCTGTGCAATTATGGATGAGGTTGTGATGACGAATAACTACCGAAAGTATATCCTAAGGGATGGCACAGTGGATATTTGCCGAGCGTGCCATCGTCCGGGTGAATCCCTTAGGCATATAATCTCCGGTTGTTCTCGTCTCGCAAACGGCGAGTATTTGCATAGACATAACCAAGTGGCCAGGATAATACACCAACAACTTGCTCTAAAACATGGTCTTGTGGCATCCGAGGTGCCGTACTACAGGTATGCACCAGAACAGGTCCTTGAAAATAGCCATGCCACATTGTATTGGGATCGATCTATCATTACAGACAGGACTATTGTAGCTAATAAGCCTGATATTGTATTGATAGATCGACACGAACGCCGCGCAATAATTGTTGATGTCACTGTTCCCCATGACGACAACCTTGTGAAAGCTGAAAAAGATAAAGAAAACAAATATCTTGATTTAGCTCACGAGATTGTTGACATGTGGGACATTGATTCAGCAATTGTTGTTCCGATAGTCATATCTGCCCATGGGCTGATAGCCAAGAGCCTCGATAAACACCTTAAGAGGCTCGCGTTAGGTGGATGGATCGGGAGTCAGATGCAGAAGGCAGTACTTCTGGACACGGCCCGTATAGTGAGGAGGTTCCTGTCTCTGGATCCTTAACCATCGGTAGCCGGGACCCTGATCTTGCTGCCGTTGGGGGACTGCATTTTTGTATTTTTAAATGTTATATTTTATAGTGTTATTCATTGTAAAAATTTAATGTTTAGAAATATAATTTTGTAAGTATTTAAAATGTAATAAAGGGAAAAATAATAATAATAATAATCCCTAATAACACCCAAACCTCGACCATATGTTATTTCTTTTCAAACATAACGTACCTATAGTCCTATCACAAAGTAATTTATTAAGATTAACCAATGGTTCAACTAAGAATGTATATTTAATTACTAATATAGAACCAAGATTGATAAAAAGAACAACAAACCAATCACGTCGCCTGTATGAAAATTCTTTCTCTTCTCCATTCGCCACCCCCTATTCAACATCATCATGTCAAGTGAACGAGGACCACTGCTGGCATACTATATTTCAATTAAATCCATCCTTTTTTTTTCTCTATAGAGAATATACAACTAGTCTATGAATATTCCCAGCATACCTGTAACACTAATGCTACCCATAACTAGTTATAAATAGTCAACAGTTGTTCACTACATCACGCCAGCGACCCCAAACTGTCAGACACTTGGTTCTTACATTATTTACCTATTTAAGCTAATTTGTAATATTTACTACCTACTTTTAGACATAGCAACCTATAAAACTTAACTGGATACCTAAGAGAAGCAATATTAGTTAGGCAAGCAATCTCCTATAATTCTCATTGACATAAGAATAGTTACTTGATTTATTTTATAACATTGTTGTATTCCTTTTTAAACCGTCGTTGAATTTTCTAACTCAAATTTCAGCGAAAGGTAAAGAATTATTTAACCCTATTTTATTCTTGTTAAGTACCTACCTATTTATCTATAATGTTCCGGACTAACACACAACCCCACCCTTGTCAACCCTACTTATCCATCCATATCCTAACAGTCTGTATGAATACATTAGTTTAACCGCTGGATAACTATTACTATAACTTGTTGCACTTGTGTACATACCCTAACTTTGAAGTCTTAAACTGAAATAAATCTACTGAAATTAACATGTATAAATAAGTTCCCTTTTCTGCATCTGTATAATTGCTCTGGTTTCTAGGATATTTTTTTTTCATCCAAACAACAACTCCTACTGGAAATCAAAACCACTGTAATTAAAATAATAAAATTTCTGCAAGTCTTATAACCAACATCTAAGTTTCCTTTATGTTCCCGGATGAAAATTTTGATTACTTACCTAAACCAAGTAATTTTTCCCTTCTTGTTCATATATTAGATTGTTTAATAATTATGAAATTATCCTATTATGGTTTTTCCAAACTCACTGAACCATTTTAGATGAAATTCTCTCTACTTGCTGTTCAAATTAGAAACCATTGAATCTAATGTTTCTAATCTAGCCAATCCAAAATCTTCACTAACAAATTCCTTTTGGTTCATATTTCATGAATTCCAATACCTAACTATTAGTAAAAGAAACCATTATTTTACCCAAATAGCTATTTTTTAAGTTTTAAGGAGTAAGAAGTACCTAATGTTACCTCATTTTACTAACCTAATACAAAAACCACTAAACCTTACCTTTTAAATATATCCATAACTACATTTAAACTATATTTAACAATTAGCTAACATTGTTTTAGTTTGTAGCAATATAATTTTCTTCCACTAAGTTAGGAATCTAATTATTACCCACTGACATATCTATTTTTTTTTCTTTAAACCTTTATCACCGACCCCAAAATACAGACTAATAGTTCTATCATTCATCGAGACAAGATTTCTCTTTAATTCTGAACTATTTTCAACTTTTAGGTTTTAACCGAGCGTTTGAAAAATCAAACCGTCCCCTACTAAGTTATCCGTTGACTTATTTAGCATTGCAAATACCGTTCCCTTCAAACAAAATTACCCTCTTTGAGTCTAAGCTGTCCACAAACAAGTAGGTACTAATTGTGTCTAATTCTAAAAATTTTCAACAATTTAATTAAAACTAAATCTCTGATTAACTTACCAAAATGGTTGTTATCCAATCCCCTGTCATCTGTCACTTTGACACCAATATCTAATATCTAATCTGCGCCAAACTATGGTCTCACACTGATGCACGGGTTTCATCAGCGTATAATGCCATTAATTAGCGCGCTGTTTGATATAATACGTAGATGCGTTCGGGTTTTAGCGCACTAATTTGATACCATAAACGCGCCAGGACGCGCATGCCGTTATCAACGCCGTTAAGTATTACGCCCCGGTGTGTACTATTATTTACAAGGAAGGCAGACCCGCTAATTCACCTAATGTATGTCATTATCTATCCTAAACATTTTTAAACACGCCTTTAAACTACAATCTCGGACCGCACATCACATAGTCTATTAATTTACCTCTGATTCTGACACATAACATAACCCATTTTAATTAACATTAATAGGCCAAAATTTTTCGTAACCTACCGGTAGCGACACCTATCACACAGTAGCGTAACTACTCTGTTAGCTAAAAGAATTTGCCCCTTTTAAAACAAAACAAGTTTTTGCTAGAACTCATTTATCAATAACATTCTGCCTTATTTATTATTATCATTAAAGTTACTAACCAAATTCCACTCGATCGAAAATACCCGTGGCGACCCCCGTTGAGTAAAAATGTAACTATCGCCCTACCATTCTTGTGTGGCCGTGCTAATGGGCGATTTCCTGAAAGCTCGATTACTAGATGGCGCTGTCCCACTTATCTATGCAGTTAGAAGGTACGAAACATGAAATTTTACTTTGACCTTTTTTTTTTTGTAAAACGGAACGTCAGACAGAAGTTATTTATTTACCTTAATCTTTAAAATTTAACTATTTCGTTTCTGTTCCTCACAGTAGTACTTATTTAATTTATTATTAGTTTCCTTTGGGTTTTTAATTTAAATATGATTCATACCAAAATATACCACAGACACGTACACACTTCGTTCAACGCCATCTAGCGAAGCTTTTGGAAGCTAGAAAATCTATCCTGTTACTCATGTTCTTAAATATCGACCTTTCCAAGAAACAACCTTAAAATCTAATTTTGTGAACAGAGGGCTACCGGCTAAAAAATCTGGATATGGGTATGGGCTTCAACTGTCATTTGAATTCCCCATTCTGATAGATTCGTGCTGCCCTGTTCTGTCGAACGTTGCTAGCTAGTCATCGCTATACCCGACGTCACAAAACAAGGAACCGATAGCGACTACTTTCTTTATAAAATTGACTCAAAGTTCCCAAAAACGTATGAAGTTCATACCCATAAAGTTACGCGGTAGCTCCCAAAGTCTTTACTAAACATCAAAACCGAACTACATTGTCATATAACGTATCTCTATAATTTATTTGTATACAAATATGCAAGCCCATACAAAGTATGTCAAAATTAACCAACGGATTAAACATTACGCTACTAGGAACTACACTCAATTATGTTTTATGTTACCCACAAGAAAACAATAATCCTATCTCAAACCTTAACAAGGTCCATACAGTTTCCCATAATTTTTCCGTTCGCCTACCCAGAGCTAACAAACTAAGGAGG
The DNA here is from genome assembly GCA_949710035.1 of Crambus lathoniellus. NCBI lineage: Eukaryota > Metazoa > Arthropoda > Insecta > Lepidoptera > Crambidae > Crambus > Crambus lathoniellus. Next base: position 23,226,358 of record OX453317.1, read on the forward strand.
AAAACAAGGAGTCAATGACAAATGTCATTCTCCATACCTCTGAGTACTGAATCCTCCATACATGCTCTTTGATTAGCTCCATGCTCCATATAACCTCAAATTGTTTAATTATCTCTTTCAACTATACAAGTTGTAAATTCAACAATTTGCTTTCGACAATTAAGTTACCTAATTATTGACGAATTTCAACAGAGATAATATTGGTAATCTATGACACCACAATATGATGTTACTCAAGAATTATAACTAATGTTCTTTTTAATAAGAAGACAATTAATAGTAAGTACTTGGTTAATTATGTGATTAATTATATATGTTTATTCTCTAACTGAATGCAATCCAACTTAGCATTTCATCTAACTAAAATTCAACATTACTACCTATGAAATCTCTGAAAAGATAAACATTTTCTTATTTTTGATTCTGCTAGCATATTACAATAATGAATTATTTCTTCCATTTCAGAAAACAAGTTGCTATACTTAACTAAACCTAATCAAGACCTATGAACAGTTCTCAAAAGACCCTTATTAAGAAACATTCTGCCCGAAGACGCTTAACAGACAAGTTTAATTAAATAATTAATATTAACCCCGTCGCTTCAGTTTTCCTTCTGCACTAAACAACAAATTGTGGCTATTCCAACTCAATGTAAACTAGCCACTTACCTTCAGAAATACTCAGAGCGTGTTATGTGTTAATTTTTAATCCTGGTAACGGCACTACTAAATTGTAACACCCTTTCTTTACATATTTTCTAACCGCTTAGCCTAACCTAATAGATGACCTAAATATACTAACAAACCATTCTAGTATTTACTCTAAGCTAATACTGAACCTCTGTCAAGGATTCTATTAGTTACTAAAATACCTAGCTAGCTTGAACGCTGTAATACCTAACTGTTGTCCGATTAATATATAGATAACTACTATGGATGCTCTGAATCAACTCTGAAGTGGCCTGTGATGTCGTAATGGAGAACCCTGGTTGTAAAGCGTAGACCCATGATCTTTTAAATGAAGCGACAGAGACTAACCTTACTACTAACTAACTCATACTTTGAACTGCCTATATGCCTACATCAACTTAACAGCTGTTCATATTTCTATGGCCGTTGCTTCTAATTTTCTAACCTCATTTATAGCGACCAAGACACTCAAAATAAGTTAATACTCTTGTATAAATCTAACATTAGTTTACCCCTACATTGCTTGGACATTTAACAGTTAGGTCCTAACCGATTCCTAGGTCCAATATACTTTGAAAACCTGGTGAGTTATTTTGCTGAGTCCACCATGCTAATTTTCTGGTTACTGACCCAAGGTTAACTGTCCATTAAAACTGGTGGAATTTAATAATTTAGGTTACAATGGAACTGAAACTAGTCACAGCATCCGGATTTGCTTGCAAGGACTAAGGTGAAATTGGCATGTGTGGTTTGAAATGAAATTTGATATACCTATATGAAGATGGAGACACCATTGCTATAATAGTACCTATTAGCTTTAGCATATATGGCTTTGCTTGCAAATTAGAAATGAAAATTTGTTATATCTATTGGAAGACTGAGTCACTATATCAGATCTATAACCGTACCTACTAGCTTAGGCATATGGCCTTGCTTGCAAATTAGAAATGAAAATTTGTTATATCTATTGGAAGATGGAAACACTATATCTATAATAGTACCTACTAGCTACAGCATTTGGCTTTGCTGGCAAAGTCAGAGATGGAAATTGGTATAATAATTAGGGTGAAGAGAGTCTATTGATCTTAATCACCATCTTGGCCTAATACAAATGCTCCAGCAATATTATTTAACCGGTAAAGTCATGGGCACCGCCCCGCCCATAACGATGGAACTCGTCGCCTGACTGGGACATTCCTCTCCCGGCGCTGCTTTATTTAATTTTTATATAAGAAACAAACTTCAACATATAAAGTCAAGCTGTCATGTTCGTCAATTCTTTCTGTATATATAAATAAAAGAGGACCAAGCTAAATGCTTCAAAGCGACTTGCTGGTCTACATGAAGAGATCTTTCTCCTTCATGGCAGCAGCAGTTAAAAGTTAATGTTAATTGACATATTCTTTTCCTTTTGTTGAATAATCCTTATAGGGATAAATTCAACAGGTTGAGTGCTTAAATTAGGAGCACCAGCAAGTCTGACTCCTGAGAGGAGAGAACTCAAATCTAATTCATAGTAAGTACATATAAATATAGACTCTCCTAACCTTTTCTATGACCAAGTTTCCCCGTAGAACTAAATTCCCTAGTTATGTCTACGTGTCTGACTCGGATCTTATTGAACTCTTGCAACTTGTTGGTTAAAATTTGTCTCTAAAGAATCTCACTCATGGTAATATATCCTTAATCTCACCATTGGACTGGTCTTGGAAATAACTTAAGAATCCAACCAAATTGGACAGAAGCTTTCGCCTCACCCCGATAGCTTTACATAATTTATGGCTAAAATAGAACCATGTTCCAACTCAATAGGTTAGTATCTGGAAAAACCTTGAATCCACATCAGCTTCCATAAGACACTGGTCAACATTACACCGAGTTCCTTCGAGTTTAAACATCTTCTCCCGCCACCGAACAAAATCCTTTTCATACATTAATATAGCAGTAGTCTGATCCAGAGAACTCTTCCGCAACCAGCTCAATTTATAGATTATTATAGATGCCTTTTGCATCATAGGAATATATTACCTTTTGTCAAGCCAAATATATAGGTAAATTTAGATTCTCCACTTATGTTTGATAGATTATTTCAACCTTCATATCTTTGCAATGCGTGAACCTATAAAGATTACTCTAATCAAGCTCTTTGGACTGTTCCACTAGCACTGTTACTTCACAAATCATTTCCCAAATACTGAAAGCACTAGTTTACCTAATCTCTCTTCTTAAGATGTAACATTATTTTGTTTGATAAAAGACAGCCATTTTGCTGGAAACTGTCAATCGGACTTTTCCCCACTATCTATAATCATTCTGTCAAATTGCCCGGGTTTGTTCGTCTGTCACAAGAATCTATGGCTAGGGATGTCAACAACATTCGGATTTGATCGTAGATATATTTGTAATAACACATAATGCTACTTAAAGACCTACAGCGACTCTACTCAAAATACCTACTCTGTATACCAGACTTCCCTCGTAGCCTTGCCCCAGCAGACCTCCCCCTTTCTGCCAGAACAAAGGTCTTCGAGTTACCTAGCTCGTGATTCTAAGTAGGTACTTACCTGCCTAATTTCCGACTAAATGCGACTTTCCTAACAAACACAAACCTGGCGCCTGTATCGCCAGTTCTGACGCCCCAATTCTGTCAAGTTTGGGTGAGTGGGCCCCCTAAAATCCTATCGCTCATGCCGTGGTCCATCTGCTTGGGAAGGGAACAGATAGACACCCTACAGGTAGGTATGGTTCAATCAGGCCGCAACTGCCTCCAAATCTGGGGCATACGCCCCGCGCCATCAGACGTGTTAACTGAAAAACTGTCAATGAAAACAGCCCGCCTGATCAAACCATGTGGAAATTACTAAGCGTTATCCATTGAACGCTCATCTGACACTCCACAATGCCAGACTTTCTTTACCTAGCGACCTCCCGTGAGCCTTGCCTGGAGCCCGGAGACATAAACATGTACTCCTGAAGAAACAAACTCTATGCTTCCAACCCTCTCTGACTCAAATTAAGCCCATTTTCTAGGATTTTACTTGGGAATAATTTACTTTAATTGAAATGCTTTCTGTAAACAAACTAGACCTTTTAATTTCGGATCCAATTTACCAGTCAGAATTCCAAAATTAAAACGTTTAAAAGATCGCGAACCCAAAAACGCCCTATAGTGGCAAGGACTCACTGTACACTTGCTTGAAGACTATTTCTGGTTTGATTTAAAATAACACTTCTTCAAAAAGGGCTTCCTCTTCCATACGTGTTGCCTCGAAGTCTATCCCGGAGAAATAAGCGCAGGCGTCGCGTCGTTTTTGCTTATATAGACCTACTCAAACCGCGCCAAAAGTTAGCGTCCTTTTTTCTTTTTTTTTCTTTTACATCCTAGAAATTCTCCCCACTCTCAGGGAAATTTTACCCCTATGTTTAATGGAAACTTTTCAGTATATTTCTAATCCGTCTCTTAAATGTCTCATGTCTAATTATTTAACTTTGAAATACTAATTTGACTAAGGTTTATTAGTTTTAATGTCTTAATTGTACATTCTAGAATAATTATTATTCATTTTTCCAAATTTTATTTCCTATAAATATTTCTTTTTCCCCTTTACAACAATTAAAGTATTTTACTTTTAATCTTGTGTGAATACCATACATCAATAATTACCCCCTCTCCCTGTTTTATAAATAAGGTATTTATTTCTCACAACATGGCAACCCAACTATTCCTGCCTACCCAATAGGAGACATTTCATTGAAAATCCCTATTCACCCCCCCACAAAACTGATAGGCCATCTAGCGTCTAACGCCAAACCATTTCAAACATCCTGAACGCCCCGCCTGGCCTTCGTTCAGAAACCTTTGATAGCCACAAGACCACCCAATATTAAATTACAGAATCCACCAAACCATTCAAAATATTACCTTCTCACATAATACAAACACACCATTTTGTATGATCCCTTTTTTTATTATTTACGAATGAAAACTATTATCAAAATAGTAATTGTTCGAACATAATTTCCGAACGTTTCACCTCTAGCCAATATACATTCCTTATATTTGAAACTTTGAACCTTATCTAAGATAGAAACCAATATTCTGTACTTTTGATTATTTAACCCATATTTTTATTTAAGTTATACATAATGTTAATTTAACATTCTGTGAGTAAAAACTTCTCGCTATATTTATGTGATGTCATTTGACTTATCTTAGTTCTCAACTCTGCCGCTAGGAGCATTTCTGTTTACCTGTCATAACCTATTTCAGTATTTTGCTAACATTGTATAAAATAAATATTTAGCTCCAAACACAATAATTAGACTAATGTGATGCAATTAAACCAAAGTTCACATGTGTAACCAACAAATATGCCGAACACATATTGTGCCACTAACACGCAGCCCGTATTGAAAACATGCCTACAAACTCTGTTTTAGAACCCGTCAGTTTACAAATATGTCCAAATTAACATGCTCCAAGATTCATAATTTTACCAACCAATAACAGTTCGTGTCGACTATTTCGTGAAACAATATTGAAATACAAGTACTGTCCACACTCCCGTGAAGCAAATTAGATTGACAAAACCCTCAACAAAGTGCATCCTCTTATATGAAATAATTTGTCACAGAGTCCAACCGCTGCGAAACATCACTGTTTCAATCCCTGAATCTCAGGTATTTATCAACTATATTTTCTCGCTAATTCAAACAAATTTACTGTATCCAACTTCCTCAGATTAATCACAAAACTTTAAGTGTCAACTTCCAAATCAAATGCAAATGACCACAATTGCTCCGCTACCATTAACCCGTTTCCTTTTCAGTGTCTACCTCAAGTAATCCGAAACCACCAATCAAGCCCCAAGCCTTATAGACAGAATCTCCCACCTATATACACTGTGTTGACAAAGTATGAAGCAAATTCTCAGCGCAATAACATGGTAAATGGCTAATTTTGTTCAATACAACCCAGTTGACACAACCCAATTTGATTTTGTGATTTATTCCTACACCAGGATCTATTTATACTATTAAAAAGTTATTGAGGTAAGTAACATTAATACATTTCGACTTTTAAATCTTTAAGAAATATTCGAGATAGTTCAGGTGCGATTCTGAACCGTTACATGTTGACACCTCTCCTTACCAGCGCTCTCTCAAGGTAGTCTTATCAACGGCCTCATTAATTTCGAGGAACACACCAAGGCATATCAGTTTGTTTTGAATCTTACTGACAAGTTCATCGAGTGCCAATTCTGTGGATTTGCCAGCACTGTAGGCGTGCTGGTGCTTATATAAAGGATGTACAGATTGTATTGTATCTCGTAAAAACCATTCACATACCCTTTCCATGGTCTTAAGCAGGAAGGAGGAAAGGTTAATGGGTTGGAAAGTTTTCAGGTTCGTGTAGTCGGACTTACCAGGTTTTGGTATGAATACTACCCTGACTTCTCTCCAGGGGTGTGGGATGTAGCCATGCGCCAGGCAGGCTTGAAAAAGATGGGTAATGACCGCAACGAGTTGCTGATCCCCCTACTGTAGAAGGGCAGGAAAGATGTTTTCCGTCCCTGTTTACTTAAAAAGAAACTGTTTATTGCGGATATTACCTTTTCTTTGTTATCACCCTTTTAGCGAAAGACCAGAGGTCATCTGTTGGGTGACTTGTTACGTCCTGCCACTCGATATGCTGTAGAGGCTGGCAGTTTGGGAAGTGAGTTTGTAGGAGAACGGCATTCGTCTCCTCCTGATCCAAAGTCATAGAGCTATCAGGTTTACGCAGGTTGCCCAGTAGGCCAGGACCCTGATTCGATATTACCTTAATTACCCGGTTTGCTTGTTTTGTGTAGTTTATCCGGCTGGTGCCTTGCCATTATCACGTAGATCCTTTTGCTATTTGGGTAGAATAATGCAAAAACAATTATGGATAGAGACTGCAAGTGAATGGTGAGCCACACTAGTAAGTGGTGGTTCACCGAATTTATCCCTGATGCTACATAACAAAACAAGCCATGGAACGTTCTAAAAGATATTTTTGTTAGGAAAGAAATTAATTATTTATTTTTATATTTAAGAAATCTCTTACGAACTCTGTCCTTTTCAGCCAAAAGCCTGACGAGGCCCCCACTGAACCAAGCTGGGTAGCAAGATTTATGAATCACGCGTTTTGGCACGAACTTTTCAATAACTTCATTTAAAATATCATAAAATATATTCACCATTTCATTCACATTTTTGCAACTACAACATTTTAACCGCCAATCTATCGATCTTAAGGTACATAAAATATTTTCAAAGTCAGCTTTGTAGTAATTTAATCTTGGCGCTGGTTTAGGTTTTAAGCAAGCCTCATTATAATAAGGAATATGTATTTGCAAGCTAGGATGTATCGAGTAAGTTTTACTTAATATTTCTAGGGGCGCATTCACATGCACGTTCTGTATATTACTTAAAATTTGGTCTAAAAATCGATCATCAGAGTTTTTTATGCTGTTAAATTGTTGTAGATTATTGGCTAAAATAAAGTCTACAAATGTGAAGCCTAATTTCGAATTATAATTAAACGAATTCATATAGCTGCAATCTACATCTGGGTTCCACTCTATGAAACCAAGATTAAAGTCTCCAACAATAATAACATCTTCGAATTGGTACATAGCCTTTTCAATACTTTCAAGTAACTGCTGTAAGTTCGCTAACTTAACCGGTGGTGGTAAGTAAACTACACATACTGCCAATGTTTTAGCGTTGTTATTTACGGTTAACTGCAGATTAACCCATAAGGATTCTCTATTGTTTTCCAGAGTCTCAATACGATAGGAAGGAATTTCACGTGATACAGCTAAAAGAACTCCACCTCCGTCTTTTTTAGAGCCCTTACAGCACTCACGATCCCTACGATAAACAATATATCTATCTATCATCAATTATTTCATTTGTTACAATCCCAGTGTTTAGCCAAGTTTCAGTAAGGGCTATGATCTTATAGTTAGAATTAAGAATGTTGTTATATAAGTCGGTAGTTTTTGTACGAAGTCCTATAGTTAGTCCTATAGTTTTTGTAGATAGTCCTTGTAGGCTTAAGTCATAAACAGAACAATATAAATACTAGTAAAGTATCAGATAACCTAACATACCTACAAACTAGGTAGGTACTACTTAAGGCTAGGATTCCCTAAAATAGGATATGTATTTTAAATTATGGATTACTCACAAGTCACAAGTACTTACTTAAAAGAATAATGGGTAATTTTGTTCGAGACCCGTCCCGATTTTTATTTATGATTGTAGCATTATATAGCATAATTTTTTATAATTTGTAGATTGTAGCAGCAACTGTTGCTGATGACTGACGTACAAATCTGCAACACCACCATTTTTGGTAAATATTCCAAACACACGGGAATATGCTAGAAAATAGAAAATTCCTTGTTTGAGTTTTCCCAGTAGGTACAATCTGGGATCCTTCAAATCGCGAAGAAACTGGTATTTTCTTAGTCTAGGCTAGCGCCACAGAATAATACTAGCGCCACTCATCGCAGATTGCATCATCGCTTTACCATGCACAGAATACTTAATAGTACCTACCCATAAGCAAGATATGAGGCAAGCGCTTGCCTATCGATAATTTTTAAAATCTGGGTTAAAATAAGTGAGTGAATTTCTCAGGCGAACATTTTACGCGTCTAGGTTGAAAACGCAATACTGCTTTACAGATTAATACCATGATTTTTTCTAGACATTAAAGATACACGTATCTCAATTTTGACACTTGAATTACATTTATAATTATAAAGCAATTAATTTTTATAAGAAAAATCAATAAGTAACGAATTTTAAATTCTGTGTCTTGTTTACAATCACTTTGACACAACATATTCACCTCTCAGAAAAAATCCTCAACAAATACATAAAAAAGATTTTTATTAATGGTACCTAAGTATTAGTTAACCTACAAGAAAATAACTAAAAAATGTAAGAACGACAAAACAAAATGACCATAGAAATTGCTACTTTGCATTTTGTTTTGTCGTTCTTACTTTTCATTTAACTATAGGTAAATGCCTACAATAAGTCCTTGTGCGGTAATGATTAGTCGTGCGCTTACGCGCAAAGTTGTCAGAAGTGAACCATCTCCACATTTTTCCGCCAAAATTTGAGTACCTACATGGTTTTAGTTTACTCGGACCAAAAAAATGCAATTTCTGTGCGATTAGATTTAGACCATGAAGTTTGACTTAATACTCTGAGGTAACTGGAGCTCTCACCCTGAATAAAAAAGTGTCGGCAGCAAATTTGTCATTTATGTATGTAGTGGCTGTCAGCTGTCTCATATGACCATACGTATTTTTTTAAAGTGTAGGTGAGACGGAAGACAGCCACTGTGTTATTTGTGGTATTCAAAAAATTGTTCGTACTGCACTCTCCAGTTACCTCAGTATTAAGTCGAGCTTCATGATTTAGACAGTTGTTTTTTAAATAAAAATATGACTTTTATGTATGTTAAAAAGCCTTTGTCACATGATTAAGATAACAGAAAAAAATTTCATGACCTTCATATATTTTTTTATATAAAAAAAATACACCTTCTTTCCAATTTCCGTGTACAAATTTCAGTGGTTTCCGTGGCTTCTAGGTGCCCACGGAAATTGCACGGTTCCACAGAAATTGTACCCTATAATTAATATAACAAGAACATTACGAAAACGGAACGAAAAAGGCCTAATGCTGGCAGACTCAGACAGAACTCCTTCTTTAGGAAGCCCGTAAGCCGCAAATGGACCTGGATCAGTCCGGACGGTAAAGCCAAAAACGAGATCGATTTTATCATGTCGACGAAGAAGCACATATTCAATGATGTCAGTGTGATCAACGCTGTTAAGACAGGAAGCGATCACCGTATGGTCAGAGGCACATTGAATATCGATGTCAAGCTCGAAAGATCGCGACTGATAAAATCCACGCTCCGACCAATACCAGCTCAAATTCAAAACCCCGAGTGCTTTCAGCTCGAGCTTCAAGACCGTTTCGAAGCCCTTTGGAACAGCATAGACGTGGACGATCTATACAACATGTCAATATCTCTGTCAATATCTCCATACCATCGGGTTGTCTGGTAGAGATCGCTTTGAGCGATAAGACCGCCCTTTTAATGCTGTTAAAGTTAATTAAAATTGTTTTCTTTTTCTTTTTTTTATGTACTGTGGTGTTAAAATAAAGTGTTAAATAATAATAATAATAATAATCCTGGATCCTTAACCATCGGTAGCCGGGACCCTGATCTTGCTACCGTTGGGGAACTGCATTTTTGTATTTTTAAATGTTATATTTTTTAGTGTTTTACATTGTAAAAATTTAATGTTTAGAAATATAATTTTGTAAGTAGTTAGTAATGTAATAAGAAATAATAACATGGTGGTGGATACTGTCTGCACGGTAGGATCTAAGTACTATAAAACCCACCGTCCCAAATTGAAGAAACGCTCCAGTCAGACTCTCCTACTCATGGATCAGAGACACGAAATGAAGCTGCAGAACTCGGCGGATGCCCATCGTTATCGACAGCTTAATAGACAGAAATGTCTAAGTCTTTGACGCGCGACCTTCGCAAATTTAATACCGAGCGTATTAAAGAAGCCATTGAGCGGAACAAGGGCTCCAAAGTGTTCGCGAGAGATCTCTATATCGGGCAGAGTCAATTGACGAGGCTGAAAACTGAGGAAGGTTCGTTTCGTCAACACCTGAAATACTGAGGGAGATTGAGAGTTTCTATGGACAGCTATATTCCACGAAAACACCTGTTGAAAGCAAGGCTACAGACCCTAGAGCCAAGCTTACCCGACACCATACCGAAGATATCCCGGACGTCAGCCTGTACGAGATTAGAATGGCTCTCAAGCAGCTTAAAAACAACAAGGCGGCGGGCGATGACGGAATCACAACAGAGCTTCTGAGAGCGGGCGGTAAGCAGATACTTAAGGTCCTCCAGAAGCTTTTCAACTCAGTCATCCTCGAGGGCAAAACGCCAAAGGCATGGGGCAGAAGCGATGTGATGCTGTTTTTCAAGAAGGGTGATAAAACTCTCTTGAAGAACTATAGACCCATCTCGCTTCTGAGCCATATCTATAAGTTGTTTTCGAGAGTCATAACGAATCGTCTCGCTCGCAAGTTCGACGACTTCCAACCTCTCGAACAAGCCGGGTTCCGGAAAGGCTACAGTACCATAGACCACATTCATACGCTGCGGCAAGTTATACAGAAGACCGAAGAGTATAACTTGCCACTTTGCTTGGCGTTCGTGGACTATGAGAAAGCCTTTGATTCGATTGAGACTTGGGCGGTGCTGCAGTCTCTCCAGAGGTGCCAAATAGACTACAGGTACATCGAGGTGCTGAGGTACGCACGCCACCATGTCGGTCCGATTACAGAACCAGAGCTCTAATCCTATCCAACTACAGCGAGGTGTGAGACAGGGAGATGTCATCTCTCCCGAACTGTTCACAGCTGCATTGGAGAATATTTTTAAGCTGCTGGACTGGAAAGGATGCGGCATCAACATCAATGGCGAGTACCTAACACACCTACGGTTTGCCGATGATGTAGTTCTCATGGCTGAGACCATGGAAGACCTGAACAAAATGCTTGAAGATCTCGGTAATGCTTCGCAAAGAGTGGGTCTTAAGATGAACATGGACAAGACGAAAATCATGTCCAATGCCCATGTTGCACCCGCTCCAGTTAATGTTGGGAACATTACACTCGAAGTTGTTGACCACTATGTTTACCTAGGACAGACGGTCCAGTTAGGTAAGTCCAACTTTGAGAAAGAGATCTCTCGTCGAATCCAGCTCGGATGGGCAGCGTTTGGGAAGCTCCGACATATATTCGCGTCCGAAATACCTCAATGTCTCAAGACGAAAGCCTTTGACCAGTGTGTGTTGCCAGTAATGACCTATGGAAGTGAGACGTGGTCTTTTACTATGGGTCTCATAAGAAGGCTCAAACTCACCCAGCGAGCAATGGAGAGAGCGATGCTTGGTATTTCCCGGCTCGATCGAATCAGAAATGATGAGATCCGCAGGAGAACTAAAACAACCGACATAGCTCGAAGGATTGCATCATTGAAGTGGCAGTGGGCGGGACATATAGCGCGGAGAACCGATGGCCGTTGGGGCGGAAAGGTTCTCGAATGGCGACCGCGTACCGGACGACGTTCCGTGGGCAGGCCCCCTACAAGGTGGACCGACGATCTGGTCAAGATCGCGGGAAGCCGCTGGATGCGTTGTGGAGATCCTTGGGGGAGGCCTATGCCCAGCAGTGGGCGTCGTTCGGCTGACATGATGATGATAATGATGATATCCTGAATAAAGAAATAAATAAATACCTTGCTCTTACGCAGCTCTTACGACACACACGGGCGAGAGGGGGTGTTGTGCTATCCCAGTTCAGACCCACGATACCCCTGGCCATACCCTCGGCCCCAATGATACCGCGGGTATTTTGAACTAAAATGATTATATTATCGTTAGAAGGTGGTATAAGAAAGAAGTGCTGTACTGAGAATGAGTATGTAGTTACACTAGTAAGTAAATCGTACAGCAAACAGTACAGCTACTAATTTAATCTGAATATTAAAAGGCTGGCAATGGGGGACAGACGAAGGTTAAGTACCTATTCCAAAATTAGAATAAAAATGCTTGAACAATAGCAAAAACAATAGGTATAGAGATTGCTGCAGAATGTCGTCACAACAAGGAAAATAATAAAATTAAGATTGGGATCTAATCACTTGATCAACATTATAATCTCGGCAGCAGATTGTTGATTGTTGTTGATAGCAATGTCGGTTAATTTGCACAGATTGTTCGCTAATATCGGCACCGTTTGATCCGTATCTGAGATAACTTGGGGCTGAAGTGCGGAGTAGAGCGGATAGTGATGCCAAAGATGTTGTGGGCATCGGTGTTGCTTCTCGCCCTGGCTATTGGCCAGGTAAGTAATTTTTGAGGGAATAAGTTCTTTGCCTTTTTTCTATCTCAATATTCAACCTCTAATAACTATTTGGAAACTTTATTTTAACCTTTCTTGTTCAGGTGCCAGCGAAATCAACCAAAGTTGCAGAGGCGGACTTTGTAGAGAATGTCGTGAGAAAAGGTAAGAATAAGAAAGTTGAAGAAGGTTTTAAGCTGTTTCAGATTTATTTAAAATGTTATAGCATAATACAAGAAATAAAACGACAAGTTTTTTGCGATTAATTATTTACCTTACTTTTCAGTGCGTTGAGAATATTGTCAGTACTTAGCTTTATCCTAATGGGTTATTTTACCGAAACGCAAAAATTTTGTTCGCTTGAAATAAGTATGTCGCAACTTCGTAAATTTTATCTAGGTACCTACACAGAAAACCTATTCACAATATTTTGTTATAAGTAGTTGCATCTGTAACTACGTTAAATTTTACAGCTATTGCTGAACAAAAGATTTCCTTTGGTAGGATTGGTCTTTATCCTTATGGCCCAAGGATGGATTTAAGAAGTGGAGTCACCGCGATTTTTGATGTTAGATTTTGTGGTTTCTGCTCTAGAGGAAAATAGGGTCTCGATCTCGATCTGAAAACAGGGTCGCCCTAGTTTAGGCTCCAGATCGCACACTCGAGGCAGTTATTGTACCTACTTATTGGTTATTGTACTGTACCATCTTGTGTGTGATGAATAAATGTATTTTTATTATTTATTTATTATTATCTGTATAGAGGCATTAATTATGCTACTATTCCAAGTTTGGTGTCATATCGGTTATGAGTTATGACTTAAGGATTCCAAATTCATTTTAAGACTCATATTTGCACGATAAAGATTTTAAACTACGTAAATAAAAAAAAAAAAGTAATACCTAACATTATTTATTTGAAAAAATCTAACACAAGAAATAAAAAAAATTGGCACGGTGGTTCCTAGCCCTCGTCCTCCAATACCTCTGGTTCTGGATCCAATTCTATATCATCTTCGATGAGTGCTTCGCGATCCATTACACTGTAACAAAATATAAAAAATGATTAGGTACCTACCCAAAAAAGTCGAAACAAACAAGCAAGCAAACTAAAAAGGGCATTTTTCAAATCTTTTGACCATTGCCATAACATAATGTTATAAATTCTCTTATTAATTAATTATTAGCGTAAACATCATGTTTTAAATGGCAATCGATAGCAAATTTAAACAAAATTAAATTAAAATAGAAAATAATTAAAATAAAATCCTAATAAAAAATTAAAATTAAAACGTAACTACATGTACCCCAATTTCGCGATGTCCCATGCATACCTTCCAACTTTGAAGGTTCATAATCCCTTGGATTCATGATCTCCTAATGCTGACGCCCGTGGCGTGGTGGAAACGGCCAATACTCTTCCTGGTAGAAGAAGACACACGAAGTTGCACTTCACCCAAGCTAATCTTCAACGCTCCAAGCAAGCAACATCAGTGCTCCCGAGGGTGGCAGAGGAAACAGGAGTGGCAGTGGCACTAGTACAGGAACCATACGTCGCTCGGTTCAACCGGAGTGGTCAAACAGCCCCCTGGCACCAAAGTCATCCAGTGCACAATAAACCGGCAAAAACCGACAAAGGCCGCAATATTCATATTCGGCGACAAGATGAGGGTAATTCACGACCCTCAGCTTGTCACCGAGACTGAAGCGGCGGTTGTGGTTGAAGCCGGGTCAACGAGGCTTGCCGGCCTAGCATGAGCGGCTTTTATCACGCGATATGATATGGTACGGCATGCTGTCTTGCTCACATCTTAGTGGGGTAAGCAAGACAACTTGCAGTACCATATATTATCATATCGCGCGATAAAAGCCGCTCATGCTAGGCCGGCTGGACTAGTGTCTATGTCACCGGAAAATAATAAAAACCGTAAATTTATAAATTTCATAAAAAAAATAAGCATGAAATTAAAGGCAATCGCTTCGCCTCTAATTTAACGAAAAACTAAACTTTATTGCCTGACTTACCTATAACAAAGCTTCATTTTTCGTTAAATTAGAGTAGGCCTGCAGGTGTCATGTTAGCTCGACCGAGTTGTACGATAAGTATACGATATTTGGAGTCTAAACTTATACTAATGTCCGTTGGCTGTGTAGACTCACGCATCGTATCCGGCTGGGAGGCGCGCCTGGGGCAGCATCCGCACCAATGCCACCTGCGATTTCGGCACGCTGCTGACTTCTCAACATTAGTCTGCGGCGGGTCCGTGGTGCACGCCTACTGGGTCCTCTCTGCAGCTCACTGCACTGCACAGTACGTTCTACATAACTGCCTATTTACTGAAAATATGCTGCAAACTGCCAAAACATAGAGAACGCTTCACCTGCACCAGTGCCAGTGCAACCTGCGGATGTAGCATTCTCCTCACTGCAATACATAGTAAGCACCTGATTTGCTACAACTACCTTTGCCCCAGTACGGTAAGTAAGTGATAGATTAATTGGATACAGAAAGAAAGAGTATAACTACATTAGATAGTCAACGCTTCCGGCCAGCTGGTCAGCTGCGGTGGTTGCGTGGTGCACACCAACTGGGTGATCTCGGCGGCTCACTGCTCTGCACAGTACCTTCTCATTTAAGTACGCTACTATTTGACTGAATAATACAATTGCTAATTGATAGATATAAGGACGTTGGGCGCACAAGTGAAACGAACCGATGCTAGTAACGCACTGCTTTATTTGACAGATGTCACATAAGTTATACTTAGTGGTCGCAGCCACCTACATATTTATATACATACATAACACTCCTCCCTCTTAGATAACTAGGTACTTAAAATAAATAATTAACCTAGACTGGGTTAAGTAGGTATATGAGAACATGCCTGCCTAGTCACTCTCCGCTTCTACGTACAGATCTGTATCTGCTTGAGGGGTAGTCACAAATGTCACAATGTCATCATCCCTCCCTTCATTTTCTGTATCTGGTTGGATCTGCGGCGGTGATGAATCACTCGGCAAATACAACTCTGCTCTCCTATCTTGGCGCAACCTTGGCATGTGTATTGGGGTAACAGGGGACACTGAATCTCCTTTTTTATGTCTTTTAAAATTTTCTGAGGTTTTTGTATCTTGTATTAAATACATTACTTTCCCTAATCTTTTTGTTATGATGCCTTTACACCATGTAAAATTTAAATTGTGAACTTTTTGTAAAATACATAATCATTTTCCTTGAAGAAATATGTTTTATTTGTATTTATATCAGATTGCGAGCACTGAGGAATTTTGTTTAAATTAGGGACTGCAGGTGTCGAGGGTGACGATGACTTGAGCGATATCAAATCCAGGCGCGACCTTAATTTGTGGCCAAAAACTATTTGAGAAGGTGAATGGCCTGTGGTAGTATGAATCGAATTACGATAATCCATTAAGTATCTCAATAACTTAATAGAAGTGTCCCTAGCATTACTACTCGACAACAATGAAGTCTTAATACTTTTCTTTACTATTTTTACAAAGCTCTCTGCTTGCCCGTTACTGGCTGGATGGTAAACGGGAGAAGTTACGTGTGTTATACCATTTAATTTACAAAAATATTCGAAGTCTTGTGAACAGAAAGCCGTTCCGTTGTCGCTCACGAGCGTTTTAGGAATACCAAATCTGGCAATAAAATCACACAGCTTATTTTTAACTGCAGCCGATGTGGTATTCGTGTTCATGTTATACACTTCTATCCACTTTGAGTATGCATTTACTATAACCAGGTAAGTACAATTCCTGATTGGACCTAAGAAGTCTATGTGTATCCTCATGAACGGGCCGCTCGGGTATTCCCAGGGCGCGAGCGGTGCGCGGGGGGGTGCGGGACGGAGCTGCGTACACACCTCGCATGACGCTATCATAAGTTCTAACGACTTATCAATACCTGGGAACAGTGATGTGCCGTTCCCGAGAACGTTCTCCTAGCTGAGAATATTCCCGGCAGCGTTCCCGGCAACGTTCTCCTAAGTGAGAACGGTTGAGAATCATTCTCCTAAAATGGAAAAAATCTACTTTTTTTATTTAAAATAGTATCAAATAAAGTCGACAGATAATTGTGTATAAAACAATACACTCTATTTGCAGTAACATACTATATTCTCGGTGTTAGCAAGTATTCTCGAGAATATTCTCGGGAATATTCTCGGCAATATTCTCAGCATAGCTGGACCTTTAATAAATTTTGTTTTTTTCCCGTCGGAAATATTGTTTTAATGATATGGACGATGCCAACACTTTCTTTTTTCACGTTATTAAATAAAGGACAGTTAAATTATTCGTTTACCTGACATTAAATATAAATTTTGGAGATACAAATATAATGATCAAAATGAAACAATTTTTGCTATCAATTCCGTTTAATGAGACAAGAAAATATCAATTTCATCATCAGACATTTAATGTCCCCACTGCTGGGGCACTGGCATTCCTTAATTCCTTATGGATGGATAAGGAGAACTTTAGAACTACAATATTGACTAAGAACTCTGGTTGAACGCTCTTATATCTGATTTAAAAATATTAAAAAGACAATCCAATCGGATTAATGGTCAATAACTCCAAATTGGTCAATAACAGAAAATAACTCACTAAGGTACAAAGACTAGCTAGCGTCATGGTATCGGGAGCCATGAGAACAACTCCCACGGCCGCCTTAGAAATGATACTAGGCCTTAGTCTAATAGATCTTGAAATCGAAAAGAAAGCTACAGAACAATGGTTTAAGCTGAAAAGCACTAACCTATGGATAGGAAAGCACAATGATCTGAAATAGGGAAAAAGTACGAAGAAAACCTTTCTATGATACTGGTTAACAATGACCTAATAAAAAAGAAAGGATCTTCTACAAAAAGAACAGAATAAGCATCAGATCCAGAGAAGACTGGAAACTAGAACATGACAATCTGGATAGCACTGCAGTATGCTACACAGATGGGTCAAAAAAGGAATCAACTGGGGTATCGGAAGCTGGGGTATTCATACATAGCTAAACCGAACACTATAAGAGCTACTTTTAATCTGGGCAAATACACCAGCGTATTCCAGGAGGTCTTTTACTATGGGTCTCATAAGAAGGCTCAAGGTTACCCAGCGAGCAATGGAGAGAGCGATGCTTGGTATTTCCCTGCTCGATCGAATCAGAAATGATGAGATCCGCAGGAGAACTAAAACGACCGACATCGCTCGAAGGATTTCTCAGTTGAAGTGGCAGTGGGCGGGACACATAGCGCGGAGAACCGATGGCCGTTGGGGCGGAAAGGTTCTCGAATGGCGACCTCGAACCGGATGACGTTCCGTGGGCAGGCCCCCCTACAAGGTGGACCGACGATCTGGTCAAGGTCGCGGGAAGCCGCTGGATGCGGGCAGCGCCGGACCGATCGTTGTGGAGATCCTTGGGGGAGGCCTATGCCCAGCAGTGGGCGTCGTACGGCTGAAATGATGATGATGATGATTCCAGGCGGAAGTATTCGCGATACTGGAGAGTGCGAACATGATTAAAAGTGAGATAAACAACTATAACGTAGGCAATATAATAATTTATAGCGACAGTCAAGCTGCCATCAAAGCCTTTAACAAAACGGAGACTACCTCAGCCTTGGTGAAGGAATGCAAACAAAGCATTCAGGAACTTGCAAACTTGGTTGAGGTAGAAATTGCCTGGGTACCCGGACACGAAGGTAACGAAGGCAATGAGGAAGCCGATGAATTAGCCAGGGGAGGAGCTGATGAACCCTTCATTGGCCCTGAACCAAGACTACTAATCACATATAGAATTACTAAGAACATTATCCAGATTAGAACAATCAAAGAAACCAACGAAAGATGGATGAGAAGAAAGGACTGCAGACAGTCTAAGATCTTCATCAAATCGGTTGACAAGAAGAAAACTAGAGAACTTCTGAAACAAAGTAGGAGAAATATAAGAACGATTGTAGGTGTACTTACTGGGCACTGCCCACTAAACAGACACCTATCAGTGGTCAAACGGACAGAAGACCCCATCTGTCCGCAATGTAAAGAAAGAGAAGAAACAAGTTACCACTTCATGGCAGAGTGCCCGATGGACGCATCACTGCGCTGGAAGCTCTTTGGAACGGACAAGCTTAAGGTAGAGGATCTAAAGCAGTTAACGATAAGTCAACTCAGCAGGTACTGTAAGCGCACAGGTAGGTTCGAGGGTCCGACGCCGGTGGGGTAAATGATAACCCGCCTCCCCCTGCTTTCAGCTTTTAGGGGACTTGGGGAACTGGGTGAAATGGTCCTGACCTAGGTGGCTGATCACCCGTCCGGCTTCGCTGGCGTCCCCCCTATAAATAATAATAATAATAATGCATGTTGAGTCACTTTCGTGGTTTGCTGAAGAAGCCGACGATTGAATTGTAGAAGAAAATGATGGATGGCTCCGTTGTTGTGCCTTATTTGAGGACTTAACTATGAGCCACGTAACATAGATTTCCAGCCCGGTCAGTCATTAGTTTGTTTCTTTTCTGGATAAATATACTTGTTAGAAAATGTCAAGAAACTCCTTTCCCCAGTTGCCGAAGTTGATGGGTATTGATACAATTTTAGAACAGCTCTTCCCAAATCTGAGTTGGGAGAAACTGAATTCCACCAAGATAAAGGTTGAATTGTGCATGCCGACTCCCAAAGAAAACTTTTATCATAAATTCCAGTTCGTTCTTCATAATTTGCTAAATATTGTCTGTTTGACTCATATCTACACTGTGCAATATTTATTATTGCCTGGCATCCTTCGAGAAACAAACAATCAAATCTTTCTTCTTTATAATATTAGTATAGATTAACGAATAGTCCTAAAGCCTAGCTAATAAAGCAAAAACATTGTACATAATATCATCTATTACTAAACAAAAATATCAAATTACATACTAAAATTTTGTTGAGAACGTTGAGAATATTCCCGGCAGCGTTCTTGTTTCCTGAGAATATTCTCACTGGCAATATTGCCGGGAACGAGAACGTTCTCAGCGGCACATCACTACCTGGGAACCAAACCCGAGACCTTGCTTCAGCCTTTGTTTTTACGTTCCCTAGGTGCGAGGTATGTAGCTCTTTTAATATAAATTGACGTAACCCCACGGGTACGATTACCTTGTGTCCCCGCATGATACAGCCATTTTCCACTGATAATTCTGATTTGCATAAATAGTACGGTTTTATTCTTAGGTCATTACATTTTTGTGGCCAACCATTGTTAATAAATTATATTATTTGGCTAAGTATTATATCTTTATTTGTTTCTTCGCGTAACATATTTATAGTGACCGGCATATGGTCACCATCCATGACGAAACAAACGTAAGTAGCGCGATCGCAGCCTATCTCTGTCTCGTGACAATGTTGTTCGGTGCATGTGCACCGTCGTCGGCGAGAGTGCGGGGACGCGGCTGCGGGCCACCACTGCCGCCCCCCTCCGGGGCGGGTAAGCTCGCGCGAGACAGGTAATCTGCACAATTATCGCCGCTACGAATATATTCTATTGTATAGTTGTAACTACTTAGAAATATTGCATATCGTTGTAGCCGGTTTGCCGACATCTCGGGTATTCCCTTGTATGGTTTGAAAATAGATAGCAACGGTTTATGGTCCGTACGCAAAATAAATGGTACTGATCGACCGTACAGGTATTGGTGAAACCTACGTACCCCATAAATAATGGCAGTGGCCTCTTTTTGGATTTGCGCATAACGTTTTTCAGCTGCATTTAGTGTACGAGATGCGAACGAGATGGGTTTTTCGATGCCGTCGGCTTCGACTTGAGACAGTACAGCCCCTAACCCACTTGGTGACGCATCCACCGTCAATATTAATTTAGCTTTAGGATTAAAGTGAGCTAGCACCTGTTCTGATGTCATAGTTTTTTTTATGTTGTCAAATGCTGACTGGTGTTCGGTTGACCAGTTCCATTTACAACCCTTTTTTAATAATTCATATAACGGGCTAAGACTAAGAATAGACGATGCATTTGGTACAAAACTTCTATAATAGTTAATTAACCCTAAAAATGATTGTATTGTAACTGATGGACATTTGTAGGCACTGACGCTTCCGTCATTGCTTTCACCTTCTCCGGTGCTTTCTTTAGTCCATCCTTTGACACAATATAACCTAAATAGCTAATTTCGTCCTTAAAAAAACTACATTTGTCTTTGTGTAAGGTTAGTCCGGCATCTTGCAGTCTACTTAGTACAATGTTTAATCTCTCAAGATGCTCATGGTGGTTTCTCCCCCCATAGATTAATACATCGTCAAGCAGACAGACTACACCGTCAATGCCGGCTAGGACGCTCTCGATCGCCCTTTGAAATATGGCAGGGGCGCTAGACAAACCAAAAACCAATCTAGTAAAATTATAAAGCCCTCTGTGTGTATTTATGCACGTTAAGTTTTGTGAATCCTCACTTAAAACTAATTGATTGTACGCGCTAGACAAATCTAACTTGGAAAACAATTTACCACTGTGGATTTTGGAAAATAATTCATTAACAGTTGGTAGTGGGTATTGCTCCATTAGTAACTGCTTATTTATTGAAACAGAGTAGTCGGCACATAGTCTCACCGACCCATCTCGTTTCAGTACAGGTACTATGGGGGATGCATAGCTTGAGTATTGAACCGGATTTAAAATTCCTAAACTGACCAATCTGTCAATTTCTTCACCTACTTTGTCCTTTAATGCAAACGCCACCGGGCGAGCTTTGAAGAAAACGGGTTTTGCATTTTCTTTTACTTGTAAATTTATTAAATATTTATTAAATTTACCTAAGCTGTCGGAAAACAATTGAGAGTATTTCTCTTGTAATTGCATAATCAAGGAATCTGTGGGTTGGCAATAATTAACCGGTAATAGCTGTAATTTAAACTTAGCTATAAAATCCCTTCCCAATAATGGTGGGCCACCCTCCTTTACTACATAAAAGTCTATCTGGTAAGTAGTTCTAGCATATCGGACCGGTAGTCGCATTGTACCTACGCAAACAATATGCCTACCATTATAGGACATTAACCTCTTACGAGTAACTGATAAGGACACATCTTTGAAATGAGTATTATAATATTTCTCTGAAATTACAGTTACTGCCGAACCACTGTCAATTTCGAATTGCAATGGTAGGTTATTAATTAATATTGTTTCTACCATAGGCTCTCCACGCAACGAACGGATATGATACAGCTTACCATCATCGCTCTCGCCATCCTCACCCGGACACCGCAATCCACAACATAATTCACTTTGGGACACATTTTACGTAAATGACCGCGCGTATTGCACCTTTTACACTTATATTTAGCAAATTTACACTCCGCGGTTTTGTGATTAGAATACCCGCAAACACTACACTGTTCCTTTTTTTCTCTTTGCGTGGTTTTAGATATTTTAAACACCTGGTTGTCTTGAATGGTGGCGATATCTTTGTTGCCCGACGCGGCCACAGCAGCTGCGCGAGCGTTACTAACACTCTGCGCTATTTCTACAACATTTGCAAATGTCAGGTTCGTTAGATCTTGAGCGTACAGTTTCTCCTTTTCATAGCCCGACCGCATGCCCATGATAAACTTGTCCCGGAGCGCTTCCTCCACATTAAGGAAACCACATCGTGAAGTCAAACCTTGTAGCCTTGCTGCCCACTGCGAGTGAGACTCCTCCGTGTATTGCATCGCGGCGTAGAAACTATGTCGTTCACCAAATCCGACTGACTTCGGCGTGAAGTGATTGTCGAGCAGTTTAATAACATCTTGATAAGGCACCTCTCCGATGTCTTTAGGCAAAGCCAGATCCAGTGCCAACTTGTAGGTAGCCTCCGTGAGTGCGCTAAGAAGGATGGCCTTCCTCTTCGTGCCCATCGCATCTGTGGCTTGGTTTATGTCATTTGCAATAAAATATTGCATAATGCGTGCTTTGTATGTCTCCCATGTTTGTGAATTATGGTCAAAAACACATAAAACACCAAACGTCGATTGAGACATTTTTTTCTCCATAATGTGGGTACTCGTCGCCAGTGATAGATATAAGGACGTTGGGCGCACAAGTGAAACGAATCGATGCTAGTAACGCACTGGTTTATTTGACAGATGTCACATAAGTTATACTTAGTGGTCGCAGCCACCTACATATGTAGGTATATACATACATAACACTAATAATCAATGATTCCCGAGACGGTTAGCTGTTCAGCTCAGCAGCTTACTGCACTTTACGTTGAACTATCTATCTGTACCTCACTATATTCAATCAAACTAAGTCCTTAAGCAAACTTTTAACATTCTGAGTGTGGCCTGCCAGGGGTGGAAGTCTCTTCGGCGATAGCGATCGTTATTTATCGAATTCGGTTCGGTAAGTCAGTGCCGTCAGGTTGTGGTGATTCCTCACAAATTAGGGGTGTTTTTATAGATGTAGGTGAAATTTTTTGGAGAAATAATTTTCTGTTGGAGATTGTTGAGAAAAACGTATCTATGTTTCGGTGGAAAAGTAGTTTTAGTTACAGTAAAAGTGTATTTTTAGTATGCTTTTTATGTTTGATTCGTACCAAGTCACTCAATTATTATTACCACACTTTTATTAGCTTCACTTGTAACTAAGTCACAATGTAAGAAAATATTGGAGTTAAATTTTAACCTACTTCTAATTGTCGTATTGATTTAAAACTTTGCAAGTCTATATCAATCCGATGACAATACAATAATTTGCTACCATCGAGCTGATCTGATGATGGAGTCAAGAGGTGGGCAATAGAACTCTTCAATGGCTGCTAGGAAACCCCTCGAGTTTAGGCTCATTTGTTTCGTTCTGATGAGACTTATTCGCTTCACTTGGTGGTGAGGGACTGATGATGGAGCAGGGAAGGAGTTAGTGGCACTTCTTAATGACCACTAGGAAACACCTCGAGTTTAGGCTCCGTTGTTTCGTTCTGACAAGACTTATTAGCTGCACTTGATGGTGAGGGTCTGATGATGCAGCAGGGAGGAAGCCAGTGGCACTCCTTAATGACCAATAGGAAACACCTCGAGTTCTGGCTCATTTGTTTCGTTTTGATGAGACCTATTCGCTACACTTGGTGGTGAGGGTCTGATGATGGAGCAGGAAAGAAGCCAGTGACACTTCTTAATGACCAATAGAAAACACCTCGAGCTATGGCTCATTTGTTTCGTTTTGATAAGACCTATTCGTTACACTTGGTGGTGAGGGTCTGATGATTGAGCTGAGAGGACCCAGTGAAACTCCTTAATGACCTCAAGAAAACCCCTCGAGATTGGGCTAATTTGTTTCGTTCAGACGAGACCTATTCGCTACACTTGGTGGCGAGGGTCTGATGATGAAGCTGGGAGGAAGCCAGTGACACTCCTTAATGGCCAATAGGAAACCCTTCGAATTCTGGCTCATTTGTTTCGTTCTGATGTGACCTATTCGCTACACTTGGTGGTGTGGGTCTGATGATGGAGCAAGGAGGAAGTCAGTAGCACTCCTTAATGACCACTAGGAAACCCCTCGAGATGGGCTCATTTGTTTCATTCTGATGAGTCCTATTTGCTACACTTGGTGGTGAGAGTCTGATGATGGAGCAGGGAGGAAGTCAGTGGCACTCCTTAATCACTAATAAGAAACCCCTCGAGTTTGGGCTCATTTGTTTTGTTCTGATGAGACGTAGTCGCTACACTTGGTGGTGAGGGACTGATGATGGAGCAGGGAGGGAGCCAGTGGCACTTCTTAATGACCACTAGGAAACACCTCGAGTTTAGGCTCCGTTGTTTCGTTCTGACGAGACTTATTAGCTGCACTTGATGGTGAGGGTCTGATGATGCAGCAGGGAGGAAGCCAGTGGCACTCCTTAATGACCAATAGGAAACACCTCGAGTTCTGGCTCATTTGTTTCGTTCTGATGAGACCTATTCGTTACACTTGGTGGTGAGGGTCTGATGATGGAGCTGGGAGGACCCAGTGAAATTCCTTAATGACCTCAAGAAAACCCCTCGAGATTGGGCTCATTTGTTTCGTTCAGACGAGACCTATTCGCTACACTTGGTGGCGAGGGTCTGATGATGAAGCTGGGAGGAAGCCAGTGACACTCCTTAATGGCCAATAGGAAACCCTTCGAGTTCTGGCTCATTTGTTTCGTTCTGATGTGACCTATTCGCTACACTTGGTGGTGAGAGACTGATGATGGAGCAGGGAGGAAGTAAGGGTTCGGCTCGCGCATCTGGTAACTAATAGACTCCACTTGAATTTGTAAAACTAAATACATACAATCACGCCTTTGAGTTATAATGTTTACGGGGTGGGCAGACACATGAATGGACTGTGAAATCGATTATCATCCCTATTCATAGCTTACCATTTGTTAAACTAAAAAGTAAAAAATAAATATGTAGTTTAAAAAACTATAAAAACACACTTTTATAGGAACAGTCTAAAAAGTACAAAATAACCGTCTATTCAGTAACTGAAATTAAAAAGCGTGGTGCGCCCTTTGCAAAGCATGCATTCAAGTACTTACATATTGACAACGCGCACCACGCTTTTTAATTTCAGTTACTGAATAGACGGTTATTTTGTACTTTTTAGACTGTTCCTATAAAAGTGTGTTTTTATAGTTTTTTAAACTACATATTTATTTTTATTTTTAAAACAAGATTTTTATTCAAATGGCAGTGGTAAAACATTGATTTTACTGCATATAGAATCAACCGATACTTGGATTTAACATTTTATAAAATAAACTAATAATTAGATAATATATTATCCACCGGTTGCACCAGGTTTTTTTTTTACATTATACTTTTACTTTTACAGGGTTTATGGTTTAAAAATGTATGGGATTTGACAGTTTTGACAGCAAAATTCAGTTACTTTTTACGAATCCATAAAATGAATATTTTGGTGCAACTGGCTGTATGTGTCCTTGTGTTATGCGGGGAAATGCAAGTCGGGCATTTGGCACGTCATTACGCATCAGTAATTGGACAAGCCGCCGTTGACACGGCCGCGCGATTGGCTAAGCTAAAATATTCGCCCTCTCTCTCACTCGCTCGAGCATTGCGGTGACGGCATTTACGTACCGACAATATTCGTTAGCTTTAAATAATATTTGTGGTTAGCTCAGCGAGCTTTCAAATTTCCACGCTATGTTTGACGTAAACATCGCTAAGTTCTTTTTTAAATCGTTAAGTCAGCGATGGTTGCTGTAGCAATTTACACGAATTACAATACAAAACTAGTTTTAACTATTATTTAGTGGATTGCTATCGCTCAAATATACTATAAAACACACTTTTACCATAAAAATATCCCCATATCCCACCAAATTTGTCATTTTGAGTTAGCGACAACCGTCGATAGCTTTACGATCGAGAAAAGTCGGGACTTCCACCCCAGTTGTTTAGCCGTACGTTTGTCAGTTTATCACTGACTGATACAAGAGTATTTCTAAACGGTAGTTTCATTTCAGACGCGATGCGGTCTTTGTTCGCGCCGGGATGGTGCACGTGAACAACCACCAGTACTTAGAAATAGCAAGAACGTGGTACAACCACCCGGCGTACGTGGACGAGATGGCGCACATGGTGCAGCCCAACGACATCACGCTCATCAGGCTGCCCGTCGCCCTCGTGTTCAGCGGTAAGTCTGGTAACCAATAGTGGTACAACCACCCGACGTACGTGGACGAGATGGCGCACATGGTGCAGCCCAACGACATCACGCTCATCAGGCTGCCCGTCGCCCTCGTGTTCAGCGGTAAGTCTGGTAACCAATAGTGGTACAACCACCCGACGTACGTGGACGAGATGGCGCACATGGTGCAGCCCAACGACATCACGCTCATCAGGCTGCCCGTCGCCCTCGTGTTCAGCGGTAAGTCTGGTAACCAATAGTGGTACAACCACCCGACGTACGTGGACGAGATGGCGCACATGGTGCAGCCCAACGACATCACGCTCATCAGGCTGCCCGTCGCCCTCGTGTTCAGCGGTAAGTCTGGTAACCAATAGTGGTACAACCACCCGACGTACGTGGACGAGATGGCGCACATGGTGCAGCCCAACGACATCACGCTCATCAGGCTGCCCGTCGCCCTCGTGTTCAGCGGTAAGTCTGGTAACCAATAGTGGTACAACCACCCGACGTACGTGGACGAGATGGCGCACATGGTGCAGCCCAACGACATCACGCTCATCAGGCTGCCCGTCGCCCTCGTGTTCAGCGGTAAGTCTGGTAACCAATAGTGGTACAACCACCCGACGTACGTGGACGAGATGGCGCACATGGTGCAGCCCAACGACATCACGCTCATCAGGCTGCCCGTCGCCCTCGTGTTCAGCGGTAAGTCTGGTAACCAATAGTGGTAGAACCACCCGACGTACGTGGACGAGATGGCGCACATGATGCAGTGGTGGTTTATCTGTCTCCTGTTTGTCCCCCATAGAATTAAATATATAAAATAATTATTATTTATATTTTATTATTTTTATTTATGTTCTTAAAAGTAATGTAACCTTTTATTAAATAAAAGACAAAATGGTTTCGGTTTATAATCGCCTTTATTTATATAACTTAGAATCGAGTTATAAATATTTCTTTTATTTCTCTAATAATTATCAGTCTCATAAATCACGAAAGGTCCAATTACACAATCAGTCTTATTAAGATACAAATATCCTTATTTAAACTTACTATTATAACATCACGAATATTTAATTATTATTAAATTCTATGGGGGACAAACAGGAATAAAAAAGTTTGATCTGTCCCCCTAATACCGATAGGGGGACAGATAAAACATTAAGGAGGTGAATAAAGTTCAAACTGTCCCCTCATTGGTAACAGGGGGACAGATCAAACTTTTTTGTCCGTTCGTATTCTGTCTGGACAGAGCAGGGTGACAGATCGGAAAATTTCATCGGAAAGAAAACACGCTCTTAATTTAATATTAAAAACTGTCCAAGCAAAGGAATTTGTAGACGATATTCAACATCTTCAAAAACAAGAAAAATTAAGAAATGTCAGCAATTGTTAAGTGTCGACCGGGGTGTGCACACTTTACTAGTGTGGCGCAGCGCGTCCTGACGAAATTTTTGATCAGTGTCAATCGAGTCGTTGCCGAGCTAACATCTGCATTATGTTTTCTTCTAATTTTGAAAACAATTTCTGTTCTTACTTGAACATATTAAATCCAAAAAAAAATATGTTGATGATTACGATGATAAGATGATGATGAATGAATACGAGATGCAATTTATATCTATACTAATACTATAAATACACTTTGTTTGTAATAGATAAACTCAAAAAATACTAAACCGATTTTAGAAATATTTAGTGTAATTTATTTTCAAATCAGAATTATACATTATTTTTGTTATAAAATTAAAAAGTATAGTGTACTAAAAACACTTGAATACTGTTTTAACAGTATAATTAACAACCCTACATGATAATGAATTGGTGACTCTTCTAAACAAAAAAAATATTTTTTAAATTGGCCCATTATTGACGGAGAAATCGGAGAACATAAGTAGTAAAAAGCAAAATGCAGAGCTCCGCTGCGCAGTCCGCTACCGAGCCATCTGACGATACAATGCTAGAAAGTGGTGGGGGGCCTGGCGCAATCGGAGCCGAGCGGATACTCTGCGCTGCGCCAGGGAAATGTGTTTCTAGCCATACTAAATGTATGAAACCGATCGCGCTGCGCTGCGCTGCGCCAGCGAAATGTGTTTCTAGCTTTATCCTATAACATGCGCACTCCGTAACACTAACCTTTAACACGAGCTTAACATTAACCTTTTTAAGAGCAAATTATTGGATAGTCAGTGGACTCCGTACAGTGACGAGAGAACTACGCAAATGCGTGACGTGTCGGCGTCACAAAGATGAGAAGAGAACACAATGAATGGCAGATTTACCAGCGCCTCGTGTCACACCATCACGTCCATTTACTCACACCAGGGTTGATTTAACCGGACACTTTGACATAAGAGCAAACAAAGGACGCGGTGTACAAACACACAAAGGATACGTAGTTGCCTATCAACTAAGGCCGTTCATCTCGAGTTGGTGTCCGTACACCTGGGTTTTTGCAGCATTTCGACGTTTTTGCGCCAGACGATCTGTTCCCAAACATATGTACAGTGATCAGGAAAGAAACTTCATCGGAGCCAACAAGGTTTAGAAGAAGGAATTTCTGAATACAAAGAAATACTCGAAACCATTAACGAACATCTACTACGCAAGATCAATGAGTTCGACATTAAGTGGCACTTCAATGCACCAGCCTACCCGTCGGCCGGCGGCTTGTGGGAAAGCGCTGTGAAAAGTTTGAAAATTCACTTATGACGCGTGATAAGAGATCAAAAACTCACGTACGAAGAGTTAATCACTCTCCTACACCAGATCGAAGCCTGCCTTAACTCGCGACCTCTACTGGCCTTGAGCGAAAGCCCAGTTGATGAATATTTGTCGCCAGAACACTTTTTGGTAGGTGGGTCACTTATATCGAGATCTCAAACTGACCCTGATCACATGAGCTTGACTACACGATGGCAGATGGTTCAAACCATGAAGAAATATTTTTGGAAAAAGTGGTCATCCAACTTTCAACAACTTCAAGTTCGTGCTAAGTGGAGACACCCGTCCAAAAACATCGAGACTAACGACGTCGTCCTTATCAAAGACGAAAACTTGCCTCCCGGCAAGTGGCTGATGGGCAGAGTTACGGACGAACATCCTGGTAACGACGGATACGTACGTGCAATATCCGTGAAAGCGAAGAATGGAGTTATAAAGAGACCAAAGAAGAGTTTAAAGTGGTCACCCTTACTTGCAAAGGATGAGAACCCACAAACACCAAAGCCAACAAATGACGTTCAATCATTGACATGTGATGACCTCACTGCGAAAGGTGAATGAAGGTGATGCCACGAAAGTGACGAAATTATCTTTTTTTTATAAATTCCTGCAAAGTTTAGCGACGTTCCTGCGACGTTTGAAATCATAAACTACATTAACATCTCGTATGTTTTGAGGATTCAATGAGCTAACTTTGATTTGAATTGGTAAAATACAATGCCACATTTTGTCCACGCAAGTGATCGGTACAAGTATGAAAAAATATAAAAACTTGTGTAAGTATTTTTGTCCCCGGAGAACGATGAGCTGCAAGTCTCACTTCTGCGATGCCGGAACACGACTGACATTTGACTGAATCAAACTGCGATTGGTTGCCGCTGTTGTGTTCAACAGCATGCCCGTGTGACTACGCAAATCTAAAGTTTCTAAAATCGTGTGACCGACGCATATTGTGTTTTCAATTCAAAATTATTATGATGAAAAGATATTTTTTAAATTAGGTATTGAGTGTAAATTGTATAGGTATTATACTTACCTTACCTATACAGAACGATCATTTTAGTATAAATGTAACATAGTATTTCACTGAAATTTGTTGATGCAGTATGTGCGTCAAGTATGCAGCCTCACAACAGAATGAGCGATTTTCAGAGAGGCCGTTTAAAAAAAGCTTCCAAAAGCTTCACTAGATGGCGTTGAACGAAGTATGTACATGTCTATGGTATATTTTGGTATGAATCATATTTAAATAAAGTAATTACTTTTAAAACTAATAACTAAACTAATAATTAATTAAATAAGTACTGATAAGTATATACTACTGTGTGGAACAGAAACGAAATAGGTAAATTTAAAGATTATAGTAAATAAATAACATCTGTTCCTTCCGTTTTACGAAACAAAAGTCGCGTCAAAGTAAAATTTATAACGTTCCGTTCCTTCTAACTGCATAGGTAGGACAGCGCCATCTAGTGAGCTAATCACAACGAGTTTTCAGAAAATCGCCCATTAGATGGTTTTGATTATGTCAAAAAATACTAGTACATGGAAATCGTACCAAAAAGTAGTGTTGCCTTGCATTAAATGAGGTAGTTCTGATTTTTTTATATGTTAGTAGTGATGAGATGGTAATGACAAATCCAAGTTTTCCACCTCGAAAGCCCTTTGGATCATTGTTAAATACTTAAAAATTCATAAAATTTTCGGTATTTTTTCAGTTTTTGTCAATTTTGACTACCAAGGACCTGAGTTACGGCAAATATGCACTCTTTAAAGAAGACTAAATTTGCAATAAAAAGAAAATAATTTGGTTCTTGTAGGCCAAATAGGTAGTTTTTAAGATAGTTTGCAAAGGTTGAAAATTTTCAAAAAAAGGAAGTATTACAGTTTGTTATTTTTCGTCAACTTTGACCCCTAGTAGTGGGTTTATGGCAAAAGTTTTTTTTACAGAAAAATGGAAAATGAAGTATTTAGAAAAAATCGACCCGTCTCACAACTAGCTCCGATGGGACTCGAACCCACGACCTTTCGATTTTTTCTAAATACTTCATTTTGCATTTTTCTGTAATAAAAATTGCATTGTGAATGCAAGAAACTAAAAATTAAAATAAAAGTTTTTTTATTAGTTATAAAAGTCCATTAAATTTTCGACAAAATGAGATTAATTATGTCAATTTACACCTGATAGTTCCTGAGACACAGCTCTTCAAAGTTAAAGAGGTAGGTAAGTAAACAATTATGTAGTAGAAGGGTTTGCAATAGGAAGTACGCCCTAAAGGAAGAAGGATCTGGGAGGTGTTCCCGTTCTTCCCTGTTAATGACACGCAAACCTTAATCACATTGAAAGCTTATCAAAGATGTAAGGTTGTAACTAGGAATTTTAGCTGCAGGTTTAGATGAAAAATAAAAGAAATTAAAATATAATAAAGTGTGAAGTTTTATTTGTATCACTTTATATTACATACAAAATCAAATTTTCTATAAGAAATACAGGGCGTGGGAGTAACAATTGACTTTGCAGCTCACTTGTTGCACTGTCAGAGGGACTTAAATTACAGTATTCTCACCGAGTTGAAGATTACATAGACAAATAATGAGACTGAAGCTAAACAAGTAAAGTTTTAAGAGAAATTTAAATGAATAGAAGTCCTAGCCTATCGCTATCCTTAAAGTAGGTTTACAATGTGTCAGACTAGATATGGATTATTATTCAATATTAATCATTTGACAAATACACAAGTGCAGTTTAAATTAAGTTAGGAAGGTTACAAATTAAAAGGAAGTTACGTGGTACTTATATGTATATAGTTAAGTTAAACTTATGAGAGAAGAGAAGATTAGAGATGATTACTGGGCGCCACGCTTATGGATAACTCATAAACGAAAAGAGTGGAAAAAAGTGTAGCAAGAGATAGAAATATAGGAACGATTACACCTGAGATTTATATTCCGAGGAGGGCTTCCGAACGCCGGTCACTCAAGGCCTAAGGTCAGCGGACGAGGGCTCGCCGGTATCGTAATAGCTTCGCAGGTGCTCGCTCCGGACAGGTAGTCCAGTCAAGAATAAAAACTGTCGAGGAAGAAGAAAACACAGCGTTATGCCAAAGCAGTGACATAAAGAGATGTTGGTAATATATTTGCCGTTTAGCAGATAGACTTACCCGGACGCTGAGGATCGAGAACCAATGTCGTTTTCAAACAATGATGCAGCTAGGACGCAATTAGCGAGGTTTATCAGGGATAAACTACGTATCACAATTATTTTGCAATAACAGTTCACAGTGACTTTTTCACAGTCAGTTAAGTAGAGGCTCAGAGAGAAGAAAAAAACACTGGGGCGAAATGGGCCCTATTTATACGTTCTGCCACGATTTTTCTAGAATGTTGTTTTTAACTCATTTTGCTTCACCATAAATCTCGAATTTTCCAAAGTCAGTAACATAGACAATGCTCACTTGTACCTTTCTAGAATGATCCGAATATAGTCTATGGTTAAGAAAATTAGTTAAAGATAAATGAAGAATTATATAAAATCAAATAAAGGAAGATTTGTAGATTCTAAATAACTAATTACTCCCATTGTAGATTAGATATTCATAAAGTTATTGATAAAAGTTTTGAGGTACCATAGATAATCTAGGCTCAATATCTAGAAGTTCAATTATGAAAGCACGAAAGCTACTCTACGCCAGATGTCAGTTCTGGTGCTGTTGCATGAACGGGATGACAGGATAGTTATGCATTTAGGTGTGAGAGAGATGGCAATATACGCGCGACATACTTTGCCACTATTTGACACCAGATGGCGCTAAAGTTTGATGAAGTGTGGAATCTCAACGCAAGGTGTCTTTATAAAAAAAAGAGATGGAAATAGCTGGACATCCATGCAAAAATGAGAAGACGTATATCTTTGGATAATTGCTCGTGGAAATAGTTCTGCTATTCCTCACAAGATTGAGCCAATAGTTCAAAAATTATGATGTTTATTCTGATAAAATTAAAATGTCAAACGTCAGACGGGATTGTTGTTTGTTGACAAATTTAAGTGTACCTAAGATGTAAAAATTAGCAATTATTGCTTGGAATTGAGTTAATGAGAATGTATGTACTTTGCAATAAGGGATGTATAAAAACTGTGTTGTGCATTGGTACAAAAATATAGGATAAAAAGCAGAAATGAAGGTTGGTACTATCAAAGTTTATTGTAAATGTAACATATTAAAAAACTAGCTGTGCCCGCGACTTCGTTCGCGTGGAATAGTGACTTTCGGCAGCATTTTTCATTTTTTCAGTTTAGCTAATAAGGTTTTTCGTTTTTTGTGTATTTATTTTATATATATTAGTTTAGCGCTATGAATGCTATGATACATATTAACACATTAAAAAAATATTTCACATAGCCTTCCGCCCGCGGTTTCGCCCGCCTGTACTACACGACGTTATCTCGAGGGAAAGTCATATTTTCCCGGGATATCAATTAGTCTTTGTCACTCCCTAGCTCCTAAAATATCCACATACTAAAAAAACACGCCGATCCGGTGCTCCGTTTTGACGTGAAAGACGGATATACAAACAATACAAACAGTATGTCAAAAGAAAGAACTTATCACGCTGAACAACTTCTCTTAAGATGCTATCTCATATAGTTTAACCTGGCTGCTAGGGTTCTACATCAGCAGGCCTAGCATGAACGGCTTTTATCATGCAATATGATATAGCACGTCATGCTGTCTTGCTTACCTACCCCACTAAGGTGGAAGCAAGACAGCAAGACGTGCTATATCATATCGCGTGATATAATTATGGTAATGCTAGCCAGGCAGGTGTACCAAGACCTTCAAACTTTGTACGTCAAAAGAAAATGCTCATCACATTTAACAATTTTCCATAAGACGGTATTTTTATATCTCTCATAGTTTAGCTGGACTGCTTTGGTTCCACATCGGCCATTTCGATCTTTAAAATAAATTATAGCCTACCTATAAGTTGGCGACAACTAATAGCTATATAACAAAAAAAGATTCATTAAAATCCGTTCAGTAATTTTTGCCTGAAACGTGGACAACAGACAGACAGACAAAAAATTCAAAAACTATATTTTTGGTATCTGTTCCGTTTAAGAAGACCCTTGGTGGTATTTTTTTCTATTTCTTTTCAATGTATTCAGCCCCTGTACCGGCATAAAAATATGGATATGGACATGGGCTTCATTTGACATTTGATGCCCATATTTAAGGGCATAATATGGGCTTCGAATGTCTAATGAAGCCCATGTCCATACCCATAATTTTTAGCCGGTAGCCCCCTGAATAGGTGAAATTAATTAAGTATTTTATTTATTTACTTAATATACACGGTAATTTTTTTATCACCCCGGATAAAATTAATAGGATTATTCTGCTCATGAAAACAAACAATTTTTATTATGGGACCAACACTAAAATCGCAAAAAACAGCTATTCCATACAAAAGTGCAAAAATATTTAATCAAAAGTATGGAACAGCTGATATTTTTTCGCGATTTCAGTGTTGGTCCTATGATAAAAGTTGTTTGTTTTCATGAGTAAAATAATCCCTAAAAATATCCGGGGTGATAAAAAAATACCGTGTATATTACATAAACAGTACCTACGTATTAACACATTAAAAATTTATATCACATAGCCTTCCGCCCGCGGTTTTGCCGCGTGTACTACACGACGTTTTTCCGAGGGAATGTGATATTTTTCCGGGATAAAATTAGCCTATGGGACTCTCTAGCTCCTTTTTTTTTTTTTTTGTTTATAGTGAGGGCAAATACAGTCTTTTCGTATACCGCTAACGGCATGTTGGACTCAGTCAGACAAGGTCTGTCTCTCGCCGCGCCCAGCCCTCCCGCCAAGCCTAATAGGTTTCGCGTCAGGGCTGGGCGGTTCTAACCCCTGCCCCGCCCCCTGACGACCTCGAAAGCTCGACAGGAGGCGGGGCAGGAGGAGAGAGCCTCTTCTCAATCTCCCCATAAGGTTACCCACTCCGGGTGGGCTGACCAGATGGGGCGGTTGAGAGTAGGCACCACTACCAACTAATTACTAATTAGCCTATGTCACTCTCTAGCTCCTAAACTATCCACATACAAAAAAAATCAGGTCGATCCGTTGCTCCGTTTTGACGTGAAAGACGGACATACAAACAAACACACTTTCACATTTATAATATTAGTATATATTGTATGTCAAAAGAAAATACTTATCACGCTGAACAACTTCTCTTAAGATGCTGTATTTGTATCTCTTATAGTTAAGCTGGGCTGCAAGGGTTCCAAATCAGGAGTACCAGACCTTCGATATTTTTCCGTCAATAGAAAATGTCCATGACGTTAAAAAACTTTTCTTAAGGCGCTATGTTTGTATCTCATATAGTTTAATCTGGCTGCTAGGGTTCCACATCAGGTGTACCAGACCTTCAAACTTTGTACGTCAATAGAAAGTGCTCATCACGTTTAACAATTTTCCTTAAAACGGTATTTTTATATCTCTCATAGTTTGGCTGGACTTCTATGGTTCCACATCAGAAATTGCGATCTTCAAATTAAATTATAGCTATATGTTGGCAAGGACCAATAGCTGTATAACAAAAAAACTTAAATCAAAATCCGTTCCGTAAACTTTTTTGCCGACGTCATCACACGAAAAAATTCATCCCCTGTTTTCACCCTCTTTAGGGTAGTTTTTTTTACAAACTTTGAATGTCGTATTTATTTATCTAATCTAAAAGCCTATAAAATAATTTTGAAGCTTCTAGCTTTAAAAATGACGTAATTTCCATACAAACTTTCATCCCCTATTTCAACCCCTTACAGCCCTTTGTTCACATAAAAAAGTAGCCTATGTCCTTTCTCAGGCTCTAGACTATCTCTGTACCAATTTTTATTTAAATCGGTTCCGTAGTTTATGCGTGATTGTGTAACACACAGACAGACAGATTCGCATTTTCGCATTTATAATATAAGTAAGGATGATATGTTACAATACCTCATTAGTTGAGAAAAAAAAATAAGGAAAGGAACTGGGATGAGGTGAGTGAAGGACAGGTCACTATCCCCTTGTCGACGATCCGAGACTCACGGACGGTTTAGAACCACTAAGTCACCGCAGAGATATAAGCTCCCTGTGTGTGTTCTACCGTCTATACAATGGGGAATGTTCTGAGGAGCTTTTTGAACTGGTGCCACCGTCACACTTCCGCCACCGCACCGCACGCCAAGTGAGTAGAACTCATCCTAAACACCCCTACATTCTTGACACCTGGAAATCAACAACTGTTCGGGCATCACGTTCGTTCCTACCTCGAACTTGTAAGATGTGGAATGAGCTTCCTCCAGAGGTGTTTCCTTTGTGCTATGACATGGAGTTCTTCAAAAAGCGTATAAATAGGACCCTTAAACACAAAGGCTGGCAACGCATATGCAACCCTTCTGGTGTTGTAGATGTCCATGGGCGACGATGACTACTTCCCATCACGTGGCTCGTCTGCTCGTTTGCCCCTTTTTAATATAAAAAAAAAAAAACACAGTAAAGAAAAGAAAGCGAAAGCGTGAGGAAACATGAAGGGAATAGATAAAACAAGAATAGAGCAAGAGGAGAAAAAAATTGTAGAGAAAGGAAAGTTGTGTAGAAAAAGAAAAGGTTCAATAGAGAAAGAAGGAATGGATAGCACGGTATAGTAGAGTGGGAAAGTAAAGAAAGTTGTAGGTTGGGAATCAAGTAAGGAAAGGAAAGGGCAAAAGGAAACAAAAACAAAAACAAAAAAAATATCTATATACGTATACTACATGCCAGCTGTAAACAAATAAGTTATATAAATAAACGGAATACATAAACAATACAGATAATTGATATCCGTATGGTTGCCGGAGAAAGAATAGGTTGTAAGGTTGTAACAGCAGATGTCGTTGCAGGAAAGCAGGACTCAAATGTTCGGCTGTTTGCAGCTACTGCATTGGCCAATCATGCGAGAACATACCA
The DNA here is from genome assembly GCA_949710035.1 of Crambus lathoniellus. NCBI lineage: Eukaryota > Metazoa > Arthropoda > Insecta > Lepidoptera > Crambidae > Crambus > Crambus lathoniellus. The sequence goes on from OX453317.1 coordinate 23,263,442, forward strand.
GACCTGATGTGTGATGACATTGATGAACCATTGATTGATAACCCACCATCAAAGGACGATTTTGACCTTTCTGAGCAGTTCGATGAAGAAATTATACCTCAGCAAGCTGCCCCCAAAAGGTGTGCTGTGGATTCAGAGGATGAGCCTGGTCCATCAAAAATATACATACAATGTACATAATTGATCCCACACCTCCCAGATTCTGTCAACAGTCTCAGAAACTATCAAGTGTAAGTTGACATTACTAATTGGTCTCATTTTGTTGGAAATTTAATGGACTTTAATAACAAATAATTTATCTTTTGCCATAAACCCACTAATATGGGTCAAAATGTCGAAAACTAAAAAACTGCAATACTTCCTTTTTTTGAAATATTGCAAACTTTTAACCTCTCGACTCTCAGGGGTATCAAATTACAGGCTCATTTTTTACGTAAACAAAGCATCTTAGCGCGCGTTTGGGCTCTCCCAAACATCGGGTCGTTACGTTCCCTAAAATATGGTTGAGCGAAGCGATGGCTGGTTCATGCGTCATGCTCGTGAACGGGTGCTGCCAGTGGGAATGGGTCTGCTCTTATCTGCTTGCCTCAAAATGTGTTTTCTTTTGTTTTTATTCATTTTATTAAGAATTACATTTGAAACATGTATGGCGCAACTTGCAGTACCTATATAGTAGAACCACAGTTTAAGCAATCTTTCTATACAGTTGGACGACGCCCTTGAAGTTGGGCGATGCCGACGCCTGTATAGGTATTCACGTAAGTACGTAAGGGTTGTCACTTTAAAATGTGACGGTGGACCTTTTACGACCCCGGGTAGGTACATTAAATTAATAAAATAATTTAATAATGCAAATGCAACGTCAAAATTTTAAAAAAATTCAAGATGGCGGCCGACTTTTTTGTTTGTAGGCTGATTTCGATGAAACTCGGTTTTTGGTACTATTTTGACAAGAAAACAGCAACGCAATGTCAAAAATTAAAATCCAAGATGGCGGTCAACTTTTTAGTTTGTGGGCCGATTTCGATAAAACTCGATTTATGGTATTATTTTGACAAGAAAACAGCAACGCAATGTTAAAAGTATTAAAAAATCCAAGATGGCGGCCAACTTTTTTGTTAGCAGGCCGATTTCAATGAAACTCAGTTTCTGGTTCTATTTTGTCAAGAAAACAGCAACGCAATGTTAAAAATATAAAAATTCAAGATGGCGGCCAAATTTTTTGTTTGCTGGCCGATTTCGATGAAATTCAGTTTCTGGTACTATTTTGACAAGAAAACAGCAACGAAATGTTAAACATGATAAAAATCCAAGATGGCGGCTGACTTTTTTGTTTGTGGGTCGATTTTGATAAAACTCAGTTTCTGGTTCTATTTTGACAAGAAAACAGCAACGCAATGTTAAAAATATATTATTTTATGTTGTTTTTTTATACTTTTAACATTGTGTTGTGGTTTTCTTGTCAAAATAGTACTAGAAACTGAATTTAATCGAAATCGGCCAGCAAACAAAAAATTTGTCCGCCATCTTAGATTTAATATTTTTAACATTGCGTTGCTGTTTTCTGGTCAAAATAGAACCACAAACTGAATTTCATCGAAATCGGCCAGCAAACAAAAAATTTGGCCGCCATCTTGAATTTTTATATTTTTAATATTGCGTTGCTGTTTTCTTGTCAAAATAGAACCAGAAACTGCGTTTCATTGAAATCGGCCTGCAAACAAAAAGTTAGCCGCCATCTTGGATTTTTTAATACTTTTAACATTGTGTTGTTGTTTTCTTGTCAAAATTGTACTAAAAACCAAGTTTCATCAAAATCGGCTCACAAACAAAAAAGTTGGCCGCCATCTTGGATTTTTAATATTTTTAACATTGCGTTGCTGTTTTCTTGTCAAAATAGTACCAGAAACTGAATTTCATCGAAATCGGCCAGCAAACAAAAAATTTGGCCGCCATCTTGAATTTTTATATTTTTAATATTGCGTTGCTGTTTTCTTGTCAAAATAGAACCAGAAACTGCGTTTCATTGAAATCGGCCTGCAAACAAAAAGTTGGCCGCCATCTTGGATTTTTTAACACTTTTAACATTATGTTGTTGTTTTCTTGTCAAAATTGTACTAAAAACCAAGTTTCATCAAAATCGGCTCACAAACAAAAAAGTTGGCTGCCATCTTGGATTTTTTAATATTTTTAACATTGCGTTGCTGTTTTCTTGTCAAAATAGTACCAGAAACTGAGTTTAATCGAAATCGACCTGCTAACAAAAAAGTTGGCCGCCATCTTGGACTTTTTTATACTTTTAACATTGCGTTGTTTTCGTGTCAAAATAGTACCAGAAACTAATTTTCATCAAAATCGGCTTACAAAAAAAAAGTTGGCCGCCATCTTGTTTTTTTTTATTTTTGACATTGTGTTGTTGTTTTCTTGTCAAAATTGTACCAAAAACCAAGTTTCATCAAAGTCGGCCCGCAAACAAAAAAGTTGGCCGCCATCTTGGATTTGGAAATCGCCTTTTTTTAATAAGCGAGATGAAGATTTGCACGCACTCACACTACATGTCGTATGCACCTTAATATTAATTTAAAAATAAATTATAACGATAAAGACGTGATAGCCCTGGAAGACTTGTCCCGAGTTACTATGAACGGCGTTGTATGTAACTCGGGACAACCACTCCCCCGTCTCACCCCGCAAGCCCCGCACGATTGACCTGTCTAGACGTCTCCGTCGGCCTACTGTATGAAAAGTTGCTTATTCTGTGGTAGAACTGTCTTTTGTTTTTAACTAATATTAAAGCTTTAAGTAGAGTTCCTAAGTAATTGAAAATTGTTCACCGCTATGATCATTAGTTCGCCTATACTTAACTGTATTTATCATAACCCATTGTGTAATTGTGATGGAAACTGACCTTAGTCATACCATGTTAAGGTCATCTTTCAATTTGACGACTCTGTATGAAATAAAACAGGGAGAAAAAAACAGCCCTTGGAGTTTCTTGCCGGTTCTTCTCCGAGGCCTCCCGCTGTAGGGTTTGCGAACCGATGGCGTAGCTTCTATGACGTTCACAAGTATTGTAAACTAGCTGGCCCGGCAAACGTTATTTTGCCATATAATAGTGGACCCGGTCACCAACATCTTGTGTGTGTGTTTATACACCAAAAGTAGCCTACACCAGACAACAGATAGCGCTAGTTACACACTACCAATAAAGGGGCCCAAGCTTGGTCTCTATTTTCTACATATAAAAAATTACTCTGTGAAATAGAGTGAGTGTCAGATAACTCTGCGCGCATGCGCGACTGAGGCATTTTTGGCGCTAGTTACAGTACATTTTTTTATTCTAAGCTTATGGAAAAGATTAGTATTCGATTTTGACCGCGCAGACGTCAGTGATTACATACTCTTTGGAAACGGCAATGGAAGAAATGACAGTTTTGTATCGAAGGTACGACAGTTAAACGATTTTTCATAGAAAATTACAATTTTTACAAAATTTTCCGGAATAATAAGTAGCCTATGTTTACTCTCCAGCTCCCAAACTATCCCCATACCAAATATCACGTCGATCCGTTGCTCCGTTTTGACGTGAAAGAAGGACAAACAAACAAATAAACAAACAAACAAACACACTTTCACATTTATAATATTAAATATGGATAACAATCTAAATTGAATAAACAAATTTGAATCTTGAATCTTGAATCTTGAATCATCTGTTTGTGCGCACGACGACGCAAGTTACATTTATGAGCAGCATATGATATTAAAAACTATTTGACTTAGTTACAAAAACCAATTTTTTCTCTTTTTATTGCAAATTTAGTCTACTTTAAAGCGTGCATAGTAAATTTTTCCGTCACACAGGTCCTCGGTGGTAAAAATTGTCAAAAATCTAAAAATTTATTGGATTTTTAAATATTTAACAATGATCCGAAGGGATTTCGAGGTGGAAAACTTGGATTTGTCATTACCATCTCATCACTACTAACATACAAAAAAATCAGAACTACCTCATTTAATGCAAGGCAAAATGTACGATTTCCATGGACTATACTGTATAAATAGTTTGTAAATAGTGATGTATATTAGATGTATAGTGCTAAATAGTGATGTATATTCAGAGTATTATGTAGAAGTTAACATTAGATTTATTGAAAATAGCAAAGAAGAAATATTTTTTATTTATACTCTAATATTCACTATTTCACGCTCTATTTTTTCAAGTATTTATTTATTTAAAACTTGTACCCGTTTCTCTTTAATTGCCATTGCAAGAAACCTCAAGTTAGCAGCCCACTTAGAGACCTTAATATCTCGGCTTGTATTAAAGCACTCCTATTGAAATTTTGCATAAACGATACACTATTTATACAGTATTTTTGACATATAAACCACATTGATACGAACTGTATTTCTTGAGGTGCCTGCTAACTTTACGTTAAGTTAGCAGCCTCACTAAGATACTCATCAAATAGCTTTTAAATTAAAGCATCACTATTTATTTAATATACATCACTATTTAGCACTATTTATACAGTATTTTTTGACATAATCAAAACCAAATTCTGTTGTGAGGTTGCTAACTTGACGCACACGACACGATGCAGTATCCAAATGTTTTACTGCAACGGGTCGTGTGACACGATGAGAATGCATAAGCATTCTCATCATTTCATAAACGGTATAAACCGTTTATGAAATATAAATGTGTGACCATCGAATTTTAGCTTCGATGTGAATTACCCAGATACAGCCTGGTGATGGTGACAGACAGACAGACGGACAGTGGAGCCTTAGTAAGAAGGTCCCGTTTTTACCCTTTGGGGTATGGAATGGAACTAGAGTTGCCAACCGTCCCGCGTCAGGCGGGACGTCCCGTTTACACGACTCAAAAAACACGTCCCGCGACACATGTGTGCGGGACGGGACATTGTCCCGCTTTATGGTAAAACCAGTCCGGTTAGACAAAACTTTTATTCCAATCAAATTACGACTACCCTTGACCCTGCGGAGCAAGAGCGATGCGCGAGTGGAACGGTATGAGCATCACTGTCGTTGACATTTACAATGATCTTTCTATGTTGTGTTGTGAAAAATTATCACAAATTAAACGCATAGATATGGATGAACTTTATAATGAGTCTTGCACTGTAAAAGAAACGAAAGCGAAAAAATCAAATGAAAAAACACCCATTTATGAGGCTTGGCATGAGCAATTTAAATATTCAAATACTTACTCCGAATCTTCTAAAAATATTTCAATTTGTGCTTCGATCAACAATAAAGGTCACAGCACATACATCAACTCGGAAAGGGATCGTAAACGTATCAACTCGAGCGGTTCAGTATTCTTTGTATGAAACCCCCTACTGCAAAGCACACTAATCGGATTCGTAACGTAATCGCCTCGCCTCGGGACCAGCTCACGAACCGCTTTGCGGGTCGCTCAACTTGCTATCCCCGCGCTTACCGCTAGTCGTCCACGCGCTCACGTCTCTCCGTACCCGAGCTAACGGCTCTACGCACAGTGGTCTGGAAATGAAAATGAACATCAATTTTTTTTATTTATGTTTTTTTCTCATTTTTTTGTTATTTTTTTTTTCATTTTTGGCATTTTTTTAAAAAAAAATTTTTTGTATTTTTTTATTTATCATTTTTTTCTCTCATTCTTTTTTTTATATGGAACCACTGTGCGGCGAGCCGTAAGCGCGGCGTCCCCTAGCCGTAAGCGCGGCGTCGCCTAGCCGTAGCCGAGCCGACGTACCGACGCTGATCCGGTTTGGTTACGTGCTTGCGTTAGGTTGACGCCTGGTTGACGGCGAGGCGAAGGCGATACGGTGTCGATCCCTTTCCGAGTTGATGTAATGTGCTGTGTCCTTTACACCTAGTAATTTGTGGCATCAATTTCCTAGCTCTAACGCCCCTGCTGAAAGATCATTTTCAGTATGTGAGAGACCGATATAAGAAATGGAATAAGTGTCGAATACGTTAAACAGGAGTTACAAGTGAAAATGAACGTTAAACAAAATTGCAAAAAGTTTTATGACTATGTGTTAAAAAAAATATTTTTTTTTTTAAATTGATTTAAGTAATTATATTTTGTTTTTTCTCGTTTCTGCATATTTGTAGGCAGGTCCCGCTTTTTTTGAACAAGTCCCGCATAATAATTTCTAATGTCCCGGATATCTGTAAATGGGAGTTGGCAACTCTAAATGGAACCCTAACAAGATATGCACCTCAATATTTCCACGTGTTTTTGCGCTATATTTATGTGATCTATCTGTTCTCCCACAGAGTCCATCAGGCCGATCCGGCTGCAGCCCCGCGCTGACGCGTTTCGCAACTACGATGGGCTGGTGCTGTACGCCAGCGGCTTCGGAAGCACCTTGACGGGAGGTGAGCAAACACTGCGTACACGCTTGAAGGGAGTCAGCAGACGACCTTAGTCACCTAGATAGAACCGCCGGTTGAGAGAAGCTCAAAGCTTTAAGGCGATGATTCCCGACCGAAATAGGCACGCTAACGCTTGCTCGGCCGCGCGCGATACACTTCACGCGGACGCAGCGGCAGCCGGCAATGAACTGTGAACTCGCGAGCGCCCCCCAAATCGAAAATCACTTAAAATTTAATTAAAAATGTAATAAAAAAAATAAAACTTATGACGGCTGGAATCCCTCGGCTAATCAAAAACAATTATTTACGTATAATTTTCATTAACTAAAACCAAATATACTGCAAGTAATAGGATATTTGGATTACGATTAGACGGATGTTTGGAACGATTTTTTTTTGACACAGTTAAATATCACCAATCGAATAAAAACGGCCAGAAGCACTAGATAAATAACTGTAAAATAATATATATTTTTTCTAAATTTTGAGTCCCGAAAATAGGGTATTTTAAATTAGGGATTACTCTAATTTAAAATACCCTATTTTCGGGAATCAGCGCCTTAATAACTAAATGTTGGGTCATAGTTCAAATACGAGGCTCTACATATGATCGAAGCTCTACTCGCTCGTCTATCTACACAATATTAAGGAATCGGACTATTATTGAGTAACTATTTAGTAACATTCAAAAATATAACAATGGAGAAACAAAAGTTGAAATAAAATTAAAACGACTGTTGATTAACAAGCAAGTAATAATAAAGTAAAGAGCTGCTGAAAGAATTATTGTGAAAAACTGTGTCTCTACTCTAGCTATCTCTTTTTAATACGCAATTTTATATGACGGGAGTATAGGCATGTGTACTATGCGATTATTATAAGAATAGGACGGGTTGTTGACAAACTTCAGTCTGAAAAGGTACAGTTTGCAAAAAAGTGCAAAACAAAATGAAAATAGTTTATTTTTATTTTGGCAGTAGGTGGTTTGGGTATTGCCACTTTCAAAACGAAGTTTTTTATTTTTTAAATCCACCTAGTTACTTCCCTTTTTCTTCGTACACAATTTTACTACTCATGCCCTTCGTTATGCCTGCGCCAGTCATAGCACAAACATTTGAACAAATGTTTGGACACATGTGTAGCACGGGTATTTGGGTATTTGTTCAAAGCTTTGATAAAATACTAGAACATATTTCTACAGTACTTTGCAATGTCAGAAGGAAAAGTCTTCATTGTCTTTGTAGCAGTAGCAGCTCAGACGAGCGGGACGATGATTCTCAAATGAGTGGAATAGAAGAAGTGGAATAGCATTAGCAGCATAATGTGTTTTGATTTTGACGTCACAACACGGCGGTGTCCCTATCCTATTCTTATAATAATCGTATAGTATAGGCTGGTATAGGCTACCTACGTGTGATGTCACGTCATGTAGGTAGCGTTGTCCGTCTAATAAGGAAGTCTGATGCTCTACTTATATCTTTGGAAATGTGTAAAATATTCTTTATATTATTTTATTCGTTTATATAAAGTTATGTTATTGATTCTTAATCGTATGCTGGTCAGAGTAAGTAGTAGAACAAGCTAAAAAGGGGTGAGGGGGGGGTTTGATTGACGTGAGAATTCGGACCAATCAGATTGTGGTAAATTTAGCAGGGTTTTTCAAAAGTATATCATTGATGAGATTCGGCGGGAAGTGAAAGAGTTGCCATGTTGTGGATATGAATACCTTGGTTATTACGGACTGGGTTGTGGGGAGAAAAGTAACTTGAGATGGTGGTTTATAAGTTGACTAGCTGACCCAGCGCGACTTCGTTCCCGTGGCCCTACCCCCTACTCCACCCTACCCTACCCCACCCCTACCCTACCCTACCCCTACCTACCCCTACCCTACCCTACCCCTACCCCTACCCCTACCCTACCCCAACCTACCCCTACCCTACCCCTACCCTACCCCTACGCTACCCCTATCCTACCCCTACCCTACCCCTACCCTACCCCTACCCTACCCCTACCCTACCCCTACCCTACCCCTATCCTACCCCTACCCTACCCCTATCCTACCCCTACCCTACCCCTACCCCTACCTTACCCTACCCCTACTCTACCCCTACCCTACTTCTACTCTACCCCTACTTACCCCTCCTTCCCCCGCTAAAACCTTCCTTGGACTTCCACGAACAATTCAAGACCAAAATTAGCCAAATCGGTCCAGCCGTTCACGCGTGATGCCGTGACCAAGGGAAATAGGGATTCATTTTTATATATATAGATATAGGCTAATGGAGTTGGTGAAGGTTGTGTTGGGAAGCGAAAAGAAAAACTAAATGTTCTACTTTTTGGGGAAGGAAGAAATTGTCAATATATAATAATCACATGAGATTAAAATATCTACCTTAATTGTTGTAGAGTGGGAAAGCTTTTATAAGAAATAAAATTACGAAAATTGTCAATAACGAATCTTAGGATACACATTTAGGACGGTGAAAGCAATAGCATTAATCAACTTAACGTTACCAAGAAAAAAAAAATAGTTATTCCGCAATTAGATAATATATTAGGAATAAAAACATAGGGGTAAAATTTCCCCTAATAGCGGGAAAGAGATCTCGGGTGTAAACTCAGGAGTAGAAAAGCTCCTACGCAGAACGCTACGGGTAGCGTCGCTTGGGTAAAGGGTATATAAGGCATGGAGGGGCGGCGCTCGCTCTCTTTTATTCTCCGGTTCTACGGGCGGCAGCAGCTTGAATTGCTCCTCCGACGCGGGAAGTCGCTACACTCTCCTCTGTAAGATAGCGTCGGTTTTGAAGAAGTTTTATTTTAAATCAAGCTAGAAAATAGTCCGCAAGAAATTGTTATATGGTATCTTGCCACCTTAGGGCGTTTTTCGGCCATTCTCCGAATAGCCAGTTTTTACGTGTCCGGGCTAGTATATCCATAATATTGTAAAAATTTAAGAGCTTTAAATTTTTTATATATTAGTAAGCGTCCGTATTTAGCTGTAAACAAAAACATAGGACTCTGTTAAATAGTTGTCTTGCTAAATTAATTTCATAAACCTCTGTTCTCTAATCACCGTGACGCGTCCGCACACCAACTTAATGTAAAAACATGCCATTAATTTTCATAAGGGACGGAATTCATTTGCTTCATTCAACATTTTAAACAGTATAGAGTAATGTGAATCACATAACAAAATATCCATTCAATAGAATCATTCTGTAAATAATTATCAATTAATAACCGCATGTCCGATCTAAAGTTATAATTACCGTGACGTTTTCTATTCCTGGACACACATCCCTGAATAACAATATTTGGCACATCACTACTGTACGTGCCGCGAGCCCCTCAGTTCGTGTCGCGGCCCATCAGCAGGTGCACGTCCTTTATATAGGTTTATCCCCAATGAAGCACGTAAGTGTATAATTACCGTATCCTTGGTTTAAAACTTTTCTAATTGCCGTTTACTTATTTTTATACTAGATTGGTTAAGCTTAGTTCCCAGTTGCTTTTTAAATAGAGACAGTACTTTGACATCCATACATTGTAGTAAACTAGTATTTGCATACTCTGTAGGTTTTAGAAATATTTAAGAAAATCCGTGGTTTTCTATTTACCGTATACTAATTACCATATATTTCTAATTACCGTTGTATGAAATTATTGCCCACTAGTTATGCCCGCGATTAAGTCCGCATGAAAAAATATCCTGAGGTTTTCCAAGAATAGAAAGTAACATTGTCCTTCTCTAGAGTTCAAGTTATCTATATGTCGCAGGCGGATGGTTGAATCCGGCGAATGGTTAAGTACGGCAGCATGTACCCCTCGGAAGTCCTGTTTAGAACACGTAATAGGTTAGAAATTTAAGGCGATCGCGAAGCGCAGCGAAGCGATTGTCTTAAATTTCGTGCATTTTTTTGTGACTCCGCCAACTTATGGGTAGAAAAAATGATTGGCCTAGGCGTTTAATTGAATGGCGGATTCAACCGGTTGGCTGCGACAAATATACCAAATTTCATTAAAATCGGTTCAGTGGTTTAGCTGTAACGTCAAACAAATAGAAAAACAAACGTTCGATACAATATTAGTAACTATTTCCACATAGTAATATAAAAATATCGTGAAATATTATATAATTATTTGATTTATGTTTATTGAGGCAGGTATTTGTTTAAATAAAATTAATTTGTTCCTTTAATTCAAACCTTGCTAGAGATCGATGTTTTCTACTGATTATTGATTTTAATTTGTAGGATGGGATAACCAAAGAAAACCAAGATGAAATCAAAGAGATTAGAAGGCTCGCAGCACGAAAACGTCGAGAAAGAATAAAAATTACCCTGTTTTGTACTAACAATCAGAGGAAAAAGAGAAAGAAAGTTATAATAAAAGAAAAAGAGATAAGAAACTCCTAGGCAGGAGGAAGAAGACTCAAAAATGGAATAGGGAAAATTTCAGAGATTACTATAAAAGACAAAAGGAAAAGAAAAATTTAGGGACTAGTGGTCATAGATCTAGATTCACTTGATGTCCGGGCCGGCGGTTTTACCCGGCGGGTTACGCCACCGGGCTTGTTTACATATATAATCGTCGCAAAACAACCGTCGGGTAAAGCTGGCGGGCCAGCGCGTTTGGTGTGTAGAGGCCTTACAAGATCCTATTGAAACTTTGTCACCACCACCACCAAGTCGTTTTAGTGAATCGGAATGCTCGCTGCGCTTAAAAAAATACACTAAAATAGTATTTTCACAAAATTCTTTTGTAAAAACCACCTTGAAAAAAAGAAGCCTATCCAAAGATAGGCTGACAAATCAGTAGTCTGTAAATAAATTTAAAATAGAACGAATTTGTCTGAAAAACTTGGTAGAAACCCATGTTTCTTTTTATTACCAAAGTAAGGCAATTAAGTACAAAACAATTTTGTTACTTACTTTTTGAGACTGTTTTTTTAATTAAATTTTTTGTTTAAAATCGATTACATAACCGATTTGACACAAAAACAATAAAAATTACAAGCAAAAATGTTTAATTTTTTTATGAGAATTGCTCATTTCTAATGCTAGATACTTGAACAATAATTATCAATATAATTCAAGTATTGTGTCGAGATTTTAAATTATTTTTATGCATTATTTAATTTCTTATTTTTACATAGGTTTATTGATCTTTTCTAATTACCGTTACATTAAGTATTAGACTTATCTAATTACCGTACTCATATTTTTTTTAAATCTCAATAACTTGAAAACCGCTTTTAATAATCTAATGCCTTTTTAAATACTGAATTCGTAAAATGTGTTATATATTTTAATGTGTTTAAGAGAAATTTGCGAAAAATAAAAAAGGGTACGGTAATTATGCGAAGAACACCTAATGCTGAGAATGACCGTTTTGGGTTCGCGATCTTTTAAACGCTTTAATTTTGGAATTCTGACTGGTAAATTACATCCGAAATTAAAGAGTCTAGTTTGTTTACAGAAAGCATTTCAATTAAAGTAATTTATTCCCAAGTAAAATCTTAGAAAATGGGGCATAGGTAATTTGAGTCAGAGAGGGGAATTCATTTAATGGGAAAAATATGGATTTGTTTCTGCAGGAGGACATTTGTACATGACTCCATGGCTTTCTTCTGGCAAGACTCCACGGGGAGGGCGCTAGGTAAAGTAAGTCCAGCATTGTGGAGTGCTGGACGGGCGTTCAATGGATAAACGCTTAGAAAATCCTCATAGCTCAATCACGCGGGCTCTAGAGAGGACAGGCAGCTGTTAACACGTCAGGCAGCCGCGAAATGTATTTTCAGCCTCTCTATAATACTGCAGCGTGGTCTTGCTATACCTCCTTGTTAGGGCGTTGATCTGTTCCCTACCCAAGCAGATTGACCACGGCTGAGAGCTAGGATGTTAGGGGGCCCTCTCACCCAAACTTGACAGAATTGGGGCGTCAGAACTGGCGATACAGGCGCCAGTGTTTGTTTGCTAGAAAAATCGCATTTAGTCGAAGGTTAGGCAGGTAAAATCATAGCTAGAGAGTTAGTGGGTTTTGGCTCAGGCAGAGGGGAGACTGCGGGAGTTAAAGGTACGCTAGGGAGTCTGGTATACAGAGTAGGCAGATTGAGTGTAGAAAAAAATCGAGCCAAAAGTTCGTTGCGTTGCGTGGAAAAAGGCAGGAATAGGGACCAGGACGCTAAGACGAGGTATCACTATAGATTTCCAAAGTAGATTCATAAAGTCTATGAGAAAGTTATGTTTACCTTAGAAGTTGAATTTGTGAAAGAAAAGTGATCGTAGGCAACCCTAGGGATATACCAACCCATTTGTTATTTTCGTCCGTACGTGACGAAAGTACACAACGCTATGAGACTCGGAATGGCGGCAAACACCTTCCGCCCTAGCTGGGGACACAGGCGACACCACGGCGACACCTAGCGGATGAATAGCGGCCAGACCACACCATCGTAAAGCTAAGTACACACTGCTTCTTCATAGACAATGCTGTATGTTTTCCGGAGGCACATCAATAGTGCATTGTGCGGCAAAAGATACGAGTTTGTCCGGAAAGCTTTATCGCTTAATGAAACCAGAATCAAAACGCAAATGGAAATGCAATATCAGCTCAGGAACATTAAATACCTACTGCAACTTCGTCAAGCAAAACACCATACACTATTACGACTAGGAAAAAGAAACTGTTGGAAATATGAAAATCTGTTAAAAATTATATTTCTACGTCCACACCAAACACGAGCATAAAATTAGTTTTTCTTGTCAGTAGCTGATACACAAGGGCAAAGTAATATAACTGACCAAATAAAATATACTGAAACATTTGGTATTGATTTTATTATGAATAAGTACCTCTACTAATAATTTCTCTACAAAAAGTAATGATATCTCATCAAAAACATAATATATGTGAAGTGAGAGCCAACTTCAGTATTAGGAAATATGCCTTGGTTGTTTACTTCAACGACAAAAGATGTGAAATCTAAATGCATATGCTATGTTCTAGTAGAGATAATAGGTTAAATTGTTTAACTTAGACAACCTTATAGGAATTTATCAATTCCTTAGAAGGAATTTATACTAAGAAGGCTAGTAGAATTGTAGGATATTTGTAGGGTTCAATAGGAAGATACTAATCTTTGTTAGAAGTAGATTAGAACGCTAGGTTGCTTCTCTGAACGAACCAAGGGTTCTACGCTAATCAACTAGGGAAACCACTAGACATCACATGCCCCTTCAGATCTATAAAAGCTTCATTAACTAAATTACTATCAAATCAGGGTTAGGTTCAGTAGTTAAAATAGGCATAGTAATTTGTAGGTTATGATAATTTGTTCTATACTAAATTTCTTAGTTAATAGATAGTTGGATGCTGATAAGCAATACAGTGTCAAGCCACACGAACTTCAACTTGAATAAATGGCGTCGAACGACGCCACACCAATTCTTTATTAGTTTATTAGACGAAAAATGCTTCTAATGATTTGTTAGGTGTTAAATGTATTCAATATCGTATGATAAACAGATTTGTATCATAGTTATGCAGAAATATATTAAATACTTACTAAAATAGGCGATTTATGTATATTGCGAAATATTTAATAAGTTTTAGTTTTCATACCAACAAGTTACGGAACTTAACACTATATTACAAAATAATGAATAATGAAATTAATAACGCTAAATGTATATTAAGAAACTTAAATCATTATTGCCCAATATGGTATGTTTCCTATTTTTTTCTAAAATAGTTAAAAATAAAAGCCAAGAATAAAAATAAACACTTTAATACAAATTGAAGTATTACACAATTTGTATTTAATTGTTTCTGTCTCTGCCAATTTCAATGACACTACGATGCTCTACAATGCATTCCGGAATATTAACAGCCGCTTGTATTTGTGTATCTTCAGTGGTGGGTAGAGTTTCTACGAAAAGAGTTTGGACATTATCTGCCAGATCGTTTCCTTTCTCCATAGTATTGTAATTATGCTCCCCATCCTTATCAGTTGTTACTTCTTTCTCGTTATCGTTCGAGCTATCATTTCCATTACTAAAAGTAGATTTTTCTGTCGTTTGGTCACCTAAACTATCCTTTTCAATAATGGTGAAACTATAATCTTCTTCAACTGTCTTAATCTTCTGGTTTGATCATAATTTGGTTCCTAGGATAATTGCTTTTTATCATTGGACTCAAATAGAAGGTTATTGGTAGTCGCTAAAGGGCTGGACTGATTTATCTCCACAAGATTAGGCTCTTGCACGCCAGTCTTTAAATGATCGATTAGTTCTATTATTGGAGCAATGCTTTCTATGGTATTAATTTCAGATAGCGTATCTAAAAATATACTACTGCATCGGGAGTATTGAAAATCGACAGAGTATTCTAGATCTCGATCTGTAATATCATTGAAAAGCTAGATCATCTGCCTGAATAACTTCTAATGGTGGACCATCATTCACGATAGAATTAGCAAGGTTGACCAGCATTTGATCTCTTAATTTTGGCAACAAAATAGAATAGTGAGTTGTTGAAGTTGAAGTTGAAACTACGTAGAAGGCATAGAATAGACGAAGCGGCGCAGAACCGTCAGTTAGCCGCAGCGGCGAGCGGAGTGGCGGATCCACTGCCGAACCATGCGGTCAATCAACCTTGCTAACTCCTTCGCGAAAGATGGTCCATCAATAGAAGCTTTTCAGGCAGATGAGCAGCTTTTTAATGATATTACAGATCGAGATCTAGAATACTCTGTCGACTTTTGAAACTCCAGATGCAGAAATTAATACTACAGAAAGCATTGCTCCAATAACAGAATTAATGGGTCATGTAGGCACTTTCGTGCAAGAGCCTAATCTTCTGGAGATAAATCAGTCCAGTCCTTTAGGACTACCATTAACCTTCTATTTGAGTCCAATGATAAAAACCAATTATCCCACGAACCGAAATTATGATCAAACCAGAAGATTGAGACAGTTGAAGATTATAGTTCCACCATTATTGAAAAGGATAGTTTAAGTGTATTTTTTGTTTGGGACTAACTAGAGAAGCTAATTTAGGCAATATCATTTTAAGCAGCTTAAAATACAAATAATGTCTAGTAGCACCTTCACCAACATTTAACAATAATAAGTTAGGGATAGTAACTCCGCTCCAAGTTTTACGGAAGCGCCCTTATTCATTTAGCAATAATGCGTTTAGTTGCATAGTACAATACTAGTATTTCTTTACATTGAGCAATAATCAATCAGGCTATTTTGTATTATTAATGAAAAATTTAGAACACTTCAGTCTATACGATTAGAATAACATCAACATACATTTCTAAATAAATGATTTTCTTTTTAAATAAATCAAAAAAATCACAGAATTTGATTGTTTCTCTCATTTTTATCGGCAAACTAACCTCAGAGAGAAATGGTAATGAAAATCTTGAAAATTCTATAAAATACTCACTTACCGTGGTAACTTCAGCGTTGATTTCGGACATAACACTTTAACAATAGTTTGTACATTTAATAAAGTAATTTAATCTGAACTTCACAGTTTATTTCGATTTTTTAACGTGGACTTCGTTGTTTGTCTCTGCGCCGAAGAACAAAATTCAATTTCGCAATAATGTGTCAAGTCTCCCGACATCTTTAACGAAATAATAGATGGCGCAGCTTCGAGTGGTGACTATGTTAAGGAACAAAACGTATTATTGACAAACTTGGTTTCAATGATTCCATATTTGATTCAAGTTATTGTTTTGTTTTTCTCCTATTTCTATGTTTTAAATCGCTTAAAACATTATTGAATAATGAAAAACACACGGCGCTTAACCAAAAAATATCAATATCTCCGAATATGTGTTTTTGTGGGTTGACACATTATTGCTTATCACCATCCAGTTATAGCACAGTTTAAGCAATCTTTCTATACAGTTGGACGACGCCCTTGAAGTTGGGCGATGCCGACGCCTGTGTTCATAATAGAACATCATTATTTGAAATCGTAATCTTTAGGTATTTAAGGTAAATCTATAGGTATTTACGTAAGTACGTAAGGGTTGTCACTTTAAAATGTGACGGTGGACCTTTTACGAACCCCCGGGTGGGTACATTGGTATTGCGATATTAAATTAATAAAATAATTTAATAATGCAAATGCAATGTCAAAGTTATTAAAAAATTCAAGATGGCGGCCGACTTTTTTGTTTGTAGGCTGATTTCGATGAAACTCGGTTTTTGGTACTATTTTGACAAGAAAACAGCAACGCAATGTTACAAATATAAAAATCCAAGATGGCGGACAAATTTTTTGTTTGCTGGCCGATTTCGATTAAATTCAGTTTCTGGTACTATTTTGACAAGAAAACAACAACGCTATGTTAAAAGTATAAAAAAATCCAAGATGGCGGCCAATTTTTTGTTAGCAGGCCGATTTCGATGAAACTCAGTTTTTGGTACTATTTTGACAAGAAAATAGCAACGCACTGTTAAAAATATAAAAATCCAAGATGGCGGACAAATTTTTTGTTTGCTGGCCGATTTCGATTAAATAGTACAAAAAAAACAAACAAAAAAGTTGGCCGCCTTCTTGGATTTTGGAAATTGCCTTTTTTTAATAAGCGAGATGAAGATTTGCACTCACTCACACTACATGTCGTATGCACCATAATATTAATTTAAAAATAAATTATAACGATAAAGACGTGATAGCCCTGGAAGACTTGTCCCGAGTTACTATGAACGTCGTTGTATGTAACTCGGGACAACCACTCCCCCGTCTCACCCCGCAAGCCCCGCACGATTGACCTGTCTAGACGTCTCCGTCGGCCTACTGTATGAAAAGTTGCTTATTCTGTGGTTATAGTTAGTAGTTAGTTAGATAGAGCATACATATAGAACTTCCATTAAAATATAGAATACAAAATAGGTTTTTATTGTATTGGTATTTTATTATTTAGAAGCATTATTAAATAGAAATAAGTAGCCAGATAGTTAGTTAGAAATTAGATATTCCAAAAAAAAAAGATAATCAAGGGGTAGCACTTACAAGTACTTGAGCCCGGCCTTTCTGCAAGTGCACGACCCTAAGCATTTTGCAATGGTGATGGTGACTTGCAAATGCAAAATAGCAATTGCACCATTTTAAGCAGGGTCTTTTAAAACTGAAATAAGTGACAGAATTTCACAGTTTTCCGAACACTGCGGGAGAATTGCCCATCTTTGACTTGCTGTATCTTCGCAACCAATGGACATAGCGTGCTCAGGTTTCACTCAAATTGTAGCAAATTTAGTAATCTTTATTAAAGTGCCGAACAAAGATACATAAAAAACGCTTCCTTAGGGTAGATTTTTCGAAAAAACTGAAACAAGGGGCAGTTTTTCGAGTACCTACCATGGGGGTAGTACATAGTTTTCAGGGATGCAAACTTGGGTGTTAACTACTCTCAAGGGACCTAACAACATATAAACAAATCGTAGAAATGCGCGTTTGTGATGTTTGTCCTTTTTTGTGTCGGTATTGACTGGACTAATATATATCACCGGAAAATAATGAAAACCGCAAATTTATAAATTTCCTTAAAAAAAAATACCACGAAATTTAAGGCAATCGCTTCGCTGCGCTTCGCGATCGCCTTAAATTTCTAACCTATCACGTGTTCTACAGGACTTCCGTCAATTTATAAATTTCCTAGGAAAATTATAAATTTGCGGTTCTTGTTATTTTCCGGTAACATATATAAATATGTTGCAGCATCAGCATAGTGCTGCCACCTAAAATGCCCAATTACTTTTCCAATATACTTACGCCATCTATCGAGCTAAGTTGTAATCTTAAATCGGAAACATCAAATTGTTGACATTGACACTTGGGTAGGGTCGATGCCGCACTGTCAGTTTAACATTTCATTTTTAACCGACTTCAAAAAAGGAGGAGGTTCTCAAGTAGTGTGAATGTTTTTTTTATGTATGTTGCCAATTATTGTGAACCGATTCTGATAATTCTTTTTTTTTAAATAGTTTTTCATTTTTTCAATTCTTTTTTTATCTGATAGACCAAAGTTTCAATTTGGTCTCATGAAAAATTTACAGTAGTCGGTTCAGAAGTTTCTTCAGAATCCTGAAAAATCACATTGTTGTCGTCTGGTAGTTCTTGCTTCAATATCTTCAGGAACTATTAACCAATTTCGATAATTCTTTTTTTATTCGAAAGAGTATAGGGGATCCATTGTAACCAAGTTAGGAGCTGATGGTGGAATCGAGGTGAATTTGAAGAAAACCCGCAAATTTTATAGGTATTTTACGTGTTTTATATACTTTTTAAGGTTCTTCAAGAATTTGCATCTGGTTATCATCATCTCATGATAATGAGCTGGTGATGGAAGGTACCTACAACTCCTCCAATTTAAATATCGTTAATGAGTAAGTTTTGTAGTTGTAATATTTCAGGTTATTTATGTGAGCTGATGATGGAAGGTAAAACTCCTAAACGCTTAGGAGTTAGAGGTCTCTTAATAGCAAGGCCTACAATTGAAATTTCCGTGTTGACCCAGTACCTCTGTCCCCAGGTGCTAATTCCAATAATTTGCGGTGGGTGTACCTGCGCGGGCTGGCCAACGCCAATTGCCAGCGCGTGTTCGGACCCGCGCTCATCACAGACAACGCCATCTGCGCGCAGTACTTCAACGTCACCTCGCAGTCCATCTGCCACGTGAGTTGCGACCTTATTCTTAAGCCCCCACCCCAGTACAGGATGGCCGATCATGTTGGCCGACCATGATGGGCCATCATGTACAGGGCCAGTTTATGAGCAGTCAAATATGGACTTAATGTCATGCTCTGTAGACGCAATTTAGCTTGCGGCAGGCTCGCTTACCGCGCGCTGTCTGCTATTGTACTTATATTGTTACTGTAAAGTGCATCTACAGTGAACGATATTAAGTCCATATTTGGCTGCTCATACTTTGGTTGGGTCGGAGCGGTGCGGTATAAGTGGGCTATGACTTTAAAGACCGCGATTCGCGTGCGAAGGTTACGAGAGCCGCGAACGCGAAGTGTGGAGCCAAGGCCATAAGAATAGTAATAACCAAGTAGAACGGAATCTTCTTTGACCGAGTCCCAAACGCCGCCATTTACATACCTACTTCCCCCTTCACGTCGTTACGCCCCTCTGTCGTCCAGGCGTGTTGCCAGGGTTTTGATAAGCACATAATATTATGTAATATAAAATATAGTATTATATTGTAGGTAAATCAATTAATTATTTGGGGTATACCTATCTTTATTTATTTTATTTATTTCAAACGATTTACCAACGTTTGTATACACCAATACATTTCAATAAATACTAGCTAAATACTTAGATATAAATCTAGGCGCAACAAACACTTAAAGGTAAATTAACTATGTTTTAAAACTAGTGAGATAACTAATACCTAATAATATAATAATTAACTGACATATTACAAAGGATAATAGCAATCACTGTATCTTGTTTGGATCAAGTATGGAATGTAGTTTACTTACAGAGTTAATATTCATTCACCAATTTGCATAGTGTAGGATGTTGTCCATAAAAAGCATTTATTTATTTCTACAAATATTATTTTTATTTTTTAAAACATTTAAAACATAGACAGTGATGATTGTATTGGTTAAAACCGCTTTGAATAGGGAACTCAACTTTTTTTGTAAAATATAAAAAAAAAATTGTCGGCATTTTGTAATATTTCAAAATATGAAACAGAATCGTAATTTTATACTTAATAGAAATTAAAAAAAAATTAATATTAAAATAAAAAGAAGTTATTGAAGGGGGTAAGGGGGGCAAAAAAATGCTTTTTTTTCATATTTACAAGAGACATTTTACTTCATGTCTCTTTTGAACCAAACTTATTGTGAGGTTTTGGTTTTACAGATTTTGTTAAAATCTACTTATAAGAACTATATTTCGGGTTAAAGCGCATAAGATAATGCAAAATGGGTTAAGATAGTAGTAGTAGAGACACAATAGTAACAAGTAATAACGACGGCTCAAACTTAACAATAAACAAAAACAATAACAGAAACAACAAGAAATCTACGAATTAATGTAAAAGAAGCACTGTACGCGAAGCAGATAGGAGCCCACGTAAAATAAACAAAATACAAATCAAAATCAATCAAATAATCACACACATGTTAAAGTAGGTTTGTCACCCCTGCGTCATAAATATTTTGTGTCTGCGTGTTGCCAGTACATGAAAAAAATATCAATCTAACATATACATATAAAATATAATATAAAATCTCAATCTAACATCCCTTCGAAAAATTATTTTGTTGTTTACGTAAGAGTAACTTCCATTTTTTTACTTTTATTAATAACTAGCGGCCGCCCGCGGTTTCACCCGCGTGGTTCCCGTTCCCGTGGGAATATCGGGATAAAAAGTACATATAAACCTTCCTCTTGAATCACTCTATCTATTAAAAAAAAACGCATCAAAATCCGTTGCGTAGTTTCAAAGATTTAAGCATACAAAGGGACATAGGGACAGAGAAAGCGACTTTGTTTTATACTATGTAGTGATGTTAAACAATCCAGTCAAAGCATGTTTTGAACTAACAGCAATGCCGTTCACAAATTACAGAATGTGAACATAGAGTTCTAAAATGCATCGAATTATAAAACGTACTTTAGTTTGGTTTGTATGACAGAATACCTCGCCTATATTTATACTAACGGAATGTCGTCACATCCTAATCCAATAAGGCGTATGGCGTTTCAGACATGAGAACACAAGAACTGTACCCGTTTCTAACCGACTTCTAAATCAAAAAGGAGGAGGTTCTGTATTCGTCTGTATGTATGTTTTTTTATTTTTTTTTGTGTATTTCCACCGATTACTCGAAGACGGCTGAACCGATTGAAATGGTTCAAACGTTATTACATCAGGGGGGCAATTGCGTAAGCTAATCGTATTCATTTGACAGTTCAAATCGTATTCAATCGGCTGCAATTTGTATGGAATGACATTTAATATGATACAATATGAACTGTCAAATGAATACGATTGACTTTACGCAATGAGAGATTTTCTACCAGCAAATAAAAATAAAAAAAGTTTATTTATTAGCTCGATAGATGGCGCTGACCTGACATGAATCCCTCACCTCTATTGTTTATTACCACTCAGAGATGGGCCTATTTCTCGAAAGATACAAGTTTACAAGATCACAAGCTTCGAAATGTAACATGGACTTGTAAATTCTGTTTCACGAAGTAAATAACAAGTGTTTTTTACGGTAACAAAAAAGAGTGTTATTGGAATACCTAATGACATATAAATGCATTGGCTGATAAATATTTTTCATCTCTCATATTCGAAAAGTGATGTATATTTAAGGCCTAATCAGACGAAGGACTTTTGTCCCCGTGGGACAAAAAGTCCCTGTACGTCCAAAATATTTCCTCCGGGTACTTGTCGCGGACTCAACGCATATAGTGTGCGGTCATTTGTTGCCCGAAGACGTACTTCACTATCGGGCACTCAATGCAGACTAAAGTTCGTTGTGTGCGTTGTTACGCCTATTTACGTTTGTTCTATTTTTTTCGGGGACTACCGCGAACTTTTGTCCAGTCCAGTCTCTCGGTGTCCGCCGTACTTTCGGGGACTTTTTGTCCGCGGTACTTTTAGTTCCTTGTGTGCGTTATTCGATACAATTTATAAGAGATCTATATCGATGGACAAAAAAGTACTCGGCGGACAGTCCCTCGTCTGATCAGGCCTTTAAACTGAGCAGTGGGTTCAAAACTCTGCGTTGCACCCTAGGGTGTAAAAGTATTTTTAAAAATAGAACTGAATTTGGTTACAGTCAACCATAGAGTTATCTCATCGGCAATGAAAAAGTTTTCTACTGATGTTGTATGGGGTGGGGGGGCCGGAACTGTTTCAAAAATGAATTTTATAAAAATGAGAATATCTCAAAAACGGGGCGTCGAAGCTAAAATCTAACAAAATTTTCAACCCCCTATGGTACCCTGGAGATACATAGGAGGCATCCGATGGACATATAATTTTTTTATTTTTTGTTTAATTGAACTTCAAATTTTTTTAATATAATAGAAAAAATAGAAAAGGCTATGCCCCCCGCCACCATTCTTTTATTTTTCTAGGTAGTTTTAGTTGTTTTTGTTGCTTTTCTTATACAGGGTAATTTTTTTATCAGTGCACAAATTTTTAGGATCGACTCAGAATCGATAAGTGAACAACTTTCTCCTAGAAACATTGGTCGAAATACGACAAAAATTTTGGACTTCCCATACTAATTCGATGACGTGATCAGTCCGATTTGTATGAAAGGTCAAAAAATTTTTGTCATATTTCGACCTGTTTCTAGGAGAAGGTTGTTCACTTACCGATTCTGAGTCGATCCTAAAAATTTGTGCACTGATAAAAAAATTATCCTGTATAGGGGGATGAAAAGCAAAGTGTATTTACTTTCCATAAATTCGAAATGAAAGTAGAGTGTATTACTCGGCCGCATAATTATTTTCACCTCGGGCGACGTATATTGAATCCCTCGCTGCGTTCAGGATTCTACTTTAGAATCCTTCACTGCGCTCTGGATTAAAAATAGCGCCCTTGTCGTAAATATGCTATTTTGCTCCCTTGTAATACAATCTACTATTAGCTTAATGTCAATGTCACTGACATTACACTCGTAATTATAGTGAATGATTTCTTCTAAAATGGCCGCCAACTTGTGATTCTGATGTTCTACTATAGTAAAAATACAAGTACTTCACTAGCTTTCTTACTTAATAGGGTATTTTACTGTTGTTGAAATGTAGATATTTAATGATGACGTTAAAAAATATTGCAATTAAGAATACCAAATGTGAAAAAATAATTTGAATCTGTTTTATAATAAAATAATTATAGTCTGTTTGATTTTGACTATAGCTGTCTCTTTCTAAAACGAAATCTTCTATGGCGTGACTATGACGCTACTAACCCACTGACGACACTAAGATAGCGTCCTGTCCTTGTCTAATTATAAAGTTTGAAGTCCTATATCTTTGAAAATATTCAAGATAATTCAAAATGAAAACTTGTTTTGTGTAGCTAATATTTCGAAAAACATTTTAAAGAAATAAAAAAATCAGTAAAATACCGTATTGTAGACTTGTAAAAATGGTTAAACAGGGCCCTTGCCAGCAAATTTAAAAAAGCAAACCCATGTCTGATGAACGCCATCTGTTGAGTTTTTTGGAACTAACATTTTTCTTTTTAAATCATCTGTCAAAAAATCCCTCATTCCATAGCAGGTTGGTTTCCAAGTTGGTCCCATTTTTGAAATTTTGAAATCGGTTCAGTAGTTTTCAGGAAATCTTGAAAATACTGTTGTTTTCGTTACCACTTTATGTAAATTTAATACGTATCTTTAGGCATAACTCCTTTGTTTATAAACCGATTTAGATGACTCTTGTTTTGTTAAAAAGGGGATACCTCAAGGTATTTTAACCGACTTCGAAAAAGGAGGTTTTCAGTTTGATCACATACCTATTTACAAGAAACCACGTAAATTGCCTGCACGATGCACTATAAAGAGTGAAATAAAAATTATTTTTATAAAAAAATTAAACCGCCTTCAAAAAAACCACATCAAAAAAGTAAGAAATAATTCCTCACCAAATAAATAACGTAAGTACTTTGAAGTCGGGCGGGTTTTAACAAGAACAACAAAAAATTGTACTTACATGTTTCACGTCCGACTTCAAAGTACTTACGTTATTTATTTGGTGAGGAATTATTTCTTACTTTTTTGATGTGGTTTTTTTGAAGGCGGTTTAATTTTTTTTGTCAAAAAACGCAAACTATTTCGATTCCGTATTTATGTCAATTTGTATGAAAACTATATAAGCGCGCTACTCGCCGCTAGAGGCGCTAATCGCTCTAGCGGCGAGTAGCGCGCTTATATAGTTTTCATACAAATTGACATAAATACGGAATCGAAATAGTTTGCGTTTGCTTGACATAAAAACTTACACTAGGGGTACTGATTAAAAAAGACGATTTTTAAAATTGAATTATAAATTTAATAATCCCTTTTTATTAATAAATAATAAATATACACGTTCCTCGTTAACTTTTTACGTAATCTATCATAAAAATGCATTTTTAAATTTTTTCTTTCAAGGTGTAAAATACCCTATTGTACACACGGCGGCACATCAGACTATACATGTTGACCTTGAGACAGCCTTTATGCCCTACGTAATAAAAGCTGTTATCGCAGTTCAACTGTTGAACTTGATGTGCTGTCGAGTGTACATATACCTACATGACGTCCAGCAATATTCTGTTATCGCAGATCTCCTTTCAACTGTGCCATTTTTCTTCCACATACACGTACCTGTTTTAAATTAAATCAAATACAAGTTGCAAGAAATAAATAAAAAATCTAAAAGAACCCTAGAATACCTACTGTATAAATCATTCCCTCTATGTGAATTGGACGAATTACTAATAGGTCTTTACCTATGAAATTGCCGTTTTCTATGGGGATATTGTAGGAAGTTGGAATTAGCATACAAAGATATTTGGGGATTTCTTGGACATGTGAACTCCGAATTCAACGAAACTTTCGAGTTATGATCAGTTAAAATTAATCTAACTATTGCCTATAATCGCATTTAATAAACTGTCTTAGAATAAAAAAAAATTTGTTCAAAGCTGTCAAATTGACGACAACCAAAGAGCGGTACTTTGAAGCAGTTATAACAATTTTAGACGCGTGTTTAATTATTCTTTACTTAAAGATGTTTAACATGACGACATACTTACTCCATTTTCGAAACTGACTATTAATTTTGATATATTGATATTAATTAAAAAATTAGAGACCAATAAACATGTGAGAAAAAAACGGCAATTTCATATGTAAAGACCTATTATTAACATTTACCATTTCTAATAGTCTCTACACACGTTCCTATCCGACCTCCGATTTGGTCTGCTCCCAGACCAAATCGGAAAGTGTGTAGCGCAGATTTGGTCTGGGAGCAGACCAAATCGGCTGTCGGATCGGAACGTGTGTAGATGCTATTACAAATCAGCTCGGTTTCTGAGAAATGTTAACATTGTTAAATATCAGATAATTTTCGATTTTGACCTTGAACTTGAAGGCCGAAAATAAGTTTTCCCTAATAATTCTCCCACTCGCGTTCGGTAACAGAATCAAGTTTACCCACCACCAATCACAATATTATATACATATAATCAAAGTATCCCAGGATTCGGTGGGTTCTCCCAAGGATTTTAATGCTCGTCAATTACGTAAAATTGAATCGATTAATTTCCTAATTATTACCGGTGATTTCTTATTAATATTTTGCACAGAGAATTACGCCCTAACATGATTATTCACTAAAAGTCGATCGTTTTGGAATCTATGGAGTAATAATTCCCATGCATGAAGATAATTTTCAGCAGAAAATTTCAATGCACTAAAAACTTGAAATGCACTACCGCTAAGTGATGATCGTAAGTATTGGAATTTTTGAATTGCGTTTAAGTCGTTACGATCGTGAATCATTGTCGTGTATGAATTTTTGAATTCGAGCCAGTCATCATATCAACCCGAAAAGAGGGTAATTTGATATCAGGTTATTTTATATGTGACGACATATTTTCACTTGGTTTAGCAGCACTTACGTTGTCACTACAATCTAATATTGATTTTGCCAAAGAAATGCAATCAAAAATATTGCTCTTCAAAATTTTCTCGATATTCAATTTGCGGCAAAAGATCATTTTCATCGACAGACAGTTCTATTTTATTTTGTCTGTAGATTAAATTCAAAAAACACTGACTCTAAATTGGTATTTTTTTATTTTAATTCTATTACTTGTTTCTTTCTACACCTAGGCCGTGCTGCAGTCTCTCCAGACGTGCCAAATAGACTACAGGTACATCGAGGTGCTGAGGTACTTATACCAAAACGCCACCATGTCGGTCCGATTACAGAACCAGAGCTCTAATCCTATCCAACTACAGCGAGGTGTGAGACAGGGAGATGTCATTTCTCTGAAACTGTTCACAGCTGCGTTGGAGGATATTTTTAAGCTACTGGACTGGAAAGGATTCGGCATCAACATCAATGGCGAGTACCTAACACACCTGCGGTTTGCCGATGATGTAGTTCTCATGGCTGAGACCTAAAGACCTTGGAAGACCTGAACACAATGCTCGAAGATCTCAGCAATGCTGCCGAAGGAGTGGGTCTGAAGACGAACATGGATAAAACGAAAATCATGTCCAATGCCCATGTTGCATCCGCTCCAGTTAATGTTGGGAACATTAGACTCGAAGTTGTTGACCACTATGTCTACCTGGGTGGGACAGACAAACCAATTAGGAAAGTCCAACTTCGAGAAAGAGATCTCTCGTCGAATCCAGCTCGGATGGGCAGCGTTCGGGAAGCTCCGGCATATATTCGCGTCCAAAATTCCTCAATGTCTCAAGACTCAGGTCTTTGACCAGTGTGTGTTGCCAGTTATGACTTATGGAATCGAGACGTGGTCTTTTACTATGGGTCTCATAAAAAGGCTCAAGGTCACCCAGCGAGCAATGGAACGAGCGATGCTTGGTATTTCCCTGATCGATCAAATCAGAAATGATGAGATCCGCAGGAGAACTAAAACAACCGACATGGCTCGAAGGATTGCTCAGTTGAAGTGGCAGTGGGCGGGACACATAGCGCGGCTAGAACCGATTACCGTTGGGGCGAAAGGTTCTCGAATGTTGACCGCGAACCGGACGACGTTCCGTGGGCAGGCCCCCTACAAGGTGGACCGACGACCTGGTCAAGGTCAAGGGCAGCCGCTGGATGCGGGCAGCGCAGGACCGATCGTTGTGGAGATCCTTGGGGGAGACATAATGCCCAGCAGTGGGCGTCGTACGGCTGAAATGATGATGATTATGAACTAATTTCTTTCTAAGGCGTCTTGAAATTTCAAAATATATTTCTCAAATGAAGTTAATCGAGCTTTGTACAGACCTCTCTGTTTCTTTAGATCGGTCAACGCGGTTATTTCCAAACTCTGAATATCGATGGAAGGCGAACGACTGCCTTCCCTAGATGATTTTGGCAAATGAAGTTTTAAACGATCGCCCTCACTCATTTTGGAAGCACTTAAACACATCGGTTACACGCTTATTCTGGCGTCAGTTCAGTATCCTGTCAGTTTTCTGTCATTCGAAACGGAGTGACAAATATTATTTAAAATATTTAATTTTCATCAGTCCAGACCATGAAGTTTGACTTAATACTCTGAGGTAACTGGAGCTCTCACCCTGAATAAAAAAGTGTCGCCGGCAAATTTGACATTTATATATGTAGTGGCAGGTAGTGGCTGTCAGTTGTCTCATATGACCATACGTATTTTTTTAAAGTGTAGGTGAGACGGAAGATAGCCACTGTGTTATTTGTGGTATTCAAAAAATTGTTCGTACTGCACTCTCCAGTTACCTCAGTATTAAGTCGAGCTTCATGGTCCAGACCATCAGTCTGTCAGTCTAAATGGTTACACGATAATTCTCTCGTCATTCTGACCAGAATGATGGACTGAACTGATGCCAGAATTAGCGTGTATCGGCAGTTGAAACTGGAATTTGAAATTATGGCACGATATTAGCACAAATCGACGTGGGATAGGAATAGGCTGGACGGAAGACTTGACCTGATCGTTCTTCTCGGTGTTGCTCCTGGATTGGTTCTTCGTTTCGGGTTTTCAAGACACGTTGTGGTTGTGGGCATCGACTTCCACTCGTATAGTATCTTGAATTCCTGATCCGGCGCGAGAGGATCATATGTTTTGGCGCTATACAGGGGTGGCAGAGAGAAGTAAAGGATCTAGTCAGGTTGAAGTGAATGAATTTTTTATGATGAAATCTTATAATATTTATTCGTTTATGTATGTACAACGTTTATAAAGATCTATTCGCAAAGGGGTAATGTAATGGTATGTGGGACCCGGGGCGACCGCGTAGTGTGAAGTGCGCAGACGTCAACCCGGTGCAAAGCTAGCTGCAATCCGTCCGCTCGCGTTGGGCTCCTGTCTCTTGCCCGATGTGGATTAAAAAAAGATTGTGAAAACGCTAAATGCTTTGAAATTATCATTTTTTTGTTTCCAGGGTGACAGCGGCGGTCCCTTAGTGTACGAAGACAACGGCGTACCCACACTTATTGGAGTGGCTTCCTTCGTCGCCGACCAGTCGAGCGGCGGGTGTCACTCTGGCCTCCCTGCTGGTAACCATACTGTTAAAACAATATAGGCACGAAAATACATCCCTGTGAAACACATTTTTACTAATTTTAAAGAATCAGTTTGTTTTTCTATTCTTCATTAGTTCAATGTTTCTAAAACTTGTCTTGAAGTCTGGATACAGCCGAAATTTACTTTCATGTCATCTTTTAACTCGTCTAGCTTACGTACACTCTTTTTCTTTATCTTTTTTATTTTTATAAAAATTTAAATAACACTCATTCACATTTCCAGGTTTCATCCGTCCTGGCTCCTTCCACGCCTGGTTCTTACAGATCACTGGTATCAATTTCGATACCAACACACAGGCTCCCAGTGCCACTACCGCCACACAGGCTTCCACTACCACTACCACCACAGAGGTTCCCACTACCACTACCACCACAGAGGTTCCCACTACCACTACCACCACAGAGGTTCCGACTACCACTACCACCACAGAGGTTCCCACTACCACTACCACCACAGAGGTTCCCACTACCACTACCACCACAGAGGTTCCTATTACCACTACCACCACAGAGGCTCCCTTCACCACAACCACGACGACGGCTGCGCCTCAGACCACCGTCACTCAAGCACCACCTGCTCACACAACCACTTGGCAACCGACGACGACAGAGTATAACACTGTAGCAACGGAAGAACCGGAAGGTCCCGAAGAGCCGGACGGACCCGATGACTGCGATGATGATGAAGATGAAGATGATGACTATGATGATGGACTCTCAGAGTTGCTCAAGCAGTTACAAGTCGAAGTCAAAGTGAATGTCAAGTTGAACAAGTTCGGTAAAAAGAAGAATATACATCACAATCACAGTATTTCACATCAGCGTGATAAATAAAACTTTTAAGAATTTGTCAAAATTTGATATTAAACTTTGAACAGTTTTTTTACTGTATTATTTACCTTTATATTAATTAAGTAAATAAAACCGAAATCCCTGGGTTGCGTTTCTATTTGCGGTTACTCCAAGGGCGTCGCCAGGGGGGAGCAGGGTAGGGCACAATATGTGGCCATGGGCTGGGGACGCCCTTGGGTCACTCACAAGTAGTGTTGCATTGCACCGAATGTGGGTCCTGCCAAATGTCGAATTAGGCTAAACGTTCGGTTTAAATATGTGCCGAAGCCGAAATTCGGCCGAACTTCGGTTCAATTTCGAGCGCTTTTGCTCAATGAACAGTCAGATCGTGTTCGTTCCGACGCTTGCAATTTCACTTATGCGCATCTCGCTCACCACCCGCGGCTACCCCGCTGCTTCTCATTTGCCATTTGTCAACGGAAATGTGATAGGTACTCAACGTTGTTTTATTTCTAAGGCATTATATAAACATTCACTTTACCTATTTTACTTCATACTGACCCATTAGTTTCTTGCCAATCGTGTCCAAGCTATTTGAGAAAATATTGCTGTATAGACTCACCAGCGTCCTGAAAAAAAAGTCCATCATTCCCGATCATCAATTTGGCTTTCGAAAAGAACATGCCACCACGGAACAAGTTCATAGAGTGTGCAGAGCAATTAGGAAATCGTTTGAAAAAAAGGAGTACTGTTCATCGGCTTTCCTGGATATACAGCAGGCTTTTGATAGAGTTTGGCACATAGGGCTGATATGCAAAATTAAATCCTTAATAGCAACACCTATTTCGGAATCCTTAAATCATATTTTACTGATAGAATATTCCAAGTCAAGGAAAATAATTGCTCGTCAAATTTCCACGACATCACTGCAGGATATTATAATATAATATAATTAATCTTAATCTTGTTTATAATCACTGCAGGAGTCCCACAAGGGTCTGTACTTGGGCCAGTCTTGTACACTATGTAGACATCAGGCCCCTGATTCACGAACCGTCGGAAACGCTCCCGGCAGCGGAATGTATGCCCTGTCTCTATCACTCACTATAGAATAGACAAGGACAAAGCACAGAATTCGAATCCGATTCCGTCTCCGACGGTTCATGAATCAGGGGGCAGACCTGGAAGTTGCCTATTTTTGCACCAGCACTTGATTTTTTATATACCTAAGTAATACTAGCTGACCCGGCGCGACTTCGTTCGCGTGGCCCTACCCCCTACTCCACCCTACCACTACTCTATCCTTACCTTATCCCTTCACTACTCTACCCCTACCCTACCCTACCTCTACCCCAACGACCTTCCCTACAAACTCCTACCCTACTCCTACTCTACCCCTACCTTACCCCTACTTAGCCTTTACTTAGGGAAGGAGTTCCCCTATTTTCTCACCTTTTAAACCTTCCCTGGACTTCCACGAACATTTCAAGACCAAAATTAGCGGGTCAGCCATTCTCGAGTTCTAGCGACCTACAGCGATTCATTTTTAAAACAGGATGATCCATCGAGACTGGTCAATATGGGAAAGATTGAAACTATAAGAGATAGAGATATTTGTTCTAAGGAATCATGTCATCGATTTTAGAGTTAAAAAAACTGCATTCAAAGATTTTTTAAAAACTTATGCACGACCCGGGAATCGAACCTTGTCAGTTTTCAAAACAAAAATGTTGGTATTTTATTATGAAAGTTGATAGTGAAGGTTGTTAGGAATACATTTTACTACGGAACCCTATATCTACAATTAAAAGAAAATGCCGCATTTTACTATTTTATTTTATTTAAGTAAATGTTTAAAATGACAGCTATTTTTGATGATGATGATTAGATTGACGGTGTCGTTTGACGTTTGACTGGTAACAATGTTGTTATTGTGTTGTGTATTTTCTAGTGCGTTAAAATGGTCTCTATGGCTGCTGTTAGTTCTTACCTTTGAGGTCCCGCGGCAACCCGCGTTGATCGTAGAGTAATCGAATTTAAAAATATTTCGATTTTATTTTGTCTATGATTGAATGAACGTGTTTGGTATGAATGAAAGGGGAATTTATCAGTCATTCTGTCAAAAAAGTTTCACGCCTTACGTCAAAAGTAATAGCGATCTATCGACCGAGGAAGAGTCGACGCCCCGGGGCGGGGCGTCCGCGGGACCTCAAAGGTCGGTGTTGTAGTGTAGGCAATGAACAGATTCTTTGTATGGAGACCCATACACTAATTCCTCAGTCGATGAAACTTTGCTGGGTTATAAAATAGCATGAGCCATAAACTTTTAAATGATTATCCAAAAAAAACTCACACGGAAGTTAGGTATTTATATCTAAATAAACAAATCTATTTATATTGAACCGAGTAATTTCTCAGTCCAAATTTATTTTACCAAATGAGTTATTTGTACTAGTATGTGATACTTGATAAAAATCCAAAACTTTTTTCAAGCATGAGTATGCTTGGCAAAATGGTATAATTCCGTTAAAAAGTTCGACAGAGACATTTTTCAGTTCAAGTCACCCCAATTGTTTTATTAAAATTTGGTGTTTCTGCTGGGATATTTTTTTTGGATATTTCATATTATTGTTTTTATACGTTACATGAATATGTCTGGTGAAGAAAGTTTAGACGGAGCATTTTTCCTAAAAAAGATATCAATGAAATAAGACTTTCATTAAAAAATACCTAACCTTCTATTATTATTATTTTTTGGAAATTTATACCATACTTTTAATTTATTGATACTTTGTCATGCTGTAAAGTTTTTTGTGACTGAGGAATTACTGTGGGGGTCAACTGTAGTGTCACACACAGTGTTGTGGCTGGTTTTGAAAACTTCATCTTTCACATAATAAACCCACAAGAAATCATCTAGTGGGGTTAGATCCTCGCACACCATTTGATAGGGCCATATGTCAGCTAATGCATGCCATACACCATCCCTCCTATTCCTAAAGTCCTGGCATGACGCTGCAGATTGGATCAAGTAGAATTGACCGTAGCTGGGCGTGGATTGGCATGACAGTTATCAAATTATGGTGTAATATCGGCTGACATGATGATGATGATGATGATGGACGAACTGCAGATTGGATCAAACCTGCCGTCATACCGATTGGACGATAGGCAGGATGGTGTATGGCCACCCATAACAAAACTCATATAGGGTCCAAAGTAAAATGTATTGCTAACAACCTACACACAACATTTTTGTTTTGAAAACTGACAAAGTTCGATAACCGGGATGTGCATGAGTTTTTTAAAAATCTCTAAAATGATATGGTTCCTTGGAACAAATATCTCTATCTCTTAAAGTTTCAAACTTTCCAGTGTAAGGAGGTGGGGTCGGGATGTTAAGTAAGACACTCGTCCATTGTGATGAATGAATCTCATTATTTTTTAATGTTTCATCTTATATACTAATAGTATCAGAGATACGTGATTAGAGGAAGGACACCTTGATGATTAGAGGAGACCATAATTATCACGTACTATTAAGTACGTGCTGATAGTGTAATTCACCATATCACACCTCCCCTGAAAAGACCAGGCATCCCTCCCTTGAAAAGAAAGGTCTTACATTTTTTTTAAATACTAACAAGTTCAAGTTACAATTTCATAAAACAATTACTTTAAAAAAAATATCATATCAAAACAGGGTAGGTATACTTAAATTTACATACCGTCTTATAAAATTAAAGACATTAATAAAAAAAACAATACATTAAATATTAAGAATATAAAACTTAAACTTAAGTGATGCCTACATCACGTCTATTATAAAACTTATCTCTAATTAAAATATTTTCAAAAATATTTGTTGAAAGCTTAGGCTTATCAACCAAGCAACTATTATACATTATTGGCTCCTTAATATTTAAATTGCCATCATAACATTTCGTACCAATACGAGTACAAAATTTATTTACTATTTGTGGCATGTTACTTTTTAAAATTAAATTTGGGAACACAACATCATACTTGTTTGTAAACTTACAAAAAAAATCATAAAGTGCCTCATCAACAATTAAGTATTTTATCCCTAAGGTTTCGCAAAATAGTGCGACATCATTCGCAATTAACTTTCCTTGGGAGATTGAGGACTTTTTCATATACATAGTGCTTTTTAAAGGATCATACAAGCATAACCTATTTTTCGATACAATATTTTCACAATAATTGTCTATGTCCTTTTCAATATTCTCCTTAAGGACTAACTCAACAAAGCAATTTATTTTCTTAGGAGTTGCTGGCTCCTTTTTGGACACCACCTTGGTATCAAAATAACATAATAAATAGTCATTATTAACATTTTCTTCTCGTTTCACAGTTCTAAGTCGATTTCCACTACTACTCTTTTTACAATTTTCAATTGACTCATTTACGTGGAACAATTCATTCAAGTTTAAGTCGTCGCTGTCATCAATAAAATTATAACTACATTTTTCCAATGCGCGACTATTATTATTGATATTAACATTGACCTTTGTCTGTTTCTGCTGACCCAGCAAAACACGGTCACTTCGCGGACATCGCGGAATGCGTGAATTTCTCACGTCACATCTACCTATCGTCGCTATTTTCTTACTGTAATTATTTAAAAAACTTACATTATGATTGTTATAATTCATAATATGCGACTTACGTTTAGGTATAACTTCGTTATGCCGTTTTTCAGAGAAACTATATCTACACAAAGACATTATGCCATGCTCATCTAAAGCTGCTTGGATGGCATCATTTAGTGATTTATTTTCTCGGCATTGTACTATTAAACTAATCCGTCTAATATTTATCCCATTGGCAAAACATTGAATAGCAATTTTTTCATTGATCGGCTTCAAAATATTTTCCTGATTCAAATCATAACCTGATTGAGCACACGTTAAATCTAATAACAATTTATTAACTTCTAAACTAAATTCTTCTAAAGACCTATTTCCTTGACGGCAGTTATGTAGTTTATTTAAAATTGCTAAGTGACTCTTTATTGGTAAAAGATACTTTTTCATATCAATAATTAAACTTTCAACATTTTCGTAAGAAGATTTAAAATTATATTTATATTCCAAAAGTCGTGTTTTAAGAACAAAATTAATTAAAGATTGTTGTGAATTTGCATCAAGAATGCTACTATAATACTCTACGTTACTAATTAAAGAATGTGTTATATGCTCTTGACCCGTCATCACAGGTATCAAAGCTAAAGCAACTTCTAGATCAAATTTCTCCATTTTAAACTTTTATAACGACAACGATATTAAAAGAACCTAGTACTTACCCAGTTAAATATAAAGCTGCGTCCAGACTTGTAACATTTCACCGAACATTACCCCGTACCGTGTCAGACACGCGTGTCAGAACGGATAATGTGGACGTCTTTTGACACGCGAACAAGTTCGCGTACATGTTACAAGCTTCAAATCCATTCCGAACACTGGAAGAAACTGCTAGACACAGATAAATGTACGGACAATGTACGGAGTTACGAAGGTGCAGTGTGGACGCTGGTCTGTGTGCTGTTACGCATCGAAGTTACGTGTTACGAGCCGATCCATCGAGAGTCGGTTTTTATCAAAGGATTTCGCAATTGTTCGCGTGTCAAGGAGACGTCCACACTTGTGTTTATGACACGCGTCGAAGTACGCCAGATGACACAGATACAGACACGGGATAGGAATGGATCAGGTCGTGACATGTGCCGGCATCACAGAATAAATACAAGTACAGAAGATGATTATTTTATAAAAATGTCAATATCTCGAAAACGGTGCGTCGCAGCCAAAATCTATTGAAATTTTTGATACCCTTTTAATAACCCCGGAGGTATTTGAGAGACATCGAATGGTAAAAAAAAATATTTTTTTTTTGAGATCTGTTAACTCAAAAAAATGTTTTTTTAACTTTATAAGTTCTGAATTCAGTCCCCGAAGGTATTTGAGAGACATCCAATGGTAAACAAAAAATTTTTTTTAGGATCTGTTGACTCAAATTTTTTTTTTACTTTATAAGTTCTGAATTCAGTTCAAATGGATGAAAACAGAGGAGCAGGGGGACGGGGCCGCAGCCCCCCCACCAAGAGGGCTCGGGGGGCTAAGCCCCCCGCCGCCGCCCCCCGAGCCCAAGAGATCCTAACAGTCGTTTTAGGTTAGGTTAAGTTAGAACTGTGACCAAAACGCAGCGCGAGCCGAGTGAGCGAAGGCAGCGGCCGGCGAAGCGGCAGAAAAAACTTTTTTTTTCCAAAATAAAGATAACCTTTTGTTTTTTCGTCTTAGATCTTTTTTCGAAAGCTATGATTTTTTTCACTTTTTGAAAAAAAAGTTAGTGTTATTTTTATGCACCACCTTTGCGACACCTGGACGGCCTAAAGCGTATATAAATAACTAATAAATAAATAAATAACTTCTTACATTCACACCAATTATCTAAGCCCATTTTAATTTTATTACGAAACTGTATCATGGAAATATAACGGATAAATATATACTTAAATACTTTTTGTTTGTAAATACATACTTAATATACATAGAAAACACCCAGACCAAGACAAATAGACATGTTCATGCACACAACTATTTGTCTTGTTCGGGAATCGAACCCGAGACCACTGGCGCAGAAGGTGGGTAGCCTACCCCTGCGCCAAATCGGTCGTCAAAAGTATATGCAAAATAATTAGCCTTAAAAATTTAAAATGCTGCTGAAAGTCACAATTCCACGCGGACGAAGTCGGGGGCACAGCTAGTAGGTATTAAATACTTATAATCTTTATTTTTTATTCCATCTTTGAACTCAGCAGTTCTGGTGCCGTGCCACGCAGTCTTGTTCGATTGACACCATGCGTCTACACTTGTAACATTTTGGCGTGTCTGAACACCGTGTCTTTATAATACATTGTCTCTTTGATACAGTATTACCACAGCGCATGCCCAACAAAACTAGCGATGCATGATAAAGACACGGTGTTCTGGTTCTGACACGCCAAAATGTTACGGCAGCACAACTTAGACCGTCCACATTGAGCGTAACAAGTCTTGTACGATGACACGGAGTCCGGTCCGATGTCATGACACAAGTCTGGACGCAGCTTTAAATAACGTTGCTCAAAAATTACAGGCAAGTACTTAAGCATAAAGTGAGTCAAAAAAAAAACATAACTATCACAATTTATCGTTGAACCATTGTAAAATTAAATACACAAAATTATTATTATTCTCTTTGCACAAAGTACTTTCTTAATTTACCTTTCTGAAAACAACGTTTTTTTCACAACAATTAAAGTTTAAGTAGGTACATAAAATAATACAGTAAATTGCTTATAAAAATAAAACACAAAATAATAGGAAAAAAAACTATGAAACAAAGTTTAAAACTTACGGTTTTGAAAATACATTTTAAAATCAAACTTGGTCGAAACCTTTTCCATAATCCAGTCGATTTTCTTCATTTTCCCGGAATCGTAGCCGAAGTCGGACATCAGTCATTGCTTGCCTTTGGTGAGGTCTCGTTCTTGGTCGGACGGATCGGAACGACATCTTGGTGCAGCTGGTTCCTACAGCTGTTTCCTAATCCCGTACTCGAATCGCGTTCACGAACTAATACTACTTTGCCATGACCCATCATGGTCACTATGGCTATCGAGATTTTCTTCGCAGAATGATGGCTAGGCGATAATGTTCGCCATGTGGGGTTCTATGACCACGCAGAATTTTGTAGTCACGGTCGCCATGTAAGGAGGTGGGGTCGGGATGTTAAGTAAGACACTCGTCCATTGTGATGAATGAATCTCATTATTTTTTAATGTTTCATCTTATATACTAATAGTATCAGAGATACGTGATTAGAGGAAGGACACCTTGATGATTAGAGGAGACCATAATTATCACGTACTATTAAGTACGTGCTGATAGTGTAATTCACCATATCACACCAGTACTGACTCGACCCGATGGATCACCCTGTACCTACCTATAAAGATTATATATTTTTTAACACAGATTTAAGATAGGCATCCTGTACCTACATATAAAGATTATATTTTTTTAAACACAGATTTAAGCTAGGCATATACTTTGGTCAATCAACTCAAATCTGTTTTAATTCAGTGCTAAAGATAGGAGAACTCGCCACTTAAAATACCTTATTTGTTTTTTTCGTGAACGTGAATGACAAAGTTCTTGCTCAATGCTCTGATTTCAAATGCAAATTTAAACCGTAATATTGACTTACGCTAGATACATCTGGCGTAAGTCAATATTACGGTTTTAGTTCACTGAGTCTAAGTCTAAGTCAAAGGTAATTAGATATTGTTATTAAAAGTAGCGGTTTTAATGCCAAAATTACACGAGCGTTCTATCCTACTTTAATATTATAAATGTGAAAGTTTAGATGTTTGGATGTTTGTTACTCAATCACGCCAAAACGGCTGAACGGATTTGGCTGAAATTTGGAATACAGATATTTTGAAGCCTGGAGAGGAACATAGGCTACTTTTTATCCCGGAAAAATAACACATTCCCGCGGGATGACGTAGTGTAGTCCACGCGGGCGAAGCCGCGGGCGGAAAGCTAGTTTGTTATACAATGAAGTGAGGCGGCCTGTAAACTGGGCGTGTTACCCTAATTACATTTTGTTTATTTACATCCAGCAAGTAAAGGAAACTGAGCAAAATCATAAAGAAAACAAAATAATCAACACACGAACACAATATTTTATTTTTGGATTTAAGATTTGAAAAAAGAACAAAAAAATGTAACAAAACTATTTTGTATTTTACAAATAGTTACCTACTAAATATTTATATAAAGTATTACAAATAAAATAAAAAAACACATTTAGGTGCTTATGTATTTAAAATAATTCATCTCTCTTGGTAGTGGTAGTGGGAGCCTTTGTGGTGTCGAAATCAAGACCAGTGATCTGAAAGAACCAGTCGTGGAACGGGCCAGGACGGATGAAACCTGGAAATGTGAATGAATGTTATTATAATACTTGTATACTACTACAAAGCCAAACATGTATCCAAAATTTCAGCTCCATCGGACACTGGGCAGTTGTCCCCCGCAAACTAAGTAACTACATGGCAAGTTAAACAAAAGCTTGTAAAAAGTAAAGAAAAAGAGTGAAGTGAGCTAGACGACTTAAAAAGGGACATGAAAGTAAACTTCGGCTGTATCAAGAGTTTTCATCATCATCATCATGTCAGCCGAACGACGCCCACTGCTGGGCATAGGCCTCCCCCAAGGATCTCCACAACTATCGGTCTTGACTGCCCGCATCCAGCGGCTTCCCGCGACCTTGACCAGGGGACCAAGTCTGCTAACGTTAAGTCACAATCGTGTCTCAATCGTGTTTCAATTGTAGTTCAGTTGTATTGCTTTTTAACACAGTAGTTACAAGAATTATGACAGTATGATGTGATGTGAATGTAGTGTATGGTGTGACCATCAATAGTATTGTGAAAAAAGTACATATTTCTTGTAACTTTTGTGGAAAGAAGCACTACAACTGAACTACAATTAAAACACGATTGAGACACGATTGTGACTTAACGTTAGCAGGCTTGGCCCCCAGATCGTCGGTCCACCCTGTAGGGGGCCTGCCCACGAAACGTCGTCCGGTACGCGGTCGCCATTCGAGAACCTTTCCGCCCCAACGGCCATCGGTTCTCCGCGCTATGTGTCCCGCCCACTGCCACTTCAATGATGCAATCCTTCGAGCGATGTCGGTTGTTTTAGTTCTCCTGCGGATCTCATCATTTCTGATTCGATCGAGCAGGGAAATACCAAGCATCGCTCTCTCCATTGCTCACTGGCTCGCTGGGTGACTTTGAGGAGTAACTTTCAAGAGTTTTTAAGAAACGTTGAATTAGAATTGAATTTAGAATAATGGATAGAAAACCAATTGATTCCTTGAAATTAGTAAAAAGGCGTTTCACAAGGATGTATTTTGGGGCATCTATTGTTTTAACATTATAGTTACCAGCAGGCAAGCCAGAGTGACACCCGCCGATCGCCGCGTTGGCGACGAAGGAAGTCGCTCCAATGAGTGTGGGTACGCCGTTGTCTTCGTACACTAAGGGACCGCCACTGTCACCCTGGAAACAAGAAATGTTTATTTAAAAGACCTTTAGCGTTTTCACAATATTGTTACAGTCTATTATTTACTTCGTTTTTTTCCACCACTGGGTAGCACTTAGCCTTCATCATACCTGATGTTAGGTGGTGATAAGGCTGAAGATGGAAGCGCACTACTCCCGGAATCCTCAATCACTGGGGAACTGGTTATTTTATCTCTAACTGCCGGAACACAATAATGCTGAAAACATCATTGTTATGGCGTAGATGGTGGTAGCTAGCCAGGCGGACTAAGAACAAGTCTTACCACCAACCAAACCGAAACAATATGTACTCCCACTAGGAATCGAACCCGAGACCTTTTGGTCTGAAATCGGTGGTGTAAACCACTAGACCATAGAGGCGGTGTAGGCTGCGTTTCCACCAGAGATGTGCGATGGAAATGTGTCGTAAAAGGATGTCTAGCTGTGCTGTGAAAATGTGTGGGTGTTTCCACCAAAGCTGTGCGATGAAAATGTGCCTACGAGGATGTGTAGCGGAGCTGTGAAAATGCGCAATAATGTGTGGTGCGAGGATTATTGACTGGCTGGTACAGTATGCGCAAACCTTCTCAACACACATTCCTCTCAACACATCCCTCGCACCCATCCCTCGTACACATCCCTCACACACATCCCTCGCTTGTTTTGTATGCGCAAAAATCTAGCTCCGCTGAGCCGTTTCCACCAGAGCTGTGCTGACCGAGGCGAGGTAAATGAAGCGATTCTATTGGTTCATTACAAAC
The DNA here is from genome assembly GCA_949710035.1 of Crambus lathoniellus. NCBI lineage: Eukaryota > Metazoa > Arthropoda > Insecta > Lepidoptera > Crambidae > Crambus > Crambus lathoniellus. Next base: position 23,303,843 of record OX453317.1, read on the forward strand.
ACTTATCCCGCTATATACGCATCTTCGCACATCTCTGGTGGAAAAGCCGCCTTAAGGTGTATCGATGAGCTCAGTGGCGCCGCCAATGGAAATAAATCAATTGCATTTGATTAAAGGCTTGGATTAAAAGTTTCGGTTATTTCGCGCAAATAGAAGATTTTTATTGTTTTTTCATGGCCTCAAATATGAGCACCAAGTTATGGATCTCGATATTGCCAAATGTGGCCACTTTTGGCACTATTGAGATTCACGACTTATTGCGTAAGTTTGAGTTCTCAAAAGTATATTTAAAAAATGCATTCCACTCTTTCACCTGCGCGAAATAACCGAAACTTTTAATACAAGCCTTTAATAAAATGCAATTGATTTATTTCCATTGGCGGCGCCACTGAGCTCATCGATACACCTTAAACGGCCATACCCAGCAGATGGACTGCGACGTGACGTTGAAGTACTGCGCGCAGATGGTGTTGTTTGTGATGAGGGCTCCGAACACGCTCGCGCAGTTGGTGTTGTTCACCCCGCGCAGGTACACCCACTGCAATGCCTGGGTTGTAGCACCTGGACACAGATATTTTACCTATTTGGTATTTGGTATTGACACTTTTCCGCATTTAGACTCAAATTTGGTCCGTTACGCGTGAACATGGCTAGTCGAGCCATCCTAGCTCCTTCCAGAAGCGCAGAAGCCTCCTGGGGCGTTCACAGGCTTCTAGGAGCGACCTCACTTCTGTGAGGATTTCTGCTCGTTGTGCGGCCAAACCCACGCACTCCAGGATCACGTGGACGGCTGTTTCCTCTGCGTTAAGGCATCCTCTACACACACTCTGGACACAGATAATAATAATATAATAAATAATAATAAATTTCTTACAATCACACCAATTATCTAGCTCGTAAGTAGTTTTCATTAAGAAACTGTGTTACGGAAACTAAGATAACTGATAAATATATATTTACTAGCTTTCCGGGCGTAGGCGGGTCGTTACGTTCCCTAAAATATGGTTGAGCGAAGCGATGGCTGGTTCATGCGTCATGCTCGTGAACGGGTGCTGCCAGTGGGAATGGGCCTGCTCTTATCTGCTTGCCTTAAAATGTGTTTTCTTTTGTTTTTATTCATTTTATTAAGAATTACATTTGAAACATGTATGGCGCAACTTGCAGTATATAGTAGAATTGTCTTTTGTTTTTAACTAATATTAAAGCTTTAAGTAGAGTTCCTAAGTAATTGAAAATTGTTTACCGCTATGATCATTAGTTCGCCTATACTTAACTGTATTTATCATAACCCATTGTGTAATTGTGATGGAAATTGACCTTAGTCATACCATGTTAAGGTGATTTTTCAATTTGACGACTCTGTATGAAAGAAAACAGGGAGAAAAAAACAACCCTTGGAGTTACTTGCCGGTTCTTCTCCAAGGCCTCCCGCTGTAGGGTTTGCAAACCGATGGCGTAGCTTCTATGACGTTCACAAGTATTGTAAATAACAATCTAAATTGAATAAACAAATTTGAATCTTGAATCTTCCGCCCGCGGCTTCGCCCGCGTGGACTTCACGACGTCATCCCGCGGGAATGTGATATTTTTCCGGGATAAAAAGCCTATGTTCCTCTCCAGGCTACAAAGTATCTGTGTCCAAAATTTCAGCCAAATCCGTTCAGCCGTTTTGGCGTGATTGAGTAACAAACATCCAAACATCTAAACATCCAAACATCCAAACATCCAAACATCTAAACTTTCACATTTATAATATTAGTAGGATAGAGACACCAAGGAGTACGCGCTATCAAAGACGCAGTGCGTTTATTCCATTTAGAGCGAACGCGCACTTGTGATTTTTAATCGGGCGATAGTTTGATCGTTCTCGGATTCTGTATAGAGTTATATGGCAGTGCGCGCACTGACGATTAAACTATCGACCGATCAAACTATCGAAAATGACTGGCGATAGTTGTACGATCAAACTATCGCACAACTATCGGCCGGGCGGTAATGTGCATGAAGGACTATGTGAGCGCGCACTGCTTTCAACTAAACTATCGCCCAACTATCGGTAGACTGCGCATTCAGTATCGAACTATCGAAAATGACTGGCCAATAGTTGTACAACTATCGGACAACTATCGCACAACTATCGGACAACTATCGGACAACTATCTATCGCACAACTATCGGACAACTATCGCACAACTATCGGACAACTATCGGACAACTATCTATCGCACAACTACCGGACAACTATCGCACAACTATTGACCTGTGCATGAAGGACTATGTGAGCGCGTGCCCGGATTCAACTAAACTATCGACCAACTATCGGTCGACTAAAAATCACAAGTGCGCGCAGGCTCTCAAAACCAAACTATCGGTCGACAGTTTGATCACGATCGTCTTACGATTCCAACTAAACTATCGCCCGATTAAAAATCACAAGTGCGCGTTGGTTCTTAGTCGTGGGCCACACTGGAGCGGCGTGTCTTGCGTCCGCGTTGAGCGGGAAAAACAAATATATTGAGACGGACGGGAGGGGCCACACTGGCGCGTCCGGCGGTCGCCGCGACCGGCGGAGGGAATAGTACGTGTTCGCGCGTCCTGCGGATCCGCAGGTCGCCTCCGCGCCCCGCGGTCGCTCCAGTGTGGCCCACGACTTAGTCATATCACAGCAGCCTTCTCTATTGGGTTATATGCGACAAGGATCATTTGGCACTTGGATAACATTGACAAGAGCGCTAGTTGACCGATTAAATACTTATACACACCACAGTGTTTGCTCACCTCCGGGTCCGTTCCAGCGGCCCTACTCTGAAACGCTGATCCGAAACTTCGGTTAGCCCCGCCCCTTTCACTCGATTCTGTCTCGACTAGAGTGTGAGAGGGACGGGTATACCGAAGTTTCGGGTTTTGCGTTTCAGAGTAGGCCCTCAGGGGCGTCCGTCACCTGCAGGTGGCCAGTTGACTCCCTACAAGCGTGTCCACAGTGTTTGCTCACCTCCGGGTCCGGTCCAGGTGCGTCCGTGACCTGCAGGTGGCCAGCTGAATCCCTACAAGCGTGTCCACAGTGTTTGCTCAACTCCGGGTCCGGTCCAGGTACGCCCGTGACCTGCAGGTGGCCAGCTGACTCCCAACAAGCGTGTCCACAGTGTTTGCTCACCTCCGGGTCCGGTCCAGGTGCGTCCGTGACCTGCAGGTGGCCAGCTGACTCCCAACAAGCGTGTCCACAGTGTTCACGCCGCGCGTGATTCATTCATTCACGTTCATTCGTGGGGTCGGCGCCAACCGCCGCCCGCGCGACATCGCGACCAGTTGGCCGTAAGCAGCCGTGAGGAGCGCCCGGTCCGGGTACGGACTTGTGACCCGTGTGTGTTCGCTTTGAAAAGCGCCGGGAAGTTTTAGCTGCCTATTAGGGCATTGTGTAGTTTTAAGAGTGTTAGCTATAAGAGTTTCCCATCGGGGGTTGCGTGAAGACCTACTTGTCAGGCGCGCGCGCGCCGGCGAGACAGCGACCAGCCCCAGGATTACGGACACTATCTGCTAGTAAGGTAGGACTAGCTTAATTTACTTAATTTTGCATGAGAAACCTTCGTTTCAATAAACTGTGGAACACAGTAGATGGTCATCACAATTGTGCGTGATCATATTTTTGGTAGCAGAGCGTAGTTGATATAATTAATTTTCATAGTAAAAATAAAAAGCGTACCTAAAAAGAGTACCTAAAAATTATTTTTTTTTGTTGAAATCTCGAGGGTATTTGAAGATCCCGAGACGATTGAAGTACTAAGAAATTGTTCTAGTAAATTCTCGAAGCGAATGTTTCTCACTTGGTGGATCCGATAATAGATAGACACTTATATAATTGTTGTCACATACTAGTGTTTTGATACGAGTTTACTCGCCTAGATGTGTATATTTTTTTTGTGTGTCCGGATTTATTTGACGAATAGTTCGTCCGAAAGTGTGTTTATTAGTACCACATACTAGTGATTTGATACGAGTTTACTCGCCTAGATGTGTATATTTTTTTTTTGTGTGTCCGGATTTATTTGACGAATAGTTTCGTTCGAAAGTGTTGTTTATTAGTACCACATACTAGTGTTTGTTCCGAGTCCGCTTGCCTAGTTAAAAAAGTGGAACTAGTTTTAATTATTAGTAGTATTAAATTACGAGTATTATTATTAAAAATAGTTTTGTTTTCGTTTGTTGATAACGGTTTAGTAGTTGATTTGCGAGGTATGCCATACCGTTAATCCTATACGTTTTGTTTATACCGTTATATTGTTAGCCCTTGAAATTGGTAAGTTGCTAATAATTTATGAAAATAGTAGGGTCCGTGTATGTCGTCCGAATTTTAATTGTGTTTTATATTATCGTGACGCGACCTATTTCTATTGTTTTTTTTGTTGATGTTTACCACTTTTATATTTCTTTGTTTGCTTTGTTTATTAAACGGATTATAAATGGCTCCTACGAATCCGACCGCCGTATCCAGGGCTGGCATCCAAGGAGTTTTGCGTTGGCTTGCTTGTGCGGTCACATTAATAGACCGAGCCGACCGGGTAGGCGCGTTGCTAGCTCGGTATGGCGGGCTGGCAGCTCGGCTGCAGGACCTGGAGCGCCACGCCATGGAGTGTCGCGCGTATTATATGGAGAACCCCCCAGCTGATGATGCCGTGTCGGAACAGCTGGAGCAGGATGTAGCCCAGGCCTATGAGCTGGCTGACCAGCTCACGGAGGCGGCTGAGAGGGCCCTGGCTGTTCGGAAGGGGGAGCCGGTTTTGAGCGGGGAGGTCAAACCTACCCCGACGGCGTTGCTAGGCCGATTGCCTACATTGGAGATTCCCACTTTTAATGGGGATCTGTCAGCCTGGATGGGCTTCATTAATTTGTTTGACAGTTTGGTGGATTCACGACGGGACTTATCCCCTAGTGAGAAGTTGGCCTATTTGCGCTCCTCCCTGCGAGGAGAGGCCAGCGCGGTAATCCAGCACCTGCTCATCAGCGACGACAACTACCAGGTGGCTCGCCAGCTTCTGGTTAGCAGGTACCAGAATGTCCGGTTACTGGCGGACACCCACGTGGCCACGATTTTGGCCCTCCCGCGAATCACGCGGGTACACCTGTTACGGAGGGAGTTGCTGAACCCGCTACTGTCAGCGGTCAACTCCCTAAGGCGATTGGACCTGCCGGTGGATCAGTGGTCCTTTGTACTGCTGCACATAGTCCTCGCCAAATTGCCCGCTGAAATGAAGGGGCGTTTCGAGCAGAGGTACGGAGGCGACAGCGCCTCGTATCTCCCGCCCTTCGCGGACCTCCTTCGTTTTTTGGAGGACGAATGTAGGGTGACGGACCACCTGGAGCCCGCCCCGGTTCCAGGTGTTGGTCGTATGGTGGCGGCGAGGGAACAGCCCCGTCGCCCGACCAATCGCTATGCTGCCTTCCAGCAGTCCCCTCCCCCCGCACCGAGTGAGCGGTGCAGGTATTGCAGGGGAGATAGGCATGTGGTGCACGAATGTGCCAAATTTAGAGGCCTCCGCCCAGAGGGACGGAGGGCCGTTGCGAAACAGCGCCAATGGTGCTATAGGTGTTTGGGGGGACACATGCAGTCGGCGTGTCCCCAGACCGAGGATTGCCGTCTTTGCGGAGGGAGGCATCACCCCCTCCTTTGTTTGGACCGCAAGGACGCCGGGAGCGACCGGGGTTCGAATTCCTCGCGCACGGGCGGGGGCCCGGCAGCCCGGAACCGGTCCCCTAGAGATTCGGCGGGGCTTAGCCCCCCCGTTCAGTCCCCCCCGGAGAGGGGGAACTATAGGAGAGACGCCCCCGCCACGGGCGGGGGTAGGGGGGTACCACAAGAGTACGCCACGGTGGCGATGGGCACGGGCCCTATTTGCTACTCCCCCCCCCTAATGGAGAGGCCTCGATTGGGGTACTATGTACCGAGGCACGCCCCACACGGGTATTACCCTGCACCTAGGAGTGCTGTTGGTCGGGGCCAGTATGTACCCGATTGGGACCCGCTCGCCCGGTACGAGCGTCCCACATTTGGCGCGCCGACTCAGGCGCGAGGGGGACAAGTACCCCCCCAAAATTTTTAATGGCGCCCCTGTCGGACCCAACCACCCCTCCGGAGCTTGTGCTGTTGCCAACAGCCTCCGTGAATGTTTGGGGACCTAAGGGCAATGTTGTAACGGTGCGTGCCCTTTTGGACTCAGGTGCCCAGGGGTGCATAATGTCCAGGTGGCTTGTCCGACAGCTGGGTCTTTTGCTTGTGCCGCATCACGAAGCGGTACGGGGGGTGGGAGACTCGCGGATCCCTGATCCGATTGGTCGAGTTGAGTTCTCCTTCTCCCCCCACTTCACGCCAAGGCCGAAGATCGGTGCTTCGGCGATAGTCTTTTATAAGGTGGTTGGACCACTCCCGCAAGTGCGAGTGCCGCCATCCACGATTGAGCTGACGTCTGGACTGGCTTTGGCTGATCCTTCCTTCCACCGACCGGGCCCAATACACTTGTTGATTGGTGCGGATGTCCTCGGTCGTGTACTGTGTGGAAGCAAGCGAGTTTTGCAGACAGCCGATCTTGTCGCCTTGTCCTCGTCGCTGGGTCATGTGGTGATGGGAAAGGTACCACAGACACCAGAGACCCCGTCGGTAGACCGCCAGACCATTGTCGGTTCTACTTTGTCCGACGTTCTCCAAAAGTTTTGGGAGGTGGAGGAACCTCCCACTGCCAAGCGGTTGGATCCGTTAGCGGAGGAGTGCGAATTGTTCTACCAGAACAACACTGGGCGCCTCCTCTCGGGTCGCTTGATTACCCGTTTGCCCTTCTTGGCGGTTCGCCCCCCTTTAGGGAGCTCCCGACCGATGGCCGAGAAGAGATTGTTGTCCATGGAGCGTAGGATGGCCAGGGATCCCGCATTCAAGGAGAAGTATATAGACTTCATGCGGGAGTATTTGGACCTTGGGCACATGTCCATCTCGCAGTTGGACTGGCGTAATGTGGAACATTACTTCCTGCCACACCACGCTGTTTTGAAGACTTCCAATGGGAAGATCCGCGTGGTCTTTGATGGTTCAGCGCCCACGTCAACCGGAGTGTCGTTGAATCAGTGTCTGCATGCGGGGCCGAAGTTGCATCACGATGTCTGTGATGTTTTGACCAACTTCCGCCGGCACGCTGTCGTCTTTGTGGCCGATATCCGCATGATGTTCAGACAGACCGTGATTCACCCGGAGGATAGACGATACCAGCTCATCCTTTGGCGTGAGGATCCCCAGGATCCGATGTTGGCTTACGAGCTGAACACCAACACTTATGGTTTGCGGTCGAGCCCCTTTGTGGCGATCCGTTCGCTTTTGGAGCTCGCAGAGCGCGAACGGCTACGCTATCCCCGGGCATCTGCTCTTATTGAGGGGGGGGCCTTATTTGTCGACGATATCTGCACGGGGGCCTCGAGCTTAGATGAGGCTCTCGTCTTACGTGATGAGCTGATTGCGCTCTTGAGGGCTGGTGGCTATGAGTTGCGGAAGTGGCTGTCTAACTCACCGGACCTATTGGCAGATTTGCCTAAGGACCACCAGCAAGAGCCGCTCCTCTTTGAAAATCCGGAGACTCCAGACATGCTGTCTGTTTTGGGAGTCCAGTATCGACCAGTCCCGGATTTGTTCACATATAGATTGGAACTGCCAGACCCAAAGGTCTGGACTAAACGCACGGTGCTGTCCACTGTAGCCCGTACCTTTGATCCGAACGGTTGGCTCAGCCCTGTAGTGTTTTCGATGAAGTGCTTCCTACAGGAGCTCTGGGCTGCGGAATTGTCATGGGATGAGCCCCTCTCTGGTAGCCTCCTACGAGAGTGGGTGAGGTTCGTGTCATCCCTACCCGACGTCAATCGGGTTTGTATACCGAGGCAAATGCTGCCTTCGGGAAAGTTTAAAGCCTCCCTGCACGGCTTTTGTGACGCGTCCGAAAGCGGATACGCGGCAGCCGTTTACATCCGAACGGTGGATGCAGCAGGCGTTGTCGCCGTACACTTAGTTATGGCCAAGAGTAAGGTCGCCCCCCTTCGGACTAGGCTAACCATTCCGAAGTTGGAGTTGTCCGGCGCCACTCTCTTAGTACGGCTACTCAATCATGTTGCCGACACCTTGGGAAACGGTGTCGACTTGGAGTCGATATTTGCGTGGTCTGACAGCCAGGTCGTCCTTTGTTGGCTGAAGAGTTCAGTCCACACCCTTGAGGTTTTTGTGGCCAACCGGGTCTCACAAATTCAGACTTCAAAGGCCCCGTTGATTTGGCGCCACGTACCGGGCGAATTGAACCCCGCAGATTGTGCCTCCCGCGGCTGCGAGGCGCCTGAGTTAGTGGACCACCACCTATGGTGGAGTCCATCATGGTTGTTACGGCCTGAGCGCTCATGGCCTGCCACCCCGGCTGTGGCCAGAGTCCCAGACCTAGGCATGCGTGTTCACGCCGTGGAGACGGTGGCGGCTCCGCAGATGGAGTTTTTGTTAGACCGCTACAGTTCTCTTGATAAGTTGCTCGGCGTGACTGCTTGGATGAGGCGCTTTGTGCGAAATTGTCGCCAGCCTCAGGAGAAATCGTTGTCTCCGGTCCTCGCCCCACAAGAGCGGCAAGACGCTCTGTTGCATTGGTTGCGAGTGACGCAACAGCGAGAGTTTGAACCGGAGCTGAAAGCCCTGCGCACAAGTAAGTCCAAGTTGAAGGGACCCTTGGTGCGGTTGAATCCCTTCTTGGACAGTACCGGATTGCTGCGTGTCGGAGGTAGGCTCAGACATGCCAACCTGCCGTACGGATCACGCCACCCTTTGTTGCTCCCCAAGGATGGACCGTTAGTTAGACTGTTGATTACAGACCGACATGTAAAGAATGCTCATGCCGGTTGTAATGCCTTGACCGCGCTCCTCCAACGAGAGTTCTGGATTTTGTCAGCGCGGAGAATAATCCGATCCGTTATTTTTCGTTGTCTCCCGTGTTATCGTTTGCGCGCCGATACGATGCAGCCCCAGATGGGTGATTTGCCTGCCGATCGTGTGAACGAATCGATGCCCTTCTCAGGAGTTGGAACGGATTTTGCGGGGCCATTTACCGTTAAGACATCGCGGCTTCGTAATGCTAGAACGGAAAAGGCTTACTTGTGTGTATTTGTTTGTTTGGCCACTAAAGCGGTCCACCTGGAGGTGGTTAGTGCCCTCACCACAGAAGCCTTTGTAGCCACGTTGAATCGTTTTGTGTCTCGCCGCGGAATGCCGTCGTTAATCAGGTCCGATTGTGGAACCAATTTCAAGGGCACCGATAGGTATTTAAAGGAAGTTTGTGAATTTTTGGATAGGAATAATTTTGAGATCGGATCCACACTCTCTCGCAGAGGGGTACGATGGCAGTACTCCCCGCCATCCTGCCCCCACTGGGGAGGGATTTTTGAAGCAACTGTAAAGGCCGCTAAAACTCACCTTCGTCGCGTTATTGGGGAGACGGTCCTCACGTTTGAGGAACTCGCGACCGTATTTTGTAAGGTTGAGGCGGTCCTCAACTCGCGTCCGTTGTGTCCGTTGTCTTCGGACGCGAATGATTTAGAGGCCCTTACGCCGGGCCATTTTTTGATTGGCAGACCGCTTAACGCCTTGCCGGAATATCCTTATTCCGAAGTGCCCTCCGGACGGCTCTCGCGATTTGAATTGCTCCAGCAGCTTACGCAGAGTTTTTGGCGCCGTTGGCATCTGGAGTATTTGCACATTTTGCAGCAACGCGTTAAGTGGTCGGATAGGACGACCCCACCCAAGACTGGAGACCTCGTGTTGGTAAAGGATCCAAACCTGCCGCCCCTCCGCTGGCGTTTAGGACGCATTGTTCAGCTTCATCCGGGGTCGGATGGTGTGCCCAGGTTTGCCGAGGTCCTGGTGGGGGACTCTGTTTTGAAGCGAGCGATCGCTACCCTCTCTCGCCTGCCCTTAGATTGAGTTGGCGGACAGTTTGCTACTGTCCGGGACGGGGGGATGTTCACGCCGCGCGTGATTCATTCATTCACGTTCATTCGTGGGGTCGGCGCCAACCGCCGCCCGCGCGACATCGCGACCAGTTGGCCGTAAGCAGCCGTGAGGAGCGCCCGGTCCGGGTACGGACTTGTGACCCGTGTGTGTTCGCTTTGAAAAGCGCCGGGAAGTTTTAGCTGCCTATTAGGGCATTGTGTAGTTTTAAGAGTGTTAGCTATAAGAGTTTCCCATCGGGGGTTGCGTGAAGACCTACTTGTCAGGCGCGCGCGCGCCGGCGAGACAGCGACCAGCCCCAGGATTACGGACACTATCTGCTAGTAAGGTAGGACTAGCTTAATTTACTTAATTTTGCATGAGAAACCTTCGTTTCAATAAACTGTGGAACACAGTAGATGGTCATCACAATTGTGCGTGATCACACAGTGTTTGCTCACCTCCGGGTCCGGTCCAGGTGCGTCCGCGACCTGCAGGTGGCCAGCTGACTCCCTACAAGCGTGTCCACAGTGTTTGCTTACCTCCGGGTCCGGTCCAGGTACGCCCGTGACCTGCAGGTGGCCAGCTGACTCCCAACAAGCGTGTCCACAGTGTTTGCTCACCTCCGGGTCCGGTCCAGGTGCGTCCGTGACCTGCAGGTGGCCAGCTGACTCCCTACAAGCGTGTCCACAGTGTTTGCTCACCTCCGGGTCCGGTCCAGGTACGCCCGTGACCTGCAGGTGGCCAGCTGACTCCCTACAAGCGTGTCCACAGTGTTTGCTCACCTCCGGGTCCGGTCCAGGTACGCCCGTGACCTGCAGGTGGCCAGCTGACTCCCTACAAGCGTGTCCACAGTGTTTGCTCACCTCCGGGTCCGGTCCAGGTACGCCCGTGACCTGCAGGTGGCCAGCTGACTCCCTACAAGCGTGTCCACAGTGTTTGCTCACCTCCGGGTCCGGTCCAGGTACGCCCGTGACCTGCAGGTGGCCAGCTGACTCCCTACAAGCGCGTCCACAGTGTTTGCTCACCTCCGGGTCCGGTCCAGGTGCGTCCGTGACCTGCAAGTGGCCAGCTGACTCCCTACAAGCGTATCCACAGTGTTTGCTCACCTCCGGGTCCGGTCCAGGTGCGTCCGTGGCCGCTGGCGTACAGCACCAGCCCCTCGTAGTTGCGGAACGCGTCGGCGCTAGACTGGAGCCGGATCGGCTTGATGTACTCTGTGGGGGGAACAGATAGATCACATCAATATAGCGCAAAACACTATAGGTATTTTACAACATTGGAGGTTGGGCTCATAATGATCAATGATGTTTGAAGCGAGTCAATTGAGGTGCATATCTTGTCGGTTATTTCCGCTCGTCACTCCCAAATTTGTCCGTGCCGGTGACGAATGGGAATTTTTCTTTAATAAATCTCACTCGTCCTTCCGGGTGACGAATGGGATTTCACTCAGGAAAAATCTGGTATTTATTCCCGCTCGTTGTCCCCAACAATAAAGTTAATTAACTATGTAAATTTTTCGGGACTACGGGGAGACGAGTGGGATTTTTTAAAAGAAATATTCCCATTCGTCACCGGCTGTGGCAAACTTGGGATGACGAGCAGGAATTACCGCCTTTACCCAAAGAGTAAAAACGGGACCTTATTACTAAGACTCCACTGTCCGTCTGTGTTTTTTTTTTCGTTGGCCGCACTTTGGCCAAGCAGTATTCAAGTTTGAAAATAAAGAGAAAAAAATGTCATTTTAAAACTTGAATAACTGCTTGGCCACTAATCGTACACTGTTGACGTCATAACAAAAAATGATCGTTACACTATTTACAATAGTAATCTGCATTTTTTTTGTTAGCTGCACTTTGGCCAAGCTGTATTCAAGTTTGAAAATGAAGAAAAAATGTCATTTTCAAACTTGAATAACTGCTTGGGGACTAATCGTACACTGTTGACGTCATAACAAAAAAATATCGTTACACTGTTTACAATAGTAATTCGCAATTTATTTTTGTTGGCCGGCACTTTTACTTTTTTGGTCCAATTTGACTGATCTCCTTTTCACAGATGATGTAGTTATTTCTGTTGCCGCTATAACAACAAATAGGTACTAAAAACAGAATAAAATAAATATTTAAGTGGGGCTCCCATACAACAAACGTGATCTTGGTACCCTTCGTGCGCAAGTCCGACTTGCACTTGGTCGGATTTTTGTTTATCCGTTCTCTGAAAGATATTTCATCCATATAAAAAGAAGCTATTCACGGTAGTGGAGGTAGTTGTTTGAATATGCATTAGCTCTCCGGTTCACTAGAAGAAAAGCCTTTAGCCGCTGTTCTACTAGACTCTAGTTGAACAAAACAGTAGCTAATCGCGCTGCTACACTCTTCTCCTTACGTTCTACTAAATAACTAAATGTTTGTCCTCTCAATCACTCACGCTAGCATCGTGCCTTAGCACTATTATTTATTCTGTGGCATCGTGGCGACGGCGAATCGGCAGCCTCACTCACTCGAGCGTAGCGTACGTGCGGCCACAGGGTTTATTCATGTGGTGCGGCCACACGACGTCCCTTGCCACTTTGCACGACACTTTCCTTGCGATTCAACGTGTTGTAGCCGCGCCAATAAAGAATTTTGGTTACCAGACTTACCGCTGAACACGATGGTGACGCGCAACTTGATGAGCGTGATGTCGTCAGGCTGCACGATGTGCCACAGCTCATCCACGTACGTCGGGTGGTTGTAGTACCACTATTAGTTACCAGACTTACCGCTGAACACGATGGCGACGCGCAGCCTGATGAGCGTGATGTCGTCAGGCTGCACGATGTGCCACAGCTCATCCACGTACGTCGGGTGGTTGTAGTACCACTATTAGTTACCAGACTTACCGCTGAACACGATGGCGACGCGCAGCTTGATGAGCGTGATGTCGTCGGGCTGCACGATGTGCTACATCTCGTCCACGTACGTCGGGTGGTTGTACCACTATTGGTTACCAGACTTACCGCTGAACACGATGGCGACGCGCAGCCTGATGAGCGCGATGTCGTCGGGCTGCACTATGTGCCACATCTCGTCCACGTACGTCGGGTGGTTGTACCACTATTGGTTACCAGACTTACCGCTGAACACGATGGCGACGCGCAGCCTGATATCGTCGGGCTGCACGATGTACCACTGCTCGTCCACGTACGTCGGGTTGTTGTATGTACCACTATTGGTTATCAGACTAACCGCTGAACACGATGGCGACGCGCAGCCTGATGAGCGTGATGTCGTCGGACTGTACGATGTGCCACATCTCGTCCACGTACGTCGGGTGGTTGTACCACTATTGGTTACCAGACTAACCGCTGAACACGATGGTGACGCGCAGCTTGATGAGCATGATGTTGTCGGGCTGCACGATGTGCTACATCTCGTCCACGTACGTCGGGTGGTTGTACCACTATTGGTTACCAGACTTACCGCTGAACACGATGGCGACGCGCAGCTTCATGAGCGCGATGTCGTCGGGCTGCACGATGTGCCACATCTCGTCCACGTACGTCGGGTGGTTGTACCACTATTGGTTACCAGACTAACCGCTGAACACGATGGTGACGCGCAGCTTGATGAGCGTGATGTTGTCGGGCTGCACGATGTGCTACATCTCGTCCACGTACGTCGGGTGGTGGTACCACTATTGGTTACCAGACTTACCGCTGAACACGATGGCGACGCGCAGCCTGATGTCGTCGGGCTGCACGATGTACCACTGCTCGTCCACGTACGTCGGGTTGTTGTATGTACCACTATTGGTTATCAGACTAACCGCTGAACACGATGGCGACGCGCAGCCTGATGAGCGTGATGTCGTCGGGCTGCACGATGTGCCACATCTCGTCCACGTACGTTGGGTGGTTGTACCACTATTGGTTACCAGACTTACCGCTGAACACGATGGCGACGCGCAGCCTGATGAGCGCGATGTCGTCGGGCTGCACGATGTACCACTGCTCGTCCACGTACGTCGGGTTGTTGTATGTACCACTATTGGTTATCAGACTAACCGCTGAACACGATGGCGACGCGCAGCCTGATGAGCGTGATGTCGTCGGGCTGCACGATGTGCCACATCTCGTCCACGTACGTTGGGTGGTTGTACCACTATTGGTTACCAGACTTACCGCTGAACACGATGGCGACGCGCAGCCTGATGAGCGCGATGTCGTCGGGCTGCACGTTTTCCCACTGCTCGTCCACGTACGTCGGGTAGTTGTGCCACTCGGTCGTCTCCTGCACGTACAGCGCGTCGTTCAGAAACACCATCCCGGCGCGCACCACGATCGACACGCTTCTGTAACGTACTACCGTTTAGAAATAGGAACTCTTGTATATACCAGTCAGTAACAAACGTACGGCTAAACAACTGACAGGCCACACTCAGAATGTTAGAAAGAGAACTAAGTTTAAATAATAGAGTTAATTACAGATAGATAGTTCAACGTAAAGAGCAGTAGAGCCGCTGAGCTGAACAGCTGATGAATTAGCAATTGTATTATTCAGTCAAATAGTAGCGTAGTTAAAAGAGATAAGGTAGGTACCTACTGTGCAGTGCAGTGAGCCGCCGAGATCACCCAGTTGGTGTGCACCACGCCACCACCGCAGCAGACCAGCGTTGGGTATACATATGGTTACAATGTATTTGAAAGTGCTGTGAGGTGAGCAGAATGCTACATCCGCAGGTTGCAGTGTAGCAGGTGATTCGTTCTCTGTTTTGGCAGTTTGCAGCACATATTTTCAGTGAAATAAGCAGTTAGAACGTACTGTGCAGTGCAGTGAGCTGCAGAGAGGACCCAGTTGGCGTGCACCACGGACCCGCCGCAGATTAAGAGTTGACCTGCAGCGTTCTGCATGCGCAGGTTGCAGTGGTGCGGATGCTGCCCCGGACGCGCCTCCCAGCCGGATACAATGCGCGAGTCTACACAGCCAACGTACATTATAACTTTGGACTCTAAATATCGTATATTTCATATATAATGCGCGATAAAATACGTATACCTAAGTTGTTTAATTTCAAAGAAGCTACGCGGATGTGTATATTTGAATCTCCAACTTATGCTGCAGGCTATATTCTTCAGACTACGTAGGTATCTTGAAGAAGTGGTATCTGAACTTCTGATTCTGACAATACAAGGTTAAACTGACACCACATTCAATACTGTTGCATACCTAAGCTATACTGTATAATATTATAAAGAGGAAAGATTTGTATTTTTGTATGTAACGAATAAACTCAAAAAGTACTGGACCGATTTAGAAAATTATTTCACCGTTAGAAAGCTACAGTCTTCCCGAGTGACATAGGCTATATTTTATCCCGATATTCCCACGGGAACGGGTACCACGCGGGTGAATCCGCGGGCGGCCGCTAGGAGTAGATAATTTGATAGATGCTTGAGTTCAGAAAATAATTGATTAGGATAAGGCCAAGTAGGTACTGACAATATCCTCAACGCTTTTAAACGTACCTAAGGTAAATAAATTAATCACGACAAGATGGCTGAACGGATTAGGCTGAAATTTGGGACACAGATACTTTGTAACTTGGAGAGGAACACAGGCACTTTTTATCCCGGAAAAATATCACATTCCCGCGGGATAAAGTCGTGTAGTCGAAAAGCTATTGCTTCATTAAATTTAAGGCGAGGATTCCCGACCGAAATAGGCACGCTAACTCTTGCTCGGCCGCGCTCGATACACTTCGCGCTGACCCAGCGGCAGCCGGCAGTGAACTGTGATACTGTGAACTCGCGAGCGCCCCGCGAATCGTAAATCACTTAAAATTCAATTAAAAATTAAATAATAAAAAAAAATATGACGGCCGGAATCCCTCGGCTATTCAAAGACAATTATTTTCATATGTTTTTTATTAACTAAAACCAAATATACTGCAAGTAATAGGATATTTAGATTACGATTAGACGGATGTTTGGGATTTTATTTGACACAGTAAAATATCACCAATCGAAAAAAACGGCCGGAAGCACTAGATAAAAGACTGTAAAATAACATATATTTTTAATTTTTAGTTTTTTGCATTCACAATGCAATTTTTATTACTGAAAAATGGAAAATAAAGTATTTAGAAAAAATCGACCCGTCTCACAACTCATCTCTCATATATTTTTTCCAAATTTTGAGTAAGTACTTGTGGTTTGCGAGTAGGTAATCCATAATTTAAAAGACCCTATTTTCGGGAATCGCTCTAAAAAATTCTGAAACAGCTTGCCACCATGTACAACTTTCTTTTTCTTACCTTTACTCACGACATTCTCTATAAAGTCCGCCTCTACAACTTTGGTTGATTCGGCTGGCACCTGAACAAGAAAGGTTAAATAAAGTTTCCAATTAGTTATAGAGGTTAGGAATGGAATAGAAAATAGGCAAAGAACTTATTCCCTCAAAAATTACTTACCTGGCCAACAGCCAGGGCGAGAAGCAACACCGATGCCCACAACATCTTTGGCACCACTGTACGCCACTCCGCCACCTCGGCCCCAAGTTATCTCAGATACTATCTCAAACGGTGGCCATATTAGCGACCAAATCTGGGTAATTACCGATATTGCTATCATAATTCAAAATAATTCAAATCATTTATTCATTTTAGACTGATACAGCACTTGTGAACGTCAATGAAGCTACGCCATCGGTTCGCAAATCCTACGGCGGGAGGCCTTGTAACGAGAAGAACCGGCAAGAAACTCGCCAAGAGCTATTTTTTCTCCCTGTCATATTTCATAGAGAACACGGAAAAAAAATCTTTGAGTCTTCAAATTGAAAAGTCGGTCAAGCTAGATGCAGCTGACCGATAAAGTGATTAGATCCCAATCTTACCTAATGTTATTATTTTCCTTGTTGTGACGACATTCTGCAGCAATCTATAAGTACCTATTGTTTTTGCTATTGTTCTAGCATATTTAGGGGTGTCGGCTATAAGCCATTAGGTCTTTTTCAAATATCTACTAACGCAAGCCGTTTTGTTTTTAATATTCCATTTTATGGTATGACATTTGTTTATTTTAAGTTTTTTTTTTGTAAATAGTTTTCATATGTTGGTTGCGCTGCACATTTAATAGTAAAGTTTCGTTATTTATATTAAAGTTCTTTTATACGTACGACAGTTTCGTTGTAAACGTTCCTCATTTGTTGCATAATTATGACGTTCGGTTGCCCCATGAAAGCATGTGGACAACGGGAACAAATCTTAATAATCTTTTCAGCAACCTACATTCCGAGTTTACGACATTACGAGTTCTAGGTGGCTCCTCAATCCTGATGTTTAGATTGAGGAGCCACCTTTGCAGTGATAAAACTTTTGAAGTATTTTACTAAGTACAAATTTCAGAATTTGACCTACAAAATTATCT
Organism: Crambus lathoniellus; assembly: GCA_949710035.1. Taxonomy (NCBI): domain Eukaryota; kingdom Metazoa; phylum Arthropoda; class Insecta; order Lepidoptera; family Crambidae; genus Crambus; species Crambus lathoniellus. The sequence continues at coordinate 23,321,239 of OX453317.1, forward strand.
GCATGGCTACTAAATAAGGGTGCTGACGTGGCTCCTCAATCCATACGGACATAATTTATTTAATTCCCGTTGTCCCCATCATGGGGACAATGGGAATACAGGGTTTTATCTCACGAGCGCGGGCGAGCCATACTTGTAGTTGTAATTCGTATAGACGCGCGCTCCTGTGTGTGTCGGCCGGCGACTCGGGCATATATTACTAGCTACCTATACTTTTTTACTCGGGCAAAATAGAGCGCTTCCGAGCAGACTGCCGAGCTTACGCGGGCAAAGACAGTGTGCATGTATGTAAAGGATATTTTTCAGTTTTGTATGGAGCCTCGGCTAGGACTTTGTACAATACCATAAGCAAGCAAAAGATAAATATAATAACTGAAAACTAATTATATCCCGTTTTCTCGTGGTCCCATGATTTTGTCCCATTAATGGGACCACGAGGGATAACTATCTCTCGTGGTCCCATAAAAAATGTGCTCACAGGATTTTGACCAATTACTGGGACCACGAGGGATTTACTATTTCTCGTAGTCCCATTAGCTTGCTGAACGATTCGACTGTTTGTACATGAACCATTGTAGTATTATCCACTTATCAACTAATTTTAAAATTGTGTTTTAGATTGTGATTTATTTATTTATGAATTTTCCTTTGACATTTTATATTAATTTTAATTTTGATTGTATGTATTCCATAATATATTATAATTTAGGTATTCTATTAATTTTACATAATTTTATTTATTTTTTATATATATAATTTTATTTGATTTTTGTAATTTAATTTATGTTTTAATAATGTAATGATGACCCAAGATGGTTGACTGAATAAATGAATTGAATTGAATTGAATTAGGTACTATTTACGGTTGCGGAAATTCCCTCCTGTCTACAATGTGTAACAGAACAGAATTAATAGCTAAACCAGAATATGATAGATAAGGGACCATCAAACTGAACAACTTTTACTATAGGACCAACTCTGAAATCGCGAAAAAAAAACTGTTATTTCATACAATAATTGATTGATAATGAAAATATGAAAATGTATGAAACAGCAGATTTTTTTTTCGTGATTTCAAAGTTGGTTTGATAGTTCAGTTATCCCATAGTTCAGTTTGATGGTCCCTTTTTACCATTAAGGTGTAAATTCTTACTCAGCGTTAAACAACAACCGCACGCGACATTACTCCCGCACCACTACTAGTTTCTATGTATTTGTATGAATACATTATCATTTATTTATCATCGACTCCACTACACATTCCAAAAAGTTTGCAGGAAATATATATAGGAGGGATCCACAAATTTAGATGATGATGGGACTACGAAAAACAGTACTATCCCTCGCGGTCCCATTAAATAATAATGGGACCACGAGAAACAGTTATCCCTCGTGGTCCCATTGATGGGACAAAATCATGGGACCACGAGAAAACAGGGACCACGAGAGATAGTTATCCCTCGTGGTCCCATTAATGGGACAAAATCATGGGACCACGAGAAAACAGGGGATTTAAATATGGTTGCCAGTGTGACCATGGATGGCAAAGAATTTTTGTTTTAAAGTTAATATTTGTACCATTTATCCAGAAAGACAATAAGAATTCAAATATTTTATATGACTTTACTATATTTTTTACTATTAGTACAAAGTCCTAGCCGAAAATGAAAAATGTCCTTTACCAACACAAGCGTACCTCACACGCACTCGTGAGATAAAAGATCTGTAGGTACCCTGTTAATAATTTTTTTTAGTCCCGGATCCGTGTCTAAGCATACAACGGGGGTGGCACGTATCCGTGCCCAAGCAGACGAAAGGTTAATGTAAGGAAGGCAGGAGTATAAATAAAAGATGTTATAATATTCTATACATTTATAAAACACTCAGTGCAACAATTCGCCGTCTTAGACAGCTTGACTGCGGTCGGCGACACTCCACACCGATTCGACAGACTACCACACCATAAAGACACAATCATTAATACGAGAGCACCCTGTCCCTTTCTAACAGTTAAAACCGCCGGCGCCACAGCCGTCTCTATCGTCTTCTACAAGCCGTGCGCATAAAGTTGGCAACGTCGCATTTCTAGTTTTAAGTGGACCGATTTGACACCGTTTGACAGGTAAACAGCGAGTAAACCTCGAGTACTGAATCCTATGGAGATGTCATATTGTTCTAAGTACTTATTTGAACTATACGTTATACAAATATGAGCTAAATCGACATTGTGCTCATAAACAGCCATCTTGTTCTATCTTACCTCCAATACTCCATGTAAAAAGAGACAGCAATATATTTATTCGACCTATTTTTGGCATCATTAAAACGTGACGTCATAGTCTGTGTCATAGTAATGCATGATTGAGGCCGGTGACCGGTCGCCATTTTTGTTTCTCGTTATGTCTAGTTATGCCTCACTTTTTCGTAGGTATGCCATCTCCATAGTTTAGTACTCGGAGGAGTAAACAGGTTCACAGCAATGTTGGCGGTCCGCTTCATAGCATGGCTTGTAAAAGACGATAGAGAAGGCTGTGCCGACGCCGTTAGCAAGAAAGAGAAGGGTTGCTTATTGCCACCTATTTTTAATGAAAACTATTTTTGATTGTGGTAGACTGAGGTTACGGCGAAGAGCGTCGAAAGTTATCACAACTAGGCTTCGTACCCTTAAGGCAGACGCGCTAATACTGGAGATTACTTAGATGGTACGGTCAGAAACACAATGATATAAGTACAAAAATATCAAAATTATTCAAATTGATTTTGAACCTTAACACGTTAAAAATTAGGATTAAAGTTAGATAATCATAGTCACAGAAAAAATAATTACAGTAAACAAAGTATTTGAAAGAAATAAAATTTTAATTTTAATTAAAATCATGACGTTATCAGTAATCTAATCTTTGTAAGTCAACAACAAAAACTTCGCTACTTTTCTTAGAATATAGATTGAAGTGATAATATCTATTAAGTAATTGAACTGTGTGCGAAGTAGGTACAGTCAGCGTCAAATTTATATAAGCGTCTAGAATAGTCAAAAAGATCTGAAAAACATAAAATCAATTTGATCTAGGCGGTTCGAATCATCATATTGTTGTAAGCGCGCAAGGTGTTCAAAATATCTAGGCACTCATTGTTTCATATTTATATGAGCAGTCAGAGTGTTCAAAATTATCTAAGCAAACAAGCTCTCAAAATATCTGTGCAATATGGTGTTGTACATTAGATCTTTTTGACTACTCTAGACGCTTATATCAATTTTACGCTGACTGTACCTCGAAATTATTGACATAAACTTAAATTATTAATCCCATAAAAGGCGTTGGTAGCCTATCGAGCGGAATACAGACAAACTTTACGAACACCATAAAAGACTTAAACATTCTTAACCTTTTGACCGCCATGTGTTCTATAGGAGACAAACTTTTTTGTGTCCTCCACGCCACGACTTTAATATGAAGACGAACTAATAATTTATTTTGTCTTCTATAGAAGACATTGCCGGTCAAAAGGTTAATCAAACAATATCTTAAAACTGTCTCTTATTAGCACTCAAAAAAGAAAAAATCTAATAGTAATCACCAGTATCGCACCTACCCTCCAATTACCACTAAAATAACTTACATAAAACTGGTAACACTGGTACACAACTTACGATCATCGCCAGTACTGGCTAACTACACTTTACTATAACTTAGTGTTGACTGCATAGAAAGACCCAAGTTCACAATATATCGGTATTAGATCAAACCTTTATAGAGAAAATCAAACCTTTTTGCTATAACATAAGGCGTATTTTTGCTAGAAAGTCGTCGTTTCATTGTATTTAACCCCTTCTGACCTGACTTAATAAAATGACTTAGAAATAAGCTTTAGTCGTTTTTTTTTTTTAATATTTAGCCCAAAATAAATGGAATAGTTACTTTTTTTTTTTTTTTTGTTTTTATTTAAGAATTATTCACAATTACAGAGATGACGCTTTTTATTAAATAAAAATCTTATAAAAGTCCTGAATACACTCCAAGAATAAAATATTTTTTTTACTGTATTTTTTTCTTAGAACAAGCATTAAAATTTTATGTCCATTGAAATGGACGCCAGGACCGAAGGGGTTAAGTCTCTGTCATATGAACAAGGGCCTTAACATGGGGATTTCTTTTTAAAATCGTGTACAACTAAACACTTTACATAAAGGGTGTTGTACAAAATATATATTCGATCTAAAGAGTGTCAACAAAATAACATTACGACGCTGCCTTCTTTAAAATAAAATATATTCTCCTTTTTGAGATTCTTACAAAATACAATTTAATTACGTAAACAATTTTGAATTGGCAATATACTTAATAATATTTTTTTTTTATAATAATCAAAGCTTTAAATAATAAATAACACTAGTGTTCTAAATAACAATCAACACAAAACGGCAGCGCAATATAATTGTGTAAACGACAACATTAACCAATAAACTTCTACAGATTTCCCTGAAAACAATTCATTTAAGGCATGAAACTCCGTCGAAATATCAATTTCTTACGAAATGCGGTATTTGTAAATTTAAAATAAATAAACATTCTTTGAACTTTGGAAGCAAATGACGTCACACCGTGCTATTTCCATACTAAATATATTGATGATCTTATCCAAAGGGCACTTAGGAGTAAATTGATTAATGATGTCAATAAACCAATTTAAATACTTAAATAAGTGGAGATATACATAGTTTACCATCTTATAGTGCCACACTTTGGAAATATCAAGCCACAAGCCGGCGACACAACACTAGAACAAATTAGATAAATTTCTCTTAAATGGAAATAACTGATTTCTATTTAAAGTTGTCTGCTTCACTGGCTTCCGACTTGACACAAACACTATAAATATTTTGCATAGCACACATCAAACACTTATTTAAAGTCAAAGCGTCACAATATCCTATTAACCCTGACTTAATTGTATCATCATAGTCAATACGGTTACCTAATGAAACGCATAACATTTTTCGCCATAAACATGAAACGCATCGTGTTGAAAGGCATAATCATCGAAATGCATAATTCTTAAAGGCATAATTTCATAACGCATACTTTTTTTGTCCGAATTTTGAAAGGCATAATCATCGAAAGGCATAATTTCAATTAGCATAATTATCTAAAAGCATAACTTTTAAATGTCATATATGATGTATGCCAAATGAAATTATGACACTAAACTGTATGCGTTTCAATGTGTCACCAGTCAATACAGTGGAAAAGAAAATAAAACACTTTTATCTATTATAAATGCATAACATAAAATAGAAGTGCCTACCTAACCATCTCTAAAATAAACACTACGCATAGTGTTGCTGTCACTAGCCTAGAATAACATTGACTCGTTTTAGTTTTAATAATAAACTCCTTACCTCTTTCACAATCAAAATAACATTACAATAATAACATTTTATAATGAAAAATAAAACAAGAACCGTATTCCAAATACAATTATTACATTACAAGCTTAAAAGCAACTAATTAAACGTAACTTTGTTGAATATAAAACCCTTTGAATAGACCCATTTAATTTGTTTCTGTTATACTCAATATATTTACTTGCGCTGCAGACACATACCTACTTATTACTTTAAAAATAAGCTTTATTATTATAAACATCGATGTTATTATCGAACTGCTACTATGAATGCAAGCCTAAAAATCAATCTTTAGCTTAATCTGAATATATTTATTTTGGATTAAACAAATTATAAAAAATAACGAAATTATGTTCTTTAGCTGACTTTAAGCACTAAAAATAATTAGCAATTATTATCACACAATATAATCGTACACTCATGCTAATCTGCCCCGCTATGAAAAATGGAAGAATCGTTATCATTTGTGCTAAGCATTCGTATAAACTTACATCAAGTAATTAATATGAGAGTAGAAAATATAGTAGATATAGTATAGGACACATAAAAGACATTATACTTTTACTAAGAGAGTAGGAAACAGTTTGGCGAGAAGGAAGTCGATAGTTATTCATATTGAAAGTTGGAAGTAAAATTTTTGAGATATAAACCAATATAAAATACAACGTAGCTTCCACGAATGTGTATACATCCTGTTAATACTTTTAGCAAAACTAAGAAAATTGTTCGTTCAGAATCGAGAGTAGAATCGATGTCACACATTTTAGGGTGGTATTCCACTTATCAAATATTGGATCAAAGAAATTGGACGAGGACGAATTCATGATTGGTTTCATTGATAGTTTCTTTGGTCAAATGCATATTGGATAAAGATCTTTGATAAGTGGAATACCAAACTTAGATAGGGGTTAAATTAAAAAAAAAATTGCTTTCCTTTTTTGCCGCTTTTAAAAATGTTTGTGTCTACTGCCTATTCATTCAATACGCGCGCGACCCGTCACGTACTCTCTTACGTCATAGTAGAGCTAAAAATCTGTCAGAAAGTCCCGGAGACCTATGAACACAAATATCTTGAAAGTTTCTGGCAACAATTTTTTTATTGTGAAAAATAAATATATGTAGCTTTCTTCCGCAAATAATCACAAAACTTGCACCTTCACCGATCACACTACTCTACACGTGTTTCGCCCCAACCCGGGGCATCCTCAGGAGATGTTGAGTCATTCGGTGCTGGATTGCATACGGACAAACATCTCCTGAGGATGCCCCGGGTTGGGGCGAAACACGTGTAGAGTAGTGTGATCGGTGAAGGTGCAAGTTTTGTGATTATTTGCGGAAGAAAGCTACATATATTTATTTTTCACAATGGTTAGGGACTTCCGCCAAGTGACGCCTGATTCAATCAAATACTAACAATTTTTTTTTTCAATGTAATTCAATTTAATACGAAATAAATAAGTTGGGGTGTATGGACTTATCTGTTATTGCAATAACATATTGTATATAATTTTTTTTAAGTTGGGGCATTTTGCAGAGAATAACCACAAAAATATTATAATTCAGTTACTAGAAAATGCCTAGCACTAGTCGTATTGCAATAGTCATTAGTTCTATGTAGTCGTTTCTATTTACAGTTTCTACGAACGAAAGGAATAAAAGCATTCATTTTTGTCATTTATAAATACCTACGATATTACCAAGTACTCTATCTTACACTAATACCCAGAATAAATATTAGAGATATTCTATTAGAAACCAAGTTTTCAAGTAATATAATAGCAATCAAAAAAATATATGTGTGATTCAGATCCACAATTATTTTCATAAGATTCGATTCTGCTGGTATTTGGGGTATATTTAACTATTATTTCCGTTTATACATAACAGTCGACAACACATAAAGCTTAAAAACCTTAGGAGAGACACTTACCGCCGGTTTCTGAAACGCCAGTCAAAATTAAAATTAGCTAACAGACTGTCACAATTAATTCCCAATTAAAAGCACCTTGGGCTTCTGAAACGAAAATTATCTCACAATTAGGGTTAGATTTGTATGGGCACTGACAGACTGTTAACAGACTGTTGACAGTCTGTCACATTTTTCTTTCAGAAACCCAAACTACAATTCATTGGAGATTAATAGGGAACTTGCATTATTTCATAAATGTAGTCTATCTGAAAGATTTAAGGATTGTATGAAGATATCACAAGCGAAAAAGTTGAAATATGCTTAAATTATTTATTTAATGCAAATCAAAAATTAACATTTCAAAGTCCGCGCGTAAACGCTCAATGGCCGGACGTGACGTCATTTCTTAGGACGTCAAACTTTTCAATGTGCATCTGAAAGGAGTGACCAAGAAATTTTGACAACTAACGACAAACGCTAAAAGTGAGTGACCAAAGATTTCAGTTTTACTGACTAGGCTTCGCCAGATAGGTAAATGAAAGAAAACTTATGTTTTTTAGCAAAATCTTTACTAGAACTTGGTTTATCATCCGTTTCTCTAAGTACTTACCATACTTTTAGGGGTTGAATTTTTAATTTTTGTGAAAACGAAATTGACAGAATATGGCTACTATCATTTACTGTTTTTTAGGTAATTAAAAATTAAGTAAACTTTATGTAAAACGCACTAACATATAAGTATTGAAAATATGCCTATTTTGCATTAGTCTAAAATATTGTGAACTCTAACATTGACAAAGGCAAAAATACTTGTTGTTGCTTGATTGATTATATTGATACTTGATTTATTTCTGCTGCACACTGGAGTAAATATACTGTTACATTGTTATAAATATATTGTTTAAATGAAGATGTTAATGTTGGTAGAAAATATAAGTACTGAGTTATATTTACTACATATGTATATGTATCAGTCAGCTCAGCAGGCAGGCCGCCTGCAGTCCTTAGTCGAACAGGCCACCTGTGATATTCGGTTTTTAAGTGCGCGCACTAGGCCACTTGCAAAAATAATAACTGCAACGGCCAACTGCAAAGTAAATGCTGCCTTATTTCTATATAATTCTCCGGCACTATTCGGCCGGTCCGGAATAAAGAAATAAAGGAAATTCTTTTTTTTAAAAGAATATTTAAAGGTTATTAACAAAAATATATAAGGTCCTTCTTAAATAGTGCACATAATTTTAAGGGGTCAATGTACTCACGCATACAAAAAACTTTTACTATAGTACTAACATTGAAAACGTGAAAAAGAAATCAGCTGTTTCAAAGAAAATATTAAATCGAATAGATTAAAATGTATGGAACAGCTGATATTTTTTTTGCGATTTCAATGTTGGTACCATAGTAAAAGTTGCTTGTATGCATGAGTACATTGACCCCTTAAAATTATGTGCACTATTTAAGAAGGGCCTTATATAACATAAGCCCTGCCTTATCTATATAGTGTAATTATACTAAAAAGTTTCAAGCTTTATTTAAAGGTATTATTAATACTAGCTGTTTATCGTGTTAATTATAGCGATTTGGAGGCAACTTCGAAATTTCTTTCTATTGACATATGTAATCGTGATTTTGAGTAACATAGTCTCTAGTGTTAGTCCTGAAGTTTGCTGCATCTTAATTTGAAATTCAGTTTTTCATTAATATTGATATTACAGACGATCATGTAAAGCAATCTAATTTTCGTTGGCATATAGCGGGCTCTTAATGTAAAACTGTGGGTGTGTGGGCGAATGTGGCCAATGACAGGCCATTGCCTGCAGGTGGACTGATGGACTGTGGATAGTCGGTTGCATTGCATTGCATCCTTTATACTTGCGACCGCATTCGCATTGCCTTGAACTTTCTCGTAAATATTTTCATAGTGTCCACACACTTGTGCACTCGCGACGTTTACCGCTGTGCTTCACATTCCAATATTTGTCGCATGACAGGATGGACAACAACGTTATAGCGGCATTTAAAATCCTTAAAAAAAAAAGTAATAAATGAGGGTAGGTAACCATCGGTCAATTTTGTTTTAACAAAAAATAAAAATTCAATCTCTAAAAGTATGGCACCCTCAGAGAAACGGATGATATGCCAACTTCTAGTAAAGATTTCGTAGGTAATAATTAATAAAAAACTAAAAAACCCGAGAAGTAAAGAGCTGGTTTTTTCATTTTTAATGGTAAATTTTTGCAGTCGTGTTTTTAGTTTTTTAAATTTTACCTACGTTTTTATTTTTAGACTTTTTAGTTCATTGTCAATAAATCATCTTTTTAAGTAAGAACTTACTAATTTAAAAATTCGTAAATTCTTTTCTTTTTTAGATAAATTAATACGGAGAGATTTACAAAACTGCAAGTTATAGATGTTTATGGAATCGCTATTTAAAACTCTTCATTTAATACCTAGGTACCCCACTCGATGAGATTTAAAAATATTTCTTTTACAGTACACAGAATAATATGCCGCCTAAAAGCCGCCATTTTGTTTTTTGTTAATATTGATGTTCTATTTTCACTCGGGCTATTAAGACGAATCTGACGACGTATCAATTAACAAAATCAGTTTATCCGTTTAGTAGTTACGAGGGAACATAGGAACAGAAACACATACATTCAGGTCAGGTAATTTTTGACTTCGCCCGCCGCAGTCGAGTAAAAAAACTTAAGCTTACTTTCATTTATCTATGTGGCGAAGCCTAGTCATTTAAACCGAAAACGTTGGTCACTCAGTTCAAACGTTTGTCGTTAGTTGTCAAAATAGATAAATTCCATTTATTATTAAACTATTAACGTTTGTACCATTGTTTCTTCATAAGGTGCTAAACAATTAGATATTTAAAGTAATTTTATGTATTTTTTTAGTTTACTTGCAAAATTTGAGAGATTCGATAATGCACAAATTGTATGAACTCAGTGACCAAGCTAAATTCTTTACTAGATTCGAAGTTAAAAATAATTAACACACAATGCTTAATTACTTTGACAGGTGACAGTAAATTTTTAACAGTTGCTGAACTGCGTGTCCAACTCAGAATTAATTTTGGTGGGCACTCCTTTCAGATGCACATAACTTTTCATGTCGGGTAAAGATTCTCTGATAGGCTCTCAACCTGTTTCTTTTTTCGTGGTCAGTGGTCACTCCTTTCAGATGCACATAACTTTTCACGGCGCGTAAATATTATTTTTGAAAGACAGAATTAATTTATTTCAGTTTTATTTGACATACAAAAAAGTCAGGAAACGATACTTTATTACTATTACAATGGATAATTCTTTTACAAGTAAAGCTAAATCTCACAAAATAGAGTGTGCAGTTTTAACTGTGCCTCAAGAGCCTAAACTTAGAGAAAAGTGGATGAAAGGAGCTATATAAGACAACATTCACCCTCTTCAAAATCTGCCTTGCAATGTTGTGAAGATCATTTTGATGTAAGTACCTTGTATTCGTAAAAATCATAACCTCGTTAGATCTTGCATCAACAGTGTATAAAGTAAACAGCAATCTCTACACTTGAAAAATTTGAATTTTCCATAAATAACCACCGCACTATGTCCATATAAACCTTAAGCAAATCTCGCGAGTCGAATTTAGTCAAGCCTTTTTCCATTTTGTAGATATTTTTAATGTTTTATGACATGATTTGAATGTATGATTACCTATATGTTTTTGAACTCAGCTTAAGTGACTAATGGAATGACGTCACTGCGCGCTGATTGGTGTTTCAAATCACGTTTCAATTTACGTAACTTTAAATCAAAATATTTTGCAAAATAATAATAATTTTGGAATAAATCTTCCACGAATGCACTTTTAATGGCTATCATCATTGGATTATTAATATAATTTCTCAAAATAATTTTAATGCAAGTTCCCCATTGGGAATTAGGTAATTTAATTTTAATTGGCGTTGTGGAAACCGGCGGTTACTGCCGCACTCAAGAACGCCAATTAACTTTAATTGATCATTAAATCTCTATCTGTCTCTTTTTTATGTCCAGTATTGAATAGAGTAGGAATGATAATTTAATGCCAATTAAATTTAGTTGACGTCTCTGAGTGCGGCAGTTAGCCTTTTATGTTAAGTGATGATAAGGCAGACTGAGGAGCCGCACTACTCCCAGAATCCTCAGCCAGTGAGGATCTAGCTCTTACCTCGAACTGCCGGAACACAACAACATTTAAAACATTGTCGTTCGTTATACGGCAGACTAAGGTCCGGTTGCTCGTACATTACAGTAAAGTTAAAGTTAAAATTTAACCGTTGTAAATTTTGACCTCGGTCAAAGAAAAATACGTTGGTTTAAAAGTGTTGTCTGTACTATTTCATTAACCTTCCCTTAATTACTAATGTCAAAATTTAAACCACTCCCACCCTGTCGGTTATTTTGACCGCCGTTAAATGTGTAATTTGACTGCTCGTTAAAGTAGTCGCTTCTTCAACAACGCTTTTTAAATTTGACCGCCGGTTAATTTTACTTTAACAATAATTTAACCCTAAAGTTACGTAACCAAGCTTCGAGCAACCGGACCTTAGACAAGATGATGGTAGCTAACCCAGCGCACTTAGACCAAGTCCTACCATTAACCAAAGTGAAAACAATATGTACTCCCACCACAGAATATATATTAGTACCTTACGGTACAGAAATTTCACTCCCGAGTTTAGGTATGATAAACGCAAGCGTCCGGTCACCGGACTAGTCTCAGTAGGCTGGCACTCGCTCGACTTGTCGCACACGCAGCGCACGCATCCGCATGTGTCGCCATCTGTCTCGCTACGCGTGTATTACTTTCACAGTTAAAGTAGTACCTCTGACAGCCCTAGCAGATTGAAGCGAGACGGCAGACAGTTATTGTACTATGAGCGCTATACGCAATGCAAAAGGTTGAAAATAGGTTGTTTTCCAGAATAGTAGGTAAATATCTCGGGGATTTTGCGCCGCTTGTATGGAAGTGAGACAGGCCTGCTCCCACTGGGAATCGAACCCGGGATCTCTGGGTCTGATTGATATCGGTGTTGAGTACCACTAGAACACACAGGCGGATAAAACCTCAACTGCACCTTTGTTTGATTCGAAATAATTCGAAGAAATTCGGTTTTTGGGTGTAACTGTTAATCTTTTATGAGTTGTCAGAACGAAATACAAAATACAAATGCAATTAAATAAAGCAATTTCAATAGCAGCCGCAAGAAGCAGAAAACATTGACAGATATTTACTCGAGTATTTGATAATATTAGACCACACAATATAAAGCTAACCTAGCGAAATTAGATTTAAATAAAAAAAACTTAATTAATTTTGAACGTCATCTCGGCTATGGCCGTCAAATGCAAACGTGCCCAACACACCACCACCGTCATCAGCCGAAAAAAAAACTTTTTCATCTCTCAGATTCGGAAAGTGATGTATATTTAAACTGAGCAGCGGGTCCAAAACTATCCGTTTCACCCTAGGGTGGAAATGAATTTTAAGAATAGAACTGAACTTGGTTACAGTAAACCATAGAGTTAACTCATCGGCAATGAAAAAATTTCAACTAATTTTGTATGGGGACGGGACTTGCAAAATTAAAAAAAAAATTATTAAAACGAGAATAGCTCAAAAACGGTGCGTCTCGTAACGTAGCTAAAATCTAACATAATTTTCAACCTCCTATAAAACTCCGGAGATAGTTAGGAGGCATCCGATAGACATATAAAAAAATTTTTTTTTTAAGTAGGTATTCAAAAAATTGTTTTTTATTAAGTAAGTTTGTATAAAATTTCTTTTTGTTATTTTAAAACTTAAATTTTTTTATATGCCTATTATAGAAAAAAACAGAGAAAGCGAAGCCCCCCGCCACCTTTCATTTATTTTTCTAGATAGTTTTAGTTGTCTTTATTGCTTTTCTTATAGAGGGGGATGAAAAGCAGAGTGTGTTTACTTTCCTTATATTCGAAATGAAAAGTAGAGTGTATTACTCGGCCGCAAAATTACTTTCATCTCGGGCGACGTATATTGAATCCCTCGCTGCGTTCAGGATTCTACTCTAGAATCCTTCACTGTGCGCTGGATTCAAAATAGCGCCCTCGCTGTAAATATGTTATTTTGCTCTCTTGTAATACAATCTACTATTGTTTTGGGCATGTTTTCATTTGTCGGCCATAGCCGACCGTGGCGTCCAAAAGGTTAAATAATGCAAAATTTAACAAACAAATGGAGAAAGAGAAATTACTATTGCCTACCATCATCTCAACGAACTTTAAAGTACTTTAAGTAAGTATTTACTTAATCACTACTAAGAGTAAGCGTTCATTGCATTAGCAAAATTTTAAACAAAATTGTCGCCATTTTAAATCTTACAATGCAGAATTTAAAGATCAAAATAGTTTGACAAAACATGGAAATAAAGTTTAAAATTTTATCGACTGTACTAAAATTTGTTTTTCCGTGCTCGAATATAATAGTAGATTGTACAACAAGTGCATAAAAGGTACTGTGGTATCATATTGTTAGGATATGATACCTCCTTGCATTGTCTATGGTTGATTTATGTTTAAATCAGTATTCAAAATATCGAATGGATTGTCATTACCTGCGCGAGTAGTTTGTAATTTAGTCCAGACGATTCCGCGGTCGCGTGTTGTAGTAGATATAGAATATATCGGCCATGGTGCCGCAGTAAAGATTTATATCGAAATTACATTTATTATTGAATAGAATCCCAGTGTAGGGCTTCTCATGGTGTTAGGCGCAAATCTTCGCAGATCTATACTGTAGTTTCCATGTTTCAGACCCTTTGGTGAAGATGGAGGTCTTATTGTTCGACGGCATCCACGGAGATGTTGTAGTTTTTTTTCGGAGCTACGAAGCGATGACGGCTCTGCAAGGCTACGAAGGCGAGGCCAAGAAAATCGTCGTCGGAGCTTTCTGCACGGGCGCAGCCCGATATTTCTACGATAAGATCGTCGATATGGTTAAAGACTACGACGAAATGAAGAAGGAATTTGTCAGGGAGTTTGGTCTTGTATCGGACCCACTTGCTGATTTTTTTGCGAGAAAACAGTATTTCAACGAAAATTCGTTGGAATACCTATATGCGTTGGATATTCTGGCCGCTCGTGCTGGGAACGCAATTACAGAACAGTTGTTCATACAACAATTCCTGCGGACAACCGACGTTGTCACACGCAGCAAATTGATGTCGCAAATATACGTCGACAAAACGCATTTAAAAAAAGTAGTGAGACAGTGGTATAACCTTGAGTGCTTCGAGGAATGTGCCCCTAATATGTGTGATTCTAGCAGTGGTGATAAATCTAATCAATGTGTTTATTTTGTGCCGGAGTTAGAGAATGTGCCAACTCCCAATCAATGTGCCTCTCGCACGCCAAACGAAAAACCCCATGATTTGTATGATGCAAGTGAATTGAATGATTTTAGAGCTCAAGCCCCGATGATGCCCATCACGACATCATCTTGGAGGACGACTGAGACGTCCCCACAATCTAATAATAATATTGTTGTAAGTAGAGAAGAGGATTGTATGCAGCTGACGTTGGTGCAGGACAATCACAACACAAGTAAGCGTACGCCGTTTTTATCTATTGAGTGTCGTGGTCAGAAAATAGACGCCTTGGTGGACACCGGTGCGAGTGTGTCGGTAATATCACAGACGGTAGTAGACAGTCTAGGTCTCAGTGTGGACATGGTGAACGCTGAACTACGAAATGTGAGTGGTGGAAAACTTTCAATAGTAGGGAAAACTAATGTATGTTTCTTGATAGATAACGTGTTGTTTACACAGCGATTCGTTGTTGTAAGGGACATTGTACCAAACATAGTGTTGGGTTGTGATTTTATTAGCAGGAATAACATAATTTTGAATTTTGAAAAATTTTGTATAATTTACAAAAAATTTAATTTTGAATTTAATGTTGACATGAATTTTATGTTGACATCGATTGACATTGATGACAATGAGTCACAACAGTCACAAGTGATAGATGTCTCGAATGACGGATGTCAAAGTAATTTTCGAAAAAGTAATATGTCAGAAAAAAGTTCGCATGTCATTCCTAGATTAAAAAGTTTTTTTATGAATAAAAATAGGAATGACAGTAAAATGAAGAAAGGCGCGAAAAAGTTTGAAAAGTCGAATATGAATAGGATTTCGAAATCCAATATAAGTTCGTTATGTAATATTAGTTCTTTACGAAATAAGAAACGAATTAAATTTGTTACATATAAAATTAAATGTAAAAACAAATTTTCTTTTATAGATTCATTTTATAATAGGGATAGAAATAGGATAGGATGTTAGGATGTTTTATAATAGTGATTGTTAGATAGTTGAAATGTATAATTGTGTGATTTGTATTAATATGTGTTTCTTTTTCATGTACGGAAATACTGCACCTGAAGCCCACGAAGTGTCCTGTGGTCCATTTATGATGTACTTATTTAATTTTTTTTTTGTTTAATTTAATAAAACAATTATTTTTTTTGCATTTTTACTAATTAGTAGACATCGTGTCGTGTCTCTTTACCTTCATGGGATAGGGCAGGAGGATGACCTATTATCTAATTAGGTGTGAGAATCCTCTGACCTTAACTTATGTCGATATTGACATCACGTTTCGTTAATGATCTGGACCACAAAAGTAACACTTCTGTGTTTCATTTTATTTCCGTTTTAGTTAGTTTGTAAGTTGTTTCGATGTCACTTAAGGAATGAGGTGACGTCAATATTTGTTGGTGAGGGGGGAGGAAACCCTGATGGTCCAATAAGGACCAGGGTCATATCCTGTTTGTTGCAGGATCCCTCTAACCCTGACTGGCAATGTTGTCGACACCACGCTGCATAAACTGTGGTAGCCCCTAGTAGACAGTCTGCTTGAGGTTACCACAGGTTTATGAAGTTCCAAGCTTGTTGTTGGGCACCTTTTGAGATGAGGGTTATTTTTGGGTAATTTCGTAGTCAATATATTATTGGTGCTTGTCCGACATGTTTGATCTTGGAATTTCGACTTAGTTAATGCTTAAATGAGCTAGGGTTAGCTTTGATTGTAACTACATATGATGTATTAAGGTTAGGTTTAAGGCTGGGCAGACCTTTTCCCTTGGTTTTGGTATGTCAAGCCAATGCAATGGTTGGTTTGTGTTGATTACAGGAAATTAATAATTATATCGACCATTGTCCTGGCTGTCCGTTAGTGAGGACCAGTCTTATTGATGTGATATTGTTCCAAGGTAGGAAGGGCCTTCGCTTTAGGGTAATCCATATAGAAAAAAACATTTCTTTAGTAAGAAAGGTTTTTTTTGTTGCGGCGGCGGCATGTGGTATCATATTGTTAGGATATGATACCTCCTTGCATTGTCTATGGTTGATTTATGTTTAAATCAGTATTCAAAATATCGAATGGATTGTCATTACCTGCGCGAGTAGTTTGTAATTTAGTCCAGACGATTCCGCGGTCGCGTGTTGTAGTAGATATAGAATATATCGGCCATGGTGCCGCAGTAAAGATTATATCGATTGCAATTACATTTATTATTTAATAGAATCCCAGTGTAGGGCTTCTTAGTACCATTTTACCCGAGACGTATATATCCATCCGAGCCGTAGGCGAGGGTGGATAGTCAATTCGAGGGTAAAATGGGTTTTATGTACGAGTTATACACTCTGCTTTTCACTTCGAGTGTGAGGAAAATAAATAACTATATTGCAAAAAAGAAAAATTAAGACTTCACCATATTGGCGGGAAGACTTTCTTTTTCTTTTTTTTTATACGGGCATTGGCAGCACAGTGACTTTAGCATAGATCGTAGTCCATAATACTCTTGAAATACTTATTCCTTAGAAAACTCATTAAATTTGCCTAGTTTTATTAATTTAATAATTTAACATGGATTATGTACAAAATTTAAGAAACAGAATGAAATACGTTAGGTATTAATAAAGTTTATTTAACGAAGTTTAATTGCGTGTGTGACTGTTTACCTGACGACCTTTGTCTTAAAGTCTGAGACTTAGACGAAGACTTTACTTTATGCACTAGAGCATAAAAAGCGATTTTATGCAGCCTATACCCAACATAAACACGAACTTTACGAGCATGAGAAGTGAAAAGATTATAATTAGTATACATATCAGTATAAGTTTACTTTTAATTGCGTTTTTAAATTAATTAAAACGTTTGAGGTTATACAGAAGATATTCGATGATTAATATAAACTCAGAGATTTATAGATAAATGCTTCGCGATCAACGCTGTGGAAAACCTATTTAATAAAAAATACAACGAGCTACCATCAATATGAAATCTACCAATATTAGACTCTATTCCTTTGAATTAAAGTTAAATATTTGGTTAACGAAATATGGCATATTAAGGGCCAATTTCACCACTAATATTTAAACGCGATTAACGCTAAACGTGTTTAAAACATAGTTCTGTCTCTGTCATCTGTTTGAATGTGACAGGGACAGAACTATGTTTTAAACACGTTTAGCGTTAATCGCGTTTAAATATCAGTGGTGAAATTGGGCCTTAATTGAGGTATTAGCAGTAGTATATTTAATCGTTTTAAGTGACTTTTAATTATTGGAAAATTTAATTTTAAATTCATGATTAAAATATAGATTTTAGGTGCCTATTAAATTAGAATTCGCCAAAATAAAATGTCGTATAAATACAAGCGTTCTATACAATCAGTCAATCATAACGAGACAGTCAAAACTCCCTAACACCTACACGTACCAATCCAAGCTCTATTTTCATTACATTAAAGACTCATTTTCTATCATACCTAACTTTTCATTTTCTAAGGCTCCCAGCACCTGTTTTATCAAAACACTAGAAACTGTTTTATTTTTAATTAGGCATATTATAAATAAGTCAATTTGGTTATTTATAGCAGGTAAACTAAAATATAATATTCTTATCTTAGTAGTGTCTAGCTAGAGACAAATTGTCTAACTAAATAAGGAAAGCTGCTGAATCAATATTTTAAGTTTATAATTTTAATAGCTTTATGTCATAATTCTAGAAGCTAGACGCTTGTATACACGCTAGTTGACACGCTAGCTAGCTACGACAATGTGATTTGTTCATGTTAGCAACCCACCGATACATTTTTTTTTAATAAGCCGTTTTACATAATGATTTTCAATGGTACATTAGATAATCAAAGAACTCAATTTTAATTTCATCTCCAGCAAACAGATTTACTTACTGCCGTTTCCTATAATTTATTAGCCGATGATACTAAGGCCCGTTTTCTAGAATGACACTCAAGTGGAGATCTCTTCTCAAATACAATTAGAAAGGGATGCAAATACATACAACGAATACATTCATCCCTTGCTAACTATACTTGAGATCTCCACTTGAGTGTCGTTCTAGAATACGGGGCTTAGCCTACATTTTACTTGAGATAGATGGTTGAAAACGGCGGTAAATAAATAAAATTCAGTGAGCAAAATGGGGCCGACATTTTACCTTTCGTAGAGGCGTCGTAACGCTACGCATTTTACCTCTCGTAGCCAAGCGAGGCGTCGTAACACTACGAGTGACGCCACAGCGCTCGCGCCGTAGACTGCAGCCAAGTATCGTAACGCTACGGCGCTGGAGAGTTCAGCTAAGTTTATCAGGCGAACTGTGGTCGTCGGAGTATTACAAATATTACAATGCCACGTAGGAGCTGTTTAGGCGCAAAAACAAGGGAAGGGGGGAATGTGGCCAATCGCCCCCCTGATACATTTTGTTTATTCATCATTTTACCACGTGATATAATCTAAGATTACTCCCTCCCCCTCAAATAAAACAAGGCCTGGCAGCGCTACGACGATACAGAGCGAAGCTATAAAGTGGTTATAGCGTATCATTTTACCACGTGAAATAAGCAAGGATTGGGGGCAATCTCAGGTCCCAACCAATGTTGCCCCCTACCAACCAAATTTGCCCCCTCCCAACCAAATTTGCCCCCCTCCCAACTAACTTTGCCCCCCCTTTCAACCAAATTTACCCCAGTCCCTACCAAATTTACCTCCCTGCCCACCAAATTTGCCCTCGTCCCAACCAACTTTGCCCCCCCCCCCCCCACCGTGCGTGTTTCCTTGCGCGCGGGCGGCGTCAGCTGCGCTTGGGCGCGGCGTCGCCGGCCGACTGTGGCGACCGCGCGATATCTATTGTAGCGTTACGACAGATATAGAATTACATAGACAACGCAAGTATCATGGTTTGTATCACCTCCTTAACACATATTATTACCACGTGAAATAAGCAAAAATTTCCCCCGTCCTACCTAAATTTGCCCCACTCCCACCCAAATTTACCCACATCCCCACCAAATTTGCCCCCCTCCCACCCAAATTTGCCCCCGTCCCCACCTATCCCCCCTACCGTGCGTGTTTCCTCGCGCGCGGGCGGCGTCAGCTGCGCTTGGGCGCGGCGTCGCCGGCCGACTGCGGCGACCGCGCGAATAGCATCTTCACCGCGCCCGCGGACATCAGGTAGAACCAGTATAGCTACGGCAGGAGGAGGATGCTGATGCCTAGCTTGCAAACCGTCGGGAGGAACCTTATAGCCTAACGAACGAAAGGAAATACGCTTAGATTGCTTCTGTTCCCGCGCCTGGTTGTAGCGTTACGACAGATATAAAATTACATAAATAATGCAATATATGCTGGCCACATTGCTAGAAAGCAAGAATCTTGGTGCAAGGGACTTCTAGATTGGAGACCATGGGACCAAAAAAGAGCACGAGGGAGGCCACAAATGCGATGGACAGCAACTGTACCCTAACTGCCCAAAACAGAGATAGATGGAAACAGTTGAAGGAGGCCTACACCAAGCTATTGGTTGAAGTATGTTAGAGAGAAGAGATAACGCAAGTATCACGATCTGTATCACCCCCCTAACACATATTATTACTACGTGAAATAAGCAAAAATTTCTCCTGTCCTACCCAAAAACACATATTATTACTACGTGAAATAAGCAAAGATTTCCCCCGTCCTACCCAAATTTGCCCCCGTCCTCACTAAATTTGCCCCCTCCCACCCAAATTTGTCCCTCTCCCACCCAAATTTGCCCCCCTCCCACCCAAATTTGCCCCCACTCCCACCAAAACTTGACCCCACTCCCACCCAAATTTGTCCCTACTCCCACCCAAATTTGCCCCCGTCCCCACCTATCCCCCCTACCGTGCGTGTTTCCTCGCGCGCGGGCGGCGTCAGCTGCGCTTGGGCGCGGCGTCGCCGGCCGACTGCGGCGACCGCGCGAATAGCATCTTCACCGCGCCCGCGGACATCAGGTAGAACCAGTATAGCTGCGGCAGGAGGAGGATGCTGATGCCTATCTTGCAGCCAGTGGGGAGGGATCTTATCGCCTGAGGGACAAAGATATGATTAGTGAACAAACAATTTCCCCCTTATTCCAAAACGTTGACTAAAGTTAGCCCTGGGCCCCGATCGCGGTAATCCTATGACGCATTAGTCAAGTGTACGTGCAGTTGACGTGCAAAACCAGGACAATGCGACGTTTTCTGTTCCGGTGATAATTTTTGGAGCTAAAACAGTTTTCATACGATACGACACAGTCTTTTTGATAGCTATTTTCGTATTGCAATACGGTATTTTACTGTTTTTTTTTTTTATTTCTTTAAAATGTTTTTCGAAATATTAGCTACACAAAACAAGTTTTCATTTTGAATTATCTTGAATATTTTTAAAGATATAGGACTTCAAACTTTATAATTAGACAAGGACAGGACGCTATCTTAGTGACGTCAGTGGGTTAGAGCGTCATAGTCACGCCATAGAAGATTTCGTTTTAGAAAGAACCAGCTATAGTCAAAATCAAACAGACTATAATTCTTTTATTATAAAACAGATTCAAATTATTTTTTCACATTTGGTATTCTTAATTGCAATATTTTTTAACGTCATCATTAAATATCTACATTTCATCAACAGTAAAATACCCTATTGGTTCCTCTGTCACGGATGTCACCGGATCAGACAGGATTGTGGGACTATAGGTTTGCGTGACGTGTGCGTCGTTATGTGATTACGGCAATACGAAGTCAAACGTCAAGACGCGAACGTGATCAAGACTCGCTGCATACAATAGAATTACGGCGATCGGCCTGCTGGTTTAAAACTGATGCTAATTCTGTCTTTCATTTGAAGGGTACAGGGGCAAAACAAGGAATGTCACAAAACAGATTTTTGTGGAATTTACATTTTAATGTAAGTATATTTGTGAACATTTGTCAAAAGTTTATTTGTATTTACAGCCGATCTTTGTACAGTAAACTTAGGTTCACTTAGGTATCAGTAAATTGATAAAAAATAATTATGCAAGACAAAAATAAAAAAAAATAAAAATAAAAAATACAAAACAAAAAACCTGTTTGTGACATTTCTTGTTTTGCCCCTGTACCCTTCATTTGGGAAATGAAAGTGACAGCACCAGTTTAGTACCCGTTTTAAACCAAGACTATTTTAGTCCACGTTTTGGAATAAGAGGATTTAAGTTTAATTTGACTAATTTAAGCAATTTGAATTGTCGAGGATGGTTTTGAAGCCCGAGCCGCAAGCGAGGGGTTTCATCATTCGAGGCAATGTAAATAGCTTCTAGTACAAGGCTTGTATAAAACTTCTCTCACGAAATGCGAGAAATACTATGCGATTATTATAAGAATAGGACTGTCAAACGGCATTTTTGATCTTTGTTCCTTTTCTTGCACATCCTACACCCTGAAGTGGAAGCGAAACGCAAACAAATATGGCCGTTTTGACAGTCCTATTCTTATAATAATCGCATAGTAATTAACATGGTACCAAGTAAGTAATTAGCTGTAACTCCAGCCATCTTTCTAAAACGAAATTTTATATGGCGCTAAGCACGTCTGACGATACACGTAGGTAACACTTTTCTTTTCTAATAAGAAAGAGCATCAGCTCTGTATCTCAGAAAATGTAAAATATTTGAAAATAAATATCTGTGTTGTTGTTGCTGATACTTCTAAAAACATTTTAAATTAGCGGATCCTCGCGGTTTCACCCGCGTGGTACCCGTTTCCGTGGGAATACCGGAAAAAAATATAGCCTATGTCACTAGGAATGAATGTAGCTTTCTAATGGTCAAAGAATTTTCCGAATCGGTCCAGTTGTTTCAGAGCCTTTCGATGCAAACAAACAAACAATCAAATCTTTCCTCTTTATAATATTAGTATAGATATAAGTAGATAAATAAAAAAAGCAATTTGGTCCCTGATTGCAAGTGATGATGATGATAATGATTACCTCAAAGTAGGGCAATCCTACCGCCCTGGCGTGCAGTACACACACATAGGGCAGGCTGACCACGCGGCAGAAGAAGAAGCTGACCAGCATCAGCAGCCCGTTGACCACGTACAGCCTGGTCTGCTTCAGCCTCAGTCGGGCCAGCAACCCGCGTAGGGACACGAATGGGGTGGACAGCTCCATCAGGTATACGAAGCCGAAGGTGCAGTCGCCAAGGTCACCGCGGAGGTACTGTAACAACATTATTATAACATCAAATCGGAGATTCGGTGTACACTCGACAGCACATCAGCCGGCCTAGCATGAGCGGCTTATAGCGCGCGATATGATATGGTACGGCAAGTTGTCTTGCTTACTCCACTAAGGTGTAAGCAAGACAACTCGCCGTACCATATCATATCGCGCGCTATAAGCCGCTCATGCTAGGCCGGCAGGTTAAATAGTTGAACTGCGATAACAGCTTTTATTACGTAGGGCCACAGGTTCTCTATCGCCTTCTACAAGCCATGCTATGAAGCGGAACGGCAACATTGCTGTAAACCGGTTTAATCCTCTGAGTACGAATCCTATGGATATGGCATACCTACGAAAAAGTGAGGCATACCTACACATACCGAGAAACAAAAATGGCGACTGGCCTCAATCATGCATTACTATGACGTCACGTTTTAATGTTGCCAAAAATAGGTCGAATAAATATATTGCTGTCTCTTTTTACATGAAGTATTGGAGGTAAGATAGAACAAGATGGCTACAGGTTTATGAGTACAATGTCGATTTAGCTTATATTTGTATAACGGATAGTTAATATAGAACAAATAGCTTTCCGCCCGCGGGTTCGCCCGCGTGGACTACATGTCGTTATCCCGAGGGAATGTGATATTTTTCCGGGATAAAAAGTAGCCTAAGTTACTCCTTTTTACATCAGCTACCTGTCAATGAAAGTCCCGTCAAAATTGGTCCAGCCGTTTCAGAGATTAGCCGGAACAAACAGACAGACAAAAATTTAAAAACATGTCATTAAACGTTTCATGTCATGTTTCATGTCATGTTTCATGTCACGTTTCATGTTATGTCATGTCATTTTGGTATATGTACCGTATATATAATCATATGCACGTAGTAAAAAGCGGTTATTTTAATGTTACAAACAGACACTCCAATTTTATTTATTTGTATACATGTATAGAAGATATGCCATCTCCATAGGATTCAGTACTCGAGGTTTACTCGCTGTTTACCTGTCAAACGGTGTCAAATCGGTTCATTTAAAACTAGAAATTCGGCCAACTTTATGCGCATGGCTTGTAGAAGACGATAGAGATGGCTGTGGTAGGGCATAAAGGCGGTCTCAAGGTCAACATGTATAGTCTGATGTGCCGCCGTGTGTACACAGAAATCGAAAGAATTAAAATAACGAGATGTTGGGTTAGCAAGAAGAGACAGGTGGTTGGGCTCTCTATATGTATGTGCCGTTGTTATTGTAATGCAACTTGTCTAATGGTACGCACACATATGCTTAACAAGTTAAGCGCCACGCGCGCCAGTGTCGATATACACCCTAATCTAGTGCAACTCTCACAGGCCAGTGTATATCCGGTTATACACTTTGAGACTTCAACTTCAGAGCTCAGTGTATCAGTGAATTTACACCGCACCGAACATTTTGTATAGAGACTTTGTAGCACTCGAACTCGAACGTACCTAAACTGCGGAGTGACACCCCCCTGCCCTTACAAATCGTTTGGTGTATCAGGGTTATAAAAATGTGATACAGTTTAGGAGTTATGGGTTATTTTCCAAGGAGCTGTCATTCGTTAATGCAATAAAAAACATAGATTCCAACAACATTTGCCTCAATGGTTCTGTTGCAACCTTAGAATCAATCTCCTATCCTTATTTCCTTCCCTTACATTCCCGAACGCATCCTAAATGCCTGCTGTCAACAGGTGCAGAACGTGTTAATTCAAGCACGAAAGCATGCCACTAATGAGCATGTGCTCATGTGTGATTGTCCCTTGCTAGTAATTAACCTGCTTATTTCGAGCACGCTCAAAAACATTTTAAGCATGCTTATTAAGGTGCGGGTGTACCTAAACGGGACGTGGTTTGAGCACGTGTGAACAAGTTTTAGTGCTTATATTATAAGCATGCAATTATTGACTCGATAATGGTAAACTAGCACGCTCAGTAGCAAATGTGAACGGCTGCAGAGCGAGCTCGTAATAAGCATGCTCACAATTCTTGTGCAACTCTCACAGTCCAGTGTATATCCGGTTATACACTTTGAGACTTCAACTTCAGAGCTCAGTGTATCAGTGAATTTACACCGCACCGAACATTTTGTATAGAGACTTTGTAGCACTGGCCCTTACAAATCGTTTGGTGTATCAGGGTTATAAAAATGTGATATAGTTTAGGAGTTATGGTTTATATTTCATGGAGCTGTCATTCATTAATGCAATAAAAAACATAGATTCCAACAACATTTGCCTCAATGGTTCTGTTGCAACCTTAGAATCAATCTCCTATCCTTATTTCCTTCCTTTTCAGCAAATAAAATAAATTTCATTTCATTTCATTTCATTTCATTTCCCTTACATTCCCGAACGCAACCTAAATGCCTGCTGTCAACAGTTGCAGAACGTGTTAATTCAAGCACGAAAGCATGCCACTAATGAGCATGTGCTCATGTGTGATTGTCCCTTGCTAGTAATGAACCTGCTTATTTCGAGCACGCTCAAAATCATTTTAAGCATGCTTATTAAGGTGCGGGTGTACCTAAACGGGACGTGGTTTGAGCACGTGTGAACAAGTTTTAGTGCTTATATTATAAGCATGCAATTATTGACTCGATAATGGTAAACAAGCACGCTCAGTAGCAAATGTGAACGGCTGCAGAACGAGCTCGTAATAAGCATGCTCACAAATAAGCAACTGTGTCCGTATCATAATAAGTGAAAGAATGATTCCGGAGATAGGGACTCTGCTCGGAACAGAAGGTTCACCGATGAGACAAATGAGCATTGTTGTGTTCCGGCAGTTAGAGATCAGATAGCCGGTTCATCAGTAATGGAGGATTCCGGGAGCACGTGCGCTTCCACCTTCAGCTTCATCATCACTTTACATCAGGTGTGATGAAGGCTAAGTGCAGCCCCGTTGTGGACAAATTGTAGCGATGCCAGAACGACGAAAGCAAGGGGGGAGTGATGTTGCGACGCACTCACATCGCTACAGACGTCAAGTATGAAAGAAATGCGGGATCAGCTAAAGGTACTAATGTAAACATCAACGCGCAAACCTGACGTCACACACTACGTCAAGACAAAACTGAAGAAACAAGGATCGCGTTTACAGAGTTTCTCAGATGCGTTGCATAAATACAATTTCCAACTTTTCAAACAGTTGGGCCGCGGTCCACGAGCACAGACACCTAGCTCGGAGGAAGTATGAATATCTGGCGAAATATCCTGCCTCTACCAGGCCTATTTCACTCCCCGTGTCGGCTCGAAAATGCGGCGGCAACGCCGGCGTTTTAAATCCATAGAAATTAGGTCCGCAAAAGAGGTAATAGGCAATATATGCGATAGAAAGAGATGCAACAAGTGGCCGTTTGTAATTTGCGCCGTACAAGCTGATTTCTACTTTATTGCGTTATAGTTAGAGTTGCTATTTATTTAAATGACTTCGCGGAGTGAACTATCTGTTACATAGTAACTATTTAGTAATCTGTGCCTCTAAATAATAATGCAGCAAATAAAAAGAGGACAGTAGGACTCACCACGATGACCAGGAAGCCGAACCCCCCGATGAAGATGTGATGCAGCAGGATTTCGGGCTATTTATTATGAATGCGACAGACAGTCCTCTATGTAGAGGTTGCCGGAACGCTGAGGAAACAGCCGCCCACGTGATCCTGGAGTGCGTGGGTTTGGCCGCACAACGAACAGAAATCCTCACAGAGGTGAGGTCGCTCCTAGAAGCCTGTGAACGCCCCAGGAGGCTTCTGCGCTTCTGGAAGGAGCTAGGATGGCTCGACTAGCCATGTTCACGCATAACGGACCAAATATGAGCCTAAATGCGGAAAAGTGTCAATACCAATACCAATACCAGGATCTCGGGCTCGCCTCTACATAATAATGCAGCAAATAAAAAGGGGACAGTAGGACTCACCACGATGACCAGGAAGCCGAACCCCCCGATGAAGATGTGGTGCAGTAGAATCACTGGCTCGTAGCGACAGTACTCCAGGAACGACGGCTTCTGCGCGTTCGTACCGTCGCCCATGGAGAGCGAAGCGTCGCCATTTTTGGACACCTTCTTTTGGAGTTTGCTCCTGTAGTCGGCGCTATTACACATTTGTACGTGCACCTAGTGAAAGATAGGTTTTAGTTATAGTAACTCCCCGCGGTTTTGCTAGCGCGGTTCCCGTTCTCGGGAAAATAGCGGTAAAACATAGCTATGTCACTCGGGAAGTATACACGGTAATTTTTATATCACCCCGGATAATTTTAGGGATTATTTTACGAATGAAAACAAATAACTTAACTTATTATGGGACCAACACTGAAATGGCGAAAAAAAATCAGCTGTTCCATACATTTTGATTAAATATTTTTGCACTTTTGTATGGAACAGCTGATATTTTTTTTTTCGCGATTCCTATACTAAAAGTTGTTTGTTGTCATGAGTACAGTAATCCTCAAAATTATCCGGGTTGATAAAAAAAATTGCCGTGTACTTATAGCTTTCTACTGGCGAAAGAATTTTTAAAATCGGTCTAGTAGTTTTTGAGTTTTACCTATTTCTCGCGGTATCGTGCTATTGTGTAGTGTACCAGTCACTCATATAAGAGTCAAGATCGTCCCGCCTTCCGCGTGGACGTTTAGCTATAGGACGTTTAGCTGTTAAAATTTGTTGGCTCAACATGTTGACACTTTTAATTCTTATAACCTAAGTTTACTGTAACCACTATCACTGATTTAGCCTCTGGCTAGTGGAAGAAACAAAGCAACTTGTTATCAAAATTACAATTTAATACATTTCTTACTATCTCACCAACTATCTAGCTAGCCCATTGTAAATTTCAGAAACAAACTGTGTTATGGAAACTTGATAACGGATAAATATAATAATAATTATATGCTTTTTGTTTGTAAATTCATACATTCCTTTCACACTGCACTACCAATCCGCACTACCGGTAGAGTGAGAAAACACCCAGACTAAGAAAAATAGATGTGAAAATATACATGCATTAAACACAAATATTTGTCTTGTTCGGGAAGCGACCTCTAGCGCTGAAGAAAGGTATTCTTACTTATATTATATCGGTCGTAGTATAAATAATTTAACTTTACCTTTAAACTACACAAATCTCCACGGAAATTAAGGTACCAAAGAGATGATTCTACTATGTTCCTTATTCATCAGCATCATTTAAAAAAATCTTCAAATAGTATCCTACCTATTCGTGGTTTTGTAGGAAATTATAAATACAAATACATACAGATTCTTAGTATTTATTAGAAAAGACATCACTCACCATGTACATAGACCAGATGTCGTAGAAGAAGTACGAAGTGCCGAACCACGCGTAGGCCTCCGACATGTAGTGCGACGTGCGAAGGAAGTCGCGCGGACACGACCACGCCACCACCACTACGCCCGTGAGGACTGACAATGCGGCCTGCACCGCTGACACCAACCTGCGCAAGTCATATAACTTACGACTAGAGATGGGCACTGTGTTTTAACCCATTCAGCCTGCCCGGGTTTTAACTCGGTTAAAACCCAAAACGCCGGGTTAATGCCCATTACTGCCCATTTTGTGGGCGTAAACAATGTTTTAAAGTATTTTTACCTGTGTAAGTATTTTAATTATTTTGGTTATAATGCACATGAATATTATCAAAAGGCAAATAATACTAGTCTGTTAAAATACCAAAAATTTGTACATTTTTTTTATTTTAACATGCTTAATATATTAAAATGTTTTAATTATAAAATGGACGGTACGGTTCCCGTGGGATATATTTATTTTTCACTTTACTTTGTTCAATGTAGCATGGGTATTATATTATGACAGCTCATTTTCGTGCAAAGCAAAATATTGTTTCTTACCAAGGAATAAGTTCTAATTTTTTAGCATAAACTGCATTAAAAATGCATAAAACTGATTTTATTGAATTTTATTCCAATAGCATAAAGAACTTTTTGCTTTGCACGATTGAGCTGGCATAGGACCTACATTAAAACACACACACAAACGTACTATTGGCAAAGTATTGACTTGAGTTTTTGCATTTTGGTACCTAGTTCAAGAGTTAGGAGAATGTCCGAATATTATTCATTTGAAAGTAGCACCTGTCTTTTTGTCTAGGTATCGTTACCTTCTCATGCGTAAACCACTGATCTGACTTTCACGAAATTTGGTAAATAGAGCAATAGGGTAGCGTGCTTGGTCTGCGATCGTTATGAGGAGGTTATGTGACTTTCGCAATGGTCTATTCTATCACAGGATGGCTGTTCAAAAATATATGGTAC
Source organism: Crambus lathoniellus (assembly GCA_949710035.1). Taxonomy (NCBI): domain Eukaryota; kingdom Metazoa; phylum Arthropoda; class Insecta; order Lepidoptera; family Crambidae; genus Crambus; species Crambus lathoniellus. The sequence continues at coordinate 23,350,450 of OX453317.1, forward strand.
TTCGGAAAACACGCCGATGGTTCTGGTTACATTTGGTTTGGTTGATACCCCTTAACCTGCACCTGCTCCAGTTAATGTTGGGAACATTACACCCGAAGTTTTTTACCACTATGTTTACCTGGGAGAGACGGTCCAGTTAGTTAAGTCCAACTTTGAGAAAGAGATCTCTCGTTAAATCCAGCTTGGATGGGCAGCGTTTGGGAAGCTCCGGCATATAGTTGCGTCCGAAATACCTCAATGTCTTAAGACGAAAGTTTTTGCCCAGTGTGTCTTTCCAGTAATGACCTATGGAAGTGAGACGTGGTCTTTTACTATGGAAACGGTGCTGCGGATTTTTGCGCTACTTTTTGAGGTGGTAGAAAGGTGGAGTATGATCCAGGTTTCTTTTTACCTCGGAAAGACCCTCTTCCACTATGATAAACTACTTACTTTAAATGCGGATTTGCATCAATTCATACATAATTATGTGTTGTGGCGACATCTAGAGGACGCGCACATAATCACCGTGCTTCAAAATGGAGAACCTACATCGCGCTTACGAAGTTCATTCACCAAGTTCGCTTATAGACGAACTCCGACATAAAAACCAGCGGACAGTTGTCCCCGGGCTAACAACACCTATCCCGGAAGAAAGACACAACATCAGTCTTAATCGTTGCGCCATTCCCCACAGTGTTTTGAACATAAATCTAAGGGTCCAGGCTGTGACATGGTCCCTCCGATTTTTATTTCTTCTTGTGCCAACAGCCTTGCATTACCCATAACTATTTTGTTTCAACGCTCATTAAAAGAATGTATATTCCCTGCAACTTGGAAACTGGCACATATAATTCCGATCCATAAAAAGGGTAAAAAGACTGATATTAAAAATTACCGAGGTATATCCATTCTTAATACTCTCGCTAAGTTATTCGAAAAGATTGTATACGACAGTATTTATTCTTTGGTTTCGCATGGTATTTCTGATATGCAACATGGCTTCTTAAAGGGTCGTTCCACAATTTCAAATCTAGCTTGCTTCACTCATTATGTCATCAGGAATATGGAAAAGGGAGGTCAGGTTGATGTGGTCTACACGGACTTCGAAAAGGCATTCGACCGTGTAGACCACATTATACTGCTAAAAAAACTTTACATGCTGGGTATTCACGGTGACTTACTGCGTTGGATTGCCTCATATCTTTCAAATCGCTCCCAGGCGGTGACATTGGGTGGATATAGATCTGATTATGTATCTATACCATCCGGTGTACCCCAGGGCTCACACTTGGGTCCCTTATTTTACAACGCTTACATATTTGACATTTATACCTGCCTTCAAAGTGCTAACCACTTATTATATGCCGATGATAAAAAAATATACATGTCAATTCAATCGCAAGAAGACTGTCTGGCTCTTCAGCGAGACTTGGACAGTTTATGTAATTACTACAATAAAAATAAAATTTCTGTTAGCTTCAACAAATGTCAATGTATAAGTTTTACCCGTAAACCTAAGCCTTTGCTATATGAATATAGTCTTAATGGCATTGTAATAGAAAGAGTGAAGGAGGTGCGGGACCTTGGAGTCACGCTTGACTCGAAGATGGCTATGACTACCCATATCGACACCATAGTAGATAAGGCTTACCGATCTCTTGGATTTGTAATGCGTACATGCCAACCTTTTAAAAGCTTACTGAGTTTTAAAATTGTTTACTTTGCTTACGTAAGATGCATTTTAGAATACGCAAGTCCCATTTGGTCACCTTATTACGCAGTACACATTAATCGTTTGGAACGCATTCAAAAAAAAATTATAAAACATCTTAATTTTAAATTTAATAAAAGTGCTCTTTCATATTCTGAAAATTGTCGAACTTATAATCTTCTTACTTTAGAAGAAAGGCGGGATATGCTTGAGATGGGTTTGCTTTTTGACGTAGTGCGTGGACGACTCAATTGTCCCGACCTCCTCTCCGCCATATCTCTATGCGCGCCATCTCGACGTACGCGTCACACACCTTTGTTTCGTGTACCCACTCACTCAACTAACTATGGTCAAGGTTCCATTCTCACCCGCTTAGTTAGTAAATATAATGATAAATTTTCTGGGGTCGATCCGTTTATTGGTTCTAAACAATCGTTTAATAAACATATTTACAATATCTTACAAAATATGTAAAGGCCGTTGTACACGTTGGCCCAGCCGTTGGCCGGTGCATCTTGCATTGGCACTCCTGAACGATCATGTGGTAGGATTCTTTCGGGGGTGTCAGTGTTCGATGTATTGGCCGATGGTTGGGCCAACGTATACAACGTATACAGCCGGCATAAAGGCGGATGCTCTCACCCGCTTAGCTAGTAAATATAACATAAATTTTCTGGTGTCGATTCGTTTTTTGGTTCTAAACAATCGTTTAATAAACATATTTACAATGTCTTACAAAATATGTAAAGGCCGTTGTACACGTTGGCCCAGCCGTTGGCCGGTGCGTCATGCATTGGCACTCCTGAACGATCATGTGGTAGGGTTCTTTCGGGGGTGTCAGTGTTCGATGTATTGGCCGATGGTTGGGCCGGCATATACAGCCGGCATAAAGGCGGATGCTCTCACCCGCTTAGTTAGTAAATATAACGATAAATTTTCTGGTGTCGATCCGTTTTTTGGTTCTAAATAGTCGTTTGAAACATATTTACAATCGTCTTACAAATATGTAAAGGCCGCTGTACACGTTGGCCCGGCCGTCGGCCGGTGCGTCGTGCATTGGCACTCTTGAACGAACATGTTTTGGAAGGGTTCTTTCGGGGGTGTCAGTGTGCGATGTGTTGGCCGATGGTTGGGCCGGCGTTTACAGCCGGCATAAAGGCTGATGCCGCAGTTATATTTGCGTCGAACCAGCACCTATAGTACGACGAATAATAATTGGCGAAACATTGGTGTGGCCGCAGCATGGCACTCGCGGAGATCACAGCATTTTTGTATGAACTGTATTTTGCTTTTGTTTTTATTCATATTTTATTGTGCCATTGAGTCATGTCGTAGTGGGCTTTCCCGCAAGGTTTCACACATCCTGGCATCGCGGCGGTCCGGGTATCTCGTGCGGGCCGCCCGCACGGGCGGTTGTGTCAGTGGCGGGGCCGTATCATGACTCCCGTGTTTGCGGGAGATATGTTGCGGCCGAGCTATGGACATCTCGGGCGTGCGGGCGACCCGTGCGGACCTCCCGGGTGGCCGCGAGTCCAGCTTTTGCATTAGTTGTGCTCGCGTGTAATGGGGTATAATGTGTTCAGATTATACATATACATAATTATATATATTGTATTTATATGATTCAATCTATCATTCTTATTGTAGATATTGCGAGGGGCGGGATTTTTTCCATGTTCTGATTTGTTTTGTGGTCCCCGAAGTTTCGGCACGGTTGCTGGGGTGTCGGGGGATCTGCAGCGGGTCGGGCCATGGTGGGCCGAGTCCCTCTTTTCGTAGTGTTTGCAGTATTAATGACCATGAAAGTTTAAAAATTATTTAAAAATTATTATTGCTATTATTTATATTTAATTACATATATTTTAAAATACACCTAAAGAATTAGGATGTCATTGTTATTATTGGACGAAGTGGTATCTGATTCAGTACTATAGTTTTTATTTTACTGCTCCTAATTCACCACAAATTTATAAGTATTGTAATTTGTTAAAATTAACTCTCAACTAGATTTTGTAATCTTTAATGGTTGCTAAAATAGGTTTTTTTTTTATCTGATTTGTTAATATTACCTATATTGAAGTGTTTTTTAACTCACCACAACATTATCAGTATTGTAGTATTGTAATTTATTGTAAAGTACCCAGTGCTGGTTCGGCGAGTCCGTTGGCCGAGCGCGCTGGCGGCTGTCGTGTGCATGGCCGGTTTGCGAAGGATTGCCATTGCTGCGGGCCCTGTATCTGTATACGTTGGGCGATCGTGCTGGGCCGGCGGGTTCGGCGATCCGGTACTGGGTCGCAACAAGCTGCCTAGTTCATGGGGATATTTGTGTTGTGTTTGGCCTAGACATTGTTTTGTCTCTTTTGCTCAAACTGGAAAAGCCATTTGTGTAACGGGGGCAGAGCAGTGTTTGGGTTTGACATGGCTTGGATGCTGCTGTGAATGGGGCAGTAGGTTTGTAAGTAATCTTACTAATAACTTTAATCGGTTTGTATGTTGGGTTATCTGATACTTTACTAGTATTTTTATTGTTCTGTTTATGACTTAAGTACCTACTTACCTTAAATTCATCAAAATTGTATTTTTTTAAATTCTAGCTCATACTTAATTTAAGTAATTTTGTGGATAACTATAATTGGCCCTCAACCATGTAAACTTCGCATCTTTGTAATTTTTTTATTATTGTGCTGTTGTTATCCTGAATAAAGAAATAAATAAAATAAATAAATAAACATGATTTGAACTCAATAATTATTGTAGGTACATAATGACAGTGTACCTACGTACACTTGTATACGGCAAGCGTTAGCGAGGGTTCCACATGGTTTTTTTTTTAATTTTTGAATTGTTACTTCTATATCCTTGCACCAGAAATGTGCCATGTATTTTTTAAGGCATTGATATTATTAATTCCCTTTGACCACGCAGGTAGGTAAAGCCGCGGACAACAGCTAGTTGTTTATAAAATTTTAATAACCTCCGACATAATCTCTCTCTCATTTTGTGCCCCGACCGAGAGAAAATTTATTTTCTGACTTTCTTGAGTTTTTTTGTGTCGGAGGTTTTTATTTATTTTCTTTTATTTTTATTTCATCCTTTTTAAATAACACATAAAATAAAAAAAAAAACATTTTAATCGCTAATTTCAGCCAAATCGGAGCAACTTAATTTCTTGGAGGCCATTTTTTTTTGCCGCCATTTAGTTTTTTTTATTGCACCAAAATTTGCCCAGTGTGTACATTATTTAAGTCAAAGCACCACGTCTGTATCTTTTTCCGTTTTGGCAGGGAATCTCCATAAATGGCCAGATGGATTTTCTTCAAACATGGCTAAGCACCATCTCGTTTAATATAGCTTTCAATTAAAAAAAACCGCAATAAAATCGCCTGATCCGTTTAGGCACTACGAATATACGTACAGTACAGACAGACAGATATAGGCCTCAAACTTATAATACCCCTCTTTGCGCTGCGTCGGGGGTTAAAAATCAAAAAAATATATACGTAATCTAATATTACTTAGCATTATTTAAGTAATGAGTTTGTAAATCATGTAAAATTTCATAATATTGGTTAACTGTTATTACTGATTTATTATACAGTTTCTGCCCAACTTTTCGGGCAGAAATGGGCATAAATGGGATTTAACCTGGGCATTTTCAAAATGCCGGGTTTTAACCGGGCATTTGCCCATCTCTGCTTACGACTAATCTACGTGGAATTACACTTTTTTTATAGATCAAAAGTATTTCACTTTGTAAATCTATTTGATTAAAGAGTTTACTATTAAGGAATTACTTACATTGATCTTGCTAAAGCGTTTGATACAGTTTCTGTCTCTCAAATAAGACGATCAAATTATGAAAATTAGAAGGATAGTTCTTAAGCTTTTTTTACTATTTTTTGAGTAATGAACTAATTTATTTTTGGAATACCAACAGCGAACAATCATTTATTTATTCATAATTTATAGATTGTGTTGCCTTTGGGGTTTCGCAGGGCAGTCTCCTTGGTCGATTTAGTCGCCAATCTAGCCTAACCTAGGTTTAGGTTTTTTCCGCAACCTAACCTAGTATTTTAGTCGGTAAATTTAGTAATTTCTAGTCGGTCGGTTCATAATATTCCTTTAATATGTGGAATGAGCTGCCTGTCTCTGTGTTCCCTGATTCTTACAACCCAGGGCCCTTTAAGTCGAGAGTGAATAGGCTTCTCCTAGGTAGGCAAGTAACATCCTAGACCGCATCCTGTTAGCCAAACAACACGGCGGTCAAATGCTTGCCTGGTTTCTAATAAAGGAAAAACACTGAGTGATCGCGCTATCTCACTTGTTGCTGATGTCGAGCACATCGCCGACGCTGAGCCGGTACTTGTGGCGCAGCCGCGCGCCGGCCGACGTCGACAGCGCCACCGCGTTGATCAGCTCGAACATCGACGAGAAGTATGCGAACCCGAGCGCCGTCAGCGCCATGCCGCGCTTTACTGAGATCCTGCCGATATGAAGGGTTTGCGTTGAGAAAATAAACCTAAACCCGGAGACGAGGTATTTGGCTACTAAGAAGACAATTGTCTAAAGACAGAAGACAATTGTCTAAAGACAGAAGACTATTGTCTAAAGACAGAAGACAATAGTCTAAAGACAGAAGACTATTGCCTAAAGACAGAAGACAATTGTCTAAAGACAAGACAATCCAACGTCATTATTTTTTACATTCATCGTCAAGCTTTTTAATTTTAACCACTGCTGCCGGCTTAGCATGAGCGGCTTTTATCGCGCGATATGATATGGTACGGCAAGTTGTCTTGCTTACCCCACTAAGGTGTAAGCAAGACGGCATGCCGTACCATATCATATCGCGTGTTATAGGCTGCTCATGCTAGGCCGGCTGGGGTAGGGCACAGGCCTTCCTCCTTCAGTGTCACAATCTTAAATATTAAAGATTTTTTATAACTTTAGAATAAGCCTTTTATTTTGTGTGATAAATTATGAAATAAAGTTTTTTTTTAATGTATGGATAAGGAGAACAAGCCAACATCACTGATTACAGTGTTTGTTATAGGTGAATAAATGATTGACTTTAAAATATTTTTTAGTATTAACATTGAGTAATGATTGTTATGAAAATTGTTCGAGGACTTACTAAAATATCTTCATGAAGTCAACATATCATTGAAATGTTATTGATGTATTTATTTTGTATTGACACAGAATGTAATTACATTTTTTAATAATAAAGAAATGTTTTCATTATGAGAATGGTTTATAAACATAAAAGATAAAAACTTTTTGCATAAACTAAACAAATGATAAAGAATTGAGATGACGTCCACCATATCTATGTTTTGCGGATAACGCGGTAAGTAGGTCATAAAAGTTGCTCCACTATTGCGGATTTATCAGCAGATCTGTTTGCGCAGGCGCCAACAGATGATAATTACTCATGTGTACACTGTGACTGATGGATCAAACACTGTGTTTTACTAAATTCATTCTCATGCCATCTTTTATTTTCCCATTTATCTAGTCGGTGCAATATTTCTTTTTCTTCCTATCATTTCTATTAGCCGACGCCCGACACCGCTGCTGTCATCCCTTTCTTAATTCACCAGTCGAAACAGACTTCTAAGATTTTGTCGCTTTCCTAACATATTTCTGTCGAGTTTTTTTTATATATTTTTTTAACCACAACGGTGTAGCAGTTGGCCTTCATCACATCTGATGATAAGTGGTGATAAAGCAGAAGGTGGAAGCGCACTACTCCATTCATTGTAATATGTACTCCAAACATCATTGTAATAGCGTCAGACTCAGATAAGATGGTGGTAGCTAGCCAGGCGGACTAAGAACAAGTCCTACCGTAACCAAACCGAATAATGTACCCCCACTGGGAATCGAACCCGGGACCTCTGGGTCTGAAATCGGTAGTATTAACCACTAGACCACAGAGGCGGTTGATGATAAATAAAATTTTCCCAGAACTCGGCTACTTGGACCAAAGACTCTTGTTTGTAAAAAAGTTCCACATACATAATACATTCATTCCGTTTCCTTGGTAGATAAGTTTCTAAACACACTATCACCGTCGTCGGTTACGCACGAAGACCCTGCCTGCCATATTACTGCACATCTTCGAATTATGTAATGTGTTTTGTCATACCTTGTAACTCCGAATGCCAATTGTTACATTCTACACTTACATAAATATTCACATTTTTGTACCAACAATTTTTAAGTTGGAATTTAATGCATATATGTCCCAAATAACGATTCTACTGGAATTTGAGAGAAAATGTAAGAACATTATTACATATATTACATTTTAATGAATGCGATAACTTTTATTTTACAAACATACTCAAGCATTCAAATAGGTACGCCATAAAAGATTTATGTATGTGGCCTTCGTGCTAAAGAATCTGTGTCACTCGACTTATTCAATCAAAACTCAATCTATCTATCTGTTCGGAAAAGATCGACGTTTCTGAACGCAACTCTAATGTCACGTCAAATTGACATTAGCTGTCACTTGAAGTTGACAGGGACACTTGATTGAAATTCTTGTAAGAAAATGTCGGATTAATTTTGCTGAATTTGTTAAAAATCGCTCGCGTTGAATGTGCCTGGCATATCGAGTTTGAATAAAATCTTAAATTATCCTGCCGATCCCGTGTTGTACGACCACGATTTTGATGCCATCCTGATGAGTGGCAGGTCGCGATGCTTTGAAGGATAATCATCCACCACACGTGTTGTTGCAGGGGCAATATATATCTTGACAAAAGGCTCCTCCGTGTGTTATTGTGTATCTATTGTTGAAACGCCCAGTGTCTTGTGAACGCTGTTATTTGTGTTGTGAGTGAGGTGACTAATTGGTAAGGTCTGCAGAAGAAGAAGATTTACCAGGGGGCGCGCCCTCTGTCTCCGCTGCCCAGGACCACAGACAGTATGTAAAATCACCTTACTTCACATTAAAACGCTGTGTATCGCAGTCCAATTGTTCAGTTACATCCCAGCTGAAACCAAGTTTTTGTCCGGAGTCTATACTCATGATACCTTCCACTGCGCCATGCCGGCTCCCCGGGTATAGGCAGGGGTGTACTGAACATTTCTTGGTAGCAAGAGCGTAGCTTGAAGGCCTGAGAGGCCCACGCCAAAAGTTTGTCTATTAATCAGTGCCGTTTGATGACCATCTGGTCCGGACTAGATTAATTTGTACTTGTAAATGGTAATTAACTTGCATTTGAAAAGTAAAGGGCATTCCTTTGTTATTGGTTCCATGTCTTGTAATTAATGTATTGAAGTCATGTATTGAAGTTCCAAATTGTAAACAGATGCCTTTCTTTGCTCATAATAATTATTATTCAGTTTTGTTAGCAAATTTGAGTTGTGAATATTGACAAGTTTGTTGCTAAAATAATAGCTAATAAAAGGTTAGCTAATAAGTTTGCACTCAATACTTAGTGAAACTTAAATGATTTGGGACATTGTTTACACATTGAAACTCATTGAAACTTGTGCTTTGAAATAATTAAAATTAACTTGTTGTTGTGTAACAGTATGTTGTGTTGATATCCAAGTGAATTTCAATAGTCAGTGATTTTGAGTGAATTTCAATAGTCAGTGAGTTTTGTTGTTTTCTGATAACCTCCAGATATTTAAGAGTTTGTGTCATTATAAATACTTTGTTGTTGTAATATTGGAATTTTGTGGTTAGTAATAACCTCCAAATATTGGAGATTTTGTGTTATAGTGAATATTTTGAATTTGTTGTTTTTGTTGATAAATTTGTGACGTTACAATGACGGCCTCCTCTGCTAAAGCCAAAATACGTTCTGAGTTACGGTGGTTGGCTTCTGCGGTCGCGTTGTTGGATCGACCGGATAGAACGGAGGCCTTGTTGAACAGATACGTAGATCTGCCCATACGTTTGGCTGTTGTTGATGAGCAGTATGCCTTATTTTTGGAAAGGACTGTTGAGGCCGAGGTGGAAATGCGACAAGAAGTCGGTTTGGATGTGGACCAGTGTTATGATTTTGCGGACAGAATTACCCAGGTGGCTCGGCCTTTGCAAGTGGCAAGAGAGAATGAACCGAGCCCGTCCCCGGTCACATCTAAAAGTATGCCCCCTCTATTTGCTAGATTGGCTCCCTTAGATTTAAGGCGTTTTGCTGGTCGTCTAGAGGACTGGGAGGGCTTTATTAATATTTTTGATAGTCTGGTACATGCCCGGGATGATTTGACCCAGGGCCAAAAGTTGGCTTATTTGTTATCCGTCTTGGAGGGGGAGGCCCTTGAATCGGTGCAACATTTGGCCCCCTCGGATGAAAACTACCCTATTGCTAGGGATTTGATTGCCCGTCGGTACCAGAACGTACGACGTCTGGCGGACAACCATGTTGCCGCCATTTTGAATTTACCCCGCGTTGCCAGCGTGATGCACTTGAGAGTGGCTTTGTTAAATCCGCTGTTGGTGGCATACAACGCATTAAAAAACTTAAAACTCCCAGTGGAGCAGTGGTCGTTTTTGTTACTGCACATTGTCCTGGGAAAGTTGCCGGACTCTGTTAAGGTCCGTTTTGAGCAGCAGTATGGTGGGGATAGTGCGACTTATCTGCCACCCTTCTCGGACCTCTTGACGTTCCTGGAAGGAGAAAGTAGACTGGCAGATAATTCCTCTCTGGCCGGTCCTATGGGACCCGAACGACCTGTGCCACAGAGTAGATCCCCCACCGGACCCCCCCGTAGGGGGCGTATGGCCCCTCGCGCGCCCGGCCGCTATGCCGCCGTCCAGGAGACCGCCCGCTGCTTGTACTGTCGGGAACCGGGTCACAGCACGACCCGTTGTGATAAGTTCCTCGACCAGCGCGTCCAAGGCCGTCGAGCGATCGCGCGACAACGGACATGGTGCTACTCGTGCTTGGGCCTGCACATGCAGCGCGAATGTACCCAAGCGCACCCATGCCGCTTTTGTAAGGGCAACCACCATCCCCTCCTCTGCATGAACAGCCCAGAGGGCGGCGGAGCGCCGCAGCGCGTCGCTGCAGGATCACCTCGTATGGGTGGGGGGCTCGGACCCCCCGCGGTGTTTGCATCCCGCAGCAGTTCTAGTGGCCACCAGAGTGGCCCCAGACGCTCTCCGCCACGTTTTGAGCCTCAAACGGGCGGGGGTCCCAGGGACCCCCCAATGGGAAACCGATCCCCAAGGATGGGGATGAGTTATGCGGGCGTTGCCGGAGGTCGTAGAGGCCCCCCGCGACGTTTTGAGCCTCGCACGGGCGGGGGTCCCACGGACCCCCCAATGGGAAATCGGTCCCCAACTAGGGGGTTCGATTTTGCGAGCGTTGCGGGAGGTCGTAGAAGCCCCCCGCAACGTGTTGAGCCTCGCACAGCCGGGGGTCCCCGGGACCCCCCCTCTGAAAATCGGTCACCGTGCCCCCGCGACTATGGGGCGACGTACACGGTGGATGATAGGCACCGATTCTCGCCGCCGCTCGCCGAATACCCGCGTTTGGAGCGGCGCCCGCCCCGTCTTCAAGGGGCCGGGAGATATAACCCGCCTGATACCGGGCGAATTGGACGTAGGCAGTATGCGGGAGATTGGGACCCACTGGATCGCTATGAGCGACCCCCTTACCATGGGGGGACGTCTGGGGACCCCACATACTAGCAATCAACGTGTTTACGGTCGATTGTAGCCACCCCTCCAGAGACCGTTTTGTTGCCCACGGCCTCTGTGCTTGTCAGGGGATTGAATGGCGACCGTGTGGAAGTTCGCGCCTTGTTGGATTCCGGTGCTCAGGGGTGTGTTGTGTCATCTTGGTTAGTTAGGCGGTTGGGCCTCAAGGTGCACCCCCACACGGAAGGCGTGAGAGGTGTTGGCGATGTGAAAGTCCCCGGGTTGTTAGGGCATGTTGACTTCACATTTACATCACGTAATAAGTCCACGCCAGGCATTAAGACCTCGGCGATTGTGTTGGACACAGTTGTTGGCCGTCAACCTTCAGTTGACTTGGGACCGAGTATGTTGTCTTTGGTGTCTGATTCCCCACTCGCCGATCCAAATTTCTTCCGCCCAGGCCCGATTGATGCTCTCCTTGGAGCCGATGTCCTGGGGCGAGTTTTGTTGACGGGGAAGCGAGTTTTGCAGCCAGATGGCTTGGTAGTTCTGCAGACGACACTCGGTACAGTTGTGATGGGCCCTGCTCGCCGCGTTTTGGATTCCCTTGATGAGGATCGCGGTCTTGTTTTTAATGTGTCTCTCTCCGAAGTGGTGCAGAAGTTTTGGGAGGTTGAGGAACCTCCACCAGCCCCGCGGGTTGACCCAGTAGCGGATGAATGCGAGTTGTATTACCAGAATAACACTGGTCGCCTCCGCTCTGGTCGTTTGATCACCCGTCTCCCCTTTCGTGCCGGCCGACCTCCTCTGGGCGAATCCCGACCGCTAGCGGAACGTAGGCTAGTGGCGATGGAGCGTCGCATGAGCAAGGATCCGGTCTTCCGCCAGAAGTATGTTGAATTCATGCGGGAGTATGAGGAGTTAGGGCACATGTCCGTGAGCGATTTGGATTGGCGCTCCGTTGAGCACTTCTTTTTGCCGCACCACGCCGTTTTGAAATCCGGAAAGATTCGGGTGGTCTTTGACGGTTCGGCTCCCACCTCTACTGGAGCGTCCTTGAACCAGTGTCTGCATGTAGGTCCCAAGCTGCACACGGAGATCTCAGACATTTTGACCAACTTCCGGCGGCACCAAATTGTATTTATGACTGACATCCGGATGATGTTCAGACAAACGGTCATCCATCCAGAGGATAGGAGGTACCAATTGATTTTGTGGAGAGAGAGTCCTAGGGACCCCTTGTTGATTTATGAATTGAATACGAATACGTACGGTTTGGCTTCGAGCCCGTTTGTTGCGATTCGTTCTTTGTTGGAGTTGGCCGAGAAGGAGCGCTTGAGATACCCTCGCGCCTCCGCCATTTTGGCCAGTGACGTCTATGTGGATGACATTTGCACGGGCGCCTCATCTGTCTCAGAGGCGATTGTCCTGAGAGACGAACTCACCGCCCTTTTGAAGTCGGGAGGTTACGAGTTGAGGAAATGGATATCCAACTCGCCTGATGTACTGGTAGGTTTGCCCGAAGAGCACCAGCAGGACCCCCACCTATTCGAAAATGTTGATAATCCCCATGTGGTGACCGTCCTTGGCGTACAGTACAAACCGGTCTCTGACACTTTCACGTATTGTGTGGATTTACGACCACCGAAAGTCTGGACCAAGCGTTTAGTATTGTCTACTGTCGCACGTACCTTTGACCCCAATGGGTGGATTTGCCCCGTGCTGTTTATGGCCAAGTGTTTCTTGCAACGGTTATGGGCTTCGGGTGTGTCGTGGGATGAACCCCTCTCGGACGAGTTACTCCGAGATTGGTCGAGCTTCGTTTCATCCCTCCCCGAGATTAATGAAGTGCATTTGCCGAGGCTATTCCTCCCTTCTGAAAATTGTAAAGTTACTCTTCACGGCTTTTCCGATGCCTCCGAACGTGGATTTGCTGCGGCCGTGTACCTCCGCACCGTTACTGTTGACGGAGTTGTTGCTGTGCATCTGGTGATAGCGAAAAGCAAAGTCGCTCCCCTTCGGACTCGTCATACGATCCCGAGGTTGGAATTGTGTGGAGCTGCCCTCCTAATGCGTTTGTTGAACCACGTATGGCTCACATTAGGTCGATCTATTGCAATACAAGAGGTTTATGCTTGGACGGACAGTCAGGTCGTCCTTTGTTGGTTGAAGGCTCCGGCGCACACCTTGGACGTGTTTGTGGCCAATCGAGTGTCGCAGATTTGTAATTCCGACATCGAGTTGATTTGGAGACACGTGCCGGGAACCATGAATCCCGCGGATTGTGCGTCTCGGGGTTGTGTAGCCCCAACCCTACTTAACCACCCCCTCTGGTGGGGCCCACAGTGGTTGATGCGGCCTGAGTCGGAGTGGCCGCCCTCTCCAGCGTTGTCGAACGTAGCCGTTCCTGATATGCGGGCATGCGTCCTGGAGACTAACCCCGCCGGGGAAAAGGATTTGTTGTTGGATCGGTACAGCTCCTTACAGAAGCTGCTTGGTGTTACTGCTTGGATCAGACGTTTTGCGTACAATTGCAGAAACCCACGCGCGAGGCGTGATTCGTCGGTTCTCACTCCGGACGAGCGTAGGGACGCGCTCTTGTTTTGGGTCCGGAGAGTACAAGCTGATAGTTTTGAGTCCGAGATTGAAATTTTGCGTTTAGGCCGTCGCAAGTTGAAGGGCGCGGTATCGCGATTAAATCCCTTCCTGGACGAGAGTGGGCTTTTGCGAGTCGGCGGAAGACTTCGAAATGCGAACCTGCCGTATGGAGCTCGTCACCCCCTTTTGTTACCTAAAGCCGGACATTTGACTCAACTGATAATAACAGATCGCCATGTGAATGCACAACATGCTGGCTGTAATGCTTTGTTGGCCATTTTGCAGCGTGAATTTTGGATTTTGTCTGCTCGTCGAGCCATTCGCACTGTGGTTTTCCGTTGCCTGCCTTGTTATCGATTGAAGGCCGCGACCATGCAGCCCCAGATGGGTGATTTGCCTGCTGATCGCGTCACGGAATGTAGAGCTTTTGCCGGAGTCGCCACCGACTTCGCCGGTCCCTTTACTGTAAAGGCTTCGAGACTGCGTAATGCTAAAACCTATAAGGCGTACTTGTGCGTGTTTGTGTGTTTGTCCACCAAGGCTGTCCACTTGGAAATTGTCTCGGAATTGTCTACCGAAGCCTTTGTCGCCGCCTTGAGCAGATTTGTTTCCCGTAGAGGACTGCCGTCATTGATACGTTCCGATTGTGGTACTAATTATAAGGGAACGTGTAATTATCTTAAGGAAGTAGTTAAGTTTTTTGTTGATAATAAAATAGACATTGGAACCACCCTCTCCCGGCGTGGGATAATCTGGAAGTTTAGCCCTCCAGCTTGTCCGACCTGGGGAGGAATTTTTGAAGCTTGTGTAAAGGCTGCCAAGACACACTTGCGTCGCGTGATTGGAGAAACTATTCTCACGTTTGAGGAACTTGATACGGTATTTTGTAAAATTGAGGCCGTCCTCAACTCGCGACCCTTGTGCCCGTTGTCTTCGGACCCGAATGACCTGGAAGCGTTGACGCCAGGTCATTTCTTGATCGGACAGCCCCTTTTGGCGTTGCCTGAATATCCGATTCAGGATGTAGGATCCCATCGTTTGTCGCGATACCAACTTTTGAGACAGATGTCCCAAAACTTCTGGGCACGTTGGTCGATGGAGTATTTGCATATCCTGCAACAGCGCGTGAAGTGGACAGATAAAACCACCCCACCCCAGACTGGCGACCTCGTGTTGATTAAGGATGCTAACCTGCCGCCCCTATGTTGGCGAAGGGGGCGCATTGTTAAACTCTACCCCGGAACTGACGGAGTTCCTCGTTTTGCTGAGGTTTTGGTTCGAGATTCGGTTTTGAAGAGAGCAGTTAGTGGGCTCTCCCGATTACCCGTAGATTGACGTACCGTTCTTAACGGTCCGGGGCGGGGGGATGTTCGGAAAAGATCGACGTTTCTGAACGCAACTCTAATGTCACGTCAAATTGACATTAGCTGTCACTTGAAGTTGACAGGGACACTTGATTGAAATTCTTGTAAGAAAATGTCGGATTAATTTTGCTGAATTTGTTAAAAATCGCTCGCGTTGAATGTGCCTGGCATATCGAGTTTGAATAAAATCTTAAATTATCCTGCCGATCCCGTGTTGTACGACCACGATTTTGATGCCATCCTGATGAGTGGCAGGTCGCGATGCTTTGAAGGATAATCATCCACCACACGTGTTGTTGCAGGGGCAATATATATCTTGACAAAAGGCTCCTCCGTGTGTTATTGTGTATCTATTGTTGAAACGCCCAGTGTCTTGTGAACGCTGTTATTTGTGTTGTGAGTGAGGTGACTAATTGGTAAGGTCTGCAGAAGAAGAAGATTTACCAGGGGGCGCGCCCTCTGTCTCCGCTGCCCAGGACCACAGACAGTATGTAAAATCACCTTACTTCACATTAAAACGCTGTGTATCGCAGTCCAATTGTTCAGTTACATCCCAGCTGAAACCAAGTTTTTGTCCGGAGTCTATACTCATGATACCTTCCACTGCGCCATGCCGGCTCCCCGGGTATAGGCAGGGGTGTACTGAACACTATCTATTATGCGACCATTACTGGACCGGATTCGTGATTTCGATAGAAAACTCTACGCAAATTAGTCGACAGTCACTGGCTCGAGAGTCATAGAGTTAGCGATTATATACTCGGCTTTTAGCTTATTTTATGAGGGT
The DNA here is from genome assembly GCA_949710035.1 of Crambus lathoniellus. Classification (NCBI taxonomy): domain Eukaryota; kingdom Metazoa; phylum Arthropoda; class Insecta; order Lepidoptera; family Crambidae; genus Crambus; species Crambus lathoniellus. Next base: position 23,366,499 of record OX453317.1, read on the forward strand.
GCACTATGAAATGTCTGCTTCAGTAATGCTTGAGTATAAAGCTAGAGCTTGCCTTGAAACTACACCTCCTCAAATGGATTAGAAATGCACTCATTAATAAACGGTTGATTTTCAACTGCTCTTGATGGAATATCAAGTTTAATATGGCAGAGAGAGGAATGGTTTAATCTTTGCAAGAGTATCTGGGATCAATATTAAAACCATAGCGGTTGTAACCAGTCTTAAGGTCATAGCCCACTTATACCGCACCGCTCCCACCCAACCAAATATACAATAGCAGACAGCGCGCGGGAAGCGAGTCTGCCGCAAGCTAAAGTGCATCTACAGAGCACGACATTAAGTCCATATTTGACTGCTAACATTGCTTGGGTAAGAGCGGTGCAGTGTAAGTGGACTAAGTCCTTTAGGGTGCACTGCTTAAGGCTGTGGCAAAGGTGACCGGAGCGAAGATCTCCTGTCAAAAACACTGCAATGGCAATTGTTTTTCCTACACTCTGGTGTCAATGTCAAATCACACTTTGACACCAGAGTGTAGGTATGTAATAGGGTTGAACGACGTTTAAACGCACCTGTCTTCAGGGTTGAGCGAGAGCACCAGGTTGGCGGCGACGGCGAGCGAGCCGAAGTTGCATGCCGCCAGCGCGCACATGGCCGCCCGCCCCTGACCCTGTAAAGAACACAAAGTAGGTTCAAACACCGACCTAATAAGGACATTACCATAGTAGAACACAAGTCATCATGTCAGCCGAACGACGCCCACTGCTGGACATAGGCCTCCAACAAGGATCTCCACAACGATCGGTCCTGCGCTGGCCGAATCCAGCGGCTTCCCGCGACCTTGACTAGACTCGTCGGTCCACCTTGTAGGGGGTCTGCCCTCGGAACGTCGTCCGGTAACACAAGTAAAGAGGTTAAATTACATTGTTCCAAATTCTAAATCATTTATTCAACCTAGCTCTAGGATGTTACAATGACAAGCACTTGTGAATGCCAATGAAGCTACACCATCAGTTCAAGAGGAAGACATTTGTAAGGAATTAGAAGAACTGGCAAGAAACTCGGCAAAAGCTGTTCTCTTTTATTGGCTGCCAAGTCATTTCATTTCCTTTTCTACGATCTTGGCTTTCTTAAAGTTTCAGCGCTTTCTTAAAGAAGTGTCGCTTCTGTTTTCTAGGCGACACTTCCATAAGAAAGTAACATGCTCCAACAATTTTTTTACCTGGTGTTCTATGGACATAAAGTCAAATTATGCATACTGACCCTGACCTTGAAACAAGGTTAATGTTGGGTCAAACGTCACCGACCTTTGTGATAAGACATTGTTACGACCTTTGACAGCACTGTTAAATAGCGTACTAAGGAATGATGCATAATGTTTTGCTGTTCTTTTTGTACTTACTTATTTTTGTAAAAACGGTAGAATCAATTATCCAACCACATAAATTATCTAGGTACTCGTTGACCTAGGTTTTTGGTTTTTAAGGTTACGCAAGTAAAAATGAACTAAGGTACTAAGTAGCACATTTAAGGCTTGAGCACACCAAACGCAGGTCAGAAGCAGCGCTGTTTGAATGCGGGCCCGCGCAAGTTGTAATACGAGAAACTCTATGAACTACGTCACACAAAATTTGAACGCGGGCCCGCGCTCAAACTGCTCTGCGCCGCGCCGAGCCGCACTGCTACCTGCCGGACTACAAACGGCGCGGGAGCGGGGCAGAAGCAGCGCAGGCACGACGCAGAGCAGTTTAAGCGCGGGCCCACGCTGCTGTATAACTATGGCGGCCATGTTAGCATGACACACCGAGGCAGGGCGTTCACAGTGCTGCGGAGCGCGTCGAAAGTAGTTAACGAGAGTTGTATTATGCCTACTGCCTGCCTAACCCGTCACACTTAACGCGGTTTGAACGCGGGCCCGCGTTGCAATTGACAACATTTCATTTTTGCGAGGCAGTAAAATTCGAAAACCATTTCGAGATTAGAAGTAATTAAACATTATAAACATTTTTTTAGATTTTCTGGTTGCATATTTAATGAGATATTCAAAAAAATGTGTAAAATGGTCGATATAGATCTTTCTAGTGTGTATGCATTTGCCTTGAATCATACCCTGTGAAGAAAAAAAAAGTCATTTAACTCTGACACACTAGCTGGTTAGCTGGTCTGTTGGATGGTTTGTAGTCTGGTCTGTGGTCTTGTTTGCGTTGGTTTCAGCATTGCCAGATCGTTTCTTTTGGAACATTTTACGTTCTATTTTATAGTGATGCGTTCCCTTGTCGTTCCTATTTGTGTGCGTTCTTTTTGTTCCATTTTGGATCTCCGTATTTAGCTGGTACATAAAAGTTGTAGGTAGTGCAGTTTTGATATATACTTACCGAAGTCTAGGCTGTTTAAGTTTCAATGTCTTTGCTGTTTTTGTTGCTGTAAGGATATGGTAAAGATTAAAGATTAGTTTTCGATTTTGACCGCGCGCAGACTTATCTGGCGCGCACTCTAAATACAATACATTTTTAGGGTCCCGTACCCAAAGGGTAAAAATGGGACTCTATTACTGAGCCTTCGCTGTCCGTCTGTCTGTTTGTCTTTCTGTCTGTCACCCACCGACCCACCACCAGGCTGTATTTCATGAACCGTGATAGCTAGACAGTTGAAATTCTCACAGATTATGTATTTCTGTTGCCGCTATAACAACAAATACTCCCATACAACAAACGTGATTATTTTGCCGTTTTTTGCTTTTATATTAATAACGGCAACAGGTAGATGCTTGAAATATTCACAGAATATTTAATATTTTATATTAGTTGTAAGCATACATACTTATTCACTTCAAACAAATAGGTACCTAATTAAATAAAAATAAAAATTAAGTTAAATAAATTAAGGGGGCTCCCATACAACAAACGTGATTTTTTTTATGGTAATGGTACCGGAGCCCTTCGTGCGCGAGTCCGACTCGCACTTGGCCGGGGGTTTTTTTTCGTTCCTTCCAGTCACCCTAGCGTTCGAAATCTCCAATCACCACTGGCCTGGCAACACTGGTTGGTTTGCTTTTGCATTGCATAATATGCGCTTTGTTTGCTTTTCTCTATTTTCGTTACATATATTATATCTATTTAATTTGTGATTGTGATTCAATTTTGTTGGCGTCGCTCGCTTTTCTTCTTACCCAAAATTGGATAGGGATAAAATGAAGGTTTCCGACGGTTTTGCGATGACAGATAGCCGAAACCTGCCGAAAGTGGATTTGGTGATGTTGCTGCATGCAATGCAGTTCATGCGGGAAAACGATTGTTTCAACGTTGCTGAAATAAGAAGGAGGGGCTAAGGTGATGGTGTCTTCAAGAGAATCCTACGTCGAAACCTCGGTGGGATATTTGGAAGTAAAGAGAAAAAAATGCTCTTTGCTTTTTAAAAGGCAGGGTGACACCGGAGCACAGAGTCCGCTGCAAACTATATACGGTTACAGCCGTAATAAATGAAAACCAAGAGACTTACAAGAGGTATCTTGCCAGAATTGTGCAGCTAGTGATGGTGGCTGTAAACACACAATATGTTTTATAATGTGGCTCATTAAGCGCACTGAGGAACCATCAGTAACTTCCGTCAGTTGCTACTGGCGGAGCCCAAGCTGGCAGACGCGGTCTCTGGAAACAAAAAACTGTATGGATTGCCGTAGATACACAAACCTGATGCTCCGCTGCATCTTATAGTCAGACAAATTGATTCACCAACTTACAAACTAGCCCAACATGAAGCGCAAACCTTCTCGCCACTAAGAGGCTACACAACAGCCTTTGTGAAGGATTCCTACCATTTCATCAGTGAGATACAACATCTACATCTCGCAGATGATGAAATCATGGTCAGTTTTGATGTACTATCCTTATTCACATGCCTACCAGTAAAGGACTGCATCAATATCACTAGGAAGAAACTAGAAGAAAACAATTTGCCCTTGGAATATGCAGAACTTTTGGAACATTGTTTAACAACTGGCTTCTTTTAACAATTGAAAACGAAGTATTTAGAAAAAATCAACCCATCTCACAACCATGTAGTAATAAAACAAGTGTAAATAAAACAAGTCTTTTATTTTTATACAATAATTATTTTCTTATAATAGGAGCCTGCATATTGATTAATCCACAAGCTATTATAACAGCATAATCAAGAATATTTACCATCTTATTGTTGGCAACAGAATGTGGCTTTAATATTTTAAATAGACGAACCCTTCTGATGACCCTCTCTATATGAATTCTTAAACTAGCAATATCTTTAGTGTCAAGCACTTCACTTTTAGTCATTTTCTTGTCTTTGATAACACTAGGTGGTCGTAACACCATAAAAGGCATTTTTAATAAATGTGTATTGGCATTTTCTGGAACAGTTTCTAAAAACCCACTTTGCTCTATTAAGTTCATATCAGATTATGCGATCACCATACCCTTCCGATATGAAGTTAATAAAACCATCAGGCATAGCACCTATTAAATACTTGACAGTATTACAATGATGGTTCTATAGGCTTCTTTGGCTTTTCTATTTCAATTTCAAATGCATCAATCATTGTTTGAACTGATGAATACTCTGCATTACATCGAAATGCTGGAGGTAAATTCAGTTTTATAGTTAACTAGCGGCCGCCCGCGGTTTCACCCGCGTGGTTCCCGTTCCCGTGGGAATATCGGGATAAAAAGTACATATAAACCTTCCTCTTGAATCACTCTATCTATTAAAAAAAAACGCATCAAAATCCGTTGCGTAGTTTCAAAGATTTAAGCATACAAAGGGACATAGGGACAGAGAAAGCGACTTTGTTTTATACTATGTAGTGATTTACTTGGCCAGTATATAAATTAAATAAAAAATAAACTCAACAGCTTCACTGTTTTAAAAAACATTCTCCATAAAGTAGCTATAGAGACTTCAAATAACTTTTTCATTCTCTTAGATGTATCATTATTTTTTAATTTAGAGTTAAAACAATATGGAATGAAGGTATATTTGATGCTTTAGCTATATATTTGATAATCCAATAATACTGTTTGTGTTTTTGGGTGAAATGGTCCCGACCTAGGTGACTGATCACCCGTCCGGCTTCGCTGGCGTCCCCCCTATAAATAAAAATAATACTGTTTTGTAATACCTATATAATCAAAAGGGTTGAGCCTTATAAGAGTTAAAATAAATTTTCTTCCAGTAAACTCCCGCACGCATTGTACAGGGGAATCTCCAGTTTCAGCTTCAGTAAATTCCACTGTAGAACCAAATGGAGATGAGCTCTGATCTGAGGTTTCTTCTACTAAAATAGGTAGTTGTTTTCTTTTTAAAGCATTCACATTCACACCCACGCAACGATTCACCATAACAGGATTCACTTGTACAGACTTGTGAAAATACTGAGGTTTGCACAAAACCCTTTGATCTTTATGTTGGCAGATTGATTCATAGCATTCTGCTTCTGGTTGTGTTACTGAAGAAGTTGATGGTAATTCACTTATACCAATATTTCTTAATGTTCTGGGGACTTGGAGTTTCAGTCTAAGCCTCAGAGCCTTGCCATTAATCCACGCTTCGTAATTCATAAGATCATCTTCAAGCTGTAAAAAAAACAAACAATTTAATACTGAAGTAAAAATAGGACAGACTTGAATCAGCTTTCATTTATAAACGAGTTAACACTTACGTTCAGATGATCTTCGCATATATAAACTGCACTGCACTTGTAGGCACGGACACGGTTACTTTATTAACAGCAGAACACCATTCTGATCGAATAGATAAAAAGTTTTCCAGCACACATTAATGCTTCTTACATGCCGGAACAAATCAATGAACTAAGGGGTCCCGTCCCGTTTGATTTTCGGGCGATTTTCCATGATAAAACTGTATTAGTGAATTATTTTAGTGTCGGTAATTTGAGCTTAGATAAAGCTTACAAAGTATTTCTACATTTTCTACTCAAATCAAATGCAACCTACACAACAAAATACAAAATAAATTAGTAGGTAAACAAAACAAACAAACGTCATGTCAAATCAAATCAAAATGATCCGTGCCCTTCCTTCATTATTAATAGTGTTGCTTGATTGACTTAGTTATCGAAATTATTATCGACTATTTTCAAAGGAAAATTAGTAAGTTTGAGTATGCCACAAACTCAATTACATTGGTAAATCACATACGAGTCAGCAGAATCAAATGAAGTATTTTATAGCATCTGACTAAAATCAGGGGGGTGTCACTCCGCAGTTTAGGTACGTTCGGCCGGCGCGCCTGCCGGGCAGGCGTATGGCAGAAGGATGCCGCTCGGCTCGTACGCTCCACGTTCGCGCGTAGAACGATCGATCATTTCTGTGATTTTTGTGCACCGAACAATGACTTATAAATGTTCCTATAATCCGTATATAAGATACTGTTGTGTTTACGGGTGTCTAAATAAAAGAAATAACAAAAGAAACAACAAAACCGAACCCTCAAGTCGCTCGCAACCCTAACCAGCGAGCGAGCTGTTTGAGACATTCATAGAAATAAAAACGCTCGCGCGTAGATATTGGGTACAGTTTTGCTTGCATGCGCGAACTCTAGGTTATTATAACAATAGGTAAGCGATGACAAAGCAACCGGAATTGGACTTTATTTCCACGCAGAAAGATTTATTTTTATTTGAATGAGCTTGCAGAGTGAGTCTTCTGTGCCTTAGCACTATTATTTATTCTGTGCTAAAATACTAAACTATAGGAGTTACAATTAATGTCTCTCTAAAGCAAAATACCATGATTATCGATATAAAGTACTAGCGTGCCTACATCTCTATGGAAATTACATCAAAGACAGTTTTTTTTTAATTTGACAGTTTTAAGAAGTAAGGCAAAGGCATCGCTCAAATTAAACCTATATAGTGTACTTACGTCCTTTTAGAATAAACCGTTTTCAATTAATTAATTTCTCATTAATGTATGAAAATAAATTAAATAGGAAAAATACGTATTGCCTAAAAAACGATAAATTTTCATTATATCCATAAAAATAAATACCTTAAAATTTTGAAATGTTGTCAATTGCAACTGCTTTGAAACTGTTGCTGCGTTGTGTACCGACTCCCGCCGACTCCCGCGCTGCTACTGACCTGCTCTGCTCCTGACCCGCGTTTGGTGTGCTCAAGCCTTTACATTTGTTTTATAGTCCCTAGCCAGGACTGAAACGGCTTTCTGCAGTATGTGTGGCGTTAATCAATCTACTTTGACGTAGTCTTTGATAAGCCTCAGGAGTAGACGAGAAAAAAATGATTTAGTGGAGAGTATTGTTGATTTAGTCATTATGCTTCCTGTTAGTCTGTATTTAGCTCAAGATCGTTTGTGTAAGGAAGTGGAGACCGAACTAGGTCAATGAGTAAGAGATTTATTAAAAGAACCCATACAATATTATGCGAAAGCAACCGTCTGAGTGTTAACTTTTCATGATTGAACAGATTACTGGAGTGAGCTGCGGCTGTGCTATAGAACCAAAAACTGATGACTTTAAAAGGTTTATCTCTTATCGCAATCTAAATAATTAAAGTAGGTAAAGTCCGTTCGGTTAGATAGTGTCGGTACACCCGCACGGCATTGTGGCTCTTGCTATAAAATGCAGATATAAAATAATACACTCAAGTTGAGTACCAAAGTCAATTTTAATGAAAATTTGGATATTTTTATATAAAAGAAAGTTAAATAAGTGATTTACAAATAATAATAATTATTATACATTTTTTTTATGATTATTATGATTACTTATCATCGCTCAAATTGTCACGAGTCATAACCGTCGTTACCACCTGTATTTATAATAAACATAGATTATTTAAGAAAGTATAATTTAATAAATGCCGAGTCCCAAAATCCAATTCCATTTTCGGGTGTACGCCGCACGCGGCTTCTTTTGTTTATGCGGCGGCATCCTTTAAAAAGCAGCGGCACGTGCCAAGGCGGCGCGATCAAAGGGCGACACTATCTAAGCGAATGGACTTTATGTTATGTTGGAAGTAATCTCTGGAGCAACTGAACCGATTATGAAATTGAAAGTGAAAAATTAGAAAAATCGACCCTTAAATTCGTAAAGTAATCAATTTAATATCATTGTTCACTACAATGTATTTTAAATATTACGTCTTTAATAAAAAGGCAAAAGCACAATATAAGAAACTTAAATTCCAATAAAAAACGGATAAAATTTTCTACATAAATTGATTGATTGAAATGGCCAAGCGAAAGTGAGATTCGGAACAATTCTCTTTTTCTTCTGTCGAGAAATTTCTAAATGTGGTGGTAAGTATAAGAATAAATTTAATTACAAGTGAATAAAGATTATTGTGAAAAACTAAATATATGTAGCTTAAGTACTTAATAATACCTGCATTTAGCAAGACAGCAATACACCTTGCTGTCTTGCTAAATGCAAGTATTGTGCACTGGTATTTTCGTGGTGTGCATGTGCAATTTTTTGCGGGCGGGCGGGCGTTGCATCTTGCATGTTGTGTTTTTTGCGGAAGTAAGCTACATAATATATTTCGTTTTTCACAATGGTTAGGGACTTCCGCGAAGTGACGCCTGATTCGATCAAATACTGAATAAAGATCGTTTTTGAGCACGCTTTTTTACGTAAAAAAGCCCCATTTTCGTGCTGGAATCATTAAAAATCATTTTAATTGCACTACAACTATAGCATTAGCCCCATAATTGTACCCTCGTTTGTACTATCCACGCACATTCAAGCGTAATCGTTCTGTTTACATTAGTATAATTTTTATCTACAAAATGTTTTCAGCTGTCCTTGAAATACTTCACTTTTAAATAAAACTGAAGCATCTTGAAATAGGTTACCTAGTCTGTTATTGTACTGTACTTTTTTAAGATTTACATTAGCATTGGATATATTCCGATTCTGGCCAGACCACGGGCCATGACCCACCACGCGGGCCCAATGCGGATTGTTTTATTTTGTCTTCTATAGAAAACAACAAAATAAATTAAGTAGGTATTAGATTTGTCTTCTAATAAAGTTGTGGCGTTTAGAACACAAAAACGTTTGTCTTCTATAGAAGACCGTGGCGGTCAAAAAGCAAAAACGAAGCCGGGACCAACGGCTTAGCTTGCCATTCAAAGCACGGAGGGGCTCCAGAAAATCTGTTCTTGGTCACCCATCCTAGGACCGACTATTGCGAAAATTAATAATCTCAAAGATCGCAGGCGCTACGCTAGCGCCACGGGCTTACTAATATGGTTAGACATAATTTCATAAATAATATAGCATTTTGTTTACTCCGTTAAGGCGATACTCGGAAAAATTATGCTAAAGCGAGATAGCAATGAGAAAACGACGCGCGCGGGAGCGAGACCTATTTTGCCGATTACGCAAAAAAAACACAATCACTTCGTATTCAAAAACTATAGCGATTTTTAAAAAATGAAGGGTACAGGGGCAAAACAAGGAATGTCACAAAACAGATTTTTGTGTAATTTACATTTTAATGTAAGTATATTTGTGAACATTTTGCCAAAAGTTTATTTGTATTTACAACCGATCTCTGTACAGTAAACTTAGGTTCCTATCAGTAAATTAATAAAAAATAATTATGCAAGACAAAAATAAAAAAAAATAAAAGTCAAAAATAAAAAACGAAAACCTATTTGTGTCATTTCTTGTTTTGCCCCTGTACCCTTCAAATGCTTCTATACGATCCTAAATATTATTAGTGTCTACTAATTAAACCAATTTTCAATAGTATATGTATCCCCATTTAAGAATAATCTTGATATTTCTTATTTTTTAGAGATATTTTCGAAAATAAAAAGTGTCGAGCCAAAATCATAAAATCGTGTTTCTGAAACTATACGATTCTAGATAAAGGTATGAAGAAATATACCTATATCTTATTACCAGATTTATAACAACTCTAACCGTCCTATAGTTTTATATCAAAGAGCCCATACTTTTTCCGAGTAGCGCCTTTAACGAAATGGACAGCATTGTTGTGATACTTGTGATGCGATATCGATAATGAATGAGTTAAGGCTGATTTACATTGATCCAGTAGCTCGATCCAGTGTCACTGGATTGCGGCGCTGGATTGGCACTGGATCAATGTAAACATGTTTCAATCCAGTACAGCAGCGTCTAGTAAAACATGTTTACATTGATCCAGTGCCAATGCCAATCCAGTGCCGCAATCCAGTAACACTGGATCGAGCCACTGGATCAATGTAAATCAGCCTTCAAGCCTGGTTTACATTGATCCAGTAGATCGATCCAGCGTCACTGGATTGCCGCACTGGATCGGCATGGGGCACTGGATCGGACCGTTTACATTAGTCCAGTAGACATACTGACTGACATTGTCAGGGTAACAACACGTTTTACCAAAAATGAGTGATTTGCATCTTAATAAGCGAAGGCAAATTAAAGATATTGTCAATTAAAGTTAACTCCTCCATATTTATTAAAACGCAAAATAATATTCTGTATTGCTGTAGACCGCAAATCCTTGTTGCGGTATGATTGAGATTTTAGGTTCCATAGACATTCTTCTTGTCTGTATAATTGTACTAATTTAATATTTTGTTCATCAGACCACTTTCTGGTCGACATTTTTTATGAACCGGTGCACCACACAAACAACCTTACGATACGCGGCAGAGACTGGCGCTAAGCAGGCGCGTCGTGTTTACACGGATCCAGTGCTACTGGCACGGGGGTGCGCGGCGCGCGGGGGGCGGTCACTGGATTGAAAAATAGGCACGCGCTCTATTCCGATCCAGCGCTGGATACTGGACGCTGTACTGGATTGAAACTGTTTACATTGATCCAGTGCCAATCCAGTGCCGCAATCCAGTGGCACTGGATCGAGCTACTGGATCAATGTAAATCAGCCTTTATGCAATCGAGATACCAAATGACCTCTGAGTTGACATTTCCAGAACGGGCTATCGTTATCGGTACCTACATATTCGTTACTATGTTGAATATTCAATTCATTTAATGTTGTAGGTATAGGGTAGTTTCAAAAACAGTGACATTAAGCCCGATCTTACATTACGATACTTACAAGACAACTGGCTTTTTTAATAAGTAGGTACTTAAGATTTTAAATTATTTTTATGCATTCACAATGCAATTTTTGTAAGTATAGGAAAAATGTGATAGTAAAAAAACCTATCACATTTTTCCTATACTTACAAAAATTGCATTGTGAATGCATAAAAATAATTTAAAATCTTATTTAATGGCTGTTTCATCTTAATCGACTGTTAAACATTTGTAAAAATGTTTCTTTCGGATGCGAGGGTTTCCTCACATTGATGAAACAACGCTGGCCTACAGCGTAACAAGTGATAGCAAATTTCGACGAGTCGTGTAAACCTTTCGGTAGCTTAGTTGGTCAGAGCAGAGCATCGGGCCGGATTCCCGGAGGCGCGGGTTCGAATCCCGCCTGAAAGCTACTTATAGGGCTCGTGGTTTTTTACTATCACATTTTTCCTATAAGTAGGTACTTTATCTATACTAATATTATAAAGAGGAAAGATTTGATTGTTTGTTTGTTTGCATCGAATAGGCTCCGAAACTACTGGATAAATTTAGAAAATTCTTTCACCATTAGAAAGCTACATTCTTCCCGAGTGACATAGGCTATATTTTATCCCGTGGGAATATCGGGAAAAAAATGACAGAAAAGTGGATTTCAGAGGTTAGAGTTTGCCTCCGAAGTCTTGTAGAACACGTGATAGGTCTGTCACCTGCGGCCGTGAGCTTACTGTTAGTACTTCAGTCATTCTTCATTTCACTAGATTAGTTTAGTGAAATGACATATCACTGAACTTGTTTAGGAAGAAGACGTCGTAAATAAGATTATTTCACATCTTCCGTGATTTCGTGGTATCCCTAGGGATTTCGTGAAATCTCCTCAGTCCCTGAGACATATACAGGGTGACATTGAAGTCGTTAGCATCCTTTTAAAATAAGAACATACTCATGATAGTCCTTTCCCCAAATATGAGGCAAATCCGAGATGTAAAATGATTTTTTTTTATTTCCCTGAAAAATTGTGTAAAATACTCAGTAACAATTTGATAAAAAAAACATTGATTATTTAATATTCAAATAACATACAAGCCTTACGGCCGGTTTCCGAAACGCCAATTAAAATTAAATTACCTAATTCCCAATTAATCTCCAATTAATTGTAGTTTGGGTTTCTGAAAGAAGAATGTGACAGGCTGTCAACAGTCTGTTAACAGTCTGTCAGTGCCCATACAAATCTAAACCTAATTGTGAGATAATTTTCGTTTCAGAAACCCAAGGTGCTTTTAATTGGGAATTAATTGTGAGTCTGTTGACAGTCTGTTAGCTAATTTTAATTTTGATTGGCGTTTCAGAAACCGGCGGTTAAACTACTTCATTGGCCTCCCGACAAAACGCGGACTCTATACTATAACGTGAATTTATTCAAGTGCGCGCACGGAATTCACCGAAACAAACAATGTCACCCATGCTTCATGCTACAAATATTATTCTGTGCTTCATGCCTGCTTTGCCCGCATTCCTGCGCCCGCGCTGACGCCGGGCACCACCCCTTTTCACGTAAAAACATACCTTCATACGAGTACATTAATGGGCCGTATGGATGCCAATGACTTTAAAACACCCTATATAAATCTTGATTTTAATAATGATTTATGTTTTTAAAAAGAATACCTACATTTAAATCTCTGTGAGTCTTCGTAACAAAAGGTGATTCGATATCGCGTTGTATACTTATCACATGGATTGCTTGAAAGACGACGAACGGATCAACAGCTTTAGTAAGATACGGCTCTTTATGAAGATAAAGTGACAGCGATATTTCATTATCAAGTTCATAATGCCACCGTTGTTTACCGAAAACGTAATGAATTATGACAGTCAACGCTAAAAGAGGCCTACGCCCGTTATAAATCGACTCTGGCGAAATTAACTGATAGTGTGAGGATTGCCTAGATAAGAGCCGTGATTGAACAGTTACGAAGATTACGAATAAAATGTAATAAGAGGCCTGCGACGCGTCAGTCTCTCATACAAACGTAATACAACTGTGGTAATACCATAGTAAATATATTATGCTATGTGGTAATACCAAAATGATTTGAAATTAGAACATTATTTTCTGTACCTGTGATGGTATTCGGATAAGACAGTACCTATTTATCTAGGTTTCCATTAAAAAAAAACTAAATACTTACCCAATTAAAAATAAAATGCTATTGCAGTTTTGTATGAAAAAATATAATTGGCATTATTTTTTTATTGGGTAGATATTTTGGATTTTTATTTCAATAGAAACCTAGATAAATATTGTCTTAATCCAAATAACATCACAAGTACAGTCAATCATGCTCAAATTTTTTATTACGTGTGTATGGGAGACTCGACACTTCGCAGGGCACTTAAGCCGGATCGCCAACGGATCTGATGATGATCATCAAACCATGTCAGCCGAACGACGCCCACGGATGGGCATAGGCCTCCCCCATGGAGCTTTAGAGCTGCCATCAGATGAGAAGCAGCGTCTCCCTTACAAAGTGTAAACTACGTGTTTACACTTGCAAGTTGCTATCGGACAGACTGTCGGACATTTATCGCAGAAGACTTACTTGCAGGTGGAAATGAGGCCTTACAGGCTATACTGCGAGCGCCAGCCAACCCGCCTGCTGTAGTAATTATGGCAACCTCCATTCCCAGCGGGGGTAAAATTAGATAGTGTCGCCCTTTTATCGCGCCGCCTTAGCACGTGCCGCTTCTTTTCAAAGGATGCCGCCGCATAAACAAAAGAAGCCGCGTGCGGCGTACACCCGCAAATGGAATTGGATTTTGGTATTCGACATTTATTAAATTATATTTTCTTAAATAATCTATGTTTATTATAAATACAGGTGGTAACGACGGTTGTGACTTGTGACAATTCGAGCGATGATGAGTAATCATGATTACTAATCATAATAATCATATAAAAGGTTAATAATAATTATTATTATTTGTAAATCACGTATTTAACTTACTTTTATATAAAAATATCCAAATTTTCATTAAAATTGACTTTGGTACCCAACTTAAGTGTATTATTTTATATCCGCATTTTATAGCAAGAACCACAATGCCGTGCGGGTGTACCGACACTATCTAACCGAACGGACTATACACGGGTACATTATTGTATACGGTTTGGTTGGTGGTAGGACTTGTACTTAATCCGCCTGGCTAGCTGCCACCACCTTATTACGTCTAACGCCATAACAACTGTAAGCATACAGGTAGGTTCGAGGGTCCGACGCCGGTAGGGTAAACGATAACCCACCTCCCCCTGCTCTCAGCTTTCAGAGGACTTGGGGAACTGGGTGAAATGGTTCCGATCAAGGTGACTGATCACACGCGTCCGACTTCGCTGGCGTCCCCCCTTAAATGTTATATTTTTTAGTGTTATACATTGTAAAAATTTAATGTTTAGAAATATAATTTTGTAAGTTTTTAAAATGTAATAAAGGGAATAATCATAAAATAAACGCCAAAACAATGATGTTTTCAGCATTATTGGGTTCTGCCAGTAAGAGATAAGATAGCCTCAGTGATTGAGGATTTTGGGTTTTGGGAGTAGTGCGCTTCAACCTTCAAGCCTTATCACCACTAGTATTATATTATCTGTGTCACTGTCACCACTTAAAATCAGGTGTGATGAAGGCTATATGCTACACCATTGAATATATAAAAAATCGAAAGTACACGAATGAAATTCTGTCTACATTCAAGTGTATGGTATGTTATGAGTAGGAAAATTGAAGATTGTACGAAACCGACGCGCGTCATTCAATTCACAGAGTTAAGACTATAAGAAGTACTGCAAAGAAAATCATTGACTTTTTTATTTCCATCATTCACTCCTATTATTACTAAAGTATGAGATCATTATAATAAATAACATAGCTTCTCATGCAACCTGGCCATTGCGTCATAGTGGGGTGGTTTAAATTATGACGTCATCTACGTAAGCCAATGTGCAAAGCTGCTTTATCAAGGTCTTTACGCAAGTGTCATGGACTGAACTAGGTCAGGAATGGGGACTATATTAAAAGCAGCAAGTTGATTTTAATGTATAATTTCAAAGGTAAAAATAGTTTATTTTTATACATATGTAGGATTTTCATCATATCATTGAGTGATATATCAATCAATCCTACAGTACAACGGTTTATACAGCAGTTTACAGCAGTTTTATTATACAGCAGTCACACAAATTACAGTTAATCACTGGCTTTCCTTATGAATGGATAAGGAGAATGGGCCTTGCTTGAACCGTCACGCGGGCTATTACTATTTACGGCAACAAAAGCAACCGAGAATGGACTTTTTGATATAAAACTATAGGACGGTTAGAGTTGTTATAAATATGGTAATAAGATATATATTTCTTCAAACCTTTATCTAGAATCGGTTAGTTTTAGAAACACGATTTTATGATTTTGCCTCAATACTTTTTATTTTCGAAAATACCTCAAAAAAATACGAAATATCAAGATTATTCATAAATGGGGTAACATATTATTATACTATTGAAAATTGGTTTAATTAGTGGACACCAATAATATTTAGGATCGTATAGAAGCATTTTTTTAAAATCGCTATAGTCTTTGAATACGAAGTGATTTTGTGTTTTTTTTTGCGTAATCTGCAAAATCGGTCTCGCTCACGCGCGCGTCGTTTTCTCATTGCTATCTCGCTTTAGCATAATTTTTCCGAGTATCGCCTTAACCTCAACGACCGCAGGTTGAGCACACTACTTTAATTTGCACAGGTGAAAAGCCTGTTCAGATTGTTTAGTGAGCAGGTGACATCACTTAAGAACATTTGCTTCACCTGATTGCATTGAACATGATTCACATACTATGACTAACTATTTGCATTCAATCCAATTAAACACCAGACTTCTTTTACATTGCAAACTTGGTTTGGTTGCCTGGAAGATATTGTTTTTAGTAATAAGGCCGCCTTTGTACCACTATCGTATTGTCCATCTATGAGTGTTATATTGTACATTAAAGAATATTCTATTCTTTTGTGTTGGATTGGATTTTACAACAAGAATAAGAAGACAATAAATAAGATAAAACTAACTGATAATAGGCAATTTCTAATGGTAAAGATATGAAAATATATTAGTATTAACATCAGTAATATCTTCACATCTGCTACTTAGCATGACAATACATTTATGGTACTAATCTATATTAAAAAAATTTAAGTAGGTACACTTAAGTGTCAATAAATTGCTGGTATCATATTTTGTTTCATTTCATTTGGCTTTAGCATTATATCTATTTTAAATTAAGTCAAAAATATTTTCTACTAGTGGCCGTTGGCGGTTTCAACCGCGTGGTTCCAGTTCCCGTGGGAATATCGGGATAAAAAGTATCATAGGTGTTATTCCAGCCTATAATCTATCTCTGTTGCAAATTTCATCCAGATCCGTTCAGTAGTTTTTGCGTGAAAGACCTACAAACATCCATACATCCATACTCACAAACTTTTGCATATATAATATTAGTAGGAAGTTTCTTAAAAAATGCACAAGAACATACTATGCTACATCAAGATAGTGATCAACATGAGCTTCAATATGTATGGTAATGTTTCTACGGTGATCACATTACTGTGATTAAAAGTACTACACTAGTAACTATTTAGTAATCTGTGGTACTACACTCCATTCAGCAAAGCAAAAGATTATTATTATTAGTAAACAATCTATGTCTCTTTATCTAAGAAATGCATTTAAAAAGAAGAAAGATGTAATTTAATTTTACATACAATATTCATTTTTTGATATGAAAACATAACAACAAACAATAACATAACATATTCCTTTGAATAAATAAGTGTTTCATATTTTTATTATTGCATTTTATATTAAAAGTCACATCAAAATTGTTTAGGTTAAATCTTTTGCTCTACTGAATGGACTGTAACTTGATATTAACAAAAACACTTTGAAAGAATTAAAACAACTTTTACCGATTACTATTGCGTGTTTAATTATGAATTTTGAATGTATTTAAGAGTTACCAGAATCGTCTAACTAAATGGTTGCGTCTGAAAACCAGCGCTGTAGCTAGCTAGCTACAGCGCTGGTTTTCAGATGCAAATATATATTTGCAGCATAAGCTGTGACGAGGCCGTTTCAGCAAAAACTGAGATAATTTGTTTGTATTGTTTTTCTTTTATTGTAAGAATGTTTTTTTTTTGCTAAATAAACTTTTTTCTATTTCAATTTCTATTTCTAGTTGTTTTTTTGTTTTAAAGGAATCTGAGTTGTGGTTACTTTGTATGAAGCTGTAAGTAAATGGCTTACTTCACACAGACTGGGGCAAACTTCAATAATTTACATACATTTGCCTTTTAAAGGTAATCATGGTCATCAATAGCCAAGATTCAAGATTCAAGATTCAAATATGTTTATTCAATTTAGATTGTTATTTACAATACTTGTGAACGTCATAGAAGCTACGCCATCGGTTCGCAAACCCTACAGCGGGAGGCCTTGGAGAAGAACCGGCAAGAAACTCCAAGGGTTGTTTTTTTCTCCCTGTTTTATTTCATACAGAGTCGTCAAATTGAAAAATGACCTTAACATGCAATGCCAAGCAAGGAGACTAGTGGATATGTCCATATTGCCGAGTCTAATGACAATCTTGTTGCATCAATACTAAGCCTAGGCGCGCATGGAAGCTTGACTTGACCGGCCGATGAAAAAATTGGTCAGTTTATATTATTGGCGATTTAGTAAGCTATCAGCGCACGTGTCAACGAAATGCCATAAGAATTGTCAACATAATGCCATAGGAATAAGTAACTTATTCTAATGGTAATGCCTATGTTGAACCTGACCGATTATTTG
This sequence comes from Crambus lathoniellus, assembly GCA_949710035.1. NCBI lineage: Eukaryota > Metazoa > Arthropoda > Insecta > Lepidoptera > Crambidae > Crambus > Crambus lathoniellus. The sequence goes on from OX453317.1 coordinate 23,384,458, forward strand.
ATCGGCCGATGAAGTTAAGCTTGTTTGAGCCCTATTATTACTACAATAAATAAATCTGGATTAAATTGGTGTTTCATAAAAAGTATAAGTATTAGGTAATTTGTAATACAGGGTAAGTAATTATTATGAAACATGTTTACAAAAGAAAGTCATCATTTTAGGATATGAAAAATAAATTGTGAGTTTGAATTAGTAACTTGGTGAGATACATGGAATTTTTCAGACAGTACTTTAACCACAAAAATTCATAATAAAATAAAAGCCAGTTTTTAAATATGTTCTCAACCTTTAGGTAGTCATCTAATTTTCATGTAAACTTATTGATATAATGTAAGGGTATGAAAACATAGTGCTCACAAAACATATAGACCAATGGTATATAGTTAAAGAAATGTAACCAATATACTTATTTACTTTTATGGTAAAAATATGTTTATACTGCAGCAGTTTTCAGCAACAAAAAATTAAATTCACGTTGAGTAATTTCACGTTGTTTAATAAATAACAGCAAGCAACCGTAAACTTACAGCGCAGTTAGTAAAAAAATATAACTAAGTAATTTGGAAAAAATTAAAAACATGTACTTATAAGTAATTTTAAAATAAATCTTACCTTTACATTAACAGCCTCCATCACAAATTCAAATCCGAGAAGAAACTACATTAAACATCATGGTAATAACAATTAAAATAATAAACAATTTCCAGCTTTTTCTCACTTTGACCACCTCGTCAATTTTTAATTTATTTTGAAGAAAAACTGTCACTGTCATTGTCATATCACCATGACAGCACTCACAGCTGTCAGGATTTTTTTTTTTACAGCACTTACACAATCTCCGAGTGCCGATTTACATTCAGCAGAAGTAATCACCAAGTAATCGATTACGCATCAGATTACTATTTTCTATAGATCTGCTGAACACACTTTATTATTTTGTTTAGTTTTTTGACATGACAAGTGACAACAACAAACACATACAGTGCCACAAGCTTTCCTGTTCCGGTGACAGCCGTGACAGAGGAGCCACTTGCAATACCAAATTAGCTGTCAAAATTAAAGGTGTGCTATTATTATGTTATATTCGTATAAAATAGCATAACATTATGCTATATTAAAATATTAGGTTATTGTTCATGCTATAATATATTAGTATTAAGTACCAAATATAATAAATAACCTTTTATAACCCATGTTCAACTAAAAGTAGTTATTCATGTTTTTTACACTACTTAATGATCAATTACTATCAATAAACTAATTCTTTTTCGATTCTATACCCATTGCACTATTTTACAAAACAACACGTATAAATTCATATTACGCTATTAAAAACAGAACTCGTATCGTAAGTACTTATAAGATCCGAGCGAGCGTGAGGTCGCGATCAAGAATTCCACAGTACTGGCATTAGTTAAATATTATAATAACATAACAGTAATAAATATTATAGCAGAAAAATAACATGTTATTTCAAATCGCATGTCGTACGTGATTTATGATATTAGTCCTTATTGATAAGACATTAAATACTGCCTCAAATATAACGCGTTATTTGGTTTTCCAACTTTCAAAATTCAACTCTATTTCCACTTGATAGAGTTGAATTTTGATAGATTTGATTACCAAAAAAAGATAGAGCAATACTTGTATCGCGTGCGGCTGGATCAAAAAGCTTATAACAGCTGGAGCTGGATAGAGAAGACGAACACAGTTCATTCGTTCAGTTCTGTCATTTCATTTGTTCATTTCGAATACACGAGATGGCGTGCGGCACTTCTGCTTGATATAATTTAATATAGCAATAGCAGAATAAGTTATATTTTTATATTAGGTGCGATAGTTATATTTTTCTAACGTTATGCTATATGCGTTATCGAATATAACGTACACCTTTAGTCAAAATGGACTGTCGTATGAAAACTGTTTTAGTTCCAAAAATAATCACCGGAACAGAAAAGCTTGCTGCACTATAATCACTACATTTGACAACAACTTGCAACTAATCGGCTAATCGCTGCTTCTCATCGAAAATGAAATGCGATGGAAAAGATGGTGTCCGATTGTGTCCGACGCCATGTCCGATCCGACAGAGAATTTGTAATCGATGTGTTCTGTTGAATGCGGCGCATTCAGCGAATGTTGCGAACATGAAGCTAGACTTATAAATCTAGCTTACTGACCTCTATTAGTGGTCTAGCTCCATGGTTGCAAATGTTCGGCTGTCCCATGAAGCTCGACTTAATACTGAGGTAAGAGTATTAAGTCAAACTTCATGGGCTGTCCTGTCACGCGAATGCGACATGTCCAAAGCCATTTTCTATCTCGCTAGTTTCGAATGTTACATAAATTGCTAAACTTAACACATTTAATAATACGAAAAATATCAACATTAATCATCATTTATATGACCCCGTCATTGTCATGTGCCATTTACATAACGTCGCCTCAGTGCTTATTTGTGCTATGTCCAAAGGGGCCATTCATTTACTACGTAAGGCCGCGTTTCCACCTGCAAGTAAACTTGCGGAAGTCTTGCGTGAGTTCTTGCAAAATCGTTGACATATCATACTGGCAAGCTGTTAGTTTACACTAGCAAGTTGCTGTCGGACATTTATCGCAGAAGTTTACTTGCAGGTGGAAATGCGGCGTAAGACTGTTTAAGGGGGGAAGGAGACCATGTCTTATTTTTTCTTACAAGGGGGTGGGAGGGCGTCTCGATAGTTCTTACGTTAGACCACAAAAATGCGCTATTAAAAAAATTATACTTTGTAAAAACACGGGCAACCGCGCCAGTGCCGAGGTTCGCTTGGATGCGTATCGGTAAACGATTGCCATTTCCATGTGGAGTGGAACATTGCTAAAAAATATTACTTCGAAAAATAAACATTAAAACAAACCAAACGTGTATTCATTTTTTTTTTCAATCTTTAGATTCTTACGTAATAAATATCAAACAGGGGGGAGGGGGTCGGCCTTTTCTTATTTTCTCATATAATAGGGGGGGTGTGGGTTAAAAACTAGCGAAAATAGCCTACGTAATAAATGAATGTCCACAAAATTAAAAATGAGCTTTCAATTCAGTATTCTTAAGAATGGCAATTTTCTGAAAGCTCGTTTTGATTAGCTCAATAGATGGCGCTGTCCCACCTATGCAGTCACAAGGATAGAAACGTTATAAATTTTATTTCGACGCGACTTTTGTTTAATAAAACGGAACGTTTTGTTTATATTTTGATTTGATAGATTTTTGCCGCTTTTATTATACTTTTTGTTATTACTTTTTGTTATACCCGACGACACAAAACAAGAAACTGTTAGTAACTATTTTTTTTATAAAATTTACTTAAAGTTCCAAAAAGCGTATGAAGTTCATATCCATCAAGTTACGGGGAAGCCCCACTGTATGTATGTGATTAATAGCCGCTACACACGCTCCTATCCGACCGCCGATTTGGTGCGGGCGAACTTCACTGCAGATCTGATCCGCGCCTACACACGTTCAAACCAAATCTGCCGCACCAAATCGGTCGGCGCTACACACGTTCCGATTTGGTCTGGCCGACCTCTAGCCGTTGTTGCAGTGTTGCCAGCCACTGCTAATCTCCCAATATTATTATTATTTCTAAATACTGAAAACATCAATTTGCTTGCAATAAAAAAATTAAAAAGTAAAATATTTTCGGTTTTTAATGTTTTATTATTATAAAAAAACAATTTCATTATTTTTTAATTTTCTGTTATTTTCAAAAAAATACTAAAACATGCTTAATATTTACTAAAAGCAGCACTTATTTATGCCCTTTTTATATATATTTAGTTTTACGACAAATTGCTAGTTTTTTAACAAAATATTCTAAAAAAACAAATATATAAATAGAATCTTTTCATAAATGGCCATATTTAAACCTTTCGTTCGTTCAGTCCTACGTAAAACTCATGAACGAGCATTAAATTGAATCCTTTGAAAATCCCTTAAAGTAATTCTTACTGCCTTAAATATTTCCGCTTTTACATATTTTCTCCCTAAATCTTAGGGAAAACCTCCAAAATTGTCAACACTGCCAAGTTGGTCCGGTCGGAAGCCTACACACGTTCCGATTTGGTAGGAAGTGAAGTTCATGCCAACCAAATCCGGCCGACCGCGTCAAACATGAATAATAATAATTATGGTCGGACGACTACGCTACGCACGTCCAGATTTAGTCTGGAGCAGACCAAATCGGCGGTCGGATCGGAACGTGTGTAGATGCTATTTTTTAGTATAGCGTTATTAAAAAGAATGCTTCCAAGCATCTGGAATAATCCTTGGGGGAGGCCTATACCCAGCAGTGGGCGTCGTTCGGCTGACATGATGAAGCATCTGTGCTAATTTTCGTAAGTGTATGGCAATGTATGTATGTTTGTCCATGGTTCACGAATTTCTAGAAAAGTAAAAGTCATATCGAAAAGATTATTTTTGACTTAAATCAGGTGTATTCCAATTTAGGGAACAGTCTAGGTTTCATTAAAATCTTTTCAGTAGTATATTATTGCAATCAAGGTCATTCAGATACAAAACCAGAGGTAAAATAAAGATGTACATACTTAATTTAACGCCATCTAGTGAAGCTTTTGGAAGCTTTTTTTTGTAAATGGTCTGTGGGAAAATCGCTCATTAAATTCTACTCCTGTTGGTTAAAATGATTTAAGAATATTTACTCTTAAATATCATAAAACGCATTTAAATTTTAATAATGATACGACACTGTAATGAAAATTTATTGCTTCTTTGTGCTATCTCCAGTGTGAGTACTTGAGTGTTCTATGTCCACTCAATCGACCAATCACAGCCCACCACGTCATGTCCACCATTTTATTTGGGTCGTTATAATGGCTGGTGAAATCACGAAAATCACTCCCAAAACCTTTCAAAAACGTTCAAATTGCTTTGATTTTATAAAATAATTGTGAAGACAAATGCCAAATTATGTCAAGAGCGCAATATATTTAAAAAATCATAGCAGGTGCATACACAAACTGGACAGTAGATATATTTAATTAGCACTCGAATCCGTTTTGAATTGAAACAGGGTGTTGTTTTTTAGTGACTTTGAACATCAACCACAAGCTAAGCTCGAGTAATCGTTTAAGTATCTTTATGTTTATTCTGTATATAGTAATGTTATCCCTTTTTTTACTTTTTTTTACTTTTCTTGTTCCAGCCAGTACGGCTGGACCTACCTCAAAAAGGTAGGTTTTCAGTTGATAATTTCTTTTTTAAATCGGTTTAATATTTTAAACGAAGAACTTTTTTATTCTTTAATTTTTAGTGTAGATTGTACCATCAGATACCTATATCTATAAATACTATCCAACTAAAAAAATATTATTAAATAGAGGTCAAACTGATAACCATCTTCTTTTTTGAAGTCGGTTGAAAATAATTTCAAATCTTTTACCACCCTGTATTGTATCACTGGTAAATAGAACAAACAAGTACGCAAAACTTAAACAGTCACTTTGACCTATCTCTAATGAGGTTGTGTTCTAAGTCCACTTACGTAATTTTGTTAGTGCATGTTTGTTCTATTCTATCTCCATAAAAAAGCTGTAATATAAGGTATAACTAATTACCATCTAAAGACGAAAGTTATTGCAACTATTTCAAAGGTAACTCATGTATTAGGAAAGACCTTCAAACACAGACACTCGACCTTTTTAATAAAATAGAGCCAAAAATGCTTCTCCTGTAAAATGTGACCAATGGTAGATAGGACAAATAAGCACTGAGGCGACGATAATATGTTTATAATTTGGCATTATATATAAGCATATTATAATATATATAAATAAAAAAGTAACTCTGTCTTTGTGTTACGCAATCACGCCTAAACTACTGAACCGATTTAAATGAGTTTTGGTACAGAGATAGGTTAGAGCCTAAGAAAGAGAACATGGATTTTTTTTATATACGACAATCAAACTTTGTAAAAAAAATACCCTAAAGGGGTAAAAATAGGGGATGAAAGTTTTTGTGTGATAATGTCGGCAAAAAAGCTCACGGCCCAGAAAAAAAATATATAGAAGAAATATAGAGAATTACGCCGTACACAATGAGCGATGGCAGCGCAGTAGGTGGGGGAATATGCCTAATTTACCTGTATTTGCAAATTATAGGTACATAAGCCAAAAAAAAATGCTGCCGAAAGTCACCATTCTACGCGGATGAAGTCGCGGGCACAGCTAGTATAATAATAATAATGGTAATATAATTATACAAGCGATCGTTCACACATAATATAATCGGCCCGAGACGAATGCCGCTTTGCAAGGCAAAACATGACGCGATACATTCGGCTCACTCGCACTCGCACATGCTACGTACACAAGCATGCTAGTCTCAAGCAGTAATGTAAGATTACTTTTGTCTAGTTAACTATACTACTATACATAATATTAAAAAAGGAAAGATTTGTATGTATGTACTTAATGAGTAAACTCAAAAACTACTGGACCGATTTCAAAAATTCTTTCACTTTTAGAATGTGAAAGTTTAGATGTTTGGATGTTTGTATGTTAAAGTTTGTTACTCAATCACGCCAAAACAGCTGAATGGATTTGGCTGAAATTTGACACACAGATACTTTGTAGCTTGGAGAGATACATAGGTTACTTTTTATCCCGGAAAAATATCACATTCCCACGGGATAACGTCGTGAAATCCACGCGGGCGAAGCCACGGGCGGAAAGCTAGTAGGTACATAAATTAAATGAGGGAATTTCATGTCACTCTAGTCACTAAAAATATTAAATTTTCTAACGCGTGCGGAATCGGCATACTTCAGTCCGTCAACAACTATTTTACTACATTCACACCATATCATGTATCTATGCCAGCGCCATTGCAGAGTATTTTGGAACTGTTATTTAGTGGTCATAGCGACATTTGTTCAACTTTCAAATATTGGACGAGCAGTTCTGAGTTTATTCGTTACAAATACAAATCTTTTCTCTTTATAATAATAATATGAATAAAAATACGATACAGTGCCACAAGATTTTCTCTTCCGGTGACAGCAGTGACAGAGGAGCCACTTGCAATACGAAATCAGCTGTCAAAATTACCTGTCGTATGAAAACTATTTTAGTTCCAAAGATTATCACCGGAACAGAAAAGCTTGACGCACTATACCTACGATTTTCCAAGATCAAACGAGATTGATTCAATGCAACTGAAACAAGCAAAAGATTGGGCATCCATCCCTACAGTCGACCTCAGCTCAGAGTACATTATTATCCCACAAATCAAGTAGAAAGTTGACCTTACTTCACAAAAGCGCCATCTATAAAAAGTTTTACCTGTTTCATCCCATAGGAAGGCAGTAAATCTCTCATTTGGCTTTAGCATCTTTCATGAAAAGCAAAATAAACGCAACACCACACACGCTCTAATGCCCAGCAATAAAATGTTCCGTTAAATTTTTTCTGTCTTGCACACTTTATGACAGAGAAATGTATTTCTCAAAGTACCCTCAATAGCACAATTTCGTTTTTCAGTTATCTCCGTAGTAACTCATCCATTGATTTATATTTTAACTCGATGAACTCATCACATTACTCTTAAATAATTTATAAATAGCATTTTTTCTTCATCCGTTAAGGATTCATTACAAAACCTTTTTTTGCCGGATATATATTCGTAGACGAAATTGTGAGTGATTCGTTATCAACATGGAAGTAGACGGTGTTGCAGTAAGTTTATGTAAATATTTAATTGTCAGCTAAAGAAATCTACTATTTTATGTATGAGTTATTTTTTGTTTTCATTTGTAGGAATTAAAAAGACATAGTAGTTTTACGAGTCCAAATATTAAGAGAGCTCCAGTTGCAAAGAGAGTGGGAAGGGAACGGTGCCAAAGTTATAATCATACTCCAGATAAAAGAACTTCAAATGCTAAATTAGATGTGCCAAAGGTAATACGATTTATATATTTCCTTTTGCATGATTTGGAAAAAAAAATATTTTTTGATAATAAGGATGGATGCATGATATTTAGGACCATTAAAATGTTCATTGACGGTTTTATTAATGGCGTCCATGTGTCTGTATGTATGTTTGTATAGTGCGACAAGCGTTTCTGTTCGCGTTTATTGAATGTATACTATGCTAGCGTACAGCGCTGCGCAATACTCGAGTATATTTTCCGATAGTTATTGCAGCGTTTCAGTTACGGAAAGTATACCTTGTTATTGCGCAAAAATCGAGTAGGTATATTGTCAAGCAATTTATACAAAAATAACAAATGCAAAACATTCTGCGTTAGTACCTACCACTGCGCAAAATGCTGCGTACATTTTAAAAAGATTTAAAATTTTAAAATCCCCCACAAAACAAGCCTCAAAAATAAAATTTCTCTCTCGGTTGGGGGACCCCCAACGTATATACCTATTCAGTACTTCTCTCTTTGCGGTCCCCCGACCGAGAGAGTTAAAATTTTCTTTTTATTTCGTTCTTTTTAAATTACACTCAAAATTAAAAAAAAACCGCATTGAAATCGCTTGATCCGTTTAAGCACTACGAATATGCCCAGGGTGTACATTATTTTAGTCAAAGCACCACCTCCACCTTAAATGTTTTGGCAGGCAGTTGACCATCTCCATAAATGGCCTGATGGATTTTCATTAAACATGGCTAAGAACCATCTCAATTAATTAAGCTTTCATTTAAAAAACCGCATTGAAATCGCTTGATCCGTTTAGGCACTACGAATATACGTACAGACAAACAGACAGACAGGCAGACATAGACTTCAAACTTTTAACAGCCCTCTTTGAGCTGCAATGCTGGAAACATTGTTGTTATGGCGTCAGATTAAGATAAGATGGTGGTAGCTAGCCAGGCGGACTTAGAATAAATTAAAGCCCCCAGTACATGATGGCCGATCATGTTGGCCGACCATGATGGCCCATCGTGTACTGGGGGGCTACCGCGTAACTTTATGGACTCAGAACAATAACTAAAGCTATAGAAACCGTGCTAAAATAACAACAAAATACATTAGTTCGTACTCTTTTAACTTATGCAGTAGTACATGTGTAAGAAAGAGATAGTATACAGTCTTATGTTTCTTAATTTGTAAGGTTGTCACAAGTTATTTTTACGCCAGTGATGCAACGTCATCGACATTAATATCGATAAATTAAAAATAGATTTTACATACATTACATTTTTAAATCTCTATGTATGTATGTCAATGACACTAGTAAGTGCGGTATGGTAATGTGTCGACGCACACGGACCACAAACAACCACACCACATCGCAGCGACAAAATGTGGTGTCGATGCAGCTTTTTGCAGTTGCGTTGTGGTTGTACGACAAAATGTCAATGGCATTGCGTTGTCGCTAGTAGTTGTGATGTGGATACGTCGTATGCGGTGTGGCCGGCTGCTAGTTCACAGCGTCTCGTCGCTGGTGGTGGTCGGGATTACTAACGCACGCGGTCGATAATGACGGCAAAATGTGGTTCCTACGTGTAAATTGTACTAGGTATTCATTTCCAATACAAAATACACCCCGCCCACATGTTGTGTGGTTGTGGTACGTGTGAGTAGACCCAATAAATAATTAAGTATAGCACCTGCAATATTATAAATGCAGTAAGTACCACTTTCTTTTATAAAAATTTGCAGTCTTCAGTAATCTATATTAATATTATAATAAAGCTATATAGTTTGTTTGTTTGGTTGAACGTGCTAATCTCAGTAATTACTGCATTGATTTAGAAAATTCTTTCTACTATTAGAAAGTTACATCCTTCCCGAGTGACATAGGCAATCTTTTATGTCGGGGACGGGTACCACGCGGGTAAAACCGCGAGGATCCGCTAGTTGATAATATAATAAGTAAAAAAATTGCACATAGTAATGCTGGTTCCTTAGCCTACTTTTATTGCCAACATTACAGTGTATTAAGCCAGGCCTATTTCACTCCCCGTGTCGGCTCGATAAATAAATAAATCCATAGAAATTAGGTCCGCAAAAGAGCTAGAATATATGCGATAGAAAGAGATGCAACGACAACGAGTGGCCGTTCATAATTTGCCTGCGCCGTACAAGCTAAATTCTACTATAATGCGGTATAGTTAGAGTTGCTATTTATTTAAATGACTATGTACCTGTTTCACAATGCCCGATTAGGAGATATTTTCCAGTTTACTTGACAGTTTAGTATGGCCTATCTGTCAAGTAACAGTTAATCAGAACTTACTTAGACATTGTGAAACAGTCCCTTAGCGGAGTGAACTATCTGTTACATAGTAACTATTTAGTAATCTGTGATTAAGCTGAAAAGGATATTACTTTAATCAATTAATTAAAATAAAGAAACCATTTTTTCTTTTAAACACATCTTTAATGTTCTCATTTGGCTCAAATGATTGTAGTCCAAAGTGTTACGCATAACGTGACTGTTCACTTTTACTGTCCAGTTGATGTTTGAAGTACGGCGTATCCAATCATTTTTAATAGTTTCATCGTTGGGAAATCTGAAGAAAGAAGTAAAAATTGTTAACATCGATAAAAAAAATCACAGCACTATCATAACCTTAACAACTTTAACAGAAATGCAAGAAAATATAAAAAATAGACCAAAACTCACGTACACACGGCGGCACATCAGACTATACATGTTGACCTTGAGACCGCCTTTATGCCCTACGCAATAAAAGCTGTTATCGCAGTTCAACTGTATAACTTGATGTGCTGTCGTGTGTACATATCTATTGATAATATTAATTTATTACAATTTGCGGATAATACTGATGTTAAATTCTCAAAAATATTTGAATTTTGAAACAAAACTTACCGATGAAATGATTCAATCTCATCCGAATTCTCTTTCCGTGATATATTAGACTTGTTAGTCTAGAACAACACAAACCATCCTAGACACGGAATGTAAGCTCTCTAGAGAGTCTGTATGCACACTTTCCTGTTGTTTTATCACCGAATTCCTTGTAAATTAATAAATTTTCACTTTAGCTGCTAGCGAAGCTGTTCGACCATTGTAATACGTTCGTATTAAATTGGTCATACCTCAGAAACTACGTTCTCAACAAAGACGTATTTTTATTTTGGTAGTATTATATTACAACCAATTAGAACCATTTGACATTTGTACTTTACGAGCTTGTGACAATGACAGAAACAATAGAAACTCACAAAGGTTGTCAATTTCACTCTTACTCGCGTATGCTGAATTACTTAAAGTGAGTACGATAGCTGATACACAGTTTTTATTTTAGTACGGTTTCTATAGCTTTAGTTATTGTTCTGAGTTTATGGATGGATGATAACGCGTAACTGTACTGGGGGCTTAAGGCGATCGCAAAGCGAAGGGAAGCAATTATTTCACCCATGGCTGTATCAACTTTTGGTATTGAATATCGATAGTCGTGTGTGTACGAGACTGGGGGGCTACCGCGTAACTTTATGGATATGAACTTCATACGTTTTTGGGAACTTTAAGTCAATTTTATAAAGAAAATAGCCGCTATCAGTTCTTTGTTTCGTGACGTCGGGTATAACGATAACTAGCTAGCAACGTTTAACAGAACAAAGCAGCAAAAATCTATCAGAATAAGGAATTCAAATGACAGTTGAAGCCCATACCCATATCCATATTTATTAGCCGGTAGCCCCCCTGTAAACAATGAATAAGTTACCATTTCAAGCAAAAAATATAAATTTGAACGTAGCGGTAGATAAGTCAATTTGACAGTATTTTGACGTTTATCAGGACGCGTTCACTTCTTACGAATTGTCCTGATACAATATTTTCATAATAAGCTTTTCTTTCCAATTAATACATTTATAATATTATGAGGACATAACTAACACTTAGCTTTTCATTAATTTGATATTTATCTCGCGTTTAATACACCCTAAACTTCTGAATTAAAATCAGCAAATGTAGTAGCTGTAGGCATTACCAAATATGGAGTTCGCTCGTTTTCCCAACCGTCCTCCCTTCGATCCTTAGTAGCTCTCGATTTTTATTTTCTAATATTTATTGAGTTCATTTCAAATGTTTTCATTGCATTTTTTAGTGTAAATAATATAACTTCTTCATAAAATAAAAAGTGAGTTGAGGTAAATCTTGATATAATGTCAAAATATAGGTCAAAGTAGTGTATAGGTTATGTTTTAGCAATTATTTTGTTAAACAAGTATTGTTTATTATTTTGTTGTTAACTGTGTGACTTTTCGCGTTACAGATGTCGTTTAGAGTTGTGCGTAGTTCAAAATTCCGCCACGTTTACGGACAAGCCCTGAAAAGAGAACAGTGTTATGATAATGTTAGAGTATCAAAAAGTTCATGGGATTCAACATTTTGTGCCGTGAACCCAAAGTTTCTGGCTATCATCGTCGAGTCCGCCGGTGGAGGAGCCTTTATAGTCCTACCACACAATAAGGTAAGTCTGTTTATGTTAGAATAATCCTAGTTGATTTAAATATTTGTATAAACTTTTTCTTCCCACATTTTTTCAAACATACAAACTTACCTCTTTCTTATCTATCTAAAATGACTATAAATTAAGTTAAGGATGTCAAAAGTATTGTATATTGAATACTTCTTCCAACTTTTCTCCTAGATAAACAAATCAAATCAAATAATTTATTTGCATTAAATAGGGTTACATATCACAGTAATGTGGGTGTTATTTTAAATAAAGTTCTTATACCTATATTTAGCTACAATTTTACATAGCATGCAAAATTCAATAAATAATCCAACTAAGTAAGTAGTACATTGACATTCATGTTTTATAATCAAAGAAATCTTTCACATAATAAAAACTCTGGTCAACTAGCCCTTTTCTTAATACTATTACAAACTTGTTATATGGCAATTGCAATATCATTAGGTATTTTGTTATTATATTAACATTGTCTGGAGCAGTACCATAATGGCTAAAAATATTTAGTTTGTTATGTATTTATTATTTTCCGTGTTTCTTTATTCAGTTGAACCTCTTGGCATATTAAAATTTGTTTATAGAAAATTTAAATACTTACATACATATAAAAGTAAACCCAAGTATTTCTAACTTTTAAGTTTTAAACAAGTAAATAATTTAGATCCAGGATCTTACTATATCATATCAGCTGATATGTCTCTTTAATTTATGGAATACTTGTGGCCCCCTGCAGTTTTGCCTGTGCAGTTTTTGTTCCTGTGGAATAATGGGAATTAAATATACATACCTATGTGCCTACATCACTCGAAAATAATGTAGTGTTGGTGAAGGAATTTTTTAAATCGGTTTAGTAGTTTTTTAGTTTATTCATTACAGACAAACAAACAAAAAAACGAATTTTTCCTGTTTATAATATTAGGATCAAATATTTAAATGATTACACAAAGTATTCTATAAAACTAATCACTAATATTTTTAGATTAGATTTTGTAATAAAATTAAATCCAATAGCAAAGGAGCTGTTGTGTCAGGAAAGTACCTTTGTCCTAAAAAAATCAAATATTTGGTAAACAAATATTTTGAAATGTTTCTATGGGATAAACATTTATCAGTTTTTAAATGTGTTTTTGTTTGTTGTTGGTGTGTCAAGTGTACCGTAATTTTACCTTTTCCTAGCCTCTTAAAAATATTTAAATGGTTGAAAATTAATGTCAAATGTTTATTTTGTAAATGATGTTGCTTCTGTCTAACAAAGCTAATAAGCTAAAAGATGTCCTTAACAAGTAGTAGGAAAAAAAAGGTTCGAAGATTCATAAGCAGACAACTTATCTTCAGTGCCGTTTGTTATTCGCCAATAGTTTATGTCAAGTATATTTAACAAATTTTATACTAATGCATATTTTAAAAAAAAACCGGCCAAGTGCGAGTCGGACTCGCGTCGCCGAAAGGTTCCGTACCATTATCTATACAACTTTAAACACTATATCTAAGATTGAGAAGTATATGGCAAAAAATCACGTTTCTTTAATGGGAGCCGACTTAAATATTCATTTTATTTTAATTTAATAGTTATTTATTTTTAAAGTCAATATATAGTAGAGAAGTAGAATGTAGAATATTTAATATTCTGTACTTATATATTTCAAGGGTATATCTTTTGCCGTTATTAATATCAAGCAAAAAACGGCAACAATATCATGTTTAAAAAATAAATAAAAAATAATGTTTGTTGTATGGGAGCCCCCCTTAAATAGTTATTTTATTTTAATTCTATTATTTAGTTTTAAAGTGAATAAACAACTAAATATTGTGTGAATATTTCAAGCGTCTACCTGTTGCTATTATTAATATAAAAAAACGGGGAGCCCCCCTTTCATATTTATTTTATTCTGTTTTTAGTATTTTTTGTTATAGCGGCAACAGAAATACATCATCTGTGAAAATTTCAACTGTCTAGTTGTCACGGTTCATGAGATACAGCCTGCCGGCCTAGCATGAGCGGCTATGGGATGAGCTATCCATCGCACATTTTGAACTAATCTACGCATGTTATGTGACATGCACTTGGTGTGCCGTGTTAGGTTCTCGATGAAAGAAAAAAAATCAAAATCTCAGAAGAAAAACAAACACTTAGCAAAAATACAAAGTCCGAAGGGTATAGCCTAAGTCGCAATAAGAGTATCAGCAAAGGTCCAGTAAAAGATAGCCAAAATCGCAAGGAAAGCAATACGTAAGAATTCACACAGATGTAAAGAAATCAACCAAAGGAATGACTGCGGAGAATACACAATAACTTTTTACTGACAGCTTATTTTTTTTTATCCCATACTGAAAGTTACTCTCTATGTAATGGGCTATAAGTCAGTATAGGTCTTGTTAGTGGTGAATATTTGGACCACTTTTGTTCATTCTCCTTTATTTTTAACTTTTCTGTAAGCTTACGGCTAGGTTACAGGAAAATACAAATTTAAATCAATAAATATCTAGGGCCAATTACAAGCTTCCCCATGGATACTACAATCATTCAGAGTCATTTAGCGCTTCAGAGATGACACATCTACTTAACAAATCGTTTGATTGCGACAAACACAAGCATGAAAATTGCATTGTGAATGCAAAAAACAAAAAAATTAAATAACAAGCACAAGCATCTCAGAATTTGGGGTAAAATAGAACCAAAAAAGGGGTTCATGGGAATTTTTAGCTCTGTCTATAAGACATTATATTATTGTCAATCAATCAACAAGCTGTAAAAAATTAATTGAGCTTTCGATTAAGTGCGCCATCGAGATCATCATAAATTCATCAATCAATCAATTTTTGGTTGTAGATGGCTGCGTCTCTCTCTTTACGTGATGATTCTGCTAATGTCCGAGGTTAAAGAGACAATGTGCGTGTTCTGCTAGAATGACGGTTTTGATGACAGTAGTGGTTCTGACTGTCGTTTTTAACTATCTATGAGCATCTGTAACAAAAGGGACAGGACAAACGCTTATACAACACAAGACACCACAGCATAAGGGCGGGCGCTCGCCCTGCGATCGTTGAAGTTAAGGCGAGGATTCCCGACCGAAATAGGCACGCTAACGCTTGCTCGGCCGCGCTCGATACACTTCACGCGGACGCAGCGGCAGCCGGCAGTGAACTGAACTCGCGAGCGCCCCGCGAATCGTAAATCACTTAAAATTCAATTAAAAATTAACTAATAAAAAAATTAAAATAATGACGGCCGGGATCCCCCGGCTACTCAAAGACAATCATTTTTGTATATTTTTCATTAACTAAAACCAAGTATACTGCAAGTAATACGATATTTGGATTACGATTAGACGGATGTTTGGGATTTTATTTAACACGTTAAAATATCACCAATCGAAAAAAAACGGCCGGAAGCACTAGATAAATAACTGTAAAATAACATATATTTTTTCCAAGTTTTAAGTACTTGTGATTTGCGAGTAATCCATAATTTAAAATACCCTATTTTCGGGAATCCTCGCCTTATTACTCGCAAATCGTAAGTACTCAAAATTTGGAAAAAATATACCTACTTATGTTATTTGACAGTCTTTTATCTAGTTCTAGTTAATGAAAAATATACGAAAATAATTGTTTTTGAATAGGCAAAGGATTCCGGCCGTAAATAATATATAATTTTTGATTCGCGGGGCGTTCGCGAGTTCACAGTTCGCTGCCGGCTGCCGCTGCATCCGCGCGAAGTATCTCGCGCGCGGCCGAACAAGCGTTAGTGTGCCTATTTTGGCCGGGAATCCTCGCCTTGAGCAACTTTCGCAAGGGTCGGACACGACTGGGTGACCAAATATATTACATCGAGCTCCTTCGTGTATCAGAAGGCACGTTAGGCATTTGGTCCCAGCTGCATTTGCAGCAGTTAATACCCACATTACCCACCCATCCGAATTGGGCCCACGTGGTTGATCATGGGCCATTCTACCATTATCTATCCATAGGGAAAGCCTGTCATCCATCCATAGGGACATTAAAATGGCTAATGATGATGGTTTTTAATCCACAACGGGGTAGCACTTAGCCTTCATCACACCTGATGTTAAGGCTGTTAATAAGGCTGAAGGTGTAAGCGCACTACTCCCGCAATCCTCACTTATTGAGGAACCGGCTAAGTATCTTATCTCTAACTGCCGGAACACAACAATGCTGAAAACATCGTTGTTATGGCGTCAGACTTAGATAAGATGGTGGTAGCTAGCCAGGCGGGCTTATAACAAGTCCTACCACCAACCAAACCGAATACAATATGTATCTCCACTGGGAATCGAACCCGGGACCTCTTGGTCTGAAATCGGTGGTGTGAACCACTAGACCACAGAGGCGTAGGCGGTTAAAAGGGTTTCAGTCTGTTCTCACGCAGTCTTCGTCCCCTCCCCACACCCTAGTTCCTCAAGCAAACGACGACATTTATTTTCCCACCTAAAACAATCATGTCAGGATATGTCAGTGGCGTTATCAATTGAACAATGAGTAGACGACGATACACAGGGTATTGTGCAACAGATACGGCAAACAATGCTGACTAACAAATCTAACAATGCCTCGTAAACCGGCAAAAACGCGCCGCTGATGGTGGAAACTTGAGAATGTCACGTTTGATGCTATGGCGAATAGAATTAGATTTTGTCTGTGTGTCCGTCCGTCTTTCACGTCAAACGGAGCAACGGATCAACGTGATTTTTTGATATGGGGAGAGTTTAGGAGCTGGAGAGTGACATAGGCTACTTTTTATCCCGGAAAAACAACACATTCCCGCGGGATAACCGGATAACGTCGTGTAGTCCACGCGGGCGAAGCCGCGCACAAGGCTAGTAAATAATAAACGTGGAATGTAGCGTTAAGGGCACGATCTTCCAAATTATCGAAAACAACCAATTTTTGATTCAAAAGTAAACAATCAAATATTCTTTATTTTAAACAGATAAAAATATTAAGTTGAGGTTTCATAAGCGATCTTGATTATTTTGTGGCTAGAAAAACGATATTCATATCTTATGTCTACTTAAAAAAATTTCAAAAACAAAGAAAATTTTTATTTTTTAATTTTTTTTTTTGGTTTTATACTTAGATTTTTAATCTCTTATTCACGAATAATATATATAAAAATAGGTAATGACATATAGTAGATTTTTCTCAGGCTATTTAAAAAAAATGAATTTTGCTCAAAATAACAACAAAAACAGTGAAAAAATGAAAAAGTGAGGTTATTTTCATTACTCTTCACACATAAAGAAAAAGACAAAGACAAGAGTTTTTGGAAGATCCTGCCCTTAACTAAACAGCCGAATTTATCCAAAGGGCTGTTCAAAAACGGAGTATTGAAATGAAATGAAATAATTTATTTGCAGAGAACATAGTATGATAGGATGATATACAATTTTAGAGAAGTACCACTCTCAGAGAGCATGCAAATTAAGTTACAAATAAATTCATTTTAAATTATTACATTTTCTATTTCATTATGTCAGTACAGTGTAGTATTATGACATTTATGACACATTAATAATAATAAAAACATCCGGGAGTGCCGGCAGAAGTGAAAAGGGCTCTCTAGACTTTTTCACAAAAAAAAGGAATTTGACCAAAAATATAAAAAAAACTAGCGGCCGCCCGCAGCTTCGCCCGCGTGGACTACACGACGTTATCCCGCGGAAATGTGATATTTTCCGGGATAAAAAGTAGCCTAAGTTACTCCTTGTTACATCAGCTACCTGCCAGTGAAAGTCCCGTCAAAATCGGTCCAGCCGTTTCAGAGATTAGCCGGAACAAACAGACAGACAGACAGACAAAAAATGTAAAAAATGTTATTTTGGTATATGTATCGTATATATAATCATATGCATGTAGTAAAAAGCGGTTATTTTAATATTACAAACAGACACTCCAATTTTATTTATTTGTATAGATACGGACTGGATTTGAACCGAGGTCTTCTGGCTTCAATGCCGCTCGTTTTCTAACCTGAGCTAATACAACTTTGGCAACAGGAGCGAAATTTGCCTTCGTATTCTAATGACATGATAGTTTTTCGATCAAATCACGTGTCCGTCTTACGAATTTTCGATCTGACGGTCACGTGTATGACGCGAGCTTAACATTTTTTACCCATCACAAAAAGTGCACAACGCCGCCGCTAAAGAAGTTTTCACTTCAAAAATTTATACATTATTAGATTTGTCTCCTCATTTCTAATTTTAGTAGTCCATTTCTAGTAGTTCACTTTATTAGCATTCCTGACGCTTAGGACGGACTAAAAATACCCACATTCTGCAGATTTGTGCACTCTGTGCTGGAATGTTCACCATTATTCATTTACAAAGTTCCAAACTACGAATTATTTAAAACTACTGCGTGGTGCAAAAGTACTGGCACTATAAAAATTACTTATATTTGTTATATCACATCTCCTATCTATACAAATAAATAAAATTGGAGTGTCTGTTTGTAATATTAAAATAACAGCTTTTTACTACATGCATGTGATTATATATACGGTACATATACCAAAACAACCTTTTTTACAATTTTTGTCTGTCTGTCTGTCTGTCTGTTTGTTCCGGCTAATCTCTGAAACGGCTGGACCGATTTTGACGGGACTTTCACTGGCAGGTAGCTGATGTAATAAGGAGTAACTTAGGCTTTACTTTTTATCCCGGAAAAATATCACACTCCCGCGGGATAACGTCATCATATTCATATTCGTGTAGTCCACGCGGGCGGAGCCGCGGGCGGAAAGCTAGTTGTTCTAATAAGTATTGAAAACTGTGTAGTAAACAAATGTAAATGTAATGCAGAGGAGACCGCTGTGAAACTTAATTATAAGGTTCCTAAATGTTTTCTTTAGACAATCCTGTTTTGACAATTCATGTAATGGAACATTTTGCATTTTTTTTTTTTTTTTCCTTCTATTCTTATTTGCAATCAATGCTTTGCACTATGAGCAAATGTGCATTTTGCATTTAAATAAATTATTTGTATTTGTAAAATTCACTAAAGTAAACATGAACCGATATACTCCCCAAGAACATGGAATAATCGTGTCAATGTTTTAGGTACCTAATAATTTCATCTAAGTATACTAATAATATTATAAAGAGAAAAGATTTGTATTTTTGTATGTAACGAATAAACTCAAAAAGTATTGGACCGATTTCGAAAATTCTTTCACCGTTAGAAAGCTACAGTCTTCCCGAGTGACATAGGCTATATTTTATCCCAATATTCCCACGGGAACGGGTATCACGCGGGTAAAACCGCGAGGATCCGCTAGTCAATGATAAAAACACAACATGAATTTCGTCGACGATTTCAGATCACCCGATCTGATCTGTCCAGACTTCTTTCTTTGAGGTTCTTTGAAATCTCTGGAGTATGTGAACAAGCCACAGACTCTAGTAGCCTTAAAAGGAAAATTTTTCAAGAAAAGGAACATATCGCAGGAAATGTTACGGCAAGTTATGGAAAATGTCATAAATAGGGCTCAAATGCTATGACATACGGAGCCGAAACGTGGACACTCACGGCAGGGCTGGTTCACAAATTCAAAGTCGCTCAGCGAGCTATGGAAAGGGCTATGCTCGGAGTTTCTCTAAAGGATAGAATCCGGAACGTGGTAATCCGACAGAGAACCAAAGTAATCGACATAGCCCACCGGATTAGCAAACTGAAGTGGCAGTGGGCCGGCCATATAAGCCGCAGGACCGATAACCGCTGGGGTAAGCGAGTTCTAGAGTGTAGACCGCGAATCGGCAAACGTAGTGTAGGACGCCCTCAGACTAGGTGGAGCGACGATCTTTGCAGGGTGGCTGGCAAGAGCTGGATGAGAGCAGTCACTGATCGTGCTCGATGGCGTACTCTTGGAGAGGCCTATGTCCAGCAGTGGATGTTAATAGGCTGATGATGATGATGGCTCAAATGTGCGTCAACTCTGGAGATCATTTAAGAGACATCATCTTAAAATCATATTGAGAGAAAATTTAATGGCATACATACTTATATTAAAAAACGCATTCTAGTTTTCTAATTTAGAAAAAAAGTTGTAGCTAAACCAAATAGTGTCATTACATTTGCGCCACCCAGTAGAAAGAAGTAATGAATAATATTGTTTCACTACGTGCTTACTATTGCAGTAAGATATGAAGAATTATTCATAAAAGTAGGTATACTGTCTATTTATTGTAGTCGGACTTTGTTATAATTTTTATGCTTGATAATGAATGACATAGACATGAATGCATTTGAAATGTGTCGACCTCCGGATATGGATGGTATACGTGACAGATAAGCAAGCTAAAATACTAGATACTAATTAAAATACATATTTTATTTTATTCGGAATCCATACTAATATTATAAATGTGAAAATGTGTTTGTTTGTTTGTTTATTTGTTTGTTTGTTTGTTTGTTTGTTTGTTTGTTTGTTTGTTTGTCCGTCTTTCACGTCAAAACGGTGCAACGGATCGACGAGATTTTCGGTATAGAGATAATTTGAGAGCTGGAGAGTAACATAGGCTACTTTTTATCCAGGAAAATTATAAAATAAAAATGGTAATTTTGTATAGAAAACCGTTAAACTGTCATACTTCACACAACTGTCATTTCTTAGCCGCTTCCAAAGAGAAGGTATGTCAAAGAGTATGTAATCACTGACATTTTTGCCGCTTAGGATTTCTTTTTTTTTAATACTTAAGTGACATTGTGTTAGGCAGTTGATACGAAGTTCGTGTCCATTAAAATTTATATGGCAAAACAACGTTTGCCGGGTCAGCTAGTCCATCTATACTAATATTATAAATGTGAAAGTGTGTTTGTTTGTTTGTTTGTTTGTTTGTCCTTCTTTCACGTCAAAACGGAACAACGGATCGACGTGATATTTGGTATGGGGATAGTTTGGGAGCTGGAGAGTAACATAGGCTACTTATTATTTCGGAAAATTGAATAAAAATTTTAATTTCCTATGAAAAATCGTTTAACTATCGTACCTTTGATACAAAACTGTCATTTCTTCCATTGCCGTTTCCGAAGAGTATGTAATCACTGACGTCTGCACGGTCAAAATCGAATACTAATCTTTTCCATAAGCTTAGAATAAAAAATGTACTGTTACTAGCGCCAAAAATGCCCCAGTCGCGCATGCGCGCAGTGTTATCTGACAGTCACTCTACTTCACAGAGTAATTTTTTACATGTAGGAAATAGAGACCAAGCTTGGGCCCCTTTATTGGTAGTGTGTAACTAGCGCTATCTATTGTCTGGTGTAGGCAACTTTTGGTGTATAAACACACACACAAGATGTTGGTGACCGGGTCCACTATTATAATTATGGCAAAACAACGTTTGCCGGGTCAGCTAGTATTGCATAAATATGTTAGTAAATCTATTTGCACATTAACAGTACAGTAACTATTTAGTGGTCTAGTGGTTCACACCACTCGGTTACAGACCCAGAGGTCCCGGGTTCGATTCCCAGTGGGAGTACATATTGTATTCGGTTTGGTTGTTGACTAGTATAGTATTATATTATCTGTGGTTGTTGGTAGGACTTGTAGTACCCCTGGGCAGCTACCACCATCTTATCTAAGTCTGACGCCATAACAATGATGTTTTTAAAGTTATTGTGTTCCGGCAGTTAAGGTCGTCACAGACGGTGAAGATACTATAATATTTTATCTTAACATAGAATATCGCTCGCCATACAACTCAATGTTCCATCACACACGCCGAAGATAACATATATTTTCATATTAAGTATCTTAAGGCGCTACTCGGAAAAAGTATGGACTCTTTGATATAAAACTATAGGACGGTTAGAGTTGTTATAAATCTGGTAATAAGATATATATTTCTTCATACCTTTATCTAGAATCGTATAGTTTCAGAAACACGATTTTATGATTTTGGCTGGACACTTTTTATTTTCGAAAATACCTCTAAAAAATAAGAAATATCAAGATTATTCTTAAATGGGCATACATATACGATTGAAAATTGGTTTAATTAGTGGACACCAATAATATTTAGGATCGTATAGAAGCATTTTTTTAAAATCGCTATAGGATTTGAATACGAAGTGATTTTGTGTTTTTTTTGCGTAATCGGCAAAATCGGTCTCGCTCCCGCGCGCGTTGTTTTCTCATTGCTGTCTCGCTTTAGCATAATTTTTCCGAGTATCGCCTTAAGATGCTAGGCGATACGGCAAAATATATATTTCGTATGTTAAGATACGGAAATATATATTTTGCATGTTAAGATACTATCTTAACATACGAAATATATATTTTGGATACGAAAAGATGTGTATACAGGTTGTCCCGTTTTCGGTGCTGGACATAGAGAGAACTAGCGGCCCGCCCCGGCTTCGACGACTATCGAGATACGTGACGCTACTTGTACCCAGACAATGTAAAAATTTAAATCAACTATGTACAAATTAATTAAAATAAAAAATTAAATAGCCCTACTTCATAACAAACAAATGAGAGTCAAGCGTAAAAGAACGTCGAGGTTGTCGATCGAGCTTAAAAAAATCTCACAGCATCTTTATTCAGCACTGACCCTTCTAAACTTCGTATTTATGGTCATTTTTCCGATCCCCTTTAAAAAAAAATTATGAATATTTTGGTTGGTGGTAGCGCCTACCTCTAAGTTTGATTGAGTAATACATTTAGTTCGCACTGCACTATCATGAGCGTCAAATGCACAGATCACAAATCAAAGAAATAAGAGTACTTTAAGTGCTAGTTCAGACGAGACGGCGGGAACCGCGCGGTTTGACACGCGATTTTCGTTACACTGCTGTCAATATTCCACAAGTTACAATTACCCCGCTGATCCTGAGCGAACAGTGTAGAACAAATCGCGTGTCACGCCGTCGTCTGAACCAGCACTGAGTTGCTCGAAATGCAGTCCGTTTCGCTCTTGGTAGCCTTGTGATTTGCAAGAAATGTTTCCTTTGATTTAAATACATTTGAAACTTTTTCGTTGAGAGATTTTCGTTCTTTTCTGAACTTAATATGATTTTCTATCCAAACTGATCTAGATTTCGAATTAGCTATAGCAATTTTTATATCAAATTCCAGGTTCCAGCAAATCCGAATTGCTCATTGTTGATCATCCTGTATAAGATGTTTTACAAAATATTCGTCTGCTACCTAGGGCAGATATCGAGAGAGTGAAAAGATTCCAAAATATATCGTATCTTAACCGTGTGTGATAGTTTAAGATGCTATAATATTTTATCTTACGATATCTTAAGATAAAATATTATAGTATCTTCACCGTTTGTGACGCGCTTTAGAGATAAGGTAGCCAGTTCCTCAGTGATTGAGGATTCCAGGAGTAGTGCGCTTCCCCCTTCACCACCACTTAACATCAGGTGTGATGAAGGCTAAGTTACACCGTTGTGGATAAAAAAAATAGGATCGCGAGTTTCTCAGTGATTGAAGATTCCGGGAGTAGTGCGCTTCCACTTGCAGCCTTATCATCACGATCAGGTGTGTTGAAGGCTACGTGCTACCCTGTTGTGTAGGTATATAAAAAATAATATGAATTTTAAGTATAGTGGTATAGTAGACCAATTAACGCAATTATGTAAAGCTTTTCTCCTTAATTAAATCTGCTTAAAATTTATTTTCGCCACACATTATGAAATAATACGCATCTTTCTCGAAACCAATTTGTATCATTGTATCTTAGTGCACCAACTATCTGGTAGGCACTCTGATTGAGCGCGAATACGTAACATGCAAAACAGATTTACTTTTGAATTTTTATTAGTTTCATTCATCATACTTCTATGTAAATACAATGCTGGCATCATCCTAAACCTTGAGCCATTTATATACGTCTTGTTGTAACTCATCCCATCATTGTGAGCCTCGGGTAACTGCAATTGTGTAAGTCGTCCTTGCTCCTGTGTCACTTGAGTCGAACCCGAGCTAAATTTGGACGGGTTAAAATTGGCCAATTCCTCGCTTTTCGCCAGCTGACCGCCATTTTAATTCGTCAAACACTTGAGGAGTTTTGCCCAGTCAGTAGACTTTTTTCCCAGTCAGTGGAATTAGGCAACGAAGTTATTACTGTGGAGGGCAACCTTAAGAGGTTATTACACCATCCTGAATAACGGATCCGTTTTTAAGTCGTTCCTGAATTCAGATAAGTTTAATCGCTTTAAGGAAGGTAGCATCCGATTTAGGATCTGATATCAGGAGCTTTGACGACTAAAGAGTTTATTACACCATCCTAAATATCGAATTGTTTGGATCCTAATTAAGATACATTAAATAAATAAATATTTTCTCACAATCACACCAATTCTCTAAGCCCGTAGTTTATTTCTTAAGAAACTGTGTCTACGTGAACTTGATAACGGATAAATATATACTTAAATACTTTTTGTTTGTAAATACATACTTAATATACATAGAAAACACCCAGACCAAGACAAATAGACATGTTCATGCACACAAATATTTGTCTTGTTAGGGAATCGAACCCAAGACCTCTTTCGCAGAAGGCAGGTAGTTGACCCCTCCGCCAAATCCAAGTCGCCAAGTCGGTCAAACATTGCTTGTTTTTATAGCATCACTTGCTAAAACTGAGCTCAAAGATAGCAATGTATGCTTAATTAGGTTCCTACCTATCCGATATTTTGGATGGTGTAATAAGCTCTCAAGTTTCTTGCGCCCATTCTTCTTGTCAGTTAAAAAAGTCTTGAATGGGTGGTAGGAAAATATTGACGATTTATAAGTACATGCTTTTTATGTCTATGTGAATAAATAAATATTTGATTGATTTATTGATTATTAGTGTCCTTTATTGAATACTGAA
Source organism: Crambus lathoniellus (assembly GCA_949710035.1). NCBI lineage: Eukaryota > Metazoa > Arthropoda > Insecta > Lepidoptera > Crambidae > Crambus > Crambus lathoniellus. The sequence continues at coordinate 23,409,778 of OX453317.1, forward strand.
TATCGGATCCGTTATTCAGGATGGTGTATATCCTCTTAAGCGTCGTTGCCGCACACAAGCCACACAAAACAGCCACAACAACCCAAATGAATCATCATGTAATTCGGTATGTTGGCTAGTACGCACACGTGACACGCCTCTAAAAGAAATCCCAGTCACACCATTAACATGTCACTGCCAATGTCCAGTTCGTTCATGGCAAAACGCAGAGTGATCCATTAGTCACTTCAATACTATAATTAGATGTTCGGCATACGCGTGCTATAATTAGCGCGTTATTATTTGATGGGCTATAAATAGCGCGCGTAATATCGGGCATTGGGCAATACCTCGGCAGCAGGAAATCCAGGGCCCGCCCACGCGAGACGAGAAAAGCGCACATTGCGATACGTGTGCACCGATCCTCTCAACCTTTCCTTTTCTCCGGTATAGTATTACCTTACAACATTGTAAATGTTAGACTGTGGTATTACTGATCCGTGGGAATTCTAGAAGAAGCTATCTTTGAATATGAGTGGACTCTTTTCTTGTCTTAACCTTTTTTATACATAACGGGGTAGCACTTGGCCTTCATCACACCAGTAAGCCTAGCATGACCACCCAAAACGTGATATGTATCGCATGATAGAGCGACTTATCGACATTCAAACGTCAAAACCCATAGTCTTTTGACAGTTAAACCGGATAACTTATCATATCATATCGAATTTTGTTGGTCATGCTAGGGGGGCTGGGGTCCAAGTCTGCTAACGTTAAGTCACAATCGTGTCTCAATCGTGTTTCAATTGTAGTTCAGTTGTAGTGTTTTTTTACACACTAGTTACAAGAAATGTGTACATTTTACACAATACTACTGATGGTCATACCACACACACACACACTACATTCACATCACATCATACTGTCATAATTCTTGTAACTAGTGTTTTAAAGAGCACTACAACTGAACTACAATTGAAACACGATTGAGACACGATTGTGACTTAACGTTAGCAGACTTGGCCCCCTGATGTTAAGGCTGAAGGTGAAAGAACTTAGCTTAGCTAGTGGCTATAATCTGGGGGCACGGCGCAGTGCCCCCGCCAAGTTGAGTACGACTCGCTGGAGCTGCTTATTTCTTTATAAAAAGTGATGAAATCCCTCAGTAAAGCCACGCAAACTCTAATGTTCCTTACTGCTGTTTCTTTGTTGATATAATATAATTTGTTTTGATGTGACTTGGTCTTTGTGTCCACCAACATTTTAGAACGTTCAACGTCCAAGTCACGTAAAATCTGACTAATCAATAAAGAAATGGCAGTCAGGAAAATTAGAGATACCATTACTTTTTATATAGAAATAAGCAGCTCCAGCGAGATAAGGCCAGTTTTTTTTACAGGATGTTTTTGGTGGGATCTCCTTTTAAAGCTTAACACCTGTACCAGCAGGAGACATCTTTCTTATTTTTAATGCATTTCTTTGATAAAGAGACATATTAAGATTGTTTGCTACTAATATTTTTCTTCGCCGAATGGAGTAGTAGGGAGCATAGATAGTGTAATGTCTTTCATGTGTTCTATGTTCTTTACATAAGAAGACTTTTCCGGATCGGTTTAAAAATATTCAAGACTCATTATATCATTAGTATTGGAGCTAATAAAATAGTTTCTCGTTTTAAAGCCAACAAGTAAAGGGTAGAAATTTGTTGTCACACGGAAAGTAACGGAAAAGTTTCGTCGTAATATCTCATCCTGTTTATTATGCTGTTGGGTATTATCGAGTTATGTTAATAGTAACGGCGAGTCGAGGATATTTACTCAGCAATCAGGGTACGGATTGAATTAGGTCAACTTGAGTCATCTGGGTGACAAGACGATACATGAGCTGAGTAGATACAAAATAACTTGATCCTAAAAAGTTTGTGATCTAACTTGATTGAATCACAGAAGTTTACAGACTATTTAGATACGGGTTACAGTTCTTAAGTTACAGACTATACACCTATACAATTTTACTGTTTATATTCCCGAAAATTACTTGAAGTACTCATCAATACAAACACCTTTTACTATGGGAACAACTCTGAAATCTCAAAAAAAAAAACAGATGTTCCATACTAATTTTCAAATCAACTCGATTGAAATGAATGTTGATAGGGGTTACAGTTCATAAGATTATCGTCGCAAAGACAATTATTATTTTGGCCGTTTCTTAATTCACTTTATTTGCAAGTTCATCCACACCGTTCTGTTCCGGTGCGGCGCGCGTCGCTGTAACGTTTTTGCATCTGCTAATTGGCACTGCTCAATTTTATGGTAAACAATGCGTTGTCTTCCCAATGTGTGTGAAGGTGTGATCACTGTTAAAATAGGTGTTAACTTTGGTTCAGTGCTCAATTAGATGACGGATCTTTAAGAGCTGGGGCTCAATCACCCTAGTTTAGCACTATTAAACCAAAATAGAACAACAGACTAGCTAATAGCTTTATTTGTAGTACACATGTGTGATCTGATCACTCTCTTTGTGTGCGTTGGTTGAATCGGAGATTTTATCATTGTTTATATAGGTGTTTACTTTGTTTTAGTGCTCAATTAGACGACGGATCTTCAAGATCAAGGCCTCAATACAGCTATTTTCAAACGATTATACCAAAACAAATTAACGGCATTGTAGTCTTTTTTAACCATGCATTTTTTTGTTGTATATATGCTCTTGCTCTGCTCTCTGAATATAATAAGAAAACGGAGTCCCTTCCTACTGACTCCGACTCTCTAGGGTGTACCCTTGCCGATAACCAAAGTCCTGCAACTTCTTGGCCTGAACTTATTATCCAACCTGAATTTTGGCGAGTAAGTACATCGATTCGATTGCAAAGTGTGCTGCTAAGAAACTGGGCGTCCTCTCTAGGGCTAAACGGTACTTCACGCCGGACCAACTGCAGATTCGTCCCTGCATGTAGTAGGTACTGTTGTCACCTCTGGGATGGTTCTGCTAAGTATCTGCTTGAACTTCTGGAATCGATCGAAAACCGTGCCAGGAAGCTTATTGGAAACTCGGCGTTGGCTACGGCGGCGGCGGAACTTAAAAGCCTCAGTATCCGTCGAGAAGTTGCGTGTTTATCGGTTTTTTATAGAATACCTACACTTTGGGAAGTGATGAGAGAACTGAACGACCTTGTTCCACGATCCTCGTTCCACCATCGGGTAACCAGACGCAGGATACCTTATCACCCTTACGTTGTTGACACTCCACCTGTCCGCACTAAACGCTTCACAGATACGTTTCTTATGCGAACTGCTAAGGAATGGAATGCGTTGTCTGGTTATGTGTTCCCCGATAACTACAACCTTGGTCTCTTCAAGGCCAGAGTGAACAGGCATCTCCTGGGCGAGCATGCAACATCTTAGACCATATCCTGTTAATAAACGAGATGGTGGTCAAATGACTGCCCAGTTTAAATAAAAAGAAGAATCGAGTGGTACTGGTGGCATAAGTTGCAACTTTTTGAAGTTCCTATATCTTATACACACATGTGACCACACTTCTATTAGTTTAGGGAATTTAACACGGTTGGAACATACATGACAAATTGGGATAACGTACTGCTTAATTGGACGTTGCTGCAACGCAATTCGTGGACGTCCTTCTTTCAAAATTGATATTTCAAATAGCTATTATGGAACGATTCAATCAAAAGAAAAACGTTTTCATTTCGGTTACGTTTCAGAGTTATGTTTAATTTAAATTTAAGGCGCTACTCGGAAAAAGTATGGACTCTTTGATATAAAACTATAGGATGGTTAGAGTTGTTATAAATCTGGTAATAAGATATATATTTCTTCATACCTTTATCTAGAATCGTATAGTTTCAGAAACACGATTTTATGATTTTGGCTCGACACTTTTTATTTTCGAAAATACCTCTAAAAAATAAGAAATATCAAGATTATTCTTAAATGGGGATACGTATACTATTGAAAATTGGTTTAATTAGTGGACACCAATAATATTTAGGATCGTAAAGAAGCATTTTTTAAAAATCACTATATAGTTTTTGAATACGAAGTGATTTTGTGTTTTTTTTGCGTAATCGGCAAAATCGGTCTCGCTCCCGCGCGCGTGTCGTTTTCTCATTGCTATATCGCTTTAGCATAATTTTTCCGAGTATCGCCTTAATTTGATTTAGTCAGTGTATATATTCTTTGATTTAGTTAAGTTAAGAATTAAGAAAGTTGTAGCTCTTTTGCATAATATGAAGTAGGTATTATTAAAAACAACGATTGCTTCCTACTTTAGCAGGATATATCCGAAACATTGCTTGTTGAAAATATTATTTGTTCATCGCTTTCACGCGGCAAGTAGGTACCCACTACATTATGTTTTGTATATTATGCTTAATACTAATAATACTTATATCAAACTAGCTGACCCGGCGCGACTTCGTTCGCGTGGCCTTACCCCCTACTCCACACTACCCCTACCGTATCACTACTCTATCCCTACCCTACCCCTACCCTACTCCTACTCTACCCCTACCCTACCCTACCCCTACCCCTACCCTACCCCTACCCTACCCTACCCTACCCCTACCCTACCCCTACCCTACCCTACCCTACCCCTACCCTACCCCTACCCCTACCCTACCCCTACCCTACCCCTACCCCTTCCCCTACCCTACCCCTACCCTACCCCTACCCTACCCCTACCCTACCCCTACCCTACCCCTACCCTACCCCTACCCTACCCCTACCCTACCCCTACCCTACCCCTACCCTACCCCTACCCTACCCCTACCCTACCCCTACCCTACCCCTACCCTACCCCTACCCTACCCCTACCCTACCCCTACCCTACCCCTACCCTACCCCTACCCTACCCCTACCCTACCCCTACCCTACCCCTACCCTACCCCTACCCTACCCCTACCCTACCCCTACCCTACCCCTACCCTACCCCTACCCTACCCCTACCCTACCCCTACCCTACCCCTACCCTACCCCTACCCTACCCCTACCCTACCCCTACCCTACCCCTACCCTACCCCTACCCTACCCCTACCCTACCCCTACTCGGGATGAACATCAAATGTTTGACAGGTACGAAAGTCAGGAACAATTTGTATGGGAAAATGTTTTCTCTTTTATTTTATTTTTTCGTCAATTTTACAATGTTTTTATTAGTTATTCTGCTATTCGGGACGGAAACAAATCCAACAAATCAAAAACCATGGCAATCGGTCCAGCCGTTCTCGAGTTATAAGTGTTGTAACAAACACGACTTTCTTTTATATATATAGACTAGCGGCCGCCCGCGGTTTCACCCGCGTGGTTCCCGTTCCCGTGGGAATATCGGGATAAAAAGTACATATAAACCTTCCTCTTGAATCACTCTATCTATTAAAAAAAACGCATCAAAATCCGTTGCGTAGTTTCAAAGATTTAAGCATACAAAGGGACATAGGGACAGAGAAAGCGACTTTGTTTTATACTATGTAGTGATATACAAATACTGATACACAAAAAACTACCCAAGCCGACAAAGTCACATGCAGTTGCCATTGCAAGTCATAACTGTCATTAGTCATAACTAAAATATCAGAAATTGCCGTCAAATGTGGTTGTTTTAATATGATTTGTGGCTCAGTAAGAATTTCATTGATTTCAATATTGTAGTAGCAACGTGTTTGCTATACTTCATGAGTACAGCCGAGTTGGCTTCCCGCCATGTTCACCTCGTAACCAACTGAATCTGGGTCCATACTCTGAAACGCAAAATCCGAAAAAACTTCGTTAGCCCCTTCTCTTTCACTCGCTCGATGCTGTCATGACTGGAGAGTGAGAGGAACGGGTATAAAGAAGTTTGAGATTTTGCGAACGTCGAACGTTTGGCTTGGATACGTTTGTCGCCTTTGATACTCTCGTATTGGTAATTCATACGTCTATTACAAAGTTTTGATAGCATTTCAGTGCAGTTTTGGATACCCAACATTGGCACCTCCATTACTTGTCATTGCATTTCCATCCAGTTTTGATGGCCAACAGTTTGGACAAATGTTGGTTTTAGATTTGAATAAAATGCTAATTTTAAAAGCGAAGTCTTTTTATTTTAAAGTTGTGTTCTACCAGTATTATATTATCTGTGGTTCTACTAATTAATGTTCTTAGTTTTCTCACGAAAGTAACTATCATTTCGTGGTGACATTGAGTGCGAAGCTCAACGAAGCCATATGTGTTTACTAAAGGAGGATGGTTCTGCGTGTCTCGGCTAATTTGGTCTAATTTAGGTACAAGAAATATGATCTTGAATAAGGGCATTTGCGACATTATTCGCAGCAAAAAGCAACATTTAGAAGACCTAGTACCTATAGTAGCCCAAGGCTCCCGTCTACGCGACGATAATCTGCATCGCGCGAAATTTATGCGGATTTAACGAGATGAATAAGCACTTGTGGTGTAAGATTCAGCTGTCGTTTGCTGCAGTAGCATTCTGCAACAAAGGAGATTTTTCAGTTTTGTATGGAGCCTCGGCTAGGACCTTGTACACTATACCATAGGCAAGCAAAAGATAAATATAATAACTGAAAACTAATTATATCGCAGTAAGCTAACGCGTTTGATGGTACAAAAGCATTATCTAGTCTTATACAACCCCGATTCAATATGGCGGTAAAATGTCACACTAACATTAAAAAAAAGGTTCACATTGACAGATTATCATCAGTCGTCAACGTCATCGTTTTTTCGTACAGAAACATCAAAGTTTCCGAACGTGATTTAAATATGGTTGCCAGTGTGACCATGGATGGCAAAGAATTTTTATTTCAAAGTTTATTTTTGTACCATTTATCCAGAAAGACAATGACAATTTTAATATTTTATTTGACTTTACTATATTTTTTACTATTAGTACGAATAGTGTACAATGTCCTAGCCGAAAATGAAAAATGTCCTTTAGAAGTTGAAGTCGGCCATTTTTACCAATGACGGTGCCCTGGACCGTTTGTGCTATTAAACATTACATTACTTAACTGTTTACTATAAACATTATGATCTAGGACATTCTAGGAGCACATATCACATGAGCACATATGAGAAATATCTCGAGTGCACTCGATCCATTAGCGCCCGCACGGATATTGTTCTGTCCCTTGTGTAAAAAACTACTATTACAAGCAACATTTATAGGTAGATAGGTAGATCAAGGCTTGTGCTGTACTGTATCACGCCCACGCTACGGTGATCACCGCATTGCGCGTAATTTATGTAGACTTAACGAGATCAATAAGCACTTGTGATGTACACTCTTATTTGTTGTATGCAGCTGTCGCGGCGTGCTTTTGATGCGAATTTTGGTGTTGGAGTTGCCGAAAATAGTCTCGCCTATTTAAACTTATATTTTTCGGTTATTCTTTTCACATGAAAACTGTGAATAAGTTTTGAATTCCATCATAGCAGTTGATTAAAGACTTTGAAAGAAGCGTATGGAGATGCGTAAGCGTACGTCAAGTTGTAGAAAATAGGGATGACCCTAAGTTAGTTTCGGATATTTTATTTTGTATTGATAAGTTTTGATTTATATGAGCAAATGTGACATTGTAAATTCATGGATGTGCAAGGTTATCAATGTTATTATTAACCGCCAAACGGTTTTGCTATAAATGCTGGTAAAATAAATATGAATTATACAACAGACTTTTGGCTCTTAAATTTTAATAATTTATCTTGCTAATACCCGTCAAAACAGTGTGTTAAAGTGGTAACATTTTCTCGGTAATAATTATGATGCCTTGAAAATTATCGTTGCCAACTACTCCGAGTATACTTTACGCGTCCGTCTCAATTTGCTTGCCTAAAAATATTGTTGGTGGCCAGAGCGACCCACATCCATAGACAAGAATTTATTATCTGTGTTCACCGTTGGCGCCAAAACTGGAAATCTGCTAATTGCCTGTTTTGTATAATTGCAGCACTAATTATTTACTTTCACTGTATTGTTTGGCCACGTGAAAGCTGGTGACGGGTTTGAATGAAGGCTGTGTTTGTCTTTTAGCTATCCTTATTTACCGTCATTATTTGACGAGTTTGCGTATCGAATCGATCACCTTCTTCTTATCAATACTGGTGTTTTCCGCAACTCGACGTCTATTGCGCCTCTTTTGCGTCTGGAGGGTGCGCGGCCGGATCACTCCAGCCAGCCCAGCTCAGCCAGGAACGCTCCAAGAGCTCTCACATTCGTGATCGCTGGACGCTGCCCGGCGAGCCGAAGTACCTCGCCCGGTAGGGGGCCACCGCCCTGCATTCCAGCAGTACGTGGGCAGCTGTTTCTTCTTCCTCCATGCACCCTCTGCATAGGGGACTGTCCGTGACACCTAAATTAAAAAGATTTCTGTTAAATTGTCCATGACTAGTAATAGCACCTGTTACCAGGCGAAGTTGCGGTCTGCCCAGTTTTACAGGGCCCTGGATAGACGAGCGTCCACGCGCGGTAGTGCGAGTTTCGCCTGTTGATGATTATATCACAATTTGACAACTAATATTTGCCAAATTACTATACAAAACGTTTGACATCAATCGATGATATTGATAGAAAAAATGATTGATTGGAATATGCACCTGAAACTGAGTAATTTTCCTACCCACTGCCCTAATCTCAAATGTTGAGTTCCCATTGGACACAATTCAATTCAGAGTCACCAATATTGTAAACGTAAATAAATCGTAAAACAACGTAACTTTTGGGTAATCGCACCTTGGACCTAGTTACATCGGTGCCGTTACCAAGCATATATAATTGCCGTTACCCTCCTGATCCTGACGCCCAATGTACTTACAAAAGGGTTGACAAATCCACTTTATATAATAAAGCCCAACGCCTACCTACTAAACGGAAGTAGCGGAAATGCCTTTTTTCGTATGTGATTAAAGGATTGTTTGTACCACAGGTAACCAAACAATGCCTTAGCAGTAAATAGCTTTAAAATTAATGCCCATTGTCCAATATAAATGACAAATTATTAGCTTTAATACTACATCAAAGAGCGGTACAAATGGTACAATATCTAAAAATAAATACAATAAATGTTTACTATAAACATTAGCATCCACTGTTACGCAGATTATTGGTGCTTATGAACTGATAAACAGGATTTGATATATTTACAAATACGATTTGATATTCAGATAAACGATATCGGTATTACCTATCTGTCGCACACTTCGGCTCGGAACTCAAAAGCAGAATTCTGTAAACCGCTTAATAACTAAATATTACAAAACTAGTACAAAAATATGAAAAATATAAATGATATGATAGTGCCTAATATAAGTTGTTATTAAAACTAGAAAATGTAAAATAGGTTTTATTTATGGAACAGTAAGATGATTTATAATTAAGTATTAACTTCAGATGTATCCTAATGTGGAAAGCTATATTTCAGTTGTATAGGTATTTGCTAAACTTTTGGGACCACCGAAAATGATTTCACTTCAACTACCTACTTATGATAGCTAAACAGATTAGATAAATAAATAATAATAGATAGATCAGGCGGGCAAATCTGTGCTTATTCTCACCATACACTTGCAGTTCTGACCGCCACGCATGTGCCCCACAACTGTGGGGCAGATCCGTGCATGAATGTTCAGCTAATCTTTTGTAAATCATAGATTCAAGATTCAAGATTCAAATTTGATTCAAGATTCAAATTTGTTTATTCAATTTAGATTGTTATTTACAATACTTGTGAACGTCATAGAAGCTACGCCATCGGTTCGCAAACCCTACAGCGGGAGGCCTTGGAGAAGAACCGGCAAGAAACTCCAAGGGTTGTTTTTTTCTCCCTGTCTTATTTCATACAGAGTCGTCAAATTGAAAAATGACCTTAACATGGTATGACTAAGGTCAGTTTCCATCACAATTACACAATGGGTTATGATAAATACAGTTAAGTATAGGCGAACTAATGATCATAGCGGTGAACAATTTTCAGTTACTTAGGAACTCTACTTAAAGCTTTAATATTAGTTTAAAACAAAAGACAATTCTACTATATACTGCAAGTTGCGCCATACATGTTTCAAATGTAATTCTTAATAAAATGAATAAAAACAAAAGAAAACACATTTTAAGGCAAGCAGATAAGAGCAGACCCATTCCCACCGGCAGCACCCGTTCACGAGCATGACGCATGAACCAGCCATCGCTTCGCTCAACCATATTTTAGGGAACGTAACGACCCGCCTCACACGCCACCACCGTAGAAATGTTTCAGTGAGCATGACATACTCAAACTGCCTACCTTAAATGACCGAATTAAAAGCTTAACTAATATAAACGGTAATAATATAAAATATAGGACACGACTCACAATATCATACTAGGAACATTTGTTACGAGTGTTACGACCAAGGTGTTTTGTCGTTCAAATAATCATTTACAGTGTAATAGCCTTTTTTGAGGAGGCCACTCTTTATATGATTCTTAAACTCTAGATATGGTAAATCCAAGATATCACTTGGGATTTTGTTATATATGTGTATACCTTGACCAACGAAAGATCCGTGCACCTTTTCTAAACGGTACCGAGGCATTACGAGCTTGTTTCTATTTCTAGTATTACGATTGTGTAAATCACCATGTTTGGTATACAAGTTAATATTGCGACGTACAAAAAGAATGCAATTTAATATAAATTGAGATGCAGCTGTCAGTATACCTATTTCCTTGAACTTGTCTCTAAGCGAAGTTTTGGAGCCTAGTTTATAGATGGCTCTGATTGCTCGTTTTTGCAAGATGAATATAGCATTAATGCCAGCCGCTAATCCCCACAAAAGAATGCCATATGACATGATGCTATGGAAATAACTAAAGTATACAGTTCTAGCAGTATCAACATCTGTTAGCTGTCGTACTTTTCTAATAGCGTAGGAAGCAGAACTAAGCTTACCAGCTAATGTTGCGATATGCGCATGCCATTGAAGTTTCGAGTCTAAAGTTACACCCAGAAAGATCGTTGATTGTACTAAATTCAGTTTTTCGTTGTTGATTACAATTTCTACAGGTACCGTCTGTACATTTGGCAGAGAAAAAAGTACGCACTTTGTTTTCTTTGCATTAAGCTGCAAATTGTTAGAATTAAACCAACCGAGTACTTGTGACAGTGCTTTGTTTACATCGTCAAAATTGGTTTTGTTTCTGTCTATGTTAAATATTAAAGAAGTATCATCTGCAAACAACACAATATCACAGAAGTTTTTGGCAAAGAAAGGCAAATCATTAATATAAACCAAAAATAGAAAAGGGCCTAAAATAGAGCCTTGAGGTACGCCTAGTTTAATCTGAGAGCCGTTTGATTTCACTCCATTAATGTCAACTGTCTGAGTTCTGGAACTGAGATACGACAGTATTAGTTTCTGGGCATTATTTTTTACACCGTAATGATTTAGCTTCAACAGCAGCGTCCGGTGATCAACACAATCAAAAGCCTTGGATAAGTCGCAAAATATTCCAAGAGTATTTTGCGACTTTTCCCAGGCATCAAACACATGCTTTAAAAGTGCAACCCCAGCATCCGTGGTTGACTGACCCTTCATAAATCCGAATTGTTTGCTATGCATGAGATTGTTTAATGAGAAATGAGACAATAATTGCTCTAGTATTATTTTTTCAAATATTTTGCTTAAGGCGGGTAATATTGATATTGGTCTATAATTACTTGGGTCTTCTTTGTTTCCTGATTTAAATAAAGGTATCACTTTGCTAAATTTCATTAAATCAGGAAAAATTCCTTGAGCGATACACTGATTAAATATAATAGCAAGATAAGGGGCAATAGCATGAATAATGTTTTTAAGTACAGTAACAGATATGCCCCATAAATCAGTGGTAGTTTTCATTTTAAGTAAATTAAATGTTTTGATTATATCGCTCGAATTAATTTCTTTAAAATTAAATAATGAACTACACTCAGACACATGTTTTTCAAGAACCGAGACAGCAGAAGCTGGTGAAGAATTCAAATTAGAGGTGGTTACTAATGGTATATTTACAAAAAAGTTATCAAAAATATTAGCAATTTCTGTTTCAGAGTTTATTCTTGCGTTATTAATGTTAAGCGCTAGACTGTTGTCATGTTGTTTACTTTTTCCGGTTTCACGCTTAATAATATCCCAAGTTGTTTTGATTTTATTATTTGACTTTTTAATTTTATCCTTTAAAAATATAGACTTTGCTTTAGAACATGCTTTTTTGAAAATCTTAGAATATTGTTTTACATGTTCTACGAAACGAGGGCTGTGATTAGTTTCTCTTAATTTATATAGTTCATACAGCCTGTTTCTACTTTTATAAATACCTGTCGTAGCCCATTCGCAAAACTTTAACTTCTGGGTGCATTTAATCGTTTTAGACTTAAAGATATTATTGAACTCATTCGTTACTAATTCAAAAAGGGTTCCATAAAGCGCATTAGGATCATCATGCACATATGGCATCGTAGAAACTTTATCAGCTACATTATTTTCAAAATTACGTAGTCGCGTTTTTGTAACGGGCCTGCATTGTACACTTTTAGGCGCATCAACAATATCTAATTCATAGGATACCTTTAATCCGTAATGGTCGGATGTAATATTTTTAACGACTAGTTTGTTAGTCGGATCAGACTCCGAAAAAACATTATCTATGCAAGTGGCTGAATGAGATGTTACCCTTGTGGGCTCCAAGAACTGATTAATTAAATTAAAAGAATTGAACAAAGTTAATATTCGTGTAGTCAATGCACAGCTTTCGAGAATATCAACATTAAAATCGCCACATACTGCTATTGGTTTATTTTTTAACTTTAACTTATTCAACACATCCTCCATCACCGATTCAAATGTTTCAAAATTACCTTTAGGTGGTCGGTATACACATACAATGACTAAGCTTTTTAATTCTACACATGACAGCTCGACATGACGTTCTATAGAAAGGTTTACAATATCCTTTCTTTCTCTGTAGCTTATATTATTTTTTACGAAAATTAGAGAGCCGCCACGCGTTGTTGTCTTCCTAGATAATAAATTTGCTAACTGAAAATTATTCACACTACATGACAAATCACAATGATTCAGCCAGTGCTCAGTTATACAAATGACATGAATGTCATTACATTCTGCAAATAATTCTAACTCTAAAACTTTGCCAGACAGGCCCTGAATGTTTTGACATAATACGTTAAGGCAAGAGGGCTTGGCTGTTGTCTTATGTTTTAGTTTAAAGCCGATTTAGAGACGTTTTCACTTTGTAAAGAAGTGTTTATATTATTTAAATTAATTAAATTATTATAAGTAGGTAAGCTACTAAAATCAGAGTCAAAAGACTTTGGCTTGCCACCTTGAAAGGTGTCTTGTAAATTAAAAGCTAACAATTTAGCTATTTTTGTCCTAAACCTATTTGCAAGATACATAGTATCCGATGTCAAAATAAAATTATTAATAAAATTATTAATATCAAAATATAAAACCTTGTCACTATGACAATTTATCAAGTTGAACAAATATGAGTTTAACTCATATATATGCTGATTCTGCTCCCTAGTTAGGTTTTTCGCGTAAGGAAATGAGCTAATTACTAATTTACAGCCGGTTTCAGACTGTAGTTTCAATAAAAAGTTAATATTCATCAAGATTTCACGTTTCCTAACTTGGGAGCTGTCGCCACATAAAATAATTATGTTGGTCAAACTATCTATTTCATACAAAGATAAACTATGCACAATATCTTCAAAAGACTTCCCAGGTGTACATACATTTATAACATTTCTATTATATATATTTTTCATCGTTACTCCTAGACCTTGTCCCAGTTTATCTGAGAAAACAATCGTTTTTGTGTCTTTTGACTTGCATGAGGTAGCTGATTTAAATGACTGTTTGCAATAGTTACTTTTTAAGGTCTCTATGCAGGTTAATGAATGACAGGGGCTCTGAGGTGTCCGAATTATGTTTTCCTCTTTAGAGAAATCATTACAAGTATCAATTTGACTGTTTATTAAAGAGTCATATCTCTCCGCGTTATATTTGCAGAGTTCAACTAACTCTGTGGCAGATTTGATGTGTTCATCAATTTGTTTCTGCGCAGTACAATATTTATTTTGCATTGACTCAAGTGACTCATGCAAATTTATTATATTTAATTGCAATTGTTTAGTGTCCCGGTCATACATTTGCCTGCTTTCAGTTAATTTATTACTGTAAATTTCCATTGAATCCAAAAGACTAATTCTTTCTTTCCGCAAAGCAATATTTTTATAAAAACAATTATTTTTCTTAATTAACCTTCCAGTTTTCTTTATAAATTTTCGAATATTTATATACTTCTTTAATTTATTAGCACCTAAAATATTAGGTCTGGGTGTAACGCAAACACCAGCCGTTACAGCTGAATTAGCTAACTGAATACCAGGCGAGAGCATTAGCTCCTCAAAAAGGCTTTGAGTTTTATCCACCTCATGTTGTTGTTGCTGCTCTAATAAGGCAGATATTTTCTTATTGGCATCATTCAGTTCATGTTCCAGGTCAGCAATCCGGTTCAGGGCTCTCTCATATGTGCTAAACTGTTCTTCATAGCTGCTGATGGTACTCTCAAGTTGATCTTTTTGTAGAACCACTTCCATATGTTGAGTATGCAAACTGGCTAGTTCGGTCTTCAACAGTGAGTTACGTCCGACAATGTTTTTGATTTCTTCTTCACTGTCATCACGCTCACGTATTAGCTGGCTGCATGTATCCCTGGACTCCTTTAACTCCTTTAGTGCCTGCCTCAGCTTCAATTCGGTGTTGTTGTTTGTAGCCTTGCGGGTCAGCATTATGGTTTAATAATCTAAAAATGATAAAACAGAATCAGAAACTAATATATTATATCAACTAACTCTTACTTTTGTTAAAATTACAGATTATTCTAGTGCTAAATGCGTTTTATTAAATTACAAAATTCTTAAAAGCCTTGTTGTAAAAAAGAAGTCTCTTTAGTATCTTTAATAATATTAAAATACAAAAATAAATCTGTATATAAACAGCTGCAAGGTGTCACCATCAAATTGACTTTTGTTTAAGCAAAGTGATAAAAACGTTTCAGAAGTATTTTGTCAATTTACTTAAATTTAAGTAAATATTTTTAATTCTACGACCCACTAACTATTTAAATAAAGAACTATCACAAGACTATTTTTGTAAACCAGTTTCACAATCTTTGATTGAAATGATTTAGATGTCTCTGTATAGATGTAGTGTATGCAAAGTGTAGCAGTAAGGTGTATGCCTGTGACAGTAGTGGTCACCGTCAGCTCTACTTCCACAGTTTGTCAAGTAAAGAGAGGTTATCATCAATGCCAAATCGTTATGGATTGTGACGTTGCTCACTCAAAGTGAGCTCTGTACTAGTAATGATTAATGTACAGTAAATGTGAAACTAATTTGGCATTCAAATCCTGTGTGTTAGTTAACTTTTAAAAGAAATGATCACTAACTAAAATAATAACAAAATATGTGGGTAGGTATTTTGAACCCAATTAAAATTAAAAACTTCACTTTATTACTAATAAATTTATACACTGCAACTAGTTATTCAGGCTGTAAAGGGGATGGCAAAACCTGCAATCACTTAATAAAGTCTTTATGTTAAAAATAACTAACTAATAAGTAGGTATATTTAAAAGATTGAAATGGTCGGAGTGTTGCTGAAGTTTAACTACTTATAACACAATGCAAACAAATGATATTCTTAATCAGAAAACACTTGTTGTTGTTAATAGCATACTCAAGTGTTTGGTCTAACAAATTAATGAAAATTTAACAACTACAAATAGGTAGTTGGTATCAATATCTATAGATAGGTAAGTAGGTACGTAATAAAAGTTTCTATTGGTCTGAGAATGCAATGTGAGTGATGTAAATTATGAAAACAATACTCCCCAGGTTTAAGAAGAAGCCGTCCACAGTATTTTTAGCTTTTCAATTTGAATTTGTATCCTCTTCTGGATTGACAGTTGGGTCAATTTTTCCTCGCTATATTTCAAATGTTAGCGCATTAAACTTGCTGATAACACTACCACTTGTTAAATAACACGTAATTAAGCGAATTATTACAAATAATTTGGAATATAACGTAAATTACTAATAAAATTAATTAATTAAAATTACAAAGCAAGCTGACAAGTGTTGCTGCCAGTGTTGCGAGCACAGACTGACACATAGTTTTAGATACCCCATAGGAAGGTATTATGCACAGATTGTGTAATGAAATATATGCATTTTTTTATCCACAACGGGATAGCACTTAGCCTTCATCACACCTGCCGGCCTAGCATGAGCAGCTTTTATCGCGCGATATGATATGGTACGGCAAGTTGTCTTGCTTACCCCACTAAGGAGTAAGCAAGACGGCATGCCGTAGCATATTATATCGCGTGATAAAAGCCGCTCATGCTAGGACGGCTGATGTTAAGTGGTGATAAGGCTGAAGGTGGAAGCTCACTACTCCCGGAATCCTGAATCACTGAGGAACTGGCTATCTTATAACAAACTGCCGGAACACAATAATGCTGAAAACATCATTGTTATGGCGTCAGACTTAGATAAGATGGTGGTAGCTAGCCAGGCGGACTTATAACAAGTCCTACCACCAACCAAACCGAATACAATATGTACCTCCACTGGGAATCGAACACGAGACCTCTGGGTCTGAAATCGGTGGGGTAAACCACTAGACCACAGAGGCGGTTTAAAATAAGTCATTATTAAGTAGTTATTAAAATTCATTCTCTAAATAAGTCATTATTCGTCATCAGGTTGGACGGATCCCGGCGGACCACCCCTTAGTGGGGGGACACAAGGGCCCGGTGCTGGACATCGCCTGGTGCCCCCACAACGACAACGTCATCGCCAGCGGCTCCGAGGATTGCGTCGTTAAGGTAAACAGGAGAAAGGAGAGAGAAAGAAGAGTTTGTTACTGACAGTGGGAGACAGTTGGGGTATGTGGGAGTCACAGGCAAACGGCATTGTCAACTCTATGCAAGTCTATACGTCATCACCGAGACAATGATTCGTCTACCAATTCGTCGGACCACTCACTCATAATCACCTTGAGATGGTTCACTCGACGATGCATACCTGATGACGTCGGACCCCCGCGGATTCCCTACGGACACCAACGTGGCTTCACATTTTGTTAAACTAACAGGCTTACTCTTGACTTCCGAGGGCAAAGGTGAAATTTAATTTTACCCAGAACGAGCCTAGTTCACTTACACCATCACCCGAAGGCGGGGATGTTCTCTCAGGTTGAAATAAAATTTGAGACAAGGGCAAGGCCGTAAGTTGGACTTAAAAGGCGGGAAATTATTCGTATCTTATCGTATCTTATCTGTGAAGCTGAATGTCAATAATCTTTAATAGATTTCTATCGATGATCAATACATACTTGAGATAATTTTTTCGCTTCAAGTGAGTTTTTTTATTTATGGCGAGTTAGTATAGTTACAGATTACTATCTACGGGCTTTTTTTTCCGGATACCAAGTCAGTGAAATACTCATGTCTTTATTATTGAGGCATGTCCAGACTCTGGACTTGACTTCACTGACTTGGTACAGACAACATAGGTATTATTATTATTATTATTTATTTTATTATTTTATTATTTTTTTATTGTGATAAAAACGACACAAAATCAATTACATTTACCACACAAATACAATGCAAAAATATAAAAAATAATTACAAAATGTCAATAAAAGAAGAAAAAAAATAATAACAAAATTAAACAATACAATAAATACATTAATCACTATTTTCATCGTCAGAGTTACATGCATTACTCCATTGGTCCCACAAACTTTCACAATAAATTAGTAATGCTCGTCTGATAGTTGACCAGTTGTCAAACGATAAATCAAAATCAGCGTTGGCGTCACGGAGTGCATTGAGGTGGCGCAGAGGTCGAACCAAAGGAGAATTCGCTCGCGATACAGTGTGGCCCTGGTTAACTTGGAAGATATTATATTGCTGAGGAGGACCGCGTCGGCGTGCCGGGGGTGGCTCAGGACTGTCAGGGACGAACAGGACGCACAATAGGTTGTGTAAGAGGATACAATCAATTGATCCTTTTAACGACTTGAGGCAGGTGTTAAGCTGGTCAAAAATTCTTCTTACCTCTAAAGAGTTGAAGCCAAGGTGTCCGAGTAAAAACTTGGTCGGGTATCGAAACGGGTAATAACCATATACTTTTTTGTAAAGAACTCTTAGGAAAGCCTTTTGTACTTTCTCAAGCATACGTGTATAGGTTACATGGTATGGATTCCAGACACACGCGCTTGATTCTAGTTTGCTTCGCACTAAAGAGTTGTATAAAGTTTTAAGAACTTGTGGATTTTGAAAATCTTTGGAATTTCGCAAAACGAAGCCTAGACGACGATAACACTCTTTTGCGAGACAAGATATGTGATCGTGGAAATTCAAGTTGCGATCGAACGTTACACCTAAATCCTTTATAGAATTGACTCTATTAATTGATACATTATTCATATTATAATTATAATTGATTGGGTTTTTTTTACGATCAAAAGTCATTACATTACATTTTCTATAATTAAATTGCATTTTATTTGTCAAACTCCATTCGTATACTTTGTTAATGTCATTTTGTAAAATAAGGCAGTCACTGTTAGATTTAATTTTAAAGAAGAGCTTAAGATCGTCAGCATACAATAAACATTTAGCGCTAACCAATACCTCAGGTAAATCATGAATCATGATAAGAAAAAGGAGAGGACCGAGCACTGATCCCTGACTGACGCCAGATTTAGTGTGATATTCACCAGATACATAAGAACCGTGCTTCACAAACTGGCGTCGGTCCCTCAAATAGTCCGAGAAGAAATTTATGTATTTAGGACATAAACCGATGACAGAAAGTTTGCGCAATAAAATGTCGTTGTCGACCCTGTCGAAAGCCGTCTGAAAGTCAAAGTAAATCACATCGACTTGAAACCCGTGATCCATGGCATCAGAGACATAGTCCACCAACCATAGCAGGTTCGTATTAACGGAGCGCCCAGGTCTAAAACCGTGTTGGTCGTCGCCTAACTGCTGCTTCACCTGTCTATATATCTCCTCGTGCAAAATGTACTCGAAGACCTTTGCAGGTGCGCACAAGATAGCAACAGGCCGGTGCTCTTCGACATCGGTCCTATTTTTTGTTTTCGGAATGGGTGTCACTCTAGATAGCTTCCATTGTTCGGGATAGTTACCATTTTCAAGAGAGATGTTCATGATGTGGGAAAGCGGAAGAATCAGATGTTCTTTACAAGTTTTAAGAATAGAACTAGGAACACCGTCGGGACCTAATGAGTTACTCGACTTTAATTTGTTTAGACCGCGTTCTATGTCAGGGAGTGACAGTTTAGGAAGACCTATGTTTTTACCTTGCGGGCCCTGTTCGTGGCATATATTACCGTTAAGCAGAGGCGTTTGGTCCAAGAAGACGCTGGAAAAGTAATCGGCGAATGCCTCAGCAGCCTCAACACCTGTACAAGAAGTACCTTTGTAAGTAACACAGGGTTCAAAGCCACCCTTAGACCTGAGCCTGTGCACGTGGCCCCAAAAGTCCTGAGGTCGCAACTGTAGGTTTTTCTCAATACGTGCCAAGTAATTTTTATACGCGAGAGAGATACGTAGCTTTAATTCGGCACGCAAGCGCGAAAATGATTTATATGATGAATCACATTTTGTTGTCAACCAGACCCTGTGCAAACGGGCTTTGCGCTTAATATCTTTTATGATATCTGCACAAAACCAGACCGGGTACCTATTATGCGTAGCAGAATGTCTCTGCTTTTTAGGGATTGATTGATCAAATAATCCGTACAAAATTTTGTAAAATGCATCCGTGGCCGCAGATACATCATTCGATTCAAGGACTGGTTTCCAGGAGACTTCGGCGAGCAGCAATTTCAGTTCACCTATGTCTACTCTGTTAAAGTTCCAATCTCGCGATGAGTCTATGTTGCTTGGCTGCAGTCGATTACAGTTGTTACTTTGCAATTCGAGATTAACTACTATTTCAAGCGGGGGGTGGTACAGTTTGTCGGGAGGGACAAAACCCTCAGCAGCCGTGCTTACGTATACCTCCAGCGACCGAGACCCATTGCACTCCTGCGCCAACACTACGTCAAGGATACCTCCCTGAGAATTAACTATATTATTATGGTCTATAAGATTACAGTATGTCAAAAGGTAACAGTAATAATTATTTATATTGACAGATGCACTATTCATATTCAAATCACCGAGAAGGAAAAAAATTGCGTTAGGGTTGTCAGTGAGAAATGACTCAATTTTACAGAAAACATTCATGTATACTGCGTCAGTAGCCTTTGGATTTATATAAACTACGCACATAATAAAAGATCTCCCGCCGTAAGCTACAGAGGCCCACAAGTCTTCACCAAGTTCTGACTGAAGCTCCGGTTTGTGCTGAACGACGACACCTGGTCTTGCAGCAAGTAGGACACCCCCGCAGGGAGTCGCACGATCACGCCGCAGCAGTGTCCAGTCAGTCGGCACCACTTCAGCGTCGTCCACTGAACTGTCAAGAAACGTCTCTGTCGCGGCCACGAGCAGGTGATCAGACACTAATATACTGCCATACCAAGTTGCCAATTTTGTCTTCAAGCCTCTAACATTTTGATAAAAAATATTATTCATCTGCGCAGCTTTAATAATGTTATTATCGAGTCGGTGTCGCCCTGTTGGAGGGCTGCTCACGAAAGCGCAGAGGACTAGTGGGAGCCTTTGAGTTATTGCTCGTATGGTTTTTTGTTCCTCTGTAGTTCACCCAGGCTTTAATTCTAGCGTTTACCGGCCACACATCTATCGAGTAACAGGTATCATAGCTCGCAACAGGCACTCCTATTTTGTAAGATTTGTAGTCACCTTTTGCAGTAAGCTCATCCACCGTACAAGAGCTATTAGGACAGAGCTTATTAATATATTCACGAACCTCCTCGATGCCCGATGCCATGTTCCAAAGATGTAAATATTTTCGCACTTCTACAGCTTTCAGTGTCGTGACCGAGGGGCCGGCAGTACCGCACTTGAAGGTTCGCCGCCTAGTTTTTCCCTTGAACTCGGTCCACTGCTGGGTATCATTCACTTGGGTCTCAGTTGCTGTCTGTTCTTTATCGTTTTTATAGGGCTGACTTGGACTTTCCTGATCTGATGCTAGTTTAGAAATTGTAGGAGGTAGAGCCACAGATTCAGCCTTTCTTTGTTTCTGCGTCTGGGTACCTGATGCTTTGCTTGCCTTATTTGCATATGACATACCTGATGCTGGCTGCTGGGACTTAACTGATTGCTGCACTGAAGGTGGCTTTGGGGTCTGAGAGGCTGCAGGTTTATGGGAGTCGCCCTCATATTTCTGTAGTTTTGTGTGCAGTAATCTAACTTCCGAGACGTAATTTGCCAGGTTTGATTCGTACTGGGTTATAATTGCCTCATGGTTCGTCAATTTTGAATTTAAGACGCTTACCTCTTGACGCAACTCACGTAACTCAGTCAGTAGCTCACGTTCAATGTGATTTGGTGACGTTTGATTAGAAATCACATTTGTCTTTATCCTATGTGTCACATTTGGGTCACGCTCACGGCCCTTTTTAGATGCCCCAACTGGAGTCATGCTATTATCTCCACCTTTCTTAGACGCACAGCGACATTCAGGGCAAATCCAGCAATCACCGACATTGTCAGAAGGCTTCATTCCACCAGCACATAGTAGATGGTATTTCTTACCACAATTACTTGCAGTGCAGCACAAATACTCCTCCTCTTCGCCGATTATACTATGGCAAGCATCGCAACTCATGGCGCAGATTATACGGCAAAGTAACTAAGCCAAACTAAGCGCAAGCAATAAGTCCAGTAGCAATTATTATTAGCGGACCCAACAGATCGTAATGGTCGTACTATAACACTGTAGCGTAGCATGTAGAAACAGATGGGCAATTTCGGCCGCCACACTCCCAGTAGCCGTAGTCGAACGGATATAAGTTCACTACTCACGCCGAGCGGTCCGGCGTTCAATCCCAGCAAAGCCGCTTCTGCTTTTCGGTGTTTGAGGGCTTCGTATGAGGTCTGGCGAAGTCTTGACTTCAGCGAGGGCAAAGCCCGGGGCTCCAGGACAATTTAAAAATTTAATTTCAATATTTAAAATACACAGCTACACGTCCGCTCGCAAGAAAGAAACACGGGCGAAAAAAAGGTATAGGATGATGTCTCAATAAAACGCGAATGGATTGGAATTTCTTCGTAGTTTTTTTTTATTTTAAAGAAGAGACTTGTACAATTTTATCTGAATAGAATATCTGCTAAATGGCCGCCACGGGCATTTTTGCTGTGTGCAAGTTTTTCATGACACTTTAACACATTTCGCTGCTAATTTCACACATTTCGCTACTTATTTCATTAATAACTCGGCGAATATTTTGTCTATATCCTACTAATATTATAAATGTGAAAGTTTAGATGTTTGGATGTTTGGATGTTTGTTACTCAATCACGCCAAAACGGCTGAACGGATTCGGCTGAAATTTGGGACACAGATACTTTGTAGCCTGGAGAGGAACATAGGCTACTTTTTATCCCGGAAAAACATCACATTCTCGCGGGATAACGTCGTGTAGTCCACGCGGGCGAAGCCGCGGGCGGAAAGCTAGTTGTCTATATTTTGTGAATAGTTGGCGTAGACTTTATCTTTCACGTAGCCCCAAAGAAAGAAATCCAGTGGCATCAGATGGCAAGATCTCGGTGGCCATTTGACATCACCTCTTCTTGAAATTAAGAGATTTTTCGACCTTTCGACGAGTGTTTGTAATTGATCGTGAATTTTAGTTAAATATTTGTATTACTTCTATGCGCTGTTTTATTGTGAAACGCTCCACGATTAATTTTACATGTGTCAAGATGACGTTTGTCAAATTTCAACCCGCCATCTTGAATATTTCGGAAATAGTGCGAAATTCAAATCCTATACCTACTTTTGAGACACCCTTTAGATCCAGTTGACGTTAATTTAAAGGATTTTCCCATATTCTTGTTTATCAGCACCCCAAATATCCCATTAGTCAATCCTAAGCTAGAAATGTAGCTATTACCCTAGAATGCAAAAAACTGATATTATTCGTTTCGATTTCTCTAAATTACAGTCCATTTCAAACTGATTGTCGCTTCGCGGAAACAAATATGAAGTTCGCCTGATTACCAAAGACTATAGAGACAGATTAGACATGTTAAAATTCAATCATTTGTTTCATTCAAGTTTTTGCGCAGCAACAATCGATTTGGGATAGACTATACAATTGATAGTATTATATGTCGCAGGCGGATGGTTGAATCCGGCGGATGGTTAAGTATGGCAGCATGTACCCTCGAAAGTCCTGTAGAACACGTGATAGGTTAAAATTTAAGGAGATCGTCTTAAATTTCGTGGTCATTTTTTTTTGTGACTCCGTCAACCTAATGGGAAGATAAAATAGCTTACGGAAAAAATTATCGGCCT
Organism: Crambus lathoniellus; assembly: GCA_949710035.1. Taxonomy (NCBI): domain Eukaryota; kingdom Metazoa; phylum Arthropoda; class Insecta; order Lepidoptera; family Crambidae; genus Crambus; species Crambus lathoniellus. Next base: position 23,433,351 of record OX453317.1, read on the forward strand.
AGGCGTTTAATTGAATGGCGGATTTAACCAGTTGGCTGCGACATATAGATAGTACACCATCTTCTGCTACTCCAATATTAATATCGGCATCGCACTTCAATATCGGAATTGAAAACCTTCCGATATTACATGCCCTACTCTGCGCTTTATTGGAAATTGGTTCGGGGTCACAAAATCACATGTAAGTGTAAGCATACCTATTATTACAAGCTTTTTAATAACTTGTCATGTTAGTTAGTGGGAGACAAATCTTGCAAGCTTAATTTGACCCACATCCCAATGTCCGATGGAGCTGAAATTTTGTATACAGCTAGGTTTGGTTCAGATGACAATACAATATTAAAGTACAGTCAACAAAAAAGCTTGTCATAAAAATGAAATTTTTACTAAAAACTTATAATTGTCTGTTGTAATCAGGTGTGGCAGATCCCCGACGGTGGCCTATCTCGCACTTTAACAGACCCTGTGGTGGACCTGGTGTTCCACCAACGGCGCGTGGGGCTGGTGCTGTGGCACCCCACCGCGCAGAACGTGCTGCTCACCGCCGGATCCGACAACCAGGTACCACATCGCCCAGACACACCCGCATATACCAAATCAGCAGGGCTAGCATGACTGCAACGACATAAGATTTTAAATTACTTTTAATGCATTCACAATTCAATTATGTAAGTATAGGAAAAATGTGATAGCAAAAAACCACGAGCCCCATAAATAGCTTTCAGGCGGGATTCGAACCCGCGCCTCCGGGAATCCGGCCCGATGCTCTGACCAACTAAGCTACCGAAAGGCTTACACGACTCGTCGAATTATCCTTTTATTATCATTTATTATGAATTATTATTTTTCCTATGCAACGACATAGTTTGTCGCGTTACTTTAGACCAATCAGATCGCTCGTAGATAGCGCGCGTGACTTAAGGCGCCGATTCCCGAAAATAGGGTGTTTCAAATTATGAATTACTCGCAAACCACAAGTACTCAAAATTTGGAAAAAATATATGTTATTTTTTCCAAATTTTGTGTGTGCTTTTGTAGTGCTTCCGGCCGTTTTGATATTTAACTGTGTCAAATAAAATCCCAAACATCCGTCTAATCGTAATCCAAATATCCTATTACTTGCAGTATCCTTGGTTTTAGTTAATGAAAAATATACGAAAATAATTGTCTTTGAATTGCCAAGGGATTCCAGCCGTCATAAATTAAATTTTTGTATTATTTAATTTTTAATTGAATTTTAAGTGATTTTCGATTCGCGGGGCGCTCGCGAGTTCGCAGTTCACTGCCGGCTGCCGCTGCGTCCGCGTGAAGTGTATCGCGCGCGGCCGAGCAAGCGTTAGCGTGCCTATTTCGGTCGGGATTCCTCGCCTTAAGGCGAACGTGCTGTTTTTTTGGAAGGAGCGCGACAAACTATGTCGTTGCCACCATGCTACTCATGCATGCTAGCCCCGCATATTTGACTATAACACATACATAAACATATTATTTCTGGTACTTATCTGTATTCTCACAAAACTTCTCGCGACCCCTTAAAAATATTAAGGATGGTAATACCGAAATATCCTGCAAATCCTGCAATAATAAAGACTTGCAGCAATATGCTCTGTCCCCTAATAACATTCTCTCTCGTCTCTACACGCAACTCCACACGGACGGAGTGTTAAACCATACAATGGTAAGCTTTGTTTGTTGTCAGAGTGGTCAATTTGCAGAAAAAAGTTACCTACTTTAGATTCCGAATAAACTAACTGCGCGGTTTTATTCGCGTAATTTCGTTAAACTGTTTGACTTAAAAACTATACATTTTTCAGATTTCTACTCCTTCGCACGGCTATGTAAACTGCCATGCACGAACTGAGCTTCCTTCCACTGATATGGACTTCGCGTGATTTAACCAAATGCTTCAATGGTTACAGATAGCGATATGGAACGTGGGCACTGGAGAAGTGCTGCTCACTCTGGACTGCCACCCGGACCTGATCTACTCCGCATGCTGGAACTGGACCGGGTCCAAGCTGCTCACCACGTGTCGCGACAAGAAGATCAGGTAACAACATACTCCCAACATGGTGCATGGCCATTGGCCAGCGTTGCTAACTGGGTAGTGGTGCCTACTCTCAACCGCCCCATCAGGGGGGCAATTGAGTAAGGTAATCGTATTGATTTGACAGTTCATATCGTATTCAATCGGCTGCAATTTGTATGGAATGACATTTAATATATTACGATATGAACTGTCACATGAATACGATTGACTTTACGCAATTGACAACATTTCATAAAATTTATCATGTGTTTTTATTTGCTATTTAGAAATAACATTTAAAAAGAGGAGACTCGTATTTTTTCCTTTTCCAATTTTTTTATTTTTAGTCATCGTAAAATTAATTTGAAAACTTACTCATTCAAAAAGAGCCTAAGTCCAGGAAGAAGGCAGGTTGGCGGACATACCTTTGCAAATTATTTAAAAAAATACATTCTGACGTCAAGTCAACGTGACACTAATGACGTTTGTTGTTTGTTGTTGTTACGGTTTTTCGTTAGGTTTAAGTTGTTTTATTTGATGTTATTTCTCTTCATAACTCGTAAATTTAATTCAAAATAGAAAAAACTGTTCCTGAATTAGATCCCTTAATTTTATGTGTAGTTCCTGGCTGCAAAAATACAGTTCTGAAATGCCCAAAAAAACATTTTTTTACGTGCCCATGTCCACTCGTTCACAGTGGTGTGCTGCTTTATATAAAAATAAAGTACCATGTGGTAGTGTGTACTAAATTACAGGGATTGGATGGAGAATAAAGTCACAAGACCTCGACTAAAACCCCAAGTACCAAAAAGGCTTCGAAATGTTAATAAAGGTCCAGCATTTCCTTCAACATCAGGACATTTAAATCCCTTCCCAAATACACAAGAAAAAGGTGTTGTGTGTTTTTTTTGCATTGGTTATGCTTATGTCCCAGTTGTCTCTAACCCAACTGTTTTTTTTTCTGGAATATTTTCAATGTACAGACATTTTTTCTAGTTTTTAGTAGTTTAGAAAGGTAGATTCTTAGATCAGGAAGTAGATAAAGATTGAAATAAACGCATATCAAAATGAAATTGTATTTTATTAAACAGACAAAACACGACTACTTTTTAAATATTATCAAACACAGATTTCTATTTTATATAACAAAAATAAGTAGGTACTTAAATACTAAACTGTAGCCTGACTTGATATTTCACACCACACATGTGATGGCGGGCAGAGTAACTACTGAACGAAACAATACAACACTGGAGAATTTCTCAAACATGCTATTTGTTTGGCTATGTGGTTTATAAAGCATACTTGTGTATGTGTGTATACTAAAGTGTCTTTACTCTCATCAATAACTGCTTTAACTATATACATTTTTGATCGAACTTTGTGTTCAGGAATTACTCTGCCCTTGATGGTACACATCACATGGCTTGCTCTCGTTTTACTTCCGCATAGCCTACAGAAGTTTGAAGTTTCTACGTAGGCATCTCTCGATGAAAATAAAACTTCAGCTCCCCTTATTTCCGCAACGTTAAATGAGTCGTGTTCACGCATATTCCAATAACATCATCATGTCAACTTTGGGAAGGTTGCGAATGTCTGCCATAACAAATCCTTCAGCCACCTTCATAATTTTCAATTGTTAGTTTAGTAAAGTTATGATAAGTTAGCTTTATTAATCTTCCTTCTGTAGGAGTAGGAGACACAATATTATTTTTACTGATATCGCAAGTCCATAGTTCTATCTATGTCAAAATATGTCAATAAACAAAACAGGTTAGGCTTAGCGAAGAGTATCACTACAACTCGAAATTGACATCTGCAGTTTATACCCATCTCTGTCACTCTCCGGGCATGACAGAATTGAGTGAAAGAGGCGGGTATAATTTTTGTACTCATTACTCATCTTGGCAGCGACAGTTTTTTTTAATGAGAGGCGTTTTTTTATGTTATGCAAAGGAATGTCAGTATAATGTTCCTTCATCAAGATAAAAGGGGCTTTTTTCCGAATATTTCAATAAACAAGTGATTTAAAAATCCGAATAAATATGTACAGTGTTAGAAATTGAAAAATCTCGAAATGGTTTTCGATTTAAGGTACCTTGTTAAAAATGAAAACATGTCAATTCCATAGCTGGTCAGCCCACCCGGAGTGGGTAACCTTATGGGGAGATTGAGAAGAGGTGGTCGTCAGGGGACGGGGCAGGGGTTACAACCGCCCAGCCCTGACGCGAAACCTATTAGGCTTGGCGGGAGGGCTGGGCGCGGCGAGAGACAGACCTTGTCTGACTGAGTCCAACATGCCGTTAGCGGTATACGAAAAGACTGTATTTGCCCTCACTATAAACAAAAAAAAAAGCGTTGCTAGCTGGACTGCCACCCGGACCTGATCTACTCCGCCTGTTGGAACTGAACCGGGTCCAAGCTGCTCACCACGTGCCGCGACAAGAAGATCAGGTAACAACACACAACCAACATGGTGCATGCCCACTGGCAAGCTGCTAGCTGGACTGCCATCCGGACCTGATCTACTCCGCCTGTTGGAACTGGACCGGGTCCAAGCTGCTCACCACGTGCCGCGACAAGAAGATCAGGTAAACAGTTGCTGTTAAACCTCGAGTACTTCATCATCATCATCATCATCATATGGGCCTGTTGCAACACTTAATTTCTTTCAATACTCCAGTACGCTCGGATTAGGTACACAGACGTCCTAAACATTATATCGTCATCTCGGATTAGGCACACATGTGTACCCAGCCAACCACTCAAAAAATGCTGTTACAGTGTAATTAACCGCCACCACAAGTTCGAGACTGACGGGTGTCAAGTTGCATCAAATCTCCGAGCGTACAGGTTATGTAATTGCTGCATTGTCACAACACTGGTGTCTGTGCCTGTGTTCTGTTTTAATTAAAATTCAATATCGTTTATTCAATTTAGGTTTGTTTAACAACACTTATGAACGTCAATGAAGCTACGCCATCGGTTCGCAAATCCTACGGCAGGAGACCTTGTAGCGAGAAGAACCGGCAAGAAAGAAAACTTGACAAACGATATGCCTTTTTGTTGTGTTTTGCACGTTTTTCGTATTTCTAAATAAACTTTTATACACTCTTACACCCGTTTAATAGTTAATAATCACAAAAATTATAAAGGTTTTAAAATAATTCTTGATCTCAGGAGCCTGTAAAGTTTGCTTCAAAAATATTACTAAGATTGTGTTAAGGCTATTAAATGTGGGAAATAGGTAAACCTATTTCCCACATTTAATAGGACTGTTCGTCTGGAACAGAGTTATGTTGGGTCGCTACGACAACTACACAGGATCTTGCAAAAATATTGTAAAAAATAATAATAAAGGAGTCAATTTACTCATGCATTCAAACAACTTCCACAATGACACCAACGTTGAAATCGCAAAATTATTTAATAAGAGATTTTGATCGATTCCATTTTAAATTTTCCATGAAACAGTTGTTTTTTTTTACGTTTTCAATGTTGGTACCATAGTAAAAGTTGTTCGTATACATACATACATAAGCCTTTACGTCTAATGCAGACGATATACTCAGTGCCTCGGAGGCAACTTTTTTGGTGGCTAAATAAACCGATGCGAGAGCGACAGATTTTTCCGCAGGCCTGGCAGGGGAAGTTTGCGGCTGATGTATTGGCGCCGCCCTGAATATTCGTATACAATCATGATTATAACCCCTTCGATTTTTCACACTATTTTTGCAGGACCCTATTTACAAAAATTATGAAAATGTGTTTGTTTTCAGAATAATCGACCCTCGCAAAGGCGAGGTGGAGTCGGAAGCGATCGCGCACGAGGGCAGCAAGGCGTCGCGCGCCATCTTCCTCAAACACGGGCTCGTGTTCACCACCGGGTGAGTGCGCGCGCACGTACTGACACAGATTACTAAATAGCAGGGTTGCATGATTTAAATCAAGTTGATTTAAATCACTGATTGATTTTAATAAGAATCTGACTGATTAAAATCAATATCCGAAAAAAAATTTATTAAACGCTTTGGGAGGTATTATTAATCAACTATAATGTTCGAAAACAATGTTAATACAAAGTACGATACGTGCAAGCTAAGTTATTTATCATAATAAAAATCAAAATTCAAAAAAATTTCGGAAAACAAAATTTAAAGTCGAAACTCAAATTGTTTTTTCGGGTTGATGTAACATTTTACTTTTTTGGCGGTGTTGTACTGATGTACAACACCGCCAAAAAAGTAAGATGTTACATTCTACCTAAATAAAAAATGTTGGCCATAAGAAAAACTAGGGTAAACATTGTGCATAATCTAATAAAAATCAAAAAAATTAAATTAAGCAAAAAAATCACGATTTATTAAAAAAAAACAGTTTTTTTTTAATTAAAATATAAAAATCGTGATTATTTTCAACCCTGCTAAATAGTTACTATATAACAGATAGTTCACTCCGCTAAGTCATTTATATAAATAGCAACTCTAACTATAACGCAATAAAGTGGAATTCAGCTTGTACGGCGCAGGCAAATTACGAACGGCCACTGGTTGTCGTTGCATCTCTTTCTTATATTCTAGCTCTTTTGCGGACCTAATTTCTATGGATTTACAACGCCGGCGTTGCCGCCGCGTTTTCGAGCCGACACGGGGAGTGAAATAGGCCTGGTACTGTATATAAGATGTTTACAAAATAAGTGACAATATTTTAGGGAGTGATTCTACCCATGAAACTGCAAAACTTTTTCGTAGAAACATAATACTTATGTCAAATATTAACAATTTATTTAAATTTTTAGTTTTTTGCATTCACAGTACAATTTTTATTATTGAAAAGTTTAAGATGAAGTATTTTAGAAAAAATCGATCCGTCTCACAACCGGTTTTTGAGGGTCTCGAACCCACGACCTTTCGCTATCTGGGCGACTGCTCTGGTTGTAAGACGGGTCAAGTTTTTCTAAAAAACATCATTTTCAATTTTTCAATAATAAAAATGGCATTGTGAATGCAAAAAAGTAAAAATTTAAATAACTTTACAAAATGTGTCCGTTATACTACAGATTCAGTCGCATGTCCGAGCGGCAGTACTCCCTGCGAACTCCGGACGCGCTCAGCGAACCCATAGTGACTGTGGAGATAGACACAAGTAACGGCGTCATGTTCCCGCTGTACGACCCCGACACCAACATGATCTACCTCTGCGGGAAGGGGGACTCCGTTATCAGATACTTCGAGGTGAGTCGACATCAGATAGCAACTCCGACATCAGATAGCAACTCCGACATCAGATGGCAACTCCGACATCAGATAGCAACTCCGACATCAGATAGCAACTCCGACATCAGATAGCAACTCCGACATCAGATAGCAACTCCGACATCAGATAGCAACTCCGACATCAGATAGCAACTCCGACATCAGATAGCAACTCCGACATCAGATAGCAACTGCGACATCAGATAGCAACTCCGACATCAGATAGCAACTCCGTCATCAGATAGCAACTCCGACATCAGATAGCAACTCCGACATCAGATAGCAACTCCGACATCAGATAGCAACTCCGACATCAGATAGCAACTCTGACATCAGATAGCAACTGCGACATCAGATAGCAACTCCGACATCAGATAGCAACTCCGACATCAGATAGCAACTGCGACATCAGATAGCAACTCCGACATCAGATAGCAACTCCGACATCAGATAGCAACTCCGACATCAGATAGCAACTGCTACATCAGATAGCAACTCCGATATCAGATAGCGACTCCGACATCAGATAGCAACTCCGATATCAGAGTCCGGTCACCTATAGTGACTGTGGAGATCGACACAAGTAACGGCGTCATGTTCCCGCTGTACGACCCCGACACCAACATGATCTACCTCTGCGGGAAGGGGGACTCCGTCATCAGATACTTCGAGGTAGACTTGGGTGATAAATAACATTAACTAACGATGTTCCGAAATAGCGTTGTTACTTTTTGCGCGTAGTTTCAAAAATATGCGACAATCCTAAGCCTGTGTGTTAAGTGTGAAGGATATTGTGTTTAACTAAATTGCTTGTCTCGGACGGGCGACTCCGATATCAGAAGGGAGACTACGTCATCAGATACTTCGAGGTGAGCCGAGTAGCTTTAGATTGGTTTAGAGCCAACAAATGATGATGACAACACTGATGCCGGACATCAGATACTTCGAGGTAGACTTGGGTGATAAATACACGTCACGGTAAAAAAATCACCGCGATCAGCCGCCTAAGAAAGTCACTGTGACTTTTGCAACTAACGACGTTCCGAAATAGCTTTGATACTTTTTTGCGCGTAGTTTCAAAAATATGCGACAATCCTAAGCCTGTGTGTTAAGTGTGAAGGATATCCTGTGTGTTAAGTGTGAAGGATATTGTGATCAACTAAATTGTTTGTCTCGGACGGGCGACTCCGATATCAGAAGGGAGACTCCGTCATCAGATACTTCGAGGTGAGCCGAGTCGCTTTAGATTGGTTTAGAGCCAACAAATGATGATGACAACACTGATGACGGACATCAGATACTTCGAGGTAGACTTGGGTGATAAATACACGTCACGGTGAAAAAATCACCGTGATCAGCCGCCTAAGAAAGTCACTGTGACTTTTGCAACTAACGACGTTCCGAAATAGCTTTGATACTTTTTTGCGCGTAGTTTCCAAAATATGCGACAATCCTAAGCCTGTGTGTTAAGTGTGAAGGATATTGTGATCAACTAAATTGTTAGTCTCCGACGGGCGACTCCGACATCAGATACTTCGAGGTGAGTCCGGTCACCCGCAATGACTCAATACTCAATACTTTATTTGCAACCATAATGTGGGACTGTGGAGATTGACACAAGTAACGGCGTCATGTTCCCGCTGTAAGACCCCGACACCAACATGATCTACCTCTGCGGGAAGGGGGACTTCGGTATCAGATACTTTGAGGTGAGCCGACATCCGGTCACCCATCCCGAGACCGACCATTGCGAAACTTGCTTAAGGTGGTTCGATCAGCTCAGTAGCGCCACCAATAGAAATAAATCATTTACGATTTATCAAAGGTTTAGAATAAAATTTTCTCTTATTTTGCGCAAATAGAAGAGTAAAGTGCAATTTTTAAGTATTTTTTCATGGCCCCAAATATGAGCATTAAGTTATGGATCTCGATATTGCTAAATGTGGTCACTTTTGGCACTATTGGGATTCACGACTTGTTGCTTAAGTTTGAGTTCTTAAATAGTTATATTTATAAAAGTCATTTTACTCTTTTATTTGCGCAAAATAACCGAAACTTTTAATCTAAGCCTTTAATAAAACGTAATTGATTAATTTCCATTGGTGGCGCTACTGAGCTGATCGAACCACCTTAACAATCGCAGACTGAACAGCTCTACTGGAAATAATTTATGTTACTACTAACTTTCCGCCCGCAGCTACACGACGTTATCCCGCGGGAATGTGATATTTTCCGGGATAAAAAGTAGCCTATGTTCCTCTCCAGGCTACAAAGTATCTGTGTCCCAAATTTCAGCCAATTCCATTCAGCCGTTTTGGCGTGATTGAGTAACAAACATCCAAACATTAAATACTCCTTCCTCATAGTTGGAAAATGATATTTTTACTTCTCATGCTCGTAAAGTTCGTGTTTATGTTGGGTATAGGCTGCATAAAATCGGTTTTTATGCTCTAGTGCATAAAGTAAAATCTTCGTCTAAGTCTCAGAGTCTAAGACAAAGGTCGTCAGGTAAACAGTCACACACGCAATTAAACTTCGTTAAATAAACTTGTTATTTCATTCTGTATCTTTAATTTTGTACACAACTCATGTTAAATTACCTACTAAATTAATAAAACTAGCCAGAATTAATGAGTCTTGTAAGAAATAAGTATTTCAAGAGCATTATGGACTACGATCTATGCTAAAGTCACTGTGTTGCCACTGCTACGTATAAAAAAAAAGAAAGTCTTCCCGCCAATATTCCCGCGAAGTCTTTATTTTTTCTTTTTTGCAATATTGTTATTTATTTTCCTCACACTCGAAGTGAAAAGCAGAGTGTATAACTCGTAGATAAAACCCATTTTACCCTCGAATTGACTATCCACCCTCGCCTACGTCTCGGGTAAAATGGTACGTTTTATGCACTTGTTGTACAATCTACTATTGGCCATGCCTCACCTCACGCAGATGGGTATTAACGATATCAAACACAGCCGGGACCAATGGATTGACGTGCCTTCCACGGAAGCACGAAGGAACTCGAGATAATATAATTTTGGACCGATACAAATTCAATCACCTAAAATGATGACTGCGTGATACTATTTGCTATGATAATAAAAATAATTCTCTAGTGCCTGATTCACAATGTCCGATTAGGACATACTTGCCAGTTGAGTTGACAGTTTTGTATGGACTATCTGTCAAGTAACAGTTACTGAGAACTTACTTAGACATTATGAAACAGGGCCTTAAAATAGTTAAATTAAGAGCCATGGGTTTGATCAAACTGATTTTATATATTTTTTTTATTTTTTTGCATTCACAATGCAATTTTTATTATTGAAAAATAGAAAATTGTGAGACGGGTCGATTGTTTCTAAATACTTTTTTTTTCAATTTTTCAATAAACTGTTTTTGTTGATTTTAGGTGACGCCTGAACCTCCGTTTGTGCACTACATCAACACCTTCCAAACTCCAGATCCTCAGAGAGGTAAGTGTGTATTATTATTTTTAAATTTTGTTTATTGAAATATTTTGTATTTAAATTTTGTGTAAGTATTATGTCGTGGTTAATTTATAATTTCATGATATGGTTGTTGGTCACTTCATGAAATAATCGTATTTTTAATGACCAGTTTAAAATGACAATATCCTTGAAAGTTGTTAAACCATATGAAATTATGATTATTTCATGAAATGACCATTCATGTTAGCTAGGAAAAGACATGTCAGTGCTTCTAAGGCCATGTCATAAATTTGAAATTCGTTTAATTCATATGGCTTCATGGGAAAGGAACAGGAGGGGCGAATCTCAGATCTATCGATATATCTCTAATTCGATATCGTCAAATTCGAATACTGATCTTTTATATAAGCTTTGAACAAAAAAATGTATTGTAACTAGCGCCAAAAAACGTCCCAGGCGCGCGCAGAGTTATCTGATACTAATAATGTCACAAAAATGTCAATAGTTTTTAAAAATACAGTTTTACTCTCGACCTTTATTGTACATCGAATGACACTGACCACTCGTTGCAAAATTTGGCGCGGAATATCGCTATTCGACATAATGTCTATTTCGCGAGAATTGGCCCCCTGTACTTATTATTAACGACGATGGTATTGGAATATAACTGTTGTGCGTACGTGTTCAGGTATCGGCATGATGCCGAAGCGCGGCTGCGACGTGGCCACGTGCGAGATCTCCAAGTTCTACCGCCTCAACAACTCCGGACTGTGTCAGGTTAGATTACTGGCCAAGAGGCCGATTTTTTTTTTATTTTTTTTTTATTCTGAAAAAATTAAGGGGGTTTTTATCCTGGAGGATATGTCAACCCCATTGTACCTTTTACAGTGAACATAAAATCAGCAAGAAAAGAAATAAAAGATATACAATAGAAGATGAGATGGCATTGTTACTGTAGTATCGCCACTAACTCACACAATTTTTTGGCTTTTCTAGAATTGGGTTCCGAGAGAATGGTTTGAACCAAACCCACATCTAAAACGTTTAAATTAAACTCCTTCAAAAACATAGCTCTCTCATCCCTATTTCTGACGCAATCCATAAGCAAATGTTGCACATCCTCCAATTTGTTGCATACTCGACATTTATCAGATAGAGCTTTTTTCATTAGGTATGCAAACTTTGCCGATGGATAGTGCCCCGAACGAAGTCTTAGTGCTAACTTAATGTAACTCCTTTTTAAAGTAGGATCATCAGAGGCCGATTTAACTAATGAAATAACCCACATTTCCAACTGAAGGTAATATCAAACGAGGATCGAACTTGCAAGAAAATTTATTAAAACGGAAAAAATTGGTTGTCTGTAAAGTCAGTTTACGGACGATATTTTACGTTTATTTTTACCCACAACGGGAAGCACTTAGCCTTGTAACGATGCCGTCTCGTTCCAGTCTCATGGATGGTTAGAACCTCCATGATGACTGGAAACTTCATAGCCTAATTTACTGGCCATCGATAGTATTCTGGACCTGTCCTTTCAAATTCAAAATGCTCGTTTCACGATCCTTGTTCAGCATTTTTGATTCAGTCCTACAAAAACCATCGTGATGAACATTGCATCCATGACTTACCAGTTTCTATATTAGTTGAAATTATGTGGTGATTATAGTTATAATATAGAGGAACCCAATATACCTACGGGTTCCTTCTACCTATTTCTACGTATCCTTTTGTAAAACACAATAAAACAAGTCTCTGGATGTTGGACCTTTCATTTCTTCATCATTTCCATTTAAATCTATGTCTACTAATTGACTAAACCTAATACCTAAGTCGCGGGCGGACGCGGCATACTTCAGACCGTCAACGACTAACGTCTGGCTAACGAAAGATGAAACTGGAAAAAGGCGGCAAATTAAAAAAAAAACATGGCATGGCAGCTATGTTTATAGTCACAAATATAGTTTTGATGCTTGTTATTTTATATTGACCTTAATATAATAAATAACAAGTATCAAAACTAGATTTCTGACTATAAACAGAGTTGCCATGCCATGTTTTTTTGAATTTGCCGCCTTTTTCCAGGTTCATCTTTCGTTAACCAGACTATACTACATTCACACCATATCATGTATCTACGCCAGTGCCGTTGCGGAGTATTTTGGAACTGTTATTTAGCTGAAAAATGGAAAAATGTGATGTCCCATCGGAGCTGGTTGTGTGTGAGACGGGTCGATTTTTTTTTAAATTCTTCATTTTCCATTTTTCAGTAATAAAAATTGCATTGTGAGTGCAAAAAACTAAAAATTAAAATAACTTGTTATTTAGCTGTCATAGCTGGACATTTTTCAACTTTCCCCCCTTATGAGATAGTCCTCCTTACCACTCCATATTTTCCATGTTACGCAGGTTGTATCAATGACAGTTCCGCGCAAGTCGGAGCTGTTCCAAGAAGACTTATACCCTGACACTCTGAGCGACGAAGCGTCGCTGACGGCCGACGAGTGGCTCGCCGGGGAGGACGCCGAGCCGTGCACTATGTCGCTTAAGGTATTGTTCTCACAGGTAACAGGTATTGCAATACTAGGGTTTAGTCGACTAAAGTACGTTTTATAATTCGGTGCAAAAAAATAATAATGTCACTTTCACATTTGAGTTTGGCAAATTCATCGACCTTTGACGACCGATTTGGCGTAGGGGTAGGCTACCCACCTTCTGCGCCAGTGGTCTCGGGTTCGATTCCCGAACAAGACAAATATTTGTGTGCATGAACATGTCTATTTGTCTTGGTCTGGGTGTTAACTATGTATGTTAAGTATGTATTTACAAACAAAAAAGTATTTACGTATATATTTATCCGTTATCAAGTTTTCCATGATACAGTTTCTTAATGAAATTAAAATGGGCTTAGATAATTGGTGTGAATGTAAGAAGTTATTATTATATTATATTATTATCTCTTCATGTTTCTTTTAAAAATCAAATCATCAAATTTTATTTTAAATTTCATAACAAAAGATTTCCATACAATAAAAAAATTTGTAATTTCGCGAATTGGTCATTGTAGAATCGGTCATTTATCGAATCTGTCGTTTATAGAATTGTACATTTAGAGAATCAGTCAAATTGTCGGCTATGTAGTCAGTTCGCTAATTGGTCATTAGTCGACTAAACTTGTCCTAGCACTTGAGTCCCGAAACTATTCATGTGGTAATTACATTTTGGTAGGTAGGTACGGAAACAAAGTGATAGGTTTAAATAAGATTCTACTCTAAGCAATGGTTTATGGTTTATGGTTTAAGAACTTTATTTATCTCATAAAGAATAATACAAATTCACTTACTGAGACAAAAACACTTTTCACTTATATCTAAGAAAGCAATGACGAGCGTACATTAAGTAAAAGAAAACAATAATTATATAAAATACAGAAATTTTAACTTAGTCGAAATATGTATTTATCTTAAGGATTTTCAAAGGTTTGCCCAACGCTTGAAAAAGGAGGTCTTCCTGTTAGCTAGGTTTTGTTAGATTTCTTACATACATACATACATATTTCTCTATACTACTCACGCCTGTTTCCCACGGGGGTAGGCAGAGACTATGGATTACCACCTGCTATGATAACACTATCAGTTCGCCTAAGAACTTCAGCTAGATTCCGGTGTGTGCGATGTACAAAACGCATTCATCGTATCTACGTTTTGGCAAATAACAGCTACCTACCTACTTTGTTCAAGTTTCCGTATATGCCTAGCAAACAAAAAGCAGAACCTCCGATGTAGTGTTGCATTAGTGCTGAAAAAAAATTACACGTCTTTCCAATAAAATCCTCAAATAAGAACAAACACTTCCCCATTACTCCACAGCGAAAAAACATTGAAAGTTTGTTCACTTTCCATACATTTTTCTATGAAACTCAAGTAACGTATCACATTATTGGAATTTGGGGAAGAGATTCTCAAAGTTGTTTCAGGAGTTATGTATTGTAGAAATACATGATGGTTCTCTTTAAATGACTTTGAAGTGAGCATGTTTGTATAAAAATAATGCAAGAGCCCGTTTTTTCTGCAAGGGGGTTTATAACGGTTTTTTGGTTCTTTAATAAAAATCCCATATCTCAAAGAGGAGAAGGTCACTATTTGCCGACCGATGATTTAACATGCAAATTATCAGAAAAAGTTGCAGCAGTATATCTGTTCTGTTTGACTAAACTGTGATAGGAAATTCATAAACTTTTGTATATATTTTTCTTTGTTTTTCTATGCATGTTTTTTTGCAATATTTTACTTTGATATTTAAGATTTTTAGTTTATCAACAGGTAAGTTTTTGTATTAAATATTCTCGTTATATTATTATATCGGTATTCGTTACTAATACTGATAGCGCGCATTCAGGCTCCACCCACTTAAACGCAAAACTAGAAAATACAAGAAGAAAACATATAAAAGCAATTTCGATTCTTATTTTCTTCTACGTAATGTTTAAATTTTTACAGCAACACTAAACTAAGCATAACGATGTGTTACCTAAATAGTGTTGAATTATTTTTACTTATTTGCATTCGAAATGCAATTTGTGAGACAGAGAGATTTCAAATATTTCATGTTCAATCATCAATAAATGTTTTTGGATATTTTCCTAAAGACTGCGTTATTGTGAGTGGTTACTAATATGTTTTTCCATAATGTTGTTTTAATAAAGTAGGTAATTAATAAGCGAAATAAAATGCCAACTCGTCACCTTATTAAACCCGTTATTAGCCTAAGGAAGTGACGTAACGTAACATTACGTCACTTTATGACGGCACCATAAAGCCGATGGTCCACCGCCAGCTAAACTATAAATAACTGGCTCAACTATGTGTGCTAAATTAAACTAACTTAGCTGGCAGTGTAAGATCACCCTAAGTCCTTGAAACCAGGAAATGAGTACTTCGAAACGCGAAATCAGAAACTATTCGATAGCTCTGCACCTTTCACTCGATTCTGTCATGACCGGAGAGTGAGAGGGACGGGTATAATGATGTTTCGGAGTACAGGCAGACCCCGCTCCTTTATTGTTGGTAGTTTGAGGTCTTCATAGAGCGCCATTTCGCTTTCAATATTGCTTTAACAGCTCATGGTAATCTCTGAAGATGAAACTGTCACTAACACTATATGGACTACCTTTTGTCTGAAATTAAAAAGATTTGTTTATTATTATTTATTTATTATTTACTGTTGGCAAATGATAGTGTCAGTTTCAGTTTTAAGCACTTTCATTTTCCAAATAAAAGACTCAATGGCATCAATTTTAAACCACGTCTAACTTTAGTCCATGTTTTGAAATAAGGGGGATTAGACCAAGAAAGTTTTAAGGTGACGATTTGCAACTACTGTAAGTAATTGCTAGAAAATAATTCGACAGTAAATTGTTGACATACTTGTAAAGAATGATAGTAGATCCAGCGTTTCAAGAGCTCTACAAAAAACAGCCTTATTACGTAAGCGATAAGGCATATATTATTGAACATTGAAATGTCAACAATTTCCTTGTCGCTATTTGGAGTGTTGTCGTGATGATTTTGCTGGCTTGTCTCTAACCACCGCCGAGTGTTGGTGTGTTCCCGTGATAACATAACATTTGATTGCTGAAACGAGCAAAAGCTCGCTACCTTAACGCGTACTAACATTCTAGTTTATTGATGTGATTAATATGCATACACTTTTTGGATTTTCTACTTAAGGTTTTGACTAATATTTTTGAGAAAGTAGTATGTTTGAAATACGTAAATTCATTTATTTCTTAGTTTTTTAATAAAATCAGATATCACCTTTCTAAGAAAGCTTTTTTCACTCTTAATTTATTTAATGAAAAAAGTAGATGTTCCTGATTTTTTTATACAGTAACAAAGGATTCAATAACTAGATTATATAAGGACAAATAATTTCTCATATTGATTTTTAGATAACGTTATAAAGCTCTTCTCACTCTTAATTTTGTTTATGAAAAAAGTTGATGTTTCTGTTTTTTATACAATAACAAAGGATTCAATAATTAGATTACAAAAGAACAATTCAATTTTTTATATTGATTTCTCGATTTGAAACGCAGATTTTTTATTAAGTCTAGTTTTCCACAAAATTGAACCTTAAGCCTTTACAAATAAAGACCAAATTCCTCCCTTTAACTGGTATAAAAGCCAGCAGAACTATCACGAGACAGATGCTAAGGCTAGGGGCTCCCTACCAAACTCCAGGAGCGCGCTTTGGTCGTACAGGGCGGGTACGTGTCCGGGCGCGCCTCGCAGCAGCTGCACGTCACGAAGAAGACGAACGCATTGGCCGGCGGCAAGAGGGACAAGGACAAGGATAGGTCGCCAACGCCCGCCTCTAAGCAGGACACGCCCGCCGCCACGCCCCCGCCCGCTGCCACCGCCGCTATCGTGAGTATATTATCATTGAGTAAGAAAGAGAGAGTGATTTAACGACCCTGTGCTTCGATCATATAAACCTTAGATACAGAATTCCATACTAAATGCGCTTGAAAAAGTGATTCCAACACCGCTGTCATTAGTAGTTATACTTATAGATATTTAAATTCCGAATACTGTCGTCACCACATTTGTTATTCGACCCTAAGCAACAGTAATTGGATTTAAATTCGGTCGGCATGGTAGTTCTTACGATCTTATTACATGGAAAGCTCAGGCCGGACGACGCTAGAACAGCGAATCGTATTTCGTCATGTCTGCATCTCTGTCTTACTAACGCAAATAGAAGAAACGGTTGCGCGGCAAGGAATATTGCATTATTTTAGTGTAAAAAATAAAATTATGATAGTTTCAGTACATGTTTGACTTTAAATTAATTGTGCAATTACACTTACGTTCAATACTGACTGAAAATATGATATTACATCTCTTTTTTTCGGGTTCGATTCCCGAACAAGACAAATATTTGTGTGCATGAACATGTTTATTTGTCTTGGTCTGGGTGTTAACTATGTATATTAAGTATATATTTATCCGTTATCAAGTTTTCCATGATACAGTTTCATAATGAAATTAACATAGGCTTCGATAATTTGTGTGAATGTAAGAAGTTATTTATTTATATCCTCAGCACATTTAGGCGTCGTTTCGCCGGGTGGTCAAATGACTACTGAGAGCGATCTAATGCTCCCTTTCGAATGGAGCATTCGTTGGCGGCTTCACTTTCTGTGCGTTTACGCTGTATCTAGTTTATATGATCGAAGACCCTGTGCGACAAAAACATCCTTAAAGTTTCTTGCCGGTTCTTCTTGTTAGAATACCTCCCACCGTAGGACTTTGCGAGGCGATGGTGTAGTTTCTTTGACATTCATAAGTACTTCTTACAGCCTAGACTGAATTTATTCAGAGGATATTCTATTCAAACTTGTCATGATTCAATATCTCTGAAATGAATGAGAATTGAAGCGGTGTATATGATACAAGCGCTCTTTAGACGAGTTCATTCTCGAAATGTTTCATAGACTGCCACAGGTGAAATCATGATAATTATCCTCAAACGTCCAGTGACCTAGCAGTTTAAACTTAGCTTGAACGTATGTACCTCTAAAACAGGCCAAGTGGTTGTGTACAGCAAGCAGCTACAAAACGATAAAAATATTTCTTTGCATTGTTCACTCGCTGCAAATGTGCAACGGAATATGAACGCTCGTGTCGTATTTTATACGTACGTATACGTAAGGAACGATCGTAAAACTACATCATATTCACCCAAACTTTATACGTACTGTACTGAGTATACGTAATCGACGTTCGTAAAACTACATCATATTCACCAAACTGACTCCGCCTCTCCTTTTCAGGAGAAGCAACTATCCGACCTAGTAGACGAGATCCGCAAGCTGAAGTCCGTGATAGTGAAGCAAGAGAACCGCATCCGCGCCCTAGAAGCGACCGCAGCCGCGACCGCAGCGGCGACTGCAGCGGCGACTGCAGCGGCGACTGCAGCAGCGACTGCAACGGCGACTGCAGCGCGCGAGCCGACGCCGCCCAACCACCACGACGACGCCATGGCGCCCGACGAGGTCTGAGCTGGACACTGCAACATGCAACATGCAACAACTTGTCCCTGGTAAGAGATAGGTCTGTTATACTTAAGTACCCCCCTAGTATGAGTTTAGCAAACTGTATTCGTAATCGAAAATAATCGCTCTATCTCTTTCATGTCCTTTGACTGCTTTACCGACATCAGCAGTTCATCCGATAGTTTTCGTAAACGTTGACAGTTTAAATCAACTCATACTAGGGGCAAAGTTACTGTCGTTTTCAAGTTTCGTTCTCTAGTAAAAGCTAACCGTTTCTCAATTGTCTAGCTAGAAGATGCATTCGATGAAATTATATGTCTTCAATATGTATAGAACTGGAACGATTTTGCAAATTGAATTTAAGGCGATACTCGGAAAAATTATGCTAAAGTGAGATAGCAATGAGAAAACGACGCGCGCGGGAGCGAGACCGATTTTGCCGATTACGCAAAAAAAACACAAAATCACTTCGTATTATAAAACTATAGCGATTTTTAAAAAATGCTTCTATACGATCCTAAATATTATTGGTGTCCACTAATTAAACCAATTTTCAATAGTATATGTATCCCCATTTAAGAATAATCTTGATATTTCTTATTTTTTAGAGGTATTTTCGAAAATAAAAAGTATCGAGCCAAAATCATAAAATCGTGTTTCTGAAACTATACGATTCTCGATAAAGGTGTAAAGAAATATAATATCTTATTACCAGATTTATAACAACTCTAACCGTCCTATAGTTTTTTAGCAGAGTCCATACTTTTTCCGAGTAACGCCTTAAAATAGCTCCCCATATTTCAAATACCACTAATAACGAGTCTTTTGCACTTAAAAAGGACTTTGGACTATAAAAAGGTTAATTAGGCCATCTTTTACTTGAGATAGGTTATTGAAAGTGATCGTTATTTTGAACTGATTTACAAATATCTTGGCAACTAAGCTCTTACAGGCCTATCTCTTCCGGAGGATAAGTTGAGAACGACGGTAACGCGACAGCGTTGTACACTAGGAAAAAATGAAAATAATTTGAAAAATGTTTACAATTATCGATATATTTTATGTTCAGATGAAGCCAATATAAGTCCTATGCAACGCTACCATACTATTATGGTATTCTTTGACCATACTATCAGTTAGCTAGCAAAAAGCTAGGCGAGCGGCAATTAGCTAGCTATTTGCGGCAAGCTATATAAAATGAAAAGATGACAAAGTTAAATACATTTTTGACCACATTTTATGACCTTATTTATTTCCTCTATGACCTTTCTTGCACCAATATGATTAAAAATATCTTTATGCAGTAGCTGGCTAACTGATATGTATGGCTAGAAAATAAAAAACTAGAGAATAATCCAGCAAACCATTTTTACATCTACTAAATGAACGTTTTTATATTCAAATAAAAATAAAATAAACCATTTCTGTATGATAATGCAAGTGGTTATTGTTGCAAAGTTCATGCGATTAATAATTTACATTTGAAAGTCCCAAATTTCTGAATACTTACTAGAATTATTTTAGCAGATTATTTTCCAGTTTTTTTCTTCCTGTTAAAGAATAAGTATGAGTTTGGAATTGTTTACCTCTTAATGGCGACGCGGGGACTCAATGTGTGCACAACAAACAAATAATCTTAAAATAGGATTTTTTTTTCTCAAATACTACCATCTTTATAGTAGTAAAACTTGTATTTAAATGTTCAAGGGGCCTACCATTACCTGTCATCGTAATATTGAAGTAATGTTGTATGAAGGACGGAGCTATATGTTGCGTATAGCGCCAACACGCTTACATAAAGTTCAACATTGTTAAGGCCCCAGGACCTCAGCCGGCCTAGCATGAGCGGCATTATTATCGACTATTGACGCATGATAAGAGCATATATCTTGCTTACACCTTAGTGGGGTAAGCAAGACAGCATGATGTGCTATATCATATCACGTGATATAATGATGGTCATGCTAGGCAGGCTGGTCGCTAACAACTTATCGAAACATTGCAATATTTTCTTATTACTAATGAAATTATTTAGTCAATTGTGTCAAAATATGCCTTATTAATAATATGTAAAGTAATGATGTATACTATTTGTACAAACACGAGCAGTAATATGTATATAACATAGAACTTTGTCACATTGAAGTGGTCCGAATGAAAACGATAAGTGTCACAGAAGGCATTCAATATTGTAATATGACATAGTCCTATGTTGTGTACATATTATTGCTCGTCGTGGCTCGTACACATTTGGCACTCTGAGATTTGACAATACTATGTTCGATGTGCAATTTTTGTCGCAAATGTTTATAGGCCTTTTCTTATACTTACTGTCTCTTTGAATATGATTAACTTGTATCATATAAAGAGTAATGCATGCTTAGGACGCGTTATTAATAAAACTCTGTTATGGCGGTATTACACGATTCACTTCCTTCTGCCTTTCAATTTGGATGAAGCAACCAAATTGAACAATGTAAACGTAAAAGTGAATCATTCAATGACAACGTTCAACCACATTCAATCACGTTGAAAGAATTGAGCTTCCTCAATATTTTCAGTGTGCGTTCAACGGTCAATGCCATTGAACGAAAGTTGAACGTTTGAATATAAGAATTGAATGATTCACTAGTTGTTCATTTTCAATGTGCTACCTGATTGGTAGAAATTTTCAAGCAATGCGAATTGATTGGTTTTCTTTATAATTTTGATAGTTCACTTTAACGATACATGTAAACAGCAGTATCTTTCACTTCTGCGCCTTTCAACCAAAGTAAATCAATTTTGTTGAACCGTGTAATATCGGCATTAGGTAAATATATCAAGGTTCGCCGGCCATAAAATATCATTATGTTTGTTTTAAAATGAAACTGACAATAATTTTTAGTAAACTTATTATCATTATAAATAGGCCAGTCGTGAAAATATTGACTTCAAATATTTTGGTATTTTATAGCGCGAAATTATTATGTTTATTTATTTGTAATAATAATAATTGTAAATATTAAGTTTTAGCGAAAGTGATATGCGAAGTAATTATGTGCCTTAAATCATCCCCTTCTCAAGTAAATTAGTATTGGTGATATATTCGCATTTAGTTTCTTTCCTATTGATCGAAATGTCACACTATTATGAACCTTATGATACTAATAATAACCTGAAACTTTTGAAAATTTTCTCAATTAGGGTATTCAACGGTTTTGTTGTAATATGGGTCAGGCCGTAGATTTTGCCACATTCGAGGGTACAAAAGTCTCCGCCTCATATAATTTTAAATATAGTACTCTTAGAAATGTCTCAATCTTATCATCGTGTTTCCTAAGAAATAGCAAACCAAGGCAGATATAGATATTTGGATAAGTTTATATATTTGGAAAACTATTTGACATTTCCTTCCCAAAAGTGACGGATTTTTTAGAAAAACCGCGAATCCGCAGTGGTAGGTGTACAGCTTAAACATCGATAAAATTATCATTTTTTAACTTATTGATGAGCTGTTTGATTTGACGTTATAAAATAATAATAAGGTTGCCATTCCTTTAATATCTTTGCGTCTTTCCTAAGAAAAAAGATAAATTTTCGGCAATAAGATTTTTTTTTTGAAAAACCATTTCTTTGCGCTACTTATATTGCGCAACCATTTTCACCCATTTTATGGTTTTAAAACATTTATTAAGATTTTGTTTGAGTGCTGGCATCACCAAAGTATCGTATTCTATGGTCAATGCAGCGTTGACGACCATATTTTTTGACATTTCGGTGTCAACTCCGATCAAAGTGAAAAGTGTCGCCTACTTTGCAGAGTGCATTTTTTGAGATTTCAAGGTAAGTTTTTGATTAAAACTTATAATTGTTGTTGCGCATGGTTTAATTAGATGTGTGTGATCTGTATATGTTAAACTAGCCTTGTTAAATAGTATATTTTAAGAGTTATAATCGATTTCATTTGCGCCTCGGTTCCGCAAAACTGTCTTTATGTCACTTTGCGATACCGGTTGCGTAGAAATTGCGCCACTTATTTTACGCTATTGAATAATAGTGCATGCACACAAGGTTTTCTAGTTTTTTATTATTTTGAAATTACTTTTAGCTGTAATTCCGCTAAAAAACATGACTAGCATTACTATTAATTGATTTGTTAGATTTTATTAATATTCTATAAGTACAGGGTGTTCGGCAGAACGTTAAACATACGAAAATAGGGGTAGGTGCGGTGGTCTGCTACCTAACCAGCCTCAAAGATTTTACCTAGGTCCAAAGTTTTTTTATTTTGTATTTTATAAGTTTTGGAATTTCGTCACTTTCATACTAACTTTTAAACCCATGTAACTTTTTTTTTATTGACAGATCTATTTTTTTTATTATTTTTGGCATCCTAATGGTTGGCAGGTCCTTTTAAAAGTGATACTTCAAGCAGGTTGTTGCTAGAGTCAAAGTAATGGACTCTCAAACATTGAAAAGAGTTGAAATAAATTTTAAAGTTGTATTATATTTATATAATTAATAATGAATAATACCAAATACCTCCATCTAACAAATTAAATGTATTTTTTTTGTAAATTGAACAAATCATACATAGGTACTTACTAGTTTTTGTCATCCTGTTTAACTTTTCATTGTGCGCAATATATAAAAAAGAATTACTCATAGGTACATTATTGTTAATTATTAATTAAACATACTTACATACCAACATCGTGTTTCTTTTTCTAGTTTGATGCAATACCTCTTGTTAGTACATGTTTGTTAGTACATGTTTGTTAAATAAAATCACATTAATGTACGTGCTCCTTAATAATTTTGCGCTACCATTTTGCACCACTTTGTGCGACCGACTCGTAGAAAATTTTGCGTCACCATTGCGCTATTTGTGGCAAAATCTACGGCCTGACCCATATAGATTTTTAATAATATCTCATACTAAAAACGTTTTAGAATAACAAATGTAAAAAAAAAGAAATTTAATCTGTTTTAAAACATGTTGATTGTGAGCTGTTTGACTGTGCTTTCTAAACTACGATCAGCAATAACATGTATCTTAATCATTTTCTAAGATAGTTTTAGTGCTTGTGATGTCACAAGACTATAGCGCTCTCTGTTATCAGTAGCTTTATGATCTCTGAAAATGTCCAAGTTATTTGAACAAATTATTTGAGTACAGTCAGCAGCATCTTTTGCTTTACAAAGTAACCTTAAATGCTCCCTTATTGTGTACGTAATAAGAGTGATTTTTAATTGCAACTTTAACTTTAGCTTGTTGTGCTGATGTCAGTACAAGATAACGGTATATTTACTTCAGTTCGAATGACAAATTAAATAAAATAGTCTCGAAGTCGTAAGATCTACCCACAGTATCAGATTATAACGATACGTATTTAATGATTTATTTTATGTAAACTTTAAATCACCCTCTATTTGTATGGCACATAACATAACTCACACTCATAACGCTGTTTAGGTATAAACCATTAATGCCTAGCTATTTATTTTGAATTGTGTTACTGCGTTTTATTTTTAATACTTACTAGTATATGGGCTGTGGCTACATCATTGACTTTGACTTATAAATTATAAAAAATAAAATTAAAAATTAGCAAACCCCGACACAAAAACTCTAAAATGTAAAAAAATTAAATTTCTCTTTTGGTCGGGGTACCCCAACATTATATTATACCCTTTTAGCACTTCTCTTTTTGTGGTTATGGTTGCTTTTTTCATTATTTTCAAATTATACACAAACGTTTGTAAGTAAATACCCATTATGCGAGTCAGATCCCTACTTCAGCTAACTAAAACAGCTGATGACCTTGAAACTTCTGAATAGATCTTCACAAAATTAGCTAAAAAGCATCTCGATCACGTCAACTTTCGAACAAAACAAACCGCATCAGAATCGGTCCATTCGTTCAGGAGCTACGATGCCACTGACAGATACACCGACACGTCAAACTTATAACACTTATTTTACTTACTTACTTATTTTGCAGTCGGGGGTTAAAAATATAGTAAAAGGAAAATAATTGGAAATTGTTAAAATCAAACATAGTGTCACAAAACGGTAGGAAATCTAAAGCAACCGCAAAAGAAACAAAAGATATTTTCATTAGTAAAATTGTTGACCACATACGAGTCATTTTTGTTTACAAATTTATTTATATTACTTCATAATGTAGTGGCCACAGCCCATATGGTGAAGTGGATGTAAGTTAGCTCTAAGAGTCAAGTGCTTATGAATGAGGTGCTTATTGTAAATTTAGTTCCGCTTCTAAACAATTGCTGGCTCAATTCACTCACTGTCCCCTATTGTGTAAGGTTGCTGTTTTAATTATTTAAGCCTCTTTAATACCCTATTAGTTTGTGTAGAATTTAATGTTGAACTAAACCTCTAACCTGTGAACGAGACGTTATTTTAAAGTTCTATTTAGACAACGCTGAGGAATCGATTGGACGTCATTTCTAACATGACGTCTTAAGGCATTCAAAATCGCGAATGTGTCTTACTTAGGCTAAGTTCCGAAATACGCCAAAAGTGCTGTTAGCGCGAATCCATATAAATGCAGTAGGTACAAAAATGCGTGTGATATTTTGTGTCTACTAAATTTGGTCGGATTCGCGTTAACAGCGCTGTCAGCGCATTTCGGAACACGGCATTAATCAATCTTTTGTAATGAAAATGGTGTTGACTATTAGTGGTTTTGATTTCTGAGCGTTTTGGGACTATATAATAGAATTAATGTAAAGTCTCCCGTCGACTAGTCACGTCTCTTAAGGAGCCCACAAACGGTCAGGTCGCCTGTCGGCCTAGATCGGATCGGCCATCTGACGTACGAGACCTCCATCGGCCACACACTAGACCGGTCATTCCCTGTCGGCAATAGTCGAAAGCCGGCTTTGAGGCCACACACGAGCAGTTGATAGTCGTCAGTTTTAGTACTAACAGGGGGGTGTCACTCCGCAGTTTAGGTACGTTCGGCCGGCGCACCTGCCGGGCAGGCGTATGGCAGAAGGATGCCGCTCGGCTCGTACGCTCCACGTTCGCGCGTAGAACGATCGATCATTTCTGTGATTTTGGTGCACCGAACAATAACTACTAAACGTTCTTATAATCCGTATATAAGATACTGTTGTGTTTACGGGTGTCTAAATAAAAGAAACAACAAAACCGAACTCGCAAGTCGCTCGCAACCCTAACCAGCGAGCGAGCTGTTTGAGACATTCATAGAAATAGAAACGCTCGTGCGTAGATATTGGGTACAGTTTTGCTTGCATGCGCGAACTCTAGGTTATTATAACAATAGGCAAGCGATGACAAAGCAACCGGAATTGGACTTTATTTCCACGCAGAAAGATTTATTTTTATTTGAATGAGCTTGCAGAGTGAGTCTTCTGTGCCTTAGCACTATTATTTATTCTGTGGTACTAATCGGTAGTTTCTGTCCGGCCGATAACTGTCAATATTGGCCGCGGCCACACACTATACCTGCGCATTAGCTGTCAGTTCTAAACCTTTTACGAAACTGTGAGTGTGTGGCCGATTGCGGCCAACTGACAAGCCGTTGCCGACAGGCGAACTGACCATCTGTGGGGCGCTTTATGAACCTATATTTACCGCGGAGCTGCACCTACGCGCGGCGAGTATTATAGTTTAAATTATATAGTATTATTATGATGATTATTATTTTGTAATATTGTAAGATGGCGTAATATAAGATGTTCTATTTTAAGATCATGACAAAGATTTTTTTTAAATGTGTATGAAAATGCTTGTTTTAACTCGGGTTTTATGTATATCGTCACCTTTTGTATTTGAAGCTTGATTTTGTATTTTTTGTTTTTATTTTCTTCTTTTCGAGTTTTTTATGCCACCTAACAGTGAATAGTGTGTAATTATCGCAGACGTTGATGTACTTATGTAATTGAACTGTGACAATAAATGTACGGAGAGCGAAATATAGTGAGACACATATCTGTTCCGGTGATAATCTTTGGAACTAAAATATTAGTATATTTTGACGGCTAATTTTGTATTGCAAGTGGCTCCTCAGTCACGGCTGTCACCGGAACAGACAGAAGTGTGGGACTATACTGTTAATGTTTGACGTTGAATATTGTTATGACGCTTCGCTTTTTAATACTGCTGTTGTTACTCTGTAAGTTATAAGCGCGCACTCGACTAAAGAATATAATTTTATTATTGTGACCTGCATGTCATACCAGCTGGTTGTACGAAATTATAATGATCTAAGTACCAAGAATTTATTATGACAAATATATTACTAAATGCCTTGTCTTGTAGCTTTTGCTGACCTCATTTTTAGGGTCCTATAAATATTATTATTAGCATTGTTGATTTGTCACTATTGTCCATAACTATACTTCACAATCTATGGTGTTTATACTAATAAGTGCGTGGTATCTCAACTCACAACGTTGACGCTATATGCAATTCACATTTTATGTAAATATCTGCTCCTTTTGGTTAAAAAACGTGAGATTCAAAACTGAAAATAGTAAAATATTATACGCACAATGGATTTGGTATACTGTTTAACTGTAAGTGTTAACGTTAACTGGTGCTAATTGTTTAGGCTACTGTGCCAAATTGTAAGCAAATTAAGCTATGGATTGTAATGTCTTATTTACGATACATTTGACGGATTAAACGTGAATAGGATAAGTGCCTTGTTGTGTTAAATACTCAAATCAAATATGCAATTACGAAAGTTGAGCGAAAATAAATGTCTATTTTACTATTTTCATTGGTCGTCTTATTTTGATCCTGCTACCAGGCGTCCGTCACTCGCTCAAGGACGCGAGATAAGTGCATACCGCTTCGCGTATATCTCGGGATACAATTTACAGCGGGCCGCCCGCCGTACGCCCGCCCGAGCGCGATAGAATATATGCGATAGAAAGAGATGCAACGTCTAGCCGTTTGTAATTAGAGCCATGCAAGCTGAATTTTACTTTATCGCGTTGAAGTAAGAGTTGCTATTTGTTTAAAAATGGTTTCGTAGAGTGCAGCTTTTATACTTGTACTATTATTTATTCCGTGCTGCTACCCTTTACTAAGAGACGGCCTAGATCTGCCGAGACCGAAGGAGTGAAGCATTTTTGATAAGTTACCAATTGGAATTTCGCGATGCATAAGTAAGTATAAAAACCATTTAGATACCATCAGAAAGGTCTCAGCGAGCTTGGTAAAATGTTTACTTTTGATCTTACTCGGACGAAGTCGCGGGCAACAGCTAGTGTAATAGTCTAACGCCCGAATACTGAAACGCTAGGTATAGTCAGCGTCAAAATGATCTGAGCAAACCTAGGTATCAAAAGTATCTGAAAATTTGACAAAAATCACTCTTGTCATCTGTTGCCATTTGTCGACATTATTCACACGTGAGACCACATTTTGTGGCTGTTTTTTTTTTTTTTATTCATTTATTCAATACACTTCTATAAAGTTACATTTTTATACATAGCCGCACCACGAAAACCTCACAGGGTTTATCTGGGTGACGGCGAGCCGCTGATTTTATATAAAATATCGTTTGTTCGGTAGGTAATACTGTTTAAGCTTAGACCGAAATGCTTTGACATTTTCTTCGTACATTGTCTGTAGTTTACAAGGCAATTTATTTAAATAAAAAGGTATTAAATATCTGGAAACTCTTTTCCCATACAAGTTGTTGTGTTTGGGTAGGTGGTACTTATTTAGGTACGGTACCGCTCTCAAATACTTAGGCCTACTTTTTTCTAATACATAATCAGGATTGTAAGATTCATTTAAAATAAGGTATTAAATTTTTTCATATATGCTCATAACATTACAATAATTAAATAATTTTTTCTCATCATTATCAATTTTGTTTAATATATATTTGGGCGTTATGATTTTTAAAAGTTTTAATTGTAACTTATAGATACAATTAATGTATGTTATATATGTCCTGCCTTAAGTGCTCAGACCATAACTAACAATCGAGTCTGCTAGGGACAGATATAGCAATCTTAGTGTTTTAAAAGGTAATTAATATTTAAGTACATAAAGTTTACTGATAATTGATCTTAATTTATTGCATACGTGTTCTTTGTGGGGTCCCCAACAAAATCGACTATCAATCGTGAGACCAATGTATTTATGATTATCAACTACTTCTATGACAGGACACGGGCACAAATAGTTTGTATTGCTGGAGTGCAAGCAAGCATGTACACATGAGCTTTCACGGTAGGTGTGATTGGTGATTTATTATGTGATGAGTGAATATGTACTAATTTAGTTTTTTGAGCATTTATTACTAGACCGTGATCATGTGCCCACTTGCACATGTTTGTAAAATTTAGTTGAAGCAAATTTTGTGCTGCCAATACATACAGGCCACCAAAAGGCACGTATCATCTGCGAATTGGTAGACAGACCCCGATTCTATTATGTAGCTCATATCATTGACGTAGAGGAGGTACTGTGGTATCATATTGTTAGGATATGATACCTCCTTGCATTGTCTATGGTTGATTTATGTTTAAATCAGTATTCAAAATATCGAATGGATTGTCATTACCTACGCGAGTAGTTTGTTTTAGTCCAGACGATTCCGCGGTCGCGTGTTGTAGTAGATATATATAGTAATATCACAGACGGTAGTAGACAGTCTAGGTCTCAGTGTGGACATGGTGAACGCTGAACTACGAAATGTGAGTGGTGGAAAACTTTCAATAGTAGGGAAAACTAATGTATGTTTCTTGATAGATAACGTGTTGTTTACACAGCGATTCGTTGTTGTAAGGGACATTGTACCAAACATGGTGTTGGGTTGTGATTTTCTTAGCAGGAATAGCATAATTTTGAATTTTGAAAAATTTTGTATAATTTACAAAAAAATTAATTTTGAATTTAATGTTGACATGAATTTTATGTTGACATCGATTGACATTGATGACAATGAGTCACAACAGTCACAAGTGATAGATGTCTCGAATGACGGATGTCAAAGTAATTTTCGAAAAAGTAATATGTCAGAAAAAAGTTCGCATGTCGTTCCTAGATTAAAAAGTTTTTTTATGAATAAAAATAGGAATGACAGTAAAATGAAGAAAGGCGCGAAAAAGTTTGAAAAGTCGAATATGAATAGGATTTCGAAATCCAATATAAGTTCGTTATGTAATATTAGTTCTTTACGAAATAAGAAACGAATGAAATTTGTTACATATAAAATTAAATGTAAAAACAAATTTTCTTTTATAGATTCATTTTATAATAGGGATAGAAATAGGATAGGATTTTAGGATGTTTTATAATAGTGATTGTTAGATAGTTGAAATGTATAATTGTGTGATTTGTATTAATATGTGTTTCTTTTTCATGTACGGAAATACTGCACCTGAAGCCCACGAAGTGTCCTGTGGTCCATTTATTATGTACTTATTTTTTTTTTTTTTTAATGTTTAATTTAATAAAACAATTATTTTTTTGCATTTTTACTAATTAGTAGACATCGTGTCGTGTCTCTTTAATTTCATGGGATAAGGCAGGAGGATGACCTATTATCTAATTAGGAGTGAGAATCCCCTGACCTTAACTTATGTTGATATTGACATCACGTTTCGTTAATGATCTGGACCACAAAAGTAACACTTCTGTGTTTCATTTTATTTCCGTTTTAGTTAGTTTGTAAGTTTTTTCGATGTCACTTAAGGAACGAGGTGACGTCAACATTTGTTGGTGAGGGGGGAGGAAACCCTGATGGTCCAATAAGGACCAGGGTCATTTCCTGTTTGTTGCAGGATCCCTCTAACCCTGACTGGCAATGTTGTCGACACCACGCTACATAAACTGTGGTGGCCCCTAGTAGACAGTCTGCTTGAGGTTACCACAGGTTTATGAAGTTCCAAGCTTGTTGTCGGGCACCTTTTGAGATGAGGGTTATTTTTGGGTAATTTCGTAGTCAATATATTATTGGTGCTTGTCCGACATGTTTGATCTTGGAATTTCGACTTAGTTAATGCTTAAATGAGCTAGGGTTAGCTTTGATTGTAACTACATATGATGTATTAAGGTTAGGTTTAAGGCTGGGCAGACCTTTTCCCTTGGTTTTGGTATGTCAAGCCAATGCAATGGTTGGTTTGTTTTGATTTCAAGAAATTAATAATTATATCGACCATTGTCCTGGCTGTCCGTTAGTGAGGACCAGTCTTATTGATGTGATATCGTTCCAAGGTAGGCAGGGCCTTCGCTTTAGGGTAATCCATGTAGGAAAAAACATTTCTTTAGTAAGAAAGGTTTTTTTTGTTGCGGCGGCGGCATGTGGTATCATATTGTTAGGATATGATACCTCCTTGCATTGTCTATGGTTGATTTATGTTTAAATCAGTATTCAAAATATCGAATGGATTGTCATTACCTACGCGAGTAGTTTGTTTTAGTCCAGACGATTCCGCGGTCGCGTGTTGTAGTAGATATAGAATATATCGGCCATGGTGCCGCAGTAAAGATTTATATCGATATTACATTTATTATTTAATAGAATCCCAGTGTAGGGCTTCTTAGTACTCAGTTGGACCAACAATTGAGCCTTGAGCCGTGCCTTTGGTGGTCATGGTTTTAGCACTAAATTGGTCTTTTACTTTGACGGTCGTGTACCTGTTACTATGATAGTTAATAAGTAATTTTAACAGTGGACCCTGCACTCCATTATCAGATAATTTATCATAGAGCGTGTTGTAATTCAGCATATCGAACGCCTTACTAAAATCAATAAAAAGTGCCAAAACATGCATTTTTTTATCGAGGTATTCATTTACTTCGTCAGAGAATTTGCTTAGAAGCTGAGTAGTACTTTTATGTTTTTGGAAACCATATTGACTTTTGCTAATAATGTTATTTGACTGTAAATATTTATTTAGTTGATCTCCTAAGAATCTTTCTATTATTTTGTCTAAACAAGACAGGATTGTTATAGGACGATAGTTATTATATGCGTCGTGTTTGCCTTTCTTATATATAGGTCTTATTACTCCAATTTTAAGAAGGTCGGGATATATCGATGTTTCGATACACCGATTGATAAGATGCGTTAGTACCGGCACCATATGTTCAGAAATAAATGTAATGTCTGTCGCCCGTATTCCGTCATAGCCAGGACTTTTTTTGTCATTTAATCTTTTAATAATACACGCTACAGTTTTTTCGCAAGCGTATTGCAATCTGATAGATCTATCGGGAACAATCTGGTATGATTTTTTGTCTAATAAGGGTTTATCGCAAGAGTTGCAAATATTTTTAGTGTTGTTTTCAAATTCCGAGGCAAAGTTATTTGCTAATGAAGCCGGATTAATTTTAAAGTTTTTTAAAAGTATTTCGTCAATGCAATTAGTAATCTTGCCTGTGATGCTGTTAATTATCTCCCATATCTTTTTAGTATTTTTAAAATTTTGAATTATGTTAGTCTTAGTATGTTTATTTTTATATAGTTAGCGTATTTATTAGTTTTATTCCTATAGACATTATATAATAATCTATTTTTTAGGTTATGCTCATCTTTTAACCTAATTTCATAAAGCTCATCACGTTTTATACACATCTTTTTTAGTTTATTATTGGCCCATGAACATACTTCTCTTTTACTGGTCACATTTTTCTCTATAGTGTATTTACATTTACTATAGGCGGTATTGAATGTATCGTAAATATATTTCACAACGTCGTTAGGGTTACTGTACTGCATAGCTATACTCCAATCGATACTATTTAATTCACCGTGCAACTTACTCTCGTCAAATTTGTTAAACAGTTGCTTCCGAGGTGACTCATTCGTTCCGATAACGCCCGGTATATTATGCGGTGATCGGCCAATGTAGTTTTTACAAGTGTAGTGTAAATATCGCGTAAGTTCACGTTGCGCACGAACACATGATCGATACATGATTTTGTTATGATGTCTCCATATTTCTCTACGCGTGTATATGAGCTTACCCCGCTATTTAGACCTAAGTTACACAGTGAATCTAGATAAAGGTCACAAAGGGGATTTGTTTCCCTTATATCGATATTCATGTCGCCTATTATTATGAAGTTACTTGTTTGTGAGCAGTTATTTAGCAAGGTACATAATTCAGTAATAAATCTATTTATTGATGTTTTAGGAGGTCGGTATATGGCACAAATTTTTATGTTATATTTATTTATACAGATCTCTCCATTAATACATTCAAATTCTCTTAAAGTAGTTACATTATGTCTATTGAAAGTAACAGTTTTATGTACGTACAACAATAATCCGCCACCTTTTCTGTTTGATCGTAATTCCGAGTGAACAGTGTAGTCTTGTAAGTGGAATAACGGTACCTGGTCTTCGTTGATATTTACTTCAGATAATACGATAAGGTGGATGGTACGTTTTGAGCTTTGTAAAATATATTCGAGTTGAGCAAAGTTTTTTAAAGTAGATCGTATGTTAATATGAAAAAATATTAATGAATTTGTCGAACTTGGTACACTCTCTGCAAAATCGTTCCATGTTTTACAGTAAGTTTCAATAAAATTGGGATTGTTGATTAACTGTGAGAATTTAACAATAAAATTAGTTTGCACTCGAGATGATTTTCTAGGGCAAAAAAGAAGTATCTAATAAAAGAATGGAAATAATACTCACTCGTTATGATGGAACGACTTTGCATTTTCAATGTCCTGTTCAGTACGAATGGTAAAAATTTTAGCTTTGTCAACTTTACGTATTAAGATGTTTCCATGCTTGCACCATATATATTTGTATAGTTCTTTGAGTTCGTTCTTGGTTTTCCATAGCAGGAATGCGGTGTTAGAAGTAAGGAATTCGCGGAGGTAGACCTTGCCGGTGTCGTCCCGACCCAAACTTGTACCGGAGATATTGAGGTTTTTTGATGCGGCCAGCCAGGGGTCACGAGAGCCTTCACGGAGAACCACGGCGATTGTTGACTATGCCTTTCTTTTGGTATCACTGGAGCGTTTTTTCTTTCTGTACGCTTTGACAATATCGTCAGGATTCTGGTGGATTGCTACAGCAACCTTTTGCACGACTTCTTCCACATTTTCATCTTCTATCTTTTGGATGCCACATATTTCTAGTTGGTTGGCTAACTGTGATTGTTCCATCTGATTCAGTTTGTTCTCAAGGACTTCGTATTTAAGGTTAATATTTCGCAAGTTATTTCGTAAGTCCGTACACTGATTTTCCAAGTGTTTTACATTTTTATCGTACGATTGCATTTTCTTTTCGTATTCATCAATTTTATCAGAATAAAACTGTAATGTTCGTTGTAATTCCTGCCTTATGACCTCTTTCACTTCTACACGAATTTGTCGTAAAATTCTATTTGTCGTAGGTTCGTTGACTGCATTAGATTCGGTATCGGTATTTTCATCTCCGTCGTCGTCCGGCAAGATACACGACACTCTTTTGGGTTTGCCTGCACAAGAAATACACTTCCAGTCCACAGAATCCGTGGAATAAATTGCGTTTAACTGCTCAGCTGATATAGAAGCACACATGGCATGTAGCCATTTGTTACACTTGGTGCACTGCAGCCCAGGGGCTTTTTATTTATTAACTAATTTAGCACATTTGGAGCACTTCACCATTTTTTTTTTATTTTAGCGCGGGTAATTGTATACTACGATTATCGATCGACGTAACGGTTTCGCTTAGATGTGACTGTCTCGGGTCAGTGCGCACGAGCGACTGATGTGGTGTGGGTTAGCTCTAAATAAATAAAAAAGAATCAGTCCGGTGCGTCCTATTGAAAGAAAACAAGGGCATAACTTATAAAACTCTATTTATCCACGTCAAAAGCCTCATCGAACTGTTCTTTACTGATCTTCCTCTTCTTCAACTTCTTGATGAGCGCCACGTCCGCCGCCAACTCGTCCAGCTCTTCCTGCGTGACGGCGCGCCGCTTCTTGCCTCTCTTGCCTTCTGGGTTCTGCTGTTTTATTTCTTTCCGCTTCTTTTTGCGCTGCTTCCTTTCCTCTTTGTTCTGTTTCGCTTTTTCCCATGATTGTGTTTGTACCTGTGACAAGAGTAAGAATTATTAATTATTACTTTTCATCTCTTATATTCGTAAAGTGATGTAGATATATTAAAACTCTCCGTTTCACCCTAGGGTGGAAAAGAATTATTTAAAAAATAGAACTGAATTTGGTTACAGATGGGTTACAGTCAACCATAGAGTTCCCTCATCGGCAATGAAAATGTTTTCAGCTGATTTTGTATGGTCTTTATAAAAACGAGAATATCTCAAAAACGGTGCGTCGTAGATATCTAAAATCTAACAAAATTTTTAACCCCCTATGGTATGAAAAGTTCGGGGGGCTAATATTTCTAATTTTTAACCGACTTCTAAATCAAAAAGGAGGAGGTTCTCTATTCGTCTGTATGTATGTTTTTTTTTTGTGTATGTCCACCGATTACTCGAAGACGGTTGAACCGATTGAAATGGTTCAAACGTTATTACATCAGGTTGGTTTCCAAGTTGGTCCCATTTTTTGAAATTTTGAAATCGGTTTAGTAGTTTTCAAGAAATCTTAAAAATACTGTCGTTTTCGTTACCACTTTATGTGAATTTAATACGTATCTTTAGGCATAACTCCTTTGTTTATAAACCAATTTAGATGATTCTTGTTTTGTTAAAAAGGGGATACCTCAAGGTAATTTAACCGTTTTCGAAAAAGGAGGTTTTCAGTTTGATCACATACCTATTTACCAGAAAACACGTAAATTGCCTGCACGATGCACTAAAAAGAGTGAAATAAAAACCGCCTTCAAAAAAGCCACATCAAAAAAGTAAGAAATAATTCCTCACCAAATAAATAAGTCCGTAAGTACTTTGAAGTCGGGCGGGTTTCACCTGGAAAGTTCCGGCGGCTGATATCTCTAATTCTCACCTGGAAAGTTCGTGTGGTTGATATCTCTACACCTGTAAAGTTCGGGGGGCTGATATCTCTAAATTCTCACGTGGATAGTTCCGCAGGCTTATTACCAAAACAAGCAACCAGTTGCTAATTGTACAATTGCAACGCGACTGCTACTAGTTGCGGTTGGTTTGCAATTGGTACAGTACGGTACGGTACCTTTCATGCAATTTTAGTTCACAAATCGCTCGCTTGTGGCGCTATCGTAGCGATCTACGTTCCGTAATAAGAATATGTTTTTTGGGAGCGATTAATTGTTAATTGTTGCGATTGCAACTGTCACTTTAAGATCGGTAATAAGCCTGCGGGGGGCTATCTCTAATAAGCTTGAAACCACTCACCATCTTCTTTTTCTTCTTCGACGGCCACACACCAGTCTTCTTATACTCCTCAAGCTTCTGCAGCCGGCTGGCTTCCTTCTGCTTATCCTTATACGGTATACTGTTGAAGTCTATGTCCTCTTTGGGGCCAACGAACTGGTCTTTATGCTCCTGCTTTATTTCTGGCATGAGAGGCAGCTTCAAAAGCCCGTAGCTGGTGGCTATGTGGCCCAGAGGCAGTTCCTTGAATTGAAAAATAAACTTTTATGTATTACCTCTCAACGACCAGGCGCGTGTATACACGCGCATGCAACTACCCGCAATTGATTTTTTTTTGTTAGAATAGCAATTTTTTTATATTTTGTATGCGGTTTTCGATGTTCAAAAGAGAGAATAACTCGTCGTACTATAAAAATACACTATAATATGTGATCCAGAAGAAAAAAATAATAAAAAACTTAGATTTTTTTTTTAAACCGGAAGTAAGTAATTAGTTTTTTGAAAATTTCAAAAAATAAAGTATAATAATTTTTTTCCGTATATTATATTTTTATCGGATAGGTTTTTTCATGTAGATTCTAAATATATATACTTCTTATATGTTATTTTATCGATAACTATGTGAAAAAAAATTATATCGCATGGACCGCACTATTGTTCTTTGTCAAGGTCAAGTTCGAACGACCATTATAAAAACAAAACATATCGTAAAACTGTCGAAAAAGTTTTAGTTTATCGTCTTGTTATTCAGCTTATCATAAATGTAACCGAAGACGGCCGATGTTCGGGATAGCGATAGCCGCGCACTCAAGTGCTTTGTGTGGCCATTAAAAAAAGACCTTGGCTTTACAAGAGTTAAGAGGAGTATGTAGCAAAAGGTCTTCATACAAACGGAGATAAAACGTTTTCCAGCACCCTCTAAACCTTAACATACAGCAATGTATTTTCAGTACCTATGTTGTTGAAATGCATAAGAATTAGGGCTGGGTGTCGATTCTGCTAACGTTAAGTCATAATCGTGTCTCAATCGTGTTTCAATACGGTATTTTACTGATTTTTTTTTTGATTTCTTTAAAATGTTTTTCGAAATATTAGCTACACAAAACAAGTTTTCATTTTGAATTATCTTGAATATTTTCAAAGATATAGGACTTCAAACTTTATAATTAGACAAGGACAGGACGCTATCTTAGTGACGTCAGTGGGTTAGTAGCGTCATAGTCACGCCATAGAAGATTACGTTTTAGAAAGAGACAGCTATAGTCAAAATCAAACAGACTATAATTCTTTTATTATAAAACAGATTCAAATTATTTTTTCACATTTGGTATTCTTAATTGCAATATTTTTTAACGTCATCATTAAATATCTACATTTCAACAACAGTAAAATACCCTATTGTAGGTCAATTGTAGGGCTTTTTTTACACACTAGTTACAAGAATTATGACAGTATGATGTGATGTGAATGTAGTGTGTGGTGTGACCATCAGTAGTATTGTGATGATTTATGATGATTATGAACACGATTGAGCCACGATTATGACTTAAAGTTAGCAGACTTGGCCCCCTGTGTTTTTTTTATATTTATCAAAGATTTTGAAATATTTGAAATTTTGAGATTTCATACAGTCTGGCGAAACTTCCATACAAAAAAGTGTTGTATGAAGTTTGTACCAGAAATATCGCTGTCTTGCTTTCACCTATTTGACTCTCACTCACTCTGATTGACAGTCAGCCGCCAGCCGCCAAATTTGACATTCTTGTCTTGTTGACTGTTTGTAAACGAAGCTTGATTTTAGTATTAATGTGTGAATTTGTGCATTTTGTGAATTACTCGCAAAATTTTGCTTAATTGTACGTTTTCGTGGTCCCGTATGATCTGTTGAGAGATGTATTACAAAACTTGTGAAATATATTATGTGGTTTACGAGCCGGCCGGTCAGAAGGCCAAAAGCGAAAAAATTCATGGCCAAATTTCCATTTAATGAAGAAAGGTAAGCATACATTCACATTTTGTTATAGCCATTACATTAAGGATTACGTGATTTAAAAGTTTTCTATTAAAATTAAAAAAATTGAGAAGATAACCTGATAAATAGTGCTTGACATTTTTTTATCGACAATCGATAATTTTTTAACCGACTTCAAGAATTGAAAAGGAGGAGGTTATCTATTCGTCGCGTTTTTTTTAAGTATGTACACTAATTACTCGAAGTCGGCTGAACCGATTTAAATGATTCAAACGTTATAACATCAGGTTTTTTCCCAAGTTGGTCCAATTTTGAAATGCCTATTGCATAATGAAGTAAAGTCCGTTCGGTTAGATAGTGTCGGTACACCCGCACGGCATTGTGGCTCTTTTTTAGTGCATTCGTGCATGCAGTCGGGCGGGTCTAAACAAAAACACAAAAAATTGAAAATACATGTTTCACGCCTGACTTCAAAGTACTTACTTAGGTACGTATACTTAAATACGTATTAATTACGTACCTACGTGAATTTTTTAAGGCGGTTTGTATGATTTACATTATTTATTCATTTACATGCTATATTAACATGTTTTTTGTGAATATTCCAGAACCTTCAACTACAACTGCAAAAATAGCACCTGCAGCCCCTCGGAAAAGAAAACAGGTTTTTTTATAGTATCTTTATTGCCAAATGCATGTATATATATTATAAGTTCGATTAAATTAGACTTTGACTTTAATAATGGAGTTTACTTTTAGCCCCATTTGCGCCAACGTGAAATTCTTGTTCATAATTCATAATTCATAATAACTTTATTTGCACTAAATAGGGTACAACAGAGTTGGTAATATAGAATAAAAGTCACTTAAACCTATTTAGCCGTAAGTCTACAGCATGCAAATGTTTATGTCCTAGCACAACCAAGTTTTACACATTATCTAATAATTCGTCAAATTGGATCTATGCATCTACCATATAATTTAATTCTGTCATTATAGCCATGTCATTAGTCTTTACGTTTCAGAAATTCCTCCACCGAGTAAAATGTATTTTCGACTAGCCACTGACGTAGTACGCTTTTAAATTTTCTCATTGGCAAACATTTTATTTCGCATGGAATACTGTTGAAAATGGTTATACACATAGCGTAGTAGTTTTTCAAGAAACGCCTGGTTTAAGGCACTGTGTCTAATACTAATCTGTTAGGGTCTCTGTTACTTCTACAAGTTAAATCCCCAGACTTGGCAAACTTATTTCGATTCGCGTATGTAAAAATAGCCACTTCAAGAATATAAATACATGGCAATGGGAGTATATTTCAAAGTCTAAAGTAAGGTCGACAGGATTCATCCGGAGCTATGTGACATATTGCGCGTACACATCTTTTTTGTGCAATGAACGCCTTTTTGTTTTCCACGCTATTACCCCACATTATTAGCCCGTATCTCAATACTGATTCGACATACGCAAAATACGTGGTTAGTGCTGTATTTCTACACGCTACCTTGCTTAATGTATAGAGAGCATATGCAAATCTATTTAGCTTGTTACATACTTTTTCGATGTGCTCTTTCCAGTCCAATTTTGAATCAATAATTATACCCAAAAATGTCACATGCTCAGCCGTCCGAAGAGTTTGTCCGTTAAAATGTAAGTCAATAGAATGATCTTTGAAATTATTAAAATTAATAAGGCATGTCTTGGATAAATTAATTATGAGATTATTATTTTGTAACCAATTTGTAATTAATGTCAGAGTTTTTATTATATCCGCTTCATGTTGAGCCACAGGGGCTTCAGAATCTGATGCAACTATTAACGATATATCATCGGCAAACAGTATAGTTTCATGGTTAGTAACAAAAACAATGTCGTTAACATAGAGTAAAAATAGTAGAGGCGAGATAACGCTACCTTGAGGAACTCCATGAAGATTTTGCTTAAAGTCCGATCTAACTGTCATAGTATTATTTTTATCATCTAGGTAGTCAATTTCCACACATTGGTATCTATTTTTTAAATATGAGCGAAACCAGTCATATGCTGGTCCTCTCACGCCATAGCGTTCTAGCTTTCCTAAAAGCATGTTATGATCTACCATATCAAATGCTGAAGACATAAACTTGGTTTAACTTTTTGAATGAAAATTTTATTGTCACATAACTCTTGTTTAATTTAAAGCGAGAATTAACGTTAGCGTAAGTAAGGCATCAATTAGACCCTAAAGTTTGCAAAATGATAGAAATGGAATCCTGATATTTTTTAATATCGCCATCGATAAAAAATCCCACGACTGGTACATCACTATTTCGGTTATTATGTTGGGAACCCTGTACGTCATGTACGTCATAATTTCAGCTATGTGGTTGGTATTCCGTTTTAGTATAACTTCCATACAAAACGATAATTTACTTTTCACACTTATGCTCTGAAATGTTAATATTATATTTGAGAAAAGAAGGCAGTACGTGGCACTTTTCCGAGGTAAACATTCTTAATTTGAAAATCACTGCAGTAATAAACTTCAGTACTTACTTACTGCACTGATTTTAGTGCAGTAAATAAGTACTGAAATTCATTACTGCAGTGATCTGCAATGGTACTACCAACTTTTTTCTTTATTTTTTCTTTCGTTATTCCTGTGTATAAAAACAGAAAAAGCAAAGGGACATTTGCACCATACAGCCACATTATTATTATTATTATATAGGTAATTATTATATCATAATTAGGTTAACTTTTTTTTAAATACGGTGCGCACAGAGTATATTACTTCGTATTGTACCACAAGCGCTAGAGTGTGTGTCAGATAACTCTGCACGTGCCTGGCGCGTTTTTGGCGCTAGTTACAGTGCATTTTTTGTTCTAATGTTATAGAAAAGATTAGTATTCGATTTTTACCGCGCGCAGACTTATCTGACGAGCACTCTACCTATGTACCCTTAGCACCATGAAGCTCGACTTAATACTGAGGTAACTGGAGAGTGCAGTACGAAAAATTTTTTGTGACCACAAATTACACAGTGGATGTCTTCCGTCTCACCTACACTTTAAAAAAATACGTATGGTCATACGAGACAACTGACAGCCTAAATGTTAAATTTGCTGGTGTACACTTTTTTATTCAGGGTGAGAACTCCAGTTACCTCATTTTAGTAGCAAGTAGTAAGTATCACTAGGCTGTATGACCGTTCGACATGGCCTCACAAACCAATATTAAAAAAACGGCGGGAATGATTTTCAGCGGTTGATTAAATATCAATACAGTTTATATTGTGTAATAAATTATCAAAATGAGTTCTGCCAATGAAACATATACAGACATTGTATGTACCTACTCCACCAAATTTGAGAGCAGAAGCAAAATTAATAACAGAAAACTTACTGCCAGCAAAATCAAAAGAAAGATATATGAAAACCTACGATCTGATTTGGAAAAGTGAAAAAAAGGCGCATACGTTTTCGGAATCTGTGTTGTTGGCTTATTTTAATGATACATCATTAAAATAATATTATTATGGGCGATTTATACATAAGTGTGCCCGGGAAAACAATAACATTTACATTTAATAATTGCCCCAACATGTGTGATATAAATTTTAATAAATATTATTTAGTTAAACAGTTTTTCTTTATTTCCTCGCATTTCTTGAGAAAAGCACTATACAAGCCTTGTACGGTAAGCAAATTACCTTGCCTCGAATGATTAAAGCCCTCGCCTGCGGCTCGTGCTTCAAACCATCCTCGACAATGTAATTTCTTACTTACCTGTCCTCGGCTGTAATGTACTATTTTTTCTATGAAAGACCCGTCTCTTAAACGTAGTGATTACATGCTCTTTGATTTCATACAAAACATAAAGTGCCAATATTTTCAAATCTGCAATGAATATTAAAAAAAACAATTGTACAGCCCTAGTTCTTCATTTCAACAACATACCGAAAATTCATTGCTGTATGAGAGTGGAAAACCTTATCGCCGTTTGTAATGGAGACCGTTTGCTACACACTCCTCTTGATGAGTCTATTAATGGGCCGAACGTATGCCAATGACTTCAAAATCACCTTGTATAAACAAAGTTAAAGCATCTCTGTAGCCGGCGCCAGACATTGCACAAACATTCGAACAAATGTTTGGACACATGTGTAGCTCGGGTATTTGAGTATTTGTTCAAAGCTTTGATAAAATATTACATTACTTTACCATGTCAGAAGGCAAAGTCTTCAAACATTTGTTCAAATGTTTGTGCTATGTCTGGCGCCGGCATAAGTTACAGATAAACAGACATAAGATACTACAACGATGATAACTGATGATAATATGTGGAAAGGTATTTCTTTCGCGTGTGAGGGTAGTAATATCTTCACATTGATGAAATTAACGCTGGCTATACAGCGCGTAAGTATTTGATAAATTCGACGCTTGTCGTAACGACTCCGTAGCTCAGAGGTTGGAGCAGTCGCCCGGATAGCGAAGGTTCGTGGGTTCGAGCGAGTCCCATCGGCGCTAGTTGTGAGACGGGTGGATTTTTTCTAAAATACTTCATTTTTAATTATTCAATAATAAAAATTGCATTGTGAATGCAAAATTGTGAATGTAAAAATTTAAATAACGACGATAACCTTGAACTGCAGCAGTAGGTTGCACTCGTGCTTGGTGTAGGCGCGCATGTGCGACACGAAGGCGCGCTGCCCCTTGTCCAGCACCGCCCGGTCCGCCTGCTGCTGCCCATGCATTATGGACAGGACCTGGAATTCATATATTAACTCACTACGTAATACCACAGATTACTAAATAGTTACTATGTAACAGATAGTTCACTCCGCTAAGTCATTTAAGGTGGTTCGATGAACTCAGTAGCGCCAAAAATGGAAATAAATCAATTACATTTTATTAAAAGCTTAGATTAAAAGTTTTGGTTATTTTGCGCAAATAAAACAGTTGCATTTTATAAATATACGTTTAAGAACTCAAACTTAAGCAATAAGTCGTGAATCTCAATAGTGCCAAAAGTGGCCACATTTAGCAATATCGAGATCCATAACTTAATGCTCTTATTTGAGGCCATGAAAAAATACTTAAAAATTGCACTTTACTCTTCTATTTGTGCAAAATAACCCTAACTTTTATTCTAAGCCCTTGATAAATCGTAAATGATTTATTTCCATTGGTGGCGCTACTGAGCTCATCGAACCACCTTAAATAAATAGCAACTCTAACTATAACGCAATAAAGTAGAATTCAGCTTGTACGGCGCAAATTACGAACGGACAATCGTTGCATCTCTTTCTATCGCATATATTCTAGCTCTTTTGCGGACCTAATTTCTATGGATTTACACCGCCGGCGTTGCCGCCGCGTTTTCGAGCCAACACGGGGA
Source organism: Crambus lathoniellus (assembly GCA_949710035.1). Classification (NCBI taxonomy): domain Eukaryota; kingdom Metazoa; phylum Arthropoda; class Insecta; order Lepidoptera; family Crambidae; genus Crambus; species Crambus lathoniellus. The sequence continues at coordinate 23,476,761 of OX453317.1, forward strand.
GTGAAAAAGGCCTAGTAATACATCTACTAATATTATAAAGAGGAAAGATTTGATTTAATTTGACGACTCTGTATGAAATATAACAGGGAGAAAAGACTGCCCTTGACGAGTTTATTGTCAGTTCTTCTCGCAAGGTCTCCCGCCAGGATTCGCGAACCGATGGCGTAGCTATTTTGACGTTTTTAAATGTTCTAATCACAACCTAAAATATAGAAATATGATTTTTTTAAATATATTTTGAATATTGTCAAAAAAGCATTGAACCAACCTTATCCCTCAACTTCTGTGTAATCTTGATTTCGTCTGATGACAGTGTCCAGTCCTTGAGGTCGACTAGTTGGTTGGTTTTGATGAAAGGCACGTAGGCTACCTTCGAGCGGAGCAGCCGGCGGCGTATACCATACACAAGAAGCCAAACCAACCTTATCCCTCAACTTCTGTGTAATTTTGATTTCGTCTGATGATTGAGTCCAGAATTTCAAGTCCACAAGTTGGTGGGTGTTGATGAAAGGCACGTAGGCGTCCTCTGAGCTGAGCAGCGGTAGTAGCGAGCAGCGTCGCCGTATACCATACAGATTGTCAAAAAAGAAGTGAACCTACCTTATCCCTCAACTTCTGTGTAATTTTGATTTCGTCTGATGATTGAGTCCAGAATTTCAAGTCCACTAGTTGGTGGGTTTTGATGAAAGGCACGTAGGCGTCCTCTGAGCTGAGCAGCAATAGTAGCGAGCAGCGTCGCCGTATACCATACAGATTGTCAAAAAAGAAGCGAACCAACCTTATCCCTCAACTTCTGTGTAATTTTGATTTCGTCTGATGATTGAGTCCAGAATTTTAAGTCCACTAGTTGGTGGGTTTTGATGAAAGGCACGTAGGCGTCCTCTGAGCTGAGCAGCGGTAGTAGCGAGCAGCGTCGCCGTATACCATACAGATTGTCAAAAAAGAAGTGAACCTACCTTATCCCTCAACTTCAGGGTGATTTTGATCTCGTCTGATGACAGTGTCCAGTCCTTGAGGTCCACTAGTTGTTGGTTGGTTGGATGAAGGGCACATATCGTTCTAGTAATTGCTACTTTAAACTTACCTTATCCCTCAACTTCTGGGTAATCTTGATTTCGTCAGACGATTAAGTCCAGTCTTTTAAGTCGACTAGTTGGTTGGTTTTGATGAAAGGCACGTAGGCGTCCTCCGAGCTGAGCAGCGGTCGCAGCAAACAGCCGGCGGCGTATACCATACACATTGTCAAAAAATTAGCGAACCAACGTTATCTCTCAACTTCTTTGTAATCTTGATTTCGTCTGACGATTGAGTCCAGTCTTAGTTGGTTGGTTTTGATGAAAGGCACGTAGGCGTCCTCCGAGCTGAGCAGCGGTAGCAGCAAGCAGCCAGCGGCGTATACCATACACTTTGTCAAAAAAGAAATGAACCAACCTTATCTCTCAACTTCTGTGTAATCTTGATTTCGTCTGCTGACTGTGTCCAGTGCTTGAGGTCCACTAGTTGATTGGTTTTAATGAAAGGCACGTAAGCGTCCTCCGAGCTGAGCAGCGGTAGCAGCGAGCAGCCAGCGTCGCCGTATACCATAAACATTGTCAAAAAAGAAGCGAACCAACCTTATCCCTCAACTTCTGGGTGATTTTGATTTCGTATGACGATTAAGTCCAGTCCTTGAGGTCGACTAGTTGGTTGGTTTTGATGAAAGGCACGTAGGCGTCCTCTGAGCTAAGCAGCGGTAGCAGCGAGCAGCGTCGCCGTATACCATACACATTGTCAAAAAGAAGAGAACCAACCTTATCCCTCACCTTTTGGGTGATTTTGATCTCGTCTGCTGACAGTGTCCAGTCCTTGAGGTCGACTAGTTGGTTGGTTTTAATGAAAGGCACGTAGGCGTCCTCTGAGCTGAGCAGCGAGCAGCCGGAGGCGTATACCATACACATTGTCAAAAAAGAAGCGAACTAACCTTATCCCTCAACTTCTGGGTAATCTTGATCACGTCCGATGACAGTGTCCAGTCCTTGAGGTCTACTAGTGGTTGGTTGGTTGGATGAAGGGCACATATATTATCGTTCTAGTAATTACTACTTTAGTTAGACTTACCTTATCCCTCAACTTCTGTGTAATCTTGATTTCGTCTGCTGACTGTGTCCAGTCCTTGAGGTCGACTAGTTGGTTGGTTTTGATGAAAGGCACGTAAGCGTCCTCTGAGCTGAGCAGCGGCAGTAGCGAGCATCCGGCGGCGCCGGCGCGGGCGGCGCGGCCCGCGCGGTGCACCAGCGCCGCTGGGGAGAGCGGCGGCTCCCATTGGACCACCCATTCTACAGACGGGATGTCCAGCCCTCTGAGAGAAACAATAAAACTTTTATTCGTTTTTAGGGTTCCGGACCAAAATGGTAAAATGGAACCCTTATAGTGCGACTAAGTCTGTCTGTTTGCCACAGCTGGATATCTCGAGAACTACTAATGCTATCAACTTGAAATTTGGAATAGTTTTAGATGACGTTTGCCCAACTAGTTTGCAAATAAGAGAGAATTAAAAAAGAATATATTTTTTTGCAACAGAGACTGAAAGGGGGCCTTAAATATTCGAAGTGAGGCTACTAGGGTATTTAGGGTATCATATGAAAGAGCGCTGCTTGCACATTCTCAAACAATTTTTCTTGTTTTCCTAAGCCTCATAGTTTTTGACTTTTGATGAAAAAAGTAAAAAGAAAATACCGTTCTCCCCCCTTATCTCCGAAGTTTGCATAGAGAAAAATCTGAAAATATTTTTTGTGATAGGAGTTTATGTAAAGATTACAGGAAAAATAAAACGATGTATCTAAATAGTAACCTTTTTCAGAAATCGTCAACAAGAATTACTTTAGTTCCACTATCACAGAGCTGGCGTTGACCTAAAACTGCAATATTCTACAGCGCAAATACTCTGACGAATCTAGCCTCGCCGATGAAAACATTTTCACGTTATATTTATTTAAATTTATGATGGTACGGAACCCTCGGTGCGCGAGTCCGACTCGCTCTTGACCGGTTGTTTTTTCAACCATGTGACTACACAAACTCAAACGTTAAAAACCATTAATTCAGTCTAGGCTGAGAAAGAGCACTTGAACTGCTGGCTATATCATTAATAAAATCACTGTATGGGCTTGTTCAAACTTTACTTGGCTAGCTACCACCATCTAAGTCTGACACCATAACAACAATGTTTTTAGCATTGTTGTGTTCCGGCAGTTAGAAGCTATTTCCTCAGTAATTGAGAATTTCGTGAGAAGTGCGCTTCCACCTTCAGCCTTATCATAACATAACATCAGGTGTGATGAAAGGTTAAGTGCTACGCCTTTGAGGATAAAAAAAGCACGTAGTCCAATTCGAAGTACTTACTATATTTTAGTATAGCAAGTCGTGAAATTTGCTATTATCAGAGCAGAGTAGAAGTTCAACAAGATCTGTGACCATGTCTCTTGTCAGAAGGTATTACGATGCGCAGGATCATACCCTACTCAATTTGCCAAGTCTCAGACCACAGACTGATATAAGACGATAATGCCTTTATATGACTTGAATTAAACATAAAACGTTTTTGAAAAAAAAATGTAACCGCCTTCAAAACGGATCTTCAAACAAAAATTAACAAACACTAAAAAACGAAAAAAATAATAAGATTTTTTAATTCAAAGGACAATGATACGTGACTTATTCTAATTTATCTTAGTACTTACTGAACCGTTTGACGTACTGACGGCACCGACTTCAGTCGGTGCCGTCTTATACGTATTGAGGTAATTACGTCCTACACCTCACGCTTGGGACCGGGTTTTTTTTTATATGTTAGTTATTTCACTCAGTATATTTCGTTCTTATTCTTTTTGATTGGCACCGACATCAAACAGTTCAGTAAGTACCAAGATAAATTAGAATAAGTCACGTATCATTGTCCTTTGAATTAAAAAATCTTATTATTTTTTTCGTTTTTTAGTGTTTGTTAATTTTTGTTTGAAGATCCGTTTTTTTTTCAAAAACGTTTTATTTTTCGATTTTTAGTGAAGTAGCTTAAGAAAATACATGGTGATTATGATAAATTGTTGTAAATATCCTATCCGTTACGGAATTCAGCTTTCCATCTTTAGCTACTTAGATAACTTGAAGGAATACAACTAAAGGTCCATTCGTGCATATGGTATTTATAAAACATCATAATATAACTCGTTACTGTTGAGGAGTTTCACCTCTCATCAGCAGCTCACCCTAATAACCTGAAAAAATATAACTATTGGCCCATACGTATGATTAATACTTAAAGAAATATTCTCCAGCTTCTAACCGTTAAGGAGTTGTAGCTACCATTACAGCTCATCACTATGATATGATGACTACCAGATGCAAATACTTGACTAACTTCAAAAATAAATGGAACGCATAAGGCTTGCCTATATTTGAGAATTTCTCTCAATTTTCCTGGGATTTGATCCCCTGGTCCTGACTTGGTGAAAGTAAGATCAGGTCAGAAATACCAACTTTCGAAAAAAAAATATTTTGAAAAAGATCCCCAATTTGATGAAACTATGAAATCGTCCATATACCCAAATAATGTCTGAATACACATTTTTCAGGATAACTCCTGAACTTCTTGCCAGTTCTAGATAAAATTTGAATGGGATCACACGAGAAGCGTCACCTTTGAAATAAAAAAAGAATTATCCAAATCGGTTCATTAACTAAAAAGTTCTGAGGTAACACACACATAAAAAAAAAAATATACAGTCGAATTGATAACCTCCTCCTTTTTTTGAAGTCTGTTAAAAAATAAGATATCTTCCTCTATCTTACTTACCTTGCCATCAAATCTGTACAAAGCAATATAGTGTTCTCTGCTCCTCTGAACTTCTCCAATATTTTAGTTCTCTTCTGTTTCATCTTGCCATGTATGGCGAAAACTGTCTTGTCAGGTAAGAAGACTGGTAAAATATCCGCCCAATAGTCAACACATGCACAAGTTGGCAAAAAGAACAGACCTTTAACCATTTTCCTGTTTCTTATAAAGTTTAGTAGAAATAAGAACTTGTCTTGTGCCTCAACTATAACGTAATAGTTTTCTAACAAGAGAGGAGTGCTTATCGTCGATTTCTCTTTGACGCTCACGACAACGGGGTTCCTTAAGCCAGCTCGGATGAGATCTTGAAGCTCCTTGGTCTGAGTGGCGGAGAATAGCCCGGTGCGTCTCTGTCGTGGAAGGTATTGCAAGATTGTGGTAAGAGTAGCTGTAAATCCTAGGTCAAGAAGTCTGTCTGCTTCATCCAGGACCAGAAATTCCTGAAAAGAAATAAATGATAAAAATAAATTTATTTCTCCTCACAAATATGACAAAACTTACAGAGTACAGTTAATAAAGATCTTTACACACACATAAATGGATTTTAAGTTTCATTTTGTAATTAGTGGATCAGACAAATTTTATTCAGATGCTCTACATTAGGATATCGAGTTCAATTGGCTTGGATACCGGGCCATACGGGAATAGTGGGTAATGAGACTGTCGACCTTATTGCTAAAGAAGCTACCACCAACGGATTTTCTATCCACGACAAAGCTTTCGCGCACGACCTTATCCCAATTGCTTCACAAACCATGCGAGCTGTCTGGGAAACCCAATGGCGAGAAATTAGTAGAACAGTCGGTAAACACTATGCTGACGTACAACAATCCCTACCAGTTAAACCATGGTTTTTCAAATATAAAAAGGCATCGAAACCATGTACATCTGTCGTGTGTCGATTGAGGCTAGGCCACGCATGTACCCCTGTCCATCTAGCAAAAATTAGGGTTAGAGACTCGTCGCTTTGCGAGTGCGGTCTAGAGGAGGGAACGACCGATCACATTTTCTTCAATTGCCGCAAAGTCAGTTCGACTTCACTGTATGATGTCCTCCCTCCATGTATCCCCAAACCTACCAACTTTAAAAGCGTCCTCAGTTACGTAAAACCTCCTGGCATCTCTGTTTTGTGTGACTTTATTACTAAAAATAATATACGATTATAATTTATTTATTTATAATCTACTAACACATTTTATATATAAGTATTGTGCGCGTCTTTATTTCAGATAGGTCCACAGCAAGTTCTACAGCCTCAAAATTCTAAAACTTAGACCACCTACGTTGTATTCTTACGAGACGCCTTGAAGAAGCAGAGTCTGTAGGAACAAAAAACTGAGCGAAAAACTGGACATTGGCGAAATCCAAAAGGGAACCGCCACCGCATAAAAAGAAGAAGAACGTAATTAGTGGATGTTCGCGACTTCGTCCGCGTTAATTCGACTATATGAATGTAGATGAATGAAGAACAGGTAGATTTTATTGGAGATGACGGTTAACAGAGAGGAGTGGAGAAGGCTGTACTGCCCCGGGGTAGTACGTAGTTAGTTTGGGGTCGGCAGCAAATAGAATTGGGATAAGGAGAAGAAGATGATGATGATGATCACGCCCCTTACCGTCACCGCACACGAGTCACAATACTATGCACAAACGCCGCCACTTGAAGCTAGAATAAGAAAAAAGTGATGACTAGGTATGTATGAGTATGAAAAGAAAGTGGTCAGTGCGGTGCAGTTTAGTCGCCCATGTGCGGCGACGCATAAGGATCACTTCAAATTAGCCTATTTTCTTCTCCAAGGTCTCTGCCAAATTTCATCTAATTTGTTACAGTAGTTTGAGCGTGAAAGGTAACAAACAGACAGAGATCTGTTTTTTATAAAGCACTAGCTGACCCAGCGCGACTTCGTTCCCGTGGCCCTACCCCCTACTCCACCCTACCCTACCCGTACTCTACCCCTACCCTACCCTACCCCTACTCTACCCCTACCCTACCCTACCCCTACCCTACCATACCCCTACCCTACCCCTACCCTACCCCTACCCTACCCTACCCCTACCCTACCCCCTACCCTACCCCTACCCTACCCCTATATCCTTCCTTGGACTTCCACGAACATTTCAAGACCAAAATTAGCCAAATCGGTCCAGCCGTTCACGCGTGATGTCGTGACCAAGGGAAATAGGGATTCATTTTTATATATATAGATTTACACTTTTTAGAAATGAAACAGTTTTAAAATGTCTGTTGACTCATCAAAAAGAAATATCTTAAGATGTTAAATTTCAATCTATACTAATATTATAAAGAGGAAAGATTTGTATTTTTGTATGTAACGAATAAACTCAAAAAGTACTGGACCTATTTAGAAAATTCTTTCACCGTTAGAAAGCTACAGTCTTCCCGAGTGACATAGGCTATATTTTATGCCGATATTCCCACGGGAACGGGTACCATGCGGGTGAAATTATATGTATATCCTACTAATATTATAAATGCGAAAGTTTAGATGTTTGGATGTTTAGATGTTTGGATGTTTGGATGTTTGTTACTCAATCACGCCTTAACGGCTGAACGGATTTGGCTGAAATTTGGAACACAGATACTTTGTAGCTTGGAGAGGAACATAGGCTACTTTTTATCCCGGAAATCCTACTAATATTATAAATGCGAAAGTTTAGATGTTTGGATGTTTAGATGTTTGGATGTTTGGATGTTTGTTACTCAATCACGCCTTAACGGCTGAACGATTTGGCTGAAATTTGGAACACAGATACTTTGTAGCTTGGAGAGGAACATAGGCTACTTTTTATCCCGGAAAAAATCACATTCCCGCGGGATATTGTCATGTAGTTCGCGCGGGCGAAGCCGCGGGCGGAAAGCTAGTGTCTTATAAATCTATTAACCTACCATTTCCCTCAACCTTCCAGCCAAGTTTAACTGCTTCCTCTCAGATAGCAGATCCATAAATCGGCCTGGCGTACACACGGCAATATGCGAGCCCTTGCCGAGACTCTCTATGTCAGCCTCAACTGATCGACCGCCAACAAGCAGTGATATAGTAACATGTGAGAGTTCTGGCTCTTCTAGGAATTGCTGTATGACCTGAAAAGGTAATTTACAGAGTCAATTAATAAAATGTCCAGATCCAGAGTGACAAGTCAGAGATCATGGTTTTCTTCCCTACTTAGGACAAACTTTCATCCATCATCATCATCATCATCATTTCAGCCGTACGACGCCCACTGCTGGGCATAGGTCTCCCCCAAGGATCTCCACAACGATTGGTCCTGCGCTGCCCGCATCCAGTGGCTTCCCGCCACCTTTACCAGATTGTGGAGCGTTCATCCATACTGATATTAAAAGAGAAAAGATTTGTATTTTTGTATGTAATGAATAAACTCAAAAGCTACTGGACTGATTTTGAAAATTGTTTCGCAAGTAGAAAGCTACATTTTTCCCTAGTAACATAAGCTATATTTTATCCTGATATTCCCTCAGGATTGGGTACCACACAGATAAAAACGCAAGGTTTTTGGTCCAACACTGTTTAGGTTTTTTGTTTGCTATCAACTCGATAAGAAGAAGAAGTAACCATATAAGTAACTATATCTAAATGAGTTGTTTGGATTACTTTGATGAACGGAACAAATATTGGACACCATCACAAAGCAACAACAGACACGCACGGACTGTAAGTTAGCGGCAACCAACCTTGACGTTTGGTCGGGGTATGGACATGCGAAGTACATGCATTTTCGTTATATAGTAAATTATATATCCGTGTGTATGAACTTATTTAATAAAATAAGTGCAGAAGCTTCTTATCGCACAATCTAAATGTTTCTGATACTGTGAGGTAAATCACGAAAATAAGGGTCTTTAGAAACATATCTCAACAAAATAAACAAACTTATAACCTTGAATATTTGCGTCGCCAGCTCCCTAGTCGGCGATATAATTACAGAATAAACAAAGTCTTTCCTTAAAGGTTCTTCTCTCTGCTTCTTGAGTAGCATTTCCAGCATCGGCACCACGAACGCAAGCGTCTTCCCTGAGCCTGTGACCGCTTCAGCCACAACATCTTTGCACGATAATATGAGTGGTATGACCGCTGCCTGAATAGGCGTCATTGTTTTAAAACCTTGCTTTTTGATGCAGTTCAGCACTGGCTGAGAAAGTGCAGGTTGAACTTTTGTCCACAATTTATTAACCATTTTATCTGTTTATCAAATCAAACAACACCACAAAAAAAACACGCCACGAGCTTAGATCACATGCACAAATTATATAGTGTAGTATGACATTTTACTGACTGACATTGACATCTCAATGATGTCTTCTTCTTCTTCTTCTTTATTTTGTAGTGGCAATCCACTCCTCTTGACAGGGGAATACTTCTGCCAGTTTCAGTGTGGGAGAAGGAAGGATGGGTTTGGAGTTGGGCATGGGTCGTAAATATATTTAATATTGATAAATAGATAATAAATATATGAAGGATGAATTATAAACAGATATTATGGTGAGACAAAAACTTAATAAGACATTTAACATAAATTCTATTAGATAAGGACAGGATAGAGGAAAGGTTATAGGGAAGAGGAGCTTTGTATTTTAAAAGGATGTCATAAAAGGGCAAAGAATTATATAGGGGGCACTGGAATAGGATATGTAAGATGTTACCTTCGTCAAGTCCGCACTCACAGAGGGAGGAGTCGCGAACGCGTAGTTTAGCAAGATGGGATGGGGAACTGCAATGACCAAAACGTAAACGGGAAAGAGTGGATGTTAGCTTTTTGTCAAAGCGTAGTTTTGAGAACCAAGGTTTGAATGTAATATTAGGTTGATTGTCCCGATAAAATTTGCCTTTATGCTGACACGACTCTTCCCAATCACGACACCAGCTTTTTTCCAATAGATCCCTTGGAAGAGAGGCTAAGTCCTGTGAGAAGATACGTTGTGAAGAAGAGTCACCTTGTCTGGCAGCTAGTTTGGCTAAATGATCAGCAGCTTCGTTACCCTGAATGCCCACGTGGCTGGGAATCCAAGCTAAAGTAATGATTAAATTTAAACTTGCACATTCTTTCAACAAAGTTTTTACTTCCAAAACTAGGGGGCTTATGGAATTACTGTAAAATGGACACGATAGTAATGATTGCAAAAAACTCAAAGAATCCGAGAATATGAAAGCCTTAGCAATTCTGTTACAAATAATAAACTTTATGCACTCTAAAATTGCAAACCCTTCTCCACTGTAAGTTGAAGAAAGACTCGAATATTGAAAAAGTTTAAAAAATCCATTTGCATCTCTCAAGAAAGCGGCGCCTACATTATCAGTTTTGTTTGTATCGGGAGATTTAGAGGAATCAGTGAAGAATATTTCACAATCTAAGGCTTTTTCATTAATAAAAGTTATCAGTATAGAATTAGGATCTTTCGTTTGTTTATCTATGCCAATTGAAAGCAAAACATTAGGAATAAAAATAAGACATGGGTAATCGAAGGAGAACAAAGGGTGAGTGGAGAATTTAGCTATATTATCTCTCGATCTGATTTTTTCAGCTTCTCTCAAACTATTGACTAAATATGGAATGGTTTTTTTATTGGTAACAAGCTGATTTAACTCTTCTAATCTTGGAATGAGGGGGTGAGAATTTAACTGATACATTTTTAAGAAGTACCTATTCGATAAATATTGCCTTCTTAAATCTAATGGAGGATCGGCACTTTCTACTTGTAAAGCGTTTGTAGGAGTACTCTTCATTGCACCGATAACAATACGCAAACATCTAAATTGAATAGAGTCTAATTTTTTTGCAGCAGTTTTACTTAAGGGAGACATAGTGAATGATGCATAATCTAAAATGCTCCTAATTAAGGCATTATACACTAACTTCATAGTGAAGGGATGAGAACCCCACCAAACGCCAGCGAGAGCTCTTAGAATATTAATATTTTTTTCACATTTGTTTACAACATAATCAACGTGCGCAACCTCAGAGTTTTTACTGTCGAACTTCTTGCCTAAAAATATGATTTCATTAGAAACCGACAATTCAACTTCCTTAACACATATGTTAATAACTGGGACGACCCTCTTTTTAGAAAATATAACTACAGTACTTTTAGAAGTTGAAAGTTGTAAATTATGATTATCTAACCAAAATGAAAGATTATTTAAAGATCTTTCAAGACTAGATGCCGCAAACTCTATGGAACTATTTACAGAATATACTAAAACATCATCTGCGTATTGAAGGACGTTGCAGTCTGGCTTTATACTAGATTCCAAATCGATAGTGTATACGTCATAAAGGAGCGGACTTAAGATGGACCCTTGTGGAACGCCTTTCCAAAGGGTTCGAGGCACAGGCGTTGCGCCTGGAACTCTTAAAGTAACAGATCTTTCACAAAATAGATTAAAAATAAAATTTGAAAATTTTAATGGAACCTTAAGATCTATTAGTTTTTGCTTAAGCAAACAAAGGTCAACGTTGTCATACGCTGACGAAATGTCAAGGAAGGCAGCAGCTACACTTTGTTTCTTAGAAAAAGCAAGTAATATGTCAGTTGAAAATATACTGAGACTATCTTGGGTGCTGCGGCCTTTTCTAAACCCGAATTGTGAATGAGCTAACAAGTTGTTATGTTCCAAAAACCATTCTAGCCTGATTTTAATAAGATGTTCGGCTAATTTTGATATAACTGAAGCTAAAGCAATAGGCCTATAGGAAGCAGGATCCGTAGGATCTTTACCTGGTTTTAAAATCGGAATCACTAAATGTTCTTTCCAGGAAGGTGGAATTATACCAGATTCTATGGTTACATTAATGATATTTAATAAAAAGGAAAGGGTTGAGGATTTAGCATTAGCAAGAAACGAATAAGGAATACCGTCTAAGCCAGGGGAAGAATCTGAAACATGATTTAAAACCGATTTCAACTCTTCCATTGTAAATGGAGAGTTAATATCAGAATGATCGTTAATGCCAACATTGCTGTAACTATTTGGTATTTCAAAATGATTGGGAACGTAACACGGAGCCAATTTATTGTTAAAAGGGGCAATCCAATCTAAATTAAAACTGGATACATTGTTAACTGCTTTTTGGGAACAACGAAATCGTTTTATACTGTTCCAAACAACCGTTGAGGGCGTGTCTGGCGATAAAGATAGACAGAATTTTTTCCAACCCTCTTTCTTTTTCTTTCTTAATAAACGTTTAGTAGCAGCCGTGACATTTTTAAATTGGAAATAATTTACATTATTTAAATAGGAATTACAATCTTCCTCGATATTATTTCGAGCCTTAATAGCCGCCGTACACTCTTGATCCCACCAAGGCGGAGAAGAGATTTTACCTTTAACAGTTTTTTTTTTCTTAAAAGCATTATCTGCGACAGAGATAATAGATGAGACAAAAAGATTGTAGGATTCGTTGAGGTTATCTTTGTTTACTTTTGGGAGCGGTTTTATATGATCATCTAGTAAAGAACTATATTCATTCCAATCAGCGTTTGCGATATTATACTTCAGTAAAGGAGGAAGAGGAGACACCGATTGACTTTTAGACGGCAATGTTATCAAAATTGGGAAATGGTCACTACCATGAGTTAGTGGTAAACATTTCCAAGATAAAAGGGAAGACAGCGATGAAGAACTCATTGAAATATCAACATAACTTGGTCGTTGACCAGGACGGCCTCTGCGCGTTGGAGAGCCATCATTTAAAACGCACAAAGTGAAATCGTCGATAACCTCTATTAAATCATTTCCAAGCGAGTCATTGTTGGGGGCACCCCAAAGTGCATGGTGAGCGTTGAAATCACCTAACACTATAATAGGGGAAGGAAGAGACTGAAGAAAATTCTTCATTATGGGAATAATAGAAGAGTCCTTACAAGAAATGTATATTGAAAGCACTGTAATATTACCCAATCTAGCGGCTACAGCATTAATATGGGTGTTATTGTGGGGTGGCAGAGGTAATTGTGTAAACAAGTAACGTTTTTTGATAAAGAGGGCTGCGCCTCCAAAGCCATCAGGCCTATCATCTCGGAGGACGTGGTAACCAGGAAAATTGTACAATGTACCTGGTTCTAGCCAAGTTTCAGAAATAGCTAGCAAAAAGGGATTATGATTATTTACTAATGATATTAAATCAGTGTGTTTTGATTTTACACTTCTACTATTCCACTGAAGAATCTGATCCATTTTTGATTATTTGGAATATAGAGATAGACAAGTTCTGAATTAGAGAAATGGCAACGGAGTACGGTAGAGAAGAATTTACTATAATATTAACAAGTGAGGAAAGAAGATTATTAAGATCATCTTGTGAAACTGAATCAGAATTATTATTGTCTGAGGATTTGAAGCCACAACCATTGCTGGGGGCAGGAACAGCATATTCATTTATAATATCATTGTGAGCTTTCTTGTCATAACCAGAGGAAACAACCGTTGGTTGCTTTTTATTAATAAAAAAAGTTTTTTTATAACTTTGTTTCATTGTGGGGGGGGAAGAGACAGGTGAAGCAGAGGGTTTTGGATGCTGGTGGTTAATGTTTGCTGCAACTTCAGAGTATGATTTCTTAAGTGGAGGCACCATCTTGATAGCCTCTTGGTATGAAATAGAATTGTGTGACATATGGTATTTAATATTTGATTGTCTTATGAATTCTGGACATTTCTTGTCAGTGGATTGATGGTTGCCTGAACAATTTATGCACTGGTAAATTTCAATTTTACAATTAAACCCTGAATGATCTTGAGTACATTTATAACACCTAGGTTGACTCCTACATTGAGTACGAGTATGTCCAAACCGACAACATTGAAAACATTGGACTGTTGGGTAAATGTATTGTTCTATGGGTATGGAGGCAAAAAAAGAAAATATCTTTGGTGGGAGAGATTGACCATCAAAGGTTAAAACAACAGTTTGCGTAGGCACCCAGGAGACACCTTCAGCATTAGTAAGCTTTCTATGTAGACGCCGAGATCGGATAATTGGTCCAAAACCATCTGGAATTCGAGTATTTGCTACAATATCATCATGTGACCATTCGGCAGGAATACCTTTGGCGATACCCATTTTACAGATATTAAACGTAGGGATTGATACCTTGTAGGTGTCAGATGTAAGGAAGCTGCTATTAAGAAATTGGTTAGCATCAGCAGAAGTCTTAAAATTGATAGCCAAACGATTGCGACCAACACGTAAAATACCATCTTCCAGGATATTTTTACAATTATTATTGTACAATAAGTTTCCGAATTTGATTGGATGCAAAGTGGTGCCGGCAGAGGGAGAAGTTTCGTTTAACTGAACATGCACAACATATGGACCATTGTCAGTAGCACTGTAATAATTTCTGTATGTGAATACAGAAGAGCTATTGCCGCCGCCGGGGGGCACTACGGGAGTTAGGATAGGTTTTGGGGATAAAACTTTGGCATTGTTAGCATCTTTTAACGATTCTGAAATAACCTGATGTGGAATAGGATGAAATGGTTTTGGTTTAGAAATTAAAGAACCAAGTTTTCTTTTTGGTTTTTGACTTGGGACTGGGGACTTTGTTTTCTTTGTCTTTTTTTCCTCCGAGGTAAGAAAATTATCAGCCGCAATTAATGTTAAAAGAGGATTAAATGTATTTCCATCCGGTGGTGGGTCAGGATCAGGTTCAAGATCCATGGCGCTAAGTATGAAAAAGAACTAATATATGTACAAATAAAGTTACTGACTTACCACTATGAAGATTATATACCTATATATATATAAACAAAAAGAAATAAACTTAACACTTAAAATTACACGAATTACTTAATATTTACAATAATTTAAAGATAAAAATAATTTTAGTCGACCGCCCTTTTCAACTTCTTCCCGCCAAAAAAAAACCTCAATGATGTCAAATATGATCTTGAAGTTTACGTTCCATTTCTCCCTGATTAATTTTTATTATTTTTGTTGGAGTTTGATTATTGCAAAAATTTACTAACAAGATATATATGTAAGTACTTTCTCTATTTTTTCACTCATTTTGTTATAATTAGGTATTATTATATTTAGAGGTCAATGATTAAAACAGACAACACACATTCAAAATTAGGTTTACCATGCAAAATGGAACGATTGTTTTCTGCTGCGGACGTTCAAAAACTTGCTTTTACTTTGTCGTGAGTTTCTCTTACTTTGTTCTGTTTGTTCTGCATCAGCAACAGCATTAATCAAAGTTACTGCCTATTATGTTACAAGTACAAAGTTTAATTTTTCTATCTAAAAAAAGAAGTTAATTTATGAAGACAGACGGCAATGTTTTTAATATAATAATCGCGTGCGTTGTAATTTGTATAAATTTTTGATCGATCCCTGATCAATATGGCGCGTGTTGATATGATAAATTGACAGCTGTGTTTTGTCTTTGTGCGAACATTGTAATGTTTGTTTTACATCTCCATACTGATAAAATTAAGGTTTAACAATGACGAGAGCGTTTGGTAACAGTGACAAACGTTTCTCTATCGATGACGCCTTCGAAGAGGAGACCGATGAAGCCATAAAAGTGTACGGTGCAACGGGCGATCGGTCCCCCTTGCAGAATAAATTCAAGAATGGTGGCGATTATTTATCAGGGTAAAGCTTATTTTCATTCTTCTCCATGTTATGTTTTAGTTTTTAGGCGAAGTATTTCGAGGAAAAGTTGATTTTTTGTACAGAATTGCCAAGATGTTCTTGACCTTTTGTGATTCATAAATTCCATAGGGGGGCAAAAGTGGTTGAACTCGCCTTTACAGACCATTGTCCGAGTCTTGCAAACTCATTAAGTTGTGTTAACTACCACATATCTATGACTAACATTTGATGTCAACGACAATGACCCAATTCAGTTGTGATTCAGTTTCATAAAAAGATAATTATGTCAGTTTTCTTGTGAAGCTAATACTACATGATACAGTGCAATTATCCTCGGCGAATTAAATAGTAAATGCTGCCTTATTTATTTCTTTTAAGGTATAAGGCAGCATTTCAGTTTGGACCCATTCGGCTGGGCGGGCGTCAAAGATTATGCTGAACTCTGACCAACAATTTCATCACCAAATTCCTTGTAACTCGCTTTGTCATACTTGTGATTGATACAACTCTCTCAAAATAGATCTGTAGAGCTAGGATATGACTAATATACCTATACTCATTCATTGAAAACAAACACTATTATTAAATAAATTTTGTTATTTTCCTTGTACAGCAAAACATACAAATGTACAGAAGACACAACATCGAGAGATTCCGATTCCCTTATACATGAGTATGTGGAAGCTACTCAGTCCATGTATTGCTGGAATCATCCAAAAGTCCGGGAGAACTGGAAAACAGTGTGCGCTGCTGTCGTGCTCCTCATTGTGGGAGTAGGTCTCCTAGGCATGGGTGCGTTTGCTGTTGCTGAACCTGAGAATGGGTTGCAGGGAGCAGTATTTTTTGTAGCAGGTATGATCTGCTTCGTTCCAGGGGCATACCATGTGGTTTACATTTGGCTGGCAGCCCGCGGTCAAAGAGGGTATGATTTTTACCACCTACCATTATTCACCTGACTTTCCTTATATTCATTGTTAATTTATCATAAGATGTGGAGATGTAGAATAAAAATAAATTAAAGAGGAGTAAGAATATCACATCTGTATGTCGGTGCTGAGCAAGATCGGAATGTAGCTCTCTAATAAATAACAATAAATCAATAAAATAAGGAAATACAGAAAATTTTAAGTCAATGAAATTGTTGTTTAAATAAATAAATGAATGAAATAGCAATTTTCATGAAATGAATACTTAGGTATTTTTAGTTTATTATAAGAGTGAGACTTTTTCTATTTATTTTTGTTTAAAGTTTAGTTAAATTATTTTTCTTAATATGAACTCTGTCCATCTTAGCTTTAGCAAGTACATTAAATACACTTATAAATGTAAATAATAGGTGAAGAATAAAATTAATTAAAAACTGTTATAACTTTATATGAGCCACCATGTAAATGGAAAAGAAATTTTTAATAAATTGAATAATTAATTATTTTTAATAATTATTGAAGTGCCTAGTTGACTAGGAATAGTCAAGGATTCTTGATGAGGGGTTTCTATCTTTATACTTATAAATTTTGTTTGTGTGTAATAAGTAATAATACATATTAAGAAGCAAATTTTTTTATCCACTCAATGATTCAATGAATTTATAAATGTTATTTTAGCTTTTCATACATTGATGCTAATATTACATAATATTAATTTTAGAATGATGTGTTGCTGCTACTAACACTGTATCTTAAATTGTAATGCATGACTACCTTCAGTGTGTAATCATGCCAAGGTTTGTCATGCAAGACTGAAAGTAAGATGGGAGAATACTCTCTATTTCAGCAGTTAGATGCTTTCATAGTTAGTTGTGGTCGTCCAAATTAAAAGGGACCTTATTGCGGCCGGCACATACGTCTTTATTGTCGTTGTTTTGTATTCGAACAACAGCAATAAAGGCGTAAGTACCGAGTGCCACAAGGTCCCTTTTGATTTGGACGACCAAAGTTATAGTTTATTTTGTGATATATTTTAATCACAGTCATTATCTTGTAGGTATTTCATATTTATTACCCTTTGCATCAATATCTTTGGTCAAGTGTACTGTACCTGAATCCAAATTGTCTTTATCATTACAACAGTATAATATATTGTAGTATTTTTCTTTAGAAATTGTTAAGTAGGAAAACATTGATGTCTCTAAATGATTATGTCCAAGAAATGTAACTTATACTTATACATATAATTTTTATGTATGTGTTTTTCACCTAACTCCTCTTAAAGGACAACCCATTTGTTTGAAATTATGTATGTACTAGCTTTCCGCCCGCGGCTTCGCTCGCGTGGACTACAAGACGTTATCCCGCGGGAATGTGATACTTTTCCGGGATAAAAAGTAGCCTATGTTCCTCTCCAGGCTAAAAAGTATGTATGTCCCAAATTTTAGCCAAATCCGTTCAGCCGTTTTCCAAATCCAAACATCTAAACTTTCACATTTATAATATTAGTAGGATATTTCAATGGGTTCCTGGATGGTTAGTTTAAAAACCTTATTGGACCCCTTAAGATGGCGCTGCTGTCAGTATGTCACCAAAAAGGCGGTACAAAGTTCACCGGATCAGCTAGTATGTTATAATTTTATAAATAACACATTTAGCTTTTATATTATTTATATGCACTCACAATGCAATTTTGTGAGTATAGGAAAAAATGTGTGATAGTAAAAAACCACGAGCCATATAAGTAGCTTTCCCGCCTGAAAGCTACTTATATGGTTTGTGGTTTTTTACTATCACACATTTTTTCCTATAATAACACATTTGTTTAAATTCCTAAAAAATAGCATGAAACTCGTGAAACTGTTATTTAGGTAGGTACTACATCATGACTAATTCTATTGGACCATACTGCATTGATACAATAATTATATTTGCATGATAACATTATCTACCAAGGTTGTATTATCAGACTACGCAAGTTCCACTGCAAAGCCTAGCAATTTAATAACAGTTGTAAAACATTTAAAACCTAGATAATGATAATAACTAATTCCTTTAAAAGTAGTTGTTTCCTGTGAAATAGTGCCTATTTCTTAGAGAACTTTATAAATCCTGCAAATAAGTTGTCTGTTGAGACAACAGACAACTACTACAACTTTTTAATGTAAGATTAAAAAACTTTGATAAATACTTCTTGAAACAGAATGAATTTAATAATATTGTAACAAAAAACAGGTTCCAACACAGGATTATATAACTGCTAGAATTTGTTCTAAAATATTGTTCTTCATTGGTATCTTTATTTTTATAATTTGTGATATGGCGACTGATCTGCAGATGACATATCGAAAGGTTTATTTTTAAGTTGTGTGTTTATTTCTAGGCTTGATGTTCTGAATACTGCTGTTTGATTTTGTCACATCTGTTCTATAATTTGTAAATATTTATCAATTGAATAAATTAGCAGACTAATAGCGTGTTTAATTTATACACCTTTATGATGCATATTAAGTGCAATCTGCTTTCACTTTTGGTGAAAGCCTTCATAGAAATCTATACCAAACCAAACCACCATTGAATGGATCCCAACGGACTCACTGTCACACCGTTTTGGATAAAGATTGGAGGATGTGTATTCAAATACAAACATGCAAATAATTTGTGTTTATTGCTTAAAATTAAGTTAAATAATTTCTAGAAATTCGTTTTAACTTAAAATGCTGCAAGTATCTCAACTCTCCATCCCAGCCTTTCAGAATCCCCATTTGTTGACGATCCATTAAATCTGGCATTTCTAAGCCACAAGTATCGAATTCTTCTTGTTCTTTTTTCTTTGTTATCTTAATCATGTCTTCTCTGCTTGCATGCTGGCGGTTCTTCCTGTGTCCGATGGAATTTTTAAAAGAAATTTGCTCTAATTCTTCGTCGAACCGCGCCAAATATAACAGAATGAGTTTCAATGTTTGTTCCTTTGAAAGGGTTTCGGCTTCTTCAGGCAATCTTTCTTTAAACCACATAAGTTTCTCACCAGTAAGGTTATTTCTTATATCGGTTCCGAGTTTCTTCTGATCACGCTTTTCACCCTTCTTTAATTTCTTTACAAGAGATATAGTTTTCCTGCTGTTAGGGTGTTTTAGCTTATCGACGCTGTTTTTTACTTTAGGCATTGTTATGAAATATTTGAGATAAACCTATTAATTTTACACAATACAAAAATTCACGTGTATATGTTTTAAAAATGGTACATATTTTTTGACACATTGTATTGTAAAAAAATTCGTCCATTTTGGACAGGCGAAGACATCAAGCCATACTGCCAATTCTTGAGTATTATGTATGTTATTATAGTTTCTTATGTTTTCATTAGAATGTAGGTGTGTTACATTCTAATGCTTCTTGGAGTATTTGGCGTCAAGTATGTCGAGTCGGTCTTCTCGGTAATTCTTGCTGAGGTAGTCACCACTACAATAAAACACTCGGCATCACGTTACCGAGATAGCGCATATTTTAATCATTCCACATATCGTCCAGTTGCGTAAACACTTGGGGCACAAAACCACACCTATCTTGAGTCACAAAGTCCACTATGAAACAAATTGCGATTAATTAAAATATCCACTTAACCTAACCCGCCAAGATGGCGCCAAAAACTCCTTTTTTGACACAATTTTGACAGTTCGGTTTTAGTAGTAGTAAAAAAATTCGTCCTTTTCGACAGGCGAAGACATTAAGCCATACTGCCAATTCTTGAGTATTATGTATATTATGCCTTTTTCACATCCTCCCCGTGGCCCATGGTCGCCGCTGCTAGAATGCAGGAACAGCTAAACCTGCTCCCGCCCTGGCTGGACAACTGGAGGATTGCGGTTAACGTGGGCAAGACTACCGCAATCCTTATCGGGGCCCAGCAGAACATGCCACCGAATCTGGCAATGAAGGAGCAGGAGATCGCCTGGCAGCCTACCATCAAATACCTGGGCTGCCACATCGACCGAGGCTTGACTATGGCCACCCAGGTGGATCACGCCATATCGTCTGCCCGCGCCGCGCGGGCCATCCTACGCCCTGTCCTTCGCTCCAGACTCCCGCTACGGGCGAAACTCACAATATTCAAGACCCACGTCCGGTCGCGACTCACTTACGCAGCGCCGGCGTGGTACTCTCTTTGCTCGCAGACGCAGAGGAAAAGACTGCAAGCCCAGCAGAACGTGGCGCTCCGCATCATCACTGTAATAAATGATACGAATTTACCAACTTAATCTTGGCTTTATTCAATTTAAAATTTGACAAGACTGTTTCTCCGATATGACAATAGACAATGAGAAGAGAGTACACTACATTCACCCCCTCTAGCTTCTTTATCTATAACACAAAATCTTTGAGATGATTTGGTATCTTCTTGTCTCGAGTTGAGCGACGTACTCCCGTACCATTCTCTAAGTCTGTAGAGGTGGAAGGCGTTGATAAAGAGTCCACAGTGTCTCTATTTATGTCGGTAGAAACTTCATCATCTGGGTAGCCCTCCTCGGCATTCTCATCTAATTCCGAGTCTTCTGCTGGTAGTTGCGCCAACTGTCTATTTGAAACTGTGCTTTCTCGACCATCAGGCAAGCGAACATGGGAATAATAGGGGTTGCCTTGAAGTAATTCAACTTCTTCTACCACGGGATCATATTTCGATGCTCTTACATTCTTTTCATCAATACTGGACCCGGTACCAACAACCATGAAGGCATTGATTCCCCTGTAGGTGATCGACGTGAATGGCAAAACAGCCGCTCATGGGGTGTTTCATTTGTAGTTGTACATAGTAGAGAACGAATTGAATGTAGGGCTACAGGAAGGGCTTTTTCCCAACTTTCGATCTGTAGATCATTTGACTTAAGACAGAGTTGAATGGTTTTCCACAGAGTCCCGTTCAGGCGTTCAACTTGGCCATTGCCTTGCGGGTTATATGGTGTGGTCCGACTTGAGGCGACACCGTAGCCAGCCAGGAATCGCTTCATTTCGTCAGAAACAAAAGCTGTTCCTCTGTCGGAGTGAATGTATGACGGCGCTCCAAACATAAAGAAAATGTCCTTCAAACATTTAATGACAGTCTGAGAAGAGAGATCAGGACATGGATAGGCAAAAGGAAATCTGGAATATTCATCAATTATCGTTAGTATGTATTTATTGCGAGAGTTGGACGGCAAAGGCCCTTTAAAATCAATGCTTAGTCGTTGAAAGGGCTCCGTTGCTCTGATGAGGCGGCTTCCTGTTTTGTGATATCGGGGTTTAATCTCTGCGCATACTGGACAGGAAGCTGTCATAGTTCTCACATCACCAATAGAGTATGGCAAATTTTTAACCCGAACCCAGTGCCACATTCTCACAACCCCTGGGTGGCAAAGTAATTTATGTAGCTCATACAGTTTATTAGTACAGATGCTAGCACTGATTCTCGACAATGCATCTGCCGGAATGTTTTCTTTTCCTGGACGATACACAATGTCATATTTATAGCAAGATAATTCAAGTCGCCATCTCTCGATTTTCTCATTTTTTATTTTGCTATTGTGGTGTTGATTCAACATAAAAGAGACTGATTTTTGATCTGTCAGCAATAAGAAATGTCGACCAATAAGAAAATGACGCCATTTTCGTAATGACTCCACGATTGCGTATGCTTCTTTTTCAATCGCCGAGTGCTTTCTTTCAGATTCATTTAGCGAACGAGAAAAAAATGCTACAGGCCTTCCACATTGGGATAGAGTTCCTGCAATTGCAGTTTCAGATGCATCTGTTTCGACTGTTAGTGTTTCATTATCATTAATGCTTACTAGAGCTGCTTTGGCAATTTCGTTCTTGAGTTGTTGAAAACACTGGCTCTTGTTTGAATCAAGGGGTAATTTTGCTTGTACTAATGGTTGTATTTTTGCCGAAAAACTAGGAATCCACTTGGAATAATGAGCAAACATTCCAAGCGCTCTTTTAAAAGAAGCGGCGTCATTTGGTACTGGTAAATCCATCAAAGGCTTAAGACGATTTTTGTCTGGAGTAATTTGATTATTACTAATTGTATAGCCCAGCAAATTAATACTTTCACTGCCAAAAGTACTCTTATCCTTATTTAGAGTAAGACAGTATTTTTCTACGGCCTTCATGAATTGTGCAAGATTCTTGTCATGATCTTCTTTTGTTTCCCCGCACACGGTGACGTCATCTAAATATGCTAACGTTCCCCTAAGATTCTCAGCCTGTATGATATGTTGTAGAGTTCTTTGAAAAGCAGCTACTCCGTTAGTCACTCCAAAAGGTATACGTGTGAATTGGTATAAATTCCCGCATGCTTCGAATGCTGTATAAGGTCGTTCTTTCAGTAATATAGGGACCTGGTGATAAGCAGATTTTAAGTCAATTTGACTAAAATAATTATATTTTGATACTTTAGAAATTATCGAATCTATTTTTGGCAAAGGGAATGCGTCCAGTTCAGTATAACGATTTATAGTACGAGAATAATCAATGACCATTCTTTTGCGATGGGTGGTACCACCCGTTACTAGCACTTGAGCTCTCCATGGCGACACACTTTGTTCGATGACTCCATCATTCAGCAATTTCTCAGTTTCTTCTTTAATGAACTTTTCATCATTTTCGGAAAAGGTTTTCGATTTGATGGCCACAGGAGTAACATTGGCAGCAAGGTTTGAAAAAATAGTCGCGGGAGGCACAGAAGCTTGCATCACATTACATATTTGAAGTGGTTCTCTGTCTCCTCCAAATGTAAGTTCTAAAGAACTATGATGTTTTAAAATATCGTGGCCTATGATGACGTCGGCGCAAAGATTATTGATAATAAGCAAAGGATGTCGTTCGTAGCTATATTTATTAACTTTGATATTAGCGTGACATATGCCGTTAACGTATGACATGTGACTCAGTGAAGCTAATGAAACTGTTTGTGTTACTCTTTTTATCTTTAGTTTCATCGCCTTTGCACAAAATAAAGAGTTTACAGAAGGACCGCTCCCACCATTTTTGAAAATCTATACCTATCCTTGTCTGACTCACTAGGGTTGCTTCTGTATTGATTCTGAATTTAAAAAGGAGTAAGTAGTAAAAGTTAACAATCATACATAAATACAGTGCCACAAGCTTTTCTGTTCCCGTGACAGTCGTGACAGAGGAGCCACTTGCAATACGAAATTAGCTGTCAAAATGGACTGTCGTATGAAAACTGTTTTAGTTCCTAAGATAATCACCGGAACAGAAAAGATTGGCGCACTATAAATTCGTTTATACATAGGTACATCGTAACAAGTTTACATGCCTTAGATGCTGCTTAGATGGTAAACAGAGCATCTAATATCCATTTAAAGTCCCGACGCCACACACGACGAAGACAAGATCCTATTGTACCTATACCGTACCTTTTATGTTGTAATGTATTCCATTCCTATATGTTATAATGTACTCTATGAACAAGATATAAATATGGTGTGATAGTTATCCCACTAAAAACATAAACGTGAAAAAGGCACTAAGTAAGTTCGACGAAAACATAAAGGTAAAAAGGTGCCAAGTTCAGCGAAAAATAGTTGAAATCTAAATGGGTTACAAGTTCCATAATTTTTTTCGTTCAAGCACTTCAAATAATTAATATTTTCTTAAATGTTGAATTTATAACTTGTCATCTTCAAAAATTGAAAAACCTTTATAACGCAAGAACTGTATCAAGCAATAGTGGTAACTATTTTGAAAACAAGAAAGTGTATTTAAATACCTATGTTGTGTTTTTATCGTATATAGGTAAATAAAAAAATATAAGTAGTTTAATAGTCAAAGTCAAATTTGTTTATTCAATTTAGATTGGTTTTTACAATACTTGTGAACGTCATAGAAGCTACGCTATCGAGATGTAAACAGGTTCATATTTGTTTCTGGCGCAGCTGTTCTTCATAGTCTTTTCTTGCACTCAAGAATATAGTTTTTCAGCTTTCTTTTTCTGGGAGAATTTGCAGAAACGTGAGTTGCTATTTGTGAATTTGAGTCACATTTAACTTTTTCATATTGTGTACAAGATTCATTAGTCTCCACAGTTGCTTGCGATTCTTCATTTAATTTTTTTTTGACAGGTAGCAAAAGTTTGGGAACCGAACTGTCCTGAAAAAGGCACTAATGCCTTTTTCAGGACAGTTCGGTTCGATGTCTTGATTATAGAATTGGTTTCGAAATGGGCCTCACAAACTCGAAGATATGTTGACCATTTGTTGCGTACATCTTCTCGATCAATTAAACTTATCCATAAGGTTCGTCTGAAAAAAAAATCATTTGATTTTTAAAATGAACTAGTTAGTTTTGCAACGAAAATAGCCTATGGCACACCTACGATTAAGACGTTAAAATAAATAGGAATACGCATAATCGTGCGTGGTTCGTTTTCTCCTGAACTTGGCTGGCACACTGCCGTGCGTCAAAAAAAACTTTACTGCAAGTAAAATGTTATTTGGGGTAAGTATAATGACTGGCGTTCTCTCCCAAACTTGGCAGGCACACTGCCGTGCGCCTAGATAAAGAAAACTTTACTGCAAGTGAAATGTTATTTGGGATTTATTGATTGGCGTCCTTTCCTGAACTTGGCTGGCACACTGCCGTGCGCTTAGATGAAAAAAAATACTGCAAGTAAAATGTTATTTGGGGTTTAATAACTGAAGTCTCTAAAATGTAAGTAGGATTTCATAACACTGCTAAAATAAAAGAAAATGCAACGACAACTTTTACTTGAAAATTCGTCAACATGACTTGTGGCTGTGTTCGCTGAACCGCCAAGAAGTTTTGAGAATACTATAACATCTAAATAAGGACAATAGAACCCAATTACTGGCGTTTTACCACAACCAGCTAACTATAAGATGAATGTGTATGGTTCATAGTCGTTATCAAAGCGGCTAGTCCCAAAAGTACCTAGGTATACTCACCTACCAACAAGAGAAAACAGTTTGACATAACTTACCTTTCAATATCGTTTGGAAATTTAAAGAACGTGTATGCACAGTTTTTAGTCGTATTTAGACAACCAAATACACTGCAACTGTAATAATATTGGTTATTAATTTTTGTTAATTAATGGTAAAATAGGTATATAAGTGTCACAGTGACACGTAGCGGCGCGGACGTGAAGTGATCAATTAAATGCTCTTTGGAACTTGCGATCACTGACCTCTTTGCGATACTCGCGACTGAGTACTGTCCCAAACTGTCCCATTTTGCCTGTATATGTGACGTCTATGTGTGCGTGACGAAAATGGCACTTTGTTCTAAGCGGACTCTCTGCTAGGGCGACCGCCCGCCCGCGTAGTTACTTTGTGGCCTTTGCTAACTCCGCGTCAATAAAACTACTTGAACTTCCTGTATCGATAAGTGCGTCAGCCTGAATATCATTTATTTCAATAGGCAATGTTGCTTTTTGCAGACCCTTTGGAAACGCTGCTGAAATACATGCCGTATAATCATTTTCTGTATTAGAGTCCTCCTGACCCATAGTAATAGCGTTCATAGAATTTGCGGTTTGTTTCGAGGAACGACAAACATTAGCGAAGTGACCTTTCTTCGCACAAAATTGACAATTGGCGTTATAAGCCGGGCATTTGATACGCTGATGTAAGTTGTCTGATCCGCAAAAAAAACAACGTTTTTTCCTTTGCGTAGCTGCTGAGTTAGTAGTCTGACCCCTTCCTTCATATGAACGAGAATAATTTGCTTCGCCAATAGCATTGGAATATGATGGTAGTGTAGTAGATTCGGTAAGAGCTATACTATCTCTCTCAGCAGACTCGAGGGTGACGGCTTGCTTTATCGCATCATCTAATGTCAAACTTCTATTTTCAAGAAGTCGTTGTCGTATTATTTTTGACGATATTCCTGATATAAAAGAATCTCGTATATATTCCTGTTTATATTCTTCAGCGGTTACATTTTTGAAGTTACATTCGTGAGCCAAATTCTTCAGTATTTGTATATATTCCGAAACAGTTTCTCCTGTCAGTTGCTTCCGTGAAGAAAGTACATGACGTGAAAATATCTCATTTTTCGGCTTGATAAAAGCGTCATTTAGCAATTCTATTGCATTTTCAAACGATGTGCAGTCTCTAATTATGGAAAATATAGTAGGAGCTAAATGATTTATTAGCAGTCGTAATTTCAAATCAGAAGTCAAATGAGGATCCTCTGAATCTAAAAAATTATTAAAAGTAGCCAACCAGTGGTTCCACTTCAGTCCAGCCATGTTTGAGTTTGGCTCGGCTTCGAACTTTTCTGGTCGCAGATAACGTGAGACACATGACGAAGGTTGCTTCGTATCTTCGTCTTTTTTTGTAGACATTTTTGCTATATTTAAATTGAATAAATTGTAATAAATGATACGAATTTACCAACTTAATCTTGGCTTTATTCAATTTAAAATTTGACAAGACTGTTTCTCCGATATGACAATAGACAATGAGAAGAGAGTACACTACAATCACCCAAGTGGGGCGCTACGTCCGCAACGAGGTCATCGCGCGGGACCTCAACATCCAGCCGCTGCAGGACTTCGTGGGCCAGCTGGCGCGTCGAATGTTTGACAGCGCCGATCATGGCCCCCACAAACACCTGCAGGGCATCGCAACCAGACGACGACCACCGCCGCTTGAAACCAATGACTCAGCAACTCCTTCGCCCAACATTACCACCAACACCAGAGCCACGAAGAAATGGGCGCTGCCCCGCGATATTGTGCCCCCGCCACTTCCCCAGCCCACCTCACCCAATCCTCACATCCCTTCTAACACCCCTACCTAAATTATAGCCCATACCCCGTTTGCGCGCCCGCTCGCAGGCGCTAGCTGGGCCTCCCCCAAAGGGGTCTCACCCGGCTGGCTGACCGCGCCGAGGGCCGCAAACATCCGGTGGGGTACACCACCCGTCCCGAGGACGGCCGCGCAAAGCGGCTCCAAACACCGTGGGGCAGTAGCCTCACGAGATGAAGCCCGGGGAAGGAGCAGGAAGCTCAAACCCGAACCCGCCTTCGTCGGTGGAAGAAATCCATAATTGATTGATTGTATGTATATTATAATTTCTTTTGTTTTCATTAAGCTAGAAACACATTTCTCTGGCGCAGCGCGATCGGTTTCATAAATTTAGTATGGTTAGAAACACATTTATTGTAGTGGTGACTACCTCAGCAAGAATTACCGAGAAGACCGACTCGACATACTTGACGCCAAATACTCCAAGAAGCATTGGAATGTAACACACCTACATTTTAAGCTAGAAACACATTTCTCTGGCGCAGCGCAGCGCAGCGTCGACTCGGGTGTGCACACTTTACTAGTGTGGCGCAGCGCGTTCTGACGAAATTTTTGATCAGTGTCAATCGAGTCGTTGCCGAGCTAACATCTGCACAAGGAATTTATAAGTACTACATCTGGAGATTTTCTACCAGCAAATTAAAAAAAAAGTTTATTTATTAGCTCGATAGATGTCGCTGACCAGACATGAATCCACTCACCTCTATTGTTTATTACCACACAGAGATGGGCCTACTTCTCGAAAGATACAAGTTTACAAGTTCACAAGCTTCGAAATGTAACATGGACTTGTAAATTCTGTTTCACGAAGTAAATAACAAGTGTTTTTTACGGTAACAAAAAAGAGTGTCATTGGAATACCTAATGACATATAAATGCATTGGCTGATAAATATTTTTCATTTCTCATATTCGAAAAGTGATGTATATTTAAGGCCTAATCAGACGAAGGACTGTTGTCCCCGTGGGACAAAAAGTCCCTGTACGTCCAAAATATTTCCTCCGGGTACTTGTCGCGGACTCAACGCATATAGTGTGCGGTCATTTGTTGCCCGATGACGTACTTCACTATCGGGCGCTCAATGCAGACTAAAGTTCGTTGTGTGCGTTGTTACGCCTATTTACGTTTGTTCTATTTTTTTCGGGGACTACCGCGAACTTTTGTCCAGTCCAGTCTCTCGGTGTCCGCCGTACTTTCGGGGACTTTTTGTCCGCGGTACTTTTAGTTCCTTGTGTGCGTTATTCGATACAATTTATAATCTATATCAATGGACAAAAAAGTACTCGGCAGACAGTCCCTCGTCTGATCAGGCCTTGAAACTGAGCAGCGGGTTCAAAACTCTGCATTGCACCCTAGGGTGTAAAAGTATTTTTTAAAATAGAACTGAATTTGGTTACAGTCAACCATAGAGTTATCTCATCGGCAATGAAAAAGTTTTCTATTGATGTTGTATGGGGTGGGGGGGGGGGGGGGGGCGGAACTGTTTCAAAAATGAATTTTATAAAAATGAGAATACATAGGAGGCATCCGATGGACATATATTTTTTTTATTTTTTGTTTAATTGAACTTCAAATTTTTTAAATATAATAAAAAAAATAGAGAAGGCTATGCCCCCCGCCACCATTCTTTTATTTTTCTAGGTAGTTTTAGTTGTTTTTGTTGCTTTTCTTATTATGAAAAGCAAAGTGTATTTACTTTCCATAAATTCGAAATAAAAGTAGAGTGTATTACTCAGCCGCAAAATTATTTTCACCTCGGGCGACGTATATTGAATCCCTCGCTGCGTTCAGGATTCTACTTTAGAATCCCTCACTACGCTCGGGATTCTACTATAGAATCCTTCACTGCGCTCTGGATTAAAAATAGCGCCCTCGCCGTAAATATGCTATTTTGCTCCCTTGTAATACAATCTACTATTATCTTAATGTCAATGTCACTGACATTACACTCGTAATAATAGTGAATGATTTCTTTTAAAATGGCCGCCAACTTGTGATTCTGATGTTCTACTAGAGTTAATATACAAGTACTTCACTAGCTTTCTTACATAATTGTAGACTTGTAAAAATGGTTAAACAGGGCCCTTGCCAGCAAATTTAAAAAAAGCAAACCCATGTCTGATGAACGCCATCTGTTGAGTTTTTTGGAACTAACTTTTTTCTTTTTTAATCATCTGTCAGAAAATCCCTCATTTCTGTTCTTACTTGAACATAATAAATAAAAAAAAAATATGTCGATGATTACGATGATAAGATGATGATGAATGAATACGAGATGCAATTTATATCTATACTAATACTATAAATACACTTTGTTTGTTTGTAATAGATAAACTCAAAAAATACTGAACCTATTTTAGAAATATTTAGTGTATTTATTTTCAAATCAGAATTATACATTATTTTTGTTAAAAAATTAAAAAGTATAGTGTACTAAAAACACTTTAATACTGTTTTAACAGTATAATTAACAACCCTACATGATAATGAATTGGTGACTCTTCTAAACAAAGAAAAATAATTTTTAACTTGGCCCATTATTGACGGAGAAATGGAGAACATAAGTAGTAAAAAGCAAAATGCAGAGCTCCGCTGCGCAGTCCGCTACCGAGCCATTTGACGACGATACAATGCTAGGAGTGGTGGGGGGTCTGGCGCAATCGGAGCCGAGCGATCGACGTCGCGCCAGATCGCTCTGCGCCACGCCAAACTGCATAAATGTGTTTCTAACCTTACTAAATGTATGAAACCGATTGCGCTGCACCAAAGAAATGTGTTTCTAGCTTTACGCGGTAGCCCCCCAGATGCACATAAAGTAAAACCTTTGAAAGAAAAACATACTAATGACGAGGCAGTATGGTCTAAAGACCCTAGCCTGTTCCATTAGGAACGAAACTTAAAAAAAAGGAAAAATTAGTGATGGGCCAACTCGGGCGTAGCTTGCTACATATTTATGGTCCTTCTTAAATAGTGCATATAATTTTAAGGGGTCAATGTACTCATGCCCTCAAACAACTTTTACTATGGTACCAACATTGAAATCGCGAAAAAAAAATCAGCTGTTCCATACATTTTGATTTATTAGATTTAAAATTTTCTATGGAACAGCATATTTTTTTCGCGTTTTCAATGTTGGTACCATAGTAAAAGTTGTTTGTATGCGTAAGTACATTGACCCCTTAAAATTATGTGCACTATTTAAGAAGGACCTTATATAGTGCTCGGGCGGGATAAACGCGACTCAAGTTAACTCGAGTTAGAATTCACGTAACTCGAGTTGTCTGGAAGAAACTTAGTGAATATTTGTTTGGTTTTTACCAATTTTAAGTGTTTCTTACTAATATGACGATTTGATTTAAGGCCAGCCAGCTTATTTCGGTTTTAATAAGAGCTATTTTGCAACAAAAAATTATCGCATTAGAATCTCGTAATCGTTAGATTCGTAAATTTTCCGCGCCAATCTAAATTTGAGTCATATCTAATTCAACTCGAGTTATATCGAATTCAACTAGAGTTAGGCCCAACTCGAGTTTTTAACTCGAGTTGACACATCACTACATCACTATGAAAAATGTCAATCAAATGTCAGTCAATGTCTGTCAATAATTGTCATTCATGTCTTTTTGTTCAATGATATTTTTATTCATGGTTTTTATTTGATAAAATAGTTTATTTACCACCTGTCTACCCAAGAGTTCTAAATTATGATAAAGAGACCTAAGCCAGGCGAAGAAGAAGATGATCTACTGCAAATGCAAGAAGAATTTCTTAGACAAAAGAGCCAGAATCCAAACCTACAACCCGCCGCTCAGGTTACTAATTTACGCCCTTCCCAGTCCACAAAAAGAGCTAATATAAACGATTCTAGTGGCAGAAAACCTTCTAAATATGCTCAGTCGAAGGGACTCAAAAACTACGAGGAAAAACGAGCACGGGTGGAAGATCCAGGAAACATTTCCTTAGGAGATATATTGGAGAAAAATGCGGAAGTATCCCCACTACATCAAAATTCTGTGCCCGAAGATGATAAGGTATACTTCCCAAAAGTAATTCCATCTATGTTAGGTAACATTGTGGAAAGAAATGTTGGTGATTTTGTTGACTATAATTTTAAGCCAATGCCTGCAGAAGGCTTTCCAGTCGTTCGTAGGCGTGATAGTAGTAGTATTCCTGATAATAAAAGTGGTTTTTCGCCCGGGATTCGTAACCTGCCAACTGGGGAAAATAGTGCAATGGAAATTGACCAACCATCAACATCTGAAAGTAATGAAAACAGACAAACCTCCATAGACTCTTCTAATCTTCCAACACAGAGCTACATTCTAACATCAAAAAATGCTAACGAAATTCACAATGAAAACATTAAAGTATTGAGTAAAATGTCTGAAAATGAAATATTGCAAGAAAAGCAAAAGTTATTATCTAGTCTAGATCCAAAATTGGTGGAGTACCTCAAAGCCAAACGCCAACAAACCTCTAAAGTGAAGTCCAACATTGAAAACGTTAGTGATAAGAATAAAGAAGAAGAAATGGATGTTGTTCTAGAATATAATAAGCCTGATGACAATGATACTCTGTGGGAAAATGATATATTATCCCATCCTTCACTAAACAAGTGGCTACATTTCGATTCTCTGGAAAAAGATAAGCTGGAATGGATGAAAGGTATCACCGAAAGCAAAAAGATACAGCCTGATGAGCCTTATGAAGCGAGATTTGATTTCATGGGATATTTGTTACCATATACTGTGGAATATACAGAAAAAACAAAATCCCTTTTCCACCACGGAGAAGAGCCACACCGGCCTGGTTATTCACTTTCTGAGCTCATAGAACTGTCTCGGTCGGCTGTTACCCAGCAGAGAGTAATGGCATTGAATACTATTGCTGGTATACTCGAGTACCACAGCGTGGGGACTTACAAAGACGTCATAGAGATCCCTTTGAGTAAGCTTTTCTTTGTCATTAGATTTACCATGGATGAAAACAAAACTGTTATATTAGAACCAGCTTTGAGAGCTATGAGAAATTTACTATTCAACAAAGTAGATGAGGCATGTCTCGATGCTTTGATTGGATTTGAAGAGGGCACTCAACAACCATCTCTAGAAAATGAGAAATCTGAAATTGAAGAAATGGAATTGAAAGAATCTGAATTGAAAGATTTCCACTTGGCAGAAATTGATTTAATTGCTGCTCTTATGAGGACCAATGTCCTACAAAGGTTGTACTATATCTTAGATACTGTAAAGCCTAGTTATAACTGTGTTCAATATTCTATGCAAATTTTGACAAGGTTAGCTCGAGACTCGGTGGAGACAGCACAGTTAATAATTGAGAATGACCATTTGATGAAAACTGTTATTGATAAATTTATGCCTCCTACAGGTATCAACTTTACATTTGATCCCCAAATAGTTTACAGTGGTAAGCCAATATTGTCAGCTTTGAAATTTCTTAGAGTACTTTCCTTGCAATCACAGGACATAGGCTTTATCTTGGTCACTAAGTATGAAATTCTCAAACCGATTTCGGGTTATATTAGCTCTGGTGTGGAGGGTACCTATGGCCTAAGGATACAAATTGAAGCGTTTTGCATTCTCACAAATTTGCTCCAGTACAATATTGGTATAGATGTCTGCACTTCATTGTTCCCAGTCATTATTATGGCTTTGTACAAACATGTGCAAGGGACCGATATATTTGTGCACTCACCATTGATATCCACAACGCATGCTGCAGTGGTGCTACAGTTTGTAAATGTATTCTTGCACTTTAATTTGGTGAATATGCACAGTTATAAAGAACAGATCTATCCATTGCTCAAAGAAGGTGTTCAAAAATGGATAATGCAATTGGTTAGCACAGAACATTACTCTTGTGGCCACTTGCGACTGCTGTGTTCAATTTTGGACTGCTGTAAAACTGTACTAATAAATGAAAATATTGCAATGAAGGTTTTGAGTGAACTTTTCAAAGTGCTGGCACCCTCCAAATGCTTCAAACAAATGATTGAGCATTTAGTGCCTTCTTCCAATTTGCTGTCTAATATTCAAAATGGAGACCTCTTCTTTATTAAAAACTTGCAGAATCTTGGAACAACTGTGGTTGATAGATCTCAAAAGGTTTTACCAATATTGAGCACATTATCCCCATTGCCTTTCTTAGCATCACTTTATAAATTATTAAGTTATATAAACGATAATGCTTTAACACAATTGTATTTAGATCATTTGAGTGATTATTTAAGAAACCTAGCTAATAAAGTGCCAAATCTATGTGAAAATTGGTTCACTAGAATAGAAACAGATTTTCTCTTTTTTGTTCTAAAAGTTGCAATTCAGACTGATGTTCCCGAGTCAAGTAAAGATTTAATTTATGCAGTAGCAAGTAAAGTATGTTATATATTAAGAATCGATAAGAAATATGACCTGCAATATATTTTCCGGAATATAGTATTCAACAAGCACTGGTTTACAGCAGAAAGGCTTTTGAATCTAGTGTCCTTGTCTGACACTGAAGGATTCTCCAAAGTGTTGATATCAATTGATGAAATAAGATTGTGTTACAGTAAAGTTGTAAACTTGAATTATAAGCATACGGGCCCTAATATTGTGCTGCGGAAATGGCAGGAGCCAATACTTCCAAGAGATTGGATATATTTGCCAATACTTATGTTGTACAGCAAGAGCCAAACGCTCGAACCACCAGTACCGCTATCAGTAGCCAGACAGCAGCCCAGGAGAATGCTGGCGCAAGAAATCAGCTCTAGCTTGGAATGGATACTGTTTTACGAGTCTTGTTTCCCGGACTTGGTGAAGGACATAGATGTCACTGACAGATTTTGCAGAATAATGTGTGTATTCCTTTGTGATACCTCGCTGTTTCTTGAGAAGAATATAAAAGCATTATTGCACAAATGTGTACAACTTCTGTTCAAAAAGAATTTATCATTCAATTTCGATAAGCAGCTGACTGGCTTACATAATTTCCAAGACTTCTACACACAGTTCTTGGAGCAGTTTCAGTCTGTGAGCTATGGCGACCCAACGTTCGCTGCCTGTGTTCTCGTGCCTTTAGCCATGAAGCACAATGTTAAATGGCGTAAGCTCGTGTGGTCGGAGTATGCAGGTTGCCTGAGAGCTCTCGATTGCCCGGAGAATTTGCTGTGTTACGATATAAACCATTACCTATACCCGGTAGAAACGGACGAGTCTGTCATTAGATCGTACTGTCAAGCTCTGGCGGGCAACCTGCTGCGGCCGGGGACAATCGCTCATAAGATAGCTCGCCACCATGTAGAAATGTATAAGAAACGAACAGATGCCTAAATATAAGAAATATATTATTTTTTATAAAAAAATATTGCTTTTTATTCTACTTATTTTCATAAAATCGCGTTGCTTTTGCTCTCTTTGGCTTAATGTACACACGGCGGCACATCAGACTACACATGTTGATCTTGAGACCCGCCTTACGTAATAAAAGCTGTTATCGCAGTTCAACAGATGTGCTGTCGAGTGTACCTAAATTAATTAACAAATGTTGGACTCTGATAGAGGATTCATTATAAGCACTTGTATTATAGACTACTAGGTACCAGCCCTTCCCCTACTAGTCTATATAATTTTGTGTCTTCGCCCGCCGTTACACGACGACGTTATCCCGCGGGAATGTGATAATTTCCTTTACGTCAAAACGGAGCAACGGAACGAATAGTTTGTGAGCTGGAGAGTGACATAGGCTACCTTTTATCCCGGAAAATATCACTTTCCCGCGGGATAACGTCGCCGTCGTGTAGTCCACGCGGGTGGAAGGCTAGTCTATTCGACCTACGGCCTACCTATGGATAGTAGGTACTTAATAGGAAACGACGACGGGTATTTATTACTTACCGCATACACACAACACAAACACCAGAAAATATAGAATATTTTTTCTACATTCATCCGATAGGGAAACGAACCCGGGATAGCGGCACTATGGAAACGTTGGTGCGTACGCCACTCGACCGTAGGTACACCAACAGAGGTCGTCGGGTTTTTCGTATCTATACTTATACTAATAGTAGCGGATCTTCGCGGTTTTACCCGCGTGGTACCCGTTCCCGTGGGTATATCGGGATAAAATATAGCCTATGTTAATCAGGGATATTGTAGCATTCTAAACGTGAAAGAATTGAAAAATGGAAAATGAAGTATTTAGAAAAAATCGACCCGTCTCACAACCAGCTCCGATGGGACTCGAACCCACGACCTTTCGCTATCCGGGCGACTGCTTTAACCACTGAGCTCCGGAGTCGTTACGAGAAGCGTCGAATTTATCAAATACTTCTTACACGCTGTATAGCCAACGTTAATTTCATCAATGTGAAGATATTACTACCGCACGCACCACACGCGAAAGAAATACCTTTCCAGATATTTGACAATCGCTAAAGAAGAAATTACTATGGCAAGTTATTTAAATTTTTACTTTTTTTATTTGATTGAATCAGGCGTCACTTGGCGGAAGTCCCTAACCATTATGAAAAATAAATATAAGTATGTAGCTTTCTTCCGCAAATAATCACAAAACTTGCACCTTCACCGATCACACTACTCTACACGTGTTTCGCCCCAACCCGGGGCATCCTCAGGAGATGTTTGTCCGTATGCAATCCAGCACCGAATGATCCGTGATTCGGATGTTCGGATTCGATGATGCATTCACAATGCAATTTTTATGGTTGAAAAATGGAAAATGAAGTATTTAGAAAAAATCGACCCGTCTCACAACTATACAGCGTGTAAGAAGTATTTGATAAATTCGACGCTTCTCGTAACGACTCCGTAGCTCAGTGGTTAGAGCAGTCGCCCGGATAGCGAAAGGTCGTGGGTTCGAGTCCCATCGGAGCTGGTTGTGAGACGGGTCGATTTTTTCTAAATACTTACTTCATTTTCCATTTTTCAACCATAAAAATTGCATTGTGAATGCAAAAAAGTAAAAATTTTAATAACGTGAAAGAATTTGAAATCGGTCTAGCAGTTTTTGAGTTTATTTATTAAGCACTTTCCCGTTTTTAACCGACTTCAAAAATTGAAACGGAGGAGGTTATTCATATTTAAATTATAGCGTATAGCCTAGCTGTGTCCCGCCCGGGGCTTCCCTCCCTAGAAGGATAGAGGGCGCTGTGTCCACAATAACAATTAGCTCCGAGTATTTTAAGTCGAAAAATTAGTGAAAGTTGTTTTAACAGTGAGAAAGTGATAGTATTTCAAAGTATATTCAATAAGTTATCATTAGAAATGTTATCTCTATAAAGCAATCATCCAAACAGTGGTTATCAACAGTGGAATAAAAGTGTCTTGGTTCCTAGCGAAAAGTGACTAGAACCATAAAAAAAACTGATAAAAGGCAAGTCAAAGCAGTGCAAAACATTATTAAAACTAAAAATCTATCTAATATCCCTAAAAACAGTGACTTATTGTGTCCGTGATTAAAATTAATTTAATAATTACATAGATCTCGTTAAACTTTAAACTTACCTCCGTATTAAATGGTAAATGCGCAGTGACATCTAGCGACAAGTAACAGAACGATTGAAACACAAAATTGAACGCCCCCTACCGAGTCTTACAAACACTTCCTGCAATTTCTACCTAAAAGCAAAGCGCAGCACATTGAGTGCGTTGACGCAGCAAGAGATTCTACTCACCGCAAGATGGCGCCTCAATGCTCGGGCTGCCTACAAAAAATAGAAAAAAGACAATACTTAACTTGCAGCCTTTGCCAAAACATTTATGATTTAGACTGCGCTGGTGTAAGCATTCAGCGATTTCTCAGCACCATGACTACTGAGCATAAAATAAA
Organism: Crambus lathoniellus; assembly: GCA_949710035.1. Classification (NCBI taxonomy): domain Eukaryota; kingdom Metazoa; phylum Arthropoda; class Insecta; order Lepidoptera; family Crambidae; genus Crambus; species Crambus lathoniellus. The sequence goes on from OX453317.1 coordinate 23,513,879, forward strand.
ATGGAAATGTCCTAAATGCCTCAGTAAAGTACCAAAAGCAGATAATACCAATACGCCGCTTCGTCCACCGCAAGTACTTCGAGGAGAAAACGACTCTGATGAACGTAATATAACAACCAGGAAAAATGCATGTCATCGTGATGAAAGTTCAATTTCTCTAAACGATCTAAGTTTAATGGGCAATACTTTAAATACTGAAATGGCGACTTCCACCCAGATTCCAGTTCCAGATATTATCCAGCAATTAGAAATAATACTTGATAAAAAATTTGAACTAAATAAACAATCTTTACTTACCGAATTAAGAACAACAATACTGTCTGAATTTAAGAAAAATATATGCAACTTGGATAGTGAAATAAAAGAAACCAATAAAAAAATCACAGACGTTCAAAAAAATACAGACCAAAGATTGGAAAATTTAAACTGTAAAATTAACAGTCTGAAAGCTGAAAACTCTACCTTGCAACGCCAAATAAAAGAACTAGAGTCCAGAATTACACACCCTGAAAATATCCTAAATGCTTCAAGTTCAAACGGACACCAAAATGATCACTCAAAAAAAATTGTTCTCTATGGTATGATAGAATACCAGCAGGAGTCAGACCAGGAACTTCAAGATCGTATCCTGTTTGCATTTCAGGATATCCTAAATGTGAACCTAACCGGATATTTAGAAGATATTAAAAGACTTGGTAAAAAGGGAAACCGAAGACCAGTTATGATTGAGATTCTGAGTAAGAATATGACTAAATATCTTCTCGCTAACAGATGGCTCTTCAAGAATACCGGCTTAGTGATAACTGAGTACTTAGACGGAAAAGTATTACATTTAAAGAAAATACAGAGAGAATCCTTATTAAAAGCGAGGCGTGAAGGCCATCATGCCATTATTAGAAACAATATCCTATACATTGATGGCGTCGAGTACCACTTCAACTCCGCGGAAAATACTACCGACTGTAATGAGAGTAACGTAACCAACAGCTCAAGTCGTTCGGAAATGGTCGACCAATCGACATCGACGGGAAAGCGTAGCTTTCGAAACATCAAAAATAATTAAAATTCTGTATCAAAATATTCAAAGCTTTTACAGTAAATCACATCTGCTGGAGGATATAACTGAAGATCAAAAAGATCTACAATACTCTGCCTGTCAGAAACCTGGATAACAGAAGTAAAAAGAGACTTACTACAACTAGAAGGCTTCAAATGCGCCACTTCATTCCGTAGAGCGAATTACGAATGCGGAGGAGTGTGTATACTTGTAAGAAAAGACATAGAGTTTGTGGAAAGAACTGATATTTTAGCTTTAACTACGGAATACGTCTTTGAAACTTGTGCTGTGGAAATAACTAAATTAAATCTAATTCTAGTTTTAGTCTATTGGCCGGAAAGGAACCGCCAAACAGAATTGTTTCTTAATTCACTTGAAAAGCTTCTGCATATTCTATCAATAAAAAATCCTACAAAGAAAATTGTAATAGGTGGTGACTTTAACGTAGATGCACTAGAACTGGATAGTCTAACAAATACTCTTACAAATCTAATGAAAAGTTATAACTTTAAACAACTTATAAAAGAGCCCACGAGAATCACCCCTACGTCTGCTACTTGCTTGGACTTGCTATTTATTGATTTTCAGGATAATACTTTTAGCGCTAATGTCATTGAATACGGATTATCTGACCACAGAGGTATTTTAGTTAACATTGAAAATAATCAAAATGAAAGAAGCTTTTGGTACACTAAAAAACGATTATTTAGCCTCGAAAATATGAACAAATTTAAAATGGAACTAAAAAAGATAAATTGGAACTCACTTATAGATAAAAATAAAAATGTAAACGAAAACTATTCCATTTTTATAAACACAATTACAAATATATTGAATAAGTCCATACCGATAACTAAAATTAAACTTAAAAAAAATAAAACAAAAAAGACCTGGCTCACATCTGGTATAAAAATATCATCAAAACATAAACGTCAGTTAAAATTACTAAATTCTCAAATAAAAAATCAGATTCTAAATAATCATTATAAATCATATGAAAAATTACTTAAAAAAGCCGTCCAGATATCTAAAAAGAAAGCTAACATACGTAAAATGGAAAAATCGGAAAACATCACAAAAACTATGTGGCATATTGTAAAGGAATGCACTAACAAACATAAAACAAAACAAAAAAATAACATTAAACTCAACTCGAATGGTAATATTTTAGAAGACCCCCTTTTAGTATCAAATACATTTAACAACTATTTTATAAGTGTGGGGAGCGCGGATGCAGCCTCCGCTGCGCAGCCGCCACCGGTGGGCACTGCCCGCAGCGCCGCAGCGAGAACGTCAGCGCTCCAACCAATCGGCCGCCCCGTTATCTCACCTGCCTACAACTCTATGTACTTAAAGCCGACAGATTATGAAGAAGTCTACCATATTATAAAAAAACTAAAAAATAAAAAAAGCTTTGGTTATGACGAAATTCCTCCGGTATTAGTTAAAAACTGTGCCGAAGAGTTGGCCTTGCCTCTTATGGTCCTGATCAATCAATTCTTTGAGGAGGGAAGCTTTCCGGATCTGCTAAAACTATCTGTAGTCCGGCCAGTATTAAAAAAAGGGGACCCAACTGACAGACGAAATTATAGACCGATTGCATTACTATCTGTCTTCTCAAAAATATTGGAAACTGCCATGACACAACGTTTATATTCATACTGTAACACGTTTAAAATACTTGATGAGCGACAAAACGGATTCAGGAAAAATAGATCCACAACACTAGCTGTCTATAAATACATTCAGGAAGCTTTAAATATTATAAACAACAAAAAATATGCAGTAGGCGTTTTACTAGACCTAAGTCGTGCGTATGATCGCGTGTCTTATAATATTCTATTACAAAAGTTGTATGGTATCGGGGTAAGGGGAGTCGTTCAAAATTGGTTCCGCTCATACCTAACAAATCGCTCTCAACTTGTTGAAGTCGAAAACCATGACTCCAAATCGGGCTACATAGTCAAAGTAAGATCGGATACTTTAGATGTAAAAATGTCTATTCCTCAGGGAAGTGTGATCGGTTGTATATTATTTTTAATATACATTAACGATCTTCCCAAAATAATAGATACGACGAGCGTACTCTTTGCAGATGATATGTCAGTCATATTCCCGTGCTGTAATGAACAAGATTTAAAATCTAACCTTACCAGAATAATTGATAATATATCTAATTGGCTAAACGATCATAATTTGCTAATAAATTTTTCAAAAACAAAACTTATACAATTTAGACCTACCCAAAAAAAACCATTAAGCATTAATTTCACTCATAATAACATAGATTTAGAATGTGTTCAGGACTTTGATCTGCTTGGCATTAAAATAGATACTAATATCAACTGGAAAAGTCATGTCCTTAAATTGTCAGGTAAACTAGCTAGTTTCACTTATGCATTATATAATTTAAAAAAGGCAACTGATCAGAAAACAGCAAAAATTGCGTATTATGCATACGCTCATTCTTGGATTAACTACGGAATAATCTTATGGGGAAACAGCACCGATGCCTCAAAGATATTTATCTTCCAAAAAAAATGCATAAGAATACTTGAAAACCTTGATATCACAGTCAGCTGCAGGTACTACTTTAAAAAGCTCCAAATTTTAACTGTAACATCTCAATACATATTGGAAATTTGTAATTTCGTTAGGAAAAATCAACACCTTTTTCCCCAAGCAAAAGATTTCTACACCGGAAAAATGAATTTGAGACATAAAAATCGGTTAGCTTTACCATCATCAAACTTAAAACTCCATAGTTCGGGGACACATATAAGCGCAGTAAAATTTTTTAATAAACTTCCTAAGTCCATCCAAGCTGAATCGAACGCTAACACCTTTACCAAAAAACTAAAAGAGTATTTGCTGGATAACAGTTTTTATAGTCTTAAAGAGTTTTTTGAAAAATGTTGAGAGTTGTTTTTAGATGTCCTGCCGGTTATTTTTAATTAATATGTTTCTTTATTTTATTTTTATTTTATGTGTGTTGCTGTGCCCTTGCAGGGTCGTGTTTGTTTCTTTTATTTTTAATAACATCTTCTGTACAAACATGGTATGCAATAAAGAACTTGAGAACTTGAGAACTCCCTCCCGTGGATTTCGAGATAAAAATAGTGTAGGTACCTACGAGCTATTCTCAGACATACGTACGTGGCTTGGTACCAATTATAATTAATTAGGCAGGTACCTACACAAAAAAAACAATTATCGGTCCAGCCGTTTTGGAGGAGTTCGTTAGGTAGCATAGCAATTTACACACGAGAGATTTTTATATAAATACTAGCTGATCCGGCGGACTTCGTACTGCCTTAACCAACCATTCTTGAATCCACCTGACTGAAGACACGCAAAACATTTCATCAAGGTCCAACCGTTTAGGAGGAGTTCAGTCAGTTACATACAGGCGGTAGCCCCCCAGCCGGCCTAGCATCACTAGCATGAGCGGTAGTATGATATGGTACGGCATGCTGTCTTGCTTACACCTTAGTGGGGTAAGCAAGACATGGATGTGGACATGAACATGGTGTGACCCATGAAGTTTGACTTAATACTCTGAGGTAACTGGAGCTCTCACCCTGAATAAAAAAGTGTCGCCAGCAAATTTGACATTTATGTATGTAGTGGCAGGTAGTGGCTGTCAGTTGTCTCATATGACCATACGTATTTTTTTAAAGTGTAGGTGAGACGGAAGACAGCCACTGTGTTATTTGTGGTATTCAAAAAATTTTTCGTACTGCACTCTCCAGTTACCTCAGTATTAAGTCGAGCTTCATGGTGTGACCGATATAGGCTACATACATCTGTCATTTGAATTCCTTATTTTCCTTAAAGCCCCCAGTACAGGTTGACCGACCATGGTCTGCGACCATGACCAATACATCGTGCATTGACACTTTTGAACGAACAAGTTTAAAAAGGTTCTTTCAAAAGTGTCAATGTACGATGTATTGGTCATGGTCGCCGACCATGGTCGGCCAACCTGAACTGGGGTCTTTACGGGCCCGTGGACCTACCGATTTGCCCTACTGGTAGGACCACGGTATACCACATACCATACCACTATGTACTCGTGGTCGGGGGTCTACCGCCTAAAAAATCTGGATATGGATATGGGCTTTATTTGACATTTGAAGCCCATAATCTGAACTTGGCGGTACCGCCTAATTCCATGGACTTCATATTTCTTCCCATACCCATATGTCAGAAAAAGAGTGAATGACGAAGAAAATTCTCTATACATTTTTGACAGTTGAAGCCCAGAATCGGTATTTTGTAAAAATTAAAAAGTAAAAACTCGAAACCCAGATTCATATCGTTATGTCAAATGAAGCAGGCGAGTATTTTGGTATCGGAAGATTCATGGAAAAGTTTAATTTCTCAATTTGTGTGAAATAACTTGCTACTTTTGAGTGTAATCAACTTCATTTATAGTAAATATACCCCTAGCACTTGTAAAACGTTGAACTTTAGAAGAAGAGAGTTTAAAAGCGGAGCGAAAAGATGGAGCGAAAGAGACAAACACAAATTGCTATTTCGCTGTTCCTTTCTCTCGAAGTCATGTAATGGAATTTTACCCGCGAAATTCAAATTTTCGTTTCTTGTTTCGTTATCGGAATTTACATAACTTTAAAGATAAATTGTTGACCTACTTTTGATAAAAATTAGGCATTTAATTAAAGTAATGAAGATACTATGTAAATAAAAAATGGGAAAGTTTTATTTTATGTAGGTACGGTTATATATTTTGTTTTTACTGCTTTGAGGATTTTTATCCGAAACACAAAAATTAAACCAAATCACTAGCCTAGCCTAGCCACCATGGCTGAAGTGTGCTGAAGTGCTAGATAATACTTATTATCCTCCTTGGAGTAATTGTGTTCTGTGATATTATCAATAGCCACATTTTTGTGGATATTGTCTCCGGAAAGTGCTATTGATTGACATATTATTTTACAAGTGATATTGAGCTGTGTTAAAGTTCTCTGTTATTTATTATGTTATAAAGCTAACTCCTTCTTATAAATGCATGTTTTAAGACCTCAGCAAAGCATTTGATCTTGTGTGTTATGAAGTTATGATAAGCTTTGGACCTTTGGACAAAACTTAAAGTTAAAGATGTTTCTCGTTGGCTGAGGTTATAAATGTACCTACTGGCACATTGGTATGGTAATCAGAAAAATGTGGTAAAGTGGGGAAATACATGCTCTGAAGAGTTTATGTGGTGTTAGACAGGATGGGCTGACTTCGCTCTTATATATGTATATATGGACAAGCTCATCGCTGGGCTGAGCAGCACACATGGTTGTTATATAGATAATGTCTGTGTGAATAATATCAGTTATGCTGATGACATGGTGCTGTGCTGCTCTGCCTATCGCTGGGTGGCCCCAAAAAGCTCCTGCGAGGACTATATAGGTATGGAAGCTTGGCCTAAGGTACAACGAGAAATAGAGTGAATTTATGATCTTCAGGGGTAACATTAAGAGACTTGAAAATGTGCCCCTGTTACTTTTGAACAGGGTTCCTTTGGGCCGTGTAAGTCAGTTTAAATACCTTGGGCATATAGTAACTGAAACTCTGTATGACAATTTATTCTGATATAGATGGATAGGGATGCAGGGCTTTGTTGGTCAGTGGTAACATGGTGAGACACAGGTTTGCTTGGTGTACAGTAGAAGTAAATTTTACTTTATTTAAAGCCTATTGTCAAAATTTTTATACCAGTAGTCTGTGGTCAAACTTTATCTAGCTTTCCTACAATGCCCTGCGTGTGTTATACACTAACATCTTTAAATCCTTGTTGGCGCTTCCACGTTTCTGCAGTGCATCTGGCTTCTTATTTCAAAGGCATTCTGAGGAGAGTGGAGAGAAGTTAGTCTCTCCATATTTTGCTAGGTGAAACTTTATGTTAACATAAGTAGCCTATTTTAATTTACTTTTTCAATTTTAATTTTAATATTGTGATTTTGTACTAAAATAGTCAGTAAGCAAAGAAATGGTCTGAAATAAAGGAATTTTATTTTATTTGAACAGTTTAATCATTGCTTATTTTTAATCATTTCTGTCGAACAAATATCTTTTTATTTTTAACCTAATCGATAGAAGTTATAAATTTCAATAAAAGCTCCCATCTGTTATCATTTGTTAGATACTCTATACTTAACAGACTAACTCTAGTTTGTCTGTTTTTCGTTTCGGGACGATGCAATTATTTCAGAATTACTAAATAAATAATCCATATTATTAACCTATTTATTTAGCAATTTCTATTCAAAGTACCTAATCCACGTTATGTGCTATTTTGTAAAAGTATTTTGTAGTAAGTAGTACAACTACATAATATGCTATGCTATGTTGTACTTACTAAGTACAATATAGCATAGCTACAATGCACATCTATACCTGTCTATAGTGTGCAACTCTAGGAGACAGCGCTTAAAGCTCATATTTTCCAAATAAAATTATGAGTTGATAGACAATTTGTTAATTTTCTTAATTGCTGTTAAATTGTAATGTCAAAAACCCACTTATTTATATTTAAGTTAGCAACTGAAAACATAAGATGTGCTAAACTGAAAAATCATAGAAAATAAAATAACATTTGGCCGCTGAAGAAATAAATAACTTATGTATTTACAGGTCTAACTATTTAATCATCCTCATAAATGATAGTAATTTTATTTCTCTTTCATAGCAAATTTATATAAAATAAAGATAATGATAAAAATAAGTACCTACCTATGTTACATAAATAAGTGTTAAAAATATGAATTCAAGAAACTAAACATTGCTTATTTTCAATTCTGGAAGTGTTGTTTGTGTTGTGGCACTTCTTAATTGAGAATATTGGCTTTGTTTAGTCTGAATTTGTCACAATATACTAATAATTTATGTAAACACAAAGGTATAAGTAGGTAAGTACAAGAAATTAACAACCAGAAATAAAGAACTACAGAAAATGGTATCATCATGCATTTATTAACCAAGTTGTTATTGTCACAAGTTCACAACACATATTTTAAGACATTATTACGGTATACTTTGTACTGTTTATCTTTTAAAGGTTCTGTTGAATGATTTTCTCTGTAATTATCATCTTATAAACAATGTTCTTGTCTTGGAGTAGCCGTCCATTCCATCATGTCAATATTAAACTTATAAGGAACATTCGGTCTGCTTTTCTTTAAATCTTGATAAATATCTGCAACCTTGCTCTGATAATGAGCCTTACGGGTAGTATCATAAGAGGAAATGAAGAACAATAACTTCTACAAAATTTTGCCATGACGGGGTCATTTGTCAAATTGTTCACGTAATTAGCGCACACAAATCGAAGAGAAACCATAATTGACCCTCAAAGATATGCCTTTTTCGTTATATTTTATTAATTTTGTGTTATTTACATAATTCAAAAAGTAAAGTTAAGGGTGGTATTCCACTTATCAAATATTTGATCCAAGAAATTGGACGAGGACAACTTCGAATGGTTTCATTGATAAATTCTTTGATGAAATGCATATTGGACAAAGATCTTTCATAAGTGGAATACCGTAAAAAGGCTTGTCATTTGCGTTTGGTTATTAATTGATACGTACATTATTTATTTTAGAAATACTTGTTTTTAATATGAAGAACTAAATTAATTGTTTTTATCGACTTTGTCCGTTGTCATTTAAAATATAAATAATAAGAGTAAATATTGCAGAGAAATAATAATATTTTGTTAAATATTGGTATTTATTTGATATGATGCAACAAGACGCGACTATCATTCACTCGCGAAATCCAGATCCGGAAAAACAGTTAGCCGGTAGCTCCAATTGAAGCCCATATTATGGGTATGGGCTTGAAATCAGTAATATGGATCTGAACTCATATTTTTAGCCGGTCCTACTGGACTAGGGCTTAATATAAGTATAGCTAATAATGATACCTACATTTTTGCTGCTTCGTTCTGTTGAACGTAGCTGCTAGCTATTGATATAACCACTCCACTAGTATAGTAGCACACAATAAATAATAGTGCGAAGGATAGTAGGTATTAAATTATCTGTCGTTATACATATAACTACTAGTATAGTATTATATTATCTGTGATATAACCGACGTTTTCTTTTTCTATAAAATTGACTTACTGTTTATTTTTTAAACAAAAACGTATGAAGTCCATATTTATAAAGTTACGCGGTAGCCCCACCCCACCCAGCTTAGCTAGTAAAGTATGTTTAACTGTAGGGGAAAGGTGTACAAAATGATCCCTCGATCGAGGTAAAATGATTCCCTACAGTTTTGACGAAAATATTAGTGCCATCTATGCGATTTGTTGGCTGACGTCTTTCCTGTACTCCACTCAGTAGCCCAATAAAGTGTCATGGTGGTGTGAGTACAGTGCGTCGATTTATTGCAAAAAATTGAAAATAGCTGTCTTCGCTCTAAGGTAGGTAAGCCTGTGAATCAAAGTTAAATTGTAGAAATTCTTTTGTGGATATGAGAACGAAAGATTTCCTGGCAATTTTTATTGATATTCAGTAACATTTGAAACTCGTTTTAATCTCACCAAGATAATGTTTTATGGTCATACTTCGACAACTTTTGTAAATTCAATATTCGGGGTAAAACGATCCAGGAATAATGTTACCGCACTTGAAAAACAATTTAAAATTTCTCATGTTTTTCTTTGTATTCCTATCTATTTGTACTTTTTACAGATCATGCCACGTAGGTACATATCAAAGAAAAACCTACTGACAAAACTGGGAGTCACTTTTCTGTACGACAAGACACCCACCACACAACAAGAGTACCTACCTGTAATGGTGCTAAAAACAAAACACAGTTGGTGAGACTTTGGGCAGTAAACAAACGGTGCCTTATTTACACCTAAGCATGAGAGAGAACTCGTTGAGCACATAAAATATATGGAACCAAAAATGTATGGGTTAAACCAAACAAGATAGTATGGGATCGTTTTAGACACTCAGGTGTACAAAATGATCCTTTAGTAGAGATTTGGAAAATCTCTTATAAATCTAAAGATATAAAATCAAACTGCAATAATGGCATGCCTGTATAACAACACTTAAATGACTTACCCAAAACTCTTTCAATGTTTGCTCTTACTATAATATTTTGGATACAGTAACCGATTTCCCTTAGGGGGATCATTTTGGGCACTTTTCCTGTAATGAAGTTATAGTTATAGCACAGTCTACTTTGTGGTTATAGTCACAGCTTGAGTTGAGCTGTAATATTTTTAGATGGAACTGAATGCATCCTTATTTTTGGGCGCGAAACTGTTGTGACTTTGACAGTTAATTTGACCTTTTGACAGTTCAGTTACAGCCTCCAGCAGGTGTTTTTCATGTTTTCGTAATTTTTTTTGTTTTTATTTCAGTGTCCTCCTATGTTAAATACAATGAAGAGATGATATTTGATATATTAAGTTTGCATAAAGGTGAAAATGTTTGTGGAAGACCTACGAAATGATTTTTATAACGTTTTACTGGGAAAAGTAAGTATTCAAAAGGAAGGTTATGCTTTTGTTTACGAATTAATTTTCGGTAAAATTGTATTTACGTTTCAGCGAGTGTTACTTTTAGTGCATTACGACGTAGACGCAATATGTACCTGTAAAATACTGCAAGGACTTTACAAATGTGATAATATTTCGTACACACTGGTGCCAGTTGGTGGTGTATCTGAACTAAAGACAGCTTATGAGGAGAACAACGAGGAGATTAAATACGTAGTGCTCGTAAACTGTGGCGGGACCATAGATCTTGTGGATATTTTACAGCCTGAAGAAGATGTGGTGTTTTTTGTGTTGGACTCTCACAAACCAACTGATATCTGCAATGTGTACAGTGACGGTCAGGTGTGTTGAGACTGTTGAGCGTTGTTACAGTGAGCTAAATTATAATAATATATGTGGAATTTGTTACATTGTTATTATCTGCATTTCAGGTTAGAATAGTATACAAAGATAGTGAAGAAAACATTCCCAACTTTGATGATATATTTAGAGACGATGAAGATGAGGTGAGTTTTTAAGGCCTGTATTATAGAATAACACTCAAGTGGGGATCTCTTTTCAAGTACAATTAGAGAGAGATGCAAATACATGCAACAAATATGTATTTGTTGCATGTATTTGCATTATTTCATCCCTTATTTCATCCCTTTCTAACTATACTTGAGAAGAGATCTCCACTTGAGTGTCATTTTATAATACAGACCTAAGACTACATTGTACTGTACAGCATTTTAAGAGTTTTAGTAGCTGGTTACTATTCTCTTACATGCTGTCAAACAAAACATATAAAGTAGGGTTTCCTATTCTTTTTCATTCAATTTGGATAATATGACACCTCTAAAGCACCGACAGCTGTCAAATTTTTGCTATCGGCACAACATATTAGAGACTTATTTCTATAGAAATAAGGCAGCATTAAGTTTGGCTTTGGCAAGATCTCCAGAGATCTAGCCAATGCTTATGAGGTTTAACCTCCTAAGCATCGGCGAGAACTCTGGAGACTTGAGTAAAGGAAAAATTGTAATCAAAAAACCACCAGCCCTGCAAGTTTGTACTATAACAATTTTTACTTTACTTCCAGTCCTTACAGAATAGTATTGTGAATGGATAAAAAATCTTATCTATCTTATCTAAGTCTGACGCCATAACAATGATGTTTTCAGCATTATTGTGTTCCGGCTGTTAGTGATAAGATAGCCAGTTTCTCAGTAATTGAGGATTCCGGGAGTAGTGCGTTTCCACCTTCAGCCTTATCACCACTTAACATCAGGTGTGATGAAGGCTAAGTGCTATCCCGTTGTGGATAAAAAAAAAAATATAATTAAGTGAACTTGAGTACAATCCAAACATGTTTTACGAGAGTTACTCCAGTACTTCAATTACTACATTAGAAAGCAGGCATTGTAAATAGCATGTTCAAAATAGTAACTTTCCAGGGGGCCAAGCCTGCTAACGTTAAGTCATAATCGTGTCTCAATCGTGTTTCAATTGTAGTTCAATTGTACTGCTTTTTTACACACTAGTTACAAGAAATGTGTACTTTTTTCACCATACTACTGATGGTCACACCACACACTACATTTACATCACATCATATTGTCATAATTCTTGTAACTAGTGTGTAAAAAAGCACTACAATTGAACTACAATTGAAACACGATTGAGACATGATTATGACTTAACGTTAGCAGGCTTGGCCCCCAGGTATATTGATAAAGTCCCGACCTAGGTGACTGATCACCCGTCCGGCTTCGCTGGCCCCCCTATAAATAATAATAATAAATATTGATAAATTCTTCAAATAGAAAGTTACTTCTACTAGGGTAATTTGTCTTAGGAGGAAGAGCAGCGTGAGAGCGGCATGGAAGCCCTGGAGGCGGCGGTGGAGCGCCGGCGCGAGCGGCGCGCGTGGGAGGAGCGCCGCCACACGCTCATGTTCAACTACACACAGTTCTCTTATTACGGCAAGCCGGTGAGCTGATATTATTTTAAACACATTCGTCAAGTTCTTTGAAGAGGTACTTGTCTAAATTGTTTCTTTGAAGGAAGATGAATTTAGGGTGTGAGGGTAGTAATATCTCCACATTGATGAAATTAACGCTGACTTATACAGCGAGTTAGAAGTATTGGATAAATTCGACGCTTCTCGTAACGACTCCGTAGCTCAGTGGTTAGAGCAGTCGCCCGGAAAGCGAAAGGTCGTGGGTTCGAGTCCCATCGGAGCTGATTGTGAGATGGGTTGATTTTTTCTAAATACTTCATTTTCCATTTTTCAGTAATAAAAATTGCATTGTGAATGCAAAAAACTAAAAATTAAAATAACTAAAGATGAATTTAATCATACTCAATCTTTTGTAAGTTTTTTTTGCACCTTAATAATATTGTAAGTTCTTTTTTTTACTTCTCATGCTCAATCATATTAGTGTAATGTGAGATACAACACAAGAAACAACTAATTCCGGTTTCTCCCTTTAATTAGCTTTGGTTGTAAAAAAAGTAAAAAGAGTATTGAAGTCAATTCAAATAAAAACATTGTCAATTATTCTTTAATAAATAATTTATTATAATATATTAATTTATGATAATTTATATAAAAAAAAAATTGCAACCCGCCCTGGCTTTGCACGTGTCCAATGTAGATATTATTTCTTTATTTCTCATGGTACACCAACAAAATACATAGGTACATAAACATTTCATATTAATTTTACGCAGAAATTTTGGACATATGTATGTACCTTTATTACAGGTATACACAACATTTTCAAACATATATTCTACATAAGACCAAAATAACTTAAAACTACACAATTCAATCTTAAAGTATCCAAAACAAACTAATTAAAACATGTAAGTACTTAAATTACCTAAACTTAATTTAAATTGATTTTAATTTAATAAGATTGCGCTTAAAAGTATTAAAACTGGCGCCAATAATGTCCAGATCCAAGTCGGTATCCTCCGTGGCAAGTTTGTTGTAAAACGAACATATACGATGACAGGGTGAGTTACGCCCGAGGTTAGTGTGACAACGTGGAATGTGAAATAAATTTTTATTATTAAACCTAGAGTTCGGCCTAGGGACACGAAACAATATATTATCCAACAAGGATTCGGAAAGTACAAAACCATGCAATAATTTATATAAAAAGTTCGAATCTAAAATTGAATGTCGAAAAATTATGTTCCATATATCATATTAAAATCCGCTGCGTAGTTTGAAAAGTCTTAGCGTCCAGACGGCGAGAAGCGTATCTGTTGTATACTATGTAAATATTGATGTTTCTCTTACTAGAGCGCGTGCGTAGCCCTGGAGCTGGCTTGGATGGTGTCCCGCTGCGGCTGGGGCGCACTGTGGGCCGCCAGCGTCGCCGCCGCCGCGCACGGGGCCCTGGCCATGCGGGCCCCCGCGCAATGTCTGCTAGACGCGGACGCATTACATAGGCGGGTCGCCGCCGCGCAGCACGCGCCTGAAGACACGGTGAGTGGTTGTAGGTTAAAGTGTGATGGTAGCTATCTGTGGACAGACACGGTGGGTGGTTGTAGGTTAAAGTGTGATGGTAGCTATCTGTGGACAGACACGGTGGGTGGTTGTAGGTTAAAGTGTGATGGTAGCTATCTGTGGACAGACACGGTGGGTGGTTGTAGGTTAAAGTGTGATGGTAGCTATCTGTGGACAGACACGGTGGGTGGTTGTAGGTTAAAGTGTGATGGTAGCTATCTGTGGACAGACACGGTGGGTGGTTGTAGGTTATAGTGAGATGGTAGCTGCCTGTGGACAGACACGGTGACTGGTTGTAGGTTATAGTGAGATGGTAGCTATCTGTGGACAGACACGGTGGGTGGTTGTAGGTTATAGTGAGATGGTAGCTGCCTGTGGACAGACACGGTGAGTGGTTGTAGGTTATAGTGAGATGGTAGCTATCTGTCGACAGACACGGTGGGTGGTTGTAGGTTATAGTGAGATGGTAGCTGCCTGTGGACAGACACGGTGAGTGGTTGTAGGTTATAGTGAGATGGTAGCTGTCTGTGGACAGACACGGTGAGTGGTTGTAGGTTATAGTGAGATGGTAGCTATCTGTGGACAGACACGGTGGGTGGTTGTAGGTTATAGTGAGATGGTAGCTGCCTGTGGACAGACACGGTGAGTGGTTGTAGGTTATAGTGAGATGGTAGCTATCTGTGGACAGACACGGTGGGTGGTTGTAGGTTATAGTGAGATGGTAGCTGCCTGTGGACAGACACGGTGAGTGGTTGTAGGTTATAGTGAGATGGTAGCTATCTGTGGACAGACACGGTGGGTGGTTGTAGGTTATAGTGAGATGGTAGCTGCCTGTGGACAGACACGGTGAGTGGTTGTAGGTTATAGTGAGATGGTAGCTATCTGTGGACAGACACTGTTCGGAAAAGATCGACGTTTCTGAACGCATCTATAATGTCACGTCAAATTGACATTTAGCTGTCACTTGAAGTTGACAGTGACACTTGATTGAAATTTTTGTAGAAAAATGTCGGAATAATTTTGCTGAATTTGTTAAAAATCGCTCGCGTTGAATGTGCCTGGCATATCGAGTTTGAATAAAATCTTAAATTATCTATGTGATCCCGTTTTGTACGACCAAGGTTTTGACGCCATCCATCGGGCTGGTCGCGGAGTTTTGAAAGAAAGATAATTGTCTACCACGCGTTGTTGCAGGGGCAATATATATCTTGACAAAAAGCTCCTCCGTGTGTTATTGTGTATCTATTGTTGAAACGCCCAGTGTCTTGGGAACGCTGTTATTTGTGTTGTGAGTGAGGTGACGAATTGGTAAGGTTGGCAGACGAAGAAAGGACATCAGGGGCGCGCGCGCTCCCTTACACCACTTCTGCCTTGGAGACGTTCGACACACAGACCCGTATGTAACCTCACCTTACTTAACATTAAAGCGCTGTGTATCGCAGTCCAATTGTTCAGTTACATCCCGGCTGAAACCTAGTTTTTTGTCCGGAGTCTATATTAGTAATACCAGCTTCCACTGCGCTAAGCCGATTCCGCGGATTTAGCAGGGGTGTACTGAACATTTTTTGGTAGCAGAGCGTAGTTTGAAGGCCTGAGAGGCCCACGCCAAAACTTTGTATTAATCAGTGCCGTTTTGATGACCCAGTCTGGTCCGGACTAGATTAATTTGTACTTGTAAATGGTAATTAACTTGCATTTGAAAAGTAAAGGGCATTCCTTTGTTATTGGTTCCATGTCTTGTAATTAATGTATTGAAGTCATGTATTGAAGTTCCAAATTGTAAACAGATGCCTTTCTTTGCTCATAATAATTATTATTCAGTTTTGTTAGCAAATTTGAGTTGTGAATATTGACAAGTTTGTTGCTAAAATAATAGCTAATAAAAGGTTAGCTAATAAGTTTGCACTCAATACTTAGTGAAACTTAAATGATTTGGGACATTGTTTACACATTGAAACTCATTGAAACTTGTGCTTTGAAATAATTAAAATTAACTTGTTGTTGTGTAACAGTATGTTGTGTTGATATCCAAGTGAATTTCAATAGTCAGTGATTTTGAGTGAATTTCAATAGTCAGTGAGTTTTGTTGTTTTCTGATAACCTCCAGATATTTAAGAGTTTGTGTCATTATAAATACTTTGTTGTTGTAATATTGGAATTTTGTGGTTAGTAATAACCTCCAAATATTGGAGATTTTGTGTTATAGTGAATATTTTGAATTTGTTGTTTTTGTTGATAAATTTGGGACGTTACAATGACGGCCTCCTCTGCTAAAGCCAAAATACGTTCTGAGTTACGGTGGTTAGCTTCTGCGGTTGCGTTGTTGGATCGACCGGATAGAACGGAGGCCTTGTTGAACAGATACGTAGATCTGCCCATACGTTTGGCTGTTGTTGATGAGCAGTATGCCTTATTTTTGGAAAGGACTGTTGAGGCCGAGGTGGAAATGCGACAAGAAGTCGATTTGGATGTGGACCAGTGTTATGATTTTGCGGACAGAATTACCCAGGTGGCTCGACCTTTGCAAGTGGCAAGAGAGAATGAACCGAGCCCGTCCCCGGTCACATCTAAGAGTATGCCCCCTCTATTTGCTAGATTGGCCCCCTTAGACTTAAGGCGTTTTGCTGGTCGTCTAGAGGACTGGGAGGGCTTTATTAATATTTTTGATAGTCTCGTACATGCCCGGGATGATTTGACCCAGGGCCAGAAGTTGGCGTACTTGTTATCCGTGTTGGAAGGGGAGGCCCTTGAATCGGTTCAACATTTGGCCCCCTCGGATGAAAACTACCCTATTGCTAGGGATTTGATTGCCCGTCGGTACCAGAACGTACGACGTCTGGCGGACAACCATGTTGCCGCCATTTTGAATTTACCCCGCGTTGCCAGCGTGATGCACTTGAGAGTGGCTTTGTTGAATCCGCTGTTGGTTGCCTACAACGCATTAAAAAACTTAAAACTCCCAGTGGAGCAGTGGTCGTTTTTGTTACTGCACATTGTCCTGGGAAAGTTGCCGGACTCTGTTAAGGTCCGTTTTGAGCAGCAGTATGGTGGGGATAGTGCGACTTATCTGCCACCCTTCTCGGACCTCTTGACGTTCCTGGAAGGAGAAAGTAGACTGGCAGATAATTCCTCTCTGGCCGGTCCTATGGGACCCGAACGACCTGTGCCACAGAGTAGATCCCCCACCGGACCCCCCCGTAGGGGGCGTATGGCCCCTCGCGCGCCCGGCCGCTATGCCGCCGTCCAGGAGACCGCCCGCTGCTTGTACTGTCGGGAACCGGGTCACAGCACGACCCGTTGTGATAAGTTCCTCGACCAGCGCGTCCAAGGCCGTCGAGCGATCGCGCGACAACGGACATGGTGCTACTCGTGCTTGGGCCTGCACATGCAGCGCGAATGTACCCAAGCGCACCCATGCCGCTTTTTTATTTTATTTTATTTTATTTATTTAGGTAACAAACAGTCTTACAAAACAAGTAACATACTAACAATATATACAAACAGACCTATAGTACCATTAATATTTTAAACAAGCAATATTTTATTGATAGAACACGTAAGAAACATTGATTTGTAAAAAGAAAAATAAAGAAAACTTATCTACATCTTACCTAATAATATGTTATATATGTTATTATAACAACTTCAGTACCTATGTATAAATAAAGTAATGCAAAAACAGTTTCATATAAGTATAAGAGTTGCTAAACACTGAACTTAATTTATAATGTTATGTAGCAATAATATCACTTAATAAATAAGATCATTTAAATGAATTTTAAGTTGATAGCACCTCGCAAACTAGTCTTTTATATTTTGTTGAGCTAGTAGAAAATATGTCAATGTTGGTCAAGTTCTTGTTATAAAATTCAAGTGAGCGCCTTAAAAATGAATTCCTTGTGTAATTTGTGTGATAAGGTGGAATGTAAAATGTACTTTTGGAACGTGAGGATGGACGTGGAACTTTGAGGCTAATTTTGTCAAGAAGTGGAGTACAATCAATTTTACTATTGACAATTTTATGCAGAAACGTTGAGTCAAGGATAAGGCGTCTAATCTGTAGCGGGGATATATTAAACCGAGAGGCAGTTGATTTATAATCATCGTGAATAATTCCAGCACGGTAGTTCAGAGATTTTAAAAACTTATTTTGAACCTTTTCGACACGATCGATGTGAACTGCATACTGTGGACTCCAAACAACACCTCCAAACTCCAAAATGCTACGGACATAACAATTGAATAAAATAATTAATGTTTTTGTTTTTTTAAATGGTCTTCCCAAGCGATTGATTAGGCCAAGCATTTTAAAGGCACGTGAGACGATATTGTCAATATGATTATTGAAGTGAAGTTTCGAGTCCAAGGTTATACCAAGATCACGAGTGGTGGAGACCCTTTTTATTATATTGCCACCTAAAGCATAACTATGTACAATGGGGTGATGCTTACGCGTAAATGAGATGGTGTGGCATTTTTCTAAGTTTAAGAAAAGCTGATTTGTTAAACAGTAATTCTGAAAACGAATTAAATCGTTCTGCAGCTCGTAACAGTCATTAGTTGATTTAATAATTTTAAATATTTTAGTGTCATCGGCATACAGAAGATGATGCGAGTTAACAAAACAACCACCTATGTCAATTAAATACAGGTTGAATAGGAAAGGACCCAAATGAGATCCTTGAGGAATCCCAGAAGGTATTTTAAGGAATCTTGATTGATAACCCTTTAACGCTACCGCTTGACTCCGATTAGAGATGTAAGATTTGACCCAGCGCCAGAGGTCACCGTGTATACCGATATTCTTAATTTTTTGTAAGAGGATGTTATGATTAATTTTATCAAATGCTTTAGAAAAATCGGTATACACGGCATCCACCTGATGACCGGAGTCCAAAGCATTAATTATTATATCCGTGTAACTTATCAGGTTAGTTTCTACACCGCGACCACTGAAAAACCCATGCTGTTGGGGAGGAATATGATGTTTAGTTAGTGATGTTAAAAAGTTTGTCACAATTTTTTCAAATATTTTTCCCATCACGCAAAGTTTGGATATGGGTCGATACTGCCGCACATCATGCTTATCGCCTCCCTTAAATATAGGGGTTATCATAGCTTGCTTCCATAGGTCTGGAAAGCATCCCTCAGAGAGTGACTTGTTATAAATAAGCGTGAGCGGCACTGACAGTTCCGTTGCAAGTTTAGATATGACAAAAGGATGTACATTATCAGTGCCGGCGCCTTTGTTTATATCTACATGCTTCAATACTTTCAAAACCTCTTCGCGAGTTATGTATAAATTAGGTATATTAATACAATTGAATGAGTCATCGAAAGAAGAACGCGGATCTCCAGCGCTAGAAGCAGTATCCCCCGGCACGAAAACAGAATTAAAATAATTATTAAACATGTCGCTTATTTCATGACAATCGGTAGATGTTTTATTACCGTATGACATACAGGAAGGCAGATCGTTTACCTTAAGCTTGGTCTTTATAAATGTCCAGAAATAGCGCGGAGACACATTAATGTTTTCTTCAGCGTAATTAATATGGTTATTATAACAGTCTGATTCTAATCGTTTAGCTCTCGCGCGCAGATGCTTAAACTCCTGATAGTCACGTGGATTATTATATTTTTTCCATCTAGAATGCATTTTTTCCTTGTTACGGATTAATCTGATTAGAGCTCGCGAGTACCAAGGTGGATAGTTTGAGTTAGATTTTACTACCTTTTTAGGGATATATTTATCCATCAATGTATGTAAAATTGAATAGAAATAAGCGACCGAGTCGTTTGTATTTAACTGAGAGAAGGCAGATTTCCAATTTATTTTTAAAAGTTCTTTAATGATTTGATCAAACTTTCCAGCATGATTGATGAATTTAGTGCGCTCGTTTTCCTTTAAAAGTAATGACTGGGATAAACTTAGAGTAAACTGTAAGGATCGGTGGTGTTTATCCTCAGGAAGGAGGGGAAAATCGCATGCCACAACTTTGCAAGTGATGTTACTTAATACTAAATCTAACATGCGATTATTAATGTTGGCACAACCGTTAAATTGCGACAGGTTAGAAAATGACATAAAGTTTGAGACACATATGGCTTTAGCATCGTCATTAGAGTTTAATTGTAAGACGCCACAGTCGTCATAAAACCAATCCGCATAGGTTATATTAAAATCGCCTAAGAGTATGAACTTATCACTCGGATATTGTTGAATTAATTCAGAAGCATTATCAAAGAAGGCCTGTAGGGATTCTAGATGATTTTGGTTGTGTGGAAAATAGCAACAGGCGATATGCAGATGTGCATTGGTGGGTGCGCGGGCGCCGGGGGCGCGGGGGGCGGCGGTCGTGGTGGGCGCGAGCTCGACGCTCAGCCAGAGCTCCTCGGCGGCCGGAGTGGAACGCCAGTCGTCTCGGCAGCGCACGCTCAATCCCCGGCGCGCGGCTATCAACACGCCGCCGCCCCGCGAAGCCCCACCAACTGTGCCAGACGACGGCCTGTCCCTTCGATAAACATGATAATTGCAGTGGAAATATTCTGTGTCAGAAAAGTCAGGCGTCAGCCATGTTTCTGTAATACAAATTAGGTCGAAATTAGATTGTAATACGTTCCGCAGAAAAGTGTCAGATTTTGTTCGCAGTCCCCTCACGTTCTGGTAGTATAAGTTTAGTGTTAAATCAGCCATTACTACTGAAGTGCAAAGAAAGATTTAGAGAGAAGGTTTTAATTAATTTAGGTGATAATATAAGGCGATAAAACATAAATATTTTCAAATTAAGTGTAAACTCACAAAAAGTACATAAATAATTATTATGATAACAAGATACCAACATTGACAACAGGTTAATAACTAGTAAAGAGCCTTCAAAATAGATACTTTTATCTTGGGAAATACTTCCTATATATGGGTGTTGTTTAAAGTTCGGACTACTAGGTGGCGAAGTACAAATATTATGATTGTTAAGGTAAACAAGAGAATAGAAAATAACTACAATATAGAATGAGTTAGATATTATAATTTTGAATAAGAGCGATACACGACAATGAAACACAATCAAAACAATAGTAATTAGTCATTTGATTTTAAGCAAATCGGAATCGTTAGAGATACGCAAATACGTAGCATTATCATTCTTACGCAATAGGATTTTACCATCCTTGACCCACAAATGAGCGTAATTATATTCAACCCTTAGTTCGCGAGCACGCTTAAGTAGTAATTTGTTTGTTGGAGTAAGATGCTCATTGACAAATATATTAAAGGCTTGTCCAGGCAGGCCGATGTCTGCGGTGGTGAGACCTCGTCGCTGGCGGACAGCACTGATAAGCTGGTCCTTTCGTAAACGCTGCGTAAATCTCACAATTATTGAAGGAGCGCGGGTGGATTTGTTTTGTTTTTCGATGTCGTCCGGCTTATGGTTGAAGACACGAACCCGATGAATTGTATCGATATCGGTGTCGAGCAGCGGTAATCCTACCTTAGTACAGATGTTCCTTAAGATAGAATGCAAATTTTCACCATTAGAGCGAGGAATGCCTGCTATTTCCACATTGTTCATTCTCGAGAACTGGTCTAGCATATTGTTGTCGTACTTCAGAGATTTGATAGTTTCTTGGACTTGATCTAATTCTTTGCGAAGGGTAGGAATACAGGAGATTTTGCTTTCGACCAGTGTAAGCCGGTCTTCCATCCCTGAAAATCGTTCCTCCATATCAGTCCACTTCGAGTTAAGGTCTTGGATTGATTGCGTCAAAGAATGAAAATCGGCTTTGATAATGTTAATGTCGGATTTCATTGTATTGAAATCAGCACGAAAACTTTTTATTTCTTTCAACACATCCGCAATCATGGTTTCACTCGTCAATACTCCAGTGTCCGAAGCTGCTTGAGCGCGACAAGGGCCACAACGCCAAGCTGCCTTTTTCTCAGGACCCATTTTCCTGTAGGTAGATTCGGCCACTCCTGCGCATACGAAGTGGTACTTCCCTTGGCACCAACCACATATAGAACACAATCAGATACGACTTGATTACACTGATTACAAGACATAATTTCGAAATTAATTCCGAAAGAGATACTATAATAAGGTTATAAAGTTAAAGTTGGTTTGAAATATAAAGTGAGAAAGCACTGTTGCTAATAAGTTCGCGGCGAAGGTAGTTGGATTGGAATGTACTAGCGCCGATAACGCGACAGTGCGACCGTTTCTCACGCGCTCTGCGAGCTACTGAGCCCTTTTGTAAGGGCAACCACCATCCCCTCCTCTGCATGAACAGCCCAGAGGGCGGCGGAGCGCCGCAGCGCGTCGCTGCAGGATCACCGCGTATGGGTGGGGGTCTCGGACCCCCCGCGGTGTTTGCATCCCGCAGCAGTTCTAGTGGCCACCAGAGTGGCCCCAGACGCTCTCCGCCACGTTTGGACCCTCAAACGGGCGGGGGTCCCAGGGACCCCCCCATGGGAAACCGATCCCCAAGGATGGGGATGAGTTATGCGGGCGTTGCCGGAGGTCGTAGAGGCCCCCCGCGACGTTTTGAGCCTCGCACGGGCGGGGGTCCCACGGACCCCCCCATGGGAAATCGGTCCCCAACTAGGGGGTTCGATTTTGCGAGCGTTGCGGGAGGTCGTAGAAGCCCCCCGCAACGTGTTGAGCCTCGCACAGCCGGGGGTCCCCGGGACCCCCCCTCTGAAAATCGGTCACCGTGCCCCCGCGACTATGGGGCGACGTACACGGTGGATGATAGGCACCGATTCTCGCCGCCGCTCGCCGAATACCCGCGTTTGGAGCGGCGCCCGCCCCGTCTTCAAGGGGCCGGGAGATATAACCCGCCTGATACCGGGCGATTTGGACGTAGGCAGTATGTGGGAGACTGGGACCCACTGGATCGCTATGAGCGACCCCCTTACCATGGGGGGACGTCTGGGGACCCCACATACTAGCAATCAACGTGTTTACGGTCGATTGTAGCCACCCCTCCAGAGACCGTTTTGTTGCCCACGGCCTCTGTGCTTGTCAGGGGATTGAATGGCGACCTTGTGGAAGTTCGCGCCTTGTTGGATTCCGGTGCTCAGGGGTGTGTTGTGTCATCTTGGTTAGTTAGGCGGTTGGGCCTCAAGGTGCACCCCCACACGGAAGGCGTGAAAGGTGTTGGCGATGTGAAAGTCCCCGGGTTGTTAGGGCATGTTGACTTCACATTTACATCACGTAATAAGTCCACGCCAGGCATTGAGACCTCGGCGATTGTGTTGGACACAGTGGTTGGCCGTCAACCTTCAGTTGACTTGGGACCGAGTATGTTGTCTTTGGTGTCTGATTCCCCACTCGCCGATCCAAATTTCTTCCGCCCAGGCCCGATTGATGCTCTCCTTGGAGCCGATGTCCTGGGGCGAGTTTTGTTGACGGGGAAGCGAGTTTTGCAGCCAGATGGCTTGGTAGCTCTGCAGACGACACTCGGTACAGTTGTGATGGGCCCTGCTCGCCGCGTTTTGGATTCCCTTGATGAGGATCGCGGTCTTGTTTTTAATGTGTCTCTCTCCGAAGTGGTGCAGAAGTTTTGGGAGGTTGAGGAACCTCCACCAGCCCCGCGGGTTGACCCAGTAGCGGATGAATGCGAGTTGTATTACCAGAATAACACTGGTCGCCTCCGCTCTGGTCGTTTGATCACCCGTCTCCCCTTTCGTGCCGGCCGACCTCCTCTGGGCGAATCCCGACCGCTAGCGGAACGTAGGCTAGTGGCGATGGAGCGTCGCATGAGCAAGGATCCGGTCTTCCGCCAGAAGTATGGTGAATTCATGCGGGAGTATGAGGAGTTAGGGCACATGTCCGTGAGCGATTTGGATTGGCGCTCCGTGGAGCACTTCTTTTTGCCGCACCACGCCGTTTTGAAATCCGGAAAGATTCGGGTGGTCTTTGACGGTTCGGCTCCCACCTCCACTGGAGCGTCCTTGAACCAGTGTCTGCATGTAGGTCCCAAGCTGCACACGGAGATCTCAGACATTTTGACCAACTTCCGGCGGCACCAAATTGTATTTATGACTGACATCCGGATGATGTTCAGACAAACGGTCATCCATCCCGAGGATAGGAGGTACCAATTGATTTTGTGGAGAGAGAGTCCTAGGGACCCCTTGTTGATTTATGAATTGAATACGAATACGTACGGTTTGGCTTCGAGCCCGTTTGTTGCGATTCGTTCTTTGTTGGAGTTGGCCGAGAAGGAGCGCTTGAGATACCCTCGCGCCTCCGCCATTTTGGCCAGTGACGTCTATGTGGATGACATTTGCACGGGCGCCTCATCTGTCTCAGAGGCGATTGTCCTGAGAGACGAACTCACCGCCCTTTTGAAGTCGGGAGGTTACGAGTTGAGGAAATGGATATCCAACTCACCTGATGTACTGGTAGGTTTGCCCGAAGAGCACCAGCAGGACCCCCACCTATTCGAAAATGTTGATAATCCCCATGTGGTGACCGTCCTTGGCGTACAGTACAAACCGGTCTCTGACACTTTCACGTATTGTGTGGATTTACGACCACCGAAAGTCTGGACCAAGCGTTTAGTATTGTCTACTGTCGCACGTACCTTTGACCCCAATGGGTGGATTTGCCCCGTGCTGTTTATGGCCAAGTGTTTCTTGCAACGATTATGGGCTTCGGGTGTGTCGTGGGATGAACCCCTCTCGGACGAGTTACTCCGAGATTGGTCGAGCTTCGTTTCATCCCTCCCCGAGATTAATGAAGTGCATTTGCCGAGGCTATTCCTCCCTTCTGAAAATTGTAAAGTTACTCTTCACGGCTTTTCCGATGCCTCCGAACGTGGATTTGCTGCGGCCGTGTACCTCCGCACCGTTACTGTTGACGGAGTTGTTGCTGTGCATCTGGTGATAGCGAAAAGCAAAGTCGCTCCCCTTCGGACTCGTCATACGATCCCGAGGTTGGAATTGTGTGGAGCTGCCCTCCTAATGCGTTTGTTGAACCACGTATGGCTCACATTAGGTCGATCTATTAAGATACAAGAGGTTTATGCTTGGACGGACAGTCAGGTCGTCCTTTGTTGGTTGAAGGCTCCGGCGCACACCTTGGACGTGTTTGTGGCCAATCGAGTGTCGCAGATTTGTAATTCCGACATCGAGTTGATTTGGAGACACGTGCCGGGAACCATGAATCCCGCGGATTGTGCGTCTCGGGGTTGTGTAGCCCCAACCCTAATTAACCACCCCCTCTGGTGGGGCCCACAGTGGTTGATGCGGCCTGAGTCGGAGTGGCCGCCCTCTCCAGCGTTGTCGAACGTAGCCGTTCCTGATATGCGGGCATGCGTCCTGGAGACTAACCCCGCCGGGGAAAAGGATTTGTTGTTGGATCGGTACAGCTCCTTACAGAAGCTGCTTGGTGTTACCGCTTGGATCAGACGTTTTGCGTACAATTGCAGAAACCCACGCGCGAGGCGTGATTCGTCGGTTCTCACTCCGGACGAGCGTAGGGACGCGCTCTTGTTTTGGGTCCGGAGAGTACAAGCTGATAGTTTTGAGTCCGAGATTGAAATTTTGCGTTTAGGCCGTCGCAAGTTGAAGGGCGCGGTATCGCGATTGAATCCCTTCCTGGACGAGAGTGGGCTTTTGCGAGTCGGCGGAAGACTTCGAAATGCGAACCTGCCGTATGGAGCTCGTCACCCCCTTTTGTTACCTAAAGCCGGACATTTGACTCAACTGATAATAACAGATCGCCATGTGAATGCACAACATGCTGGCTGTAATGCTTTGTTGGCCATTTTGCAGCGTGAATTTTGGATTTTGTCAGCTCGTCGAGCCATTCGCACTGTGGTTTTCCGTTGCCTGCCTTGCTATCGATTGAAGGCCGCGACCATGCAGCCCCAGATGGGTGATTTGCCTGCTGATCGCGTCACGGAATGTAGAGCTTTTGCCGGAGTCGCCACCGACTTCGCCGGTCCCTTTACTGTAAAGGCGTCGAGACTGCGTAATGCTAAAACCTATAAGGCGTACTTGTGCGTGTTTGTGTGTTTGTCCACCAAGGCTGTCCATTTGGAAATTGTCTCGGAATTGTCTACCGAAGCCTTTGTCGCCGCCTTGAGCAGATTTGTTTCCCGTAGAGGACTGCCGACATTGATACGTTCCGATTGTGGTACTAATTATAAGGGAACGTGTAATTATCTTAAGGAAGTAGTTAAGTTTTTTGTTGATAATAAAATAGACATTGGAACCACCCTCTCCCGGCGTGGGATAATCTGGAAGTTTAGCCCTCCAGCTTGTCCGACCTGGGGAGGAATTTTTGAAGCTTGTGTAAAGGCTGCCAAGACACACTTGCGTCGCGTGATTGGAGAAACTATTCTCACGTTTGAGGAACTTGATACGGTATTTTGTAAAATTGAGGCCGTCCTCAACTCGCGACCCTTGTGCCCGTTGTCTTCGGACCCGAATGACCTGGAAGCGTTGACCCCAGGTCATTTCTTGATCGGACAGCCCCTTTTGGCTTTGCCTGAATATCCGATTCAGGATGTAGGATCCCATCGTTTGTCGCGATACCAACTTTTGAAACAGATGTCCCAAAACTTCTGGGCACGTTGGTCGATGGAGTATTTGCATATCCTACAACAGCGCGTGAAGTGGACAGATAAAACCACCCCACCCCAGACTGGCGACCTCGTGTTGATTAAGGATGCCAACCTGCCGCCCCTATGTTGGCGAAGGGGGCGCATTGTTAAACTCTACCCCGGAACTGACGGAGTTCCTCGTTTTGCTGAGGTTTTGGTTCGAGATTCGGTGTTGAAGAGAGCAGTTGGTGGGCTCTCCCGATTACCCGTAGATTGACGTACCGTTCTTAACGGTCCGGGGCGGGGGGATGTTCGGAAAAGATCGACGTTTCTGAACGCATCTATAATGTCACGTCAAATTGACATTTAGCTGTCACTTGAAGTTGACAGTGACACTTGATTGAAATTTTTGTAGAAAAATGTCGGAATAATTTTGCTGAATTTGTTAAAAATCGCTCGCGTTGAATGTGCCTGGCATATCGAGTTTGAATAAAATCTTAAATTATCTATGTGATCCCGTTTTGTACGACCAAGGTTTTGACGCCATCCATCGGGCTGGTCGCGGAGTTTTGAAAGAAAGATAATTGTCTACCACGCGTTGTTGCAGGGGCAATATATATCTTGACAAAAAGCTCCTCCGTGTGTTATTGTGTATCTATTGTTGAAACGCCCAGTGTCTTGGGAACGCTGTTATTTGTGTTGTGAGTGAGGTGACGAATTGGTAAGGTTGGCAGACGAAGAAAGGACATCAGGGGCGCGCGCGCTCCCTTACACCACTTCTGCCTTGGAGACGTTCGACACACAGACCCGTATGTAACCTCACCTTACTTAACATTAAAGCGCTGTGTATCGCAGTCCAATTGTTCAGTTACATCCCGGCTGAAACCTAGTTTTTTGTCCGGAGTCTATATTAGTAATACCAGCTTCCACTGCGCTAAGCCGATTCCGCGGATTTAGCAGGGGTGTACTGAACAGACACGGTGGGTGGTTGTAGGTTATAGTGAGATGGTAGCTATCTGTGGGTGACGCGCAATGTCTGCTAGACGAAACTGAATGGAATATTTTTGTACTTTTGTATGGAAATACACATTTTTTTTCGGGATTTCAGTGTTGGTTCTATATATAATATAAGTTGTTTGTTGTTCATTTCGTGTCCTCATTGGTCCGTTTCCACGCCCGCAGTGCTGCCGTGTGGTGTTAGAGAAAGACGCGTGGCTGCCACTGTACCGCGTGTGGTCGCTAGAGGGCGCGCTAAGTCACGCGCCCGCGATCGCTCCGCACTTGCGTCTGCACACGCACGCCGGCGCCGCGCGACTGAGGCAACTACTAGCTGATATGGGGTGAGTGCTTCATTAGTCAATGCGAGCGTTGGGTAGAGTAGGACGCGTGACTGTCTCTCGCGTGTGGTCGCTAGAGGGCGTGACGTCACGCGCCCGCGATCGCTCCGCACTTGCGTCTGCACACGCACGCCGGCGCCGCGCGACTGAAGCTAGAAACACATTTCGCTGGCGCAGCGCAGCGCAGCGTCGACCCGGATGTGCACACTTTACTAGTGTGGCGCAGCGTTTCCTGACGAAATTTTTGATCAGTGTCAATCGAGTCGTTGCCGAGCTAACATCTGCATTATGTTTTCTTCTAATTTTGAAAACAATTTCTGTTCTTACTTGAACATATTAAATCCAAAAAAAATATGTTGATGATTACAATGATAATATGATGATGAATGAAGACGAGATGCAATTTATATCTATACTAATACTATAAATACACTTTGTTTGTTTGTAATAGATAAACTCAAAAAATACTGAACCGATTTTAAAAATATTTAGTGTAATTTATTTTCAAATCAGAATTATACATTATTTTTGTTATAAAATTAAAAAGTATAGTGTACTTAAAACACTTTAATACTGTTTTAACAGTATAATTAACAACCCTACATGATAATCAATTGGTGCCTCTTCTAAACAAAAAAAAAAATTTTAAATTGGCCCATTATTGACGGAGAAATCGGAGAACATAAGTAATAAAAAGCAAAATGCAGAGCTCCGCTGCGCAGTACGCTACCGAGCCCACCGAGCCATCTGACGATACAATGCTAGAAAGTGGTGGGGGGTCTGGCGCAATCGGAGCCGGGCGGTAACGCTGCGCTGCGCCAGGGAAATGTGTTTCTAGCCATACTAAATGTATGAAACCGATCGCGCTGCGCTGCGCTGCGCCAGCGAAATGTGTTTCTAGCTTGAGGCAACTACTAGCTGATATGAGGTGAGAACTATATCATAGTCAATGCGAGTGTTGGGTAGAGTAGGACGCGTGACTGTCTATCGCGTGTGGTCGCTAGAGGGCGTGACGTCACGCGCCCGCGTGGCATCGGTAAGGCAATTACGGAGTACCTAGTGAGTTTTTTGACAATTAATCAATTGAATTGTATTGTACAGCGTAAGAATTCAAAGGCGCTGTTGTTTACTTTTTTGATGTTAACTTTTTTGAACCTATTTTAAGTTTTAGTACCTACATCTTATGTTAAAAGCTTTAATTAACCGGCACTATGTAACGTGTTACTTTTAACTATTTAGTGCTTATTACATTATTTTATTTTTAACCGACTTAAAAAAAAGGAGGAGGTTCTCAGTTCGGTTGAATTTTCATTGGTAAAGACCTGTAATTTGGTCTTCTGTTGTTATGAGATTCAAGATTCAAGATTCAAATTTGTTTATTCAATTTAGATTGTTATTTACAATACTTGTGAACGTCATAGAAGCTACGCCATCGGTTCGCAAACCCTACAGCGGGAGGCCTTGGAGAAGAACCGGCAAGAAACTCCAAGGGTTGTTTTTTTCTCCCTGTTTTATTTCATACAGAGTCGTCAAATTGAAAAATGACCTTAACATGGTATGACTAAGGTCAGTTTCCATCACAATTACACAATGGGTTATGATAAAAAAACAGTTATACAGGATAATTTTTTTATCAGTGCACAAATTTTTAGGATCGACTCAGAATCGGTAAGTGAACAACTTTCTCCTAGAAACATAGGTCGAAATATGCCAAAAATTTTTTGACTCTTCATACAAATCGGACTGATCACGTGATCGATTTAGTATGGGAAGTCCAAAAATTTTTGTCGTATTTCAACCCATGTTCCTAGGAGAAAGTTGTTCACTTACCGATTCTGAGTCGATCCTAAAAATTTGTGCACTGATAAAAAAAATATCCTGTATAAATGAATAAAGTGTTCTCTTTCAGTTAAGTATAGTCGAACTAATGATCATAGCGGTGAACAATTTTCAATTACTTAGATATTAGTTAAAAACAAAAGACAATTCTACTATATAAGTACTGTAATTTGCGCCATACATGTTTCAAATTTTAATGTAATTCTTAATAAAATGAATAAAAACAAAAGAAAACACATTTTAAGGCAAGCAGATAAGAGCAGACCCATTCCCACCGGCAGCACCCGTTCACGAGCATGACGCATGAACCAGCCATCGCTTCGCTCAACCATATTTTAGGGAACGCAACGACCCCATATGTGTCTATAATCTACTCTTGTGACCTTTTCGCTGAATACAGGGTGTTTTTTCTTCCATCCATCTCTACAATGTATTAATGAATAAGCGCAAAACCTCTTATAGTCTAGTGCAGTTTTGTGAAAAAGTCGTCTAAATCGTGAGTTTTAATTGCCACTCCTCTAAATACCAACGACTGGTATCGTTGGATTCGTCGTGGTCTCCAGACTACGAAACTGTGAGTCGTAATGTGAACTTTTGGTGGAGGGGGGAGGTAGGGGGGTTAAAGATGGCGGATCAGTACTTCAGCTAAAACGCTCTAGTCTGAGAAATACTGTACCGATTTCTTTGTTTTTGGTCTCATTTGAAAGAGGATAGTATAAACTAAAACTCAGTTATAGACATTAAAAACAGTACTGCACTGGTTGAGGCGCAATGAAAGAAAAACGTCTATTTTTTACTTAATTTCATTTTTTTATTGTGAATAATTCAAAAAATAGTAAGCTTTCGTGAAAATTATATTACATAAAAATGATAGGAAATTTAATAACCTATTCGAAAAGGTAAGTATCTTTACTCTAAACATATGTACGACCATTTAATAGGCTTTATAACGTAACACGACGCAGCATATCCGAGCCACCGCGACCGGGAAGCCGCGGGTATATGACTTAATTAAAAAGCTCTATTCTAAAAAAACCTAAACCGATTTCTTTGCTTTTTATCTCATTTAAAAGAGGATAATATAAACTAAAACTCGTTTATAGACACCAAATACTGTACTGCACTGGTTGAGGCACAATAAAGGAAAACATTTTTATTTTACTTGATTACATTTCTTTTATTGAGAATAATAAAAAAAGTTAAGTTTTCGTGAGAATTATGGCGTTTTTTTTTTAATTTAATAACCTATTCAAGAAAGAAGGTAAGTATCACTACTCTTACATTATATACGACCATTTAATATATTTTATAAAGTAACGCGGCGCAGCATATACGAGCCTCAGGCGACCGGAAAGCCGCAGGTCGTATAGAGCATTTAAATATTTATTAAATAATATAACTTACCAATGAAATATTTTTGTCGACAAATATCTTAACTAGGTACTTACTTATCCAATGTACTGTCCAATGTATTGTCATAATTATTATATTGATTGATACATACGTCTTGATCAACGTGACAAACACCTTTCATACAATTTTTTCTTATTTTTTACACAGCTATATCTAGCTGTTCGGCATCCACTTTTGCACTGGTATGCCACCAACTCTAGTCCTTTAATAGATATTGGAGACTGGAGGCTTGTTACTGTTATCAAATTACCCTCTCTTAAATACCAACCCTAAAGTTCTGGTGAAGGCAACATTTGTAATGCTTTATCAGCAATTTTCCAAATGAATGTTTGATAGTTTGCTCTTTATAAATGATGGCCAAGTGCTTCGGATCTGGTTGGCAACTTTTCTAAGCTATTTATGTTTACAAACATTGCAGCTCTAAGTTGATCGATTTTATTTATCTATACTAATATTACACAGAGGAAAGATTTGATTGTTTGTTTGTTTGTTTGCCTCGATTAGGCTCCGAAACTACTGGACCGATTCAGAAAGTTCTTTGATCATTAGACATAGGCTATATTTTATCCCGATATTCCCACGGGAACGGGTACCACGCGGGTAAAACCGCGAGGTTCTGCTAGTACCTAATAAATAAGTAAAGTTTTATCATAATTTTGGGTGACACAGTATTTTCTTTATATATTTTCTCTATAATTTGGTTTCGTATGAGTGTACATTTTTAAAACAAACTTCGCAGCATTCTCTATTTCATCATCTTAGAGGTGTGTATTATTGCCGAATGTTTTTAAAAGCTCACAATGTTCCAATAAGACAGGCTAACAAGCTTTTTTTGACAACCCAGCAAAAGAACTCGTTGTATCACAGCCTTTGATGGCGTGGTGAGCAAGCAGAGGCTGCTTTTCAGCACCAAGACTCCTGCTGATATCGTGCACAGGAACATATTTAGGTAATGTGGCTATGCCACATTAAACGCATACTTTGTTTGGTAACGTATCGATATGATGAATCAGCAAAAGCAGAACATAAGTGACATAAGTATGACGACTCTGAATCACTACTGTTTCAAATCCTCGCTGGGCAGCGTCTGTAGCATGTAGTATGATCCTCGTGTCACCTTCCTCGTGATCAATTTGCAAATGAAAAGTTTATTTTTCAGTGTTCGTGGAAACTGTTAATAGGTTATGTCTTTGACACCACCTGCCTGCAGTCAAAAGTATCGCTAATTCAGATACGACCTAAGAAATGGGATCGCCTCATTCATCATTCAAAAAATATCTATCTATCGTCTATAGTATAGACGCTGCCCAGCGAAGATTTGAAACAGTGGTTCACAGTTCACAATTCACAGTCGTAATACTGATTCTGCTTTTGCTGATTCATCAAATCGATAAGTTACCAAACAAAGTATGGGTTTAATGTGGCACAATACCTAAATATGTTCCTGTGCACGATATCAGCAGGAGCACAGATTACTAAAATAGACAAGTCGCAGGATTCTTGGTGCTGAAAAGCAGTCTCTGCTTGCTTACCACGCCATCACGGGCTGTTATACGAGTTCTTTTGCTGGGTTGTCAAAAAAGCTTGTTAGCCTGTCCTATTGGAACACTATGAGCTTTTAAAAACATTCGGCAATAATACACACGTCTATGATGATGAAATAGAGAGTGCTGAGAAGTTTGTTTTAAAAATGTACACTCCATAAAAAACCAAATTAATAGTGAAATAAATAAAATCGATCAACTTGGAGCTGCAATATTTCCAAACATAAATAGCTTAGAAAAGTTGCCACCCAGATCTGAAGCACTTGGCCATCATCTACAAAGAGCAAACTATCAAACATTCATTTGGAAAACTGCCGATAAAGCATTACAAATGTTGCCTTCACCAGAACTTTGGGGTTGGCATTTAAGAGAGGGTAATTTGATAACAGTAACTAGCCTCCAGTCTCCAATATCTATTAAAGGACTAGAGTTGGTGGCATGCCAGTGCAAAAGTAAGATGCCGAACAGCTAGATATGGCTGTGTAAAAAATAAGCAAAAATTGTATGAAAGGTGTTTGTCACGTTAATCAAGCAAGACGTATGTTTCAATCAATATAATTATGACAAAACATTTGTCAGTTAAATAAGTAGGTACCTACTTAAGTACGTAGTAAGAAATTTGTCGAAAAAAAAATTCTTAAGTAAGTTATATTATTTAATAAGTATTTAAATGCTGTATTCTGAAATAGAGCGTTTAAATTAAAGCAAAGACTCGCGGCTTCCCTGTCGCCTGAGGCCCGTATATGCTGCGCCGTGTTACTTTATAAAATCTATTAAATGGTGGTATATAATGTAAGAGTAGTGATACTTACCTTTTGAATAGGTTTTTAAATTTTCACAATTTTTATACACCATAATTTTCACAAAAACTTACTAATTTTTTAATTATTCGCAATAATAGAAATGTAATCAAATAAAAAAAAATGTTTTCCTTTATTGTGCTCAACCAATGCAGTACAGTATTTGATGTCTATAAACAAGTTTTATTTTATATTATTCTCTTTCAAATGAGACCAAAAACAAAGAAATCGGTTTAGTATTTCTCAGAATAGAGCGTTTTAATTAAGGCATAGACTCGCGGCTTCCCGGTCGCGGTGGCTCGGATATGCTGCGCCGTGTTACTTTATAAAGTCTATTAAATGGTCGTATATATGTTTAGAGTAAAGATAATTACCTTTTCACTTCTCATGCTCGTAAAGTTCGTGTTTATGTTGGGTATAGGCTGCATAAAATCGCTTTTTATGCTCTAGTGCATAAAGTAAAATATTCGTCTAAGTCTTAGACTTTAAGACAAAGGGCGTCAGGTAAACAGCCACACACGCAATTAAACTTCGTTAAATAAACTTATTAGGTATTTCATTCTGTTTCTTCGATTTTGTACATAATCCATTTTAAATTACTAAATTAATAAAACTAGGCAAAATTAATGAGTTTTCTAAGAAATAAGTATTTCAAGAGCATTATGGACTACAATCTATGCTAAAGTCACTGTGCTGCCAATGCCACATATAAAAAAAAGAAAAAGAAAGTCTTCCCGCCAATATGGCGAAGTCTTTATTTTTTATTTTTTTGGAATATTGTTATTTATTTTCCTCACACTCTAAGTGAAAAGCAGAGTGTATAACTTGTACATAAAACCCATTTTACCCTCGAATTGACTATCAACCCTCGCCTACGGCTCGGGTGGATATATACATCTCGGGTAAAATGGTAAGTTTTATGCACTTGTTGTACAATCTACTATTTTGAATAGGTTATTAAATTTCCTATCATTTTTATGTTACATAATTTTCACGAATGCTTACTATTTTTTAAATTATTAACAACTAGCGGCCGCCCGCGGTTTCACCCGCGTGGTTCCCGTTCCCGTGGGAATATCGGGATAAAAAGTACATATAAACCTTCCTCTTGAATCACTCTATCTATCAAAAAAAACGCATCAAAATCCGTTGCGTAGTTTCAAAGATTTAAGCATACAAAGGGACATAGGGACAGAGAAAGCGACTTTGTTTTATACTATGTAGTGATAAAAAAATGAAATTAAGTAAAAAATAGACGTTTTTCTTTCATTGCGCCTCAACCAGTGCAGTACAGTATTTAATGTCTATAAATGAGTTTTAGTTTATATTATCCTCTTTCAAATGAGACCAAAAATAAAGAAATCGGTTCAGTATTTCTCAGACTAGAGCGGTTTAACTGAAGTACTGATCCGCCATCTTTAGCCCCCCCTACCTCCCCCCTCCACCAAAAATTTACTTTACGACTCACAGTTCCGTAATCTGGAGACCATGACGAATCCAACGATACCCGTCGTTGGTATTTAGAGGAGTGGCAATTGAAATTTTTACCCTTAGTACTAGGCTGAACTAGACTATTACGTGGTGAATGTGCTCATGAATATGAATAACTGTTACTACGGGGCCAACTCTGCAACTCAAAAAAAAAAAATCAGCTGTTCCATACATTCTGGTTGAGTCTATTTGTATGAAACAGCAGATTTTTTTAAGTGAAAAGTCTTTAGTTGTGGGCGTTGTGCACTTTTGTGATAGGAAAAAAATTTTAAACTCGCTTCAGGATTACGTGACCGTCAGTCAGATCGTAAAGCTGCGTCCAGACTTGTGTCATGACATCGGACCGGACTCCGTGTCATCGTACAAGACTTGTTACGCTCAATGTGGACGGTCTAGGTTGTGCTGACACGGTCACAGACCATGTACGATGAAATAATAAACACTCGTAACATTTTGGCGTGTCCGAACACCGTGTCTTTATCATGCATCGCTAGTTTTGTTGGGCATGCGCTGTGGTAATACTGTATCAAAGCGACAATGTATTATAAAGACACGGTGTTCTGACACGCCAAAATGTTACAAGTGTAGACGCATGGTGTCAATCGAACAAGACTGCGTGGCAAGGCACCGAACTGCTGAGTTCAAAGATGGAATAAAAAATAAAGATTATAAGTATTTAATACCTACTAGCTGTGCCCCCGACTTCGTCCGCGTGGAATTGTGACTTTCAGCAGCATTTTTAATTTTTAAGGCTAATTCTTTTGCATATACTTTTGACGACCGATTTGGCGCAGGCAGGCGCAGAAGGTGGGTCCTTCTGCGCCAGTGGTCTCGGGTTCGATTCTCGAACAAGACAAATATTTGTGTGCATGAACATGTCTATTTGTCTTGGTCTGGGTGTTTTCTATGTATATTAAGTATGTATTTACAAACGAAAAGTATTTAAGTATATATTTATCCGTTATCAAGTTTTCCATGGTACAGTTTCGTAATGAAATTAAAATGGGCTTAGATAATTGGTGTGAATGTAAGAAGTTATTTATTTATTTATTAGTTATTTATATACACTTTAGGCCGTCCGGGTGTCCCAAAGGGGGTGCATAAAAATTTTTTTTTTCAAAAAGTGAAAAAAATCATAGTTTTCGAAAAAAGATCTAAGACGAAAAAACAAAAAGTTAACTTTTTTTTTGGAAAAAAAAGTTTTTTCTGCCGCTTCGCCGGCCGCTGCCTTCGCTCGCTCGGCTCGCGCTGCGTTTTGGTCACAGTTCTAACTTAACCTAACCTAAAACGACTATTAGGATTTCTTGGGCTCGGGGGGCGGCGGCGGGGGGCTTAGCCCCCCGAGCCCTCTTGGTGGGGGGGCTGCGGCCCCGTCCCCTGCTTCTCTGTTTTCATCCATTTGAACTGAATTCAGAACTTATAAAGTTAAAAAAAAAATTTTTTTGAGTTAACAGATCTCAAAATTTTTTTTTTTTTTTTACCATTCGATGTCTCTCAAATGCCTCCGGGGTTATTAAAAGGGTATCAAAAATTTCGATAGATTTTGGCTACGACGCACCGTTTTCGAGATATTGTCATTTTTATAAAATAATCATCTTCTGTACTTGTATTTATTCTATGATGCCGGCACATGTCACGACGTGATCCATTCCTATCCCGTGTCTGTATCTGTGTCATCTGGCGTACTTGTACGCGTGTCATAAACACAAGTGTGGACGTCTCCTTGACACGCGGACAATTGCGAAATCCTTTGATAAAAACCGACTCTCGATGGATCGGCTCGTAAAGCTGCGTCCAGACTTGTGTCATGACATCGGACCGGACTCCGTGTCATCGTACAAGACTTGTTACGCTCAATGTGGACGGTCTAGGTTGTGCTGCCGTAACATTTTGGCGTGTCAGAACCAGAACACCGTGTCTTTATCATGCATCGCTAGTTTTGTTGGGCATGCGCTGTGGTAATACTGTATCAAAGAGACAATGTATTATAAAGACACGGTGTTCAGACACGCCAAAATGTTACAAGTGTAGACGCATGGTGTCAATCGAACAAGACTGCGTGGCAAGGCACCAGAACTGCTGAGTTCAAAGATGGAATAAAAAATTAAGATTATAAGTATTTAATACCTACTAGCTGTGCCCCCGACTTCGTCCGCGTGGAATTGTGACTTTCAGCAGCATTTAAAATTTTTAAGGCTAATTATTTTGCATATTGTTAAGATTATGGGTCAGGTATTACAATAAATAACTCAATAATTAATATTCATTTTCATTTATTCAAGTTATTAGTAAGCCTTTGTGATTGTCAAGGATGCTACGCTATTGGTTCAGAAAACCCTACGGCGGGAGACCTTGTAACGAGAAGAGCCAGCAAGAAACTCGCCAAGGGGTGCAATTCTCCCTTCATCAAAGACTTTTATTTTCATAAAACACGTCAGACAAATTACATTTTTAAGTGTGAAATGCACAATGTGTATTTGAATTATAACCATACTGATAATAGTTTTAATACATTTACAACAATAGAATATTGTGACAAAGAATAACAAATTCCAACAGAAACTATGTTCAGTACACCCCTGCTAATACCGCGGAATCAGCTAGCGCAGTGGAAGCGGTTTCACTAATATAGACTCCGGACAAAAACTTGGTTTCAGCTGGGATGTAACTGAACAATTGGACTGCGATACACAGCGGAGAGAATGTTAAATAAGGTGAGGTTACATACGGGTCTGTGTGTCGAACGTCTCCAAGGCAGAAGTGGTGTAAGGGAGCGCGCGCGCCCCTGGGGTCCTTTCTTCTGCAGACCTTACCAATTAGTCACATCACACACACACACACGGGGGAGCCTCTTTTATTACGATTTACAGTCCCGACAAAAGCGCGTGGTGGACAATTATCTTTCTTTCAAAAACTCCGCGACCAGCCCGATGGATGGCGTCAAAACCTTGGTCGTACAAAACGGGATCACATAGATAATTTAAGATTTTATTCAAACTCGATATGCCAGGCACATTCAACGCGAGCGATTTTTAACAAATCCAGCAAAATTATTCCGACATCTTGCCACGAGAATTTCAATCCAGTGTCACTGTCAACTTCAAGTGACAGCTAAATGTCAATTTGACGTGACATTAGAGATGCGTTCAGAAACGTCGATCTTTTCCGAACATCCCCCCGCCCCGGACCGTTAAGAACGGTACGTCAATCTACGGGTAATCGGGAGAGCCCACTAACTGCTCTCTTCAAAACCGAATCTCGAACCAAAACCTCGGCAAAACGAGGAACTCCGTCAGTTCCGGGGTAGAGTCTAACAATGCGCCCCCTTCGCCAACATAGGGGCGGCAGGTTAGCATCCTTAATCAACACGAGGTCGCCAGTCTGGGGTGGGGTGGTTTTATCTGTCCACTTCACGCGCTGTTGTAGGATATGCAAATACTCCATCGACCAACGTGCCCAGAAGTTTTGGGACATCTGTTTCAAAAGTTGGTATCGCGACAAACGATGGGATCCTACATCCTGAATCGGATATTCAGGCAACGCCAAAAGGGGCTGTCCGATCAAGAAATGACCTGGGGTCAACGCTTCCAGGTCATTCGGGTCCGAAGACAACGGGCACAAGGGTCGCGAGTTGAGGACGGCCTCAATTTTACAAAATACCGTATCAAGTTCCTCAAACGTGAGAATAGTTTCTCCAATCACGCGACGCAAGTGTGTCTTGGCAGCCTTTACACAAGCTTCAAAAATTCCTCCCCAGGTCGGACAAGCCGGAGGGCTAAACTTCCAGATTATCCCACGCCGGGAGAGGGTGGTTCCAATGTCTATTTTATTATCAACAAAAAACTTAACTACTTCCTTAAGATAATTACACGTTCCCTTATAATTAGTACCACAATCGGAACGTATCAATGACGGCAGTCCTCTACGGGAAACAAATCTGCTCAAGGCGGCGACAAAGGCTTCGGTAGACAATTCCGAGACAATTTCCAAATGGACAGCCTTGGTGGACAAACACACAAACACGCACAAGTACGCCTTATAGGTTTTAGCATTACGCAGTCTCGAAGCCTTTACAGTAAAGGGACCGGCGAAGTCGGTGGCGACTCCGGCAAAAGCTCTACATTCCGTGACGCGATCAGCAGGCAAATCACCCATCTGGGGCTGCATGGTCGCGGCCTTCAATCGATAACAAGGCAGGCAACGGAAAACCACAGTGCGAATGGCTCGACGAGCAGACAAAATCCAAAATTCACGCTGCAAAATGGCCAACAAAGCATTACAGCCAGCATGTTGTGCATTCACATGGCGATCTGTTATTATCAGTTGAGTCAAATGTCCGGCTTTAGGTAGCAAAAGGGGGTGACGAGCTCCATACGGCAGGTTCGCATTTCGAAGTCTTCCGCCGACTCGCAAAAGCCCACTCTCGTCCAGGAAGGGATTTAATCGCGATACCGCGCCCTTCAACTTGCGACGGCCTAAACGCAAAATTTCAATCTCGGACTCAAAACTATCAGCTTGTACTCTCCGGACCCAAAACAAGAGCGCGTCCCTACGCTCGTCCGGAGTGAGAACCGACGAATCACGCCTCGCGCGTGGGTTCCT
The DNA here is from genome assembly GCA_949710035.1 of Crambus lathoniellus. Classification (NCBI taxonomy): domain Eukaryota; kingdom Metazoa; phylum Arthropoda; class Insecta; order Lepidoptera; family Crambidae; genus Crambus; species Crambus lathoniellus. The sequence continues at coordinate 23,553,557 of OX453317.1, forward strand.
GCAATTGTACGCAAAACGTCTGATCCAAGCGGTAACACCAAGCAGCTTCTGTAAGGAGCTGTACCGATCCAACAACAAATCCTTTTCCCCGGCGGGGTTAGTCTCCAGGACGCATGCCCGCATATCAGGAACGGCTACGTTCGACAACGCTGGAGAGGGCGGCCACTCCGACTCAGGCCGCATCAACCACTGTGGGCCCCACCAGAGGGGGTGGTTAATTAGGGTTGGGGCTACACAACCCCGAGACGCACAATCCGCGGGATTCATGGTTCCCGGCACGTGTCTCCAAATCAACTCGATGTCGGAATTACAAATCTGCGACACTCGATTGGCCACAAACACGTCCAAGGTGTGCGCCGGAGCCTTCAACCAACAAAGGACGACCTGACTGTCCGTCCAAGCATAAACCTCTTGTATCGCAATAGATCGACCTAATGTGAGCCATACGTGGTTCAACAAACGCATTAGGAGGGCAGCTCCACACAATTCCAACCTCGGGATCGTATGACGAGTCCGAAGGGGAGCGACTTTGCTTTTCGCTATTACCAGATGCACAGCAACAACTCCGTCAACAGTAACGGTGCGGAGGTACACGGCCGCAGCAAATCCACGTTCGGAGGCATCGGAAAAGCCGTGAAGAGTAACTTTACAATTTTCAGAAGGGAGGAATAGCCTCGGCAAATGCACTTCATTAATCTCGGGGAGGGATGAAACGAAGCTCGACCAATCTCGGAGTAACTCGTCCGAGAGGGGTTCATCCCACGACACACCCGAAGCCCATAACCGTTGCAAGAAACACTTGGCCATAAACAGCACGGGGCAAATCCACCCATTGGGGTCAAAGGTACGTGCGACAGTAGACAATACTAAACGCTTGGTCCAGACTTTCGGTGGTCGTAAATCCACACAATAAGTGAACGTGTCAGAGACCGGTTTGTACTGTACGCCAAGGACGGTCACCACATGGGGATTATCAACATTTTCGAATAGGTGGGGGTCCTGCTGGTGCTCTTCGGGCAAACCTACCAGTACATCAGGCGAGTTGGATATCCATTTCCTCAACTCGTAACCTCCCGACTTCAAAAGGGCGGTGAGTTCGTCTCTCAGGACAATCGCCTCTGAGACAGATGAGGCGCCCGTGCAAATGTCATCCACATAGACGTCACTGGCCAAAATGGCGGAGGCGCGAGGGTATCTCAAGCGCTCCTTCTCGGCCAACTCCAACAAAGAACGAATCGCAACAAACGGGCTCGAAGCCAAACCGTACGTATTCGTATTCAATTCATAAATCAACAAGGGGTCCCTAGGACTCTCTCTCCACAAAATCAATTGGTACCTCCTATCCTCTGGATGGATGACCGTTTGTCTGAACATCATCCGGATGTCAGTCATGAATACAATTTGGTGCCGCCGGAAGTTGGTCAAAATGTCTGAGATCTCCGTGTGCAGCTTGGGACCTACATGCAGACACTGGTTCAAGGACGCTCCAGTAGAGGTGGGAGCCGAACCGTCAAAGACCACCCGAATCTTTCCGGATTTCAAAACGGCGTGGTGCGGCAAAAAGAAGTGCTCAACGGAGCGCCAATCCAAATCGCTCACGGACATGTGCCCTAACTCCTCATACTCCCGCATGAATTCAACATACTTCTGGCGGAAGACCGGATCCTTGCTCATGCGACGCTCCATCGCCACTAGCCTACGTTCCGCTAGCGGTCGGGATTCGCCCAGAGGAGGTCGGCCGGCACGAAAGGGGAGACGGGTGATCAAACGACCAGAGCGGAGGCGACCAGTGTTATTCTGGTAATACAACTCGCATTCATCCGCTACTGGGTCAACCCGCGGGGCTGGTGGAGGTTCCTCAACCTCCCAAAACTTCTGCACCACTTCGGAGAGAGACACATTAAAAACAAGACCGCGATCCTCATCAAGGGAATCCAAAACGCGGCGAGCAGGGCCCATCATAACTGTACCGAGTGTCGTCTGCAGAGCTACCAAGCCATCTGGCTGCAAAACTCGCTTCCCCGTCAACAAAACTCGCCCCAGGACATCGGCTCCAAGGAGAGCATCAATCGGGCCTGGGCGGAAGAAATTTGGATCGGCGAGTGGGGAATCAGACACCAAAGACAACATACTCGGTCCCAAGTCAACTGAAGGTTGACGGCCAACAACTGTGTCCAACACAATCGCCGAGGTCTTAATGCCTGGCGTGGACTTATTACGTGATGTAAATGTGAAGTCAACATGCCCTAACAACCCGGGGACTTTCACATCGCCAACACCTCTCACGCCTTCCGTGTGGGGGTGCACCTTGAGGCCCAACCGCCTAACTAACCAAGATGACACAACACACCCCTGAGCACCGGAGTCCAACAAGGCGCGAACTTCCACAAGGTCGCCATTCAATCCCCTGACAAGCACAGAGGCCGTGGGCAACAAAACGGTCTCTGGAGGGGTGGCTACAATCGACCGTAAACACGTTGATTGCTAGTATGTGGGGTCCCCAGGCGTCCCCCCATGGTAAGGGGGTCGCTCATAGCGATCCAGTGGGTCCCAATCTCCCACATACTGCCTACGTCCAATTCGCCCTGTATCAGGCGGGTTATATCTCCCGGCCCCTTGAAGACGGGGCGGGCGCCGCTCCAAACGCGGGTATTCGGCGAGCGGCGGCGAGAATCGGTGCCTAGCATCCACCGTGTACGTCGCCCCATAGTCGCGGGGGCACGGTGACCGATTTTCAGAAGGGGGGTTCCGGGGACCCCCGGCTGTGCGAGGCTCAAAACGTCGCGGGGGGCTTCTACGACCTCCCGCATCGCTCGCAAAATCGAACCCCCTAGTTGGGGACCGATTTCCCATGGGGGGGTCCGTGGGACCCCCGCCCGTGCGAGGCTCAAAACGTCGCGGGGGGCCTCTACGACCTCCGGCAACGCTCGCATAATTCATCCCCATCCTTGGGGATCGGTTTCCCATTGGGGGGTCCCTGGGACCCCCGCCCGTTTGAGGGTCCAAACGTGGCGGAGAGCGTCTGGGGCCACTCTGGTGGCCACTAGAACTGCTGCGGGATGCAAACACCGCGGGGGGTCCGAGCCCCCCACCCATACGAGGTGATCCTGCAGCGACGCGCTGCGGCGCTCCGCCGCCCTCTGGGCTGTTCATGCAGAGGAGGGGATGGTGGTTGCCCTTACAAAAGCGGCATGGGTGCGCTTGGGTACATTCGCGCTGCATGTGCAGGCCCAAGCACGAGTAGCACCATGTCCGTTGTCGCGCGATCGCTCGACGGCCTTGGACGCGCTGGTCGAGGAACTTATCACAACGGGTCGTGCTGTGACCCGGTTCCCGACAGTACAAGCAGCGGGCGGTCTCCTGGACGGCGGCATAGCGGCCGGGCGCGCGAGGGGCCATACGCCCCCTACGGGGGGGTCCGGTGGGGGATCTACTCTGTGGCACAGGTCGTTCGGGTCCCATAGGACCGGCCAGAGAGGAATTATCTGCCAGTCTACTTTCTCCTTCCAGGAACGTCAAGAGGTCCGAGAAGGGTGGCAGATAAGTCGCACTATCCCCACCATACTGCTGCTCAAAACGGACCTTAACAGAGTCCGGCAACTTTCCCAGGACAATGTGCAGTAACAAAAACGACCACTGCTCCACTGGGAGTTTTAAGTTTTTTAATGCGTTGTATGCCACCAACAGCGGATTCAACAAAGCCACTCTCAAGTGCATCACGCTGGCAACGCGGGGTAAATTCAAAATGGCGGCAACATGGTTGTCCGCCAGACGTCGTACGTTCTGGTACCGACGGGCAATCAAATCCCTAGCAATAGGGTAGTTTTCATCCGAGGGGGCCAAATGTTGAACCGATTCAAGGGCCTCCCCTTCCAACACGGATAACAAATAAGCTAACTTCTGGCCCTGGGTCAAATCATCCCGGGCATGTACCAGACTATCAAAAATATTAATAAAGCCCTCCCAGTCCTCTAGACGACCAGCAAAGCGCCTTAAGTCTAAGGGGGCCAATCTAGCAAAGAGAGGGGGCATACTCTTAGATGTGACCGGGGACGGGCTCGGTTCATTCTCTCTTGCCACTTGCAAAGGTCGAGCTACCTGGGTAATTCTGTCCGCAAAATCATAACACTGGTCCACATCCAAATCGACTTCTTGTCGCATTTCCACATCGGCCTCAACAGTCCTTTCCAAAAATAAGGCATACTGTTCATCAACAACAGCCAAACGTACGGGCAGATCTACGTATCTGTTCAACAAGGCCTCCGTTCTATCCGGTCGATCCAACAACGCAACCGCAGAAGCTAACCACCGTAACTCAGAACGTATTTTGGCTTTAGCAGAGGAGGCCGTCATTGTAACGTCACAAATTTATCAACAAAAACAACAAATTCAAAATATTCACTATAACACAAAATCTCCAATATTTGGAGGTTATTACTAACCACAAAATTCCAATATTACAACAACAAAGTATTTATAATGACACAAACTCTTAAATATCTGGAGGTTATCAGAAAACAACAAAACTCACTGACTATTGAAATTCACTCAAAATCACTGACTATTGAAATTCACTTGGATATCAACACAACATACTGTTACACAACAACAAGTTAATTTTAATTATTTCAAAGCACAAGTTTCAATGAGTTTCAATGTGTAAACAATGTCCCAAATCATTTAAGTTTCACTAAGTATTGAGTGCAAACTTATTAGCTAACCTTTTATTAGCTATTATTTTAGCAACAAACTTGTCAATATTCACAACTCAAATTTGCTAACAAACTAAATAATAATTATTATGAGCAAAGAAAGGCATCTGTTTACACTTTGGAACTTCAATACATGACAATTAATTACAAGACATGGAACCAATAACAAAGGAATGCCCTTTACTTTTCAAATGCAAGTTAATTACCATTTACAAGTACAAATTAATCTAGTCCGGACCAGACTGGGTCATCAAAACGGCACTGATTAATACAAAGTTTTGGCGTGGGCCTCTCAGGCCTTCAAGCTACGCTCTTGGCTACCAAGAAATGTTCAGTACACCCCTGCTAATACCGCGGAATCAGCTAGCGCAGTGGAAGCGGTTTCACTAATATAGACTCCGGACAAAAACTTGGTTTCAGCTGGGATGTAACTGAACAATTGGACTGCAATACACAGCGGAGAGAATGTTAAATAAGGTGAGGTTACATACGGGTCTGTGTGTCGAACGTCTCCAAGGCAGAAGTGGTGTAAGGGAGCGCGCGCGCCCCTGGGGTCCTTTCTTCTGCAGACCTTACCAATTAGTCACATCACACACACACACACGGGGGAGCCTCTTTTATTACGATTTACAGTCCCGACAAAAGCGCGTGGTGGACAATTATCTTTCTTTCAAAAACTCCGCGACCAGCCCGATGGATGGCGTCAAAACCTTGGTCGTACAAAACGGGATCACATAGATAATTTAAGATTTTATTCAAACTCGATATGCCAGGCACATTCAACGCGAGCGATTTTTAACAAATCCAGCAAAATTATTCCGACATCTTGCCACGAGAATTTCAATCCAGTGTCACTGTCAACTTCAAGTGACAGCTAAATGTCAATTTGACGTGACATTAGAGATGCGTTCAGAAACGTCGATCTTTTCCGAACAAACTATTTGATGCTAATTCAAGTTTGTTTCGCATTAGATATCTAACAATTTACAACACCAATAATCTCACATCGATGTAATAAAATACTTAGCTTTGCTTTGAATTCCCGATGCAGAATGAGGCCCGCTTCGCCTTATCCTACCTCCTTTATAGCTCGCTCAAAACAATATGGCCGGTAACACCAAACGGCCTTCTGCCGAGTTTGTTTCCGGCCAATCTATTATTATTTTTGGTTATAACATGTAAGTTTGAATATAATTATTAAATACAATTATAGCTTTATAAAGCCAACATTTTAATTTTAACAACGACATTTGTTTAATTTTCAATAAAAAGTACGACTACAGATTGTGGACTTTGACTACCTACCATAGACAATACACTGTTCTATTAAATTTAGATTCCTTTTATAACCTATTAGATAACTTTAATTCTCAATAATTATAACAATATACTTTTGACGACCGATTTGGCGCAGGGGTAGGCTACCCACCTTCTGCGCCAGTGGTCTCGGGTTCGATTTCCGAACAAGACAAATAGTTGTGTGCATGAACATGAACATGTCTATTTGTCTTGGTCTGGGTGTTTTCTATGTATATTAAGTATGTATTTACAAACAAAAAGTATAAAAGTATATATTTATCCGTTATCAAGTTTTCCATGATACAGTTTCGTAATGAAATTAAAATGAGCTTAGATAATTGGTGTGAATGTAAGAAGTTATTTATTTATTTATTAGTTATTTATATACGCTTTAGGCCGTCCAGGTGTCGCAAAGGGAGTGCATAAAAATAACACTAACTTTTTTTTCAAAAAGTGAAAAAAATCATAGCTTTCGAAAAAAGATCTAAGACGAAAAAACAAAAAGTTATCTTTATTTTGGAAAAAAAAGTTTTTTCTGCCACTTCGCCGGCCGCTGCCTTCGCTCGCTCGGCTCGCGCTGCGTTTTGGTCACAGTTCTAACTTAACCTAACCTAAAACGACTGTTAGGATCTCTTGGGCTCGGGGGGCGGCGGCGGGGGGCTTAGCCCCCCGAGCCCTCTTGGTGGGGGGGGCTGCGGCCCCGTCCCCCTGCTCCTCTGTTTTCATCCATTTGAACTGAATTCAGAACTTATAAAGTAAAAAAAAAATTTTTGAGTCAACAATCCTAAAAAAAAATTTTTGTTTACCATTGGATGTCTCTCAAATACCTCCGGGGTTGTTAAAAGGGTATCAAAAATTTCAATAGATTTTGGCTGCGGCGCACCGTTTTCGAGATATTGACATTTTTATAAAATAATCATCTTCTGTACTTGTATTTATTCTGTGATGCCGGCACATGTCACGACCTGATCCATTCCTATCCCGTGTCTGTATCTGTGTCATCTGGCGTACTTGTACGCGTGTCATAAACACAAGTGTGGACGTCTCCTTGACACGCGAACAATTGCGAAATCCTTTGATAAAAACCGACTCTCGATGGATCGGCTCGTAACACGTAACTTCGATGCGTAACAGCACACAGACCAGCGTCCACACTGCACCTTCGTAACTCCGTACATTGTCCGTACATTTATCTGTGTCTAGCAGTTTCTTCCAGTGTTCGGAATGGATTTGAAGCTTGTAACATGTACGCGAACTTGTTCGCGTGTCAAAAGACGTCCACATTAAGCTGCGTCCAGACTTGTGTCATGACATCGGACCGGACTCCGTGTCATCGTACAAGACTTGTTACGCTCAATGTGGACGGTCTAAGTTGTGCTGCCGTAACATTTTGGCGTGTCAGAACCAGAACACCGTGTCTTTATCATGCATCGCTAGTTTTGTTGGGCATGCGCTGTGGTAATACTGTATCAAAGAGACAATGTATTATAAAGACACGGAGTTCAGACACGCCAAAATGTTACAAGTGTAGACGCATGGTGTCAATCGAACAAGACTGCGTGGCACGGCACCAGAACTGCTGAGTTCAAAGATGGAATAAAAAATAAAGATTATAAGTATTTAATACCTACTACCTGTGGACTTCGTCCGCGTGGAATTGTGACTTTCAGCAGCATTTTAAATTTTTAAGGCTAATTATTTTGCATTTTTGACGACCGATTTGGCGCAGGGGTAGGCTACCCACCTTCTGCGCCAGTGGTCTCGGGTTCGATTCCCGAACAAGACAAATAGTTGTGTGCATGAACATGTCTATTTGTCTTGGTCTGGGTGTTTTCTATTATATTAAGTATGTATTTACAAACAAAAAGTATTTAAGTATATATTTATCCGTTATCAAGTTTTCCATGATACAGTTTCGTAATAAAATTAAAATGGGCTTAGATAATTGGTGTGAATGTAAGAAGTTATTTATTTATTTATTAGTTATTTATATACGCTTTAGGCCGTCCAGGTATCGCAAAGGGGGTGCATAAAAATAACACTAACTTTTTTTCAAAAAGTGAAAAAAATCATAGCTTTCGAAAAAAGATCTAAGACGAAAAAACAAAAGGTTATCTTTATTTTGGGAAAAAAAAAGTTTTTTCTGCCGCTTCGCCGGCCGCTGCCTTCGCTCGCTCGGCTCGCGCTGCGTTTTGGTCACAGTTCTAACTTAACCTAACCTAAAACGACTGTTAGGATCTCTTGGGCTCGGGGGGCGGCGGCGGGGGGCTTAGCCCCCCGAGCCCTCTTGGTGGGGGGGCTGCGGCCCCGTCCCCCTGCTCCTCTGTTTTCATCAATTTGAACTGAATTCAGAACTTATAAAGTAAAAAAAAAAATTTTGAGTCAACAGATCCTAAAAAAAATTTTTTGTTTACCATTGGATGTCTCTCAAATACCTTCGGGGACTGAATTCAGAACTTTGAGTTAACAGATCTCAAAAAAATTTTTTTTTTTTACCATTCGATGTCTCTCAAATACCTCCGGGGTTGTTAAAAGGGTATCAAAAATTTCAATAGATTTTGGCTGCGACGCACCGTTTTCGAGATATTGACATTTTTATAAAATAATCATCTTCTGTACTTGTATTTATTCTGTGATGCCGGCACATGTCACGACCTGATCCATTCCTATCCCGTGTCTGTATCTGTGTCATCTGGCGTACTTCGACGCGTGTCATAAACACAAGTGTGGACGTCTCCTTGACACGCGAACAATTGCGAAATCCTTTGATAAAAACCGACTCTCGATGGATCGGCTCGTAACACGTAACTTCGATGCGTAACAGCACACAGACCAGCGTCCACACTGCACCTTCGTAACTCCGTACATTGTCCGTACATTTATCTGTGTCTAGCAGTTTCTTCCAGTGTTCGGAATGGATTTGAAGCTTGTAACATGTACGCGAACTTATAATGACGATAATGACGACGATAATGACGACGATAATGACGTCTTACTAAAAAAATTAGCCGAAATAGGATTTACCTCACATCTTTTGCAACTATTCGCTAGTTACATGAAGGACCGTCAGCAGTACGTAGATTATGGAGGCTACATGTCTGATGTGTACTACACAAGATCAGGTGTAAGTCAGGGGAGTAATTTGGGACCCTTGGAATTTCTGTTAGTCATAAATGACTTGCCGAAAGTAGTCCAAGATGCTAGGTGTCTACTGTTCGCAGACGATCTGAAGCTGTATCTTACCATTAAGAATCCATTAGATTGTCAAAAACTGCAGAAAGACATAGACCGAGTAGTGGATTGGAGTCGTGAGAATAAATTAGAATTTAATACCACCAAATGCGCGGCTATAACTTTCACTCGTGCCCACAGACCAGTCTTGTTCGAATATAAGGTAAACGGAGTAGCCATAGCAAGGGTAAAGGAGGTGAAGGATCTGGGCGTTCACATAGATTCGTTGCTAACGTTCCGGGATCACGTTTATAATATTTGTAAGAAAGCTTATCGCAACTTAGGTTTCATTTTGCGTAAGGCCCATAACTTCACAAATATTAAAGCGGTCATAGTATTATATAACGGTTTAGTGAGGAGTCAGCTGGAATGCAACGCTTTTATTTGGGCACCGCATGAAAAAAAATATAACTTCATGTTGGAGAGGATACAAAACAAATTTATTAGATTTATATATTTAAAGCAGTATGGTGTGTACCCATTCTACCCATTGATGTATCCTACTCTATTTGTTTTAGGTATGGTAGGTTACAATAAACTAGAAGTAAGGAGAAACGTAGCATTAGTATCATACATTTTAAAATTATTGAGGGGTAAAATTTGTAATGCAGATTTACTGATGCACATAAGTTTTAATGTGCCAAATAGATATGGGGAGCGCCGTCGGCAGCCGCCGCTGCTGGCGAGCCCGCGCGCGCGCACTAACCTGTTGAAGGAGGCGCCGCTCACACGCGCAATAAGGATCCTTAATTTAATTTCTAAGGAAATAGACCTATTTGCTTGTCCTCTGAGTGAGTTCACAAGAGTGTCGCTGTTTATTTGTAGCTATAAGTTAGATTAGTAAATTGTATTCTAAGACGTAAGCAAATATATATTCACTACACTATCGCATTGGTATATACTGTAATGATAGTTGTAAGTTTGTTGAAATAAATAAATATAAATATAAATATAAATATAAAACTTGTTCGCGTGTCAAAAGACGTCCACATTATCCGTTCTGACACGCGTGTCTGACACGGTACGGGGTAATGTTCGGTGAAATGTTACAAGTCTGGACGCAGCTTTATCCGTTCTGACACGCGTGTCTGACACGATACGGGGTAATGTTCGGTGAAATGTTACAAGTCTGGACGCAGCTTTAGACGGACACGTGACCTGATCGAAAAACTGTTACAATGACACACACATAGTATACGAATAGAAGGCAGATTTCGCCATCGTTTCCAAAGTTGTGCTAGCTCAGGTTAGAAAAAGCTAGAAGACTTCGGTTCAAATCCAGTCCGTATTTTTTTAATATTTTTGTCAAATTCCTTTTTTTTGTGAAAAAGTCTAAGGAGCCCTTTTCACTTCTACCGGCACTCCCGGAGTGCAACCCGTTGTTTTGTTGAGTTGCAGAGTTGGCCCCATTGTAAAAGTTGTTCATATTCATGAACAAACACCTAAGAGGTTTTGCACGCATAGAAACCCTATAGCCTATACAGTGGCGGTCACATAATTAAAGACACCAGTCGATTTTCATACAAACGAGGTAACTTTGAAGCCTTGGTTCTCCGCTAGAGATTGACCTAGCTGTGATCAGATGATTGCACTCTAGGAATGGAGGAGATTCAGATCGCTATACACACCCAACTGTTCAGATCAGCATTCTAAAAGATATAAGGATATGTTTTAGAAATCCGCAAAATTTGCATAAAATTGTCTGGAAACCCAGAAACTGAAAACTCTGATTCTTATATCTCTTAGAACGCTGATCAGAACAGTTGTTTGTGTATAGGTATCTGAATCTCCTCCATTCACTCCCTGGATGGCCATCATCAGATCACAGCTAGGTCAATGCTTGGCGGACAAACGAGGCTTCAAAGACACCTCGTTTGTATGAAAATCAACTGTTGTCTTTAATTATCTGACCGACACTGTATATGACGAAGTATCCTGCCTCTACATTGTTTCCGATGTTCAATATTCCTCTACCACAGCCTTAATACTAACAAACGGTCGACTCATGTACTTGCGCGGGGCAACGATGGGGGGTACGCGGGGAAGTGAGCGGCAGAGTAGGCGAGCGCAATCTCCTCTAGTTTGCGCTCTCTAACTTAAAGGGGTGTACGTTTTAAGCAGCGCTGCAGCGTAACGAAACTTTTACTATGGGAAAAACTTTAAAATCGCGAAAAAAATCAGCTGTTCCATGTTTGCTGTTTCTGTTTTGTCTGTTACGTACGATGTTATTTTTGAAAAAGCTTTTGACTATTTTTTTTTCTTTCGTTATTACAAATTAAAACTTTTATGTAAAATATTTGAGTAGTTTATATTGTGACAACCCTGATCCTTGACGGAATTTCTGTGCATATACCTACGCAGTGGCGGCATGCGTTTATCAACAAAGGAGTCCGCTCACTGTTATTACACTGTGCCTCTACGCTCCATTAACGTCGTTAACCTATTGCAGCATCCCCCTGCAACAAGCGCGACAAGCGTACCGCTCCATGGACGTGGAGCTGCGGCACGGACTGTGCGCCTCGCTGGAGGCCGCCTGCGACCGGCTGCGGGTACCGCCGCCCGCGCGCGCCGCCTTCCTGCTGCGGCGACCGCACGCGCCGCCGCGCGCCGCGCACGACGCACTCTATGCGTTGTTAGCGCTGACGCACCACGTGAGTATACATTGGTAGCTGGAGGCCGCCTGCGACCGGCTGCGGTTACCGCCACGACGCACTCTATGCGTTGTTAGCGCTGACGCACCACGTGAGTATACATTGGTAGCTGGAGGCCGCCTGCGACCGGCTGCGGTTACCGCCACGACGCACTCTATGCGTTGTTAGCGCTGACGCACCACGTGAGTATACATTGTTAGCTGGAGGCCGCCTGCGACCGGCTGCGGTTACCGCCACGACGCACTCTATGCGTTGTTAGCGCTGACGCACCACGTGAGTATACATTGTTAGCTGGAGGCCGCCTGCGACCGGCTGCGGTTACCGCCACGACGCACTCTATGCGTTGTTAGCGCTGACGCATCATGTGAGTGTATTACATTCATTCTTTCATTGACAGATATGAAGATTTATAGTTTCATATAGGTTTCGGACGCCGCGTTTTGACTTAAAAGACCACACACATCGCCGAACATGTGCTAGACGCACCATATGCGTTGCTGGCACTTCCGAAGCATGTGAATATGTAGCGTATTATGATATTTAATACGGAGATAGATCGTCATTCTTTTACTACCCTTTTCTTTCTGCAAAACATTTAACGCGGAGAAAAGATCGTCATCCTTTTGCTACCCTTTTCTTTCTTCAATCTTTCTTCCATTCATTTTTATAAGCCGTCACTTGTAAAGTCACCCCTTTCTTGCGCGTATCATCCTTCACGCAACCCACAGATCTATTATTAGGCCTCCCTCTTCCACATACCGGACCACATTCAAGTGCCTTTTCACTACTACATAATGACATAGCACGCGACGCACTGTATGCGTTGTTAGCGCTGACGCACCATGTGAGTGTATTATAGTGACGGTTGTTAGTTGGCTGGAGTCCGCGTGCTCCCGGCTGCACAGATACTTTGTAGCCTGGAGAGGAACATGGCTACTTTTTCACAAAAATCTAAAATCACATTCCCGCGGGATAACGTTGTGTAATCCACGAGGTCAAAGCCGCGGGCGGAAAATTAGTATTAGTATAGATTAAAAAATCTTTTCTTCTATCCACAGGAGACAATCCCCAGAGGCGAGGGCTTCCAACACGCCCTAGCCGCTTTAGACATAGAAGGGGACAACGAGAGCCTACGTCTAGGGCTGGAGTCGGCCCGCGCCGCGCTAGAGGCCGTGGCCCGGCTGGCCCACGCCACGCTGAGCGGCCGCCGACTGCAACTGGCCGGGCCATTCAGCTACTTCATAGTGCAGGAGGTAGGTATTAAGGGCCCCACAGACGATCAGTCCGCTTGCCGTCCTAGATCGGATCGGCCATCGAGGATCGGCCGTCTGACGTTCGAGACCTCCATAATTCATAATTCAAATCATTGATTCATTTTACTGGCTACTAATCCTGACTGTGTACTGGGTGAATCATATTAAAAAATCAAGTTTATTTACGAATCAACGACTCGATAAGAAGAATTCAAATAATGCTAAAACTCTAATGATTCGAAATTTATTTATATCTGCAAGTGATAAACATCTTCCCCTTTATTACAAAACGTGGACTAAAGTTAGACCTGGTTTAAAATTGATGCTAATTCTGTCTTTCATTTGGAAAATGAAAGTAGCAGCACCAATTTAGTCCCAGTTTTAAACCAGGACTATTTTAGTCCACGTTTTGTAATAAGGTGGTTTATGTCCGTTCTAGGTCTAATAGGCCAGTCATCTAAAACATTCTAGGTCGCAAATAATTGCCTAAAAATTGCCGTGTTTTGATTTTTAGTGATGTTGTTAGGATAGATCGACTCGGGTTCGATTCCCGAACAAGACAAATATTTGTGTACATGGACATGTCTATTTGTCTTGGTCTGGGTGTTGACTATGTATACTAAGTATGCATTTACAAACAAAAAATATTTAAGTATATATTTATCCGTTATCAAGTTTTCCATGATACTGTTTCTTAATGAAATTAACATGGGCTTAGATAATTGGTGTGGATGTAAGAAGTTTTTTTTTTAAAGATACCAATAGTGTAAAACCAAAGGACATGGCCAAATTCCATAGTACTTGGACCTGATTTTAAATGTCCATGGGCATCATACATTTTGTATGAATCATAGACCTAATAATATTTGAATCAGTTTTGTAGCTCTAGATATAATTTAAAACTTCAGGAAAGAGATATATTCATTTTTTATATTTTGAGGTTAGGAACAAATGATTTTACATTTTAAATCTTCCTAAATGAATTTTAATGAACACTGCCGCACTCAAAGACAAAAATAATAAATAAAAAGTCATAAAATTATCATTTCTACTTTACTACTGCCGAAGGTGTCCAACAGTCATGACATGGGCACAGCAAACTACAATAATACTCAAGAGTCAAGAATTGGCAGTATGGCTAAATGTCTTCGCCTGCTTACAAAAGGACGAATTTTTTTACTACTCAATGATTGACATCTGTCATTTGATTACGTCAGTGACATTCCTTTACACGCAAATAAAAAAATCATTCGCTTGAAACATACTTTGATTGCTTGTTATTTTCCGTTTCAGTAAAGTAAAAATACTTTTTGTAAAGAGTAAACATAAAAATCACTATAATTTACAATAATTTAAGACTTTTTTTATGAAAAGTTATATTTTTCGATAAATGCGACGTGGGAATGTCCATAGAAGAACGTGAAATGGCATTTGCCATGGTCTTCAAAGTCTGTTGTCTATAGTGAGGACTGTTCAAAAGCTATAATTAGGATTCCCCATTCATGTTATTTATTGTTACACATCCCATAATTTCTCTGGAACTAGAAGTTCTTGGGGCTTAACAATTGTAGTTCTAAAATTAACTAATAATGACTGAATTTATAATCTATAGCCAATTTTTGCCCATAGTCAGGTACGATTTGACCATTGTTCTTTGCAACCTCGAAAGGCCTGTGCTAACTTCGTGGTGCTTGAAAAACCTCGGAATTTTCGGACGTTTTTCAGTTTTTGGCTTACAACTTCTAAAGCCCCCAGTACAGGTTGGCCGACCATGGTCGGCGACCATGACCAATAATACATCGTACATTGACACTTTTGAACAAACAAGTTTAAAAAGGTTCTTTCAAAAGTGTCAATGTACGATGTATTGGTCATGGTCGCCGACCATGATCGGCCATCGTGTACTGGGGGCATAAAATATGCATGTTACTCAGCAAAGTCATCTATGACACTTCGAAAGAAGATAAAGTTAGCAACAATAGGGTATTTTACTGTTGTTGAAATGAAGATATTTAATGATGACATTAAAAAATATTGCAATTAAGAATACCAAATGTGAAAAAATAATTTGAATCTGTTTATAATAAAAGAATTATAGTCTGTTTGATTTTGACTGTAGCTGTCTCTTTCTAAAACGAAATCTTCTATGGCGTGACTATGACGCTACTAACTCACTGACGTCACTAAGATAGCGTCCTGTCCTTGTCTAATTATAATTTGAAATCCTATATCTTTGAAAATATTCAAGATAATTGAAAATGAAAACTTGTTTTGTGTAGCTAATATTTCGAAAAACATTTTAAAGAAATAAAAAAAATCAGTAAAATACCGTATTGGAGCGTAACAACAGGTACAGTAGCCTATGTTTCTCTCCTGGTCTAAAATTATCTGTGTCCCAAATTTCAGATAAATCCGTTCAGCCGTTTTGGCGTGATTGAGCAACAAACATAAAACTTTCACATTAAAGGTGTGTCCGCTGCGCCATGTTTTGAATAAACATTGTTCTTGTACATTATTTTGTTCAAAACATTTCCCGTCCGCTGCGGCCTGACTGGCCTGAGCAATGTTCAGGTAGGCAAACCAAAGTTTTTGAACAAAACTTCACATTTGAAAACTGAGCATTTATCAATTTATTTTTCATTTGAAGTTGCGTCCCAAATCACGGGTCTTTCACGTATCAACAAGAATAATGCCCGTGTTGTGTGTCTCTGGATTCCACTCCACAATGTACATCATGAAACACTTTCACTTTCCGAATGAAACGTCTTCCTGCGTCAAAATCAAACATAAAATGAACGATTCCCCCCGCCCGCAGACGAAAGCGGAGGATGTTTTTCACGAACTCTGGCAAACGTGTTCAAGTGTATTTGCTCGACAAAACATTTAGGCCACGCCCCTTTTTTGTGTTTTCGAACAATGTTTTGTTCAAAACATGGAGCAGCGGACACGGCTTTATAATATTAGTAAGATTTTTAAGACCTAAAGGCCTCTACAGACCACGCCGGCTTTACCCGTGCCCGGCGCGTTAGGCCGCCGGGCTTGTTTTCATACATAATCGTCACAAGCTTCAAGGCAATAAAGAATTGAATTGAACACACAGGGCGTCCCCGAAGCGCGATGGGTGCGCAGCGCCGCATGGCTCGGCGTGGCCGCCAGGTGGGTGGCCGCCGCCGGGGGGGGCGCGCGCCCCCTCGTGGCCAGCGCGCCCAGGGACGACGCCACCTGCATACTACTGGGGGTGCCGCCGAGAGTGGAACAGGAACCAAGGAAGTGAGTATTACACATTAACTCCTCTAAAGCAGGTAATCGTCGCCAGCGCTATCAGACATGACACCACTTGGAAACTGCTAGAAGCCCAGAAGATCAACTATCTTGACTATCTTTAATAGAGCAAGACTTATCCCTGCGGTTTATCATAGAATCCAGATGTCCAGAGTGGAACAGGAACCAAGGAGGTGAGTATTACACATCAACAGGCAATGTATGGTGGGGGGCCCGCCGGGGGGGCCGCGCGCCCCCTCGTGGCCAGCGCGCCCAGGGACGACGCCACCTGCATACTACTCGGGGTGCCGCCGAGAGTGGAACAGGAACCAAGGAAGTGAGTATTACACATTAACTCCTCTAACGGCCAGAATTAATAATCAATCCACAGATAGGGATAGGCATGATCCAGATTAGTTTCTATTCAAATCAAATCATTTATTTCTGATTCCATAGTGTTAGTAACAATTTGATATACTTATAAGCTATGTTAGTCGGTATTACAGTACGAGTAGTTAAAATTTAAAATTATCCGGTATGGAGCTTCAACCAGAGTTGCAGCAGAGGAGAGTCCCACCAGTCGTTAAACACCATCAGGAGGCTGTTGGTACTGGAGCGGAGCCTAGTGAGCATGGAACTATGCAACGTTTAATATTAACATAGAAATAACGACAGTTGCCTGGGTGTTGCTAAGTGTTTCCTAGCAACTAATCTGGATCATGTATATCCCTATCTGTGGAAAGATTATTAATTCTGACCGTAAAGCAGGTAATCGTCGCCAGCGCTACATATCAGAGATTTATTTATTTATTTATATTAGAGATGACACCACATGAAAACTGCTGGGAGCCCAGAAGATCAACTATCTTGATTATCTTTAATAGAGCAAGACATGGGCATCTGGTTTCTATGATGAACCGCAGGGATAACCTGCGGTTTATCATAGAAACCAGATGCCCAGGGTGGACCAGGAGCTAAGGAAGTTAGTATAACACATTAACAGAAGGCAATGTATCTATATAACAAGGAGGGTGGACGACGCTACCTGCATACTTCTCGGGGTGCCGCCCAGGGTGGACCAGGAGCCAAGGAAGTTAGTATTAGACAAAGGACAACTCACATTAGCGTAGAGTCGAAGCCTCAATCTGAAATTGCACAATGCAAATTCACCCTTATCACTAAGTATGGACGGACGGACAGACAGACATGATGAGTCTATAAGGATTCCGTTTTTTGCCATTCCGCTACGGTACCCTAAAAACTAGGTATCGTTTAGGAAAAAATGTGATAGTAAAAAAACCACGAGCCCTATAAGTAGCTTTCAGGCGGGATTCGAACCCGCGCCTCCGGGAATCCGGCCCGATGCTCTGACCAACTAAGCTACCGAAAGGCCTACACGACTCGTCGAATTTTGCTATCACTTGTTACGCTGTAGGCCAGCGTTGCTTCATCAATGTGAGGAAACCCTCGCATCCGAAAGAAACATTTTTACAAATGTTTAACAATCGATTAAGATGAAACAGCCATTAAATTAAGATTTTAAATTATTTTTTAACCGACTTCTAAATCAAAAAGGAGGAGGTTCTCTATTCGTCTGTATGTATGTTTTTTTTTTTTTGTGTATGTCCACCGATTACTCGAAAACGGCTGAACCGATTGAAATGGTTCAAACGTTATTACATCAGGTTGGTTTCCAAGTTGGTCCCATTTTTTGAAATTTTGAAATCGGTTCAGTAGTTTTCAGGAAATATTGAAAATACTGTCGTTTTCGTTACCACGTTATGTGAATTTAATACGTATCTTTAGGCGTAAAACCGATTTAGATGATTCTTGTTTTGTTAAAAAGGGGATACCTCAAGGTATTTTAACCGACTTCGAAAAAGGAGGTTTTGAGTTTGATCACATACCTATTTACCAGAAAACACGTAAATTGCCTGCACGATGCACTAAAAAGAGTGAAATAAAAATTATTTTTATAAAAAAATAAAACCGCCTTCAAAAAAACCACATCAAAAAAGTAAGAAATAATTCCTCACCAAATAAATAACGTAAGTTCTTTGAAGTCGGGCGGGTTTTAACAAAAACAACAAGAAATTGTACATGTTTCACGCCCGACTTCAAAGTACTTACGTTATTTATTTGGTGAGGAATGATTTCTTACTTTTTTTATGTGGTTTTTTATGCATTCACAATGCAATTCTGTAAATATAGGAAAAATGTGATAGTAAAAAACCACGAGCTCTGTAAGTAGCTTTCAGGCGGGATTCGAACCCGCGCCTTCGGGTATCCGGCCCGATGCTCTGACCAACCTTTTTTTTTTACTATCACATTTTTCCTATATTTACAGAATTGCATTGTGAATGCATAAAAATAATTTAAAATCTTAGGTATCGTTTACTAATTTTGTCGTTATAGTTACAGTTTTTTTTAATCTTAGTATCTCCTTTCCAGCCTATTCGGCGCAGCCTTCGAGCAGGCCGCTACCAAGAGTGGAGCTTCCATCTCCCTGGACCTCCTGGACTCGTCCGTCATCACGCTGCCCACCGCACAACGCACGCAGTTCCTGGACGCTCTCACTGCGCTTCTAGCGTGATCAGTAAAACAGCTCAGCAATAGGATAATAATAGTGAAAGTTCCAAAACAGCTCAGCAATAATAGCTACCATAGACGTTCAAGTAATTTGATCAAATGTGTAATCAAATGGCTTGAAATTGAAACCATAATAATTTTTGTAATTTTATTTGATCAAGCAGTTTGAACCAGCCTGTTTCATCAAATTGAACGTCTGTGGCGACCTTAAGATTAAATAACAAAAATGCGAATAACTGAAGTGAAAGCGGTGACTCATCTATATTCTATGCACTATATTATAGTACTTACTTTTGGTGTTTGATATCAGCGTAAAGATTGTTTGAAGCAATTTCGTTAGTAATCATCACGCTGCCCACCGCACAACGCACGCATGAGTGAAATGAGAACGGAGAATGACTCGTCAATATTCCTGAATCTTATGGACTCATCCTGGAGATTTTAAGTAAAGATAAATCAATATTTTTAGCTAATAAATAAAAAGAAAATTATAGACGTTTATCGATCAAAACTATCCGTCACTTTCTGTGCCTTTAAGAAAATAATTATTGCGCTAACAGAAATTCTTTTATTTGCGTATTTTGCCTGTAGTGTCAATACACATCTAGCAGTTATTTGATTAAATCAAGCATGGCCATTGTGAAAAAAGAAATACTTATGTAGACCTTACTTCCACCAAAAACAAGACATGCAAGATCATAGCCCGCCCGCCCGCAAAAGAATGCACATGCACACCACGAAACTATCAGTGCACAATACCAGCTAATGCAGATTTTTTCGTGGTGTGCAAGTGCATTTTTGGAGGGGGGGCAACAATTTATAGCTGTTACGGACCTAAACTTAGTCTTAATATTATTACTTAAACTGATTTATTTGTATTAACGATGAAGCAATAGTTGTGAAACGCAAATAGAGGTCAAAGAAACATGCATTGTTCATTGATAGGAAACAGAAGACTTGTAGTTAATGTAATGTACCTATTACTTTGATAATAAATATTTATAGATTTAAGATTTATGGCTAGTATTGTGGCTGGATTTCTAAATGATTGTAATATTATAGTAGGTATGTAATATGTAATAATTTATATTTTGAATCACATTTTTATCACCCTGATTTGTTAATGAGTATCAATGATCATTTTATTTGCTGATTAATTTCAAATGATTTGGGCATGCATGTTTATGGACTAGTTGTTAAGCAAAAACAAAGACCAGTAATATTTTCGTCTTTGTATAATTTTAATTGACTTTCTTTTTATGTTATTTATCAGTAAGTACCTAATTTTCGTGATAATTGAAGAATAATAAAATATGTCATTACCAAAAAAATTATTTTATTTAAAAATAATTATAATATATTCATAACCTTCCCTAAAATACAAAGTAAATAAAAGAAAACCAATATTATACCTAATTTATAATAAATATTCTGATAAACAGTTTTTAAAGTTTACCAGACACAAAACTAGAAATGAGATTGTAGGCCCACTTTGGTTGATCATGGGGGACCATATGTCCAGCGTTACGTACTAAGACTTCAGTCAAATTTCCCGCCTTTTTATAATACCCTGCTATATCCTCGCCCACTGTCCATATTTTCCTTTTAGCAGTCAAGTACTCATTTGCTGATGAAAAGTTTAATTTGAGTAAGAAATTCTCAGTCAACGGATAAGCAACTATGATGTCCAGCTGACCATTGTAAAATATTATACGGTAATGAGATAGTAGCTCTGAGATGTAAGGAGCTACAGATTTAAGAAGATCTAAAGCTAAATTAATCTGTACTTCTTCTCCAGAGTTGAATGGTAGCCCCCCAACATGCACAATGCGCCTCAACTTATCATTATTTAACAAGTCTGTGAACACAGTTATGTCCTCAGTATTGTCTGTATTCAGAATGTTATAATAATCATTAAAGCCTGTATATGCTTTAAAATATGAAAAGTTAGTTAGCCCACCATCCATAAGCTTATCCATTAATATATCTGCTTGTTTCCAATTGTTCTTTTTAATTTCTGTAGCAATTTTAGTCTGCATTTTCTCAAATACTTTGAGTTGGTTGTCGTCAATAAGTCCGTGTTGATACAGGTATTCGCCATATGCCAGTTGATTAACAGGATCGCAGTAAGCATTGCCCATGGCCAGACCCTCCAGGTTGATAGGCTGCTCCTCGCTGTTTGCATTTTGTCTATGTATTTCCATACCTAAAGCTGGAATATATTTTCCTGCATAAGATTCTCCAGCAATAAAGAATTCATTTCCCCTCAAATTGGGGAAGAGAGTAAAAAACTGGAGTAGTGCACAATGTAGTCCCTTGGCTACGCAAGTCTCATCGGTGCAGTAGCCTTCATTGTCCCCCGTAAAGCTAAATCCTGTTCCTACCGGATTGTCAATAAATATTAGATGGCTGTCTAACGCCCAATGATATTTTCTGACCGAAAAACCTTTTTTAGTAACTATCAAGGGCCCCATTTCAGTGAAAAGACCATACAAAGAACTGCCTCCTGGGCCTCCTTGGAGCCATAGTATAACGGGCGCATCTGCTCTCTTCGAGAATGGTGTGAAGTTCCAAAAATACAAATTTGAGTTGTGTTTCTCATCAACGGTGAAAAAGCCCGCGTAACTTGGATATTTTAATTGAGGTAGAGCCACTCGTGATAGGTTTTGAGCAAGACTTACATCGCCTTTCTTCAGGTATGGTGTTAATATCAAAGGTTCGCCAGCGTCTCCATGAGGCTTGGCTGCGAGTTGTAAACGAGGATAGGGAAAAAATAAAGCTGATGCTAACAAAAATAAACTTAGAAATGTAAATATAAATAAAGTCGGGTTTACATTAATATTAACCATATTATTTGATACCTATCACAAATGATAATTTATAAAAATTACATTTGTTGCTAATTGTTTATACTTCAAATTACTTTTTATTTATATCCGCCTTCGCGGCACAACTGCTCCCTGAAAATTTGTAAATTGAAATGTCACTCACATCACATGTCACTATTGTCACTGTCACCGACGTCACCGTGCTGTCACCAGCACGTCACTATCTACCACAGAGAAAGCATAACTTTTTTTTAAAGGAAAGTCACGTCATTCAACACTATTAGGCGCCCATTAGACGGTAGGTTTTGCTGTCAGTTTGCTATCAGTCACGATTCTTTTAGCCAATCACAATGAACCATTCATAACGCTGCTCGATCCCGAAGTTCCTCTATATACTGATTGGTAAGCTAGTCATGCATGAGCGATGGAATTGACTGATGGTTGCGTTACAAACAAAACAAAACAAACACTGGACTGTTTATGCCAGGAATGGTTTATGCAATATGTTAAACAAACTAAGTCGGTAACATAAATTAATACAAAACCATTAAGTTTATGTACAAAACATATGCCGGAGGCTATCATCAATAATAAGTTTAATGTGTGTAATTAATTACGAAAGCAGCCCCTACCGGCTAAAAATATGGATATACTTCATTTGACATTTGAAGGCCATATTTTGTCCTTATATGGACATATTCTATTCCTTATATGGACATAGAAAATATGAATTATGAGCATAGGCTTTATTTGAAAACAAATAATATGTCAATTTAAGGATATTCATTTTAGAAAATGCATATTTTATTTATTATATTAAATAAAATATTATAATTTAGGTTTCTAAGGGCCGATTTTTCAATGCCTGGATAAAAAATATTCGTCTGATATCGTTTAATACCTCCAAATTGAGAAGCAATTGTCATTCATAATCTCTCTTGTTTTGATTGACATTTACTTTGGTTGGTTAATAATTTAACTGACTGATAACTATTATCTGAGGATTGAAAAATCAGCCCTAAGTTATATTGTCAAAGTTCTCGACACAAAGTTAGTGATGAAATTAAAAGCCCAATTTGGTTGGTCATAGGGGACCATATGTCCAGCGTTACGTACTAAAACTTCTGTCAAATTGCTTGCCTGCTTAATATAACCGGCTATATCTTTGTTCACACGCCATATTGTCCTTTTAACTATCATGTATTCGTTCACAGATGAAAAGTTCAATTTGAGTAAGAAATTCTCAGTTAAAGGATATGCAACAATGATATCAAGTTGGCCATTGTAAAACATTACGGTAGTGAGACAGTAGCTCTGAGATGTAAGGAGCAACAGACTTGAAGAAATCGAAAGCTAAATTAATACGTACTTCACGTCCAGAGTTGAAGGGCAGCCCACCAACATGCAATATACGCCTCAATTTATCATTATTTAATAAGTCTGTAAACACAGTCAAGTTCTCATTATTCTTTGTATTAAAGAAGTTGTTAATAGCATCAAAACCAGTATACGCCTTAAAATATGAGCCGTCACTCACCACCCATAAGCTTATCCATTAATAAATTAGCTTTCTGCCAGTTGTGGTTTTTTATTTCTCCAGCAATTTTTGTCTGCATTTCCTCAAATACCTGAAATTGGTTGTCGTCAATGAGCCCATGTTGGTACAGGTATTCGCCATATGCCAGTTGATTAACAGGATCGCAGTAAGCATTGCCCATGGCCAAACCCTTCAGGTTGATAGGCTGTTTCTCGCTGTTTGCATTCTGTTTATGAATTTCTATACCTAAGGCTGGTATATATTTTCCTGCATATGATTCTCCAGCAATAAAGAATTCATTTGTCCTTAAATTGGGGAAGAGAGTAAAAAACTGGAGTAGCGCACAATGTAGTTCCTTTGCTACGCAAGTCTCATCGGTGCTAGCCTTTATTGTCTCCCGTAAAGCTAAATCCTGTTCCTACCGAATTGTCGATAAATATTAGATGGCTGTCTAACGCCCAATGATGTTTTCGGAGCGAAAAGCCTTTTTTAGTAGCTATCAAGGGCGCCATTTCAGTGAAAAGACCATACAAAGAACTGCCTCCTGCGCCTCCTTGGAGCCATAGTATAACGGCGCATCTGCTCTCTTCGAGAATGGTGTGAAGTACCAAAAATACAAATTTGAGTTGCGTTCCTCGTCAACGATGAAAAAGCCCGCGTAACTTGGATATTTTAATTGAGGTAGAGCGACTCGTGATAGGTTTTGAGCAAGACTTACATCGCCTTTCTTCAGGTATGGTGTTAATATCAAAGGGTCTCCATGAGGCTTAGCCGCGAGTTGTAAACGAGGATAGGGAAAAAATAAAGCTGATGCTAACAATATTAAACATAGAAATGTAAATGTTAATAAAGTCAGGTTTTCGTTAATATGAACCATATTGATATTTCTCACAAATTCAAATATTCGTAACGTTGATTTCCGCCGGCTACTGAAAAGAAAATTAAATGTCATCGTCAGCTTTAACATTACCAGACTAACAAACTAAAACAACAACTATTTCTTACCCCAAACCACCGTCACTCATCACTGGTTAACACATTTGACATATCAGTACAGCCTCCTGATTCACGAACCGTCGGAAACGCTCCCGACAGCGGAATGCATGCCCTGTCTCTGTCACTCACTATAGAATAGACAAAGACAAAGCACAGAATTCGAATCCGATTCCGTTTCCGATGGTTTGTGAATCAGGGGGCAGATGACATTGTTTTAATCTATTAAAATCTTCCAGTATTTAAACAGCTTTCAACAATTTTAATAAATGTTTAAATTATAAATTACCTAACTAGGGTATGTGCATTTATTGCATTCTGAAATTCCGAACAACAAAGTTAACGTACTTACCTATTTAATGTTTTTGCCCATTTTTACTGGAATGCATACATGGAATGCAATACATTTTGATGGATGAATGTAAAATATGTAGGTACCTATTGGAATTTAGAATGGAAGGAATCACAAGAAAATTAAATGCATCCATAAA
Source organism: Crambus lathoniellus (assembly GCA_949710035.1). NCBI lineage: Eukaryota > Metazoa > Arthropoda > Insecta > Lepidoptera > Crambidae > Crambus > Crambus lathoniellus. The sequence goes on from OX453317.1 coordinate 23,578,402, forward strand.
AAAACTGTTTATTTTTCATTTCATTTCAATGACTCCACTTCACTCTAGGCTAGCCGCACACACGCAATATTATTGACAATAATTTACATATTAACAATATTATTGTGTGTTTGCGGGCATTATTGGCTTCGTTAAGATTAGTCAGGGAAATTGACTATAATATTGATGTGTGCTGGTAATCGGCAATATTATAGTAGAAAAAAAATTCAAAGTGAAAGGACATGTTGTTGTTTTACTGTCCGGGCAAATGCTCTAACCACTGACCTACGGAGTCGTTTTTATCATCATTATCTAATATTTTTTAGATATTTAGATGATGTCAACAGTTATATAGGTAATTGGAAAAAGTAAAAAAAAACATTACTTAATCTAATTTTTTTAAAACGTTTTCTTCAGTGAATAATTTTTTACTTATGTACCTAGTTAATTAAAAATGCATCCTGCTTATTTGAAATGACATATAGGCATACCGCGACTTAGGCACACTGCTTTATAGGCATACAGAAAGCAAAGGGATTAAATAACAAATAATATTGACAATAATAGTGTGCTGGCAAAGGTGGCCAAAGTTAATCAAAAAGTTAACTTTGTTAACAGTTAAGGTGATACTCGGAAAAATTATGCTAAAGCGAGATAGCAATGAGAAAACGACGCGCGCGGGAGCGAGACCGATTTTGCCGATTACGCAAAAAAAACACAAAATCACTTCGTATTCAAAAACTATAGCGAGTTTAAAAAATGCTTCTATACGATCCTAAATATTATTGGTGTCCACTAATTAAACCAATTTTCAATAGTATATGTATCCCTATTTAAGAATAAACTTGATATTTCTTATTTTTTAGAGGTATTTTCGAAAATAAAAAGTGTCGACCCAAAATCATAAAATCGTGTTTCTGAAACTATACGATTCTAGATAAAGGTATGAAGAAATATATATCTTATTACCAGATTTGTAACAACTGTAACCGTCCTATAGTTTTAAATCATAAAGTCCATACTTTTTCCGAGTAGCGCCTTAATTCGTTATTATAAAAGTTAACTTCGTTAATCGTCAAAGCGTTTACTTTTTGTTAATTTAACAGAAGTTAAAGTTATCCGTTAAAGTTAACCACCCAGATGTTATAATGATGTTTATCTACACATATGTTATAATATTCGAATTATGAACTCACACCTGAACAATATACCTAATGAAACACTTTATACCATAGCATACTTTATAGAAATTCAAAAAGCAACCTGTACAGTAATGATATTTACGATACAGCTGTCATTAATTAGCACACCTATTTTTTTAAATTTCACAATCTCCATGCCAACGTAGGATTTACCGGCCCTGACTTCCAAGGCCTTCTTATGCCGGCAACAACAAGACCGTGAGTTCGCGTTAGTGTATATGTTGCAGGCGGATGGTTGAATCCGGCGGATGGTTAAGTATGCATGTAACCCTCGGAAGTTCTGTAGAACACGTGTGTTCACGCCGCGCGTGATTCATTCATTCACGTTCATTCGTGGGTGCGCCGCCAACCACCGTCCGCGCAACTCGCGCGCAGTTGGCCGTAAGCAGCCGTGAGGCAAGTTCGTGTGTTTCTGTAGCGACGTGCCGCGCCAGTTACCTACCCGTATCGTGACCGAGATCTCGAGCGTTTTGCACCTAGGAGCGCCCGGTCCGGGTACGGACTTGTGACCCGTGTGTGTTCGCTTTGAAAAGCGCCGGGAAAGTTTTAGCTGCCTATTAGGGCATTGTGTAGTTGTAAGGGTGTTAGCTGTAAGAGTTTCCCATCGGGGGTTGTGTGGAGATCGTTTGGCCAGGCGCGCGCCGGCGAGACAGCGTTCAGCCCCCCTGGATTACGGACAGTATTCTCTAAGTGAAGGTAGGCCTAGCTTTTAAGTAACTTAATTTTGCATGAGAAACCTTCGTTTCAATAAACTGTGGAACACAGTCGATGGTCACCACAATTGTGCGTGATCATATTTTTGGTAGCAGAGCTTAGTTGATATAATTAATTTTCATATTAAAATTAACTACATAAAATTTCATAGTAAAAATAAAAAGCGTACCTAAAAAGAGTACCTAAAAATTATTTTTTTTTGTTGAAATCTCGAGGGTATTTGAAGATCCCGAGACGATTTGAAGTACTAAGAAATTGTTCTAGTAAATTCTCGAAGCGAATGTTTCTCACTTGGTGGATCCGATAATAGATAGACACTTATATAATTGTTGTCACATACTAGTGATTTGATACGAGTTTACTCGCCTAGATGTGTATATTTTTTTTTGTGTGTCCGGATTTATTTGACGAATAGTTTCGTTCGAAAGTGTTGTTTATTAGTACCACATACTAGTGTTTGTTCCGAGTCCGCTTGCCTAGTTAAAAAAGTGGAACTAGTTTTAATTATTAGTAGTATTAAATTACGAGTATTATTATTAAAAATAGTTTTGTTTTTGTTTGTTGATAACGGTTTAGTAGTTGATTTGCGAGGTATGCCATACCGTTAATCCTATACGTTTTGTTTATACCGTTATATTGTTAGCCCTTGAAATTGGTAAGTTGCTAATAATTTATGAAAATAGTAGGGTCCGTGTATGTCGTCCGAATTTTAATTGTGTTTTATATTATCGTGACGCGACCTATTTCTATTGTTTTTTTTGTTGATGTTTACCACTTTTATAATTCTTTGTTTGCTTTGTTTATTAAACGGAGTATAAATGGCTCCTACGAATCCGCTCGCCGTATCCAGGGCTGGCATCCAAGGAGTTTTGCGTTGGCTTGCTTGTGCGGTCACATTAATAGACCGAGCCGACCGGGTAGGCGCGTTGCTAGCTCGGTATGGCGGGCTGGCAGCTCGGCTGCAAGACCTGGAGCGCCACGCCATGGAGTGTCGCGCGTATTATATGGAAAACCCCCCAGCTGATGATGCCGTGTCGGAACAGCTGGAGCAGGATGTAGCCCAGGCCTATGAGCTGGCTGACCAGTTCACGGAGGCGGCTGAGAGGGCCCTGGCTGTTCGGAAGGGGGAGCCGGTTTTGAGCGGGGAGGTCAAACCTACCCCGACGGCGTTGCTAGGCCGATTGCCTACCTTGGAGATTCCCACTTTTAATGGGGATCTGTCAGCCTGGATGGGCTTCATTAATTTGTTTGACAGTTTGGTGGATTCACGACGGGACTTATCCCCTAGCGAGAAGTTGGCCTATTTGCGCTCCTCCCTGCGAGGAGAGGCCAGCGCGGTAATCCAGCACCTGCTCATCAGTGACGACAACTACCAGGTGGCTCGCCAGCTTCTGGTTAGCAGGTACCAGAATGTCCGGTTACTGGCGGACACCCACGTGGCCACGATTTTGGCCCTCCCGCGAATCACGCGGGTACACCTGTTACGGAGGGAGTTGCTGAACCCGCTACTGTCAGCGGTCAACTCCCTAAGGCGATTGGACCTGCCGGTGGATCAGTGGTCCTTTATACTGCTGCACATAGTCCTCGCCAAATTGCCCGCTGAAATGAAGGGGCGTTTCGAGCAGAGGTACGGAGGCGACAGCGCCTCGTATCTCCCGCCCTTCGCGGACCTCCTTCGTTTTTTGGAGGACGAATGTAGGGTGACGGACCACCTGGAGCCCGCCCCGGTTCCAGGTGTTGGTCGTAGGGTGGCGGCGAGGGAACAGCCCCGTCGCCCGACCAATCGCTATGCTGCCTTCCAGCAGTCCCCTCCCCCCGCACCGAGTGAGCGGTGCAGGTATTGCAGGGGAGATAGGCATGTGGTGCACGAATGTGCCAAATTTAGAGGCCTCCGCCCAGAGGGACGGAGGGCCGTTGCGAAACAGCGCCAATGGTGCTATAGGTGTTTGGGGGGACACATGCAGTCGGCGTGTCCCCAGACCGAGGATTGTCGTCTTTGCGGAGGGAGGCATCACCCCCTCCTTTGTTTGGACCGCAAGGACGCCGGGAGCGACCGGGGTTCGAATTCCTCGCGCACGGGCGGGGGCCCGGCAGCCCGGAACCGGTCCCCTAGAGATTCGGCGGGGCTTAGCCCCCCCGTTCAGTCCCCCCCGGAGAGGGGGAACTATAGGAGAGACGCCCCCGCCACGGGCGGGGGTAGGGGGGTACCACAAGAGTACGCCACGGTGGCGATGGGCACGGGCCCTATTTGCTACTCCCCCCCCCTAATGGAGAGGCCTCGATTGGGGTACTATGCACCGAGGCACGCCCCACACGGGTATTACCCTGCACCTAGGAGTGCTGTTGGTCGGGGCCAGTATGTACCCGATTGGGACCCGCTCGCCCGGTACGAGCGTCCCACATTTGGCGCGCCGACTCAGGCGCGAGGGGGACAAGCACCCCCCCAAAATTTTTAATGGCGCCCCTGTCGGACCCAACCACCCCTCCGGAGCTTGTGCTGTTGCCAACAGCCTCCGTGAATGTTTGGGGACCTAAGGGCAATGTTGTCACGGTGCGTGCCCTTTTGGACTCAGGTGCCCAGGGGTGCATAATGTCCAGGTGGCTTGTCCGACAGCTGGGTCTTTTGCTTGTGCCGCATCACGAAGCGGTACGGGGGGTGGGAGACTCGCGGATCCCTGATCCGATTGGTCGAGTTGAGTTCTCCTTCTCCCCCCACTTCACGCCAAGGCCGAAGATCGGTGCTTCGGCGATAGTATTTGATAAGGTGGTTGGACCACTCCCGCAAGTGCGAGTGCCGCCATCCACGATTGAGCTGACGTCTGGACTGGCTTTGGCTGATCCTTCCTTCCACCGACCGGGCCCAATACACTTGTTGATTGGTGCGGATGTCCTCGGTCGTGTACTGTGTGGAAGCAAGCGAGTTTTGCAGACAGCCGATCTTGTCGCCTTGTCCTCGTCGCTGGGTCATGTGGTGATGGGAAAGGTACCACAGACACCAGAGACCCCGTCGGTAGACCGCCAGACCATTGTCGGTTCTACTTTGTCCGACGTTCTCCAAAAGTTTTGGGAGGTGGAGGAACCTCCCACTGCCAAGCGGTTGGATCCGTTAGCCGAGGAGTGCGAATTGTTCTACCAGAACAACACTGGGCGCCTCCTCTCGGGTCGCTTGATTACCCGCTTGCCCTTCTTGGCGGTTCGCCCTCCTTTAGGGAGCTCCCGACCGATGGCCGAGAAGAGATTGTTGTCCATGGAGCGTAGGATGGCCAGGGATCCCGCATTCAAGGAGAAGTATGTAGACTACATGCGGGAGTATTTGGACCTTGGACACATGTCCATCTCGCAGTTGGACTGGCGTAATGTGGAACATTACTTCCTGCCACACCACGCTGTTTTGAAGACTTCCAATGGGAAGATCCGCGTGGTCTTTGATGGTTCAGCGCCCACGTCAACCGGAGTGTCGTTGAATCAGTGTCTGCATGCGGGGCCGAAGTTGCATCACGATGTCTGTGATGTTTTGACCAACTTCCGCCGGCACGCTGTCGTCTTTGTGGCCGATATCCGCATGATGTTCAGACAGACCGTGATTCACCCGGAGGATAGACGATACCAGCTCATCCTTTGGCGTGAGGATCCCCAGGATCCGATGTTGGCTTACGAGCTGAACACCAACACTTATGGTTTGCGGTCGAGCCCCTTTGTGGCGATCCGTTCGCTTTTGGAGCTCGCAGAGCGCGAACGGCTACGCTATCCCCGGGCATCTGCTCTTATTGAGGGGGGGGCCTTATTTGTCGACGATATCTGCACGGGGGCCTCGAGCTTAGATGAGGCTCTCGTCTTACGTGATGAGCTGATTGCGCTCTTGAGGGCTGGTGGCTATGAGTTGCGGAAGTGGCTGTCTAACTCACCGGACCTATTGGCAGATTTGCCTAAGGACCACCAGCAAGAGCCGCTCCTCTTTGAAAATCCGGAGACTCCAGACATGCTGTCTGTTTTGGGAGTCCAGTATCGACCAGTCCCGGATTTGTTCACATATAGATTGGAACTGCCAGACCCAAAGGTCTGGACTAAACGCACGGTGCTGTCTACTGTAGCCCGTACCTTTGATCCGAACGGTTGGCTCAGCCCTGTAGTGTTTTCGATGAAGTGCTTCCTACAGGAGCTCTGGGCTGCGGAATTGTCATGGGATGAGCCCCTCTCTGGTAGCCTCCTACGAGAGTGGGTGAGGTTCGTGTCATCCCTACCCGACGTCAATCGGGTTTGTATACCGAGGCAAATGCTGCCTTCGGGAAAGTTTAAAGCCTCCCTGCACGGCTTTTGTGACGCGTCCGAAAGCGGATACGCGGCAGCCGTTTACATCCGAACGGTGGATGCAGCAGGCGTTGTCGCCGTACACTTAGTTACGGCCAAGAGTAAGGTCGCCCCCCTTCGGACTAGGCTAACCATTCCGAAGTTGGAGTTGTCCGGCGCCACTCTCTTAGTACGGCTACTCAATCATGTTGCCGACACCTTGGGAAACGGTGTCGACTTGGGGTCGATATTTGCGTGGTCTGACAGCCAGGTCGTCCTTTGTTGGCTGAAGAGTTCAGTCCACACCCTTGAGGTTTTTGTGGCCAACCGGGTCTCACAAATTCAGACTTCAAAGGCCCCGTTGATTTGGCGCCACGTACCGGGCGAATTGAACCCCGCAGATTGTGCCTCCCGCGGCTGCGAGGCGCCTGAGTTAGTGGACCACCACCTATGGTGGAGTCCATCATGGTTGTTACGGCCTGAGCGCTCATGGCCTGCCACCCCGGCTGTGGCCAGAGTCCCAGACCTAGGCATGCGTGTTCACGCCGTGGAGACGGTGGCGGCTCCGCAGATGGAGTTTTTGTTAGACCGCTACAGTTCTCTTGATAAGTTGCTCGGCGTGACTGCTTGGATGAGGCGCTTTGTGCGAAATTGTCGCCAGCCTCAGGAGAAATCGTTGTCTCCGGTCCTCGCCCCACAAGAGCGGCAAGACGCTCTGTTGCATTGGTTGCGAGTGACGCAACAGCGAGAGTTTGAACCGGAGCTGAAAGCCCTGCGCTCAAGTAAGTCCAAGTTGAAGGGACCCTTGGTGCGGTTGAATCCCTTCTTGGACAGTACCGGATTGCTGCGTGTCGGAGGTAGGCTCAGACATGCCAACCTGCCGTACGGATCACGCCACCCTTTGTTGCTCCCCAAGGATGGACCGTTAGCTAGACTGTTGATTACAGACCGACATGTAAAGAATGCTCATGCCGGTTGTAATGCTTTGACCGCGCTCCTCCAACGAGAGTTCTGGATTTTGTCAGCGCGGAGAATAATCCGATCCGTTATTTTTCGTTGTCTCCCGTGTTATCGTTTGCGCGCCGATACGATGCAGCCCCAGATGGGTGATTTGCCTGCCGATCGAGTGAACGAATCGATGCCCTTCTCAGGAGTTGGAACGGATTTTGCGGGGCCATTTACCGTTAAGACATCGCGGCTTCGTAATGCTAGAACGGAAAAGGCTTACTTGTGTGTATTTGTTTGTTTGGCCACTAAAGCGGTCCACCTGGAGGTGGTTAGTGCCCTCACCACAGAAGCCTTTGTAGCCACGTTGAATCGTTTTGTGTCTCGCCGCGGAATGCCGTCGTTAATCAGGTCCGATTGTGGAACCAATTTCAAGGGCACCGATAGGTATTTAAAGGAAGTTTGTGAATTTTTGGATAGGAATAATTTTGAGATCGGATCCACACTCTCTCGCAGAGGGGTACGATGGCAGTACTCCCCGCCATCCTGCCCCCACTGGGGAGGGATTTTTGAAGCAACTGTAAAGGCCGCTAAAACTCACCTTCGTCGCGTTATTGGGGAGACGGTCCTCACGTTTGAGGAACTCGCGACCGTATTTTGTAAGGTTGAGGCGGTCCTCAACTCGCGTCCGTTGTGTCCGTTGTCTTCGGACGCGAATGATTTAGAGGCCCTTACGCCGGGCCATTTTTTGATTGGCAGACCGCTTAACGCCTTGCCGGAATATCCTTATTCCGAAGTGCCCTCCGGACGGCTCTCGCGATTTGAATTGCTCCAGCAGCTTACGCAGAGTTTTTGGCGCCGTTGGCATCTGGAGTATTTGCACATTTTGCAGCAACGCGTTAAGTGGTCGGATAGGACGACCCCACCCAAGACTGGAGACCTCGTGTTGGTAAAGGATCCAAACCTGCCGCCCCTCCGCTGGCGTTTAGGACGCATTGTTCAGCTTCATCCGGGGTCGGATGGTGTGCCCAGGTTTGCCGAGGTCCTGGTGGGGGACTCTGTTTTGAAGCGAGCGATCGCTACCCTCTCTCGCCTGCCCTTAGATTGAGTTGGCGGACAGTTTGCTACTGTCCGGGACGGGGGGATGTTCACGCCGCGCGTGATTCATTCATTCACGTTCATTCGTGGGTGCGCCGCCAACCACCGTCCGCGCAACTCGCGCGCAGTTGGCCGTAAGCAGCCGTGAGGCAAGTTCGTGTGTTTCTGTAGCGACGTGCCGCGCCAGTTACCTACCCGTATCGTGACCGAGATCTCGAGCGTTTTGCACCTAGGAGCGCCCGGTCCGGGTACGGACTTGTGACCCGTGTGTGTTCGCTTTGAAAAGCGCCGGGAAAGTTTTAGCTGCCTATTAGGGCATTGTGTAGTTGTAAGGGTGTTAGCTGTAAGAGTTTCCCATCGGGGGTTGTGTGGAGATCGTTTGGCCAGGCGCGCGCCGGCGAGACAGCGTTCAGCCCCCCTGGATTACGGACAGTATTCTCTAAGTGAAGGTAGGCCTAGCTTTTAAGTAACTTAATTTTGCATGAGAAACCTTCGTTTCAATAAACTGTGGAACACAGTCGATGGTCACCACAATTGTGCGTGATCAACGTGATAGGTTAGAAATTTAAGGCGATCGCGAAGCGCAGCGAAGCGATCATCTTCGTGCTTATTTTTTTTTGTGACTCCGTCAACTTATGGGAAGATAAAATAGTTTACGGAAAAATTTATCGGCCTAGGCGTTTAATTGAATGGTGGATTCAACCAGTTGGCTGCGACATATATATTCTTTGCCGTGAGACTCCTATGAGTAAGGTTTGGCACCAATCTACATTTTATAATTAATACTTTTTTGCTTTGTTTTTGAAATATATTGCATGGTTCCCGTTACCGTTGGTATATCGAGATAAAAAAGTATCCTATGTTTTAATTCAGACTATCTACTAACTGTGTGCTAAATTTCAACTAAATCTGTTTAGTAGTTTTTGCGTGAAAGAGTAAGAAATATCCATACATCCATACTCTCAAACTTTCGCACTTATAATATTAGTAGGATGTACATGAGTGTACATTATTACTGTACATGAGTGTAGATAAAGTAGGTAGTGTACGAGACTGCACATCGGTAATAAAACACTCGTGGGATACTATTAAAAAACGAGCCATACGTATTATATTATATGGATAATATAATTAATAGAATATGCTGAGCTGCCTGCTCCGAGCTACAATACAATACATAGGTGAATAAAACAAGTAGGTAGACTAATTATGAAATTTTTTTAGAAAGAAAATAGTGTGATATTTTTAGGTAACATCAAGCTAAATAGCAAATCAAACAAATAAAATCACGTCAATAACCAATGTAAGACTAAAGTTAACGGAAGATCAATCCAACAGCATGCGTAGCATGACAAACCCGAGAAGAGTTTTGTCTACCTCGAAAGTCTATAATTGACAGCAGAACAATAGCTTTGTCTACGATGAAATGTCATTTTTGACGTTTCGATATAGACAAAACCTTTCTCGAGTTCGTCATGCTACCTGCAGGAAGTTAAGAAGATAGTTAATGATTTTTGGGTTTAACAATCGTTAACAAGAAAGTTAACTTCGTTAATTAACGGATTAACGGTCTCCTGCCCGCTTTGTGTGCTGGGGTATTAAATACTCGTCCCCCCAGTCCCCATAAAACAATAAATTTTATTGTTCAACATTATCGTCAATATAGTTTGTCAATAATAGTATTGTGTGTGTGCCTCTAGCCGACCGAGTAACTTTTTTTTAATAAATTAAACTTCACCTCACCACCACCACTCACTCACTTTTGTTTGTGCTTTGCTTGGTGCCTCTGAGTACAAGCTTGGTGCTCACTCACTCACTAACTACTGGGCTACTAGTCTATTCTATATAATTTGCGCCCAAGTCCCAAAGTACAAACTTTTTTTTATAAAAAAAAATGTGTTGTGTTTTGACATGTGTTTAATTTAACGATAACGATAACAAGTAAGTTGACCTCACGTAGTTAAATTGAATGACCTTTTATGAACCCAAAAAGCCAGCTGATAACGATAACATAATGCCGGTTTGGTTATGCTGAGTAAAGTCTCTCAGCCTCAGGTCAGCTTCAGCTAGATTATTGAACGAAGTTGGTGTCGTGAAACCTCTGAGTACTGAATCCTATGGAGATGGCATACCTACGAAAAATTGAAGCATACACACACACACAAGCACACATACGGAGAAACCAAAATGGCGCCTTTCCGTAGTGCTGCCCTATTTGTACATCGATATATTTATTGATGAAGTTATAGATCAAGTATTTTTGTGACTACCTACCTATATCACCCTATATTTTATAAAAGCAGTTTCGTAATCACCTCGATAATTTAAAACGGAATTATAGTGTATAATTATATACCTAGTTTTTTTTGAAAAATAAAACTTAATAATGTGCTTAAATTATACGTACATTTGCACATAATTAAGTTTTTTATGACAATGTGTATGTGTTTGTTCATGTACGCACGCAATCATTGGCCCGACCGCGCGCGTGAGACGCAACAACTGTAAAGCCCCCAGTACAGGATGGCCGATCATGTTGGCCGACCATGATGGGCCATCGTGTACAGGGGCGGTTTGCGTGTGATTGCCGTCTGCGAGTAACGCAAACCGGCCCTGTACACGATGGCCCATCATGGTCGGCCAACATGATTGGCCATCCTGTACTGAGGGGCTTCAAGGCGAGAAGAGCCGCCAAGTGCTTCCTCATCTATAGTTATATCGTAAACAGGAAAGATTTGATTGGTTGTTGTTTGAATTTAATAGGTTCCAAAACTACTAGACTAATTTAGAAATTTCTTTGACCATTAGAAAGCTACATTCTTTCCGAGTGACATAAGCTATATTTTATCGTGATATTTCCATGGGAACGAGTACCATGCGGGTAAAACCGCGAGGATCCGCATGTTATTATTAAATTTATTGCTTGTTAAGTACATAATGTATCAAAAATTCAAACGCAGATACAGATTAAAAATAAGGTCCTGTAGTTTATTTACAAACTAACCTTAGTAAAATATAGTTCCTGTTGCAGTAGTAGTAGATAAAAGACCAACCTACTATATTTTACTGAGGTTATAGTTTGTAAATAAACTACACGACCTTAGCTTCAATCTGTACGATTGTAGATACATTAATACTTAGCTAGCAATAAATTTGATTGAGGGCGCCCCACTTGTCGGCTCTACTCGCCTTTACTTAGAAACTGCAATTTTATGATCAAATTTCTTATGTTTTCCGAGTCACGCGTCTATACACATGCGAGACCTCCATAGAATTCCAGATCAAAGGTCGCGAGAACCAGTTTAAGTAAAAAAAGGTAATGAAATAAAACAAAAAGCTCCATATTGTAAAAACCTATTATGTTTATAAAACAAGGATTGGTTTTTTTACATAACACACATTACAATATAAATCACAAAGGAGAATGCCTACTAGGTACCTACCTACCATAGAAAAAAAGAAATGTCTCAAAAAAAAACAAGCATTATTAAGTAATAAAATAATAAACAGTTTGAATCGAGATCTTTACTAGTAAGCATATTTTTTTTATATTTAGAATATAGCGAAGCGACATCTAGTGGTAAAAACATATACTTACTTTTAATGTGCTAGAATGAATGTAAGTTCGACAACAACTTTACAGCAAAATGACATTAAAAAAACACGTTATATATAAGTATCTTGGCAACCGGAACAGACAAAGTTGTCGCACTATAATTTCGATTTTGCCAGTGGCCTAATTAACGTCTTTTTCAAAACTTCAACTGTCGTTGACGTTTGAAACTGTTCTTCAAAATGAAAAGAGCACATAAAAATAGTTTTCGTACGAGTCTTTAAATTTTCCTTTCGCATTGTTCCAGCCATATTTTTCTTTTTTTGTTATTTTTAGGCAACCTAAAACAATAAAAACAGTTTAAAATTAATACACTCAATTTACACTTGAAATTTGAAAACATCGATAATTCGATAAGAAAAATGCTATAAGGGCAACTCTAGCGCAAAACAAACAGATTTATATTTTCTTGAAATACACCAACAAAACTCACCAAAATAAGTATTAAGCTACATTTGGTATGAATTCTAAGTAAACTATTCACAGGAAAACCAAAACACAAGGCATTTATTGTATTGTTTTGGTGTTTTTGCAAGATAAATAGTACGTACCGGTGTAATGTAATGTTCGGACGATTTTCACTTTTTTTGATGCCACAAACTACCACACTGCAATTAGACATGTTCCTTGTTGCTTTCTCTCACTTATTAATACCTTTTATTCACATGAAAGTCTTAAATTAAAAGACTTTTATCACAAAACACTGCAAATACAACTCGCGTTGACAGCTCACATACCGAGAAACCTAAATGGCGACCGGCTTCAATCATGCATTACGATGACGTCACGTTTCAATGTTGCCAAAAAATAGGTCGAATAAATATATTGCTGTCTCTTTTTACATGAAGTATTGGAGGTAAGATAGAACGAGATGGCTACAGGTTTATGAGTACAATGTCGATATAGCTCATATTTGTATAACCGATAGTTCATATAGATCAATATGCCATCTCCATAGGATTCAGTACTCAGAGCGTGAAACACATCTATCATCATGTTTAGATTAATTTGGACACTTTATTTGCTTCAAATTGTGTCCACGTATGGGTTTCTGCACATATATCCTAAGATCAACCTGCGTGAACGTGATGGGGGCGACGCCGGCAAGCCACTATTCCTCACCCCATACGTTGAGAGCGGTAATATTACTGAGGGGCGGCGTTTAGCACGAGTCCCGCTCACGGAGAGCTTGCGTATCAAGAGTTATGCGGGCTATTTCACTGTCAACAAAGCCTATGACTCCAACCAATTCTTCTGGTACTTCCCAGCCATGATTCCGGACAAGAAAACAGCGCCCGTAGTCGTGTGGCTGCAAGGAGGGCCGGGGGCTTCTTCACTGTATGGTCTCTTTACAGAAAATGGACCGATCAGGGTAAGGAATAAGAAGCTTGAGCGAAGAAAGTACACATGGGCATTAAGTCATCACATGATCTACATTGACAACCCTGTGGGCACCGGATTCAGCTTTACAAAAGACCCAAAAGGATACTGCACTAATGAAACACAAGTTGGGGAGGAATTGTATTCCACATTGATACAATTTTTCCAACTCTTCCCAGAACTACAGGCAAACAAATTCTTTGTTACTGGAGAGTCTTACGGTGGAAAATATGTGCCAGCCTTAGCATACACGATCCATAAAAAAAATCCGTCAGCTCTAATAAAAATAAATTTGAAAGGTGTAGCTATTGGCAATGGTTTGAGTGACCCTGTGCACCAGCTGTTGTATGGTAAATATTTGTATCAAATTGGTCTTATTGATTGGAACCAGGCCAAGGTTTTTGAAGAATATGAGAATAAAACTGCGGAGTACATCAAGAAAGATCAGTATAATGAAGCGTTTGATACATTTGACTCTCTATTGAATGGTGATTTAATTGATGGTAAAAGCATATTTTATAACATGACCGGTTTTAACTTTTACTTTAATTACTTGCATACAAAAGATTACAATGACTATGAAGATTTTGGGCCTTTTCTACAGAAATCTGAAGTACGCAAGGCACTCCATGTCGGTGAATTACCATTCAACAATGGATCTGTAGTTGAACAACATCTGAAAGCAGATGTAATGAAATCTGTTGCTCCTTGGATTTCAGAACTCTTGGATAACTATTATGTTGTAATTTATAATGGCCAGTTGGATATTATTGTTGCCTACCCACTGACTATTAATTATTTAAGGAATCTCAATTTTACTGGGTCTGAAGATTATAAAACTGCAAAAAGATACCAATGGAAGGTGGATGGGGAAGTCGCAGGGTATGTGAAACAAGCCGGAAAGCTTGTAGAGATTCTTGTGAGGAATGCAGGTCACATGGTGCCTGGGGACCAGCCCAAGTGGGCTTTAGATCTGATTACAAGGTTTACTCATGAAAAAACCTATTCTGTGTCTTCCAGGAAACATCTGAGACACAGAGGTAGTTATAAGAATTAATTGTGTAACATTGTTTTGATATAGAGTTTATTGTAGTTTCAAGTTGTCATTGTTCATGTTTTGTATTGTTCATTGTATTTCCTTTTGATTCAATATTAATACCGAATTTAAATGATTAAAATTTTACCTTCATAGATTGTTTAATTGTTTTAAACCTGCACAGGTAGCATGATGAACTCGAGAAAGGTTTTGTATCGAAATGTCAAAATGAAATTTTATCGAAGACAAATCTATTATACTTTTCAAGGTAGATAAAACTCTTCTCGGGTTTGACATGCTATGCATGCTGTGGTTTTCAGGGATACTTAAATAATAGGCAGTAATCACAATATCAAATGTCACTTTAATTACTCATTTACCCTAAAAACTTTAGTATTTGGACAAGACATGGGTCTAAAGTTCACACACCAGTGCTAAATCATTGGATGTTGATCACATAGTCAAATCTAACTTAATGTTAACAAACTTAGAATATAGAATGTGTAACAACAAAGCTGGGTGTTACTTTCAAGTTAATTACCACAGTAATTGTTACAAAACAGGAATGAAACTTAAGTCTATCATTTATCGGCCTTCTATATAGGTTGACAGCTCGATTTCTTCAGGAAGCTCGGTGATGTTGACGTCAAAGCGATCTTGGACTTCATTTAAGATTTTCGCATCACCTTCGTCAGATACCATTGTAATAGCTAAGCCTTTGGTACCAAATCTTCCTGCGCGGGCTACACGATGCAAGTAAGTATCAGAGTCTTCTGGCATATCATAATTGAAGACAATATTGACTCTTTCAATATCCATACCACGTCCAAACAGATTTGTGGCAACAAGAATCCTCTTCTGGAAATCTTTAAACTGTTGATAGCGGGAGAGACGCTCATCCTGGGTCATGTTTCGGTGAATACCAATAGCGGGGAAGTTCTGGTCTGTAAGGAGCTGGGCGAGTGCTATGCAACGCTGTACTGACTTCACAAATATCACAACTTGGTTGAACTCTAATACATCCAGAAGCTCAAAAAGCTTTTTGTTCTTCTCATTTTCCTTAAGTTTAACATAATGTTGCTGCAGACCATGCAGAGTAAGCTTGGCTTCATCATCTACATATACTTCCATAGGGTCTTGCATGAACTTCTTGCATACTGGTCTAATTTCCTTACTCAATGTAGCAGAAAACATCATCACTTGCTTACCGTGAGGAGTATTCCTGAAAATTTCCTGCACATCACGTCTCATATCAAGAGATTCAAGCATTTTGTCACATTCATCTAATATAAAGTGCTTCAAATGTTTCAAGTTGAGCTTCTTGCTGTTGACTAAAGCTAAAATCCTTCCTGGTGTCCCAACAACAATATGCGGGCAGGCGGTTTTCAACACTTCTTCATCTTTTTGAATAGGCATTCCACCAAAGAACACCGACACTCTCACGCCCGCCATGTATTTAGAAAACCTTTCATATTCTTTGCTAATCTGGAAGGCCAGTTCTCTGGTATGGCACATAACTAACACATAAACATGGTTTTCAGAAGGTTCCAATTGTTGCAATGTTGCTAAAACAAACACGGCGGTTTTCCCCATACCGGACTTGGCTTGACAGAGAATATCCATCCCCAAAACAGCTTGTGGAATGCATTCATGCTGAACTTCTGATGGATGCTCGAAACCGCAATCTACGATAGCTCTTAAAATCTCCGGCTTCAACAAGAAATCTCTGAAACCGGAGCTATGAATAGATACATAGGATCCCTTAACCTCTTTCTTGGGCGCCGCATCTGTCGCTCCGTCGGCAGTCTGTTGATCCGCCTGCTCCTCGTCTTCGTAGTCCAGAAGATCGTCGTTGTCGGCCATGATTTGTTTTTATTTACAATAATATCGTGCTGTTATCACAAATATTGCGTTTGAGCACGTGAAATTATTTTAGAAAAATGTATTTCACAATAATGGCGGCGTCGGCGTCAATAAAATAGTGCGGGGATGACGTAACGTTGAGCAAATAAAGGCATCACTTGTGTAAATTGAATTGAATATAATCGATTAAAGAAAGTTAGGTACTTTCAAAATTGAGTTATTTTGAAATTATTATGTAGATAAATTGTTTTATGCACAAAGTAAAAGAAAATAATTACTCAAAATTTAAGTTCGTATCAACTTATTGAAAAAATATATGCTTTGATGGGATGTACCATAAAGTTTACTATTGATGGTGCGTTAATTAAAAGTTTACCACCAAATTACATCTTTATTTCTTACCGTATTGTCAATAAAACTAATTGTAGTAATTGAACAAATCGAGTATGTGTCCGAGACAAATTTAATCGATATTTCACGCCTCAGACTATGGATGCATTCAAAAAATCTAGATTTGTTTGTGATGCGTTCATGTCAACTCCAATAAATCAAATAGTTTATCTTTGTCAGTTTTTATTTAAATTAATGTTCTCTATGTTTATGCTTTGTGCAAATAAAATGCAAAGTCAGCTGTATAAGATAATATTGCTTGAAACAAACACTAAGTAGGTATATGCAGGAATCAAATGATATACTTACCTAGGATCAACGGGGTGAGTCATTGGGTATTTATTACTTACACAATAGTTTTCTTAAATTGTGCAATGCTCGCCAACACATATTAACTTATAGGAAAAATGTGATAGTAAAAAACCACGAGCCCTATAAGTAGCTTTCAGGCGGGATTCGAACCCGCGCCTCCGGGTATCCGGCCTGATGCTCTGACCAACTAAGCTACCGAAAGGCTTACACGACTCGTCGAATTTTGCTATCATTTGTTACGCTGTAGGCCAGCGTTGCTTCATCAATGCGAGGAAACCCTCGCATCCGAAAGAAACATTTTTACAAATGTTTAACAATCGATTAAGATGAAACAGCCATTAAATTAAGATTTTAAATTATTTTTATGCATTCACAATGCAATTCTGTAAGTATAGGAAAAATGTGATAGTAAAAAACCACGAGCCCTATAAGTAGCTTTCAGGCGGGATTCGAACCCGCGCCTCCGGGTATCCGGCCCGATGCTCTGACCAACTAAGCTACCGAAAGGCTTACACGACTCGTCGAATTTTGCTGTCACTTGTTACGCTGTAGGCCAGCGTTGCTTCATCAATGTGAGGAAACCCTCGCATCCGAAAGAAACATTTTTACAAATGCAACGCTGGCCTACAGCGTAACAAGTGATAGCAAAATTCGACGAGTCGTGTAAGCCCCCATAATTACACGGGAGTGTAATTAATGGGAGTTAACCGAGTTAATAGTGTAATGGGAGTTTGTATGTGGTAGAATATTATCTCAAGGTAGACTGATGGGCAATCGCCTCACCTTAAGGTGAAAGTTATGTGTTGCAATTTTGTTGCACTAGCTTTTATCTTCCATTTGTTGAGCCAGCTATCAATCTCATTGAGTCCCCTCTGCAGGTCTCGAGAAGCTAGATCTTTATCCTTACTAGTGGAAATTATTGCGGTATCATCGGCGAATGTTGCTGTGGTGACTCCTATAACTTCTGGCATGTCTGAAGTAAAGATTGAGTACAATATAGGACCCAGGACCGATCCTTGGGGGACGCCAGCCATTATTTGGTGAAAGGTGGACGTTTCTCCCGATTCTTTACTTGAAAAATTCTTTCTGACAAGTAAGAGCGGATGATTTCAAAGTAGCTGTGCGGAAGTCTGGTTTTGATTTTGCTGAGGAGACCCTCGTGCCACACCTTATCAAATGCTTGCTGTATGTCTAGAAAGGCTGCTGAACAATATTCCTTTCCTTCCAGAGCACACCTAATCTTATCAACGACACGGT
Source organism: Crambus lathoniellus (assembly GCA_949710035.1). NCBI lineage: Eukaryota > Metazoa > Arthropoda > Insecta > Lepidoptera > Crambidae > Crambus > Crambus lathoniellus. Next base: position 23,596,478 of record OX453317.1, read on the forward strand.
GTACTTGAGCTTGAGCCCCATTTATACAAAGTCCCCATAATTTTTTCCCCATCATGGGGACAACGGGAATACAGGATTAACCCTATAAATACATACTAGCTAGCATCTCGCTTACAATTTAGTAGGTAGTAGAATATGGTTATGTTTCTCTCTATAAACAGATGGCTTTCTCAAAGTTCTTACTTACTCACTGAAGAGCCATTTCGCACTTTGCGATTGTCTCGCTCGCACAATAAACATTTTTAAAGATTGTTTAAGCACATTGTGTTTTTTAGAAAAGTATTTCATTATGTCCCTACAACGCAATTAGTTATAGGTACATTATTAAACATATTTCAACATTGTCAATAGGTACTGAAATGATACTAGATCGACGAGCTTAAAGTTTTCGAAAATTGACTTCCTAATTCTAACCAATACTCAATTGGATGAATAAAATAACTTACCTATACAAAATATCCGTAACATTGCGTTGTAGGGACATAATTAAACACTTTTCGAAAAAACAAAATGTGTTTTCCAGAATTTATGAAAATGTTGCATTGTGCGAGCGAGACAACTGCAAAATGGCTGTAATTGCTAGCTATCTTTTCCAACAAATTCTTCAAAATTAGTTCAGTTGTTGAGGAGCGAAAAGTTGAGTCACAGAATGAAACGATGGGTGGGAATAGGATATGGCCTAAGGGTTACGGGAAATAACAATTAATAATTTAAGTCATCAATGAAACAAAATTGAAATCTAAACTTTATTTGGTCTGATACAAAACTAACGCTACTACACCGCTAAGGGAGCAAATAGATTCGAACAAACATGAATTTACGAGATAGAGGCGGGTCATGTAATATTTAGGTACCTAGCGATAGTATGGACTATTCAATATTCCGTGGGCATCAGGACGACTGACGATCTGCCCCCTGCCTGATTCACGAACAGTCAGAAACGCTCCCGGCAGCGGAATGTATGCCCTGTCTCTGTCACTCACTATATCACTCACTAAAACATTTCTACGGTGGTGGCGTGTGAGGCGGGTCGTTACGTTCCCTAAAAAATAACTATGGTTCAGCGAAGCGATGGCTGGTTCATGCGTCATGCTCGTGAACGGGTGCTGCCAGTGGGAATGGGTCTGCTCTTATCTGCTTGCCTTAAAATGTGTTTTCTTTTGTTTTTATTCATTTTATTAAGAATTACATTTGAAACATGTATGGCGCAACTTGCAGTATATAGTAGAATTGTCTTTTGTTTTAAACTAATAATATATTAAAGCTTTAAGTAGAGTTCCTAAGTAACTGAAAATTGTTCACCGCTATGATCATTAGTTCGCCTATACGTATTTATCATAATTCATAACCCATTGTGTAATTGTGATGGAAACTGACCTTAGTCATACCATGTTAAGGTAATTTTTCAATTTGACGACTCTGTATGAAATAAAACAGGGAGAAAAAAACAACCCTTGGAGTTTCTTGCCGGTTCTTCTCCAAGGTCTCCCGCTGTAGGATTTGCGAACCGATGGCGTAGCTTCTATGCCGTTCACAAGTATTGTAAATAACAATCTAAATTGAATAAATTATATAAATTTTGAATTTGAAAACAAAAACAAAGTACCTACTTACAGAATTCGAATCTGATTCCGTTTCTGGCGGTTCGTGAATCAGCACGCGTAGCATGACAAACCCGAGAAGAGTTTTGTCTACCTCGAAAGTCTATAATTGACAGCAGAACAATAACTTTATAGATCTACGATGAAATGTCATTTTTGATGTTTCGATATAGACAAAACCTTTCTCGAGTTCGTCATGCTACCCATGCTAGCACTATTATTTATTCTGTGCCCGTGCAGGGGCAGGTCAAGGTCGGTGCGGATGCGGGCTAAGCAGGACCGATCGTTGTGGAGGTACTTGGGGGTGGGCTATGCCCAGCAGTAGGCGACGTTAATCTGACATGATGATGATGATGAGTACTTATATGGACTATGGATGGCGCTAGGCACTACAAACACTTGAAAATAACGCTCAATTTTTTTTAATCGGGTATTTGAGTAGGAGATAAGTCTCCCATACATACCTACTAGAGCTAAAATGTAGTTTCCATTCCTTAGATGTATGAAAATAGAGTTTAATTTCGAATGTTAGAGGCACTATCAAGGGGAGTTCCCTTTACTTGAGAGTGGCGCTTCTGTGGTGAAACGGAGTCTACAGACCTTACAGACCGATTCAAAGTTTTTGGCGTATCGGATCATTCGGAACATCGCGTGAGACGATGAAAGGACAGGTAGGTACCAAATTTAGTTCCACACATGGAACTGTAACATACAAGTTTCTTGGTTCCACACTTCTGCACAGAATTAATAATAGTGCTAAGGCACTTCTGTCTGTTCCGGTGACAACTGTGACTGTGACAGAGGACTCACTTGCAATCAAGGAATTTATAAGTACTACGTAGTACTTATAAATTCCTTGATTGCAATACGATAATTAGCTGTCAAAATGGACTGTCGTATGAAAATTTTAGTTCCAAAGATTACTTATCACCGGTACAGAAATGCTTGTCTCACTATAAAGGTTGCGGGGTTCTCGTACTCTACTGCGCTTATTGGGTAATTTGTCTGCCGCCAAATAAGATTGAATACTTAGAACTCGCCATTCGCCAGATAGTGTCATTCAATTACTTACAATGGAATATCTCCAAAAACTCCATGTTTGGCGTAGAGCCCTTGTGGCTTTGAGCTGGGTCTTCCGTCCGAATGGAAGCCCCGCGTTGCTCGAAGCCTTGTGGCGTCCACACTACCAGTACCAGTATTACCTATATTTAATTACTTACATTACATTTTCGACCCACGCCACGCTAACATTTTTTTTTATCTCGGGACACAAGAAAGACTGACTGAAGTAGTAAGTGAGTGAGGCGCGCGTGGAAAGCCCTTGCTCAAAACAGCAAACTCTCTTTACATTTTACGTTCTGCCTATGATGATTAATTTCTTTGCATAGTCATAGCAACTAATACTTTGTTTTCACGCTTCATGAGTAAAGAGTTGTGGCTACAAGTTGCAACCGTAGCTGAGTCCTTTCAGTTGTTTCTAATATCTAGCTAGATTTAAGGAACCATTTGTAAGTTTTATTGTTAATGTATGAAACACTGAATAAATACTTAGGTATAATACCTACTTTACTTTACAATACAAAATTAGCTATCAAAATGGACTATCGTTTGAAAAATGATTTAGTTCAAAAGATTTACTATCGTGACATGCTTACAGCCTCTTTCTTGTGCTTCGTGGTAGGTATTAAATTAACTAATCTAACATTTTTCACTATACGGCTTCAGCGGCTTGAAGTCCGCATTGCCACTCAAGTACGCATCGACGAAATTCTGTACCGAGTCCGTGGTTATCTCATCCCCATACTTCATGGTGACCATTCTCTGTCGTGGGAAGTCTATAGCCGTGAGCAGCGGAACTGCATCATCCAGCCCTATATGTTCACGGAGCATATCAGCGCTGTCAGTGCCATCAATACCGATGTAAAAGACTACATGTTTGAAGGATTTCTTCTTAACCCTGGAGTGCTTTGATGTGGGATAGTCGAAGTCCATGGTCTCGTCGTCTGAAGAGTTTTGGTAGGGACAGAAGCCTGGGAACTGGATGCTGCATTCTTCGTAGTACGATTCCGCTGATGGAGTCAGCACGGACTCGGCGAATTCGATCTCGGAGTCTTCGTCGTCTGAAAGTGGTAAAATGTTTGAAGTTAGATGTTCATTGTTAAATGTTCTGCAACTATTAAAAACGTTTCAAGATCTTGATTAATTTACAGAGATTCAGCATCAGCAATTCGTGTTATGGATTAATTTCTTATCTGCAAATACTCAATTTTTTTTTTAATTTATTTGGAATTAGGGATGTGAATTATTTTTTTTCTTGCGATAAATCGAAAGATCATATATAAGTTTTGTAACAAAGTGTTTTTATTTTAATTTTTTTTGTAATAATTCAAAAGTTATATCAAAATAAAAAATTGTTTTTGAATCCAGAACCGAAGACACTCTAAAACAGCTCCCGAACAAACACGAGCGCGTGTGACGTCATAATGTTAACTTTCACTCATTGCAGTTTAAACTGACATAAGTCAATGATGTTTGACATAAGTACTGTGGTATCATATTGTTAGGATATGATACCTCCTTGCATTGTCTTTGGTTGATTTATGTTTAAATCAGTATTCAAAATATCGAATGGATTGTCATTACCTACGCGAGTAGTTTGTTTTGAGAGTCCAGACGATTCCGCGGTGGCGGGTTGTAGTATATAGAATATAACGGCCATGGTGCCGAAATAAAGATATTGTATCGAAATTACATTTATTACTCGATAGAATCCCACTGTAGGGCTTCTTATGGTGTTAGGCGCGAACGAATTACGTAGAACGCAATTATACGGTGTTTATGTGTTGCAGATTCCCAAGATAAACTAGGAAGACCATGGAGGTCTTATTGTTCGACGGCATCCACGGAGATGTCGAAGTTTTTTTTCAGAGCTACGAAATAATGACGGCTCTGCAAGGCTACGAAGGCGAGGCCAAGAAAATCGTCGTCGGAGCTTTCTGCACGGGCGCAGCCCGCTATTTCTACGATAAGATCGTCGATATGGTGAAAGACTACGACGAAATGAAGAAGGAGTTTATCAGGGAGTTTGGTCTTGTATCGGACCCACTTGCTGAATTTTTTGCGAGAAAGCAGTATTTCAACGAAAATTCGTTGGAATATCTGTATGCGTTGGAGATATTAGCCGCTCGTGCTGGGAACGCAATTACAGAACAGTTGTTCATACAACAATTCCTGCGGACAACCGACGTTGTCACACGCAGCAAATTGATGTCGCAAATCTACGTCGACAAAACGCATTTAAAAAAAGTAGTGAGACAGTTGTATAACCTTGAGTGCTTCGAGGAATGTGCCCCTAATATGTGTGATTCTAGCAGTGGTGATAAATCTAATCAATGTGTTTATTTTGTGCCGGAGTTAGAGAATGTGCCAACTCCCAATCAATGTGCCTCTCGCACGCCAAACGAAAAACCCCATGATTTGTATGATGCAAGTGAATTGAATGATTTTAGAGCTCAAGCCCCGATGATGCCCATCACGACATCATCTTGGAGGACGACTGAGACGTCCCCACAATCTAATAATAATATTATTGTAAGTAGAGAAGAGGATTGTATGCAGCTGACGTTGGTGCAGGACAATCACAACACAAGTAAGCGTACGCCGTTTTTATCTATTGAGTGTCGTGGTCAGAAAATAGACGCCTTGGTGGACACCGGTGCGAGTGTGTCGGTAATATCACAGACGGTAGTAGACAGTCTAGGTCTCAGTGTGGACATGGTGAACGCTGAACTACGAAATGTGAGTGGTGGAAAACTTTCAATAGTAGGGAAAACAAATGTATGTTTCTTGATAGATAACGTGTTGTTTACACAGCGATTCGTTGTTGTAAGGGACATTGTACCAAACATAGTGTTGGGTTGTGATTTTATTAGCAGGAATAGCATAATTTTGAATTTTGAAAAATTTTGTATAATTTACAAAAAATTTAATTTTGAATTTAATGTTGACATGAATTTTATGTTGACATCGATTGACATTGATGACAATGAGTCACAACAGTCACAAGTGATAGATGTCTCGAATGACGGATGTCAAAGTAATTTTCGAAAAAGTAATATGTCAGAAAAAAGTTCGCATGTCATTCCTAGATTAAAAAGTTTTTTTATGAATAAAAATAGGAATGACAGTAAAATGAAGAAAGGCGCGAAAAAGTTTGAAAAGTCAAATATGAATAGAATTTCGAAATCCAATATGAGTTCGTTATGTAATATTAGTTCGTTACGAAATAAGAAACGATTGAAATTTGTAACATATAAAATTAAATGTAAAAACAAATTTTCTTTTATAGATTCATTTTATAATAGGGATAGAAATAGGATAGGATTTTAGGATGTTTTATAATAGTGATTGTTAGATAGTTGAAATGTATAATTGTGTGATTTGTATTAATATGTGTTTCTTTTTCATGTACGGAAATACTGCACCTGAAGCCCACGAAGTGTCCTGTGGTCCATTTATGATGTACTTATTTAATTATTTTTTTTTTATGTTTAATTTAATAAAACAATTATTTTTTTGCATTTTTACTAATTAGTAGACATCGTGTCGTGTCTCTTTACCTTCATGGGATAGGGCAGGAGGATGACCTATTATCTAATTAGGTGTGAGAATCCTCTGACCTTAACTTATGTTGATATTGACATCACGTTTCGTTAATGATCTGGACCACAAAAGTAACACTTCTGTGTTTCATTTTATTTCCGTTTTAGTTAGTTTGTAAGTTTTTTCGATGTCACTTAAGGAACGAGGTGACGTCAACATTTGTTGGTGAGGGGGGAGGAAACCCTGATGGTCCAATAAGGACCAGGGTCATATCCTGTTTGTTGCAGGATCCCTCTAACCCTGACTGGCAATGTTGTCGACACCACGCTACATAAACTGTGGTAGCCCCTAGTAGACAGTCTGCTTGAGGTTACCACAGGTTTATGAAGTTCCAAGCTTGTTGTCGGGCACCTTTTGAGATGAGGGTTATTTTTGGGTAATTTCGTAGTCAATATATTATTGGTGCTTGTCCGACATGTTTGATCTTGGAATTTCGACTTAGTTAATGCTTAAATGAGCTAGGGTTAGCTTTGATTGTAACTACATATGATGTATTAAGGTTAGGTTTAAGGCTGGGCAGACCTTTTCCCTTGGTTTTGGTATGTCAAGCCAATGCAATGGTTGGTTTGTGTTGATTACAGGAAAATTAATAATTATATCAACCATTTTCCTGGCTGTCCGTTAGTGAGGACCAGTCTTATTGATGTGATATCGTTCCAAGGTAGGCAGGGCCTTCGCTTTAGGGTAATCCATGTAGGAAAAAACATTTCTTTAGTAAGAAAGGTTTTTTTGTTGCGGCAGCGGCATGTGGTATCATATTGTTAGGATATGATACCTCCTTGCATTGTCTTTGGTTGATTTATGTTTAAATCAGTATTCAAAATATCGAATGGATTGTCATTACCTACGCGAGTAGTTTGTTTTGAGAGTCCAGACGATTCCGCGGTGGCGGGTTGTAGTATATAGAATATAACGGCCATGGTGCCGAAATAAAGATATTGTATCGAAATTACATTTATTACTCGATAGAATCCCACTGTAGGGCTTCTTAGTACAGTGTTGGTTGTTCTATAGAGGTACTCAAATACATACCTATTGAAATGTCGAACCTAAAATGTTATCGTTCTTGTTTCGTACCCATGTGTACAAATACTACAAAAAGAACTAGACAAAAAATGATTTTAAATGTTCCCCAAGACCAAGAACGTCGGAACAAATGATTCCAAGCAGTAAACCGTCATAACCCCAAAACAAAATCGATTTTTTTTTGTTGTGAAGATCATTTCGATGTAAGTATTTCATAACACCATTTTTATTAGGTAAGTAATTATTATTTATCCTAGTGTATAATCAAATAAGTAGAGTTCAGTCAATATTTTTTTATCTGGACTCCAAAATAAATACACTCTGCTTTTCACTCCCCATTGCAAGGAAATAAAACAAGGATTAAGCATATACAAGAAACTTTAATTAATTTTAATTTCAACAATTCGTCAAAATAGCTTAACAAAACACACTCCGCAAACGTGTTTACGTTTTTTTTGGTTCTTCCAAATCATAAAACTTTCGTAGTTATGTGCTGAGATAGATTTTCTTCAACTTAGACGGCAATATCTGTTCAAATACATTTTTCGCACTTCTTTCCATTAAAGTCTCAGGCGAAATCATTATTTGTTCGTCACTATTACTACTCGAAGACATTGTTTAATAACTTTCATATAACTTATTGAATTTTCTACCGCAACACAACAAATTTAGCTACTTAAGTAGTTTCTAGTTTTGTTTGACTAACTAATTAGCTTCCCGCCACCCTTTTTTTTTAAATTTTCCACTATGTGACGTTCGACTAATGGTCTGAGCCGTAATGCCAAGTTATTTAAAATTTTTGCGTTTTATTTTTTTAAGTAAATGTACGCCCTGCATTAATCCTTATTATGTATTTAGATAGTAATTCATATGTCGTAATTAAATTAAGATATAAACTCAATTTCTTAAAAATAATATCACGTAAATGAAGGTGCATTGTGTAGTCTTAAAAGAAGTTACTTTATGCACAAAAGCATAATATCCATTTTATGCAGCCTTACTAGAATAAAAAATTTCAAGTTTAGGTAGTGGTTTTTAACCGACTTCAAAAAAAGTAGGTTCTCAATTTAATCTGTATTGTATGTATGTATGTAGGTATGTATGTATGTTTGTCCGCGATTATCTCGCGTTTGGCCGAACCGATTTTGATGCGGTTTTCAGAAAAGTATTTGTTACATTTAGGAGAAGGTTTTAGTATATAAACCGACTTCAAAAAAGGAGGTTCTCAGTTCGATCCGTATACAGGGTTAATTTTTGAACACCATCCAAATTTTTAAGATCTCAGAATCTGTAAGTGAACAACTTTCTCCTAGAAACATGGGTCGAAATACGACATAATTTTTTTGACTTTTCATACAAATCAGCCCCCCTAGCATGACCAACCAAAACGCGATATGATATGATAAGTTATCCGGTTTAACTGTCAAAAGACTGTGGGGTTTGACGTTTGAATGTCAATAAATCGCTTTATCGTCATGCGATACATATCGAGTTTTGGGTGGTCGTGCTAGGCTTACAGACTGATTACACGATCGATTTAGTATGGGAAGATTAAAAAAATTTGTCGTATTTCGACCCATGTTTCTAGAAGAAAGTTGTTCACTTACCGATTCTGAGACGAGCTTAAAAATTTGGATGGTGTTCAAAAATTAACCCTGTATGTATGTAAGTACTTACCTATATTTGTCCGTGATTATCTCACGTTTGGCTGAACCGATTTTGATACGGTTAATAAAAATGATAAAAAATCCAAGATGGCGGCCAACTTTTTGTTTGTGGGCTGATTTTGATGAAACTCGGTTATTGCTACTATTTTGACAGGAAAATAGCAACGCAATGTCAAAAATTATAAAAAATCCAAGATAGCGGTCAAATTTTTGTTTGCAGGCCGATTTCGATGCAACTCGATTTCTAGCATGACCGACCAAAACGCGATATCATATGATAAGTTATCCTGTTTAACTGTCAAAAGACTATGGGTTTTGACGTTTGAATGTCAATAAATCGCTTTATCATCATGCGATACATATCAAGTTTTGGGTGGTCATGCTAGGCTTACAGACTGATTACACGATCGATTTAGTATGGGAAGTCCAAAATTTTTTGTCGTATTTCGACCCATGTTTCTAGAAGAAAGTTGTTCACTTACCGATTCTGAGACGAGCTTAAAATTTTGGATCGGCCAACATACAAAAATTTGGCCGCTATCTTAGATTTTGTATCATTTTTGACATTCTTGCTATTTTCCTGTCAAAATAGTAGCAATAACCGAGTTTCATCAAAATCAGCCCACAAACAAAAAAGTTGGCCGCCATCTTGGATTTTTTATATTTTTAACAGTGCGTTGTTGTTTTCTTGTCAAAATAGTACTAGAAATCGAGTTTCATCAAAATCGGCCCACAAACAAAAAAGTTGGCCGCCATCTTGAATTTTTAATTATTTTAACATTGCGTTACTCTTTTCCTGTCAAAATAGTACCAAAAACCGAGTTTCATCAAAATCAGCCCACAAACAAAAAAGTTGGCCGCCATCTTGGATTTTTTAATATTTTTAACAGTGCGTTGTTGTTTTCTTGTCAAAATAGTACTAGAAATCGAGTTTCATCAAAATCGGCCCACAAACAAAAAAGGTGGCCGCCATCTTGAATTTTTAATTATTTTAACATTGCGTTACTCTTTTCCTGTCAAAATAGTACCAAAAACCGAGTTTCATCAAAATCAGCCCACAAACAAAAAAGTTGGCCGCCATCTTGGATTTTTTAATATTTTTAACAGTGCGTTGTTGTTTTCTTGTCAAAATAGTACTAGAAATCGAGTTTCATCAAAATCGGCCCACAAACAAAAAAGTTGGCCGCCATCTTGAATTTTTAATTATTTTAACATTGCGTTACTCTTTTCCTGTCAAAATAGTACCAAAAACCGAGTTTCATCAAAATCAGCCCACAAACAAAAAAGTTGGCCGCCATCTTGGATTTTTTAATATTTTTAACAGTGCGTTGTTGTTTTCTTGTCGAAATAGTACTAGAAATCGAGTTTCATCAAAATCGGCCCACAAACAAAAAAGTTGGCCACCATCTTGGATTTAAATTTTTTTAACATTGCGTTACTCTTTTCTTGACGAAATAGTACCAAAAACCGAGTTTCATCGAAATCAGCCCACAAACAAAAAAGTTGGCCGCCATCTTGGTTTTTTAACATTGCGTTACAGTTTTCTTGTCAAAATAGTACTAAATATCAAGTTTCATCAAAATTGGCCCACAAAAAAAAAGTTGGCCGCCATCTTGGATTTTTATTTTAACATTGACGACATTTGACGACCTCCGTGGCCGAGTGGTGTACGCACCGGTTTTCAAGGTGCCGCTATCTGTAGAGGTCCCGGGTTCGATCCTCGGTCGGGTAAATATTGAAAACGAACTTTTCAATATTTCCTTTTCCATAACACTATTAAGTGCTCAAGCTACTATGATTTGGTACTTTAACAATGTATGTGATGGTGCCTAATATTTAATAAAAGAAGCTAAAGCCTAAATATAAACCTATTAAAATTATTTTAAAAAAGACCATGGTTTACCACGTAAACTCTGTGGTACTGTTGGAAAATAGTTTAAACATTGTGACGTCACAGCTAATCGTGGAGCGTTTATAGTCGGGTGATCTTTTTTCAAATTTCATCAATTTTTTATTGCTTATAATTAATTGAAAAAAAGTTTTTTTTAAGTTTTTCCATTAAATATCAATATTAATGTTAATAAAGTTTTTAAAAAAAATTGAAAAAAAAAAAATTTTTTTTTTTCACATCACCAATTTTCACGTAGGTACTACTTAGCTGAACAAGTAAGATAAATTATAAGTAGTACATAGGTAGGTACTAGAATAACTAGTTTTCATGTACCTTTTTGAAGGTACTCGGAAACTAGTTGACATCATGTGGACTGAAGTAACTACTTAGTTGTAAACTCAAACTCGCAACTTCTGGATATCCGATCATTGTGAATTAAAATGCTCTTCGTCTGAATGTTTGTCCGAAGTGAGAATCGGACCTACAACCCCTAGGCAACATTTTCCTAATAAAAATCCCCTGAACCCATCAATAAATAATATAAGAAAAATAGAAGTAAAAATACTTAAGTAGAAATAAGTTCTAGAAAAGAATTAATGTAAAATTAAATAGTAAAATAAGAAAAAAGAAAATTGTAAAACCCTTTTGGAACAAAATTAAAAAAAAAAAAAAAACCCCGTGTTATTACACTAGAAAGTAAGAAATAAAAAGTAGAATAGGCAGGCATCCCACCTGTTATTGTAAGAAAGATGATGAATGATAGAAAGATACAGTATGAAGAATGGAAGTGCGAGAGGAATAAAAGAGAGAACTGGTATGAAAGCTTAGAAGTAAACACAGACTCCAACCATATGCCGGAGGTATAAGAAAAAAAAATCATTTTCCTACCGCCTCATTCTACTTTTTTAACTGACAAGAAGAACAGGCGCAATAAACTTGCCAGCGTTTCTTAAGCGCCCCACGGATGGTCAGTTCGCCTGTCGGCAACGGCCTGTCAGTTGGCCGCAATCGGCCACACACTTACAGTTTGTTTCGTAAAAGGTTTAGAACTGACAGCTAATGCGCAGGTATAGTGTGTGGCCGCGGCCAATATTGACAGATCGGCCGGACTTGAAACTACCGATTAGTGCTAAAACTGACGGCTATCAACTGCTCGTGTGTGGCCTCAAAGCCGACTTTCGACTATTGCCGACATTCAATGACCGGTCTAGTGTGTGGCCGATGGAGGTCTCGTACGTCAGACGGCGGATCCGGTCTAGGCCGACAGGTGAACTGACCGTCTGTGGGCTCCTTTAGGCCACTGCCCGCGGCGAGCCGTCACTCAACTCACCGACGAACAGCACCAGCGCGGGGTGGCGCGCCAGATTCAGCAGCGCCTGCTCCGCCAGCACAGACACCGCGCGCTGGCCCCACGGGAAGTTCTGAAACATCAACGGATCATTTCAGTCATGTTTCGTTAAAATGATAACAGACACACAAGACATGGAAGAGATCTTTAAGTGCAGGGGGCTATATACCGGCTAAAAAATATGGGTATGGTCAGTAGTGACGATCGCCGGAATAGGGTACCTATTTGACTGATTTTTTTATTGAATTAAATTTTTTATTGAGATATTATCAACACAACGTAAGTATTTATTTTTAAATATCTTGCATTTTTTCAGCGATATAGAACATCTCTAATTAGACATGGAGAGTGGAGAGCGCTACCAGCCAACTCTCGCCATAGAAAATTTCGTTTTAGAAAGATAGCAAGAGTCACAATTAAGTACCTACTTAGCTTATAATTCGCTTGTTATATGTGTACCTAATACAGATTGAATTTTATTTTTCACATTTGTTACTTATATTTCTGAATGCCATAAATAATTAAATATCTACATTTCAACAACAGTCAAATAGGTACCCTATTCCTTGCCAACGATGAGCTAGACAAAGCCGGACGTAACGTCAACTCACCAGGCCCAGTGGGTCGGCTGTCAGATGCGTCCGTCCGTTCGCCGTGAGAACCTTGCCAGCCCCGTCAGTGATGACCAGTGCTGGTATGCTCGTGACGACTAGTGCCCGTCCCTCCACCGCCGCCCAGGGCACCGCTAGCGCGCCCGCTGACGTCAACTCACCAAGCCCAGTGGGTCGGCTGTCAGATGCGTCCGTCCGTTCGCAGTGAGAACCTTGCCAGCCCCATCAGTGATGACCAGCGCAGGTATGCCCGCAACGCCTAGTGCCGCCGGCAGCACCTGGCGTGCCTCTACCGCCGCCCAGGGCACCGCTAGCGCATCCGCTGACGTCAACTCACCAGGCCCAGTGGGTCGGCTGTCAGATGCGTCCGTCCGTTCGCAGTGAGAACCTTGCCAGCCCCATCAGTGATGACCAGCGCAGGTATGCCCGCGACGCCTAGTGCCGCCGGCAGCGCCTGCCGTGCCTCCACCGCCGCCCAGGGCACCGCTAGCGCGCCAGCTGACGACACCGTCTGCACAGTGCGGTTGTAGGACTGCTCGCTCCTGGAAATGGAAAGAACGATCCACAATTTACTAATTAACTTAGTTATGAAACTACTCTTGCCGGTTCTTCTCGCAAGGTCTTCCGTCGTAGGATTTGCGAAAAAAGCGTAGCTTCTTTGACGTTCACAAGTGTTGTAATCTCAACCTAAATTGAATAAAGCTATTTATTTTGAATTATGATTATTTTTTTAAAGTACGGCAGGGCGTCATGAAGAATACAGTGGTTGGCCCAATGTGTACAGCGGGCTTAACATATTTATAGCCCGCATCTATACATATAATAAAACAGAAACGGACAAAAAGTCTGTACATGAAATATAAAAAAAAAAATATTACTGCTATGTGATGTGTACAGGATATAGACCCCAAAACGATAGATATTAAAATTTTTGTCTGTTTGTCTGTTTGTCTGTTTGTATGTTCGCTTTTCACGCAAAAACTACTGGACGGATTTTTACCAAATTTTGTGTAGTAATAGCTTATAACCCGGGTCAACATATAGGGTACCTTTTATTGCGGGAAATTTAATTATTCCTACGGGAAAATACAAAAACTGATTCTTACTAAAATAGATGGCGCCACATGATTATGAAAATACGTTATATTTAATCGCTGTCTCAATTAATAATGAATCATGTTATTTTTTTTTACCTGCTTCAAAACATAATATAAATTAAAACCCATCCAGGCTCATATAAAATCATAAAAATAATTTCATGTTATTTACGTCATTATATCTACTAAGCAATAGATGGCGCAGGAAGTCAGTAAGATTACGATATACCTCTCACAAAAGAACATTCGAATGATTATATTAATTAGGGTGAAAGCCCCCTCTGTTGCCACTTTAAGATGTTTTTCACTTCTTTTGCATCATAACTACTAAGCAATAGATGTCGCGGGAAGTCAGTAAGATTACGATATACCTTTCACAAAAGTACATCCGAATGATTATCTATATTAAGTAGGGTGAAAGCCCCCGCTGTTGCCACTTTAATTTTTTTTCACTTCTTTCGCCTATGGTCTTAAGTAGGTATCTAAAATTGTCAAGAATGTATCTTATACTTTTCTTTTAATTTTTAAATTTACAATACTAAAAAACTACTTAAAAAATTTAACCGACTCCAAAAAGTATTTGTCAACTGAAAAGGAAAAATATAGGTAATTTATATTATAATTAAGGTACCTTTTTGAGGTCGGTGCCAGTCAGTTTATTTTTTTAAATTACTATTTATTTCCTAAGTTTTAGTGTATATTGTACAATAACATACCCACGAAAACTACTAAACCGATTTTGATGAATCTTAGACTGTTCCCAAAGTTAGAATACACCTAATTTAAATCAAATAGAATCATCTCGATATGCCTTTAGATTTCGAGAAATTCGTGGACATACATAGTAAAAACATATAACTAAGTATTCATATACTTAGGAAATTTAGTTTTATTTTAGTCAATAAAAAACCTATTTTTTAAACTTAAAATGTGCGAAGGGTGCCGATTGATGTGTTTTTTGTCAATCAAATTTTAAAAGATACATCGAGAAATCAATACTTAACTAACTTAGATAAAATAAAAGAAACATCTAATTCGATGTAAACTGAAAAGCGTTTATTGAATAATATTCCTATGTCATAAAGAATTATTACTATTGTTATTATGACTTAAAAGTCATAGATAAAAAGTATATTATCAAGCAAAAGTTATTAACGAAATGTTTAAAGCTAAGTAAGCACTCGGGGCAGTGGCCAAAACTAAAGTTCTTACCCTATTGATGTAAAATTTATATTTCGCATTTCCACTCGACGCTAGATGTCGCTACAGTAAGTATAGTGCCACAAATATATCTGAACCGGTGACAGTGGTCCTGGAGGAGCCACTAGCAATACAAAATTAACCTTCAAAATGGACTGCCGGCAATCAACAGTATATTTAGTACCAAAAAATAACCACTGTGTGAAATAAGTTTGTCGCAATGTAGACAAAATGTCACCAATGTAGTTTTGAAAATTTTGCTCAAACGCTAAGTGGCCAGTACGTAGTTACATTCAACTACAGTGCCACAAGCTTTTCTGTTCCGGTGACAGTCGTGACAGAGGAGCCACTTGCAATACGAAATTAGCTGTCAAAATGGACTGTCGTGTGAAAACTGTTTTAGTTCCTAAGATAATCACCGGAACAGAAATGATTGGCGCATTATACCTACCATTTTTTATGTCATTTAACCGGCTCTGGCTACTTAGGCCTTCAGCCGTAGGTACCATCCAATAAAATAAAGGAATATTAAAAATAGTTTTCTATCTAACTTATTTATTCATTTATTTACTAGGAAAGCTTACATAAGTGATGATTGATTAAAATTAAATAATTAAATGGTATATCATTACATTTTATACCTGTTACTTAAAGAAGAAATGTCTCCATATCAAAATGACCCATGATCCCCAATCTTAGGTCGTGGTTGGCCAATCCAAGATGGATCGTTTGGTGTGGTTCAGTATTATGAACCTCGCGTAGAATAGATCTATTGCCCGCTAGCAAGCAACGTCGAAGAACGAAGAACGGCTGTTCAAAATAATCGTTATCATTATACACTGTTATGTGTGATACATGCATTTTTGCGTATAAAAACCATATGAAAATATAGATAAGTTATCACAACTTACTGTAAATCGAGATTTGACAGCCTAAACTGACCTTGATAGCGGTTTAAATTTAAATCGGGATCGGTAACAACAAGTAGCTAAATGGGATTTAAAAGAAAATCGAGATCCAAGTGGCCCTTTTGAGTTATGAAGAAGAGAAGAGAAGTTTGTTTTTTTTGTCGCCTCTAAGGGATTGCAGACTTCAGTATTTAATTTGACATACATTTTAGCTTGATACCTCCCACGCATACTTGAGAAAAAGTTTCTTGACAGACGGACAGATCTTTGAATGAGGGCTCAACTATGTTCATGCAGCATATGATAACAACATACCATGTTCATACCCTAGCCTGCATATTCGATATTCTTTAGACCCTTTTAGTAGAGAATAGGACTTCAAGAAGAGCGTTATGAAATCTGAGCAACAAACACACATAAACTAAACTAACACAAAAGTCACTACACCGCGCGTACGAAGTCGCGGGCAACAGCTAGTAATAATATAAACTTGTAGTGTAACTGTTGGCATTCTCATCAGCCATCTCATTGTGTATAATAAAGATGAACCATGGCATGCCACAACATGCGGCCCATAATCATGATCATTTATTCAAATGGCATGACACAACATGCGGCCCATAATCATGATCATTTATTCAAATGGCATGACACAACATGCGGCCCATAATCATGATCATTTATTCAAATGGCATGACACAACATGCGGCCCATAATCATGATCATTTATTCAAATGGCATGACACAACATGCGGCCCATAATCATGATCATTTATTCAAATGGCATGACACAACATGCGGCCCATAATCATGATCATTTACTTATTCAAATCAGGCTGATACAAGCAATCAAGGACGTACCCAGGGGGGGGGGGGGGTCCAGGGGGTCTAGACCCTTAATCCGCGGGATGGGCGTGAACTTCACGACGTTATCCCGCGGGAATGTGATATTTTTCCGGAATAAAAAGAAGCCTATGTTCCACTCTAGACTACCAAGTATCTGTGTCCCAAATTTCAGCCAAATCCGTTCAGCCGTTTTGGCATGATTGAGCAACAAACATCTAAACTACCCCCGACAAAAAATCATGGGTACGTGCTTGCAAGTAATTGCATGTGATTGTGAACGTCAAAGAAGCAACACAATCGTTTCGCAAATCCTACGGGGGAGACTGCGTAACGAGAAGAACCGGCAAGAAACTCGTCAAGGGAAATTTTTTCTCCCAGGTTTATTTCATACAAAGTTGTCAAATTGAAACACATCAGTAATAACATGATGTTAACGACTTCAAATGCGCCCAAAACAAAAGCTTTAATTCGAAATTAATTTATTCAGGCAACCTATTCCGTGACTGACCTTAGTTATAGTTGGTTAACCGTCACAGCAGTGGTAGGTTAATCGCTCTTAACCACCTGCGTAAATAAGTATCGAAAGGTTGTTACTATACTAAAAATTCTTATAAATAACTAATAACTAATACTTAACTAAATTATTATAAAGAGGAAAGATTTGATTGTTATTGTTTGTTTGTTTGCATCGAATACGCGCCGAAACTACTGGACCGATTTAGAAAATTCTTTGACCATTAGAAAGCTATAATTATTCTCTCCGAGATTTGTTTGTTATTGTTTGTTTGTTTGCATCGAATACGCTCCGAAACTACTGGACCGATTTAGAAAATTCTTTGACCATTAGAAAGCTACATTCTCTCCGAGTGACATATCTTATCCCACTATTATCTCGGGTCGGGAACGGGTACCAAGCGGTAAAAGCCGCGCAGAACCCCTATAGCACAGATAACTAAATAGTTACTACGTCCTACGGGTATTACTATACTTAAAAGGAGATCCCGAGCACTAAATAAAACAATGTAATTATAGATGCTGAATAATATATTTGTATTTGTATTTGTCCTATAGTTTGAAATAAATTGGTTACTTTCCTGCCGCTCTATTTAGCCGCACAAAATATAACTTTTCATACGTTAATGCCGTCGTAATATATTATGTGTAAGTAGAGGGCTGGGGGCTTAGCGATTAGGGATTTTTTGTGTTCCCGAAAATGCGAGGTAACGGTGACCCGAAAAGGTAAGGATTTTAAGTTCAGTGCACATGATGCCAACTTTATAAGGCTTTGGGCTTGTGGCTTCGATCATGCTTGTACTAATGTACAAAAAAGTAAAAGTTTGTTTTAATTAAAGCAATCTCTTGGTTTAAGTAAAATGCTAAGAAATAAACTGGTTTAGAATATGGGCTTGGTACCTACCTATTCTGACCTCTAATTTTTTTACGCAAATGCTACTAGTAAATTTTTTACGTTTTTTTCATGAAGTTATTTACTGCACGTGACACGTGTCTACAAATAAGAGTCTTTTAATAATGTTAAAATCCCTCATTTTCATTGGAAAAGCAACAATATCTCAACAATACACGCAACAACTTCTAACGAAGAAGTAGGTAGTCTTGGGTGATCACTAGTTTAAAATAAGGATAAAATGTTACCTTTTTGCAACGTGGCAACATCGCCAGTGTAAACATAGCCTTATATGACAGTTAATGGTGTGGAATTAATTCCGAGTAGGCCCGGATTAGCGAGATTGAGTACAGCAGACAGTGAGGCAGGCGGAGTCAGGGTGATGCCGTAGTTAACGAGGTATATAGCTTGGTATTAGCTGTGAGGCTGCAGATATTAATGGTTTTCACCATGAATAGCAGAGGTTACAGTCTTAATTAATACCATAGAGCCACGTTTGTTAACCTTGCTTAACAGAAATCCATTATTTTACTCTGAGGAAATATTACAATTACCTACACCAATTATAAATATGCTTAAGTAAATAAATATTGGACACCATCACATACATTGTTCCAATACCAAAGTTTAGTAGTTTATGCACTAGTATTACGGAAATTGGAAACAACGACGGGTATTACCACATACACCCAGACCCGAGGAATAATGAAAAGTTCGATTTCAATATTTACCCGACCGGTGATCGAACCCGGGACCTCTAGAGATAGCGCCACCATGAAAACCGGTACGTACACCACTCGGCCACGGAGGTCGTCTTTATCTATTTTACTTAGCACATGTGTGTCATGGAAACTTATTAACGGACATACTATTATACTTAGTTAGATACGTTTCATCATCACATCATCATCAGCCATTTAATGTCCCCACTGCTGGGGCACTGGCCTTCCTTATGGATGAATAATATATATATATACGTTTACATCACTTAAATCATACTTAATTTTAGGAATTATTCCATTAATCCCCACCGTCAAATCCCCACCAGTGGGGATAGTTACTTTTTTTTCCAGAAATCCCCACTAGATAAATAAACTCGGCTTAGTGGGGATTTCTGGAAAAAATAATTAACAATCCCCACCAGATGTTGTTGATTTTAAATTTTATTATTAAACAAAAAATGCATAATTAAAATCGTTTAATTGGATAAGTAAAATCGGAACTGTAAAATTATCTAATTTTTTTAAAAAGAAACGGCACTGTAATGTCGCCTTGTATTAACTCTAGTTGAGCATCTAAGTTAAACTGGTATTTTTCTTTGCTTTTTTTTGATCGCGGGTTCCGACAGTGACTTTCGTTAGCACTTCTTTCATAAAACAAAGCGTCTTCATGCAAAAAATGTAGGAATTTCAGTAAACTTGTTTTTTTTCTCGATACAGCTGCATTAAGCTTATTATGTCACCCTTCCAAAAAGTTTACAATTCCGATTTTACTTATCCAATTAAAAGATTTTAATTACGCATTTTTTGTTTAATAATTTAGAACCAACAACATCTGGTGGGGATTGTTACTTATTTTTTCCAGAAATCCCCACTAAGCCGAGTTGATTTATGTAGTGGGGATTTCTGGAAAAGAAAGTAACAACCCCCACTGGTGGGGATTTGACGGTAGGGATTAATGGAATAATTCAATTTTAGGTACATAGTAAACAGGCAGACCAAGACAAAAAGACATGTTCATGCACCCAAATATGTGTCATGTCGGGAATCGAACCTCTAGAGCAGAAGGCAGGTATCCGCCGCGTAACCCTGTTCCAAATCGGTCGTTGAAATCATTGTTTTTTTTTTGAAATTTCATCAAGAGCTGTGTAAAACCATTTCTAAAACTGTAATTTTTTGTCATTTTGATATTGGTATATTAGTAGTATAGAAGAATTGCCACATCACAAATCACAATCCATTTTATTAGGTAAGTAAGTATTTCTTTTCGACTTTTTCTCGCGAACAGCTGTCAAACTCACTTTGAGCGAATGATTAAAGTTGCGTTTTTCTTTCTCATTGTTAGAAAGTTGTTCAGCAATTGAATTCTCCTGAAACTCTCCGGAATACATTAGGAATGTTTTCTGTTTTTCACCGTCGGGAGTCGACGGGGGTAATCCGAAAACTTTTGGGTCGGAGAACCGAGTGAATACTACTAGGGCTGTGGTTTGAAGTAGACCTTTTTAACCGACTTAAAAAAAAGGATTGGATGTTTGTATGTTTGTCACTCAATCACGTCAAAACGGCTTAACGGATTTGGCTGAAATTTGGGACACAGATACTTTGTAGCCTGGAGAGGAACATAGGCTACTTTTTATCCTGGAAAAATATCACATTCCCGCGGGATAACGTCGTGGGCGAAGCCGCGGGTGAAAGCTAGTTGTTAATAAAGCCTATGCTTGTTCTTATTCCGCCTGGCTAGCTACCACCATCTTGTCTAAGTCTGACGCCAAAACAATGATGAATTTATCATTATTATGTTCCGGCAGTTAGAGATAAGATAGCCAGTTCCTCAGTGATTGAGGATTCCGGGAGTAGTACGCTTCCACCTTCAGTCTTATCACCACTTACCATTAGGTGTTAAGAAGGCTGCTACGCGTTGTAGATAAAAAAAAGTCACAATTCTATTTTCAAAAGATAAATTTATTAAGATAGAAAATGCAAACCCTATTATGTATCAATTTGGCGGAAAACAAAAGGACGGCATAATTCAAGAACTAAAACAATGCTCATTTGCATGCCTCATGAAAGGATCGGTGTCCCAATAAATCTCTCGAAATTGTCATTGGCAATTATTGTTTAACAGCACAGTTTGATTAAAGATAAAGATAAAGATAAAGATAATTTATTTGCATAAAATATGGTACATTGAGATCTTGAGATTCTATCTAAATATAGGTTCACATATTTTGCCAATTTTAATGGCGTGCAAATGTCTGTTCATTATGTTATTTCCTACAAAATTATTTTCAATTTAGCTAAGTTATAAAGATAGTAAATATAATTAATGTATAAAATGTCAAATAGGTTATATTATAAATTTAATTTAGTTATGCAATTGTCAAATTTTATCATTAAAGAAATCATTAATAGTATAATAACATTTATCCGTTAGCCATTTCGTCAATTTAATTCTAAACAGGCTAAAGTTTTGTTCACGAATGGATTTTGGGATCTTATTTTAAATTAGTATAGTCATAAAATAACAATTTTTTTGATATAGCTTCGAGTTTGCAGCAGGCAGTAGTATTTTAGTAGGATCTCTGGACATATACTTTTTGGATTCCTTTGCCTTTTTAAATATCTCTGGATGCTTTTTTACAAATAGCCCAGATTCCAGGATGAACAAGGATGGTAACGTCAACAACTTCAACTTTTTGAATAGAGGTCTGCATGAGTCCATTGGATGAGCTTTGCAAATAGCCCGTACACATTTTTTTTGTGTTATAAAAGCCTTATTGAATATTGGTGAGCTACCCCATAAAATTACTCCGTACCGCATTACTGAAACTACGTAACCATGATAAGCTATTAGGGCTGTAGTTTCACCAGAAGTTTTGCGAATCATTTTAAGTGCATAAACGAATCTATTCAATCTCGTGCATATTTTATTTATATGTCCTTTCCAGTTACAATTACTATCCAATGTAATGCCTAAGAAATTAATTTCATTTATGTCTTCAACTGCGTCATTGTCTGTCTTAATATTAATTTTTTGTCTTGTATTTTTATAATTATTGAATTGTACTATCTTTGTTTTTGATATGTTTAATGTCAAGTAATTTTCAGTCATCCATTCTTTAAATAAGTCAATTGTTAATCTTAATGTATTATCATGATCAATAGATTTATTATCATCAGGTATAACAACGGATATGTCATCTGCAAATAGTACGCACTGATAGTTGGTTAAATTGTGAATGTCATTTATGTATATTAAAAATAAAAGTGGTCCTAATACGCTACCTTGCGGAACAGCACAGTTATTTAATTGATAATTAGATTCGTATGATTTAAGTACATTATTATTTTCATCAGTTTTTGATATTTCTACGCGTTGCCATCGATTTTTTAAGTAGCTATTGATCCATTCCCATGATATCCCTCTAATTCCGTAACGTTCACATTTATTTAATAAAACCTTATGGTCAACATAATCAAATGCCTTACTCATATAAAAAAAATGGCAGAAACTCGGTTTCGTTTGTCTATATTCTCCACTATGTTTTGGACAAGTTTGAATGCAGCAAGTGTAGTCGACTTGTTCTGCTGAAAACCATTTTGTTCGTTTTTTATTACATTGTGTTTTTGAAGAAAAGCAATGAGTCGTACATACATTAGTTTTTCGAAAATTTTGGAAAAAATTGAATAATGGGCCTATAATTGCAGAGTTCTTTTTTATCTCCTTTTTTAAAAAGAGGTTTGAGAATGAAGTATTTCAATTGTTCAGGAAATACACCCTCGCTCAACGACATGTTTATAATGTGACATAGCACATCTGCAAGCTCAGAAGCAGATTCTTTAATTACATGAGTTGATGCACCATCATAACCAACAGCATGATTAATGAACCTTATAATAAAGCATAATAAATAATTTTGGTTCAAACTCTATTATCAACCTGTTTTAATCGTTATATAAAATACACGTTCATTTATCTTCAAATTAAATAAAAAAATTGCAAATTTTTTGTGTTAAATAGTAATTTTTTTTATTTTTTCTAATAGGTACTTCATTTTCAATAATTAAAATTGCATTTTATAAAGCAAAATAGTAAAACTAATTATTTACTTCGTATTAATTTAAATTAATTGCACTTGAACTTTTTGTGTATTTATAAATTAAGCTACGATATACCTACCTAGAGTGCTCGACAGATAAGTCTGCGCGCGGTAAAAATCGAATAGTAATCTTTTCTATAACATAAGAACAAAAAATGCACTGTAACTAGCGCCAAAAACACGCCAGTCACGCGCAGAGTTATCTGACACACACTCTAGGTAAGTAAATTATATGGTCTGTTAGCTGTTAAAACGCAAATTGAAAACTTTTTTATAAATCAGTGGAAAAGTTGGTCATCCCTTCCTCCCTTCAAAACAGGGGGGGGGGGGGGGCTATATTTACACAAACAACAATAAACTAAAATAGAGCAATTACTTCTCTATGACAGTTTTAACCTCTATAACGTGCGTACCATAGACGCTCCCGCCATTTCGGTTTGCCGCCATGTAAACTTTGCCGCCCATTCGTTTCACGAGCAACGCCTTATCAAGTAAATTAGCTTTTCGCATCTAGGGCTGTCGAAATCTGAAATATATATATAGGTAATGAATAAACTTACAGTGCCACCACCTTTTCTGTTCCGGTGACAGCGGCGCTACGTACGTTTTTCTTTTTTTTTGTAGCAATTTAACCGGCCCTGACTTCTTAGAACTTCAGCCGCCAGCTGCAGCGCTATGGTTGGACATCAACTTGTCAGCAAAATGACATTAAAAAAAACACGTTAGTTTCACATTTTGACCACCGGAACAGAAAAGTTTGTGGCACTCTACCTATCAAGTTTAGTGATGTGTTGTGTTGGGAAATGTCGAAATTGTTTTAATCCTTCAATCAAGCCCGGGAAAATGAGACACAATAGATTTTCCATTGTTCTCTGGCCCCGTAATAGTGGGTAGATGACTTAAGGCGCTACTCGGAAAAAGTATGGACTTTTTGATTTAAAACTATAGAACAAACACACAAATATAGAACAAACATACAAATCTGGTATTAAGATATATAGGTATTTCTTCATATCTTTATCTAGAATCGTATAGTTTCAAAAACACAATTTTATGATTTTGTCTCGACACTTTTTCTTTTCGAAAAGACCTCTAAAATATACGAAACTTCAAGATTATTCGTAAATGGGGTTACTTGGTTACTTACACTATTGGAAATTGGTTTAATTAGTGGACACTTATAATATTTAGGATCGTATAGAATCATTTTTTAAAAAATCGCTGTAGTTTTTTAATACGCAGAGATTTTGTGTTTTTTTAGGTGAATCTGCAAGATCGGTCTCGCTCCCGCGCGCGTCGTTTTCTCATTGCTATCTCGCTTCAGCATATTTTTTCCGAGTATCGCCTTAACTTTGACGACATCCGTGGTCGCGTGGTGTACGTATCGGTTTTCAAGGAACCGTTATCTCTGAGGTTCCGGGATCCGGGCTCGATTCCCGGTCGGGTAAATGTCAAAAACTAACTTTTCGATATTTTTTGTGTCCAAGCGTATTCTATTTTTCCCGTAGTTTATTCAATAATAATGATTTCCATAACACATCACATGTGGTTCAGCTACTAAGTTTGGGATTGGAACAATGTTTATCTTATATGGTTGGTAGACTAGTATACAATAGGTAGGTACCTACCTATTTGTTTTTTTCTTGATAAAAAGTTCATTAGTGTATTTTACACCAAAGGCATTACCTACTTACTATATTGGGATTCAGATTTGCCTGTCACACTATTTCGCATAGTTTTTTGGGTGCGTGATGTATGCTAGTGAAAAACTTCAATGTCATTATATTATAGGTACAATTTGATTTGGCTCAGTTCACAACAAAAAGCGGCAATGTCTACAATTCATATAAAAGGCACGAGCTTAACTCCTCACACATCAACTTTGAATGGTTTCGCATTTCCTAAACGGTTTCAATTTATCTTTATTGACCTTTATTCGGAAGCTAAAGTCGTCCATAGTCCATTCTCTGCCAATCCAATCCCTTAAACTATGGGATGATTCTACTGCCGCGTAATATAAATAAGGGGTGAAAAGACGCAATAAAATAAATTGAAAGTAGCACGACAGTTTCGGAAGTCAAATAATTATAAATGTGTCAAATGTTTTACTTTGATTGTTGTTGCTACCAAGATTTAGTTTACGGTTGTAATCTTTGAAAAATATTTTTTCTTTAATTTTTCACTGGCAGTCTGAAGTGAGAAAATTCGCCTGCAACGATCGGCCATACAAATGTATAGGTAGGAAATATTTTTAATAGTTTATTTTTCCTACAAAAAGTCGGTCGTTTGATGTGTGTGAGTTCGTAGAAAATGTTTAAAATGCCAAACCGTTCAGTTTTTTTTTATCCACTACGGGCCTTAGCAGCACTTAGCCTTCATCACACCTGATGATAAGTGGTGATAAGGCTGAAGGTGGAAGCGCACTACTCCCGGAATCCTCAATCACTGAGGAACTGGCTATGGCTACCTTATCTCTAACTGCCGGAACACAATAATGCTGAAAACCTCATTGTTATGGCGTCAGACTTAGATAAGATGGTGGTAGCTAGCCAGGCGGACTAAGAACAAGTCCTACCACCAACCAAACTGAATACAATATGTACCCCCACTGGGAATCGAACCCGGGACCTCTTGGTCTGAAATCGGTGGAATGAACCACTAGACCACAGAGGCGGTTAAGTTTTAATTTTCTCTTTTTTATCACGCTTCATTTATCTGCCAAACAAAACTTAACCCTCTCTTCAGATGCTGCAATATTTCGTCTAACGATATTTCATCAGCATCACCCACCCAACCCATCTTATCTAGGAGGTAATCAAGAGATCGCCTGTACCCGGGTGGCGGGTTTATAACTTTATATCGGCCTTCATGAGCCTACCCTACCCGGTAATATACCTCGTAAATTGAGGCTGAATTAGACGTAGCAAGCAATAGTTAGAGACTATTTTAATGAACATCGACGTCAAAAAGTTGTATAACCAGCGCCGGATTTAGACTTCGGCGGCCCATAGGCCGAGCATGTGGTGGAGGCCCTCAAATGCAGAGCATGTGGTGGAGGCCCTCGAATGCAGAGCATGTGGTGAAGGCCCTCAAATCGTGTGTGTTTACCTGTTGAAAGTTTCTTTAAAGAAGAAAGCACCTGAATACGTTAGCTAACATAAAATTTATTCAAAATTAAACTAGAAACAAAGTCAGCGAAAGCCTATCATCATATCATCGAAAGATATCACCCCAAAAAATATTTGGCTGTTTCTAACTTTGCCATCCTATCATGCAGAACAACAGCTTTTGCTCTTGATTTAACTGTGTCTTCCTCGTCCTCAAACATTTATTCGAGGGCATTTATGTATTTGTAAAAAAAACTCAGTATTTTTTGTTTCTACTGAGCCTTTATAGTTTTTCTTTTGTGATGTGGTGGCGGCCCCTTTGTGGTGGCGGCCCATAGGCAACTGCCTATGTTGCCTATGCTTAAATCCGGCACTGTGTATAACTACTAACAGAGGCGGAATTTCAAATGAAACGGAAAACCTGGCCTGCCCAAAGAAATATTCAAATCTATAATTCAATAATTAATTACTAACAATCTCATTTTTTATAATTACTAGAATTATTTTATCATTTTCTATTAGGTATTGCTAAAAAACTGAAACAGGTGCCGAAATTTCGCAGTTTTTCGAGCACCATGGGGGTAGCACAGGGTTTTCAGGGTTGCAAACTTGGGTGCTAAATTACTCTCAAGGATCCTAACAACATATAAAAAAATCGTAGTTACATGCGCGTTTGCGATGTTCGTCCTTTTTAACCGACTTCTAAATCAAAAAGGAGGAGGTTCTCTATTCGTCTGTATGTATGTTTTTTTTTTGTATGTCCACCGATTACTCGAAGACGGCTGAACCGATTGAAATGGTTCAAACGTTATTACACTGGTTGGTTTCAAAGTTGGTCCCATTTTTTGAAATTTTGAAATCGGTTCAGTAGTTTTCAGGAAATCTTGAAAATACTGTCATTTTCGTTACCACTTTATGTGAATTTAATACGTATCTTTAGGCATAACTCCTTTGTTTATAAACCGATTTAGATGATTCTTGTTTTGTATAAAAGGGGATACCTCAAGGTATTTTAACCGACTTCGAAAAAGGAGGTTTTGAGTTTGATCACATACCTATTTACCAGAAAACACGTAAATTGCCTGCACGATGCACTAAAAAGAGTGAAATAAAAATTATTTTTATAAAAAAATAAAACCGCCTTCAAAAAACCACATCAAAAAAGTAAGAAATAATTCCTCACCAAATAAATAACGTAAGTACTTTGAAGTCGGGCGGGTTTTAACAAAAACAACAAAAAAATGTACATGTTTCACGGCCGACTTCAAAGCACTTAAGGCGCTACTCGGAAAAATATGGACTTTTTGATTTAAAACTATAGGACGGTTACAGTTGTTAAAAATCTGGTAATAAGATATATATTTCTTCATACCTTTATCTAGAATCGTATAGTTTCAAAAACACGATTTTATGATTTTGCCTCGACACTTTTTATTTTCGAAAAGACCTCTAAAAAATACGAAAAGTGAAGATTATTCTTAAATGGGGTTACTTACACTATTGGAAATTGGTTTAATAAGTGGACACCAATAATATTGAGGATCGTATAGAAGCATATTTTTTAAAATCGCTGTAGTTTTTAATACGAAGTGATTTTGTGTTTTTTTTTGCCTAATCTGCAAAATCGGTCTCGCTCCCGCGCGCGTCGTTTTCTCATTGCTATCTCGCTGCAGCACATTTTTTCCGAGTATCGCCTTAACTTCGTTATTTATTTGGCGAGGAATTATTTCTTACTTTTTTGATGTGGTTTTTTTGAAGGCGGTTTTTTGTGTCGATATTGACTGGCCTAAGTACACTGGATAAGTAGTTAGAGCCAACGCGCACTTGTGATTTTTAATCGACCGATAGTTTAGTCGGAATCGTAACACGATCGTGATCAAACTGTCGGCCGATAGTTTGGTTTTGAGAGCCTGCGCGCACTTGTGATTTTTAGTCGGGCTTTTTAATCCGGGCGCGCGCTCACATAAGTAGTCCTTCATGCACAGGCCGATAGTTGTCCGATAGTTGTGCGATAGTTGTCCGATAGTTGTGCGATAGTTGTCCGATAGTTGTACAACTATTGGCCAGTCATTTTCGATAGTTCGATACTGAATGCGCAGTCTACCGATAGTTGGGCGATAGTTTAGTCTAATGCAGTGCGCGCGCTCACATAGTCCTTCATGCACATTACCGCCCGGCCGATAGTTGTGCGATAGTTTGATCGTACAACTATCGGCCAGTCATTTTCGATAATTTGATCGGTCGATAATTTGATCGGTCGATAGTTTAATCGTCAGTGCGCGCACTGCCATATAACTCTATACTGAATTCGAGAATGATCAAACTGTCGCCCGATTAAAAATCACAAGTGCGCGTTCACTCTTAGATTCGCCACTTCTCAAATTCGTAGCTATTGATAGAACCTTTGGCCTTTGAATCAGTGAACCATTCCATGAAAGAAGATTATAAAAACAAGAATCAAACGACCTACGCTCTAGCCGATCCTTTTGATCAGAGGCTCTATCGTTTGTGGCCTGTTCGTCAGCAGTTGCAGTCAGCGTCATCAATGTCACATTGGTAAAAGCGAGCAGGTTTAATTTGTTCCCTAATGAAAGGGGTGAAGCGGGTGAATTAAGCGACAATCAACTTAAATGAAGTCGTGACGTCAAATCTATGATGTGAAATTGTGAAGTGAAATTGCGTAGTCAAACTCTTCTATCTGCCTTTTATATGTTTAAGAGCAATAAATCACTACATAATATAAAACAAAGTCGCTTTCTCTGTCCCTATGTCCCTTTGTATGCTTAAATCTTTGAAACTACGCAACGGATTTTGATGCGTTTTTTTTAATAGATAGAGTGATTTAAGAGGAAGGTTTATATGTACTTTATATCCCGATATTCCCACGGGAACGGGAACCACGCGGGTGAAACCGCGGGCGGCCGCTAGTAGTCAATATTTTAAACAGCTTTGTTTTTTATCATTTGATCGTATAAAGTTTGTCTAATATGAAAATAGGTAAGTACCTAGGTACCAGTCAGGTAGGTGTGATGATTTTAGTAAAGATTTGAGTAAAAGAGAATGTAGGTACTTAGGTAAGTGGCTGCATTTTGTGGTGTTACTAAACCTTACCTATATTATTGTTCGCGCCGCGCTGCGAGCGGTCCGTTGTCATTGTCAAGGTCACGAGACAATGCGCTCGGCCGGCCGGTGTAGGATCGCCAGTACGCCGTACGCCGTCGTGAGGCAAGTTTGTGTGTTTCTGTAGCGACGTGCCGCGCCAGTTACCTACCCGTATTGTGACCGAGATTTCGTTTTGCACCTACTAGGGCTCCGGTCGGGGTACGGACTTGTGACCCGTGTGTGTTCGCTTTGAAAAGCGCCGGGAAGTTTTAGCTGTCTATTAGGGCATTGTGTAGTTATAAGAGTGTTAGCTGTAAGAGTTTCCCATCGGGGGTCAGGTTAGGAAGACCTACTTGTCAGGCGCGCGCGCCGGCGAGACAGCGACCAGCCCCCCTGGATTACGGACACTA
Source organism: Crambus lathoniellus (assembly GCA_949710035.1). Taxonomy (NCBI): domain Eukaryota; kingdom Metazoa; phylum Arthropoda; class Insecta; order Lepidoptera; family Crambidae; genus Crambus; species Crambus lathoniellus. The sequence goes on from OX453317.1 coordinate 23,626,178, forward strand.
TCTTCTAGTAAGGTAGGCCTAGCTTAAATAACTTAATTTTGCATGAGAAACCTTCGTTTCAATAAACTGTGGAACACAGTCGATGGTCACCACAATTGTGCGTGATCATATTTTTGGTAGCAGAGCGTACCTAGTTAGCGTACCTAGAAATACCTAAAAAGCGTACCTAAAAATAAAATTATTTTTTTTTTGTTAAAATCTCGAGGGTATTTCCGATCCGATTCCCGATCCGATCCGATCTGAGACGAGAAGTACTAAGAAATTGTTCTAGTAAATTCTCGAAGCGAATGTTTCTCACTTGGTGGATCCGATAATAGATAGACACTTATATAATTGTTGTCACATACTAGTGATTTGATACGAGTTTACTCGCCTAGATGTGTATATTTTTTTTTGTGTGTCCGGATTTATTTGACGAATAGTTTCGTTCGAAAGTGTTGTTTATTAGTACCACATACTAGTGTTTGTTCCGAGTCTGCTTGCCTAGTTAAAAAAGTGGAACTAGCTTTAATTATTAGTAGTATTAAATTACGAGTATTATTATTAAAAATAGTTTTGTTTTTGTTTGTTGATAACGGTTTAGTAGTTGATTTGCGAGGTATGCCATACCGTTAATCCTATTCGTTTTGTTTATACCGTTATATTGTTAGCCCTTGAAATTGGTAAGTTGCTAATAATTTATGAAAATAGTAGGGTCCGTGTATGTCGTCCGAATTTTAATTGTGTTTTATATTATCGTGACGCGACCTATTTCTATTGCTTTTTTTGTTGATGTTTACCACCTTTATATTTCTTTGTTTGCTTTGTTTATTAAACGGATTATAAATGGCTCCTACGAATCCGACCGCCGTATCCAGGGCTGGCATCCAAGGAGCTTTGCGTTGGCTTGCTTGTGCGGTCACATTAATAGACCGAGCCGACCGGGTAGGCGCGTTGCTAGCTCGGTATGGCGGGCTGGCAGCTCGGCTGCAAGACCTGGAGCGCCACGCCATGGAGTGTCGCGCGTATTATATGGAGAACCCCCCAGCTGATGATGCCGTGTCGGAACAGCTGGAGCAGGATGTAGCCCAGGCCTATGAGCTGGCTGACCAGTTCACGGAGGCGGCTGAGAGGGCCCTGGCTGTTCGGAAGGGGGAGCCGGTTTTGAGCGGGGAGGTCAAACCTACCCCGACGGCGTTGCTAGGCCGATTGCCTACGTTGGAGATTCCAACTTTTAATGGGGATCTGTCAGCCTGGATGGGCTTCATTAATTTGTTTGACAGTTTGGTGGATTCACGACGGGACTTATCCCCTAGCGAGAAGTTGGCCTATTTGCGCTCCTCCCTGCGAGGAGAGGCCAGCGCGGTAATCCAGCACCTGCTCATCAGCGACGACAACTACCAGGTGGCTCGCCAGCTTCTGGTTAGCAGGTACCAGAATGTCCGGTTACTGGCGGACACCCACGTGGCCACGATTTTGGCCCTCCCGCGAATCACGCGGGTACACCTGTTACGGAGGGAGTTGCTGAACCCGCTACTGTCAGCGGTCAACTCCCTAAGGCGATTGGACCTGCCGGTGGATCAGTGGTCCTTTATACTGCTGCACATAGTCCTCGCCAAATTGCCCGCTGAAATGAAAGGGCGTTTCGAGCAGAGGTACGGAGGCGACAGCGCCTCGTATCTCCCGCCCTTCGCGGACCTCCTTCGTTTTTTGGAGGACGAATGTAGGGTGACGGACCACCTGGAGCCCGCCCCGGTTCCAGGTGTTGGTCGTATGGTGGCGGCGAGGGAACAGCCCCGTCGCCCGACCAATCGCTATGCTGCCTTCCAGCAGTCCCCTCCCCCCGCACCGAGTGAGCGGTGCAGGTATTGCAGGGGAGATAGGCATGTGGTGCACGAATGTGCCAAATTTAGAGGCCTCCGCCCAGAGGGACGGAGGGCCGTTGCGAAACAGCGCCAATGGTGCTATAGGTGTTTGGGGGGACACATGCAGTCGGCGTGTCCCCAGACCGAGGATTGTCGTCTTTGCGGAGGGAGGCATCACCCCCTCCTTTGTTTGGACCGCAAGGACGCCGGGAGCGACCGGGGTTCGAATTCCTCGCGCACGGGCGGGGGCCCGGCAGCCCGGAACCGGTCCCCTAGAGATTCGGCGGGGCTTAGCCCCCCCGTTCAGTCCCCCCCGGAGAGGGGGAACTATAGGAGAGACGCCCCCGCCACGGGCGGGGGTAGGGGGGTACCACAAGAGTACGCCACGGTGGCGATGGGCACGGGCCCTATTTGCTACTCCCCCCCCCTAATGGAGAGGCCTCGATTGGGGTACTATGCACCGAGGCACGCCCCACACGGGTATTACCCTGCACCTAGGAGTGCTGTTGGTCGGGGCCAGTATGTACCCGATTGGGACCCGCTCGCCCGGTACGAGCGTCCCACATTTGGCGCGCCGACTCAGGCGCGAGGGGGACAAGTACCCCCCCAAAAATTTTAATGGCGCCCCTGTCGGACCCAACCACCCCTCCGGAGCTTGTGCTGTTGCCAACAGCCTCCGTGAATGTTTGGGGACCTAAGGGCAATGTTGTCACGGTGCGTGCCCTTTTGGACTCAGGTGCCCAGGGGTGCATAATGTCCAGGTGGCTTGTCCGACAGCTGGGTCTTTTGCTTGTGCCGCATCACGAAGCGGTACGGGGGGTGGGAGACTCGCGGATCCCTGATCCGATTGGTCGAGTTGAGTTCTCCTTCTCCCCCCACTTCACGCCAAGGCCGAAGATCGGTGCTTCGGCGATAGTAATAGGTCTTTACCTATGAAATTGCCGTTTTGTATGGAGATTTCTGTAATTATTTTTTTTCCATACTAACGTTTTTGTTATTATTTAACGAATAATATTATGTAAATTTACAAAATTTTACACACGTATTTATGGATATTTTAACTACTAAATGTGTATGGTTTATACACTCTTTTAGTGATAGTTGATAATGATTGATAAATTAAACTATTTGATAAATGTAAAAAACTGATATATTGATATCAAAACGTCTTAAAATTAAAATGATATGAGAGTGCGCGACGGCTATGATATTCGAACACGTACTGAGTTGATGAATGACCTAAATTAGTGCATGTGGCGTAAAAGTGCTGATGTGACAAACTGTACGGCGCTTGCCCGTACATGCTCCCGGGCCAAACAATGGGAGATGAAAAAATTATGATCATGATTGACGTGAATTACAAGATGGCATAAAAGGTTTTACAAGGTGATAGAACAATGTTAAACTTATATGCTAAATTGTCTTTGAAGCATAGGTGACGAAGCCTTATTATGTACGCGTGCACTTGATTTTACACTTTTGTTTACACTTTGATTGCCCTTATTAACACTAGCACTACACTGATTCACTTCACTTTCACTTATACGCTGAACCGTAACCTGTGTGGGATCAGCGTGGAAGATGACTTGCGGCTGCGGCGCCGCCGGCGCCGGCGTGGCAACGGCACCTGCCTGGGACGGGCGGCTCGCTCGCTTCCGCAGTCGTCGGGCGACGACAAACACCAGAGCTGCGACACCGGCTCCCGCGATGATGTAGATGGCCACGTAGTGGTGTACATCGTGGTACGAAGCCCGATCCGACAGTACTCCTTCCGTGGCGGCAGCTTTCATGTCCTTGATCTGTTTACTAATATTCTCAATGTCTTTCTGATGATCCTCAGCAACATATTGTGTATCAATAGCGGAGGTGGGTATAGACAGGTTAATGAGATTGTTGATAGGCGGGATGTCGATTTTGATGACGTCAGCTTTTTGTTCCATGGTATTTGACAGTTTTTTATGCGAGAAAATTGAAAAAGATCTACCTTTGATAATACAGTCGTCGCTTAATGTTATTATTCCAGCCGTTTCTAATTGCACGGCGGTAACATGATGCTCACATATGATTCGAACGGGGCATTGTCCGCAACAGAAATATAGGTAAGTATTAATGTTATGTAATTCGATCCATTTATGTTTACATGTGAAGGTCGTTGTCTCGCATTCGTCGCTGATAGGTTTTTTGACACATAGATTTTGATCTGATCTCATTTGATAAACTGGCTGATTTAATGGGCATATGTAGGTTTCGGTATCGTAATTAACACAATTTTGTAGGTTGGTCTCGGACATAGTTACGTAAGAATCCTTTTGTATATTGACTGCTACGTAATCTGAAATCGGAATTAATGTTATCATTTTGCTGTTTACCTCTTGTGGGATCGGTATGAACTTATAAATATCGAAACTGTCGCGTCTCACCAAAGGAATGCCGACTTCAAATATTATGAAGTCTTTCATGGCTTTAGCTTTTACAGTTAGCAAATGATATATTTTCGATATGTCAGCTTGAAAATTATTAAATGGCAACGTCAAGTCTTGTGTTAACAATCCAGTGATTAAATTTAGTTCATTTTTTAATTGTTGTGGAGTTAAAAGATGAAAATTGAATCGGCCTAAGTAAATGTTAGTAAGCACGTCTACCAGCGTTTCTTGTATGTTTCGCAAGTTCATCAAAACTCCGTGGGCAATAACTGTTGATAACGTTAAATCATTTGCTTTGATTGCGACATATAGCTCACTACGCTGCTCATTCATTTGATTGTCCAATGTATTTAGATGTTGATTAAAACTTTTGTGTTGTTTATCTATAGATGTTTCCATTCTTTTGATTAAGTTCAACTCAGCTTCTACTACAGATGTCTGATTTTTCCATAATAACTCGAGATGTTTTTGATTATTTCTGATGGTTTCTATATCTTTGGCGTATTGCTGAGCGAAGCGGTCATCGAGTACTCCGATCAGTGTGTTAGCCAGGGTACCGATGCCGTTGATAAGGCCGCGGCGCTGTCGAGTGCGCACGGCTTCCCCGGGCGCTGGGAGTTGCTGACCGAGCAGTATTGCATTGTAATGCTCGAGCTCGGCGAACCCGTGATGTAATTGGAGAAGCATTACTTTGTATTGTGATAACTTTGAATTCATACAAGCGGTTTCAATATGATTTATATATTTTTCAAGTAATTCTGTCCCTTGCCAAAATGGAGCCATGTCGTAATAAATAATTAATTTCCATTGGTCTTGTTCTAGGCGCATTTTTCCAATATTATCAAAGTAAAAACCATGACTTGCATTTAAGCCTGATATTTTGTATTCGCAGTGCACTGAAGGAGTTATTATAAATAACAATGTAAATATCAAATATAAATAGTGGGATAAATTTAATTTCCAGGTTGATTTTTTCTGTTTCTCTTGTACGGCAGCGGCAGAAATGATATTATTTGTTTTGATTGTTTCTTTGTTTTCTTTCGTCGTCTCTGATGTGTTTGTTACAGGTAAACGGGATATTTTAGTAATGGGCCTTTTGATATAACCATTTTTTGTTTTTAGGGTGACAACACGCACTAATCCGTCGGTTCCTGGGTGTAATTCGATTACGCGGCCCAGTGCCCATTTTCCAGCGGGCAAATTGTCGTCTTGTATTATCACGATGTCATCAATCTTAAAATTTTCCTTAGGCTGGCGCCATTTACTTCTAACTGATAATTGACAAAGGTACTCAGATTTCCACCTGTTCCAGATGTCATTAAAGATCTTTTGCGTCAATTGCCATCTGGTTCTTAAGTCCTTTTCTGTTTCTATTACAGTCAATGTGGGTCCACTTGATAGGAAATGTGCCGGGGTTAGATAGTCAATATTGTCTGGGTCTTCAGTCAAAACACAAAGTGGTCGTGAATTTAGGCACCCTTCCAGTTGAGCCAAGAGAGTCGAATATTCTTCATAGGTCCACTTTTGCTCGCCAACTACCCTTTTTAAGTGCTGCTTTAAACTTCGGATCGAGCGTTCCCAGAGCCCACCTGCGCTAGGCCACGATGGGGCGTTGAAGTGCCAGTTGATTTCCATCTGAGTGACAGCATCGAAAAAGTCCTTATCTAATGTTTGTTTTAAATTGATATATTCTTGATTAAGAACCCTACTGGCGCCGACAAAGTTTGTCCCATTGTCACTGTAGATGTGACGTGGGGCACCTCTTCTTGCGGCCATCCTGCGAAGGGCTGCCAAAAAGGCGGATGATGTTAAATCTGACACTAGTTCAAGGTGCACGGCTTTAGTCACCATGCACACAAAAACAGCGATATATCCCTTCGTCGTTTTGATACCTCTACCCTTGTTTGATTTAACGTCGACGAACCCTGTAAAGTCGACGCCGGTGTTATAAAATGGACGTGTAGGGTTGACACGTGATGCTGGTAAATCTCCCATGATTTGATTATGTTTATCGGGGTTATGGTGTCTACACTTGACGCACTTTCGGAGACGCTTCTTAACGGCTCCGTAACCTCCGATAAGCCAGTATTTTTGACGTAGAATTGATGTAGTTGAGCGTGCTCCGCCATGAAATGAAAGTAAGTGTGCATGATCTATTAAAAGTTCGGCTAATCGGCAATTCTTGGGTATGATTAGGGGATGTTTCATCTCGGGACTTATGTTAGCTTTTCTTAAGCGTCCACCGACCCTTAGGAGACCGTCTTGACCTAAAACTGGGTTCAACTCAATGATTTTACTCTTTGAATGAATTTTGCTACCTCCCCTTAAACAGGTAATTTCTTTTGAGAATTCTGCATGCTGTACATTTTTTATCACAATATTTCTTGCTGTTTCTAGTTCTTGTAATGATAAGTAATTTAGTTTGTATTCTTTTGTTTTTGTAAATCGCAGTATCCATGATATTATTCTGATAACTTTGTTGAATGAGCTGTAATTTGATAGTAACTGATTAATTAAATTATTTTGTATATATTCCTCGGTGACAACGTTTACTTGTTTTTTATTTTTTATCTCTTGTTCTGTTTTAAAACATTGTTTTTGTTCACTGTGAACGTAGTCTGACAGCCATGAGGGCCCCTTCCACCATAAGGTATGACCTTTCAGCTGTGTAACCGTCAAACCGCGGCTGGCGCAGTCTGCTGGGTTTTCTTCGGACTTGACGTAGTTCCAGCACTCCCGAGGCATGATATTTGTTATCTCTCTCACTCTATTCGCAACAAAGGTGTTCCATCTTGTGGGGTCGCCGTTCAGCCATCCCAGAACGATCATAGAATCTGACCATCCGTATACCTTAATAACATAGCTTTTCAAACATTCTTTGACTTTTAATATTAATTTTGATAAAAGAAGAGCTCCGCTTAACTCTAGTCTTGGAAGAGAGAGCTTACCACTGGCTGGAACTAATCTCGATTTTCCTACTAATAAATGTATACTTGAGTTTTGATCTCTTGTAACTCGGACGTAAATTACACAGGCATAAGCCTTAATCGATGAGTCACAGAATCCATGCAGCTCAATGGTGTCACTTTCTTGTGTCTTTATCCAACGTGGTATCTCCAACTGATTGATATTTTTAATGTCATATTTGATTTTTTGCCATTCTGATTCTATTTCCTCTGGTAATGGGTCATCCCATTTAATTTCTGATAGCCAAACATTCTGAAAAATTATTTTTAATTTTGTTGATAGGGGTGACAACCAACCTAGTGGATCGAAAAGCTTTGATATATTTGATAAAAGTGATCTTTTGGTCTCGTGATCATTTGATGTATCTATTTTTGACTCGAACACAAACACATCCTTTTGTGGGTTCCAACCCAAACCCAGGGTCTTAGTATGTTCCGATCCTTTAAAATTGAAGCTCTCTAAATTTGATGACTCGGCTGCCTCTGGTAATATCGCTGGAAAGTTTGACTTCCATTTTCTGAGATTGAAACCACCTGATTGTAATAGTTTCTTAAGGTCGTTACATAATTGTTTCGCTGATTCGGGTCTATGGGCTCCATGGACTACGTCATCAGTGTAGAAAGACTGTTCCAGGACATCAGGAGCTGAACTAGAGGGGAAGTTTTGTCGCTCATCGGAAGCTAACTGTCTTAGGGTCATCATGGCCAAAAACGGTGCTGCTTTTGTCCCATACGTCACAGTGGTAAGTAGGTATTCCTTGATGGGTTCGTGTTGTGAGCTGCGCCAGATGATTTTTTGATAATTTTGGTCATTTTCATTCATGCTTATTTGGCGAAACATTTTCTCTATGTCCGCTGTAAACCCATACTGATATTGTCTCCATTTTATGATAAGAGACTGAAGGTCTTGTTGGAGATTCGGCCCAGCTTCCATGACGTCATTAAGGCTTTGTCCCGAAGATGTTTTTGAAGATGCATTAAACACAACTCTAAATTTTGTACTTGTTGATTCGGCCCTTTCTACACAATGGTGAGTCAAATAGCAGTCGGGTGTCGAGTGTCCGATAGCGGGCTTCATGTGTCCGAGTGATTCATACTCATTCATAAATAATTTGTATTCTTTTGCTATGTCTTTATTACGATAGAATTTTTGCTCTAATGTTTTAAATTGCGCAACAGCTTTGTTTTTCGAGGCCCCCAAATTTTCTTTGAAATCTTGTTTTAACGGCAACCTCACTTCATATCGCCCATTTTCGTGTCGGACAGTAGTATTTTTATAATATTCTATACAAAGTTTATTTTCATTTGATATAGGGGTTGTTTCAGAGATATCTTCAATCTCCCAAAATTTATGGATCTCTTCTAAATGATTTAATATGACGTTACACTGTAGTGTTTTGATGTTTCCGCTAAGTATCCATCCCAAGCGCGTGTTTTGTGCAAGGGGTGAGTCATTACTCATTTTGCACACGCCTTCCAAAAGTATAATCGAATAAATGTCAGCTCCTAGTAACAAATCTACTGGGCGACTATGATAAAATTCGGGGTCAGCTAAATTTAAATTATTTAAAAATGTCCATGATGGTTTGCTAAATGAATGACTTGGTAAATTTTTGATTAAATTGTTCATAATGATGGCGTCTGTTTCAAATTCAAAATCGTCATTGTTTGATAGACACTGGATGCGTATAATCCCCTTACAACTGCTTTCCTTTGCACCTATTCCTGATATTACCCCCTGGCATTTACGACGAGGCATCCCTAACAGTTGCGCGGCATTCTCCGTGATGAGTGATGTTTGGGAACCCTGGTCCAGTAAGGCTCGTAAGTTGATATAAGTACCATCACTGGTTTGTACCTTTATAACAGCTGTCGCTAAAAGCACCTCCGGGGTTTCGCCTTGTATAGACACGTGCGAGTTGCTACGAACCGCTTGCGAAGTTACAGGTTTCGTGTCAATGTCCGGGCGATATTTTGCGGACGTCGCGCCAGACGTGCGCTCTGATTGCGTAAATGCTTCGTGTAGTAGTGTGTTATGCGCCTGATTGCATTCACGACACCGTTTTTCAGAAATGCATGCCTTACCATAATGACAATAAAGACAGTTTTGGCATATGTTGAATTTGTTAATAGTCTGTCGTTTCAGTAAAGGTTTCATATCTAAAAATTGTTTACAGTAAAATACAGCGTGATCATCAGCTTTACAAATTGGACATTTATAAAGTTTTGTAGCATAAACATTTTTGTTATAAAATGATTGCGAAATTGAACGTCCCTGCGGCGAAAATGACTGCTTATTGTTATAATTAAAAGTTGGTTTCTGATATTTTGAAGTTGAAGGAAAATGATTATTATTTTTCATTGTAGTTGATTTAATTAAGGGTTCCTGTTTACGTCTTGATGACTCCAAAGTGGTGAACTTACTCTCCAAAAATTCTAAAAAGTCAGATATGTTGGGTATTTCTCTTGGCTGCTTTACAGACGCTACATATTCATTATGAGTATCTGTGTCTAATTTTTGGCACAAAATGTAAATAAGAAGTGGATCCCACGAATCGACTGTCACACCCAGGTTTTTGATAGCATTAAGGGTTTCACGTGTTGTATCGTGAATCCTTTTTAAATGGCTTATTGATATTTGTTGAACGGCCGGTATGCTAAACAAAATGTCAATATGCGAGTTCAAAATCAATTTCTTATTGTCATATCTATGTGTTAAGATATCCCAACAAACAGAGTAATTATCAGATGAAATAGGTAAATGTTGAATCAGTCGCTCGGCCTCACTCTTGACCTTTGATTTCAAAAATTGCATTTTTTGAGCGCTTGAAAGTGATGGGTTGTTATGAATTGTCTCGACAAAAAGATCTTTGAAAGAGGTCCATTGGTGATAACTACCAGTGAATACAGGTAATTCTATATGGGGCGTCGACTGTTCGCGGTGGGATACGGACCATAATTTTTTATTAATTGATTTGATAGCATTATTATAACTTCTTTCATATTTATAGTACGCTGCTTCATATTCTGTATTTCTGCCACCTAATTCGCTGTCCAGCTCCCAGTGAAGCGAATCTATAGCCTGCCAACGAGCTTGAACCGTACGTAATAAATGATCAAATTCCCACTTTTCGGTGATAGTATCCAATAATATATTAGACAGGGTGTGTTCAAACGCCTTAAAGTTGCTGCTTTGTTTGCGCAACATTTCATCTGTTTTACTGTTCGAACCTTGAGCGCGAGATGAAACGTGCTGATCAGACGACCTATACGGAGTGGTAGACGGCATGGTCATGGGTGCCGCTGGTTTAATGATCGGTGTAGAAGGCCTACTTTCATCTTTCGGTTGATAATTCTGGATTGTTGTTCTTATAGCTGAGAATCTCTCACGTACAGCTTCATATTGCTTTGATGTAAAATAATGATGAGACTTATCATCGACCTCACATAGCCTAATATGATTTGTTTGAAATTCCTGCCAGTAATTGTCTAGTGTGTCAAGGCGACGTTTGATATAATCAGGAGTCTTCCTATCTGAACCGTCTTTTTTGAAGTTAGTATATACCTGTTCTATACCCGATGATAGTTGATCTTGAGTGCAAAGTAAATCTTCCATGGTGACCATCTCGCTGTGGTACTATTGAATAGAGTAAAGGAAATGATACGGCTTACTTGATGTTGCTGGTACTCACGAACCCAAGAAGGATAGTCCTTGGGTGGGTCGCCTTTTTGCTGCTTGATGTCTTCGATAACTTCAGTGATAGGTGATAGTTCACCTCACTTGCGACACAGAGTCACGTTTTACACGTCCACGTTTCCACTGAGTCACTCGCGAGGCCCTTTTACGAAGGACCAAAAAGAATGTATGGTTTATACACTCTTTTAGTGATAGTTGATAATGATTGATAAATTAAACTATTTGATAAATGTAAAAAACTGATATATTGATATCAAAACGTCTTAAAATTAAAATGATATGAGAGTGCGCGACGGCTATGATATTCGAACACGTACTGAGTTGATGAATGACCTAAATTAGTGCATGTGGCGTAAAAGTGCTGATGTGACAAACTGTACGGCGCTTGCCCGTACAAAATGACACATTCGTTAAGAGAAAAAACTTTTTTTTTCACTAAGTTACAACTAATAAAGTACGAAATTCTGGAAACAAAAATAGTCGTAACTTTCGGAATAAGTTTTTTCTATGTAAATAATCAAATATCGTGGTTATTAAATTATCAAAAGTTGCTCGATACGGTCTTAATGTAACGCAATATTAAAGAAATTATATATTTCTAATATTATAAAAGTCGTTAAGTTATATGTACAAAAGAAAAAAACGGCAATTTCATATGTAAAGACCTATTATTTGATAAGGTGGTTGGACCACTCCCGCAAGTGCGAGTGCCGCCATCCACGATTGAGCTGACGTCTGGACTGGCTTTGGCTGATCCTTCCTTCCACCGACCGGGCCCAATACACTTGTTGATTGGTGCGGATGTCCTCGGTCGTGTACTGTGTGGAAGCAAGCGAGTTTTGCAGACAGCCGATCTTGTCGCCTTGTCCTCGTCGCTGGGTCATGTGGTGATGGGAAAGGTACCACAGACACCAGAGACCCCGTCGGTAGACCGCCAGACCATTGTCGGTTCTACTTTGTCCGACGTTCTCCAAAAGTTTTGGGAGGTGGAGGAACCTCCCACTGCCAAGCGGTTGGATCCGTTAGCCGAGGAGTGCGAATTGTTCTACCAGAACAACACTGGGCGCCTCCTCTCGGGTCGCTTGATTACCCGCTTGCCCTTCTTGGCGGTTCGCCCTCTTTTAGGGAGCTCCCGACCGATGGCCGAGAAGAGATTGTTGTCCATGGAGCGTAGGATGGCCAGGGATCCCGCATTCAAGGAGAAGTATATAGACTTCATGCGGGAGTATTTGGACCTTGGGCACATGTCCATCTCGCAGTTGGACTGGCGTAATGTGGAACATTACTTCCTGCCACACCACGCTGTTTTGAAGACTTCCAATGGGAAGATCCGCGTGGTCTTTGATGGTTCAGCGCCCACGTCAACCGGAGTGTCGTTGAATCAGTGTCTGCATGCGGGGCCGAAGTTGCATCACGATGTCTGTGATGTTTTGACCAACTTCCGCCGGCACGCTGTCGTCTTTGTGGCCGATATCCGCATGATGTTCAGACAGACCGTGATTCACCCGGAGGATAGACGATACCAGCTCATCCTTTGGCGTGAGGATCCCCAGGATCCGATGTTGGCTTACGAGCTGAACACCAACACTTATGGTTTGCGGTCGAGCCCCTTTGTGGCGATCCGTTCGCTTTTGGAGCTCGCAGAGCGTGAACGGCTACGCTATCCCCGGGCATCTGCTCTTATTGAGGGGGGGGCCTTATTTGTCGACGATATCTGCACGGGGGCCTCGAGCTTAGATGAGGCTCTCGTCTTACGTGATGAGCTGATTGCGCTCTTGAGGGCTGGTGGCTATGAGTTGCGGAAGTGGCTGTCTAACTCACCGGACCTATTGGCAGATTTGCCTAAGGACCACCAGCAAGAGCCGCTCCTCTTTGAAAATCCGGAGACTCCAGACATGCTGTCTGTTTTGGGAGTCCAGTATCGACCAGTCCCGGATTTGTTCACATATAGATTAGAACTGCCAGACCCAAAGGTCTGGACTAAACGCACGGTGCTGTCTACTGTAGCCCGTACCTTTGATCCGAACGGTTGGCTCAGCCCTGTAGTGTTTTCGATGAAGTGCTTCCTACAGGAGCTCTGGGCTGCGGAATTGTCATGGGATGAGCCCCTTTCTGGTAGCCTCCTACGAGAGTGGGTGAGGTTCGTGTCATCCCTACCCGACGTCAATCGGGTTTGTATACCGAGGCAAATGCTGCCTTCGGGAAAGTTTAAAGCCTCCCTGCACGGCTTTTGTGACGCGTCCGAAAGCGGATACGCGGCAGCCGTTTACATCCGAACGGTGGATGCAGCAGGCGTTGTCGCCGTACACTTAGTTACGGCCAAGAGTAAGGTCGCCCCCCTTCGGACTAGGCTAACCATTCCGAAGTTGGAGTTGTCCGGCGCCACTCTCTTAGTACGGCTACTCAATCATGTTGCCGACACCTTGGGAAACGGTGTCGACTTGGAGTCGATATTTGCGTGGTCGGACAGCCAGGTCGTCCTTTGTTGGCTGAAGAGTTCAGTCCACACCCTTGAGGTTTTTGTGGCCAACCGGGTCTCACAAATTCAGACTTCAAAGGCCCCGTTGATTTGGCGGATTGTGATTGACCCCGCAGATTGTGCCTCCCGCGGCTGCGAGGCGCCTGAGTTAGTGGACCACCACCTATGGTGGAGTCCATCATGGTTGTTACGGCCTGAGCGCTCATGGCCTGCCACCCCGGCTGTGGCCAGAGTCCCAGACCTAGGCATGCGTGTTCACGCCGTGGAGACGGTGGCGGCTCCGCAGATGGAGTTTTTGTTAGACCGCTACAGTTCTCTGGATAAGTTGCTCGGCGTGACTGCTTGGATGAGGCGCTTTGTGCGAAATTGTCGCCAGCCTCAGGAGAAATCGTTGTCTCCGGTCCTCGCCCCACAAGAGCGGCAAGACGCTCTGTTGCATTGGTTGCGAGTGACGCAACAGCGAGAGTTTGAACCGGAGCTGAAAGCCCTGCGCTCAAGTAAACCCAAGTTGAAGGGACCCTTGGTGCGGTTGAATCCCTTCTTGGACAGTACCGGATTGCTGCGTGTCGGAGGTAGGCTCAGACATGCCAACCTACCGTACGGATCACGCCACCCTTTGTTGCTCCCCAAGGATGGACCGTTAGTTAGACTGTTGATTACAGACCGACATGTAAAGAACGCTCATGCCGGTTGTAATGCTTTGACCGCGCTCCTCCAACGAGAGTTCTGGATTTTGTCAGCGCGGAGAATAATCCGATCCGTTATTTTTCGTTGTCTCCCGTGTTATCGTTTGCGCGCCGATACGATGCAGCCCCAGATGGGTGATTTGCCTGCCGATCGAGTGAACGAATCGATGCCCTTCTCAGGAGTTGGAACGGATTTTGCGGGGCCATTTACCGTTAAGACATCGCGGCTTCGTAATGCTAGAACGGAAAAGGCTTACTTGTGTGTATTTGTTTGTTTGGCCACTAAAGCGGTCCACCTGGAGGTGGTTAGTGCCCTCACCACAGAAGCCTTTGTAGCCACGTTGAATCGTTTTGTGTCTCGCCGCGGAATGCCGTCGTTAATCAGGTCCGATTGTGGAACCAATTTCAAGGGCACCGATAGGTATTTAAAGGAAGTTTGTGAATTTTTGGATAGGAATAATTTTGAGATCGGATCCACACTCTCTCGCAGAGGGGTACGATGGCAGTACTCCCCGCCATCCTGCCCCCACTGGGGAGGGATTTTTGAAGCAACTGTAAAGGCCGCTAAAACTCACCTTCGTCGCGTTATTGGGGAGACGGTCCTCACGTTTGAGGAACTCGCGACCGTATTTTGTAAGGTTGAGGCGGTCCTCAACTCGCGTCCGTTGTGTCCGTTGTCTTCGGACGCGAATGATTTAGAGGCCCTTACGCCGGGCCATTTTTTGATTGGCAGACCGCTTAACGCCTTGCCGGAATATCCTTATTCCGAAGTGCCCTCCGGACGGCTCTCGCGATTTGAATTGCTCCAGCAGCTTACGCAGAGTTTTTGGCGCCGTTGGCATCTGGAGTATTTGCACATTTTGCAGCAACGCGTTAAGTGGTCGGATAGGACGACCCCACCCAAGACTGGAGACCTCGTGTTGGTAAAGGATCCAAACCTGCCGCCCCTCCGCTGGCGTTTAGGACGCATTGTTCAGCTTCATCCGGGGTCGGATGGTGTGCCCAGGTTTGCCGAGGTCCTGGTGGGGGACTCTGTTTTGAAGCGAGCGATCGCTACCCTCTCTCGCCTGCCCTTAGATTGAGTTGGCGGACAGTTTGCTACTGTCCGGGAGCGGTCCGTTGTCATTGTCAAGGTCACGAGACAATGCGCTCGGCCGGCCGGTGTAGGATCGCCAGTACGCCGTACGCCGTCGTGAGGCAAGTTTGTGTGTTTCTGTAGCGACGTGCCGCGCCAGTTACCTACCCGTATTGTGACCGAGATTTCGTTTTGCACCTACTAGGGCTCCGGTCGGGGTACGGACTTGTGACCCGTGTGTGTTCGCTTTGAAAAGCGCCGGGAAGTTTTAGCTGTCTATTAGGGCATTGTGTAGTTATAAGAGTGTTAGCTGTAAGAGTTTCCCATCGGGGGTCAGGTTAGGAAGACCTACTTGTCAGGCGCGCGCGCCGGCGAGACAGCGACCAGCCCCCCTGGATTACGGACACTATCTTCTAGTAAGGTAGGCCTAGCTTAAATAACTTAATTTTGCATGAGAAACCTTCGTTTCAATAAACTGTGGAACACAGTCGATGGTCACCACAATTGTGCGTGATCAATTATTATTATAAATTATAATTTCTTTTCACTTCTTATGCTCGTAAAGTTCGTGTTTATGTTGGGTATAGGCTGCACAAAATTGCTTTTTATGCTCTAGTGCATAAAGTAAAATCTTCGTCTAAGTCTCAAACTCTAAGACAAAGGTCAACTTCGTTAAATAAACTTGTTATTTCATTCTGTTTCTTCAATTTTGTACATACTTAATCGATGAAATTACAAAATAATAAAACTAGGCAAAATTAATGAGTTTTCTACGAAATAAGTATTTCAAGAGCATTATGGACTACGATCTATGCTAAAGTCACTGTGCTGCCACTGCCACATATAAAAAAAAGAAAAAGAAAGTCTTCCCGCCAATATAGCGAAGTCTTTATTTTTTCTTTTTTGCAATATTGCTATTAATTTTCTCACAATCGAAGTGAAAAGCAGAGTGTATAACTCGTACATAAAATCCATTTTACCCTCGAATTGACTATCCACGTTACGGATATATACGTCTCGGGTAAAATGGTACGTTTTATGCACTTGTTGTACAATCTACTATTGAATGCTTTTTCAAGCTTTTTCATTATTATAATCCCGCCTCATATTATAAATTATAATATAAGACGTAAGTAGGTACTATTATATATTCTGTGATATAAGGAACAGGCTTCGTTTTACAAGTTTTCCCAAAAAGGAAAATTCCAGTTTCTCTATAAAACGATGATAATAACGTTCGTAACTCGTTAACAGTAGGTAGGTAATAAATAGCCTCATCACACCAGTTTTTTTTTTCAAATATAAACATGATAATTTTAGGTCGCCTGAAGAAATGGGTAGGTACAATATCTTTTATCAGATCAATCGTCCTTGATTCACTGAATCTTAATAGGTGCTTCGTTTGCGCTGAAGGCGATACTTTGCGCTCCGTGGTGCGGGGGCGATCTTATCTGCTGTTATGGTCGCTGGCGATAGCAGAAAGTAACGATGGAGTTGCTAGGGTTGACAATGCGAAATATTGAGAAGGAGCTGTGTGCTTTTGGCCCATTAAAAGCCAAAGCCAGCGGAAGCGAAAAGCTAGGAATACGGAGGTGATAAGTTTGTGACAGTCAATAAAAAAAATTATGTTTTTTTTTCTATTACATTTTTACTCTACGTTCAATCAGGGTAAAATTGATAAAAAAATATCACAAAATACTCGTAAAAATACCTACTTAGGTTGAATGCGCATTTCTTAATTTTTCCCAATGAATTGTTGAATTGATCGACCCTTAACTAAAGTTTAAATTAGCCCTATTGTTGATTGTACAAGTAGGTAATGAAATAAAATTAAAAGTAGACGTGCCAACACCACACTCACTCAAGTAAAAATTTTGCAGGTCAAAACATTGAACTCCAAATTGTTAGCTTAGAATAATAAACTGTTAGTCTGATTCGCGTGAATTTTCCCAGTGTTTTCTTTCCGTAAGTTCTCAAATGTTGCCGCCCCCCAGCCGAGACCTCAGTAGACGGCGCAACGGTATGGGAGGAGGGGGGAGGGGCACCCCCATTAGGGCTAGCACAAGGGTTTGGTAATCAATGTTTTAGGAATGTTGCTTCAATTACCAACAGATATCTGAAATAGTAGTCCGTTTTGTGGCCCGTAATTATTCAAAGTCAAAGTTGAATAATCTTTACCTTGCACAAAGAACTTTTGACTCGGCAGTTTTGCCCTGCTAGTCCTGCTACCCATTCAAGACTATTTTAACCACTCTTAATTTCCTTTTATAAAGGAAGATCGACTCTAATCTATAAGTATGTAGTTTTCTATGTTATGTGCTTTCAACTAACGAGTCTGAAACATTCTTTCCGTGTTCTGTGATTATTAACTTTTGCTCGCATCATTTGATAAAACAATTGAATTTTATTGTTTGCGTGGCCAAATGTGTGCACGACAGTCCCGAGCTTATTTTCCGAGGCCGATTTGGCTGATTTCTTTTTCATTGTGTCCGTAATGTCGGGACGGGACAGGGTTTTTATTACAAAGAAAGAAAATGTTTGTAAATCTTCTGCAATCGTTGGAAAATTGGCACATGATATCCGAGTAGGCATTACTGCAACTTGAATAAGTTTGGGATAACCTTTAGCATAATCTAGTTCATTACGATATTTACGATGCTGAAATATATCATTCTTGAGGTTCCCAGCCCTAGCTACTATTAGATAAATAAGTTTTTACGTTTAGTACGCGCCTCCGAGCTTAAATCTGTTGTTTGTTTACAATACAATCCAAATAACATTATTTAAGTATTTTTTTCTATAACTAGCTATTGTATATCTGTACAGAAGTTCAGACGTAAAATAGAAGCATCTTTATGAAATTCTGTAAATTTTTTGCATGGATTTTACAAAAATGCTTGGGGTAGGTAATGCTGTAGTTTGAACTCAAATTAATTATTGAAAATGAAGTAATTATGCGATACTTTCCAGTTAAATTGACAGATTTACTATCAATATGTATGAACATGTATTTGCAGTAGTTACTTCTATCAGTATTATGATAACTAGAAGCCTCTTACAAAGCTCAATGTAATATCGGCTTACGTGCAGTTTGCCTGTGTAAAAAAGTAGGTAGGTACTATCATATCATATCTTTATGTATGAACATGTATTTGCAGTACTTCTATCAGTATTGTGATAACTAGAAGCCTCTAGTTACAAAGCTACAATGTAAGATCGGCTTACGGGCTTACGGCCTGTGCAAAAAAGTACTATCATATCATATCTATAGGTATGAACATGTATTTGAAGTACTTCTATCAGTATTATGTTATCTAGAGGCCTCTAGTTACAAAGCTACAATGTAATATCGGCTTACGGGCAGTTTGCCGTCCCAATAGTGCTTCAGATAAATCGCAACAATGGGACAATGGGACATCGTGGGACAATGGGACATCGCGGGACAATGCAGCTATGTCCCGCACAGGACAATGTATCTATGTCCCACAGCAGTTGGTCGACATGAACTTTGCGTCGGGATTATTATTTCATACGAGTTGAGTACATGGTGGTACAAAGTTAGGAAAACTTCGGAAAGGAAATAAACTCTTTTATTTATTTTTTGTTCTGGATTCCTACCATTTTAATTTCTCTTCTATGATTTTAGCCATAAATTTGTTTGAAGATAATTTTCCAATTTCAAGAAGGGAAGATATAGATGATCGCGCCGATGTAAATGAGCAACCCTTAAGATTTCATTATACTACTAGCTGACCCGGCAAACGTTGTTTTGCCATATAATAGTGGACCCGGTCACCAACATCTTGTGTGTGTGTTTATACACCAAAAGTTGCCTATACCAGACAACAGATAGCGCTAGTTACACACTACCAATAAAGGGGCCCAAGCTTGGTCTCTATTTCCAACAAATAAAAAATTACTCTGTGAAGTAGAGTAAGTGTCAGATAACTCTGCGCGCATGCGCGACTGGAGCATTTTTGGCGCTAGTTACAGTACATTTCTTTATTCTAAGCTTATGGAAAAGATAAGTATTCGATTTTGACCGCGCAGACGTCAGTGATTACATACTCTTTGTAAACGGCTATGGAAGAAATGACAGATTTGTATCGAAGGTACGACAGTTAAACGATTTTTCATATAAAATTACAATTTTTACTAAATTTTCCGGAATAATAAGTAGCCTATGTTACTCTCCAGCTCCCAAACTATCCCCATACCAAATATCACGTCGATCCGTTGCTCCGTTTTGACGTGAAAGAAGGACAAACAAACAAACAAACAAACAAATAAACAAACAAACAAACACACTTTCACAATTATAATATTAGTATGGATTACTTAATACTTATTTGATTGAGAATTCGGGAGATGAGTCCAAATGTAAATATATTGTTCCATTTGTTACATGTTACCTCTAGATATTGATAGTTTTCAAATAGGTCCGTTTTTTATATGTGGACGTACTTAAATAGAATTTCGTACCTACGAGGTTTTAGTAAAAATTAGACTTAAGACTTTTTTGCCATTGCACATTTGGATATTAAAAATTTGAAGAAAGTTGGTTAAATATGTACTTATAAATTAAAGTATTTAGGGAAAACGCAATATCTTTTTCAGTGGACTCGACTTTAACGCGCCTTATTCACTTTCTTTTTAAACTTTTACGGCGCGGAATGGGAGCATTTGGCGCAATTTCGCTTTTGTTTCCATTCGTTAAGAAGCGCGATACCCCAAAGTAATACGGCCAGTTTATTCGAGATTCTTCTGGAGAAAAGATAATTTTCCCATAAAGAAGAAACGCGGTAATAAAGTAGCGGAGGCTTTCGGCGGGAAACGGTGCGCGGGAAAATGACGCTATTGTCACTGGAAACTGCGACACTTTGAAAAGTTGGGAGTTCTCTATGGTTGAATGGATACCTACTTAGAAAAACATTTTTCTTTTATCTTTTTGGTATAAAGTATTTTCATTATACAGGGTGTTAGGGGCACCGTTACAAAAACTTTAACCATGGCTTCAGGCCATCATGCTGAACAACACACAGCAAGAATTTTTTGTCGGAAATGAAAATAATATTTCGACTCTCCATACAAAATGTCCCGATTAGTTGCTTTAGTTGCTAAATTTGATGAAAAGTCGTTTTTTTTCATTTCCGACAATAAATTCTTGATCTACGTTGTTCAGCATGATGGTCTGAAGCCATGGTTAAAGTTTTTGCAACGGTGTCCCTAACACCCTGTATTTAACCGACTTCTAAATCAAAAAGGAGGAGGTTCTCTATTCGTCTGTATGTATGTTTTTTTTTTTTTTTTTTTTTTTTTTATGTATGTCCACCGATTACTCGAAGACGGCTGAACCGATTGAAATGGTTCAAACGTTATTACATCAGGTTGGTTTCCAAGTTGGTCCCATTATTTGAAATTTTGAAATCGGTTCAGTAGTTTTCAGGAAATCTTGAAAATACTGTCGTTTTCGTTACCACTTTATGTGAATTTAATACGTATCTTTAGGCATAACTCCTTTGTTTATAAACCAATATAGATGATTCTTGTTTTGTTAAAAAGGGGATACCTCAAGGTATTTTAACCGACTTCGAAAAAGGAGGTTTTGAGTTTGATCACATACCTATTTACCAGAAAACACGCAAATTGCCTGCACGATGCACTAAAAAGAGTGAAATAAAAATTATTTTTATAAAAAAATAAAACCGCCTTCTAAAAAACCACATCAAAAAAGTAAGAAATAATTCCTCACCAAATAAATAACGTAAGTACTTTGAAGTCGGGCGGCTTTTAACAAAAACAACAAAAAATTTTACATGTTTCACGCCCGACTTCAAAGTACTTACGTTATTTATTTGGTGAGGAATTATTTCTTACTTTTTTGATGTGGTTTTTTAGAAGGCGGTTTTTTATTACAATCTTTTTGTAGTTAGTTAGATAATAGGTATGTTAGTTAGTTAGTGGGGGACAAATCTTGCAAGCTTAATTTGACCCACTTCCCAGAGTCCGATAGAGCTGAAATTTGGGTTCAGATGACAATACAATATTAAAGTACAGTCAGCAAAAAAGCTTGTCATAAAAAAATAATTTTTATTAATTTTACCCATTGTGCATTTAATTTTGTGCCTTTCTGATGGTGCGAATAACCGCACCACAGAATAGAAAAATGAAATGGCCACTTTACTTGTCTTTATAATGTTGTATAATTAACGAATTAAAGAAGGCGAACCACAGTGGCTTCAAAGTTTCTTGAGGTAGGTAGGTATCCATAAAAAATATTTTTATGATTTTCCTTTATAATCTACATTATACAAACCATAAGCTTCCATAAGATATTTTCAGTTTTATGAAAAATCGCCCTAGTCAGTAAAAATTCCTTATGTTTGTTCCGTATTGGAAATTGGAAATAAGGACCAATGTCATGCATACTCATAGGTAAGTACTATTTTTTTTGAAGAATAGCGGAAAAACGGCGTAGAATACCTATCACCTGAAAGTTTCGCAACGACTCGGGATAAGTAAGGACAACCTGTCTAGGTGGGGATTCTTGGTTGACGCGGACTTAGCGTGTAGTGTGGTGGTTCCTCAAACGATGGAACATCTGACATCGTGTCCTGTGTGTCCAACCAACACAGGAAGACCTAATGGAGGCTACCAAATCTACCAAGGCTGCGATCCGCGTAGCCTAATTTTGGTCCGACACTGTTTAGGTTTTTAGTTTGAACGAATAAGAAGGGGCTAAGTTTACCTAACGTAAACGAAGTATGGAAGAATCGATTTCCATTTTATCGCTCCTACCGAGCGTTGATATCAATTTTAAACATTCACAGCGACATGTCACTGTCGTATCATGACTCATGTTCGCCTAAAGTGGTATCCCCGTGTTTTCACCTCGGAACAAAAGGCTCGGAAAATAATTACACACCCTCGCCGCAGAATGGGAAGGGTTCTAAGAGACGTACTAATCTAAAACGGTGGGAGCCATAGCCGCTACTCGCTACACTGGATGAATGCGCGGGAAAATAAAACATGGCGGGCGGTGTGGTATCTGGGCGGGAAAATCTTAGAAAATTTAATAAATTCCGCCCAAAGTAAGTTCTATTAAATGGGCGGGGGTGGGTTATCTGTAAGTCTAGCACAACTTGAGCGCGACTCGAGTGACAAAGAGTAGCGGTCACTTTCAACCAATCAGATCGCTCGTAGATAGCGCGCGTGTCTTAAAGCGACGTGCTGATTGGTTGGAAGGAGCGCGACAAAGAGTCGCGCTAAGTTGTGCTAGACCTGCTGGGCGGGCGAGCGTTAAAATCTTTCGCGCCAATCTGAGATAGCTAAAGAGTAATGGGGTATTTAATATATTTAATTAAAGAAAATATATTTAGTATAAGTATTTTATTAAAGAAGCTTGTTTATTTTGTTGATTCTAGTGCAACTTATAGTAATAGGCAAATCTCTAGTCGTAATTTCACACTTTTATTAATTTCTATCGTCATAAGATACACGAATTTTTGGCACTAGTAGGCCAAAATCAATTAACTATCAAATGGATAGGTACAAAAATGTGCTAGTTATTATGGCAAAACGTCGTCTTATATACCGATTTACCTGTCAATAGGGAAGTTCGTACACTTTTTCCCTAAAAGCAAGCCCTCTAAGGTGAAAGAGGTCAGTCATCAAAACAGGATGTGTAACGCAACTTTTCGCAGATTTCCCTGTTGTGTGGCCGAGTGTAACCCTCCCCTTAAAGGTAACATAAGAGCACAATCGTCTGGAGGGCCTCCGTTAATAATGGCACTAGGGGAGATTTGTAACGATCACTGTCTGTGTTTTATTATGAACTTGGTTAAAGTGTGTGGCCTGTGGCCACGCTTTGATAGACAAACAAGTGTATTGTAGAAAAAAGCTTTTAGTAAAATAGTAGATTATTAACCAACGGGATAAAGCAGTGTCTTCTGTCGCGCCGCGACAGAAGACACTGCTTTATTCGCGGGTGACGATTTAAGTTCACCCAAGACTAAGACAGCTTTATCCCCTAGGAAAATACTCTACTTTTCGAACCATTTGCGAAAAAATTAACACAATAATAATATGAGATAATAAATTTAACGTTTGTGTATTTGAAGAAAACAAAAACGCGGCAAATTCCTAGCCTAATATTTTTTTGTCGGAAAAGCAAAGGCATCAAGCTCATACGGCCTAGTCGGTTTTCGTAATTTTATTTAATAATCATATCTGCATAATAAATGCGTATTCCATTTTCAAAAAGATGTGTAATGCTTTATATATAGGTACAAACGTACAAACTCAATGGTGTAAACACAGATGTAGTTCAGTATAAATTTCGGTAAGTATTCCAAATTTAAATCACATTCTCTCCCTAGAGGATGAATGAAATTCAGTACAGTTTTCTTTCCCTGTTTTTAACAGTTTAAAAATGACTATTGTTATGTTCGCTTTTTGTGGCATAGAATGTTACTTTTTTGAGCAAGTGGTACTTACGAAAATTTCATTTCAGCCCCATTGGACACTGGGAAGTGGGTCAAGCTTGCAAGATTTTTCCTCCACTAACTAACATAGGTACGAACTAACTAACTAACTAACACGGCAAGTTAATAAAAAGCTTGTAAAAAATACAAAGTATGTCAGAGACCGGTGGCCGGTTCGTGGACAGTTGAGTGGAGAAAGAAGTTTCATTAATCGATTTATCTAATTGATGTAGAACTCTCCTAAAAGCAAGGCCTTTAGGTGAAAGAGTAGGTGAGTCATCAAAACAGGAGGTGTAACGTAACTTTTTGCGTGTTTTCCGAGCATCCCCTTGAATGTAACATAAGAAGAACACAATCGTCTGGAGCTGGAGGGTCTCTCTTAAAATAGCACTGGGGTAGATTTGTTACGATCACTGGCTATGTTTTATTATGAGCGTGGTTAACGTGTGGGGTCACCGCTTTGCGAATTACCTATTCTATAATTTTCTTAATACGTTTTTTTTCTGTTGTCAACTCTGCCTCCTATTTTAGTACTTACTTTCTATTTGACGATAGATTAAGGCCTAACCCCGCACGATTTAAAATCGCGCGATAAAAAAATTGATGTGCTGGTGTAGGCCCTTAATTAAAATAATTTTTGTACAGAATTTGAAACATGAAAATTGATGATTTTATTTATTAATGATTTAATTATTTTTCAAGTAGGAAAATGTTGACGATTCATAAGTACTTACATATTTATTATGTCTAAGTGAACAAATTTTTTATTTCATTTAGTTTTTTCATGTAGTAGCCGGAGTGAGCCTGCTGCCCATCCTTAACAGTGGGTACCTCTACGTACTGTGGAGAAAAAGGAGAAGATATATTTTTTATTTATTTCATCATCATCATCATGTCAGCCAAACGACGCCCACTACAGGGCATAGGCCTCTCCCAAGGATCTCCACAACGATTTTATTTATTTATTTTATTTTATAACTAGCGGCCGCCCGCGGTTTCACCCGCGTGGTTTCCGTTCCCGTGGGAATATCGGGATAAAAAGTGTCCTAAGTTATTCCTTATTACATCAGCTACATGCCAGTGAAAGTCCCGTCAAAATCGGTCCAGCCGTTTTAGAGATTAGCCGGAACAAACAGACAGACAGACAGACAAAAATTGAAAAAAATGTTATTTTGGTATATGTACCGTATATATAATCATATGCATGTAGTAAAAAGCGGTTATTTTAATATTGCAAACAGACACTGCAATTTTATTTATTTGTATAAGTAGATTATTATTATAACTATTATGAAAAACGGGATTTTTACCATGTTTATTTTGTTTTTCGAGTTCCCGATATTTCGGCGCAGTTGCACACGCCATGATCACGGAGTAACGAGTTACTCCGTGATCATGGCGTGTGCAACTGCGCCGAAATATCGGGAACTCGAAAAACAAAATAAACATGGTAAAAATCCCGTTTTTCATAATAGTTATAGTGATAATGACCATGTAAGTTTAAAATCTTATTTAGATTATTATTATATTGCGTTACTATAATTGCACTCGGTAGGTTAGGTAGATACCTTTTACCAAAACTTTGATAAAGGGGTAAATAGAAAATCCTTTTTTATTATAGTTCCCACAAATCATAAAATGAAAATTCCAAGACTAAAATCTTATTCTCTCAGTCGGCATTATCCTTTTATCTGTATTATAGACAATTTGGCGCGGCGCCCACTTTGGAATCGAGATCCTTCGCAATTTATGTGGGGTCAGTCGCAGCTGTTATTTATTTATTTAGCTCAATACCCTCAAATCCTGGGTGTTTTATGTACCCATAAAATTATCCTCAATCCCCTAGAGTTTGAGCGAAAGAACCCAGAAGTTATAGAAATAAATGAACGTTCTAAACGTATTGAATTGAATTAAAATACTTTTTACTATACTTTTAAGCGCAATCTTATTAAATTAAAATCAATTTAAATTAAGTTTAGGTAATTTAAGTAAGTACTTACATGTTTTAATTAGTTTGTTTTGGATACTTTAAGATTGAATTGTATAGTTTTAAGTAATTTTGGTCTTAAGTAGAATATATGATTGTAAATGTTGTGTATACCTGTAATAAAGGTACATACACGTCCAAAATTTCTGCGTAAAATTAATATGAAATGTTTATGTATGTATGTTGTTGGTGTACCATGAGAAATAAAGAAATAAAATGTAGAGTAGGTAGAGCACAAACATAAAAAAATATAGAAAAATCACAAAAGAAGTTGTACAATTAGGCAGCCTAATCGCTTAGCAGCGATTTCTGCTTAGGCATCCCATGTATGCAAATGCAAAAAAAAAAATATTGTTTACGCGACCAAATGCACCATGTGCACTTCCCAATATTTACAGATTTTAAGGCGCTACTCGGAAAAAGTACGGACTTTTTATATAAAACTATAGGACGGTTAGAGTTGTTACAAATCTGGTAATAAGATATGTATTTCTTTATACATACCTTTATCTAGATTCGTATAGTTTCAGAAACACGATTTTATGATTTTGGCTCGACACTTTTTATTTTCGAAAAGACCTATAAGAAATACGAAATTTCAAGATTATTCTTAAATGGGGTTACATATACTAGGTATTGGAAAGTGGTTTAATTAGTGGACACCAATAATATTTAGGATCGTGTAGAAGCACTTTTTAAAAATCGCTATAGTTTTTTAATACGAAGTGATTTTGTGTTTTTTTTGCCTAATCTGCAAAATCGGTCTCGCTCCCGCGCGCGTCGTTTTCTAATTGCTATCTCGCTTCAGCATAATTTTTCCGAGTATCGCCTTAATCACGATTTTATTTTTATTCGCGTAAGTATCTATTTTTTTTCGATTTTAAAGTCGCTTCTATAAAGGCGCGCGTGCACGGGCATTTTTGGACTGTAATCTGGAGCAATTAAGTGGAGCTATGTTGCTCCATATTTCGTGGTATTGTGTGGCCGAGTCTTAGCAACATTTTGCTACATTTTAAAATTTGCCATCGCACGTAATTGATGAATGAACTGATGTGGTAGTGACGTTATAGGTATTTGACGGGGATTGACAGGAATTGTAGTTGCTCGTTTAAGCGTGCCCTAATTGTAGACAATTTTTAAACGCTATGTTTATTGAAAATATTGAAAATGAAAACAATATTAGACAAAATCGACCCGTCTCACAACTAGCTCCGATGGAACTCGAACCCAATGTAGATATATTGATTATTTCATCCTTAAACCTTTCTAGAGTCATCTTTACATAATCCGGCTATATTTTAATTGTTTCAAAGGTTTTACGGAACCCTACTCAAACTCAAAGGTTATATCTTAAAGCTTACATTTTTTCTGGACTTTGGCAAAGCTCCTTTAAATGAAAGGGTGCTTATATTCAATTAATTCAAAAGAAAGGTAGGCAACTTTCTTTTGAATTAATTGAATGTAAGTATTACAGCTGTAATAATTTATTACGTAAAGTAAATACGTAAAGACGAAGTAAAGCCAAAAGCGTTAAAATGACCTCTTTAATAAAAAGTTGCGAAATTATAAAATACTAGCTTTCCGCCCGCGGCTTCGCCCGCGTGGACTACACGACATTATCCCGCGGGAATGTGATATTTTTCCGGGATAAAAAGTAGCCTATGTTCGTCTCCAGGCTACCAAGTATCTGTGTCTCAAATTTCAGCCAAATCCGTTCAGCCGTTTTGGCGTGATTGAGCAACAAACATCCAAACATCTAAACTTTCACATTTATAATATTAGTAGGATCTCGCCGAGTTTCAACACAGCTAACACTTCTTCTAGTGAGAATAATTTAGATAGCGGTCGTTCGCGACTTCATCTGCGTAGGTCGTATTTTGAAATCAATTGGCCGATCTTTCCTTCATGATTTGAACCATTTAAGCTTTACCATTTTCATATTTTATAGGACGAAAAGCTTTTTCCAAGATTGATATTAGAAAACAGGTGTTACCTGTTTTACTGACTATCATAGTTCTTTAACCGAATTTAAAAAAAACCACATCAAAAAAGTAAGAAATAATTCCTCACCAAATAAATAACGTAAGTACTTTGAAGTCGGGCGTGAAACATGTACAATTTTTTGTTGTTTTTGTTAAAACCCGCCCGACTTCAAAGTACTTACGTTATTTATTTGGTGAGGAATTATTTCTTACTTTTTTAAGTGGTTTTTTAGAAGGCGGTTTTATTTTTTTATAAAAATAATTTTTATTTCACTTTTTTTAGTGCATCGTGCAGCATTTTGCGTGTTTTCTGGTAAATAGGTATGTGATCAAACTCAAAACCTCCTTTTTCGAAGTCGGTTAAAATACCTTGAGGTATCTCCCTTTTTAACAAAACAAGAATCATCTAAATCGGTTTATAAACAAAGGAGTTATGCCTAAAGATACGTATTAAATTCACATAAAGTGGTAACGAAAACGACAGTATTTTCAAGATTTCCTGAAAACTACTGAACCGATTTCAAAATTTCAAAAAATTGGACCAACTTGGAAACCAACCTGATGTAATAACGTTTGAACCATTTCAATCGGTTCAGCCGTCTCCGAGTAATCGGTGGACATAACTACACAAAAAAAAAAAAAAAACAACATACATACAGACGAATAGAGAACCTCCTCCTTTTTACCACACTTTTATTACCACACTTTTATTAGCTTCACTTGTAACTAAGTCACAATGTAAGAAAATCTTGGAATTCAATTTTCACCTACTTCTGATTGTCGCATTGATTTGAAACTTTGCAAGTCAATATAAATCCGATGACAATACAATAATTTGCTACCATTGAGCTGATTTGATGATGGAGTCAAGAGGTGGGCAATAGAACTCTTCAATGGCTGCTAGGAAACCCCTCGAGTTTAGGCTCATTTATTTTGTTCTGATGAGACCTATTCGATACACTTGATGGTGAGGGTCTGATGATGGAGCAGGGAGGAAGCCAGTGGCACATCTTAATGACCACTAGGAAACCCCTCGAGTTTGGGCTCTGTTGTTTCGTTTTGATGAGACTTATTAGCTGCACTTGGTGGTGAGGGTCTGATGATAGAGCAGGGAGGAAGCCAGTGGCACTCCTTAATGACCAATAGGAAACACCTCGAAATCTGGCTCATTTCTTTCGTTCTGATGAAACCTATTCGCTACACTTGGTGGTGAGGGTCTGATGATGGAGCAGGAAGTAAGCCAGTGACACTGCTTAATGACCAATAGGAAACCCCTCGAGTTTAGGCTCATTTGTTTCGTTTTGATAAGACCTATTCGTTAGACGTGGTGGCGAGGGTCTGATGAAGGAGCAGGGAGGAAGCCAGTGAAACTCCTTAATGACCTCAAGAAAACCCCTCGAGTTTGGGCTCATTTGTTTCGTTCTGATGAGACCTATTCGCTACACTTGGTGGTGAGGGGTCTGATGATGGAGCAGAGAGGAAGCCAGTAGCACTTCTAAAACCCTCGAGTTTGGGCTCATTTGTTTTGTTCAGACGAGACCTATTCGCTACACTTGGTGGTGAGGGTCTGATGATGGAGCTGGGAGGAAGCCAGTGGCACTCCTTAATGACCACTACCAAACCTTTTGAGTTTGGGCTCATTTGTTTCGTGCTGATGAGACCTATTCGCTACAGTTGGTGGTGAGGGTCTGATGATGGAGCAGGGAGAAAGCCAGTGGCACTCCTTAATGGCCAATAGGAAACCGTTCGAGTTCTGGCTCATTTGTTTCGTTCTGATGTGACCTATTCGCTACACTTGGTGGTTATGGTCTGATGATGAAGCAGGGAGGAAGTCAGTGGCACTCCTTAATGACCACTAGGAAACCCCTCGAGATGGGCTCATTTGTTTCGTTCTGATGAGACCTATTCGCTACATTTGGTGGTGAGGGTCTGATGATGGAGCTGAGAGGCAGCCAGTGGCACTCCTTAATGACCACTAGGAAACCACTTGAGTTTGGGCTCATTTGTTTCGTTCTGATGAGACCTATTTGCCACACTTGATGGTGAGGGCTTGATGATGGAGAAGGGAGGAAGTCAGTGACACTCCTTCATGACCACTAGGAAACCCCTCGTGTTTGGGCTCATTTGTTTCGTTCTGATGAGACCTATTCGCTACACTTGGTGGTGAGGGTCTAATGATGGAGCAGGGAGGAAGTAAGGGTTCGGCTCGCGCATAATTAACTCTCGGTAATTAATAGACTCTACTTGAATTTGTAAAACTAAATACATACAGTCACGCCTTTGAGTTATAATGTTTACGGGGTGGGCAGACACATGAATGGATTGTGAAATCGATTACCATCCATCCATAGCTTGCCATTTATTAAACTAAAAAGTAAAAAATAAATATGTAGTTTAAAAAACTAAAGAAACACACTTTTATAGGAACAGACAAAAGTACAAAATAACCGTCTATTCAGTAACTGAAATTAAAAAGCGTGGTGCGTCCTTTGCAAAGCATGCATTCAAGTACTTAATATGGACAACAAGCACCACGCTTTTAATTTCAGTTACTGAATAGACGGTTATTTTGTACTTTTGTCTGTTCCTATAAAAGTGTGTTTCTTTAGTTTTTTAAACTACATATTTATTTATTTAGAAGTCGGTTAAAAATGAGGAGGTTCTCAATTCGTTTGATTGTTTATGTTATTAGCTCCGCCAATTGTGAACCGACTTTGATAATTGTTGTTTTTGTTCTTTAAAGTAGGGATTTTTTACAGCCTCAATTTACAGGGGAGCGAAAAGTTCCACCCCTATAAACAATATCTCTATATTCCGCCATCGCTTCACCTCCACTTCGTATATAAACACTAAATTTTGATGTCTTTATAACCAATATGTAAAAGTCAAGTGAAAAAGAACAGTATGTAGCGAAGTCTTATGCGAATTACTTACAAATAATTTTTACTTTTTTGCATACCTAAACAATGCAATTTTTATTACTGTAAATAAATAAAATTAAAATAAAATTAATAACTTCTTACAATAACACCAATTATCTAAGCCCATGTTAATTTCATTAAGAAACTGTGTCATGGAAAACTTTATAACGGATAAATATATACTTAAATACTTTTTGTTTGTAAATACATACTTAATATACATAGTAAACACCCAGACCAAGACAAATAGACATGTTCATGCACACAAATATTTGTCTTGTTCGGGAATCTAACCCGAGACCTCTGGCGCAGAAGGTGGGTAGCCTACCCCTGCGCCAAATCGGCCGTCAAAAACCGAAAGACCGAAATGAAGTAATAGAACGTCTCACAACTAGCTCCGTTGGGACTCGAACGCACGACCTTTCGCTGTCCGGGCGAGACGGGTTGATCTTTCTAACACATCATTTTCAATCATATTATACGAATTGATGATCGAACTTTAGAGAATCGAAACTGCTGGTCTACAGAAATTCATAAAAGTTGAGGTATTCGAAAATTTACTACAATTAACATAGCTGTAGGTACGTAGATCGCGGTGTAGTAATGTTGTAAAAGATTGGGTCGGCACGGCATGCATAGCGCGGAAGGATTGAATTCTAATGAGG
Organism: Crambus lathoniellus; assembly: GCA_949710035.1. NCBI lineage: Eukaryota > Metazoa > Arthropoda > Insecta > Lepidoptera > Crambidae > Crambus > Crambus lathoniellus. The sequence goes on from OX453317.1 coordinate 23,657,386, forward strand.
AAATTCCTAGGCGTTCTCTACCGCGGCTGGCGGCTGCCGACCTTGCTAGGGTTGCCAACAGAGCTGTGCATTTTTGTTTCTATTGAACTTGTATGCACATCAAACTTATAATTATTGAACTATGAGGATATTTTAAAGAAGGAGGAATCCCTCGCAACAACAGCACAACAGCAACGCTGAAATGCTGACCTACAAGCCTTACAGCATTTAAATATAGTGGAAAAATTTATTGTTTCGGTAGCTTAATATTGGTTATCATTAGACCGCATTTCCAGAGTGCGGGTTCGTATCCGGCCTGAAAATCTAAAATGGGGCTGAGTGATTTTTTCTATTACAATTTTATGATTTTTAATTTAGTCCATAAATGGTTTCATGGCTTTTTTGCAAAATACTAATACCTTTTACACCAAAAACTTTCCAGCAACCCTATTTGCCGAAGACCCTTCACTGGCATTCGGTGAATTTTCGCTACACGTGTCGTTTAATGAGCGAGCATTATTACGATTTATTAGGACTGTTTTAAAGAAATAAAATGAAATAATTGCCTGTTACAAGTTACAACGACTTATCAAAGTAAAAAACCAGCCAAGTGCGAGTCAGATTCGCGCACGAAGGGTTCCGTACCATTAAATGAACTATACCTACAACATTAGATATTTGTTCCATATCCAGCAAAAACGGCAAAAGTCACGTTTCTTGTATGGGAGCCCTTAAATATTTATTTTATTATGTTTTTAGTTTTTGTTGTTATAGCGGCAGCAGAAATACATCATCTGAGAAAATTTCAACTGTCTAGCTATCACGGTTCATAAGATACAGTCTGGTGACAGACAGACAGACGGATAGCGAAGTCTTAGTAATAGGGTCCCGTTTTTGCCCATTGGGTATCTACAGAACCCTAAAAACTACGCAAACCTGTGGAGGAAGAACCTTGTAACGAGAGGAACCGGCAAGGAACTCGTCGAGAGCTATTTTAGTTCCCCTGGCTTTCAATATCGTCTTAAGCTCTCTCAATTCTCAATCCTGTCTCAATCTTAAATCAATCCCTCCCTCAGTTTATTTATTGATCCATCCCTCAATTTATTTAGGTATTGATTCTTTATTGCATAAAAACATACAAAAGGCGGACTTCATGCCCTAAAGGCACGCGTACACAGGCAAATTTTTGGCAATAATTGCCTGGCAACTGTAATGGATCAGTCTTGCTCCATATATCGTGGTATAGTTCGGCCGTATCTCAGCAGCAGGTTGCTACATTTTGACATTTTGCCATCGCCCTTAATTGCTTGACGATTCACGATTCACAATTCACGACCACCGTGACGTGACGTGACGTCATATCTGGTATATTTAACTCGATGGCGGGGACTGCCAGAGATTGCGCAATTAGTTGCCCTGCCTGACTCTACTAGTCTCAATTCAATATACTACCAAATCTATACCAATCTCATCGCAATCTCATGGCAATTGCTTCTCAATGGCATCACAAACACAATCACAAAACCTTATTACCTATCTTACCTAAGCTAAATGAGATTCTTCTGTATGCCAATTTCACTTTAAAATCATTTTATGCATTGCATGTGTGCGGAAACAATGATTCGATAGTTCCGCAAAGCGCGCATCACAGAAATTCGTATCACAGTGTAAGTTTCTCAATGTGCAAAAACGTTACTATCGCATTAGCGTTAGGAAATATTTTCTAAAGTTTTTTTATTATAGTTATTCCATTCATTAGAATTCATTTAAAATTCAAATGATTGACTCGAGAGCACGGTTCTGTTTCGCGCCAAATAGCACCTTTATAAGTGGTAGGTACCCATGAAGCTCGACTTAATACTCTGAGGTAACTTGAGTTCTCACCCTGAATAAAAAAGTGTACCCAGCAAATTTGACATTTATGTATGTAGTGGCTGTCAGTTGTCTCATATGACCATACGTATTTTTTTAAAGTGTAGGTGAGACGGAAGACAGCCACTGTGTAATTTTTGGTGACAAAAAAGTGTTAGTACTGCACTCTCCAGTTACCTCAGTATTAAGTCGAGCTTCGTGTAGGTACCTATCTATTTTTTTCTCGACGTTATTTCACAGTTCAGCCAGTATCCTGACGCTTGAAAGGAGAATACTAACAATACCTAGTTAATTAAATTGATGGGCCGTCCTCTTTCCGTTTCTTATCCTTCTAATTGAAACAAAAAAAAAACTGAGGTGTCTGCCGATCGATGTAGGCAGACGACAGGGTGACAGACGTTGCACAGCTATATTTTTTTAATAAAAGACACGATATCTGTTTGGCAGATGTTATTGTACTGTTAGCAGTCGTACAAAAGGCTAAAATTTGCTATAAGGACGATTAAAATAATATGATACTAAAGCTCGGTTGATATGGTTCAACTAAGAACTAAACTTAAAACGTCTATCGTCTCTCGTCTTTAAAGTTAAGTATCCTACCTACCTACTTGTTGTTGTTGTACTTGTTCCTACTTATCAATTGATAAAAAAAACAGAGGTGTCCGATCGATGTCGGCAGACGAGGCAGGGGCAGTCGTCGGTGCACAGCTCAGCAATATTACAGACTGTTTGTGTGCACGTGAGAGAGACGAATGAAGTCAAACCGAGCAATCGGGAAATTGAGCGAAAAATTAAGCATAGATTTGCTTACATGAATTTGATTTATCTTTGTTTGTTTCCTATTTAAGTACCTACTACATACCTACCTACCCTTTGCACCCAAATCAAATCATCACGAGAACTATCATCGTCTTGCAATGAAATGAGTGTTGTATAGGTACCTACCGAATGTCGCTTCATATGTCATCTATAATATTACTACTAAATCAAATACTAAGGTTTTCTAGTAAAACCAAACATTCAGGTACAACCGAGCTAATTGACTAACGGTTCATTCATGAGATACAGCCTGGTGACAGACAGACAGACAGACAGCCAGACAGACGGACAGCAAAGTCTTAGTAATAGGGTCCCGTTTTTACCCTTTGGGTACGGAACCCTAAAAAGCAACTGCAGATGGTCAAAGACATACACACAGCTCCAAATAATATTTTGTCCTAGTGCCCGTGAGCGAAGCGAATGAAGTGACGAGAGACGAGCATTCGGGGAAATTGAGCGAGAAATTAAGGCGATACTCGGAAAAAATGTGCTGAAGCGAGATAGCAATGAGAAAACGACGCGCGCGGGAGCGAGACCGATTTTGCAGATAAGGCAAAAAAAACACAAAATCACTTCGTATTAAAAAACTACAGCGATTTAAAAAAAATGCTTCTATACGATCCTCAATATTATTGGTGTCCACTAATTAAACCACTTTCCAATACCTAGTATATGTAACCCCATTTAAGAATAATCTTCACTTTCCGTATTTTTAGAGGTCTTTTCAAAAATAAAAAGTGTCGAGGCAAAATCATAAAATCGTGTTTTTGAAACTATACGATTCTAGATAAAGGTATGAAGAAATATATGTCTTTTTACCAGATTTTTAACAACCGTAAGGGCGTTTGTGCACTACCACTGAATTTTACCGATCCGGAAAAAAACGGATGCTTGTTTTTTAAAAATTAATATTAGTAATTAATTAAATACAAGCATCCGTTTTTTTCCGGATCGGTAAAATTCAGTGGTAGTGCACAAACGGCCTAAGGGCGTTTGTGCACTACACTAAATTTTACCGATCCGGCGGTCCGTTTTTTTACGGACCGGGCGGCGTGGCATGATAAACACGGATAATTTGCTTGTGCACTTGTCCGGTTTTTTACTGGCCGGCAGGCTTATTACCAAAACAAGCAACCAGTTGCTAATTGTACAATTGCAACGCGACTGCTACTAGTTGCGGTTGGTTTGCAACCGGTACAGTACGGTACGGTACTTTTCATGCAATTTTAGTTCACAGATCGCTCGCTTGTGGCGCTAATCGTAGCGATCTACGTTCCGTAATATGAATATGTGTTTTGGGAGCGATTAATTGTTAATTGCCGCGATTGCAACTGTCACTTTAAGATCGGTAATAAGCCTGCGGGGCAGCGCAGTGATCTCTTTGAAACTACACTCTACGATAGCGTTAATAATGAGTTCCTAGGAACGTCGGCAATTGCTTGCGTTAATTTATTTGCGATAACTCCTAAGATATTCATTTAAATTATATGGTGTAAAAGAGTAAAATAATGTGCATGAAATGCTTAAAGCAACTAACGTAGTTAGATTGATAAGGGTAAATACTGTATCCGTTTAAATAGCTTTCCAAATTACCACATTGTTCGTAACCATTTTTTAAGAGATAATAATGGCTATAATATGCTATCCTTAAAAGATAGACATATGCTATCGCGGATTTTTTTTTAGATCTATAGAAGGGAAATATCCCAACATGCATTATTTTTTTAAACCGCGAAAGGATTAGGCAGCGTTTTTGCTGAAAGCTCCCAGGCGGCTTGCCGTTTGCCGGCACTTTCGACAACTATCGTTATATTTCAACCAATTTACACAAAACTTTCATGAATTATACCTTTATTAAAACCTTCCTGAAGAACCACACTACCTATTAGTGAAAACCGCATGAAAATCTGTTTCGTAGTTTTAAAGATTTAAGCATATATAGGGACAGACAGACGGGAAGCGACTTTGTTTTATAATATGTAGTGATTTATGATTAAAATACAACCATCCGTTTTTTTCCGGACGGTAAAATTCAGTGTAGTGCACAAGCGCACATATGTTTTTCATTGCCGTCATCTCGGAACGGAAAAAAACGGTCCGGAATGGGGAAAAGTAAAATGACGGACGGTAAAATTCAGTGTGGTGCACAAGCGCCCATATGTTTTTCATAGCTGCCATATCGGTCCGTAAAAAACCGGACTGCCGGATCGGTAAAATTCAGTGTAGTGCACAAACGCCCTAACCGTTCTATAGTTTTAAATCAAAAAGTCCATATTTTTCCGAGTAGCGCCTTAAGCGCTTGGGTACTTGGATTTGCTCATTCGAATTGATTTACAGATTTATGGAAATCTTGTGAAGGTGCTCACTCTCATTGTCTCCCTCTGAGTGTTTAACAAACCATGTGCACTCAAATTAAATCATCACTAATCCCAGCGTCTTTTACAGTGAGTGTCCAAGTTATGGTGAAATAACGTTACTTAAGTCATCTTGTGCGTGCATGGTGCACGTATCTTGAAATAAAACGCAAGGCCAAATCGAAACACTATGTTTGAAAAATTGAAAATAAAGTACTTATTTAGAAAAAAATTACCCAACTCACAACCAGCTTCGATGGGACTCGAACCCACGACCTTTCGCTGTCCGGGCGACTGCTCTAACCACTGAGCTACGGAGTCGTTACGAGGAGCGTCAATTTATCCAATACTTCTTACGCGCTGTATCGCTAGCGTTAATTCATTTTATAAAAATTCCATTGTGAATGCAAAAAAGTTAAAATTGAAATTACATTGTAGTTATTTAGAACAGACGACAGGTACCTATTAAAGATAATAGGGAATCGCAAGGGCCGTACGTTTTTCCATACAAACGTAGTGATAATTCCAGTAGAGCATTTTTTTTAATCCGTAGCAGCCCAACTAGCAAAATCAGTTCTTATAGCTATCTTCAAGACTACTTCTAACCTCTCTTATAAGAAACTTGTAGTATGCTACAAACCTGGATTTGGGCGTAGTTACAGGAGCTATTATGTCTGTAATTATCTTATAACCAGCTTAAAGAATGTCACTAAGCCCTATAGCATACTTGAGAAAGCGTTCGCGAAAAGCAATTGCTTCTATAATAATCTAAGACTAAACAATTACAAGCACAAACGCTCTTATTATTATATTACACAAGTATCTTACTAATGCAATCTAGTTTATAGTGTAATTAGCTAATGTATTTAGAAGTAAATTTTATAAGTTAATATTGTTCCTTGTTATTTTGTGATTAAAGTTAAATTGTATACGTAAACACACTTGCTTTTATTATAGAAATAACAATACATTGTAGTAAGTATTTGTAATTAAGTACCTATGTGCATGGGAGGATGGGGAATTAATTTTTACTGTAAATATGGACAGTAATTTGGTTAGTTTCACCAATGCCCCTCGAAAATAAGCACATAGTACAATGTTGTAAAATTTTTTTTTAATCAAATTCTTATATATATCCGCCATGTTTTAAAATTGCACTGCATTAAGTACTTTGTAGAACCATTATAGGTAAATTAGTGCTTGTAGTAGTTTTCGTCCAGATAACTCTTCTCCATTTTGAAACAAATTAGGGTTCCCTGAAATCTATTTACACTAATGTTTTTATTCACTTTTTTAGGACTCATTTATTAGAGAATTCATTCATTCATTTGAAATGGTGTTCTTCTTTCCAATGTTGAACTTCTTCATCTTCTGAGTGGTAAGATGAGGAAGAAAAAATATTGCTAAAAGAATAATATGCAGAACCCTCTGTCAGTTCACCTGAATTCGCACTGGAAGAGCTTTGTTTGCTTTCTGATCTTGTCGGATTTATTCTCCGAATGGTTCACCTATTCACTTACTCATCATACGTTTTTGTCACTTTTCTTTTGTAACCACTGCTCCTTTTGAATCGTTTCCAATAACTTATATTTAAACTTATTTTCTCAAGAGGATGGAGAAATCTACAAAATGGCAGATGTTTACTAGTTAAGTGCTTGATCTAGTGCTTCATTAGCTTTTTTGATCTCATAACGTTCTTATTGAGTATAATAAGATTTAAAAAAGTCTCAAACAAAACTATAGCAGTTCAAACTTATAGTAATCTCAGAGAAGTGTGTTATAAATCTTGTTCTACTTACAACATGCTACTATTAGATGAAAATATTATTCAGGACTATATAGTCTTACCAAAAACAATTATACGAGACTTATTCTTTAAAGTGTCCTATAAGATACTCTTGCAGCTAACTACAAGACTGAGATATAAAAGCAAAAGCTCTTAAGAATATCTATGCTTGTGAAATGCTATTACTAGTAAAAGTGTCCTATAAATGTTTTAAACTTTAGTCTTGTAGCAAGCTATAAGATAGATATATAAAAACTAATGCCCTTGAGTATATTACGACTTCTCAAATGATATTATAAGTAAAAGGGTCTACAACAAATCCTTTACAAGAACGTTATTAGTAGAGGCAGACTTATAATCAATCCTTATAGGATTACTTTGCTTGTTGGGAGGTCTACTACGGATTCGTAGTTCGTAGTTCTGCTACGGCAGGACATGGACACAAACTCCTCTGCTTTCTAGGTCTTGCACAACTTGAGCGCGACTCGAGTGACAAAGTGTCGCGGGATCTTCAACCAATCAGATCGCTCGTAGATAGCGCGCGTGACTTAAAGGTCAAAGCCCACTTATACCGCACCGCTCCCACCCAACCAATGTATGCGCAGTCAAATATGGACTTAATTTCGTGCTGTGTAGACGCACTTTAGCTTGCGGCAGGCTCGCTTACCGCGCGCTGTCCGCGCGCTGTCTGCTATTGTATATTGTTACTGTAAAGTGCATCACAGTGAAGTGAACGATATTAAGTCCATATTTGGCTGCTCATACTTTGGTTGGGTCGGAGCGGTGCCGTATAAGTGGGCTATGACCTTAAGGCGACGTGCTGATTGGTTGGAAGGAGCGTGACAAAGAGTCGCGCTAAGTTGTGCTTAGGTATAACTAGCGGCCGCCCGCGGTTTCACCCGCGTGGTTCCCATTCCCGTGGGAATATCGGGATAAAAAGTACATATAAACCTTCCTCTTGAATCACTCTATCTATTAAAAAAAACGCATCAAAATCCGTTGCGTAGTTTCAAAGATTTAAGCATACAAAGGGACATAGGGACAGAGAAAGCGACTTTGTTTTATACTATGTAGTGATGATGCTAATAATATTACACGGTAATATTACATTACACGGTAATATTATTAGCATTATATCCAGGAAAGGCGCAGAAATACAGGCGCACATTGACATTGAATGATTCACTTTTACGTTTACATTGTACAATTTGGTTGTTTGTATTTCCGCTATAATGCCAGATATACACGGTTCACGGTTGCCTTTCAATTTGGATGAAGCAACCAAATTGAACAAAGTATAGGTACGTAATTAAGTGAATCATTCAATGTCAATGTTCGCCTGAATTTCTGCACCTTTCAACCAAAGTGAATCAATGTGGTTGAACCGTGTAATTTTAGCATAAGATAACTCACTATACGGGTCAATAGAGTAATATTAGGTATTGCAATTTGCAATAAAGTTACTTACTCGCAGGAAAATGCACTAATACAGTACACGAGAAAGTGCACTAATGTATATTATGTACTACGTGGTACTACTAATACGCAGTGAATATTTGGCATCTCGATTCTGAGGGCCTACTCTGAAACGCAAATCTGAAACTTCGGTTAGCCCCGTCCCGCTCACTCTCGAGTCATGACGGAATCGAGTGATAGGGGCGGGGCTAACCGAGTTTCGGATTTGCGTTTCAGAGTAGGCCCTCTGTTTCGCTGAAATTCATGCTTTGCTTAAGTATGATTTAAGCTTTGGTTTGAATTAAGGAAAATTTTGTGAGTACCACCAAATCAGTGAGGGTTGATTCACCCCCCCCCCCCCCCCCTCCGTTTTGTTTGAATCTAAATTACTTTTCACTGGCACCCTCCGCACATGTTAAGGGAAACATAGATTACCAAGATTCTTTTAAAAGACTCGCCTTATTGAATAAAGAACAAAGTTATTATATTATTCAGACTGTAAATTGAATAAATGAATGCCGAAGTAAATAGATGGAATTGAAGTGTCTGCTTCAGAATCTCAAATGAAGGTTGTTTTAAGTCCGTTATTTTTTCGTTCAGATATTTTTCAATGTTATGCTTCATTTCTCCGTTTATTCGCGTAGGTATTGGAATTGTGAAAAGACGTTGGTTTCTTTCAAAGATAAATTTTATGACAAATAGTTTTGAATATCACTACTTAATCATGAAAATAAACCATTCTCGTTAATATACAATGGAAAAGAGAAATATAAAATTAGTAAAGAGGTAAGTATGTTTTGTCTTCTGTAGCAATTAGTTTAAAAAACGCAATGATTTATAAGGCTGTAAATCTTTAAAGCTATAAATTAATGCTGGTTATTACAAGAAGAAACAAAAACAAAATTCAATAATACATAAAATAGGGATTCAAAAGTAATTAAAATCACAATTACTGCTTCGCTGCCTTTTATGTGCCTTTGTTTGAAGTAGGATTAAGGGCAAATGGGGAAATTAAATGGAATATGAATTGGGAATGAATGGAATAATAATTGTCTTTGAACAAGCAGCTGAAATTAATTGGCCGGTTGTTTATGCGCAGTTTTGTTTCAACAGTATCTCAAATACTTAGGTATTTTATTCCGATAACGTTACTGTTCCGAAAGTATTAGGTTTGTTAAATTTATTGCATTTGGAGACCCTGCACGGGTAGCACAATGAACTCGAGAAAGGTTTTGTTGTCTATATCGAAACGACAAAAATGACATTTCATCGTAGACAAACCTATTGTTCAGCTGTCAAATAGACTTTCGAGGTAGATAAAACTCGGGTTTGTCAGGTTGTTGAAGAAAGCAAAAATGCGACCGTCTCGTCGATTTCGCTGCGTATGCTCGCATTCAGTCAAAAAGAATAGCAGCATAGGAAAGTGTTGTTTCGTGCTTCCAGATGAAGTCTAACGCTGAAGAGACGTCATTGGAGTTTTAGGACTCGTATGTTTAGAGCCAGATCGGAATTCCGCGACTGAGTGTGTGCTCAATTTATGCACGTTAGTTTAGTACAAAGCTAAGTTACTGGGTTTCGCTTGTGTGTACTGTGGTTTATATGACTTGCGATGTTCAGTTCAGAGTGGTTCAAACGAGTTGAGCGCGCTAATTTGTTAAACTTGCGGGATGTTTGAGTTGTTAAGTTTAAGTTGATTTAACGAGAATCTAATAAACTGGTCGAGTTGGTTTTGATTGCTAATTGTACAATTACGAATCAAGTAGATTTTTTTAGGTATTTATTTCGTTTTCAGTCTGAGAATCATAACTTTAGACGCTGCTTCCTGTATTCTTATAACAACTCAGAGTGTAGGATTGCAAGGTGTTTATATGTTGACACTTGACACAGTCATCCCAGAAATCTGTATCTATTATCTGCCTTAGCCTAAAAATATGGTTCCACCGTTAGAGTGCTTTTAGCGATCTGACTGTACCAAAATGTTATTTATTTTGATCCAACTGATGAATTTACTTAATTCATTACAGACTTTGCTGGATAAGTAAAAAGTGCGTGCTTTTTGGCAGTCATTTCGACTCTAATTTTATCTCGCAAGTAAAATCAGATTAGCAATAATTAAATAACACTACTGACCTGTCGCTGGAGACCAGTATGAGCTGCGTATTGGCGTACTTGGCTCGTCGCTTGCGCACGGCGGACAGCGCTGCGCACAGACTCGGCGCGAACGCTCGGCAGGGGGGGCACTGGAAGGTAACATGGGAATGGTATTACAAGTAACACGAGACTGGGAAGAACATGTTACGGTCACGGAAGGACAGCGTGAATGCTTGGCAAGGGGGGGGGGGGGGGGGGGGGGAAGGGGGTCACTAGAAGGTAACGTGGAAATGGTATTACAAGTAACACGAGACTGGTAAGAACATGTTACGATCGGGGAAGGACAGCGCGAACGCTCGGGGCCACTGGAAGTTACATGGAAATGGTATTATATTATTATATTACAAGTTACATAAGACTGGTAAGAACATGTTACGGTCGGGGAAGGACAGCGTGAACTTCGGCAGGGAGGGGCAGTGTTCCTCTCGACCTTTCGAGCTCGTTAGGGAGCGGGGCAAGGGTTAGAAAAGCCCAGCCCTGACGCGAAGCCTATTAGGCTTGGCGGGAAGGCTGGGTGCGTCGAGGGACATGTCCTGGGTGTGACCCTTTGTTCAAAAGCAAATCTCCTCCATACATTTTACCTGCGTACGATTTCGGTTTTTTTATATCCGCAACGGAGTAGCACTTAGCCTTCATCACACCTGATGTTAAGTGATGATAAGACTATAGCCTTCATCACACCTGATGTTAGGTGATGATAAGACTAAAGGTGGAAGCGTGCTACGCCCGGAATCTCCAACTGGAGGAACTGGATATCTTATCTCTAACTCCTGGAACACAACAATGGTGAAAACATCGTTGTTATGGCGTCAGACTTAGATAAGATGGTGGTAGCTAACCAAACCAGGCGGACTTTGAACAAGCCGTACCACCAACCAAACATTTCTTGTCTTCAAGTGCCTTCTGTGCCTGACTTCTTCGCCGCTGACGGACGTGACCTCTTTCATGTGTTCTATCGGTACAACGCTTGAACCAATGGACTCATTGCGTGTAGGAATATATAACTAATCAAACAATTTAAGATTTTACCCAATGTGCAGCGAAGTAAAACACCCGAACTGCATCAGCGGGTAACTCTTCATACTGCTTGTTGCCTCCTTCTCCTTGAAGTTGAATCCCCCTCAAGACTTCTGACAAGGGGGGCGCGGGCCACGGGAACCCCTCCCCGACTGGGTCTGCCAGGAGGGCGTCCCGGACTGCCCGACCCCTGATCACCAGGGTTGGGACTCCGACGGCGATGCTGTATTTTTGGGTTAGCCGCCTCTGTGGAAGCAAAAGAGAGGAAGCATTTGAATTTGCAGTTATTCATCGTTGTTAAAGTTATTTTTATAATCAGGGTCAGTGGTCTACTCTATTTCAAAATACTTTAAAAAAGTTTTATCAGCCCAACAAAAATTGTAATTATAACGACTTAAATAATTACTCGTAATGATAACTTTCGGGTTGTAATTAATCGATTACCAACTAACCTTTTTTATAGTGAGCGCAAATACCTACAGTCTTTTCGTATACCGGTATATTACGGCATCTTGGACTCAGTCAGACACAGCGGCCAGCCCCCTTTACTCTTAGACAGAATCGAGTTCACATTAGGATCGAATTACCTACAAAAATCTGTTATTTTGGTACTTTGAAAACGATTACTATGGTACTGTTTTGACATTCTTTCCATCCATGTCATAGTAACTATTTAGTAATCTGTGCCCATGTGAATTCGATTCCGTCGAGAGTAGCCCCCCCGTTTCTCGCCGCACCCAGTACAGCCCTCCCATCCCACCAAGCCTTATAGGCTTCGCGGCAGGCCTAACCCTTAAAAATACTAAGTAAACAACTAAAAATACTGAAATGGACACTTCTGGATTTACAAATTTACTGAAATCAGTATTTTAAGTGCTACTTAGTATTTTTTTGTGGCTGCATCAATAATTTCTCATGATTTTCTAACAAAGTATTTTTCTAAATTTAATTTTTGTAATTGTATCCGAACTTTTGGACACCGATATCAAGTAGACCATTCAGATTCAGAGATGCCTTCATTGACCAATGGTTAGTATTCTTTCCACCATATTCTTTAATTAACAGTAGAAATACCTAGATGAAAGGGATGAGAACTGACGTGATATAACCGACAGATAAATGAAATAAGGTTGCATTTACAAAGTACCTACCTATATTCTGATAAGTTCCCACGTTGGTTCAGTGCCTAAGATAATAGGTTCTCATGATCCGCGGCCGAATAATATTTTTTATCTCGTCTTATTCAGCTCGTCACACCCCGCCGCTTACGCCACGTAATTTGAACAAAATAATTTACCATTTCTTTAATGAAACTGTAGGGTGGTTGAAGGATAAGTAAACACTAAAATGTAAAAAAGCTTCTTTATACGGGGTTCGGAGTTACAAATTAAACTTAGTTTAGTTGGCTACATTTTGGCTACGTTGCGTTGGCTGCGTTGCATTCAGTCGCGATTGAGTCTGTCTGTGGATTTCGTGCAGTAGTATGAAAAAAAATCCAGCTCGGTTTAACTTCTTTTCCTAAAAAAGGAAAAGAAAATAATTCTAGAGTAAAATAACTAACTAATAATTCTAGAATAAACCTAGAGTTTGTAGCTAACTTAGCTTTTTTGTTTGTTTTTTTCTCGCACTAAAATGTGAACTCTAGAAATAAGTAGGTAGGTATCAGTCGAGATTCAGATGAATTTTTGGTGAGAGAATTAAAGGATAGGGTATAATTATATTGTAATGCATACATGTAGGACATGTCTAGGTATAAACTCTAGTGTCACACAAAACTTTCAGGAAGTTTTCGGACTGTATCTAGTCTGCATATAGTTTCAAGGATTAAAAGAATACCTAAATGACCTAGTGAAGCCGTTAGTAGTTAATGTTTTAGTAAATTAAGTACCTACCTACCTACTAGATCGATACTTTATTCTGGCCGCCATTTGATGGCTCGTGAAACGGTTCGGAGTGAGTTTATGGCGGTCATTAACACCGCGTTATTTTCGTGGTGTAGTGGGATATTATAAGGAAGTCGTAACACTCACCCCCTTTTAATAATATATGAAGGAGTCTGTTGGGAGTTGTATTGGTTAATTAACAATAAAATGACAAAGCATTATATATAAAATGATAAATATATATATTTATAAATAACCTGAGGGCCTACTTCGAAACGCACAATCCGAATCTTCGCCTCTTCGGTATACCCGTAGGTACAATCAGCAAAACAACCAGATATACACTTATAAAACTTTTTCACTTGCATGGACAACAAGGGCTGCTCCTTGGCCCCGCCCCTTTGGTTTTTTCTACAAACGAAACTGAAATGCGAAATATATTCTAAGTCCATCAGTAGGTACCTACCTACATTAGTTCATTACATTTTCGCGCTTCAACTTATTTGATAAACTTCGGTACAAAGACGGATTGCACTTTCGAAAAAGGTAAAAGGCTACTTTTTATAAAACATATAGGTACGTAGTACATACCTAAATCTAGAATGTGCGCTCCACGGGAGCCCCTATTTACGTAGGTATGGTGAACGACAAAACTAAGGAACAATTATAATTCTTTTGGAGCAATCCTCTTTTCACTCTAAAATTGAGCCCTCCATATATTAGTTTCTTTATATTAGACTTTTTGTCTAGAACAAACAAAGCCATTTACCCCAAACCAAACTCCAAAAACCAGTCAAAACAGTGCAAACAAATCGATACGCAACCATTCGGAAAGTCTGTCAAATCTCTTACTATTCTCTGCCTTATTAGAAGGGCATAAGGTTCAAACCAAGTGCGGTCAGTGCAAGCCTATTATTATGCATCACAGGTGCTTATACGGCGGCTATACGTGATGTACCTACATGTGGATGTTCTTGATGGAATGTGAACGACTGATTGTGGAAATTACTTTAGCTTCGATAGATATTGAATTAGATAATCCTATGGTAGTAGTATAATCGCAGATTACTAAATAGTTACTGTGTTTAATGTAATAACCTCATGTGCCGGAAATGGACGAGGATGGTTTTAATTTCGTAGCCAGTATCACGAATATATAATAGTACCAAGGTACCAGTATGTTGAAGAAATTGACATCGTCCACATACCTACCTTGTTCCAATAGCAAACGAGTTGTTATCCTCTTACCACTTGTACGTTATAATACGTTATAATATAATTAATATTATAAAATGAAATTGCCGTTTTTTTCTTAGGTACATATAACTTAAGGCGATACTCGGAAAAAATGTGCTGAAGCGAGATAGCAATGAGAAAACGACGCGCGCGGGAGCGAGACCGATTTTGCAGATTAGGCAAAAAAACACAAAATCACTTCGTATTAAAAAACTACAGCGATTTAAAAAAAATGCTTCTATACGATCCTCAATATTATTGGTGTCCACTAATTAAACCAATTTCCAATAGTGTAAGTAACCCCATTTAAGAATAATCTTCACTTTTCGTATTTTTTAGAGGTCTTTTCGAAAATAAAAAGTGTCGAGGCTAAATCATAAAATCGTGTTTTTGAAACTATACGATTCTAGATAAAGGTATGAAGAAATATATATCTTATTACCAGATTTGTAACAACTGTAACCGTCCTATAGTTTTAAATCAAAAAGTCCATATTTTTCCGAGTAGCGCCTTAACAACTTTTATAATATTAAAAATATATAATTTCTTTAATATTGCGTTATAATAAGACCGTATCGAGCAACTTTTGATAATTTAATAACCACGATGTTTGATTATTTACATAGAAAAAACTTATCCCAAAGTTACGACTATTTTTGTTTCCAGAATTTCGTACTTTATTAGTTGTAACTTAGTGAAAATATTTTTTTTTTCACTTAACGAATGTGTCATTTAGTAGTAAAAATGTCCATAAATACGTGTGTAAAATTTTGTAAAGTTACATAATATAAGTCGTTAAATAAATTACAAAAACGTTAGTATGGAAAAAAAAATATTACAAAAATCTCCATACAAAACGGAAATTTGATACTTTAACCCCTAATATTATATATTCTGTGCCACTTGTGGAATATTGAAATCAGAAACAACGGCGCGCCGCGGTTATTACCACATGCACCCAGAGTTCAGACTCCAGAGTTCCAGACACAAGATTGTAAATGATGTTAGAAAAAATCGACCCGTCTCACAACTAGGTGGCTCTGATGGGACTCGAGCCCACGACCTTTCACTGTTGAATTGAATTGAATTGAACTGTCCGGGCGAATGCTCTAACTGAGCTACGGAGTTGAAAATTGCATTGTGCATACAAAAAGTAAAAATAATTTGAAAAAGTTAGTTACCAACATTTAACCGACTGGGAACTGAACTCGGGACCTTTGAGCTTAGCTTCGAGCATGAAGGATGTCGGTTAGGTATCCGTATCACACACACCTACCTACACGAAGCTAAACTTGCAGACTTGCTAGCTATGAACATGATCACTCAGTGCTGACTTGAGAAATAGGGTATTTTACTGTTGTTGAAATGTAGATATTTAATGATGACGTTAAAAAATATTGCAATTAAGAATACCAAATGTGAAAATATAATTTGAATCTGTTTTATAATAAAAGAATTATAGTCTGTTTGATTTTGACTATAGCTGTCTCTTTCTAAAACGAAATCTTCTATGGCGTGACTATGACGCTACTAACCCACTGACGTCACTAAGATAGCGTCCTGTCCTTGTCTAATTATAAAGTTTGAAGTCCTATATCTTTGAAAATATTCAAGATAATTCAAAATGAAAACTTGTTTTGTGTAGCTAATATTTCGAAAAACATTTTAAAGAAATAAAAAAAAAACAGTAAAATACCGTATTGTCAAGCTATGGTTCATCCGCATCAGCTATTGTAAGTCCTCACTGCTGAGGCACTGACCTTCCTTATGGATGGATAAGGAGAATGGGCCATGACATGACCCACCACGCGAGCCCAATGTGGATTGTTGGGTATTAACGCAGCCGGGACCAACGGCTTAACGCGCCTTCCGAAGCACGGAGGAGCTCGAGATAATACATTTTTGGTCGCCCATCCCGTGACCGACCATTGCGAAAGTTGTTTAACTTCAACGATTGCAGTCTGAGCGCGTTTACCACTACGCCACGGGTTCCTCAAGCTATGGTTACTTCTAGCTAAACTCCTTCGTACTGTAAATTAATGCTATAAGATTCTATGGTTTGGTTTCGACTTTTGTCTGTACTTATATAACCGGGAATTTCCGTGGTGATAATAATTTGATAAGTACCTATACAAAAGTAATAAAGCTAGCGTAAGTTTGTTTTGATTGAGTACATACCTACCAATATAAGTTTTAAAAACTTTTTTGAAGTGAAAACTTCTTTAGCGGCGTTGTGCATTTTTTGTGATGGGTAAAAAAAAATGTTAAGCTCGCGTCAGGATCACGTGACCGTCAGATCGAAAACTCGTAAGACGGACACGTGGCAATCGAAAAACTGGTACAATGTTATTAGAATACGAAGGCAAATTTCGCCACCGTTTCCAAAGTTGTGATAGCTCAGTTAGAAAACGGGCGGCATTGAAGCCAGAAGATCTCGGTTCAAATCTAGAACGTACGTATTTTTTCTTTTTTTTTGTCAATTTCCTTTTTTTGTGAAAAAGTCTAGCTAGGTAGGTAGGAGCCCTTTTCACTTCTGCCGACACTCCCGGAGTGAAACTCGTTTTTTTATAAAAACTACAGCTGTTTAAGATTTTTCGTCCACTATTATAATCATCTTAATAATTGACCCATCCCAGACACGCCAAGCAGACGATGTTTACTATAGTTCACACTACCTTTATGATAATTAATGCGTCTAAATATAGCAGGCGGGAATCGAACCCGGTCCCCCACTGCGCCCGCGCCGGAAGCGACTCAGCTAAACCGGGCATATGTCTGGAACACTGACCAGTACCCCGAGTGTAAGTTTTTATGTCAAGCAAACGCAAACTATTTCGAGTACGTATTTATGTCAATTTGTATGAAAACTGCATAAGCGCGCTACTCGCCGCTAGAGGCGCTGATACAGTTTTCATACAAATTGACATAAATACGCACTCACGATAGTTTGCGTTTTTTGACATAAAAACTTACACTAGGGGTACTGACACAACATAATCATACTTTGTTTATTTATAAAAACGGACAAGTGTGAGAGTTACTCTTACTTATCCGGGTCCTTTTTAAGGCGCTATTCGGAAAAAGTATGGACTCTTTGATATAAAACTATAGGATGGTTAGAGTTGTTATAAATCTGGTAATAAGATATATATTTCTTCATACCTTTGTCTAGAATCGTATAGTTACAGAAACACGATTTTATGATTTTGACTCGACACTTTTTATTTTCGAAAATACCTCTAATAAATAAGAAATATCAAGATTATTCTTAAATGGGGATACATATACTATTGAAAATTGGTTTAATTAGTGGACACCAATAATATTGAGGATCGTATAGAAGCATTTTTTTAAAATCGCTATAGTTTTTGAATACGAAGTGATTTTGTGTTTCTTTTGCGTAATCGGCAAAATCGGTCTCGCTCCCGCGCGCGTCGTTTTCTCATTGCTATCTCGCTTTAGCATAATTTTTCCGAGTATCGCACCTACCTATAATAAAGAGGTTTAATAAGTTTTGATGTACTTACCTAATCTTTAACTACTGAACCGATTTTGAAAATTCTTTTAGAGCTTGTCCTTGTCCCCGCGGTTCTCGAGGAAATATCGGTATGATCGGCTGTGTGTCATATATTCCAGACTATATTTTTTTATATATTATAGCGGTTTTACCCGTGCGGTACCCGTACCCTTGGGAATATCGGGATAAAATAATAGCCTATGTCACTCGGGAAGAATGTAGCTTTCAAAGAATTTTCTAAAACGGTCCAGTAGTTTCAGACTTTCAGAGCCAATACGATTCAAACAAACAATTATATTAGTATAGTTACATTAATCATAATTAAGCGGCTATTCAAACAAACATATTATTATATGATGAAATAATAACTCAGCAGTATAGGCATCCATTTATTTATGCTTCATTCGTACAATCAACTACTTTTTTGAAATACAACAATTATATATAATAATATATTCAGTATCCATTTATCCAACTTATGATGACAGCTGATGGTAGATCCCCTGGACTCTATATCGACTATATTATAATCAGATGATTATCGAAAATCCGTTTTTGAACTGTCGCATTTATAATGTAGTAGGATAAAAATCTTGTCTAATTGTGATAGAAACTGACCTTAATCATACTGTGTTAAGGTCATTTGTCAATTTGATGACTATATGAAATAACACAGGGAGAAAAAAACAACCATTGAAGAGTTTCTTGCCGGTTCTTCTCCAAGGTCTCCCGCCGCGCGCCGTAGGGTTTCGGAACCGATGGCGTAGCTTCTATGACGTTCACAAGTATTGTAAATAAAAATATAAACTGAATAAACAAATTTGACTTTGACTTGACTTTGACTTTTGCTGCAAGCCCCTGGGGCCCGATTCTCAGGCATTGGAACTTTTTCAGTGTGGTAATTCGTATGTCGAACATTTTGTTTGTGGTTTCTATTGAAAAGTTAAGGAAAAGTTAGAAAGTTTCAAACAAACTAAACTGTTCCACATGTCAACAAATTGGGCGGGGTTGGATGTGGTCTCATGGGGTTAGCCCCATGGCCTTTGATCGCCGAGAGCAGATCCAACCCTAGTCTGCCCTCCTGTCCGGAGAGCTGACATGGCGAATGGCCATGGGAGGAGTGCAACAGTCGCTGATCCCCATGGCAAGTCTAGCTGATTATCCTTCCCGCGGTTGCTGCCTGTTATTGGTCTGGTTCCTCTGAAACAGACGTAACTGAAACGGCTTAGACGTTCCCACCCGACCTTTCCCATCCTTCCATCCTACCCTAACACCTTACTGCGGGTAATATGTGGTTGGTACTTGCGGCCTCATCATCAAACATGACTGATGGTGAGGGGGGGGGGGGGGGGGCAACCACCCGCGTGTTTGTGCCGTGCGCGGGGACCCGTACGGGGGGATGAAGGTGTCCTGGTGATTGAGTCGATGGAGTGTAGGTTGTTTAAACATTCCTGAGACAACACATCACTTTGGCCCGGATTTCCTCTCACACGGGAGGCCTAGGACTAGCCATCCAAGGTCAATCGGCTGGGACTTCCCGTCAGAGGGCTGTCAGGCAAGAGTCCTGATATGGTGGGAGTGAACGACGGGCGGGACGACTTGTCATCCGGCTCTGTTCGGCTCACTTCCTGCTATATTGGGGCTCTATATCTTTGCTGTAATTCTGGCGTTTGTGTGCCTTCTGCCGCAGCGTCCCCATTTGAGGGCTCCAAGGAGGGTGGAAAACAGCAAAGACGACATCACTATCACCAACTCATGGATACCACAAACAAAAAAACAAAACCCAAGCATACCAAGGCTGCACCTCTGGTGAATAACCCGAGTGTTGCGCCAAACAACACACCGGCAGCTCCTCAGGTGCACAACCTGAATGTAGCGCCACACAACAACACACCGGCAGCTCCTCGGGTGCAAAACCCGAGTGTAGCGCCACAAAACACACCGGCAGCTCCTCGGGTGCACAACCCAAGTGTAGCGCCGCCAACACAACACAGTTTGGACCTCTCCTCTCTGAAGGCAGCAATGCCGACGACGTCTGTGCCCCAACAGGAGGAATCCGGTTGGAGCACAGTAGTCGTTAAGAAGCAGAAGCCCAAACAGACACCCAACCCGCCTGGCCAATCACGCAAGGCCAAACGAGCGGAGTCCCGATTGGAAGCGAGGAAGGCGCGGCGAAAGGCTACGGATGGTAGTAGGCCGCGTGAAGCTGCCGAAGGGACTGCAAAGCCCCGCGATGCTCCCACTAGTGATGCGCTGACTCCTCACGTGGACTACAGTCCTGTCGAGGAGAAAGATGCACCTAAAGGGGCACCATCTGACGCCTCGAAGCCAGCTGCCGACAACGCATCTGAATCACGTAAACCCGCCAGGCGGGGTAACCGTGGGAAAGGGAATACCGCTACGCCCGCCAAGCCCGTAAAGAGAAATCGCCCCGACGATTCTTTTACTCCGCGAGGCGAGGGCAAGCGTAGTAAGCCCCATCCCACCACCACCAGCTCCATTGCATATGCCGATGCCTTGAAATCGGACCTAAGCGTCGCGATCATGGTGGAACCCTACCATGACCTTACCATGGAGCAGGCAGAAGTCGTCAAGAGGCAGGTGGATGGTTTGCTGGACGAGGAGATTTTTGCTCCGAGTTCATCAAGCCATCCATATGTCGGACCGGCTTTTAAGGCGAACGCCTTCTATAGTGAGGGCGTCCTTAAATTCTGGTGCAGGGACGACTTCTCGCTCCAGTGGCTCCATCGCACAACAGCGAAAATCGGTTCGCCGCGTCCTGGCACCAAACTGGTTGTCAAGCGACAACTGGAGATCCCCAAACGCGTCAAAACGGGGCTCTTGGTGCCACAATATGGACCGGACGACACACCAGACCGGGTACGCAGACGCCTCACGTGCCAGAACACCCATCTTAACGTCTCCAACTGGGCTGTTTACCACGCCGAGGAGCAGGAGGAGAAACAATGCCTGTTCCTCGTGCTTGGAATCCCGGAAGAAGACGTTGAGAAACTCAAGGCAAGCGAGCGTAGAGTTTACTACAAGCTGGGTAACATCTACGCCCGCTTCTTTGATAACACACACACGCCCCCGCCGAACCCCAATGCACCTGGGGAGGTCACTAGTGACCCAGGCAGCGGCACTCTCCACCACAGCACACTTCAAAGCCCTCCACAACCACCACACACGACCGACGACGCTAAGCCGCCTATAGTCAACCCCAGGGAAGTCCCCCAGGAGGAGGAGGGGATGGGGGTTGACGCAGACGTAAGCGGTGAGAGCGACGTAGACGAGGAGGTTATGCTTGACAGCGACGATGGCGCTGGCAGCACCCCTCAGCAATAACCTCCCCGACCTCCAAGCCAACCTCCAGCACAGCCAGACTGCAACAGCCACCATACGCAGAATGCTGGAGGTCAATCCCAAGACCGTGGCCCTAATCCAGGAACCGTGGATTAGGAAGGGCAGAATATGCGGTCTAAACAACATCGGAGGTAAGCTACTCCTAGACACCACCACAGACAATCCGCGTACATGTATCTACACACCTAAACACGCAAACACAACCTTAATGACCGAGTTCTGTTCCAGAGACCTGACCACCATCAGGCTCCGTAATGACCCCTCCCCAGGCCTGCCTGACGTGGTGATGGCGTCCGCCTACCTGCCGGGCGACGCGGATATCCCCACACCTGAACTGGCCGCGCTGGTTCAACACTGCGAGCGCGAGGGACTAGAACTGATCATATCAGCTGACTCCAACGCACACCATGTGCTATGGGGCAGCAAAGAAAACAACACGCGAGGTGAGGAATTCGTTTCTTTTTTACTCGCGACTAACATGAATATAATCAACAGGGGCTCGGAACCGACTTTCGTAACATCACGAGCCCAGACAATCGTTGACATTACTTTAGCAAGTGAACACGCGTCGCATCACATTTCTGATTGGCATGTCTCTGATGAGGCGTCGTGCTCCGATCATCGCTGGATCAAATACAACCTAAATACGACTCTCACACCGCCTAAGCCCCGACGTAATCCACGCAAGATGGACCGACGTAAGTATGAGCTTATGACCGCTGAGAAGCTAAGGTGTCTAGACACACCTACAACTCACGCGGTTAAAGCGGATATTGATAACCACGTTGATCGCATAACAACAACATTAATCACCAGCTTTGAAGAAACATGCCCACTTTCTACTCCCAGCTCCCGCCCAGACAACAAACATCACTGGTGGGTACCTGACCTGGAGAAATTACGCCGGAAGGTAAGAAAGTTGTTCAACAAAGCAAAGAACTCTCGAGAAGCGCATGACTGGGACGCCTATAAACAAGCCCAATATGACTACAGGAAGCGTATTCGCCTCAGTAAAAGAGAATGCTGGAGACGCTACTGCAACAATATTGAAAGCAACAACGAGGCTAACAGAGTGAAAAACATTCTGTGCAGCGAACCAGTTCATAATCTTGGTTTCCTGAAAAAGCCTGACGGAACATACACCAAAACAGATCAAGAGACCTCAGAACTGTTAATGACCACTCACTTCCCAGGATGCCGCATAATGGAAAGTCGCACATGGGAAGAAAGAGAGGAGATTTCACCTGTTGAAACCGACTGGATCACCGCCCACAAGGTTGAAAGTAAGATGGGCAATCAACAGCTTCCTTCCATTCAAATCAGCGGGAGTAGACGGAATCTTTCCAGGGCTGATGAGGTGGAGCGACGGAGGTCTCATTGACCACCTCGTAGCCATTTACAGAAGCTGCCTAGCACACCGCCATATTCCTATGAAATGGAGGGAAGTCAAAGTAGTCTTTATCCCTAAACCCGGCAAAGGAGACTACACTCAACCTAAATCATTCAGACCAATTAGCCTCACATCATTCCTTTTAAAGGTGTTGGAGAGACTAATAGACAGGGAGATAAGGAGCACTGTATTGGTCAGGAACCCCTTAAATCCAAACCAACACGCCTACTCTGCAGGCAAATCAACAGAGTCCGCCCTACATAAGGTTGTTTCTTATATAGAAGACAATCTCAAACACAAAATATCAACACTAGGCACCTTCATCGACATAGAAGGAGCTTTTGACAAAACCAACTTTACCAGCATAAGCCAGGCCCTCTCCAGACATGGTGTCGATCCTACTATTGCCGGGTGGATTGACAGCATGTTAAGAGACAGAGCCATACAAATTACTGTGAATGATACTACCAGAGGAGTAGTAGCCAAAGGATGTCCCCAAGGGGGTGTCCTCTCACCTCTCCTATGGAATATCGTGGTCAATGAGCTGATTAGTAGGCTCCACGACCGCAACTTTCTCACAGTAGGCTATGCAGACGATCTGACCATACCGACCGAATGAGGTCCGCTCTAAAGGTCGTCGAACAGTGGTGCACTAAACACAATCTAACAGTGAACCCAACAAAGACAGAATTGATCATGTTCACAAACAAACGGAGTCTAGGTAATCTTAAACTCCCAAAACTTTTTAATACCAGTCTGTCCCTAAGCAAGGAAGTCAAGTATCTAGGAATGATACTAGACAACAAACTCCTCTGGAATAGACATCTCGAAAGTAAACTAAACAAAGCCACAATCATCTTCTGCCAATGTAAAAGACTACTCGGCAAAAGTTGGGGACTATCACCGAAAATAACGATGTGGCTGTATAAAACCGTTATACGTCCCATAATCACATACGGAGCCGTTGCCTGGTGGTCCAAAACAGAGCAAAGCACCGTCATCAACAAACTGCAGAAATTCCAAAGATTGGCATGCTCTGCGACAACCGGCTGCATGCGAACCACCCCCACAGCCGCCCTAGAAGTAGCCCTGGATTTAACACCCTTGGATCTGTTTATACAACAAGAAGCCTCCATGGCTGCTATAAGGCTTAAACACCTGGGTCTGTGGTATAATCGAGAGGGTCCTCACTCCACATTGTGGAATGATTTAGTGAAACATGAGTCACTAATCGCTGCCCCATGCGATAGGATACCCAAGCAATACATTTTCGAAAAGAAATACCAAATACAGTTATTTGAAAATGACCGAGATCACTCTGGCATACATGAAGTCCGAATCTATACGGACGGCTCCAAGATGGGGACTGGAACTGGAGCTGGAGTATTCTCACAAGATCTGAATATCAAAATATCACTAGCGCTGGGCCAACACAGTTCGATATTTCAATGCGAATGTGTTGCAATAATAAACGCAGCTACCACGGCCCTGTCCAGAGGTATAAAGGAACTAAACATCCGCATACTGACTGACAGCATGGCCGTCCTAACAGCACTGGAGGCCAACACGATCAACTCCAGTATCGTCTACGAATGCCACAAAGTTTTGGATCGTTTAGCATCCAACAACGGAGTAATCCTACAATGGATTAAAGGGCATAGTGGATCACACGGGAATGATGCCGCCGATGAGCTGGCTAGAATGGGATCCTCCACACTAGTGACAGGACCTACACCCATTCTGCCACTCCCATTCAGCCAACTGCGCTCATGGGTAAGGCAACGAACTCGTGCTGCACATAATACACGTTGGGTAGCTCTAACAAGCTGTAGACAGTCTAAGATGGCGATGACTGCAGTCTCGCCGCGTTTGACCTGCAGGCTGCTCAGCCTCAATCGTCCAGACCTCCGGATAGTTGTTGGTACACTTACAGGTCACCTTACCTTAAACCGACAACTATTTATTATGAATGCGACAGACAGTCCTCTATGTAGAGGTTGCCTGAACGCTGAGGAAACAGCCGCCCACGTGATCCTGGAGTGCGTAGGTTTGGCCGCACAACGAACAGAAATCCTCACAGAGGTGAGGTCGCTCCTAGAAGCCTGTGAACGCCCCAGGAGGCTTCTGCGCTTCTGGAAGGAGCTACGATGGCTCGACTAGCCATGTTCACGCATAACGGACCAAATATGAGTCTAAATGCGGAAAAATGTCAATACCAATACCAATACCATGTCAACAAATTCATTTTGACAGCTAAGTTCGTATATAGGTACGAACATCGATTGATCGATCCGTACCACTCGTTGCGTTCGACTGGTTTTCGATCGAACTTTTTCGATTGTGAAATTCTGACAATACACAAACTGTGTTTATATTTGAATTACGAGCTTATAAAAGTGAACTTTTCTCGATTGCCTGAGAATCGGCCTCCTGTTCAGCGACGAGTGTTAAACCCAGACACGTCACACACACATGTAAGTATCGTCATTCAACCTGTGCCACAAAACCCAGCTCCACAAATGGTGGTCGCGTTGCAATCAGCTAAAAGCCGTCATTGTACAGCTGTACGTACAATGTACAGCGCTCCGGCTTACGACGACACGCGAGAAAACTAGTGAACTGAGATCTAACGAAAATTACTACTCTGCAAGCTTGGAAATTATTATTTTTGAAATATTGGACACCACCACATACTTGTTCCAATATCAAGTTTGAGCACTAGCCTCTTGCGGACCTATGGCGGCTTATGCCGCGGATCTGAAGAAAAAAAAGAGTAGGGGACTCTTTTTTTTCTAACTATTGCAGTTTTTTGATTTTTTGAATGCGGTTTTCGATGTTCAAAAGAGAGATAAACTCGTCGTACTGTAAAAATAAACTATAATATGTGATCCGGAAAAAAAAAAAAAAAAAAAAATTTTTGAATTTTGAGTTTTTTTCAAAACGGAAGTAATTAAATTTTTGAAAATTTGGAAAAAAATCAAAAACATTGTTTATCCTTTTATTATATTCTTATTCGATAGGTTTTTTTATGTAGATTCTAAATATATATACTTTTTATATGTTATTTCATCGATAACTATGTGAAAAAAATTGATTTCGAATGTACCGCACTATTGTCATTTGTTTACACAAAGGTAGAGTTTGAACGACGATTATAAAAACAAAACATGTCGTAAAACTGTCCATTAGCTTAACTTTATTGCTTTTGCTAATCAGCTACTCATAAATGTAACCAAAGACCTCGTAAGTATAATAAGATGTTCGGGAGTGCGATAGCGCGCTCTTAAGTGCTTTGTTTACATAAAAAAATGGGCCATATAAAAAAACCCAGGTCCGCCCAAGGCTAGTGTTATGAAATTGGAAACAACGACTGGTATTACTACATACACCCAGACTCGAGGAAATATTGAAAAGTTCGTTTGCAATTTTTAGCCGACTGGGAATCAAACCCGTGACCTATGGAGGTAGCGGTATGCACCTTGAAAACCGTTGCTTATTACCGTTTAAAAGTGAAAAATTAGTAATAAAACAAAAGAGCTCGTGTGCAACCGGAATTATTTTGAAGGCTATATTGGCAATAAAGTGGTGTAAAAGCTGATTCCTGTGAATAGCGTTCTGGGTGCTTACCATCAACTCTTATTACGGTTTTGTTTAGGAACCTAAACTGATCTGCTTCGCTTATTCGTACCACGACAGCTTAATATCAATGACAGCGATTCAGTGATCGATCAATGACATTTCACAGCCGCTAAGCTGTCAGAAACTCTTATTTGACTTATAACCCGGTCGATTTAACATGTCACCTGCAGGTTATACCCGTCCCTCTCACTCTCCGGGCATGACAGAATCGAGTGAAAGAGACGGGTAGAAGAAAAAGGACACAAATCGTTCGGTCATTAACATTTAGCAATTCATTTGCGATCCAGTTTTTAGAAGGTCAGAGTACGAAAGAAAGCGATTCATTTTAGGAACCTATTCTGAATCGCGCTATTTTTGAATCGCTGTCATAAAGTTGATGGTAGGCACCCTGGACATAAGACACTACGTTTTTTCTCTTTATGGGTATGAGTAGGTATACAATCAAAATATCAGAATTTTGATTGTTTTGATTGTTCAGTTGTTTGATTGTTCGGAATTTCTTTCTCAAGAATCATCCCTTAAAACCAATTCCGCAAGCAGCCCATTTATTTCAGCAACTTGAAGACGCAGTAAGATGACATTTTCCGCGTCTCAGTAGTGAAAACCGCCAGAGAATAGTCGTTTCCCGCCATTCAAATAAAGACGTTGAAAAATCTGCTCGTTTTGTTAGCAGCTCTACGTCAACGTCTGTTTGTTTCAAATAAATATTATTAACAAGGGGTTCTGTTTTTATAATTTTACGACAGGCGAAAGAAAGCCAACAGCAGAACTTCAGAAGTAAATTGAGAAATCATTTTTGACAGGTTTTGCTATATTTTTTGCTGGTAAATGCCTGCCATAAATTGTGTTGAAATAACGATCCATCCTCCAAGTAGCTCCGCCTGGAAACCAAATAAACGCTGTTTGGGGATTGGGTTTTTTTCTAATATTTCATTTTCAATAATAAAAACTGCATTGTGAATGCAAAAAAGTAAAAGTTTTACTGAACCTGAAAAATGTATAAGCATGTAACAATAACCAGAGAAAGAAGGAAGTAAGAGAGTTGTAAGGATCTTAGAAAATGAAAATGGATATCTACATGAAGAATGGAAAAACTTGATAAGTATGGTTAATGAATTTTATGACTATACCTACTGGATTGGCTATTTCAAATAATATTTCAGTTTTTTAATTCTGATAGAAAATTAGTTGCTGTGAAAATATGTTAAATTAAAAACCCTGTTTTCTTTAACCTCAAATATCCATAGGGCTGTCAATCAGCTAAAAGCCTCATTGTGGCGGCTCATTAACCCCCACCCTGCCAATGTACGGGACATTGCACCGGACTTTCAGTAATGTCTAATTAATGGACATTGCTGATATCGACTGGTGTCCACTGAAACCGTGATAGCTAAATAATAATTTTGGGACTTCCATAAAATATCTGAGAGATGTGATTTAATCTGACTACTATAATAAATGGTGAAATATTGTATGTTTGTTACTAAATCACAGCGAAAAGCCTGAATTGCTGAGTTAATTTTAAGTAATGAATGACCTACCCGTTGAAGCATGAGTCAGCACCACCACGGTCGATAGTTCGCCAAGTACATCCACCCCAGGTTTAAGGTAACTTACAAACGGACGAGGTGCTTAATTTAATGGTTCCAAGCAGCCAAGGGGTCCGGTGAGGGGCCCTGCTTCGTCATTAGTGCTGTACCTACCTACAACAGGAGCGAATGAGCGATCGACGAAAAGATACGAACAAGAACGGATTGTGTCGTCACTGGTTAACGTTTAGATAACTTAATTTTATGTATAGTTAGTTCTTTCGCTGTTTTCTTTTTGTAACTTTATTCCCGAGACGTTTCGCCGTGTAAGTACCTGTGTACTATTATTTATTCTGTGGCGTAAGTGCCACGTAATGGAGGCTAATCATTAAGGATTTTTCACTTATCTAATACCTAGGTATCGTATCAACAATTTAATTTAGCAATAACGCCAGAGTTGAAGCATGTGTCCACCCCAGGAATAATGAAGAAATGAATGAAGTGCTTAATTTAATGGTTCCAAGGGGTCCGGTGAGGTTAGGGTTGCCACCTTTTTATTGAAAAACTATAGTACTCTCCCCAAAAATGGCAAAAATATAGTTCTTTTGGAACCTTTTGTAAACATTTATTCTAGTGATTGAGGCAAAAGCGGTTTGCCTCCCAACTAACTCCGGAAAGAAAGGCAAAAAGGCTTATTTAGAAAGGCAAAAAGGCTTAGTATTTAATTTAATTTTAATGTTTGAGAAATATTTTTGTCGTTATTTATTTTTCCTCGTATACTTTGCCATCACCAAATTGAAACAGTCCATTCTAGCTATAGGTGCACTTCATTCCAGCCTATGCGATCAAAATATAGTATTTTTATAACTAGGTGTATTATTTTCTATAATATATAGTTACTTAGTACAATTGACTGAAATATAATAGATGATCAAACGAACTACTGTGAAGTTCGATCGCTATTATATGAGTCGTTTCATTCGAAGATATAATATTTACAGAGTAGTCCCTTTAACCTACAGGCAACTTCGCACGTCTTTAGAGATTTAAAAAAAAAAAGTTCACTAATCTGTCATTTACTGATCTGTGGTCAGTTTGACGCCATTTTTCTCATTTCGTTTAGAGCAAGTTCAGAGTAATAGCGGTGTTCTAGAACAAAGCTTAACTAGCGGGTTTGTAAACCTCCGCCTGCAGCTGAGGTTTACTGGGCTGGGCGGGTTGCTATATCTTCGAATGAAACGACTCATATAATAGCGATCGAACTTCACAGTAGTTCGTTTGATCATCTATTATACTTCGTCGTTTCATTCTTTGATATAATATTTACAGAGTAGATGTTTAGAGATTTAAGTTTTGTTCTAGAAGAAGTGTTGATGGGTTGTTTTTATAAGAATAAATAACCATCTCAATTAAACATATTATGTATTTGTTCATAAGCAGAATGTAAACAATCAACCCTTAAATAATAATAAGTTTTCTCCGTACAAATTAAATACCTAATCATAAATCAGCAACAAAAAAAAAGTAACTAATCATTTTAGTAGGGAACGTTACGGTTCTCGCGAAGACATCTTCGCTTTCAATAGGCCGGTTATAGAACCGACCAAAGGCTGTGTAGATGTAGGTACTTGTCCAACCAGCTGTTTTTCTTATCTCGTCTACAAACACTGAATCGTGAGCAAGCACGGTCGAGATGGAGGCGTATCGTGTGCTATCGCCACTCTCTCCCAAGCTCCCAACAGCTTATTTAACCCAGCGGCTTATAGACTGCGAGCTGGTGCGCTTGTGGAGTTTTTTGTATTTTAACAACAGTTTGTCTGCGTTCAAAGTCATCATATTTTTTTAAAAATATATATGATCGACGAGGACTGAAGCAGGGCATATATTTATTTTCTCGTGAAAGAATGACAAGTACAGCATGGGTTGTTCGCGGCCCGGGACCGAAGTTTTAATAATGTCTGTTATGGCTATCTTAACACCGTCTTGAGAAATGAATACATTTTCTAGTTTTATAAGCGTGAAAGTTTGTACCCTGTGCATTGTACAAAGTGTTCTTGTCTAGGCTCAGTACTAAATTTGGGTATCAATTAGGTATGTGGTTGAGAACAAGTTGTGGGTCCCAAGTAGAGGTATATTTAGGGCGACTTGGTTTAAGTTTGTAAACGCCTTTTAGAACTCGTTAAATACACTCATGTGAGCGGATGTTACTATTTAATGGTTTAAGAACAGTGAAACGGTACGGCACGGGACGGTGATTTAATATCAACGTAAGCTTCGTCAGATAGCTCCCATTCAGTATCGGGGTTGCTTTTACTTGACTCGATATCTGAGCCGTTATTTTTTGTGTTTACTTATGACGCGTGTAGCCAAATGGCGATAAATCTACCTACATCGTGTCAACTTCTTTAAGCGTGGAAATTTTATTCCATCTACCTTGACGGTTAATGTAGCATACTACTGCAGTACTATCCATGCGCAGTAATATTGCA
The DNA here is from genome assembly GCA_949710035.1 of Crambus lathoniellus. Classification (NCBI taxonomy): domain Eukaryota; kingdom Metazoa; phylum Arthropoda; class Insecta; order Lepidoptera; family Crambidae; genus Crambus; species Crambus lathoniellus. Next base: position 23,687,865 of record OX453317.1, read on the forward strand.
CAATATCGTCTTCCTTTGTAAAAGCTTTCATAGGACAGAATGTTGTAAAAAAGTTATTGCGCGACCAGTTTTGGTCTTCTTAAAATTAAATTTTTGCTTTGCATTTACCGTTATGGCACTGCAATGCCAAAAACTTCTGGCGTTCTTAAAGTTAAATCCGTATTTAGCTGCTAGACAGACCGAAATTAGAACACCAATAAAATTAGCAAAGATTCTTATTGTACGTTTCGGTAATTTTAAATAATTTCTGATCATTTGTGCAATGTTTCTGCGTTTTACAGCGAGAAATGTTGCGTATCATAATTATAAAAAGCCTTGGAAAGTACAGACTTGAGAAGGCGTTAACACAATTTTTTCGCGGTTTACAACAAAACCTAAACATTGTAACAATTAAAGAGTCGTACCGTGTACGTAGTCTTACGGAAGTGTCCCCGATGCCTTATGTTAAGATTCTTTTTACTAACCTTCTATGGGCCACAGTGTTGTCTGATAAATAAAGAATTTATTTATTGCATCGTCGAAATAAATTTACTGATTTATGACCTTGGCTTCTAAGATAGGACATATAACCTCTCTCATAATTTTGGTAAATACCCTGGATGCTGATGCTACGGATAGGCCGTAAGGCAAGTCAGTAAATTTGTCGATAGCTAAGTTTGAATTTGGAGCTTGAAAATGAAATCTTAAATATTATTCCGTCTTCCTTACATATTGGAAGTCATAAATACGCCTCTTTGAGGTCAATCGGTGCTACAAAACTACCTTGTGGTATAAGTTAAGGAGATGTTCTATAGTCTTCCATTCTAAAATAGTTTTTCTTCTCAATAAATTTATTTAATGTTTTAAGATTTAAGACAAAGCGCTTACCACCATTAGACTTGGGTGCAAGGAAAGTTCTTGATATGAACTGGTCAATTACCGGGGAACATTGTGAAATTGCTCCAATTCAATTAATTAATTTATAGCTTGGACCATCTCGTGACTTTCTTCGGGGGTAAATTTAGATTAAAGCACGACAGACTGTCACTTCCGTACAAAAGGGTATATAATATCCGTTTTGGATCCATGATAGTACAGTTTTGTTGTATGTTATATGAAACCAACAATCATAAAAGTATTGAATTCTGCCAGCGTGTACCTTTGTTATTGTGGCTGTGCACGGGGCCTGGGTTGATTGTAGTTCTTCGCATGAGACGAAGCAGGCTGAGGGTAGGTTCGTCGCGGTGGCGGCGCTAGCCTCTGTCCTGTCCTGTGGTTTGACCTCCCCGCCGCCCCCCTGTTTCACGGGTACTGAGGAGGTCCTGACCCGTTTCCCTGATGGGCAGGACGAATGACTGTGGACTGGACTGCAGAAGGTTTCTGAATTGTGAATGTTTTCCAAATCTGTGAACCTTGTCGTTCGATTGCCTTACTGGCTTTTATATTTTCGGATGATGTATTACCCAATAAAGAGTCATAAAGAGTCAGTTTAATCCTATCTTTCGTTAGGAAATGGTGTAAATCAATACCAAAATGCGTCAGTCGTCGCTTAGATACTAAAGAGATTGTATCTTATCGTCTGAGGAGAGCAGTGTGTCCATTGCTCTATTTACCTATTGCCGAGGTACCCATATCAAGTTGTTGTTGAAAACCAAGAAACATTTTGTAGCGTCCCCTCACGACGACGACGTCAGAAACTGCGGCAGCAATCGCTGCGTTTAATTTAGGTGCGTGCAACATTCAACAATTATTTGGTATCAAGTACCTTTGTCAAGTTCTCTTTCTGATCTTTTGGTAGACCTATTTTTCATAAAGGTGTCCATAAATTAGCTAAGCTGAATGGCATCTCCAAAATCAGGCGTATCGGACGTAGACGCCCTCAACGCTGACAATATTATTGTGGATCGAAAGTTATCGATGTAATTTCTTGAGTGAGCCGTTTGCGATACTGCGGCATCCAAGGTTTGTTGGATGGATATTTCCAAAGATTGTTCGATAAAGTCCCGCATCGTTTTGTATGATATTTATTGTATCCAAAACAAACATACTCTTTTTTGCCAAAAAAAAAAAAAACAACATGAGGGTAGAATGTAAAAAATGAAATTCAAAGAATAATTTAATAAGTTATTATGGCTTAATAATTTATATTGTCCCGCAGGCAATAAACTATAGATAACGTGCATCTATCCTAGAATGCAGGTAGATTCTACTTTATGTCATAATATGTGACCCATAATTAGCCCGCAGCTAATTACGATATCGCGGTTGACCCCCAGTCAATTGCGACTTAGTTTGATTTTATGTAACTTAATGAACTGTAGATAACGTGCGCCTATCCTAGAACGCAGGTAGATTCTACTTCATGTCATAATATATGTCCCATAATTAGCCCACAGCTAATTACGATATCGCGATTGACCCGCAGTCAATATCGATTTAGTTTGATTTTGACTAACTACCTAAATAATCTGAAGATAACGTGCGTCTATCCTAGGACGCAGGTAGATTCTACTTCCTGTCATAATATATGACCTTTAATTAGCTCGCAGCTAATTACGATATATCGCGATTGACTCGCAGTCAATCTCGATTTAGTTTGATTTTATGTAACTAAATAAAGTGTAGATAACATGCGTCTATCTTAGAACGCGGGTAGATTCTACTTCATGTCATGATATATGACCCATAATTAGCTCTCAGCTAATTACGATATCGCAATTGACTCGCAGTCAATCTCGATTAAGTTTGGTTTTATGTAACTAAATAAAGTGTAGATAACATGCGTCTATCCTAGAACGCGGGTAGATTCTACTTCATATCATAATATATGACCCATAATTAGCTCGCAGCTATTTACGATATCGCGATTGAGTCGCAGTCAATCTCGATTTGGTTTGATTTTATGTAACTAAATAAAGTGTAGATAACATGCGTCTATCCTAGAACGCGGGTAGATTCTACTTCATGTCATAAATATGACCCATAATTAGCTCGCAGCTAATTACGACATCGCGATTGACTCGCAGTCAATCTCGATTTAGTTTGATTTTATGTACCTAACTAAACTCATCTAGTGAAATCACTTGTTCATGTTCACCAGTGAACAACAAGAAACAAAAAAGTATTAATTGTATCTTAATATCTGATAAATTTAGTTAACTATTGTGTAGCTTGTTAATAACTTGTATGCACAAATATTCGAATAGGAATTGATAAAGCACTATAAACGTACCTGTGGCATTATCTTCATTCTCTGAAGAATATAAACGTTGGACTCGTTCAACATTTTCCTGTGCGCTGCGTTTCGGCATTTAAAATAGACGCGTGCGCTCGTTGCCTCGCACGAAAAAGGAATGAGAAAAATGGCGTCAAACTGACCACAGATCAGTAAATGACAGATTAGTGAACTTTTTTTTTTTAAATCTCTAAAGACGTGCGAAGTTGCCTGTAGGTTAAAGGGACTACTCTGTAAATATTATATCAAAGAATGAAACGACGAAGTATAATAATAATAATAAATTTCTTACAATAGAAGTTTTCATTATGAAACTGTGTTATGGAAACTAGATAACGGACTAATAACTATACTTAACTTAAATACTTCTTTCGACGTACGATAACGTAAGTACGATACTATTATAATATAGTACGGGTGGCAACCCTAGGGGTGAGATGTCCTGCGTGGTCATTTGTTTCGTCATTCATAAGTGCTGTAAACAACAGAAGCGATAGACGAAAGAACGATTTGTGTTGACAACTGTTACTGGTTTCAATTATAAACAAGAGTAACGGGACTCAACGCGACATTTATTATGAAGTACATATTATTATGTACTTACAGCTTGACGTTTCGGCTGTGTTGCAACAACCGTGGTCACAAGCAGACTGAACACAGCCGAAACGTCAAGCTGTAAGTACATAATAATATGTACTTCATAATAAATGTCGCGTTGAGTCCCGTTACTCTTGTTTATAATTATAATGGAACGCGAAAGTTTAAAAATCTTATGTTACTGGTTTCATTCAGAAATCAGTTTTTTTAAAGGTACACTGTTGAAAACGTCAATTTTTTTTCGTCAAACTGAAAAACAAAAGTTTTCTATAAGTACTTTTTATTAAAGCTGTAAAAAACATTTTTTTTATTTCTGCAGTGCCTTTACTAGCTTTGATTAGCTATGAAAGACGTAAAAAGTATTAAGTAATGAAATAAAAAGATAATCTATTTCAAAACACCTGACCCTCGAGCAACATGTCTTTGACCCAAAAGATACGCATCTTATGTAGCCAGCCAGTGACATATTGCGAGTTTACCCACCTCTAAGTTTGGAGATAGGGTGAGCGCTCATGCAGAAACCGATGGAAAGGCGAGGAACTTCAGATGGGAGGCAAAAATCTGTTTGAGGAACTAAGCTGGTTAAGGCGAAATGGGTACAGCAGCACTAAAGCCTTTAATCCCGTGACCGATTAGACGAGAAAATCCTCTTTTATAATATTTAATCCTTCAGTGGAGATGGAGATCAAATCATGGATCAATCATGGAGAACAAAAAATATTTGTTAGATTATTAAAACCTCGTGTCATTTTTAATTTTAATTCTAGTATACAACAACTGCTATCAGCGTTATTTTAAACTATGTATCCGATGGTTTTTTTATTTCTAATTAGGTCAAAGGATTTTAAAAAGTCCAACATAATCATGTTGAAAGGCCATCTAGCTGTAGTGTAGTCTGGGTTGCATCCGAAAACCAGCGTCACCGCCGCCTTGGCGGTGTCATATTAAATGCTGAGATGTAGCTTACTTTTTCTGTTTTCGTAAAAGTAAAAGTAAAAGTAGGTACTTATACTTTTATGTTTTAAAAAAATTGAAAATGAAGTAAGTACTTATTAGAAAAATCAATTTTTCAATTAGTAAAAATTGTACTGTAATTGCAAAAAAACATAGTAGGGCAGGCGTACCGGTTTTGGCCACTGTACCGGTTTTGGCCACTTTTTGCTCTAAAAGTTTTTTAAACAACTTTTAGCCATTTTTGATAAAGGCAATTAAAATAAGGTATTTTAAGGTAATAATAACGACCGTTAGAATTCCTTATGTCATACGATTTTTTTTAATAAATTCCATTTTCTGTTTGAAAAAATGTTTTGTATGAAAATTTTAAGAAATTTGTTTTGGATGAAATACTTTATAAACCTTTGTTTTTTACCCGACTACGGCAAAGCAAAAAAAGGAGGGTTATGATTTTGACCGGTATGTATGTATGTATGTATGTTTGTATGTATGTTCATCTGTTCCCGCATAACTTCTAAACTGCTGATCATATATTCACAATTTGAGGTATCGTTGGAAGCGTCTCGATTGTCTGCTGGTTATAGGCTATGTCACGACACATGAAATTGAATATGGCGCCCTCTAGACGACATAAAGTTGTGAACTAAAAAACTTTTTTTTGAGGAGAATATCGTATTTGGTATCAAATGAAAGCTCTTGGTGAGCTCGTTTCAAAAATGTATATTTTATTGGTTGTTGCTTGCGGCTTTGTTTGCATAAATCGAATTTTTACTTTATCACGAAATTTATCATCATCATATCAGCCGAACGACGCCCACTGCTGTGTATAGACCTTCCCCAAGGAACTCTACAACAATCGGTCCTGCGCTACCCGCATCCAGCGGCTTCCCGCGATTTTGACCAGATCGTCGGTTCACCTTGTAGGGGGCCTGCCCACGAAAAGTCATCCGGTACGCGATCGCTATTCGAGATCCTGTCCGCCCCAACGGCCATCGGTTCTCCGCGCTATGTGTGTCCCGCCAAGTGCCACTTCAACGATGCAATCCTTTGAGCGATGTCGGTTGTTTTAGTTTTCCTGCGGATCAAATCGTTTCTGATTAGATCGAGCAGGGCAGGGAAATACCAAGCATCGCTCTCTCCATTGCTCGCTGGGTGACTTTGAGCATTCTTATGAGACCCATAGTAAAAGACCACGTCTCACTTCCATAGGTCAGTAGGCCAGTAATGACTGGCAACACACACTGGTCAAAGACTTTCGTCTTGAGACATTGAGATATTTCGGACGCGAAAATATGCCGGAGCTTCCCGAACACTGCCCATCCGTTCTGGATTCATTGAGAGATCTCTTTCTCGAAGTTGGACTTAACTAACTGGACCGTTTGCCCTAGGTAAACAAAGTGGTCAACAACTTCGAGTGTAATGTTCCCAACATTAACTGGAGCGGTTGCAACATGGGTATTCGACATGATTTTCGTCTTATCCATGTTCATCTTTAGACCCACTCATTTAGAAGGAAGGCTCGAGGTCGGAGCGTAACTTGTACGACATTTAGCGAATACCGTTTCTATATTCTGAGTATCAGGTACGCTACCCTGCTCGACACGCTTCCAATGGTGATCACGTTGTTGACTAGGGACTTGTGAAATGTGGACGATGAACCCGACACCACCTAGGGACTGTTGTTTGCCCTCCCGGTGGTAAAGTAAGTTACCGGATTGCAGGATAATCGAGTCCTTCCCCTCTCTTCAGACTTCAGATAATCCAATGATCTCCCAGTGTAACTTACTAACAGCCTTTTCCAACTCTATGACCTTCGAGTCAGTCCGCAATATGCGCGTGTTCTAGATTGCCAGGTCAAGTCGTCTGTGTTGGTAGCCTGGTCTTACCCGGGGATTCTCAGCACCCCCTGCCCCGCCGTTACCATAGCCGCTACCGTAGCTAGGAATAGCAGGGCCGCCTTGGACTGGGGGCTGATTTTTTTGGTGTAAAGCCATTTGGGGGGTTGGATTTACCATAATCGCCACGCTTGGCCTGCCAAGTGGTGGCGATCGCAGTATGGCCTGCTGTTACATGGAGACGCTGCTGCCCATCTCTTGATGGCAGTTTTCCCTCTGTCGCCTCTTACGACACCCACGAGAAGAGAGGAGGTAATGCTTTTTATGTGCCGGCACTACACAGCGCGACATTATGACCCCAAAATAATGTAAATAAAAATTAAGTTCAAAAACTAAAACCCGACTACTGAAAAATCACGCTCAAAAAGGTATGAAACAATAAAATATTCTCATCTGAAATTGCCGTGGTCGTATGCCCCTTCATATAATAAAACCATATTTTCATTCTAGGGAAAAGTGGCATACGACCACGGCAATTTCAGATGAGAATATTTTCTTGTTTCATACCTTTTTGAGCGTGATTTTTCAGTAGTCGGGTTTTAGTTTTTGAACTTAATTTTTTGACAATTGAATTGTTGTTTTGTAATTGACTGGTTTCTAGCAAATTAGGATATATTAATTTTACCTGGGTTTGGTTTTGATTTTTCGCAATACTTACAAAAGTTTACCTATCAGTAAGTGGCCAAAACCGGTACATTTGGCACCTCTCACACATTGTGTGTAATATAAAAAAAACTATTTTACTTTTATAAATTTGAAAAATGTACCTTTAAAGGTAGATAAATTATCTTTAATTTAAGATATAATTTGTGTCTTAAATACCTATGACCATTTAGTACTTAGTGCTTAAAAGTCAAAAAATCCTTAAAGTGGCCACAAAGGGTACCTCTGCCCTACTTATATATTTTGTTGAATAAACATTTTTCTTCTTTTCTTTCTTTCAACTTATGCTTGCGGAAAAGATAGATTAGGTGGGTACTTACACCCACTTCTCAAATCGTTCGTAAACCAACGGATGTTAACAGAAAACGCAGACAACGTTAAACAAAATAGATCCCGTAAGTTTTCCTTTTTTCCTTTTGTGTTTCGGTACCTACACTAAAAATAAGCAATGGAAAAATCAGCTCGCTATTTCCGAACGAACAAAATAAGCGACGCCATTGTTATTGTACGCGGGAAAACGGTGTAGAGACGGCCATTACTTATTTAGTTTTTTTTCACGGCAATGGCGTATTATTACTTAGTCGAACACGATAGGTACAAATTGTTCGCTGCATTATATACGATGCTACTTTCAAAATTGTAAATTGCCCATTGTTTTGTGGGACGTGCGATATGGAAGAATAGCTTGGCTAATTAGTTAGTTGTCATTTGTCTATGGGAGAAAACTTGTGATTTCTTTGCTTTGAAACTGACTTAGTTACCTGTTTAAGAATTTAAAGTTGGAAGTCCGTAGAGTTTTTTGCCTTCTATGAAAGAAGAGTATCTAATTAAGTTAATTTTAATATCTTCGAGCTATACTTATGATATGGCAAGAAATGTGAGTGCTTATTAAGGATGCTAGTTACAGTTAGAAAATGACTAATATAGAAAATTTGGATTTAAAGGTCAAAATAACAATCTTTCATTTTAAAGATGTAAAATGCTACCATGTTTAATATAGAATAACTCTGAACTGACTAAGATTTTGGATCTTGGCGCCATAGTAACTTTATTCAGGTCAAAAATTAAAATTAAAATTAAAAGACCTATTTATTAGCTACTGGAAGGTGGGACCAAGATTTGCATAATATTTCTTCCTGCATCCGTTTGCGTTAACTAAGAATACACTAGGTAGGTATATTTGGAGTAGAATCGTAGAAACTTTTCTTGAAAAAATAAATAAATAAATATGTAGTTTAAAAAACTAAAAAAAACACACTTTTATAGGAACAGACTAAAAAGTACAAAATAACCGTCTATTCAGTAACTGAAATTAAAAAGCGTGGTGCGCGTTGTCAATATTAAGTACTTAATTGAATGCATGCTTTGCAAAGGGCGCACCACGCTTTTTAATTTCAGTTACTGAATAGACGGTTATTTTGTACTTTTTAGTCTGTTCCTATAAAAGTGTGTTTTTTTAGTTTTTTAAACTACATATTTATTTTTTACTTTTTAGTTTAATAAATGGCAAGCTATGGGTGGTTGATAATCGATTTCACAGTCCATTCATGTGTCTGCTCACCCCGTAAACATTATAACTCAAAGGCGTGATTGTATGTATTTAGTTTTACAAATTCAAGTGGAGTCTATTAGTTACCAGATGCGCGAGCCGAACCCTTACTTTCTCCTTACTCCATCATCAGACCCTCACCACCAAGTGTAGCGAATAGGTCTCATCAGAACGAAACAAATGAGCCCAAACTCAAAAGGTTTCGTAGTGGTCATTAAGGGTGCCACTGGCTTCCTCTCTGCTCCATCATCAGACTCTCACCACCAAGTGAAGCGAATAGGTCTCATCAGAACGAAACAAATGAGCCCAAACTCGAGAGGTTTTCTTGAGGCCATTAAGGAGTTTCACTGGCTTTCTCCCAGCTCCAACATCAGACCCTCACCACCAAGTGTAACGAATAGGTCTTATCAACACGAAACAAATGAGCCCAAACTCGAGTGGTTTCCTATCGGTCATTAAGGAGTGTCACTGGCTTCCTTCCTGCTCCATCATCAGACCCTTACCACCAAGTGTAGCGAATAGGTCTCATCAGAACGAAACAAATGAGCCAGAACTCGAGGTGTTTCCTATTGGTAATTAAGAAGTGCCACTGACTTCCTCCCTGCTCCATCATCAGACCCTAACCACCAATTGCGACTAAAAAGTCTCATCAGAACGAAACAACGGAGGCCAAACTCGAGGGGTTTCCTAGTGGTCATTAAGAAGTGCCACTGGCTTCCTCCCTGCTCCATCATCAGACCCTCACCATCAAGTGTAACGAACAGGCCTTATCAGAACAAAAGAAATGAGCCTAAACTCGAGGGGTTTTCTAGCAGCCATTGAAGAGTTCTATTGCCCACCTCTTGACTCCATCATCAGATCAGCTCGATGGTAGCAAATTATTGTATTGTCATCGGATTCATATAGACTTGCAAAGTTTCAAATCAATACGACAATTAGAAGTTGGTTAAAATTGATTTCCAAGATTTTCTTACATTGTGACTTAGTTACAAGTGAAGCTAATAAAAGTGTGGTAAAAAGCTATCAAGCTTGACAAGCTTCTTCCAACCTTTTTAGAGCGCGCCCTACTTACATGACGTAGAGAAGGCATAAGACTTTTTAGGGACGCGATGAAAGCGCTGAAGCAACGTAGGGATGGCGGGAAAATGAGTTTTTTTTCTTTTATATTCGGTAACCATTTGGAAAGTTGTAACCTACTGCCACTTCCAGTCACCATAGTAATAAATAAATAAATAAATAATATAATAATAATAATTATTTCATATTTATTAGACCTAAAATACCAAAAACAAATAAAAAATTTACTATGACATTTGAGAATGTCATCACCAGTCATCATCATATTGCCAAATTACGAAATCAAGAAATGGGATAACGAATGAAGAAATAGATGTTGACGAGAAGCCGAGCAGCACGTCTTCCACCTCCGGGCTCGTCACCTCGCTCCGCCTCGCAGTTGTCGGCAACTGCCTCAGTGCCGTGTGTTCAGCTGACATCTGCAGTTGCGTCGAGTGATAGTGACGAGTACTTCTCTCCGCCGACGTCGCCACCGCCTGTACGCCGGAGGAGGGGCCGGCCACCGAAGAGTTTGGGGCTTCTGGGGCAAACGGCTCCGGTCAGGGCCCCCGCTCCCGGTGGAGTGCAGCGCATGCGATGGACAATTTCCATCAATGAAAATGTCATGCGCGCATATTTTGAGGCAACAGAGGCAGGAACTAATCTTACTGCGTATCGTGTTCGGATGCTTTCTCTGTTTCAGGCTCTCGAACCATCAATCAACGTTTCGGCTCAACGACTGTCGGATCAGGTGCGAGCCATTCAACGGGGTCACTTGTTGGATGACTCGGTACTTGATCGGCTCCGTACAGAGGTGCAACGTAACCGTATCATTACTACTGCATCGCAGGCGGCAACTCAAGCTTCTGCCGCGGCCACATTGCAAGCTGGCGTTGCTGATAGTGATCGTGGAGATGATATGGTTACTACTGTAAGTCCCCAATACAATGATATATTGAGGAGTACTCTTGAAGATGTAGTTCGGGAATTTCGATCGACTTTGGTTCACCTTAGACCTCGGCTTCCACGTTTTCCCATGCACAAAAAAAATAGGGCGCTGATGTGTGCTTTAGATTTGCTACTACCAAATTACTTTGATAGTAGTGAAGACCTGACTGATACTCATTCGATCCTGTACTGTGCGGCTATTACAGCTTGTCGTGTTGCTCATGTCAAATTTCCAAATACTGACACAGCAACACGCCCTCGCCTGGCTGTACCAGCCTGGCAGTGTAGGATTGAGCGTCGTATCAGTGAGGCTAGGGTACTCATCGGTAAGCTCAGCTGCTTTAGGGAGGGCAACATGCGCCCTAGGGTCATGCGCTTTGTGAAACGTGCATTTTTGGGGACTGGTATTAGTCCTCAAAATTATATTTCATGTGTCACAGAGCGCATCGACTTCCTGAAGCAGAAAATTTGTGCATGGGCTAATCGTATTCGAAGGTATAGGGTGCGAGTCGATCGCTTTACTCAGAACCGCATGTTCGAGAGAGATCAACGACGTGTTTATGCATCCTGGGAACGATCGTATCAGAGTGATACTGATATGCATCGGCCGGATGATGAAGCCATGATTTCTTTTTGGCACAACATCTGGTCCGTGCCTGTCACTCACTCTGAAGGCGCGTGGATGGAGGATGTTGAGCGTTCGTGTGAGCTTATACCTGATATGAATGAAGTAACCATTGACTACCAAGACGTATTTTGTGCAGTTCGTTCCTTACCCAACTGGAAATCTCCAGGCCCGGATGGACTGCACAATTTCTGGTATAAATGGTTACCTAGCTCGCACGTTTGCTTAGCATCTCAATTTCAATGTGCTTTATTATCTCGATCGCTTCCAGAATTCATGACAACAGGCATAACCCATCTGCTCCATAAATCTGGTAGTACTGCGGACCCCAAAAACTATAGACCTATCACCTGTCTGCCAACAATTTATAAAATTCTTACGTCCATTTTGAGGTCGAAGATTAATGAACACATTAATCAAAATTCTATTATGGTCGCCTCTCAGAATGGATGTAGGAATGGGGCCCGTGGTACTAAGGAGCTACTCCTCATTGACATGGCTATTAACCAACAGGTTCGTCGAAACCGAAAGAACCTGTCGACTTCCTGGATAGATTATAAGAAGGCCTATGATTCCGTGCCGCATTCGTGGCTCATGAGGGTGCTGGAGTTGTATAAAATAAATACAACTCTACGCACTTTCTTGATATCGTGCATGCGAAAATGGAGAACGGTCCTTTTCTATCCAGGATCTCGACGGATTCTAGGTCAGGGCGATCCTATAAAAATAGAGCGAGGTATCTTCCAGGGTGACGGTTTGAGTCCATTGTGGTTCTGTCTCGCCTTGAACCCTCTGAGTACACTTCTCGAGAGTTCAGGGTTAGGCTATCGTTTACGGAGAAATGGTCAAGTAATATCACACCTGCTGTACATGGATGACCTGAAACTATTTGCCCATAGCAGTTCTCATTTGACAGCGTTACTGAAGGTTACTGAAGCTTTCAGTAATGCCATTAAAATGGAATTTGGTGTAGACAAATGTGCAGTCATGCATGTAAAGCGTGGTCAGATAATGGAATCTACGGGTATACAACTCTCGGATTCTATTCATCTTAGATCTCTCTCCGTAAACGAAACCTATAAATATTTAGGTATGTCACAGGCATTAGGCATCAACGATGCTGACATGAAACAGTCGTTGCGTGAGCGTTTCTTGGGGCGCCTTTCAAAAGTCCTTAAAAGTCTTTTGTCTGGCGGAAACAAGGTTCGCGCATACAATGGATGGGTCATGCCGGTACTGATGTATTCCTTCGGCATACTTAAATGGACTCAAACTGAACTGGATGCCCTGGATAGAAAAGTTCGTACATTGCTAACAGCACACCGCATACATCACCCACGTTCATCGACCATGAGATTGTATATCCCGAGGAAGTGCGGTGGTCGTGGCTTCTTAAATGCTAAGACATTGCATAACCGCGAGATATGCAATCTTAGGGAGTATTTTCTCCAAGTCGATATGGGGTCTCATAGAGATGTAGTTGCTGTTGACAATGGACTGACTCCTCTATTTTTAGCAAAAGAAAACTGGCGCAAACCTGTAGTACTTAGTACTTCCGACCGCAGCACTGTGTGGCAAAGCAAGGAGTTACATGGCAGATTCTACCGGGCTCTCCATGGGCCCGACGTAGATTTATTAGCCTCAGTATCCTGGCTCCGCTTCGGTGATCTTTTTGGTGAAACCGAAGGTTTTGTCTGTGCAATTATGGATGAGGTTGTGATGACGAATAACTACCGAAAGTATATCCTAAGGGATGGCACAGTGGATATTTGCCGAGCGTGTCATCGTCCGGGTGAATCCCTTAGGCATATAATCTCCGGTTGTTCTCGTCTCGCAAACGGCGAGTATTTGCATAGACATAACCAAGTGGCCAGGATAATACACCAACAACTTGCTCTGAAACATAGTCTTGTGGCATCCGAGGTGCCGTACTACAGGTATGCACCAGAACAGGTCCTTGAAAATAGCCATGCCACATTGTATTGGGATCGATCTATCATTACAGACAGGACTATTGTAGCTAATAAGCCTGATATTGTATTGATAGATCGACACGAACGCCGCGCGATAATTGTTGATGTCACTGTTCCCCATGACGACAACCTTGTGAAAGCTGAAAAAGATAAAGAAAACAAATATCTTGATTTAGCTCACGAGATTGTTGACATGTGGGACATTGATTCAGCAATTATTGTTCCGATAGTCATATCTGCCCATGGTCTGATAGCCAAGAACCTCGATAAACACCTTAAGAGGCTTGCGTTAGGTGGATGGATCGGGAGTCAGATGCAGAAGGCAGTACTTCTGGACACGGCCCGTATAGTGAGAAGGTTCCTGTCTCTGGATCCTTAACCATCGGTAGCCGGGACCTTGATCTTGCTGCCGTTGGGAACCTGCATTTTTGTATTTTTAAATGTTATATTTTTTAGTGTTATACATTGTAAAAATTTAATGTTTAGAAATATAATTTTGTAAGTATTTAAAATGTAATAAAGGGAATAATAATAATAATAAATAAATTCTTTATTTCATTCCGATTACATCAATTATCCTCTTAACCAAATTATAAATTAAATTTTAGCAACATAAGCACTTACAAAGAGGTTAACGTTGGCAGCTGTACTGGTATAAACCGTGTCACAGCCGCCAGCGCCTTCCGACCTGATTGATAAATTAAATTACAAAATTGATAAAATAAATTACAAAATTGATAAATTAAATTACAGGTTACAAATTACAAATTTAAAAAAAAAATTATTACAGTTACAAATTTACAAATTTTCGTGCAATACATTCTATAAAAATAAAGATATTTTAAATAAAATAAAAATAAAAATAAACCACGCTAATAACAAAATAAAATAAAAGTTGAGTTTTACCACTTTATTGGGGTGTGTAGTGTGTGATACAGTTAATTTAAGTTAATTTTTTTGATAGGATTTCCTCTGTTTCTTTGTAGTTAAGACTTAACAACCACTCTCGAATCCTCTCTTTGCATCTAAATTGAGATAGTGAAATTAGGTCATTGGCTTTATTTCCAACATTATATAGGTGCGAACCGATCACATAGTAGTGGTGGTTGGCAAGAGAAGTCTTATGCGGTTGAGTGGAGCAGACTCTCTTATTTTTGCGATGACATATATTTAAATTAATACTTTTATGTTTGCGGAGTATAGCATACATAATGAACAGTTGTCTAACTGTAAGTACTGAACATTCTCTATACAGGAGAGTAGTGCCATATCTTCGCGGCTTTCCGAGCATTACTTTTAATATGGCTCTTTGGGCTCTTTCCAGAGGCAACATGGAGGTCGATCCCACGCCTCCCCACGTTACAATGCAATACTGAATAAGACTCTGAGTCAAGGCGTAGTAGACGCATAGTAAAGTACCACGATCTGCCGTACTCCTTAGTTTCCTAAAAATGGGTATCAGTTTTCTGATGCGACCTGTCAAGTTACTAATGTGAATGTCCCATTTAAGTAAGTTGTCAATAGTTAGCCCTAGATATTTTATAGTAGACGTTCTTAAAAGTACAGGGCAATCGCAGTCGTCTTTTCGATCACAGGTGTGAGCTTTTAGCTTGAACTCTTTTGGTGGTTGTGTAATAAGGCTCGGTGAGAATGTGATATATTTTGTTTTTTCAACATTCAGTGTTAGTAAATGACAGTTTAGCCACAGCATTATTTCACGAAGCGCCTCTTCAGTGCGGCGTCGAGTTTCTTCCCAATCCCTTCCGTTCACAACAAGCGCTGTGTCGTCAGCATATGTAAAAATTTTACAATACGGTAGACATTTCTTACACAGGCTATTTATATACACAAGGAAAAGAGTTGGACCGAGCACACTTCCCTGTGGAACTCCGAAGGAAAGATCAGCCTTTTCACTGATAAAGTTTCCTATTTTTACATACTGGGTTCTGTTTGAAAGGTAATCCCGAAAAATATCCAGCGCAACACCACGTATACCTAGCAACTCCATTTTATTGAGCAAAAGGGAAACAGGAACAGTGTCGAATGCCTTTGACAAATCAAGAAACACTCCTATAGCTTTAGATTTCTCATCAAGGTGTCTAGTTATTGTTTCGGAAAGCAACAAGGTTGCGTCTTCAGTAGACCTACCCTTCATAAAGCCGTATTGGTTCTCTGAAATTATGTTATTTTGTTCTAAAAATTTAACAAGTCTACTGTTTAGAATTTTCTCCAAGATTTTAGAGACTACAGTTAACACGGAAATTGGCCTATAATTTCCAACACTGTCCCTGCCGCCGCTTTTGTAGATAGGATGCACTAAAGCCCTCTTCAAGACATTAGGGAAGATACCGGTAGACAAACAAAGATTACACAAGTAAGTGAGAGGAGGAATTAGAGCGCGTTTTGCACTTTTGATTACTTGTGTCGGTATTTTGTCAATTCCAGCAGCTGAGCTATTTTTCAGACTAGCAATGATATTATCAATTTCACCAAAATCAGTGTCAAACAACGCCATCGAATCTCTTTGCGACACAGATTCTTTCCTACTTTTAGGCACACCAAAGTTTCCCATAGAATGTTTGCTTAGAATGTCCTCGGCTAGTTTGGCGCCAATTCCTGCAAAATACGCGTTTACTTGATTTACTGATTGAAGTGGGTCTTTAGTTAAATTAAGTAATTCACTAGAAGTCGGGGAAGGTTGTTTAAAGTTAATAATCTTGTTAATAGCACTCCACATACCTTTCATATTTCCTTTATTCTTCTGTAATTCAGTTCTTTCATATTCCGTTTTTATTTTTTTTAGCAGGTTGTTACGATGGGGAATTTTTATTTCTTTAGAGTGTGTCATGATGGCTTTACTAACTACCTCAGTAAAAGCCACAGCAGCTTCATTAGCATTAACTGCATTGTACATAACAATAAATAGTAATAATAATAACAATAATAATAAATAACTTCTCCATTCACACCAATTATCTAAGCCCATGTTAATTTCATTAAGAAACTGTATCATGGAAAACTTGATAACGGATAAATATATACTTAAATACTTTTTGTTTGTAAATACATACTTAATATACATAGTTAACACCCAGACCAAGACAAATAATAATTCATAATTCCTTATTTACATAAAACATGGTATTTAAATGATCTTCCAAATAGGTATTTATTGATTCTTTATTGCATGAAAAACATACAAAAGGCGGACTTAATACCCTTAGGCATTCTCTACCTGTCAACATGTTTGCCGTTAAATTAAAGCATGCAAATTTAATATAACCTAATGTCATAGAGGAGGCATGTATGCGACAATAAAAGCGCGGACTAAACGATGCTGAAGCAACACGTAGGGATGGCGGGTAAACGTTTTTTTTTCTTTTTCGTTCGTTCCGTACTCCTAAATTAGCGTCGGAAAAGTTGGTACATTATAGTCTGAGTGGAGATAAAGGCCTCCAACATAGAAGACTAAAAAGACATAGCGTTCCTACTTTGCAAGATTTCGTCAGGATGGTTTGAGTGAGACATCAAATAAGAAGTGTCTCTCTCACCAAGCTAAAATGCCCGAAACAGATACAAGTTATCAGACAGAGTAGTGGCTTATTGTTGTTATCAACAGATTGCCACGTTGCAGAAAGTGAGAAAGAGAAAATAAACTGACTGACAGACAACGCACAACCGAAACAATGGGCGCAAGAAGCTGAGGCATGTATGTTTCTTGGGGAGTGTAGGTAGGGTTGCCAGCTATACTGCTAAAAACAGTATTATACTGTTTTTCACTACATTATACTTTTTACTGTTGAACAAAAAAAAAAGTATACAAATATACTGTTTTCAGCAAACGTCACTGGTATCCATAGGTCTATTCAAAAAGTAAACGCCCAACACTGCGTTTTAAGGCCTCTCCTGTAATGATGCTTACGAAGCTATCCAAAATGACTCAAAATTGATAAGTTGTGCGAGAAGCACTAATAAATATGTCTTCAAAACAACAAAACATTAAAAACAATAAAATACTGCTCGTTTTTTCTAAAATACTGTTTATTTTTCTTTTCCTACCTTAATATACTTTTCTTTTGTAAAAAAAAGTTGGCAACCCTAAGTGTAGGGGAGCACTAAGAGAGTATTTTTGGAAATTCCTAAGTGGGTAAAAAAGGGGTCCACGCAGACGCGACTTAAAAATACATATTTTTCTTAAGAATTTACCTAACCAAAAATGTATATAGATGGAATATAATTTGCATGTATCAATTACCTACACTTCGTGGCAGCCCTAGCGGGAGGGCCGAGAATGGCGGTTGAAGGGCTCTCCGTGAGACATCAACCCCTCACAGCCACTGTACCGTCTCGCGTCTAGCGGCTATCAATATCAACCCTTCCTAATCTTCCTATAGTATCGCACAGACACTTTTGTAGTCGGTCGTTAATCGTTATGGTTTTTGGTAAGAAAGTATTATTATTTAGTCCTTAAGTTAAGTAGCAGCCCTAGCAGAGGGCCTAGAGTAGCGGACGGAGGGCCCTAGCAGCTACTGTACCGTCCCGCCCGCGTCAAGCCGCTATCAAGTATCAACCCTTGCTATAGATATCGCACAGATACTATTGTATAGGTCGGTCGTTATATTTTTAGTAAGGAAGTATTATTTAGTCTAATTTAAGTAGCAGCCCTACCGAGAGTGGCGGACGAAGGGCCCTCCTGGAGACATCAACCTCTCTCAGCCACTGTACCGTCTCGCGTCAAGCGGCTTTCAACCCTTGCTGTAGAAACTACACAGGTACTCTACGTAATAAATGTCGTGTTTTTAGTAAGAAAGTATTTATTAGGGTAAGTTTAGTGGCAGCCCTACCGAGAGGGCCAAGAGTGCCAGACGAAGGCTCCTCGGAGACATCAACCCCTCTCGCCTCTCGGAGACATAGCCATTGTACCGTCTCACTTCAAGCGGCTATCAACCCTTGCTGTAGAAAATGCACAGGAGCTCTATGTAATGTACGCCGTGTTTTAGAAAGACAGTATAATTTAGTCTAAGTTTAGTGGCAGCCCTACCGAGAGGGCCAAGAGTACCGGGCAAAGGGCCCTCCCGGAGACATCAACCCTTCACAGCCACTGTATCGTCTCGCGTCTAGCATCTATAAAACCTTGCTTTAGAATCAGAGGTTTATATACTGTACTACAGGTAGGTACTTTGTTTGTACAGGTAGTCGGTTTGATAGAAGACATGATTTGTAGGGACGTATAATTTAGAAGAGCAAAGACATGCGTCACAGCCACTGTACGTCTCACTTCAAGCATCCGTCAACCCTTGCCTTAAAAACCTACTGCCACAGATAATATAATACTATACTAGCTACTGCATAGGTATAAATCCATGAAGCTCGACTTAATACTGAGGTAACTGGAGAGTGCAATACGAACAATTTTTTGTCCACCACAAATTACACAGTGGCTGTCTTCCGTCTCACCTACACTTTAAAAAAATACGTATGGTCATATGAGACAACTGACAGCCACTACATACATAAATGTCAAATTTGCTGGGGACATTTTTTTATCCAGAGTGAGAGCTCCAGTTACCTCAGTATTAAGTCGAGCTTCATGTATAAATCGGTCACACACCGCCTACTGTGGTCTAGTGGTTCACACCACCGATTTCAGACCAAGAGGTCCCGGATTCGATTCCCAGTGGGGTTACATACAGGGTGTTAGGGGCACCGTTGCAAAAACTTTAACCATGGCTTCAGGCCATGTTGCTGAACAACGCACAGCAAGATTTTTTGTCGGAAATGAAAAAAATATTTTGACTTTCCATACAAAATGTCCCGATTAGTTGCTAAAGGAGATTTTTCAGTTTTGTATGGAGCCTCGGCTAGGACTTTGTACACTATACCATAGGCCAGCAAAAGATAAATATAATAACTGAAAACTACTTATATCGCAATAAGCTAACGCGTTTGATGGTACAAAAGCATTATCTTAATAATTATGCAACCCCGATTCAATATGGCGGTAAAATGTAACACTAACATTAAAAAAAAGGTTTCACATTGACAGATTATCATCAGTCGTCAATGTCATCGTTTTTTCGTACAGAAACATCAAAGTTTCCGAACGTGATTTAAATATGGTTGCCAGTGTGACCATGGATGGCAAAGAATTTTGATATTTTATTTGACTTTACTTTATTTTTTACTATTAGTACGAATAGTGTACAATGTCCTAGCCGAAAATTAAAAATGTCCTTTGTATGAAAAGTCGATTTTTTTTCATTTGTGACAAAAAATTCTTGCTGTACGTTGTTCAGCATGATGGTCTGAAGCAATGGTTTTGCAAAGGTGCCCCTAACACCCTGTATAGTGTTCGATTTGGTTGGTGGTAGGACTTGTTCTTAGTCCGCCTGGTTAGCTATAGCTACCACCGTCTTATCTAAGCCTGACCCCATAGCAATGATGTTTTCAACATTGTTGTGTTCCGGCAGGTAGAGATTATTCCGGCAGTTAGCCAGTTCCTCAGTGATTGAGGATTCCGGGAGTAGTACGCTTCCAACTTCCGTCTTATCATCTTTTAACATCAGGTGTGATGAAGGCTATAGGCGCTACCCCGTTGTGGATAAAAAAAACACACAGTTTTACATACAAAAACCGAATGACACGCGGCTTGTCCGATCGTGGACTGTAGGTGGCCTGCCGGCAAACTGTTAGTGATATGATAAGTATTTGACGATAAACGACACACAACAACAATAATAATTCCTTTTGGGAGGGTGATTACAGTCTTAACACAACTATTTAACAACATTTGTAAAGCGTCCGTATGATGCAGAAGTGAGAGAATCTGTCAGTCCATTCATCATGTTTATTAATGTAACTGGCCGGGGCGGCCCTGCGGCCCGACAGTTGTGTACTGGGTCTGTCCACCCTCCTATTATACAGGTATACCTACAGTGGTATATTCGGGTCATCCAGGAGACGAGCATAGCAGATTCTGTCGTCAACAACGACCATCATATTATTGCTTCCGCACAAAAAATATGGTGCTTTTACCATATTTTTCTGGGACCATATTTTTATGCCTACTTTTCCGGGATAAAAATTATCCTATGACCTGTTCCAGAA
Organism: Crambus lathoniellus; assembly: GCA_949710035.1. NCBI lineage: Eukaryota > Metazoa > Arthropoda > Insecta > Lepidoptera > Crambidae > Crambus > Crambus lathoniellus. The sequence continues at coordinate 23,708,446 of OX453317.1, forward strand.
TTTACTGACTATATTTAATTTTGGTCACTGGACGTTAACATTAGTACCTACAGTCGAGTTCAATAATATCTGTACATTTTTGGACTTTGACGCATTAAGACTTTGACTAGGTATCGACAAAGTTAAAAAGTGCACAGATATTATTGAAGTCGACTGTACCTATTATAGCCACAGCTCCTGTAAAGCTGTCGAGGTCAGTAAATGGATAACTAAACTACCTTTACTATAACAAAACTTCCAGTTCTTTTTCCCTTTAATTTTCCACTAACATTCAGTTATCCAATACAAATTCAAACTTTTTTTTCTTTTAAAAAAAGCTCACTCGCTTTATTATGTAGCGGCTCGTTCCCGAAGCATAATAAATTACAAACGAGCGTAGAATAAACATTGAAACTTCTCGTAAACAAAACTCGCGAACTTAATTAAGCAAGTACGGGTGAAATGCGACAAATGACCTGCGGGAGCGAGCGAACGAGCGAGCGGGGCGAGCGAAGCGGTGTAGAGCAGGATGGAGCGTGCCGGGATGCCGACGATAACGTTTTATTGTGATTAAACTATACGCTGATGGCAGACAGTTCCAATTGAACTGCTCTGTTTACTGTACGAACGAACTTTATAAGTGGATGGAAATGAGATTCTGCTCGCTTTTTAAATCTGTATTTTTGTTCAGCAGTTTTTTTTTTAAATGAGTAATTTGATTGATGACAAAAGGAGACAATAAAAAATGTGGAATGACTATTCAATGTTGTCTGATACTGTTATTTATATAGCTTTGTAAGATGACTTTGTTACAAAAAAAAGTATTTATCATCTTTAATTCGTCCACGTGATCGTAGATTCCTTCAGAACTTCGATAAAAGCAAAGAGAATAGAGAAAAGCAGAGATTAAAGCGATTTATACGAATGACTTCCATTCCAAGTGTTGTTTACCAATTTTAATTGTTGGGAAACTACAAGAGTGTAGGTAATGTTACTCAACCTTAGAAACACATAGAAAAATATGTACGTTCGTTCTCCGCTTTCACGTAAGTTTCCCATCCTAAAGACAATTAGTTAAACATTTTTTCAGCTGCCACAATAGAGATCCCATCACGAGAGACGGCTATTAAGGTTAATGTTCTATGTCCGCCAAAACTAAGAGGCTCAGGGGGATAAACGATAAGGGGGGATGAAAATCATGAGTAGAGGCAACTATTAGTTTTTCTGTGGTACTATTATACAGGGTTGGACTTGCCATACTAAATCGATCACGTGATCAGTATGATTTGTATGAAAAGTAAAAAAAATTGTCATATTTCGACCTATGTTTCTAGGAGAAAGTTGTTCACTTACCGATTCTGAGTCGAACTTAAAAATTTGGCCAGTTTTATCAAAATAACCCTGTATATTCTGTGGTAGAAGATACATTCTCTGTAACCAAGATCTCAAAATATCAAAATCCCGCATCATATTATTCTCCCGTATAGAGCAGGATGCACGAGATGGCGAGATTTTTGTATTGGATCAAAATTAAAAAAAAATTGAATCCTTAAAAAAGTAGCATCTCAGATGGCTATCTGCAAAATTAGCGAGCCAATTTCGACTTAGAACAAATACCAAAATCAATACGGGTTCGATAATCATAGATTCCGCAAATACAGAGATCAAAATAGCTGCGGGATCGGATGCCCTAAAGGGGCCCATTCACTATCCTGCCTGCAGTCATGCAGGGGCTGTGCTTGCAGGACATAGCACACACACTGTCCTGCCTGCGGAGCTTACACGTTCAGTGCAGGACTCAAGTCGCATCCTGCCTGATTGGTGTTGCCGGCCACCATGCAAACTGCGACGCATCTCGACTGCGATGCGTAGCGAGAGATGAGTTTGTAAAGAACCAATAGAATCGCTTCATTTACCTCGCCTCGGTCAGCACAGCTCTGGTGGAAACGGCTTAGCGGAGCTAGATTTTTTCGCATACAAATCAAGCGAGGGATGTGTGCGAGGGATGTGTACGAGGGATGTGTGCGAGGGATGTGTACGAGGGATGGGTGCAAGGGATGTGTTGCGAAGAATGTGTGTTGAGAAGGTTTGCGCATACTGTACCAGCCAGTCAATAATACTCGCACCACACATTATTGCGCATTTTCACAGCTCCGCTACACATCTTCGTAGGCACATTTTCATCGCACAGCTTTGGTGGAAACACCCACACATTTTCACAGCACAGCTAGACATCCTCGTACGACACATTTCCATCGCACATCTTTGGTGGAAACGCAGCCTAGTCGTGGGCCACGCTGGAGCGACCGCGGGGCGCGGAGGCGACTTGCGGATCCGCAGGACGCGCGAACACGTACTTTCCCTCGGCCGGTCGCGGCGACCGCCGGACGCGCCAGTGTGGCCCCTCCCGTCCGTCTCAATATATTTGTTTTTCCCGCTCAACGCGGACGCAAGACGCGCCGCTCCAGTGTGGCCCACGACTAAAAGCGACGGACGGCAAAGCGGCCTGCCGTGAATGGGCCCCTTTTCCTTTATCGTGAGGATGCTGGCTGATAGCGGTGCTGCCGATTCACCCCCTTCTTAATTACTTTTGTTCTAGTTCTCTATGGGTTTGGGATAGTTATGGCTTTTACAACTGTTACTAATTAGATTTTCAGTGATTAAATAAGGTAGAATTTAATATATTTTGTGTCTTTTATAGATGCTCGAAGCTTTTATACAGAGGATTTACAAGTTTGCATTTAAATAGCTTTTTGTAAGTTATTTTTTTATATTATGACTATAAGTTGCCTCTATTTTTTTTCCTTTTCATGACAAAAGTTTGAATGTACATGATCCTAAGCTCGATTTCAATTATGTCTCTAAAACTACGCGTGTAATAGGTAGGTAATTACCAGGTTCTTCGTAGTAACTAAGCATTATGAATTTTCAAATAGAAAACATTGAGTTAAGATAATGCTCCTTAACAAAACGATTGAAAATTACGCTTTAGTGGCAAAAGCTTCTGTTGCCCTGTTAAGTTTTAAAATAAAAGACAGCAAAGTTCTCTTTCAAACAATAAAAAAAACAAAAATTGCCTGCATGAAAATGCGATCACTACACTAAACTTTCAAATTTTAAAGGTTAAATTTTAAAGGTTAGGACCAAACAGCATTTCTTAAAAAGACTTTCCACTTTAATTGAAATATAATTTATTACGCTTAGAAAATTATTATTAAGCAATAATAAATCGTGTGCGAGATCGAACTCTACGTCATTACGTTTGGTAATAAAGGGATCACCTACAGTCTATCTAAATACCTATTTGCTCGGTACACTGGGGACACAGTCCGTACCCCGAGTGTAAGTTTTTATGTCAAACAAACGCAAACTATTTCGAATGCGTATTAATGTCAATTTGTATGAAAACTATATAAGCGCGCTACTCGCCGCTAGAGGCGCTAATACAGTTTTCATACAAATTGACATTAATACGCATTCGAAATAGTTTGCGTTTTTTGACATGTTGTCTGTCGCGCTGTTACATGACCATGATTTAGGAAAAGCATGGAAAATTATTGAAATAATTTTCGTAACCATGACATGACGACATGTGCAAGAAAGGGGTGACTACAGATTTGACGGCTGAAAGGAATAAGTGGAAGAAAGAGAGAACCAGAAATAAATAGGAAAAGGGCATGAGAATGATGATGAATTTTCGCAGCCACCAGTTAAATTAGACGTTCAATTAACTGCATTAGCTATTTAATTAATCGGCGTTTCAACTAACGGCCTAAACGATATTCAGCAGCTACTTCTGATACAACATTTAATAAACCATGTCTGCCTGATGCTTAGGTCATTTATTGAATTGGTGATAAAAGTATAAAAAAGTGTAAGTATCGATTGGGGGCTAGGGCGCAGTTAGCAAGAGTGTGCAGGGTTTAAGAAAATCGAAAATCCCAAAAGTGAAGAGGTCAAGGACCGAACCGAATCCGGACCAGTTTAGTAAGGTTAGAATTGTGACAAAGCGAGAGCCGAACGAGCGAAGCGAGCCTTTCTGCAAAGACTAGCGAATCGCCAAAATGTAATTTTCCAAAATAAAAGTGAGATTTTAGATAACTTCGCTGCCGGTATTTGTCCAAATATTTGTTTTCCTTTTATTATTATTCCCTTTATTACATTTTAAATACTTACAAAATTATTATTATTATTCCCTTTATTACATTTTAAATACTTACAAAATTATATTTCTAAACATTAAATTTTTACAATGTATAACACTAAAAAATATAACATTTAAAAATACAAAAATGCAGTTCCCCAACGGCAGCAAGATCAGGGTCCCGGCTACCGATGGTTAAGGATCCAGAGACAGGAACCTTCTCACTATACGGGCCGTGTCCAGAAGTACTGCCTTCTGCATCTGACTCCCGATCCATCCACCTAACGCAAGCCTCTTAAGGTGTTTATCGAGGCTCTTGGCTATTAGACCATGGGCAGATATGACTATCGGAACAATAATTGCTGAATCAATGTCCCACATGTCAACAATCTCGTGGGCTAAATCAAGATATTTGTTTTCTTTATCTTTTTCAGCTTTCACAAGGTTGTCGTCATGGGGAACAGTGACATCAACAATTATTGCGCGGCGTTCGTGTCGATCTATCAATACAATATCAGGCTTATTAGCTACAATAGTCCTGTCTGTAATGATAGATCGATCCCAATACAATGTGGCATGGCTATTTTCAAGGACCTGTTCTGGTGCATACCTGTAGTACGGCACCTCGGATGCCACAAGACTATGTTTCAAAGCAAGTTGTTGGTGTATTATCCTGGCCACTTGGTTATGTCTATGCAAATACTCGCCGTTTGCGAGACGAGAACAACCGGAGATTATATGCCTAAGGGATTCACCCGGACGATGGCACGCTCGACAAATATCCACTGTGCCATCCCTTAGGATATACTTTCGGTAGTTATTCGTCATCACAACCTCATCCATAATTGCACAGACAAAACCTTCGGTTTCACCAAAAAGATCACCAAAACGGAGCCAGGATACTGAGGCTAATAAATCTACGTCGGGCCCATGGAGAGCCCGGTAGAATCTGCAATGTAACTCCTTGCTTTGCCACACAATGCTGCGGTCGGAAGTACTAAGTACTACAGGTTTGCGCCAGTTTTCTTTTGCTAAAAATAGAGGAGTCAGTCCATTGTCAACAGCAACTACATCTCTATGAGACCCAATATCGACTTGGAGAAAATACTCCCTAAGATTGCATATCTCGCGGTTATGCAATGTCTTAGCATTTAAGAAGCCACGACCACCGCACTTCCGCGGGATATACAATCTCATGGTCGATGAACGTGGGTGATGCATGCGGTGTGCTGTTAGCAATGTACGAACTTTTCTATCCAGGGCATCCAGTTCAGTTTGAGTCCATTTAAGTATGCCAAAGGAATACATCAGTACCGGCATGACCCATCCATTGTATGCGCGAACCTTGTTTCCGCCAGACAAAAGACTTTTAAGGACTTTTGAGAGGCGCCCCAAGAAACGCTCACGCAACGATTGTTTCATGTCAGCATCGTTGATGCCTAATGCCTGTGACATACCTAAATATTTATAGGTTTCGTTAACGGAGAGAGATCTAAGATTAATAGAATCCGAGAGTTGTATACCCGTGGATTCCATTATCTGACCACGCTTTACATGCATGACTGCACATTTGTCCACACCAAATTCCATTTTAATGGCATTACTGAAAGCTTCAGTAACCTTCAGTAACGCTGTCAAATGAGAACTGCTATGGGCAAATAGTTTCAGGTCATCCATGTATAGCAGGTGTGATATTACTTGACCATTTCTCCGTAAACGGTAGCCTAATCCTGAACTCTCGAGAAGTGTACTCAGAGGGTTCAAGGCCAGACAGAACCACAATGGACTCAGACCGTCACCCTGGAAGATACCTCGCTCTATTTTTATAGGCTCGCCCTGACCTAGAACCCGTCGAGATCCTGGATAGAAAAGGACGGTTCTCCATTTTCGCATGCACGACATCAAGAAAGTGCGTAGAGTTGTATTAATTTTATACAACTCCAGCACCCTCATGAGCCACGAATGCGGCACGGAATCATAGGCCTTCTTATAATCTATCCAGGAAGTCGACAGGTTCTTTCGGTTTCGACGAACCTGTTGGTTAATAGCCATGTCAATGAGGAGTAGCTCCTTAGTACCACGGGCCCCATTCCTACATCCATTTTGAGAGGCGAACATAATAGAATTTTGATCAATGTGTTTATTAATCTTCGACCTCAAAATGGACGTAAGAATTTTATAAATTGTTGGCAGACAGGTGATAGGTCTATAGTTTTTAGGGTCCGCAGTACTACCAGATTTATGAAGCAGATGGGTTATGCCTGTTGTCATAAATTCTGGAAGCGATCGAGATAATAAAGCACTTTGAAATTGAGATGCTAAGCAAACGTGCGAGCTAGGTAACCATTTATACCAGAAATTGTGCAGTCCGTCCGGGCCTGGAGATTTCCAGTTGGGTAAGGAACGAACTGCACAAACTACGTCTTGGTAGTCAATGGTTACTTCATTCATCTCAGGTATAAGCTCACACGATCGCTCAACATCCCTTATCCACGCGCCTTCAGAGTGAGTGACAGGCACAGACCAGATGTTGTGCCAAAAAGAAATCATGGCATCATCATCCGGCCGATGCATATCAGTATCACTCTGATTCGATCGCTCCCAGGATGCATAAACACATCGTTGATCTCTCTCGAACATGCGGTTCTGAGTAAAGCGATCGACTCGCACCCTATACCTTCGAATACGATTAGCCCATGCACAAATTTTCTGCTTCAGGAAGTCGATGCGCTCTGTGACACATGAAATGTAATTTTGAGGACTAATACCAGTCCCCAGGAATGCACGCTTCACAAAGCGCATGACCCTAGGGCGCATGTTGCCCTCCCTAAAGCAGCTGAGCTTACCGATGAGTACCCTAGCCTCACTGATACGACGTTCAATCCTACACTGCCAGGCTGGTACAGCCAGACGAGGGCGTGTTGCTGTGTCAGTATTTGGAAATTTGACATGAGCAACACGACAAGCCGTAATAGCCGCACAATACAAGATCGAATGAGTATCAGCCAGGTCTTCACTACTATCAAAGTAATTTGATAGTAGTGAATCTAAAGCACACATCAGCGCCCTATTTTTTTTGTGCATGGGAAAACGCGGAAGCCGAGGTCTAAGGTGAATCGAAGTCGATCGAAATTCCAGAACTACATCTTCAAGAGTACTCCTCAATATATCATTGTATTGGGGACTTACAGTAGTAACCATATCATCTCCACCACCACCATCAGCAACGTCAGCTTGCAATGTGGTCGCGGCAGAAGCTTGAGTTGCCGCCTGCGATGCAGTAGTACTGATATGGTTACGTTGCACCTCTGTACGGAGCCGATCAAGTACGGAGTCATCCAACAAGTGACCCCGTTGAATGGCTCGCACCTGATCCGACAGTCGTTGAGCCGAAACGTTGATAGATGGTTCGAGAGCCTGAAACAGAGAAAGCATCCGAACACGATACGCAGTAAGATTAGTTCCTGCCTCTGTTGCCTCAAAATATGCGCGCATGACATTTTCATTAATGGATAATGTCCATCGCATGCGCTGCACTCCACCGGGAGCGGGGGCCCTGACCGGAGCCGATTGCCCCAGAAGCCCCAAACCCTTCGGTGGCCGGCCCCTCCTCCGGCGTACAGGTGGTGGCGACGACGGCGGAGAGAAGTACTCGTCACTATCGCTCGACGCAACTGCAGATGTCAGCTGGACACACGGCACTGAGATAGTTGCCGACAACTGCGAGGCGGAGCGAGGTGACGAGCCCGGAGGTCTTGAGCGTGCTGCTCTGCTTCTCGTCAACATATTTTATGTTGCATTCTTTTCAATTTGTTTGGTTTGGTACTATGGTAATGACATTTTCAAATGTCATTGGAGTATTCATTGTGAATTTGTCAGTATTTCTATTTCAGTGTAGGTAGGTTTTCTCTTTGGTATTGTAAAAGGTAATATTGAGTAATTAATAATTATGGTCTTGCAGTCTGAATGAATATTATAAACTCTGAATAAAATATTAAATAGTAAAATGGGAAAAGAATGTCCTGTCACGTTGACGAAATTATTATTATTATTATCTTTATGAGACGACAGCGTGGCCACCCCACCCGCCCGCATTGTATACCTAGCTATGCAACCCGACGCTGCTCGCTACCGAGCCTGCATTCTGGTGTCGAATGCTATGCATCCAGAGCACTGGACATTGTGCAGTTTTCAAAGATTCGTCTCTTCAAAATCCTAAAAAAATCGCATCTCATAATGGCTGGCTAATCTGGCTATTATCTGCTTCCTATATTTAAGTGCATCAATCAACTCATCAACCCAATTGAAAAGTAAGAGAAGTTTAACTTAACAATTAACATCTAAACATAATTATGTTCAGACCTACATAAGTAACATGCATGCATGGCATTGGAAGATCATAATAAAATTATACAATAAAGTTTTCACAAAAAAAAAAATACAAACGTACTTACATAGTGAATTGTTTATTTACACTTGAGATAGGTTACGTTCTTGGAACGATTTTTTAAATTATTTATTCAGGAACTAGCGGCCACCTGCGGTTTCACTCGCGTGGTTCCCGTTCCCGTGGGAATATCTTGATAAAAAGTAAAGTACCTATCCTATGTGTTATTCAGCCCTTTAGAGAAGGAATTTCCAAAAATCCTCTCTTAGTGCTACATTGCACTAAACTTACACTACACTCAAGGAACATACCTACATGCCGAATTTCAGCTTCTATAGGCCTAGTAGTTTTGACTGTGCGTTGCCTGTCTGTCAGTCAGTAACGCAAGAGTTTTATATTAAAGAAGATAGGAACAAGTCAAAAGACTACTAACTTTCTTATATAGTGGTGGCCACATAATTAAGGACGCCAGTCGATTTTCATACAAACAAGATAACTTTGAGGCCTTAGTCCTCCGCCAGGGATTGACCGAGCTGTAATCTGATGATGGCTATCTAGGGGGTGAATGGAGGAGATCCAGATCGCTATACACATTACATACCCAACTGATCTGAACATCATTCTAAGAGATGTAAGGACCAAAGTTCTCAGTTTCAGGATTTCCATACATTTTAATGATATTTTGGTGATTTTTTTAAACATATCGAAACAGCTCTTAGAAGCTGTTCAGATCAGTTTGATATGTATAGTGATCTGGATCTCCTCCATTCACCCCCTGGATAGCGATCATCACATTACAGCTCGGTCAATCCCTGGCGGAGAACTAAGGCCTCAAACTTATCTCGTTTGTATGAAAATCGACTGGCGTCCTTAATTATGTGGCCACCACTATATACCAAGTTCCATAATGAGCAATATACAAATTGGTTTAGAGTAAGGAAGCGACTTCTCACATCGCGGAGAAATTGTATCCATTCTCCATGACCCCAAAGTACAGTCACTTTCAAATCAAACATAACAGGTGTATGTATCGCAAAAACCACTCTTATTATGTACACGATAAGAATGAACACAAGATTAACAAGCCAAACCCGATATGTTGCGATGAAACGCAAATAAATCAAATCACGAACAACGTATGAGCCTATTCGAAGCGATAAATTTGGTCTCCATGAATAAAGTAACATGAAATATCTTTTCAAATATCCAGCGTATCCTTGATATAAATATTAAATGTTAGGAGTTCGGATCATCCCGGGAGAAAGACTAATAAGGTTATTACGTGTTTCTTTAAAATAAACCTTCGCATATCTGACATAAGGTTCTAAGTTTTACGTAGGGTTTTCGGAGGAGATAACTGTAATTTAACTTGCGTCCAGCGAAAACAGGTGTTGTAAAAATAGTGAAAGAAATTCTGGAAAAATTCAGGGCTGTATTTCAGCCTCAAGTCCAGTCCTGACCTAGCGGTGATAAAGATAGTCCAGTAGCGAGATCTGCTGGGTTTAAAAGTTTATTTTTTGATCCACCACAGTTAAAATCATGGTTTTCAGCCAAATAATACTTATCCTAACTACGAAGATTTCCTTTTTTTTACATTTTTCCGAATTTATCAAATAAAATCTTTCTGCAATGCGCGATTTTTTATTTCTAAAAGATAAATAAGTTTCCCTACGATATTTCAATACTTACTTACTTATCAATTTCAGAAAATTATGAAAATATTTTTTTATACTTTATAATTTCTATTAAATTGACTGCATGATCTAGTGCAGATCTAGTTTTGTCAACGTCTACAACCACTAGGTTGTAGACGTTGACAAACGAAAAAACTAGTCTGAGCAAGGTAAAAATAACTTGTGTTTTTCTGTTAAATTTTTATCTTACAAATATTAATGCAAAATTTAAACACAAATTCAAATTATTACTTATTTTTACTTTTTTGGATACACAATGCAATTTTTATTATTGAAAATGAAATATTAGAGCATTCGCCCGGACAGTGAAAGGTCCCGGGTTCGATTCCCGGCGAAGCTACTTAGAGGATGGGTCGTTTTTTTTAGAATATTTCATTTTCAGTCACAATCAAATTCTTTAGCATTAATAAAGTAAGTACTAAAGCTTTAAGCAACCAAGTGTAACCTGAAGCCATATTTTATTAGATACTAGCCGATCCTCGCGGTTTTACCCGCCTGGCACCCGTTCCCGTGGGAATATCGGGATAAAAAAGCCTATGTAACTCGGGAATGATCAATGAATTTTCTAAATCGGTCCTGTAGTTTCGGAGCCTATTCGATGCAAACAAACAAACAATCAAATCATTCCTCTTTATAATATTAGTATAGATTTTGGGCATTCTCATTACTTCCACAAAATAATAGGTCTTTACATATGAAATTGCCGTCTTTTTCTCACATGTTTATTGGTCTCTAATTTTTTAATTAATATCAATATATCAAAATTAATAGTCAGTTTCGAAAATAGAGTATGTCGTCATGTTAAACATCTAAGAAAAGAATAATTAAACACGCGTCTAAAATTTTTATAACTGCTTCAAAGTACCGCTCCTTGGTTGTCGTCAATTTGACAGCTTTGAACAGATATTTTTTTTATTCTAAGACAGTTTATTAAATGAGATTATATGCAATAGTTAGATTAATTTTGTCTGATCATATCTCGAAAGTTTCGTTGAATTCGGAGTTCACATGTCCAAGAAATCCCCAAATATCTTTGTATGCTAATTCCAACTTCCTACAATTTCCCCATAGAAAACGGCAATTTCATAGGTAAAGACCTATTATAAAGTATCCATTGACCCAAATCACTCTGTCCATTACGTAATACCGATATTAATGCGCCAATATAGCGCACGCACCTGAACCCCGCTTGTTTAAAAAAACTTCCCCTCTGGGCCCAAAGTAATTTGGGGTGATACATGGTATGGCGGCGAAACGTAATTACTGGGGGGCGAAACCACTTGTACAGACACATCTGTATCGGTGGTGGAGGCACCACTAGCAATACAAAATTAGGGAAATTGCAATCAGTTTTTTAGTTCCGAATTTGACCACCGGGTCAGATAACTTTGTGGCATGGCACTAATACTGGAGGCTATGCACTTGTGTAACAGTCTTGCAGAACTTCGAGTCGAGACCCGATACCCTCCTTGGCTATTGGAGTTACAACAAAATTTGAAAAAAAATTGGGTTGGATCTTAAAACAAGTCGCCTTCTTTGAGGTTAATTGAGGCTGTGAAGGTGTTTTTGGGCTTCGCATAAAATGCTTTAAAGCAAATTTAGCTGCCGGAAATGAGTCATTTAGTCATTTTTTTAAATTAATTTTTATTTACAAACAAAAAGTATTTAAGTATATATTTATCCGTTATCAAGTTCACGTAGACACAGTTTCTTATGAAAATTAACTACGGGCTTAGATAATTGGTGTGATTGTAAGAAAATATTTATTTATTTATTTTTATTTATTTTAAAAAAAATACGTGAAATAAAACTTTTATTATGTGTAAGTACTGCATTTTATGAAATATGTTTTTTAACTTGAATTTTGCGTGAAACGAACCGTAAAACAAAAGCCACAATTTTGATTAGTTGACTGACATAACATTAGACAGATTGCGTCATTCATTCCGTTGCTTTTTCGTGTGACTACTCCTGTGCTACTACTACTGTGCTAAGTACTCAAACTCATGTTATTTTCATCGTGGTAATTTTCATTCTGCACCGAAGGGGCACTATGGGGCTGGGACTTGGAAACCGTAGACCGTAGGTCACGTGATAGGTGCGAGGAGCGTAGCGACGAGCGTGTTAGCTTGACATGAACCCAGCGCGCGAGCCGAGCGAGCGAAGCGAGCGTGCCGCGGCAGCGGCCGGCGAAGCGCCAGAAACGACTTTATGTTATGCGTACTCTTGAGCGAATTTTGAAAGTCGATTATCTCGGAAACTAATAGGCGGCAGCGATTTTCATACTAAACTTCTATCGCTCATAACTCGAAAACTACGCAACTCAGGTAGGTGGGGTTTGAAAAGGAGGGTCACCTCCTCCCTCCCAAAAAACCTCTATTGAGGCGACTTGTATTTTCATACTATAATCTACATAACTTCTATCGCTCATATCTCGAAAACTACGCATTTCCGGCAGGTGGAACTTGAAGAGGGGGGGTCCCTTGACCCTCCCCTCCCCCTCCCACCTCCTAAAAAAATCCTAGCGAGTCGACTTATTTTAAGATTTTTACCAAAAAATTGATGAGTGTTCGTTCTAAACATTGAGTTTGAAATATTGCAAGGAGTTTGTTAGAGCTCTTAAAGTGTTCCTCTGTTTACCATGGAGTTTAGCCTAGCCGCACACGAGCCATCGACCACGAGCACTAAACGCCGCCACCTCAAGGCTCAAATAGGTCATTTCCTCTAGTTTTCATACTTATAGTGCGACAAGCTTTTCTGTTCTTCCGGTCTTCCGGTGATAATCTTGAGAACTAAAACAGTTTTCATACGACAGTCCATTTTGACAGCTAATTTCGTATTGCAAGTGGCTCCTCTGTCACGGCTGTCACCGGAACAGACAGGAGTTTGGGACTATAGATACATGTTACCTATAAATGCCTATAGGAACTCTCCACACACGGTTGGTTGACGCCGGTAGACGTCAGTTGTCTCTTCTTTTAGCTTCAAGTGGCGTACACGGGTAGGTATTATAGAATAAACGGTAGAGTAGAGCGGTGAGTAGCTTGCCCGCGGTGCTAGCTACTCTACTCTACCAAATTTCAGTACTTAGGTACTCTACTCAATCTATTATTTTTTTTACTAATAGATGAAGGAAATGGGAGATCGCAAGGATTTAATAAAGAACAGGGGGGAGTGGATGGGATGGAAAAAGTAAGTGGGTAAGGGGAGGACGCGGCACTGTTGGGCTCATAACTCAACCAATGATGTCTTCATTAGTATACCTAGTTAGTGGGATAGTTGTACCACGTTGTACTCTACCACTCTACTCTACCGTTTACTCTACCCGTGTGCCTCTTAACCGCCCGTCTCATTTTCCTGTAATAAGCACTTTAGCTCAGTGAATGCGTTTTCCGTACCATTGTCGTCTGAGATTGAGTGTACGTACCCTCGCTCTAGAATCGCACCCCAGACCCTCCACAACTGCATAATTTCCTCTAAACTCAGGTCCACAGAATAAATAACATTTTCAAGTACCTACCGAGGTTTTATTCAAGAGGCTTGTATGCCGAGCGCACTTTGATTTTAAAAATGTTCGCTATCGTACTGGCCAAGGAGTTTGTACAAAACTGGAGTTTTCAGCCTAAATAAAAAAGGGTACCTACCCCGCAAATTTGATATTTAGTACGTAGTGGCTGTTAGTTGTCTCATAGGACCATACGTATTATTTCAAAGTGTAGGTGAGACGGAAGCCAGCCACAGTGCCACAAAAAAGTGTTAGTACTGCACTCTCCAGTTACCTCAGTATTTAGTCTAAGCTCTTTGGTCCTGGCGAATAACGTTATTTTTTATTTTTTTATTATGGCTTTGGCGAGGTCGTTTGGCTAAATAAGAACTTATGAATCATATGTATTTTTGGTAAATTTTATTACCTTTGTATCCACGTCATGGAAAGGCACTGCAAACCAAGGTTTTCCAGTAAGGCTGCGACGAAACCCAGCTTCTCTCTCCACGGGACCCTCAGGAGTGCCCACATGAGCCCACAACACTACTTGAACCACTTTCAAGCGAGGATGAACTCGCTTATACAACTCCTCTAAGCGCACTCCGAAATCGTCACTCTCATCGCTAATGTTTGCAAAAGAAAAGTATATACCACACACTGCACCCTCGCCTTCCTCCACACAGTCCGATAAAGCCTCCAAAGTAGACACATTCTCAAAATTACCATTTTGAGTACCCGGCGAGTCGCATCTCACGAGAACTTTTCCAAAAAGTTTTTCGCGCCAATCCATGTTTTTATTTTTTTCAAACATGTACAAAGATTGCATCCAAACTCATTGTTTATTGTTGTTTATACACACACTGGCTGTATACTTACCGTTGACGTTTAAAAAACAAACATAACAAAAGGTTGCGAATATCCAAACTTTTTAATTAAAAGCTGCGTCACACGTCAAAGATTAAGTAATAATAACAAGGAGGTTATTATGCGAAGTGTTTACGATCAGCGTCGAAACGTGGGAGTGAATAAGTTTTATTTATAAAAGCACGCGTGCGCGGCGCTGTGCGGTTGCGGACGATCACCCCGACTAACAAAGGCGGACTGGAGGAGGGACCCTCATAGCCCTCAGACATAGAGTAAACATTCCTGGCAAACAGAAGAGACATAAAAATGTCAGACGTGATGTTTGCTTACTTAATTGTGGTCTTGTCTTATGTTCTTTGGGTTTGTAAATTTTTCTAATGGGTTGTGATGTGAATGTAAATATGTAGTTCTTACCTTTTAACTCACTTGACTGGACGTGAAGTGGAATTTTGTTAATGCAATCTGTTTAGGAACACATTCAAGCATTTTTTGTCAAAAAATTGCATTAGGCTCCCCTCCTAAAATCAAGCACCATAACAGAATAAGGTTATTTAAAAATATTGCACAATTTCACCCCCTCTGTCTAAAATTGAATTTCCTGTCTGTTGTTAATAATCTGTGCGTGCCTCTCATATCTCACCGCGAGGCAGAGGCAGAATCGCGAAAGGCTTGAATTAAATCCGAGGGTGAAATAAGGGCAAAAAGTTGCACAGTTTATGGTGAAACCGTGATTCGACCTTTTTGGAACATTTTAGCTTAGAGCTCGCGTAATTTACATAAATTAATGTAACATCAATCTTACTAGGCAGGTACCTACTGATATTACATAAGCTACTGAATACTCAATTCAACAATAAAATGTATAAACGAACAATCGTAACCATGAAAATCCTATAAGTACTAATGCTCACTTTACTTCATTGGAGAACCTATGTCATAGTTTCATTTCAAATGAATCCATTGAAGAAATAAAAAGTTACATACAAACTCTTATCCCATCTTACCTCCTTAGCGAGGGAATTTCCAAAAATCCTCTCTACTAGTGCTCCCTACTCTACAAGTCTACACAAGAAACATACATGCCAAATTTCAGATTCTTGCGCCCAGTTTCGGCTGTGCGTTGTCTGTCACGAGTCACGACTGTCACTCACACACACGCAAGTTCAGTTTATCAAGGTGTGAAAATGTTATGGGCCCTGAACCTGAAGTCACATTCCAAAAACACGTAAAAATGAAAAATAAATTGGAATCATTCAATTCAAAGGATGAAAGTGCGAGACTTTTCCTAAATTACTCTTGTAACTTACTGATCTATATAGGAAAAATCCCGCCTGAAAGCTACTTATACGGCTCGTGGGTTTTTACTATCACATTTTTTCCTACTTACAAAACTTGCATTGTGAATGCATAAAATTAATTTAAAATCTCAATTTCAAAAATCATTGAAATTGGTCCTTAGTTATAAGCGAATAGCAGGAACTACTAGTCACAACAATATGTTTTTTCAGGATTCTGCAAAATCGGTTTATAATTTGCGGAGTTATCATGGAATATACCATAAAGTTAATATAAGGTATATTAACTTTATGGAATATACATAAAAAAATCAGACGATGAGACGACTTGAGAAAACTTATTCCTTTTTAACCGACTTCTAAATCGAAAAGGAGTGGGTTCTCTATTCGTCTGTATGTATGTTTTTTAACCGACTTCTAAATCAAAAAGGAGGAGGTTCTCTATTCGTCTGTATGTATGTTTTTTTTGTGTATGTCCACCGATTACTCGAAGACAGCTGAACCGATTGAAATGGTTCAAACGTTATTACATCATTGGTTTCCAAGGTGGTCCCATTTTTTGAAATTTTGAAATCGGTTTAGTAGTTTTCAGGAAATCTTGAAAATACTGTCGTTTTCGTTACCACTTTATGCGACTTTAAAACGTATCTTTAGGCATAACTCCTTTGTTTATAAACCGATTTAGATGATTCTTGTTTTGTTAAAAAGGGGATACCTCAAGGTATTTTAACCGACTTCAAAAAAGGAGGTTTTCAGTTTGATCACATAGCTATTTACCAGAAAACACGTAAATTGCCTGCACGATGCACTAAAAAGAGTGAAATAAAAATTATTTTTATAAAAAAATGAAACCGCCTTAAAAAAAACACATCAAAAAAGTAAGAAATAATTCCTCACCAAATAAATAACGTAAGTACTTTGAAGTCGGGCGGGTTTTAACAAAAACAACAAAAAAATGTACATGTTTCACGCCCGACTTCAAAGTACTTACGTTATTTATTTGGTGAGGAATTATTTCTTACTTTTTTGATGTGGTTTTTTTGAAGGCGGTTTCATTTTTTTATAAAAAATATTTTTTTATTAACTCGGTTAAAAAGAATTGATGATGATTAAAATAATTAGCAAACATTCTTGTTAACAATGAGTTAAAAGCGCTTAGTCTTTATCACACCCGATGTTAAGTGATGATAAAGATGAAGGTAGACTTGGAACCGTCAATCATTTAAGAACCGGCTATCTCATCTCTGGCTGCTGTGCCGTGTGCCTGTGCCGCCCGAAACATGACAATGCTCAGTGGCGGATTTACCAGTAGGCTGTGTT
Organism: Crambus lathoniellus; assembly: GCA_949710035.1. Taxonomy (NCBI): domain Eukaryota; kingdom Metazoa; phylum Arthropoda; class Insecta; order Lepidoptera; family Crambidae; genus Crambus; species Crambus lathoniellus. The sequence continues at coordinate 23,725,613 of OX453317.1, forward strand.
GGTTAATATAGCCTATAGCGGCAGATTTTAGTGGGCGGTAAATTTTGCACATATTTGCTTAAATGATGAAGCGCTCAATTCATAAAGCTCTTGACTGAATGACTGAAGTGTGACGATGATTATCTGGTAGGTGTGTCAGAGGGCGCTGATCGTCAAAAATAAGCCATGTCATAATTTAGTTCCAGATATCGACAGGCGCCAAGATATTTTGCGCGCACCATGCGCGCACTGTTTAGTAACGTTTTTTTTATTGTTGATAGGCAAGCGCTTGCCCGCTATCTCGCCTGATGGTAAGCGATAATGCGATCTAGGATGAATCGCACTTGCCTAGAAGATACCTATTCACTCGCGACTTGAAGGCCCCCAGATTGTACTTTGATAAACTTTTACTCAGGGTACGGCTGGGCTACTGTGTAAATTCTTGCTTTTTACTACCTATCATGATTGCGTTTTTAAACGAACGGCGCCTGTTGAGGGTCTTTCGAATGATTTGCGCCCACAGTTCTTTGTTTGCGCCTGAGGAGGGCCTTTCGAATGATAAAGTGCGTTTGTGCACTACCACTGAATTTTACCGATCCGGAAAAAAACGGATGCTTGTATTTTAATAATTAATCATTTATATTAGTAATTAATTAAATACAAGCATCCGGTTTTTTCCGGATCGGTAAAATTCAGTGGTAGTGCACAAACGCCCTTAAGGAGCTGTTTTATGGCAAATCGATAGGTTCGGGAGGGTAATGCCGAATCAGCCCTCCCTCATTGCCACGCTAATCAGGAAGAATAGGTACCTATTTAGTCTAGGTATTTCATGTAAGTTGGTTTTATAAATAAATAACTTAACACAAGTCCTTAAAGGTCTATAAGAACTAATGAGAAAACGGTTTGAACCTCTTTGTATGGGAGCTTGGCATAGTGATGTGATGACCATGATTTTGCAAGACTGGAAAAGCGCGGCGCACCATGATACCAGTGTATATCGATAGATGATCTTTATACAAGCTTTATACGAACAAAAAATGTCTTAAATTGTTCGTCTATCTCTATAGATCCTCTATCGATACCACAGAACAGAACTGTTCTGTGATCGATACTTTTTCATGATGCGTCGCGTTTTTGGAAAATTCCATTCGGAAAGTTTGGTTAGCACTATGCCAAAATGTCCAAACACCTTGATCAAATTTCCCCACAGAAATTCATGCCATTTTAATAAACAGCCTGTTTGATCTGATCAAATTGGCATGAACATTTATGACTGCTACTAGTTACTGAAAAATAATTGATGAGTAATGATTTATTTTGAGGTAACAAGGCAATCCGAGTCCATTGGATAGTCAGGGACAAATTTGGTGAACCACTTCTTAGGACAGGCGTCTGTCACTCGATGTACTTGCGTCTTGCCCCCGGGCGGTGCAAATCCATAGAAATTAGAATTAATTTTATTAATTACTTACTACCCTAGTATAAAACCAAATAGTAAAAGGGTCTGCGTGTGAATAGCAATAGGCAACAGCCACTAGAAAATATGTAAGAAGTGGTTCACCGAATTTGTTCATGACTTGACTACACCTACCTACATAACAGAAATAATAAATGAGCGACTGAAATAATAGTACCTACCTATTACTTAGGTGTTAATTGTTAACAGTTTGAGTTCAATGTGTCACTCGCACTCGCTCGCAAGCCCTATTTGAAAATAATTTTCAATGACATTTTAAGAGTTTTTGCGCGGGAAGCGAGACGAAAAGGACGGGCTTTATTTCTTAATTTTCTAAATTATTTTTTGGGGCTTTTATTGTGTTAGTGTTGTGTTAGTGTGGTGGAATTAGTGCAATAATGTGCCATTAATGAAAAACAAGAAAGTAAAAGTGAGAAATAAAGTAAGGCGCTCCGTACGATTCAGATTGCTACTCCCTCGTAAAACTCCCATGAGCATTGAAATGTGTAAACCACCCCCGCATTTTAATGAGTTAGGTTAAGTTATCAAGAAAGGAAGAGAAAAGAGGACTTTTACCAATGACATGGACTTTGGATCAAAACTTAACAAAGAAAACCTACTAATGACGAGGCGGTATGGTCTCAGACCCTAGCCTGTCCCCTTAGGAACGAATTATAAAAAAAAAGAAAATGACATTTCGATTTCGATGATTTCGATCCATGAAGTGCCATGAAGATGAAGTTCGAATCCTATTCGACCAAAACAGTTTTAAATAAGGGTTTCATAATAAATGAATAACTTAAATATATGGTGTATAGAATAGAAATAACAATAAAATAAGCATCAGTGATTGCGTAAATGTGATTATGTCGAGATATTGTTATTTTTTTAGGTTATAGTTCAATATAGCGGTTTGTTTATTTAGTAAAAAAATGTCGTATAACGATGATTGCTTGGATTTAACGCAAGATGATGAGGATAATGATAACTTATTTGATAACTTATTGGGATTACCACAAGGTAAGCAATTATTTTCATAGCAGTTTTTCTTAAAGTTTGCTGTTTACCTCCAGGTCCCCACTGGTGATTTCTCTAGCGGTGTTTTCACTTGGTAATTGAATCTTTGTCATCGAAAAGTATTCTAAGTCAATATATAATAATAATAAATATTTATATCTCATTAAATACCTACAGAAACAGTAAACAGACATCAAACATCGCAACAGACAAGGTATTAGCCACTTGAAAGTTGATTGCTTTTTATAGTGACAACAAGCAGTGCTGCATCATCTGGTACATATTCCTCGACTTCAAGCGAGTTTGTTTTGCCGGCAAGCACGGGAAGTAGCAACACTAACAGGAAACGAGTTGTAAGGAGAAAAAGTGTAGGTTAGTTAGCTTAAGCTTTTATTTTATTGCAGTAAATGTACTTACTGAAATAAACTTTTTTGTACAAGAATTTATAAACAGGCAAATTATGCAGAATGAATAAAAATTTTCAGTATTTTGTTAATTTTAAATTAAATAAAGTGCAATGTATTCTTAGGCATTTCTCACACTGCACCGCACACCACTCCGTTTTGTGGTTGTGCACTTCTTAACTATAGCTGTAGAATCTTAATGTGCATACAAAACGTTGTGCAGAAGCAACATTTTGTTTTGCACGAAAATGACCTGGCATAGGACCCATGCTACATTTTACAATTAATAATAATAAGTAAAATTGCGCCTCGCCTTGCCTTTTTCTACTGGATGGCTTGAATTCGTAGTTCTTGCATCATAAGCTCATCATCATCATCAATGTATTTATTTCACTTTTGATTTAATTCATTTAGTATGTAAATAGTATATTATTTTATGTATTTTTTATATTTTTATTTACTGCATGTATTTGAATAATATTTCTATAAATAGTAAGTATAAGTATATATCTATCTATATTATATTGATTGATATTTGTATATTTTAGTGTGTATATATAGCATGTATTATTAGGTTTTGTACCCCATTCGTTGTACTTTGTTTCCCAAAGGTTGACTGGCAGAGAATACTTTTAGTATTAAGTCCGCCTTGTATATTTTACTGTGTGTATTTTGTACAAAAATTAAATAAATAAAATAAAAAAAAAAATTGATGTTTTTTACTCAAATCAAATCAAATATTTATTTATTCACATCTAGACATAATAAGCATGTACTTTTGATGGACATATAATACTTTATATGTATTTGGTGTTAGTAAAGATTAATAATTTGCTAGGAAGTCTTGAAGAGGTGCAAAGCAAGAAGTCAAGTGCTGCAGCTGAAAGGCAGGCAAAGAAGAAGAGACAGGCAGAAGAGAGGGCTGTCAGGCTCGCACAGGTTGAAGCCAACAAGATATATAAGCCAGGGGAATGCATAAAGGTAAGATAAAGGTAAAGCGCTTTTTAACAGGTTTTAAAAAAATAATAACTGAGAATATTCTTTAATATTATTATGGCTTGCAGTTCGAATTTTAACTATTGTCTCAAAAACTAAAAAAAACTGCTTTTTTATTTTACCTATATTTTGCTATTTGACTATCATATATTTTAATAGGTCTAGCAGCCCATATCTAGTCTAGTCCCATCGGAGCTAGTTATGAGACGCGTCGATTTTTTCTAATATACTTCATTTTCCATTTTTCAATAATAAAAATTGCATTGTGAATGCAAAAAAGTAAAAAAATTAATAACGGATCTAGTAGCATGGCCTGCCAATTAAATAGGATGCCAATCATTTTCTTAACAGACATTTTTTACTTGTAACATGTGTCTGACTCAATAGCCCAATATTAGTGTGCCTTACAAACTCGTTTTTAGCAGTGAGATCATACTTTAGGGTTTGCAATTGCAATACATTTTGTGTGAAACTTATACTGGAATGGAACACTGTCAATGCAGAAAAATTTGAACCCACTAAATACATTTTAATGTAAAATGCTGCCAAGACGAGACCACATGCCTCGCAATGTCAAAAAGTTATCATACAGGGCCAAGCTTCTAATTCTACAAGCCGTAACTTCAAAGAAAAGGAAATGAAACATAAAGATTAAAAAAAAGGTAAAAAAAAAGTAGGTAGTGCGTTTTCTTTGGTTCGTCACGTCATGTTAAGCAGGGTACTCACCGAGCTGTGTAACACGTAACATAACTGCTACTGTATCTATAAAGTGAGTACGTAGACACGAGCCCGCTGCGAGCCGCTCGCGCGTGGTTCGCAGGAAGCTCGCAGTGACCCGTCTTGTGGCGGTTTCACTGCGAACACAAAGGCGGCTAGTACTGCGGATCCGAGAGCTCGTAGCTAGTTACGCGGTGACTGTGGGCGAGCCGTACTCACTTGCAGCAGGCCTGTCTCACTTCCATACAAGCGGCGCAAAATCCCCGAGATATTTACCTACTATTCTGAAAAACAACCTAATTTCAACCTTTTGCATTGCGTATAGCGTTCATAGTACAATATCTGTCTGCCGTCTCGCTTCAATCTGCTAGGGCTGTCAGAGGAACTACTTTATCTGTGTAAGTAGTACACGCGAAGCGAGACAGATGGCGACGCATGCGGATGCGTGCGCTGCGTGTGCGACAAGTCGAGCGAGTGCCAGCCTATTGAGACTAATCCGGTGACCGGACGCTTGCGTTTATCATACCTAAACTCGGGAGTGAAATTTCTGTACCGTATGGTACTAATATATATTCTGTGCTTGCAGGTTGATACAGTAGCAGATACGTTACGTGCTACAAGCTAGATGAGTACCGTGCTATATGTTTCTTTGCAGTACATGTGCATAGAAATGCACCCGTCTCTGTCTGGCGCATGGTACATGGCGGACGTGTGTCGCGAGGCGGCGGCGGCCGGCTGCCGCGCCCAGCCCGCGCCCGACCTGTGCGACCGCGCGCTCGTCATGTGGACTAGAGCCGTCAGTCCTACTCTAGAAGTCAATGAGGGACAGGTACTGTGTTAGAGTAGATGACCAATGCACCCGTCTCTGTTTGGGGTACGGTACATGGCGCCCGCTCCCGACCTGTGCGACCGCGCGCTCGTCATGTGGACTAGAGCCGTCAGTCCTACTCTAGAAGTCAATGAGGGACAGGTACTGTGTTAGAGTAGATGACCAATGCACCCGTCTCTGTTTGGGGTACGGTACATGGCGCCCGCTCCCGACCTGTGCGACCGCGCGCTCGTCATGTGGACTAGAGCCGTCAGTCCTACTCTAGAAGTCAATGAGGGTCAGGTACTGTGTTAGAGTAGATGACCAATGCACCCGTCTCTGTTTGGGGTACGGTACATGGCGCCCGCTCCCGACCTGTGCGACCGCGCGCTCGTCATGTGGACTAGAGCCGTCAGTCCTACTCTAGAAGTCAATGAGGGACAGGTACTGTGTTAGAGTAGATAGTTGTCTGCCCAAAGATTTTCGACAAAATGGCGCATCTGTCAAAATTTCAAAATGGCGGCCAAATTTCGCTGATTTTGCAACAAAAAAAACGTTTAAAAAAGTGTTTGGTTGAATCTTTTCGATATAACTGCATCTACAGACAGACATATTATACAAAGCACACCACAGGTTAGAGTATCGACTATTCTAGAGTAGTCAGTCCTACTCTAGATGTCACTGGGGAACAGGTACTTGTGTTAGAGTAGATGACCAATGCACCCGTCTCTGTTTGGGGTACGGTACATGGCGCCCGCTCCCGACCTGTGCGACCGCGCGCTCGTCATGTGGACTAGAGCCGTCAGTCACTCTAGAAGTCAATGGTGGACAGGTATAGGTAGTTTGACACAATAAAAAAAAATGTCTGTGTAGTCGGTTTACGGACGATGTTAATTTTACGTGATACCGTCATAAAAAACATTTATGATAAATTATGTCAAAGTAGAAAGTTACCTTACCAGCGACCTCTATCGTCAACTTGATTATAGATCAAGCATTCTATCACACATCTAATTTACATGCTTGTTGAAGCACAGTGTCACTAGTGACACTTAATTTTCTTTATCTAGTTTGATTTACATGATATGGTACGAAATTATGTTACCGATAATCTTTTCAGTTACTTTGATAATTGAAACAAGTATTATGTTATCAATAATGTTTAAAGCTAATTTGATTATTAAAAATATGCCGCTGTGTTTCTTCTACTCGGACGCATCGCGGTCAGCTGCGCATAGTGCCATCTACTGATGTTAATTTGAAGAGCTAAATAATTTGTGTGATTGTGAGTTAGTTATTTCGCTTCCTGATCAGAAGGTCTAAGTAGCTAAATGTCCAACAGCGCGAAACGTCTGATGAGCAGTAAGTCTAATTAGCAGAATGTCCATTTAGCAAAACGTCCAACTATCAAATGGTCTGTATAGCAGAACATCTATTTAGCAAAAAGTCATTTTTAAAATGTGTACACTCATGATAAAAAGGAAAAGTCATTTGTAAATTACATTACATTTATTTGAGAAAACAAAATCTGGATTAAAAAGCTAGAAGCACCATAAATATTATTAGGATATTAGGCGCATAAATTCCCCTGCACTAGACTAGACTATCTTTTTGGCCCTCAAACTTTTGCAGCTCTTTTGTATTTGGCATTAAACATTAAATCGATCTTCCTTCTTTTATTTCCTTCAAATAACATATTCTTGTATTTGCGATCTTGCCAAAGTGCTTCTTTTCTAAGAGATTTATGTAATGCTAATCAAATAGCATTCTTGACAATAAATTGTCAGTCACCATCAAAAAGATGTTTTAAGCTACATAGACCAAAGAATCTGTAGGTATGTATGTACAAATCTGTACGTACGTACATATTATAACTCCGTGTCCGTTTCCCTCCCGATGTAATTTGTGTGTTGAATTTTGTGCCTGACTATCCAGACATTTTGATAATGTGACGATTTGCTTAATAAATATTCTGCTATACAGACCATCTGATATTTGGACGTTTTGCTACATAGACATGTTGCTAATGAGACTTACTGCTAATTAGACGTTTCGCTCTGTTGGACATTTAGCTACTTAGACTTTCTGATCAGGAAGGGTTATTTCTATGCAAATTATCTTAGTTTTGATAGTTTTTCCTTTATGTGGTCATTAAACCCAACCCCTGTACCAAATTTCAGAACTCTAGCTTTATGGGAAGTAGGTACTAGTTCTTTTTTGAGCTCAGGCGGAACGTGACATTGCGTCATACTTTTTCGTGGGTGCAGACGGCGTTCATCAATTTATAAGACGCTATCACGTCAAAAACAAAACCGATAGCCTACATGTGTGCTCCGTTACACTCTCGCCTCGCGTGCTAGACGAGGCGCGAGACTGAGTAAGAACAACGGGTTGTTGCGAATGCACTTTTCACACTCTCGTCTCGCACGCGAAGCGAGAGTGTAACGGAGCTATGATGGTCACTTTTTAATTCATGTACGGCCAGTCAACCCTTCTGGATGTCGGTCGTTTTCAGTGCGCACTTCGCCTAGGTGGGTGTCGCCCTGCGCCACGCCCCTCTAGGGGCGTGGTCGCCTTATAGGCGCTACAAACGATCACTTTTAACTGTCAGTTAAAACGGTTCAGTGAAAAAAGTGTGTGTTAGATAAGCTGAATTACTTTCCGGTAACAGATTTCAGTTCAGGTGGTGTCCCTGTGAGGTATCGCTAACGGCTGCACCGATTTCACTTTCCTGAAAACAGAAACAGAAAATTGTTCGAATTGTAACAAATTAATAGGGGATCAGACTGTATTGGATATACTTATAAACATTTAATAGTAACATTAAAACATACATATTATCACAACATTGAAGAATAACAATAGTAAAAAAAAATTATTAAAAATATTGATTAATAAGCAAGTAATGAGCTGCTGAATTGTGAAAAACTGTCTCTAGCTATCTCTTTCTAAAACGAAATTTTATATTGCGGGAGTATGGCGCTAAGCACGTCTGACATCATCTGTGTCTAGAGCTTTCCTTGTCTAATAAGGAAGTTTGATGAGCTATATCTCCGAAAATATGGAAAATACTTGTGTCGTGTTTCTGATACCTATTAATAAAACATTTTAATAAAAAAAAAATCAGTCCGATCCCCTATTGTGAATTAGAAGAAATACCCAAACTTTGATCTCCAGTTAGGCTTATCGGCCGCTCGCGAGCGCTGTTCGCGGGCTCTGTACGTGTTGGAAGCGTCGGCCGTGGCCGAGCTGGTGCACGAGCGAGCGTTGGCCGAGCGGCTCGCGAACGTTCGCGCTCTCACCGCCTGTGACGTCACGCTCCTTGTATTCGGCGCTAAGGATTATTTCAAGTAAGAGTTCTAAGTAAAACATAACATAAAATAGGCACTTATTAAAAAAAAAAACAACAGGTTGCACTCCGGGAGTGCCGGCAGAAGTGAAAAGGGCTGGCTCCCTAGACTTTTTTACAAAAAAAATACTGACTAGATTTGAACCGAAGTCTTCTGACTTCAACGCCGCCCGTTTTCTAACTTGAGCTATCACAACGGTGGCGAAATTTGCCTTCGTATTCTAATGACGTAACAGTTTTTTTGATCAGGTCACGTGTCCGTCTTACGAATTTTCTATCTGACAGTCACGTGATCCTGACCTGACGCGAGTTTGACATTTTTAACCCATTAGAAAAAGTGCACAACGCCGCTAAAGAAGTTTTCACTTCAAAAATTAATTGGTTAAATACAAAGTATTTTTTTATATATTTGTTTCTATTTGCAAATACAAAGATAAAAACTAATAAGTGTAACTATTAATGACACAAAATATTATCTTTCTTTTTAGAAAATCGCAACGTAAGACTACTAATAGCAATAAACAGCTGATGACTTCGATAGACTTGGAAATGGCTATAACAGGTGATTATATATCCACTAATATATTTTATATTATTCGCTTGGTACCCGTTACCGTAGGGATATCAGGATAAAATTTTGCCTATGTCTCCTTTTTCCCCACTGCTCAATTGTAAGTGCCCAACTGAGAATAGTTGAGCAGTGGGGAATCCCCAATGCTCAACCAAACGTCCCTACTGCTCAACTAAACTATAACTTTAAAAAGTAAGATTTTAAATTATTTTTATGCATTCACAATGCAATTTTTGTAAGTATAGGAAAAATGTGATAGTAAAAAACCACGAGCCCTATAAGTAGCTTTCAGGCGGGATTCGAACCCGCGCCTCCGGGAATCCGGCCCGATGCTCTGACCAACAAAGCTACCGAAAGGCTTACACGACTCGTCGAATTTTGCTATCACTTGTTACGCTGTAGGCCAGCGTTGTTTCATCAATGTGAGGAAACCCTCGCATCCGAAAGAAACATTTTTACAAATGGTTAACAGTCGATTAAGATGAAACAGCCATTAAATAAGATTTTAAATTATTTTTATGCATTCACAATGCAATTTTTGTAAGTAAGTATAGGAAAAATGTGATAGTAAAAAAGTATTTTTATTAAAACTTCATACCACTCCGGAAGAATGTAGCTTTCTAATGGTGAAAGAACCTTTAAAACCGGTCCCGTAGTTTTTGAGTTTGTCCATTAGATTTGATTTTTGATTTGATATTGAGCATTGTCCTTTAGTCTACTCTATTCTATTCTACTACGACGTTTCCCCTCGTTCGCAGACACGATAGTGTCGGCGGGCAGCGACGTGTGGCTGGCGGAGACGCCCAACGAGTTGGCGTTGCACATCGTGCAGGTCACCAAGGCCATTGCCGAGGCGCCTTACAAGTCAGTCATCTCATTTTACAGCGGGCTACAGACGACATGATATTGGTGGCGATCTAGGATGGAGAGAAATCGGGGCAGAACACACACCGGCCTGCTGAGCAGTGCATATTCAAAGGTGGAGCTGAACGAATGTGCTGAAGAGCGCTTCGAAATGCCTCCAACTCTTTCAAAACACCAACTTGTTGGTTTGGCATAAGCCCTCACTGTTAACCTACACACATGCAGTGCGGAGGGGACGGTGCCCCGATCTATGAAGCATCGGTTGCATTTTTGCTCCTGCCAGCCAATTCAGGAGGCGATATCGGCCACGATTAAGAATGGCCCTACATACGACACGATTTAGAGGCAATCTAGGAGGCATCCTCACCCTTCCACCTTAGATCGCATCATCATGTCGTCTGTTAGGACGCTTATGGTGGCCATACAACATCCTGCCTATCCTCCAATCGGCAGCGTCATACGCCGATTGGATCAAGTAGAACCATGGGTGGGCGTGGATTGGCATGACAGTTATCAAATTATGGTGTAATATGCACGAACTGCAGATTGGATCAAACCTGCCGTCATACCGATTGGAGGATAGGCAGGATGGTGTATGGCCAGCATTAGGGTGCTGATAAACTAGAGCATTCACTTGTAACAGAACATCGAGCATTCGCCGTTTTCAAATTTGTCGAACTGAACAACGAACAGAGCCTAGCATAGAGCCAAATATCGCAACGAACATTTTCATGATCTTTCTAGCGAACGCTCTAGCCGATGCAAATATATTCTTCATTAAAACAATAACAGAAGCTCGGCTCACCAAAAAGTTCGAAGCAAATTTACTGGCGTTTCGTTAGAATGCTCGCCAGAACGCTCGATAGAATGCTCGCCAAAACGCTCTCGTTTATTTTTCTGTAATTTAACATTCACAAGAATGAGAGTATGAATGTATGGATGTTTGTTACTCTTTCACGCAAAAACTACTGAACGGATCTGTATGAAATTTGCAACAGAGATAGATTATAGGCTGGAATAAAACATACGATATTTTTTATTCCGATATTCCCGCGGGAACGGGAATATATATAATATCTTATGTGTATAAAATATAGCCTATGTCGCTCGGGAATTCTTAGGTAATGTAGTTATAGTAAAACGGGGTGAATAGAACTGCTGGGGTGAATAGACACAAAATTAAAACGCGTTTTAAAATACTATTTCCAAAAACAATTTGTTAGAAAAATCTTAATCTTGCCTTTTAAAACAAACAAAACTTGGATAATTTTTTTAACAAATTTAATGTCTATGGAAATAGTATAAAAACCCGTTTTAATTTTGTGTCTATTCACCCCGTTTTACGGTACCTAAGAAATGGTGGCAAGTTCATTGCGCCTGTTTTTCTTGACAGCAAATTGCCAGCCCAAGGCCCTAAGGGTCGGCGCAGATAGAACGGAAAAATCCTCGAGAAAATTATTGAGGTCTTTGAAAAATGAACCATATCATCATAGCCTAAAATACAAAATTGTAAGTATGATATGCGCGCGAGGGACGCTGACTTCTCTGTTGATATATATACAATTTTGTATTTTAGGCTATGGTGACATGGTTCATTTTTCAATGACCTCAAAAAGGATATTTTTCAGTTTTGTATGGAGCCTCGGCTAGGACTTTGTACACTATACCATAGGCAAGCAAAAGATAAATATAATAACTGAAAACTAATTATATCGCTTTAAGCTAACGCGTTTGATGGTACAAAAGCATTATCTAGTCTTAATTTTATGCAACCCCGATTCAATATGGCGGTAAAACGTCACACTCACATTAAAAAAAAGGTTAACATTTACAGATTATCATCAGTCGTCAATGTCATCGTCTTTTTTCGTACAGAAACATCAATGTTTCCGAACGTGATTAAAATATATAAAGTGATATAAGTAATATGGTTGCCAGTGTGACTATGGATGGCAAAGAATTTTTATTTTAAAGTTTATTTTTGTACCATTTATCCAGAAAGACAATGAGAATTTTAATATTTTATTTGACTTTACTATATTTTTTACTATTAGTACGAATAGTGTAAAAAGTCCTAGCCGAAAACGAAAAATGTCCTTTTAGGTAATTTTGAGCCTCAAGGAGGGGGGCAGGTTAACTTACTATTATTATATATTTATTTTTCTCTATGGTGCCCCCCCTGGCGAAGCCCTAGGTTCCTGTTCCCCAAAAAATATCAGGCTTAAATCTGCTTTGAACTCTCTGTAAGTATGCATTTTTTTGCAAAGTCTTCAATTCTGGTTTATTTATTTCAGGCAAGCTAAGAGAGATATCGATGAACAAGCAGATTTCTACATGCGAGGCGACGCTAAAAACTGCATAGCTGTAGATAAAGATGGTAAGTATTTGCCATCCACCACTAAATTTTTATTAGTACAGTCAGCGTCAAATGATGTTGAGCGTTCAAACTTACCAAAAATATCTGAACATTTGACAGACTCAGTGGTTAGAGCAGTCGCCCGGATAGCGAAAGGTTGTGGGTTCGAGTCCCATCAGAGCTGGTTGTGAGACGGTTCGATTTTTTCTTATTTTCAATACTTAGTAAAAATTATATTGTGAATGCAAAAAAGTGAAAATTTCTAATACCTACATCTATTTGTCCTTTCAGGCAACGGTGTGTCCCGCCTGTGGCAGCAGATGTTGTCGTCCCTCCCGCACGCCAGCCTGGAGATATCGCGCTCTCTCACCGCCGCCTACGGCTGCCCGAGAGCACTACACGAGGTAATAACAAATCTATTGTCGTACTAATATTATACAACCAGTTAATGAATAAGCGCAAAACCTCCGGCCAGAATTAATAATCAACCAACAGATAGAGATAGGCATGATCCAGAGGGCCTACTCTGAAACGCAAAACCCGAAACTTCGGTATACCCGTCCCACTCACTCTCTACTCGGCACATAATCGAGTGAAAGGGGCGGGGCTAACCGAAGTTTCGGATTAGCGTTTCAGAGTACGGTCCCAGATTAGTTGCTATGCAACGTTTGATATTAACGACAGTTGCCTGGGTGTTGCTAGGTGTTGCCTAGCAACTAATCTGGATCATGCCTGTCCCTATCTGTGGATAGATTATAAATTCTGGCCATTAGGTGGTCAGTGATTGTGCCCTGCCCATGAATATGTATGGAGTATGTGTATATATGGAGAATAACCAAAAATCCTCTCTTAATGCTCCCCTACACTACCCAAGAAACATACATAACGTATGCTAAATTTCAGCTTCTTGCGCCCAGAAGTCTGATGTGCGTTGGTTGTCGTCAGTACCTAACGTAAGAGTACCATAACCATTGCCCATGCGATAATTTAACTCCCCAAACTCTAGACCATCTTTTAAAATTCGTTGGTGTGTATTTTAAAGAAACTATCTTTTGGCTGTCTATAACTTAGTTATTGAAAATTATTTACTGCTATGATTACCGGGTTTTTTGTTTTGTTTTTAAATTTAAGATCAATTTGTGATGGAAAGTGACTTTACATATTACATTATGTTAGAGTCACTTTTTAATTTGACGTCTCTGTATGAAATATGACAGGGAGAAAAAAATAGCCCTTGGCGAGTTTCTTGCCGGTTCTTCTCGCTACAAGGCCTCCCGCCGTAGGATTTGCGAACCGATGGCGTAGCTTCATTGACGTTCACAAGTCCTGTATCAGCCTAAAATGAATAAATAATTTTGATTTTGATTTTGATTTTGAAAATACTGTCCAAGATTTGCCTCACACAGAAGTGACTATCTCATTGTTACTATGCTATGTTATAATATGAATGACCCTTACAACATGAACGAGGTGGCAACTAAAAACAGATATGCGGAGGCATTTAAAAAGCTCACTAATTTAATAATAAATAGCCTAAAAGAATTTAATCAAACTTAAAATTAAAACGAATATTGAAAATACATAAAATCCTCCTAATGCAAATTACTCAAAGTGTATACCGAAAGCACAATGAGTAATTTGAAGAAATGCAATATTCAAATCAATTTAACAAAAAAAAACGTAAGAGTACAGGGGCCCGATTCTCAGGCATTAGAACTTTTTCAGTGTGGTAATTCGTATGTCGAACATTTTGTTTGTGGTTTCTATTGAAAAGTTAGAACGTTTCAAACAAACTAAGCTGTCTCACATGTCAACAAATTCATATTGACAGCTAAGTTCGTATACGAACATCTATTGGTTTTTACCACTCGTAGCGTTCGACTGGTTTTCGATCGAACTTTTTCGATTGTGAAATTCTGACAATACAAAAACTGTGTTATATTTGAATTTCGAGCTATAAATGTGAACTTTTCTCGATTGCCTGAGAATCGGCCCCCAGATTGTTGAACAGACACGATTTCAGAGTTGCTCCCATAGTAAAAGTTGTTTGTTTTGATTATTATTATTATTTATTATTTATTTATTTTACTTTAATTATAACGGTTTACCAATTACAATAATTAAAGAACACACACTAGGTAATTAAAAACAAGAAAAAAAAACATTCAAACAACAAAAGTAACCAATTATCACATTTCATTCAAAAACACTCTCACAAAAACGCAAACATTCCGACAAAATTACCTGCCATCCATCCGCAAACAGGTCAAATTCAGGGTTGTCAGCAAGGAGAGAGTTGAGCGCGGAAAGGGAGCGCGGTATGGGCGAGTGTGCACGAGCCACGGTACGGCACGGTGGCGGAACAAGCAGCTGATGCCGTCTACTGCGATGGAAATTATTAGGTGCAAAGAGTCTACACAGTTCATCATGCAAGTCGGAGGCATCTATTTTACCTCTAAGAATTTTGCACATAAACACGAGTTGGTGCCTCATTCGCCTAACTTCCAAGGAGTTGTATCCAAGACTTCCTAGAAGAAATTTAGTCGGGTACATAAAGGGGTAGTACCCATTCATACGTTTGTACAAAAATCTGAGAAAAGCTTTCTGTACCTTCTCTAACATAAGCACATACGAGTGTTCATGAGGATTGATGAGTACTTCAAGTGATTTTCGGGAAATCAACCACTAAAATTTCACGGTGTATATTTATTTATATTAGATGTGAAGTACTCTACATGTTTTTTTTTGTTATTTCAGGCCTTGAAACAGTCGGAAGGCATCCACACGGTAGCGGCGGTGGGCGTGAGTCGCGCCGCCGCGCCCACCGCGCGCGCCAGAAGATTGGGGCCCGAGTTTGCCACCAAACTGCACACGCTGTTCACCAGCGAAGATGGCGACGCTCTCGTTGACTGATTCCAATTGCAATTTGTTACTAACGATTAAAGACTGATTTTAGTAAAATTTATGACAATCAAAAGTGTGCTTATTTATTTTATTTCACCCATTCAAGGTTTATTTATTAAGGATCTCATTCTTTAAATTATTTAGCTTTTTATGTACTTTTAAGTAGGTATAATAGGTTTTTATAAATACATAAATAAAGTTATTAGTATTTGGTGATTAAAGTAGACTAGCCCTCCGCCTGCGGCTTCACCCGTGTGGACTACACAACGTTATCCGGCGGGAATGTGATAGTTTTCCGGGATAAACTAGCCTATGGCACATTATGGAATGGAAGTATGGATTAAGGATATAAACTACCTACTCTTTGTTACTTCAGGCCTTGAAACGTCGGAGGGTTTCCACACCGTAGCGGCGGTTGGCGTGAGTCGCGCCGCGCCCACCGCTCGCACTAGAAGATTGGGGCCCGAGTTGGCCACCAAACTGCACACGCTGTTCACCAGCGAAGATGGCGACGCTCTCGTTGACTGATTCCAATTGCAATTTGTTACTAACGATTAAAGACTGATTTTAGTAAAATTTATGACAATCAAAAGTGTGCTTATTTATTTTATTTCACCCATTCAAGGTTTATTTATTAAGGACCTCATTCTTTGAATTATTTAGCTACCTACCGCCCTAAAATAATTTTATGTCCTTTTAAGTAGGTAGGTAGGTAGGTAGGTTTTTATAAATACATAAATAAAGTTATTAGTATTTGGTGATTAAAGTAGACTAGCCCTCCGCCTGCGGCTTCACCCGTGTGGACTACACAACGTTATCCGGCGGGAATGTGATAGTTTTCCGGGATAAACTAGCCTATGGCACATTATGGAATGGAAGTATGGATTAAGGATATAAAGAACCTATTCTTTGTTACTTCAGGCCTTGAAACGTCGGAGGGTTTCCACACCGTAGCGGCGGTTGGCGTGAGTCGCGCCGCCGCGCCCACCGCTCGCACTAGAAGATTGGGGCCCGAGTTTGCCACCAAACTGCACACGCTGTTCACCAGCGAAGATGGCGACGCTCTCGTTGACTGATTTTGTTACTTACTAATGATTTAAAGACTGATTTTAGTAAAATTTATGACAATTACAAGTGTGCTTACTTATCTTATTTCACTCATTCAAGGTTTATTTGGTGGGTGATTAAAGTAGACTAGCCGTCCGCCTGCGTGGACCGTGGACTACACGATATTATCCCGCGGGAAGGTGATACCTATTTTTCTGAGATAAAAAGTAGGGGGGCTACAGGCTAAAACTATGGCTAAAACATATGGACATGGGCTTCATCGAATCTCCGACATCTTTCCGACATAGGTACAACCATCGGACAGTTGTCCCCGGGCTAACAACACTTAGCCCGGAAGGAAGACATTCCATCAGTCTTCCTGTTGACCGTTGCGCCATCCCCACACCCATATTATGCCCATAAAAGGACAAAATATGGGCTTCAAATGTCAAATAAAGCCCATGTCCATATCCATATATTTTTGGCGGTAGCTCCGCTGGGGGGCTACCGCGTAACTTTATGGGTATGAACTTCATACGTTTTTGGGAACTTTAAGTCAATTTTATAAAGAAAATAGCCGCTATCAGTTCCTTGTTTTGTGACGTCGGGTATAACGATAACTTGCTAGCAACGTTCAACAGAACAAAGCAGCAAAAATCTATCAAAATAAGGAATTCAAATGACAGTTGAAACCCATACCCATATCCATATTTCTTAGCCGGTAGACCCCCTGCTTCCAAACCAAACTATTCCCATACACATCGATCCGTTGTTGCTCCGTTATGACGTGAAAGTTGGAAAAACAAACAAATACCTAAATTATACTTTCACATTTATATATTAAAATGTATACTAAAGACAAAAGATTTGTATTTCTGTTTGTAACTAATAAACTCAAAAAAAAAAAACGATTTTACACGCGGGTTAAACCGCGGGCGTGCCACTAGTTTATAATATTGGTTTTATTTATTTATTTATTTTACTTCTCCGAAGCACAGTTTTTACGTGAATTCATACGCTGTACCCAGCTGTACCAGGCTAATTTACATTTGCATAAGTACAGTAGCGAGTTAACTAAAGGCTGATTTACATTTGCATAAGTACAATAGCGAGTTAACTTACGGTCTTGGCGAGTTAAGTTCTTATCATCGTTTGGACAGGGATTTGCCAGTTAAGTAATAACTTAACGATTAAGTACAGAGAATAGGATGAGGTTCTATTTTTCGGTAAGTCGAGTGCAAGTCTACCCCGCCCGTGCGTCTTCCGCAGCCCGCCAACTAAACTCGCCGCGCGTGTAGACGGGCGAGTTTAGAACAGTTCATAAGTTTTCAGGTTGCAACGTGTTATGTTTTAATAATTTTCTTTCTTGAAGTTGATTTGTTTTGAGTTTGAGTTTTAAATCACAGCACGATGAAGTGGTCGGAGGAGACAACATTAAAGTTCGTCAAGGAATGTTTAGGACATGATCATGATTGCCTATATAAATATAACACAAAGCGATGAATAAGAACAAATTAGCTCGAGATGCTGCATAAGAAAAAGAACAATAGGCACTACTGCCCATACGACACAAGAAAAGCTGTAAAATAAAAAAACGAAATCAAACAATACTCATATACATTTTATATTTTTATTGGTTTTTTAAGTTAGATCTTTGAATGACAGGTCCCACTTATCTGTAGAAACAAAAATGAATCTTTGGACATTCGCGAAGATAATTTATAATTCTCTGGTCCTCATCTGCCAGTACCATAAGAAGTTGATTGCTTGCGCCCCGTGTTTCTCTTCTTGCTATCCACTTTCTTACCTAGGTATATGCGTTTAGGTCTATTCCTTTCTATTACAATTTCATCTTCAATATCTTCCACAAGAAAAAACACTATTAATTCTTTGATTATCACACGTAAATTGATGATGATGATGATTCTCCAATTATGACACCTAATAATTCTTCGTCCATTTTTCTGAATCCGAGTAGATACTTACCTATGTAAAATAACCAACAACTGATGTCTTTGTCGCGGAGCGGATACTTCTTCTCGGAACGGCAACTTATGACTACTTACTCGCCTATACGTTTGGACGCTACTTACAACTTACTACTTGTTACCTAACTGACTGATTTCTTAACTCGCTACTGTACTTATACAAATGTAAATCAGCCTTTACGGTCTTGGCGAGTTAAGTTCTTATCATCGTTTGGGCAGGGATTTGCCAGTTAAGTAATAACTTAACGATTAAATACAGAGATTAGGATGAGGTTCTATTTTTTCGGTAAGTCAAGTGCAAGTCCACCCCGCCCCCGTGCGTCTTCCGCACCCCGCCAACTAAACTCGCCGCGCGTGTAGACGGGAGAGTTTAGTACAATTCATAAGTTTTCAGGTTGCAACGTGTTTTGTTTTAATAATTTTCTTTCTTGAAGTTGATTTGTTTTGAGTTTGAGTTTTAAATAACAGCACGATGAAGTGGTCGGAGGAGACAACATTAAAGTTCGTCAAGGAATGTTTAGGACATGATTGCCTATATAAATATAACACTAAAAGCGATAAGTATAAGAGCAAATTAGCTCGAGATGCTGCATAAGAAAAAAGAACAATAGGCACTACTGCCCATACGACATAGAAAAGCTGTAAAATAAAAAACGAAATCAAATAATACTGTCTTATAAATTTTATATTTTTATCGGTTTTCTATGTTAGATCTTTGAATGACAGGTCCCACTTATCTGTAGAAACAAAAAGGAATCTTTGGACATTCGCGAAGATAATTTATATTCTTTAAAGTCCTAATCTGCCAGTACCATAAGAAGTTGATTGCTTGCGCCCCGTGCCCTTCTTGCTATCCACTTTCTTTCCAATATGCGTTTAGGTCTATTCCTTTCTATTACAATTTCGTCTTCAATTTCTTCCACAAGAAAAAGCACTATAAATTCTTCGATTATCACACGTAAATTGATGATGATGATGATTCTCCGATTATGACACCTAATAATTCTTCGTCAATTTTTCTGAATCCGAGTAGTAAAATAACCTATGTAAAATAACCAACAACTGTTCTCTTTGTCGCGGAGCGGATACTTCTTCTCGGAACGGCAACTTATGAGTACTTACTCGCCTATACGTTTGGACGCTACTTACAACTTACTACTTGTTACTTAACTGACTGATTTCTTAACTCGCTACTGTACTTATGCAAATGTAAATCAGCCTTAAATGTAATAAACTAATTTTTCTAATTTTCTTATCCAAAACTTGCTTGAATCCACAGCAAGCAACCTTATTTGAAAAAAAAACAAAAGTATCTGTCACTGTCACTGTCAATCTTCTATGAACGTCATTTCGTGTGTACCTTACTCCTTCTGGCTTATGAGCTGTAAAATCCTTCAATGACGGATAAACCATTTCATATTTTAGTATACAGAACAAACGTAACGCAAGAGTTTATGAATTATTGACGTTTGAACAAGGGCCACACGACCTGACGCTTCAGATTATGGATGCTGAAAATAACAAAAACTAGCTAACGAAAGTCCAGTTTCACTCCCTGGCTGCTCAGTGACGCAAAAATAAATAAGATTTAACACACAAACATCATTCAAAACAGAATAGATCTCTTATAATCGTTGTTCAAACAAGGGCCACACGAAACTGTGTGTACCAGATTTAATTTGTCAAAATATCGATAACCATACCATTTGGAGCCAAATAAAGTAGTCTAGCAGCGTCACGTTTGATATGTGACAGCATACAACACTTCAAATCCGTTCGCATTACAACACATCAATAGAAAAAGCAAAAACAATATTTCGACCCGTCAGACTGTGTGGCCCTTATTTAAAACCGTCACATTACGTAAATTTGGCGTTACGAATGTTGTAAAGCACTAAATAGTCAAAAGAATTTCCGTCACTGAGGATCTAGCTTTACCTGGAACCAATCACTGCAGTAGTTACGATGCAATCCTTGATAAAATTTGTATGAGGTTTTTAAAACAGGGTGACAAAAATGTACGTACATTAATGGACAAAAAGCCTATAATTGTCCTGTTAGTTAGTTTCACAGCTTTGCCTTCTAGCGACTAAAGTTACCTAGATATAAATAAATAAATATTGGACACCATCACATACATTGTTCCAATACCAAGGTATAGTAGCTTGAGCACTAGTATTATGGAAATTGGAAACAACGACGGGTATTACCACATACACCCAGACCCGTGGAAATATTGAAAAGTTCGTTTTCAACATTTACCCGACCGGGGATCAAACCCGGGACCTGACCGGATTGTATATGGCGCGAACAGCTCTCTTTTGGAGTATAAAGATATTTCCAGCATTAGCTGCCGAACCCCACAACAAAAGGCCATAGGACATTACTCTATGAAAATAGCTAAAGTATACTAGTTTTGCCGTTTCAATATCAGTTAATTGCCTTTTTTTTACTGCAAAAGCTGCAGAACTGAGTCTACTCAACAAGGCTTTAATATGTAGATCCCATTAAAATCGTGAGTCTAATGTAACACCAAGAAATTTAGTGCTTTCAATTAACTCGACTACGTCTGCGTTTAACATAATATCCAAATCAACCTCCCTTACATTAGGTAAGGAAAATTTAACACATTTAGTTTTCTAGAATTTAAGGCCATATTATTAATGTTGAATGAGCAACTTTAGAAAGAGCACTATTTACGTCGTCAGAACAATTATTACCTATATCAACTTTGAAAATTAATGAGGTATCATCGGCAAATAGCACTGTCACTGTCTTACACAAATTATTCGCGTAGCAAGGTGGCTCATTTACGTAAATCAAAAATAATAAAGGGCCCAATATTGAACCTTGGGGACGCCCATATTAATGGCGTGATAAATATGTATATTCATGCCAAATTACAGCTTTCTAGTACTAAGAGTCTATGAGCTAGACTGGGGTCAGACGGACGGACAGACGGACAGACGGACATGGCGAAATTATAAGGGTTCCTTGTTGACTACGGAACCCTAAAAATGGAAAATGAAGTATTTAGAAAAAATCTACCCGTCTCACAACCAGCTCCAATGGGACTCGAACCCACGACCTTTCGTTTTCCGGGCGACTGCTCTAACCACTGAGCTACGGAGCCGTTCTTTATTCTATAAAATATTTCAATCATTATTTATCAATACAAATACTTCATTTTCCATTTTTCAATAATAAAAATTTCATTGTGAATGCAAAAAACTAAAAATTAAAATAACAACATAACTTTGTTTAATGTGTCACACTTTAGCGTTAATACTTACCTAAATCATAAATTGTTGAACCATTTACTGTAGTTTTATTTGCTTAAAATCCTAATGCTACAAGGTAAGCTACATACGTTCTCAGTAAACTTCAATACGATGTCCTCTAAAAATTACTTCGTGGTCACCCTAGCTTATTTTCATACTAATTTTAAACTTGAATTGCATCGTAAGTACTGCAGTGATTGGTCCCAGGTAAAGCTAGATCCTCAGTGACGGAAATTCCCTTGACTATTAAGTGCTTTACAACATTCGTAACGCTAAATTCACGTAATGTGACGGTTTTAAATAAGGGCCACACAGTCTGACGGGTCAAAATATTGTTTTTGCTTTTTCTATGGATGTGTTGTTATGCGAACGGATTTGAAGTGTTGTATGCTGTCACATATCAAACGTGACGCTGCTAGACTGCTTTATTTGGCTCCAAATGGTATGACTATCGATATTTTGACAAATTAAATCTGGTACACATAGTTTCGTGTGGCCCTTGTTTGAACAACGATTATAAGAGATCTATTCTGTTTTGAATGATGTTTGTGTGTTAAATCTTATTTATTTTTGCGTCACTGAGCAGCCAGGGAGTGAAACTGGACTTTCGTTAGCTAGTTTTTGTTATTTTCAGCATCCATAATCTGAAGCGTCAGGTCGTGTGGCCCTTGTTCAAACGTCAATAATTCATAAACTCTTGCGTTACGTTTGTTCTGAATACTAAAATATGAAATGGTTTATCCGTCACTGAAGGATTTTACAGCTCATAAGCCAGAAGGAGTAAGGTACACACGAAATGACGTTCATAATCTTCTGACAGATCCCAAAAAACATAACCTCAAATTAAAATAAATATTTTGGGTTATTTTTATTTGTTGTGCTGTAATATTATATACGTTAAGTCACAAAAAATACTGAAATATGACAGTGTATTTATCAAGAATCGTATTTAACACCGTACGCCATTCATCCTCAAGATGTTTCAGCGTACCGGAACATTTGCATTCACAACTTCGCTTTTATTCAAAGAAAAACTTTCTTCTGAGTTTACCGCGATCTTTCAAGTGTAGAAATTACTCTACTGGTGCTGGAGAGTCTACGTTAGCTTTAGAAAACTCGTCGATGCCTTTGAAAAAGAAGATTTTGTATAAGAAAGCTTCTTTGGATGAGCTGACGAATAAAGAAGGACATTACCTGACACTGGCGTACGTGACCGCGAACAGCTATGACCTGAAGGGCCTGAAAGAAGCCCTCTTGGAGCAAAAACTTTATGAACCGGCAACGTAAGCATTTAAGACGACAATCTGATCAAAATTTTATGAAATGATGCAACACTTGCAACAAATTACTTATGTAAATAAGTATGTGTTTTATAGCCTTTAATAATACAATTTTCTCTTCTCTGTTTCTTCGTCTTAGAAACTGATAAGTCCTATATTTAATTCTCAATGTAATGTTGTAATGATATTGTGAAATGATCATGAAACAATTTTGAGAAGTCAGGCTACTTAAATCAGTACTTATCTCAAACACTGTTTCTTTTTACAGTATGGGGATGATACTGGGTAAACTTTGGTAAGACTTTTTGTCTCGTCCTTCCAGACTAAATTTACAGTAATTTCTTCAGTATAAGCAGTTCTTAATTTTTACAATAATTATTCATAGTAACTTAGACTTTATCGTGTTTTGACCCTTGCCTGTCTTGGTTCTATTCATCACTTTCAGTAGGTGAAACAATCCAAAATGTCCTTTCCCCTTGAAGCTAAAACTCCCCCCCCCCCCCCTAAAACCAAATTCTGGATATGCACATTATAGTGAGTTGTTATGTTAGCCCACTGTGTTCGGTGATGTATATCACACACGTCATTAGTTGCTAAGTAAAGTTGTGATGCTAATATCGTTTTAAGTTTCATTGTAACTAACAAAATATGGATGTTGTCTTGCCGGTCTGAAAAATCTTATCTAATGTTTTATTGCAATTTAATGCATTCCTCAGTTTGCAGGCACAAGAGGTGGGTGACGTGGTGGTAGCAAATGCAGTGTACAGCGTTGGCAGTGAGCCGAGGGAGATCATCTTCTTTAGAGAAGGTGCTGTTGTATTCTGGAACTGCACTGAGTTGGAGGCTACTAACGTCTTGGAATTAGTTAAGAAGTAAATATCTGTTTTCTTTCAATAAGTTTATCATTTAGTTATGAAATATTTAATATATATGAAATATACAGTTGTAATGGTTAGTCTCATTGTTAAATATTTTTTTTTGTAATAGTATGATATTTTATCACAAAACTTTAATATAACTTAGTTAAGACTTTCGCTCACGGTTCCCGGAAATTAATAATAAACCTCCCAAGCTAATAGATTAAACTCAATTTCATAATAATTTGTACTGAATAAGCTTCAAAGTGACTACAGTACATTTATTTATATACCTATTTATATATATACCTATTATTTATATTCCTGTTTTAGCAAATAAAGATATTCTTATTCTTATTCTTATTCTTATTCTTATTTATTTCAATTTGACTATATCAATATAAATTAATGTTATGTTTAATTTAAGGTAGGTACAGCGTGGGGCCAACTTTCTTAAACCATTGTGGTGGGGCGGCAACCAATCACAACTCGCTAAAACCCATTTTACGAGTTGTGATTGGTTGCTTGCCTGCCATGATGGTTCATGAAGTTTGCCTCCAGGTATATGTGTATGTGTGTGTATTGTGCTATTTCTATTTTCTATTAATTTAATATAATTATCTTGTTGTAGGTTTGAAGAAGACAGTTACCCAAGAGATGTTATTGAAAAGGAGAGAGAAATTATGACTTACAGTTACTTGACAAATGCGTAAGTAATCCAAGATTCAAGATTCAAAGGATATTTTTCAGTTTTGTATGGAGCCTCGGCTAGGACTTTGTACACTATACCATAGGCAAGCAAAAGATAAATATAATAACTGAAAACTAATTATATCGCTATAAGCTAACGCTCTTGATGGTACAAAAGCATTATCTAGTCTTAATTTTATATGCAACCCCGATTCAATTTGGTGGTAAAACATCACACTCACATAAAAAAAAAGGTTAACATTGACAGATTATCATCAGTCGTAAATGTCATCGTTTTTTCGTACAGAAACATCAATGTTTCCGAACGTGATTTAAATATGGTTGCCAGTGTGACCATGGATGGCAAAGAATTTTTATTTTAAAGTTTATTTTTGTACCATTTATCCAGAAAGACAATGAATATTTAAATATTTTATATGACTTTACTATATTTTTTAATATTAGTACGAATAGTGTACAAAGTCCTAGCCGAAAATGAAAAATGTCCTTTGTTTATTCAATTTAGATTGTTATTTACAATACTTGTGAACGTCATAGAAGCTACGCCATCGGTTCGCAAACCCTACAGCGGGAGACCTTGGAGAGTATTATGTTATATTAGTTAGTATTATGTTTCACAAGTAAATGCCCTGAAACGGTTGCTTAAATGTGTACTTGTTCATTTTGCAGGAAGAAATGCTACCTACAAGAATCTGGATTCGTGTTAGTTCCACAAAAGGATAATTTACTAGAAAAGTTTGCTTTCAGGTGAGGTATTTTTATTTCTATTTTAATAACAATTGGGGATCGGACTTTTATTGATATGTAAATATTTAATAGTAAGTAACATTTAAAAATATTACATTGAAGAATAACAAAAGTGAAAAAAAATATTCAAAATGTTGATTAATAAGCAAGTAATGAGCTGCTGAATTGTGAAAAACTGTGTTTCTAGCTATCTCTTTCTGAAACGAAATATTTTTATAAGGCGGGATTATGGCGCTAAGCTCATCTGACGTCATTTGTGTCTAGCGCACAGACTAATAAGGAAGTTTGATGAGCTATGTGTCCGAAAATATGGATAATAGTTGAAAATGAATTCCTGTGTCGTGTTTCTGATAATAATAAAAACATTTTAAACAAATAAAAACAATCAGTCCGATTTTCTATTCAACTAAGTTTAAAATCCTTTTGCAAACTAATATAAAAAAAGAGACTATGCTTTAGATCTCTAATAATATTGTACTGCCAATCCATTAAGTCTGGCAATATACTTGCATATCCTGCATTTTGTAAAAAGATGCATCTTCAATTCATGTTTTATGAATAGTTAGGCTGCCGCATCAGGCAGTTATAGTTAATGCCTCAGCCATATAAATATAGAGTGATCAATTGCTTATTTCGCTGCAGTTTAGGGTATTGACAGTTGACACTGTGTGTGCCGCAGTCCATCCGATGGTAGCGTAACTTTCCTGCGTTCTATCTTCTCAGTAATAAAGTCATATTTCTGAAAAATGGAAAATGAAGTATTTAGAAAAAATCGACCCGTCTCACAACCAGCTCCGATGGGACTCGAACCCACGACCTTTCGCTATCCGGGCGACTGCTCTAACCACTGAGCTACGGAGTCGTTACGAGAAGCGTCGAATTTATCAAATACTTCTTACACGCTGTATAGCCAGCGTTAATTTCATCAATGTGAAGATATTACTACCCCCACACGCGAAAGAAATACCTTTCCAGATATTTGACAATCGCTAAAGAAGAAATTGCTATGGCAAGTTATTTAATTTTTTACTTTTTTGCCAACTACATTGTGAATGCAAAAAAGTAAAAAAATAAATAACAAGTCATATTTCGTTTAGCCACGCCATGGCGCAGTCGGCACGACTTGGCGCGTGGGAGGCGCGCCTAGAGGCGCTGGCGGCGTCCGTGCGCCGACACTCGCGCCGCATGGAGGCCCACGGCGCGCCCGACATAGAACACAAACAGGTAGGGCCTTACTGCCATAGCAACAGGGTCGCATATTGTATAGCCACGCTATGGCGCGCCTAGAGGCGCTGGCGGCGTCCGTGCGCCGACACTCGCGCCGCATGGAGGCCCACGGCGCGCCCGACATAGAACACAAACAGGTAGGGCCTTACTGCCATAGCAACAGGGTCGCATATTGTATAGCCACGCTATGGCGCGCCTAGAGGCGCTGGCGGCGTCCGTGCGCCGACACTCGCGCCGCATGGAGGCCCACGGCGCGCCCGACATAGAACACAAACAGGTAGGGCCTTACTGCCATAGCAACAGGGTCGCATATTGTATAGCCACGCTATGGCGCGCCTAGAGGCGCTGGCGGCGTCCGTGCGCCGACACTCGCGCCGCATGGAGGCCCACGGCGCGCCCGACATAGAACACAAACAGGTAGGGCCTTACTGCCATAGCAACAGGGTCGCATATTGTATAGCCACGCTATGGCGCGCCTAGAGGCGCTGGCGGCGTCCGTGCGCCGACACTCGCGCCGCATGGAGGCCCACGGCGCGCCCGACATAGAACACAAACAGGTAGGGCCTTACTGCCATAGCAACAGGGTCGCATATTGTATAGCCACGCTATGGCGCGCCTAGAGGCGCTGGCGGCGTCCGTGCGCCGACACTCGCGCCGCATGGAGGCCCACGGCGCGCCCGACATAGAACACAAACAGGTAGGGCCTTACTGCCATAGCAACAGGGTCGCATATTGTATAGCCACGCTATGGCGCGCCTAGAGGCGCTGGCGGCGTCCGTGCGCCGACACTCGCGCCGCATGGAGGCCCACGGCGCGCCCGACATAGAACACAAACAGGTAGGGCCTTACTGCCATAGCAACAGGGTCGCATATTGTATAGCCACGCTATGGCGCGCCTAGAGGCGCTGGCGGCGTCCGTGCGCCGACACTCGCGCCGCATGGAGGCCCACGGCGCGCCCGACATAGAACACAAACAGGTAGGGCCTTACTGCCATAGCAACAGGGTCGCATATTGTATAGCCACGCTATGGCGCGCCTAGAGGCGCTGGCGGCGTCCGTGCGCCGACACTCGCGCCGCATGGAGGCCCACGGCGCGCCCGACATAGAACACAAACAGGTAGGGCCTTACTGCCATAGCAACAGGGTCGCATATTGTATAGCCACGCTATGGCGCGCCTAGAGGCGCTGGCGGCGTCCGTGCGCCGACACTCGCGCCGCATGGAGGTCCACGGCGCGCCCGACATAGAACACAAACAGGTAGGGCCATTTGTGCACTACACTGAATTTTACCGATCCGGAAAAAAACGGATGCTTGTATTTTAATAATTAATCATTTATAATAGTAAGAATTTATTTATTTCGTGTAGTTTAGGGTTTGAAACATTGACGCCCTTAGTCGTGGGCCACGCTGGAGCGACCGCGGGGCTCGGAGGCGACCTGCGGATCCGCAGGACGCGCGAACACATATATTCCCTCCGCCGGTCGCGGCGACCGCCGGACGCGCCAGTGTGGCCCCTCCCGTCCGTCTCAATATACAGGATATTTTTTTTATCAGTGCATAAATTTTTAGGATCGACTCAGAATCAGTAAGTGAACAACTTTCTTCTAGAAACATAAGTCGAAAAATGTCAATTTTTTTTTGACTTTTCATAGAAATCGGACTGATCACGTGATCGATTTAGTATGAGAAGTCTAAAAATTTTTGTCGTATTTCGACCCATGTTTCTAGGAGAAAGTTGTTCACTTATACCGATTAGGAGGCGATCCTAAAAATTTGTGCACTGATAAAAAAAATATTCTGTATTTGTTTTTCCTGTTCAACGCGGACGCAAGATGCGCCGCTCCAGTGTGGCCCACGACTTAGGGGCTGTCCATTCACGTGATGTTCTAAGAACATCACGTACGTGAGGGATAGTACAAAACCTCACCACGTGATACGTGGTGAGGTTTTGTACTATCCCTCCCCCACTCAAGATCGACACGTGTATTATTTTTGTATTATATTTATGCTTTAGGTGGCGCGACGGCGCGAAAATTGAAATGACACTGCGATTAAAATTACTTAGTTGGAAAAAAAATCAGATGCTTAGCGTGGTCAGTTTTACCAGGGGGGTCTAATCGCGAACAAAAAAAATCAGTTCATAATTGTATCAATAGATGGCGATACGTGTTTCGCTTACGGTTTTGTCATATCAAATTAAACGAAAAAACACAATAAAAGCCACTGGAAAGTGTCAAAAATTAACTGTCATATTTAAAAAATAATCGATTTACAAAATGTTCGTATTTACAATACTATTTTGAGCATTTTAGAAATTCGATAATATCAATACCTTTCTTGCCCGCAAGCATGCCCGAAAGCACTTAGCTTATGCTTTTTGCTCGCTTAGTTGTGTGATACCTGCTATTCAACACTAGATGGCTCTCGTGGCGCTCAGATAAAGTTTAAAGGTCGTAATAAACCCTGGGACTTGTAATTCATAAAGAAGCTTTTGAATAACATTTTTTTAACTATCGCAAATACGATAGGATAATAATATAATCCACAGATTCCGATAGAATGTTATCATATTATTTTATTTGCCTTAATACGCTACTCGCCGCTAGGCGTTTTTGTGATGGCAAAGTATTAAGGCCGGTACACACGTTCCGATCCGACCGCCGATTTGGTCTGCTCCAGACCAAATCTGGACGTGTGTAGCGTAGTCGTCCGACCATATTCGTGTTTGACGCGGTCGGCCGGATTTGGTTCGCACGAACTTCACTTCCTACCAAATCGGAACGTGTGTAGGCTTCCGACCGGACCAACTTGGCAGTGTTGACAATTTTGGAGGTTTTCCCCTAGATTTAGGGAGAAAATATGTAAAAGCGGAAATATTTAAAGCAGATAGAATTACTTTAAGGGATTTTCAGAGGATTCAATTTAATGCTCGTTCATGAGTTTTACGTAGGACTGAACGAACGAAAGGTTTAAATATGGCCATTTATGAAAAGGTTATTTTTATCTATTAGTTTTTTTTTAGAATATTTTATTTAAAACTCGCAATTTGTCGTAAAACTAAATATATATAAAAAGGGCATAACACCTCATCAATAAGTGCTGCTTTTAGTAAATATTTAGCATGTTTTAGTATTTTTTTGAAAATAACAGAAAATTTAAAAATAATGAAATTGTTTTTTTATAGTAATAAAACATTAAAAACCGAAAATATTTTTCTTTTTAATTTATTTATTGCAAGCAAATTGATGTTTTCAGTATTTATAAATAATAATAATATTGGGAGATTAGCAGTGGCTGGCAACACTGCAACAACGGCTAGAGGTCGGCCAGACCAAATCGGAACGTGTGTAGCGCCGACCGATTTGGTCTGGCAGATTTGGTTTGAACGTGTGTAGGCGCGGATCAGATCTGTAGTGAAGTTCGCCCGCACCAAATCGGCGGTCGGATAGGAGCATGTGTAGCGGCTATTCAAGCAATGTCTGCTTCACCAAATCTAGTCGGCGCTACAGACGTTCCGATTTGGTCAGGCCACAGAATAACAAGGCCCCAGGTGGTTGCATGTGTTGCCAGCCACTGCTAATCTCCCAATATTAATATTATTTTTGAATACTGAAAACATAGATTTGCCTCCAATAAATAGATTACAAACAAAAATATTTCCGGTTTTTTATTGTTTAAATTATTATAAAAACTCTAAGTATTTCATTATTTTTTAATTTTCTGTTATTTTCATTAAGATACCAAAACTTGATAAATATTTACTAGAGAAGCGCCGAGTACTAAGTTATTACTCGTTACTCGGCGTACTCGGCAATTTTTATAGTACTCGTATTCGGCCGAGTAACTCGTTTTAAAAGCCGAGTACATAATCAAACATTAGAAAAAAAAATGGTTTTAATTTTGAGAGCGATAATAGTAGTCATCATCATCAGCCATACGACGTCCACTACTAAGCATATAATAATAGGCCTAATAATAGGATAATAGTAGTATTATGCATATTTAATTAGGGTAATTAGGTACTTAACATTAAAATTTATGAATTTGAATCACATGAAGAAAAAATTCAGAATAGGTCACTGGAAAATATTATTTATGATATAAAATGTAATTTAAAATATAAAAAGTATAAGAATTTAGCAATAAAATTGCTTTGGCACCATAAAATAATTTTACAAACCAAACCACCAAACGCATCACCCGTACACAATTTGTAAAGAAATGACTGACTAGGAGTAAAAGTACCTGGACGCAACTGGGTGAAGGAAGGGGATGAGGGCGGCGCGGCGAGGTACCGCTCGCTCGCCGGCTGCACTCCGCGGTCATGTTTGAACGTGTTTTTCGCGTATTTACTCCTATACTTATAAACTGAACCGAGTTAGGGCGTTTGTGCACTACCACTGAATTTTACCGATCCGGAAAAAAGCGGATGCTTGTATTTAATTATATAACTATTATAAATGATTAATTATTAAAATACAAGCATCCGTTTTTTACTCGACCGAGTACTCGGTTTGATAAAGACAAAACGCAGTATTACTCGGTACCTACTTGGTTACTCGGTAAACTTTGTACTCGGCACATTTCTAATATTTACTTAAACCAGCACTTATTGATGAGGTGTTATGCCTTTTTTATATTAATTAAGTTTTACGACAAAATGCGAGTTATTAAATTAAATAAACAAAAAAGTTTATATAATAATATTTGCATAAATGGACAGATTAAAACCTTTTATTCGTTCAGTCCTACGCAAAAGTAATGAAAGAGCAATTAAATTGAATCCTCTGAAAATCCCTCAAACCTTGGACGACCACGCTACACTCGTCCAGGAGGGCTATCGGCTAAGAAATATGGATATGGGCATGGGCTTCAAGTGTAATTTGAATTCCCTATTTTGATAGATTTTTGCTGCTTTGTTCTTGTTTTGCTAGCAATTATTATACCCGACGTCACTAAAGAGGGAACAGATAGCGGCTATTTTTTTTATAAAATTGTCCTAAAGTTCGGAAAAACGTATGAAGTTCATATCCATAAAGTTACGCGGTAGCCCCCCAGATTTGGTTCGGAGCAGACCAAATTGGCGGCGCGGGGCGGTCGGATCGGAATGTGTGTACCGGCCTTTAGGCGGCGGCGTTGCCAGCCCAGCACCTCTGCCTCCGCGCGGGTCGTTCGAGTGTGAGCGCATGCCGACAACGCGTGCGACGCGAACTGGCAACGTCGCGGTCGGTCGTCGTCGTCGTTGTTCCACAAGCACAACACAATTTCGATTCTAGCGGGATTTAGTTCAAAATATTGTCCCAAAGATACAAAGATCTAAATTTATTGGTTTGTATTGATTAACCCCCGAAGCAAAAAGGGGTGTTATACTAGAAGTTTTTAGCCGTCGCCGATGCATAGGTAACGAGAGGTGTTATAAGTTTGACGTGTGTTTGTATTTTTATTTTTTTTATTTTATTTTGTCTGTCTGTCTGTATCTGTCTGTCTGGGGCAACGTAGGTAGCTCCTAAACGACTGGTCCGATTTTGATGCGGTTTTTTTTAATTGAAAGCTAAATTAATCAAGATGGTTCTTAGCCACGTTTGATGAAAATCTATCCGGCCATTTATGGAGATGGTCAACTGCCTGCCGAAACGGTAAAAGGTACAGAGGTGATGCTTTCAATAAAATAATGTACCTACCTCTTCGATTTATATGATCGAAGATGTATGTACCTACCTACACCCTGGGCAAATTTAGGTGCAATAAAAAAAATGATACCTGGTAATGGAATGGTAAATTCTGTCTGTCTATATGTACCTATACTAAACTTGTATTAGGTACCTATTCGTAGTGCCTAAACGGATCAAGCGATTTTAGTGCAGTGTTTTTTAATTTTGTATGTGGGTAATTTAAAAAGGAAGATACTTACTTATAAAAATAAAATTTAAGAAACTTAAAAACCCCCGACTCAAAAAAAAATTACAAATGTAAAAAGATAAAATTTCTCTCTCGGTCGGGGGACCCTCAACGTATAATTATACCCTTTTAGTACCTAGGTACTTACCTACTTCTATTTTGTGGTCCCCCGATTGATAGAGAAATTTTTTTTTTTTTACTTTTATAAGTTTATTTTATGTCGGGGGTTTTTAAATGTTTTTCTTTATGAACTACTTAATACGACGGCATTTTTTCCGTTGTTTAACAAAAAAATGCAAATGTTTATATCAGAAGCAAAGAGTCACTCTCATTGTGCTTTTTGCAGCGTTAATTTATGTGAGTTACGATGACTACAAAATGATTATAAAATCATTAGCACTCATTAGTGTGAAAAATGGAAAATGAAGTAGGGCAGAGGTAGGTACCCTTTGTGGCCACTTTAAGGATTTTTTGACTTTTAAGCACTAAGTACTAAATGGTCTTAGGTATTTAAGACACAAATTATATCTTCAATTATAGATAATTTATCTACCTTTAAAGGTACATTTTTCAAATTTATAAAAGTAAAATAGCTTTTTTTATATTACACACAATGTGTGAGAGGCGACAAATGTACCGGTTTTGGCCACTTACTGATAGTTAAACTATTGTAAGTATTGCGAAAAATAAAACCAAACCCAGATAAAATCAATATATTCTAATGCGTTAGAAACCAGTCAATTGCAAAACAACAATTAAATTGTAAAAACAAAGGTTTATAAAGTACTAGCGGCCGCCCGCGGTTTCACCCGCGTGGTTCCCGTTCCCGTGGGAATATCGGGATAAAAAGTACATATAAACCTTCCTCTTGAATCACTCTATCTATTAAAAAAAAACGCATCAAAATCCGTTGCGTAGTTTCAAAGATACAAAGGGACAGAGAAAGCGACTTTGTTTTATACTATGTAGTGACTAGCCTTCCGCCCGCGTGTACTACACGACGTTATCTCGCGGGAAGATGATATTTTTCAGGAATAAAAAGTAGCCTATGTCCTTTCTCAGGCTCTAGACTATCTCTGTACCAAAATTCATTCAAATTGGTTCAGTAGTTTAGGTGTGATTGTGTAACACACAGACAGACAGAGACGCATTTATAATATAAAAAAGTAAGGATTTCATCCAAAACAAATTTCTTAAAATTTTCAAACAAAACATTTTTTCAAACCGAAAATGGAATTTATTGAAAAAAAATCTTATGACATAAGGAATTCTAACGGTTGTTATTATTACCTTAAAATACCTTATTTTAATTGCCTTTATCAAAAATGGCTAAAAGTTGTTTAAAAACCTTTTAGAGCAAAAAGTGGCCAAAACCGGTACAGTGGCCAAAACCGGTACGCCTGCCCTATTTAGAAAAAATCGACCGAACTTTTGGCATCTATTATTAGGTTCCTTTAGGAAGACCCCTGGACGTAATTAATTTGTATTTCTTTTCAATGAGCCCGAAGGCATTTAAATAGATTGTATTAAAATAGTAGTTTTGACTAGTATACTTATACTGTTTCCGCCTTCACCACGTAGAGGTAGGTAGGTAGGTAAGTACTCGTAATTTATTTTATTTACGAATTTTTATTATTAATGCACTTTCATTACAATTTATCATCATCATCATCATCATCATGTCAGCCGAACGACGCCCACTGCTGGGCATAGGCCTCCCCCAAGGATCTCCACAACGATCGGTCCTGCGCTGCCCGCATCCAGCGGCTTCCCGCGACCTTGACCAGATCGTCGGTCCACCTTGTAGGGGGCCTGCCCACGGAACGTCGTCCGGTACGCGGTCGCCATTCGAGAACCTTTCCGCCCCAACGGCCATCAGTTCTCCGCGCTATGTGTCCCGCCCACTGCCACTTCAATGATGCAATCCTTCGAGCGATGTCGGTCGTTTTAGTTCTCCTGCGGATCTCATCATTTCTGATACGATCGAGCAGGGAAATACCAAGCATCGCTCTCTCCATTGCTCGCTGGGTGACTTTGAGCCTTCTTATGAGACCCATAGTAAAAGACCACGTCTCACTTCCATAGGTCATTACTGGCAACACACACTGGTCAAAGACTTTCGTCTTGAGACATTGAGGTATTTCGGACGCGAATATATGCCGGAGCTTCCCAAACGCTGCCCATCCGAGCTGGATTCGACGAGAGATCTCTTTCTCAAAGTTGGACTTACCTAACTGGACCGTCTGTCCTAGGTAAACATAGTGGTCAACAACTTCGAGTGTAATGTTCCCAACATTAACTGGAGCGGGTGCAACATGGGCATTGAACATGATTTTCGTCTTGTCCATGTTCATCTTAAGACCCACTCTTTGCGAAGCATTACCGAGATCTTCGAGCATTGTGTTCAGGTCTTCCAAGGTCTCAGCCATAAGAACTACATCATCGGCAAACCGTAGGTGCGTTAGGTACTCGCCATTAATGTTGATGCCGCTTCCTTTCCAATCCAGCAGCTTAAAAATATCCTCCAACGCAGCTGTGAACAGTTTGGGAGAGATGACATCTCCCTGTCTCACACCTCGCTGTAGTTGGATAGGATTAGAGCTCTGGTTCTGTAATCGGACCGACATGGTGGCTACAATTTATAATCAAGATTTTTTAAAGAATTGATTAAAGTAAGTACTTACTTACATGGATATTTCAATAAATTCTAAAAAAAGTTTTTTATTTGAATTCTCAAGATATTAAGTATAAGAAGTTTGTAAAAAGTATAATATCGCGCTGTGTGGTGTTGGTGTGGTTAAGTATGGTTCTAATTCAAATTATCTTTCTCAATATCTGGAATACTTAAACAAATAGTGCTCACCCGCTGAACAACCTTCCTTAGGCCGCTATATTCGTATATCTTAAACTTTATCAGTTTAAGATAAAGGGCTGGGCTCTTGAGGGACATCAGATGTAGGTACCAGACTTTAGATTATTGTAGGTCAATAAAAATACTAATCACGCTGAACAACTTTCCTTAAGACGCTATATTTATATATCTTATGGTTTAGCTGTGCTGCTAGGGTTCGACATCAGGTGTACCAGACAGACCTTAGGTACGTCAATAGAGCGTACCGGAATCGGAAGTGTGTCAAATCAAAATCGGTTCAGCCAAACGTGAGATAATTACGCACAATAACATACATGAATGTACATTAATGTACACACGACAGCCCATCAAGTTATACAGTTGAACTGCGATAACAGCTTTTATTACGTAGGGCATAAAGGCGGTCTCAAGGTCAACAATTATAGTCTGATTTGCCGCCGTGTGTACTAAGTACATGACGAAATCATAATGACGAAATTCTTTTTGAATGACTTGCTAATGCAATAGTTATACTGTTGACCTCCTTTTTTGAAGTCGGTTAAAATACCAAAACATTTTCCTAAATGTAACAAATAGGTACCTAAGTACTTTTCTGAAAACCGCATCTCGCGGATAAACATACATACATACATACGGGTCAAACTGAGAACCTCCTTTTTTGAAGTCGGTTAAAATACTAAAACCTTCTCGTAAATGTATTAAATAGGTAGTTTTCTGAAAACCGCATCTCACGGACATACATGCTGGTCAAACTGAGAACCTCCTCTTTTGAAGTCGGTTAAAATACAAAAACCTTCTAAATGTAACAAATAGGTACTTTTCTGAAAACCGCATCTCGCGGATAAACATACATACTTATATACGGGTCAAACTGAGAACCTCCTTTTTTGAAGTCGGTTAAAATACTACAACCTTCTCCTAAATGTATTAAATAAGTAGGTAGTTTTCTGAAAACCGCATCTCACGGACAAACATTCATACATGCTGGTCAAACTGAGAACCTCCTTTTTTGAAGTCGGTTAAAATACTAAAACCTTCTCGTAAATGTAACAAATACTTTCCTGAGAACCGCATCAAAATCGGTTCAGCCAAACGCGAGATAATCGCGAACAAACTACCTACCTACTTTATTTACTATACCTTGAAAAAAAGTACCTACTTAGGCAGGTAGGTACCTACTAAAATCGACTCGTCTCTCAACTATCTCCGATGAGACTCGAATCCACGACCTTTCACTGTCCGGGCGAATGCTCTAACCACTGAGCTACGGAGTCATTGTTTTTTCTGATAAGTACTTCATTTTCAATGTTTATTAAAATAGGTATTATTTTCTTATGTACGGTCGAACCAATTGAATCGCAACCCATTTTGCTAATTTGTTTGAAAACGCAAAACTATAAAGGTAAATTAAATGTCAATGTCAACAAGTTTGAGTTTCAATAATTATCTGTTTTAAAAAATGAACTTTCGGTGGGTAAACTAATCGATTAGTTCGACTGTAACTGCGTTACTGTACTTTAATTAAAAACTATAAAAAGCTTGTTCGGGCAAAGTTATATTGGGTAGGTAGGGTACAACAGTCAAACTACTTGAATCGTGAATCGTGATTGGTTCGTGGCGTGACCCACCATAAACCGCTCGCACCCGCCCGCACACGGGAGCCCGGAACGGAGAAACGGGAGGCGCTAGAACATCGTTTCACATCACACAACGCGGGTCGGTCCGTACGGCCCGACTATTGGTACTTAATCTACCGAATCCGGTGTGTGAAAGAGCTGTGTAACCAGCCTAACAGATTTTAAAATTCTGTAAGGTTGCGATTTAAACTTGTTGACATTGACACTGACTTTTATAGTTTTGACGCTTGCAAACAAATTATTAGTAAAATAGGTCATGACATGATTCAATTGGTTCGACTGTACCTACCTTATCACCTAACCATCGCATCGGCAAGTTGCATTGCAACGCGTGCGTGTTCATGTTCATGTACGCTACGCAACCCAGTAAAGTAGCACTCAATAAAAAATAAGTCTTACGTATACTATTTTTAAAGTTTGAATTCGCATATATACGCGGTTACTAGCGCCACCTTTTGTCCAGGGGCTTAAAACAGTTCGTTACATGACTAACGCTATCTGTTGACGGGAAGCGAAAAACGGGCTCGGTTTACAAAGCATAGCTCCCTTCAATAGCGACCTCTAGCGAAATAAAAGAGGAAACTAAACTGCCCGCAAGTTTTTGCCCGCTAGGAACGGTCACATTTCTTGTATGGGATGAGGCATCTGTACTAGTATAGTATTATATTATCTGTGGTTTTACGCAATTTCGCAACATAATAAAAACAAATGTGTTTCGGTTTCGAAAATAAATACACGTGATATCTTAATTATTTCCTTTTTAATCATTTAAATTTTCTTGAAACTGTTGTTGATTAATCACCATCACCACATGAAGGTTCGTTGCCCTGCCTGTTGTAATTTTTTTTTAATAATAGTACTTTCGACGACCTCGATGGCCGAGTGGTGTACGCACCGATTTTCAAGGTGCCGCTTTCTCTAGAGGTCCCGGGTTCAATCCAAACTATTTAATATACCCTAGGCTCTGATTTATTTATTAATTTTCTCTTGCAGGTTGTCCGCAAGCTAGGCGAGTTGTTCTCACTCCGGCACCAGCTGAACGTGGAGTCAGATTTACTGGACACTCCCGACTTCTACTGGGAGCAGGAGCAGTTGGAGCGGATATACTCCTCGACGGTGGCCTATTTCACTATTCCCAGGAGGACCAGGGTAAGAGTTTCATCAGAATCAGCCATTTCCTCACTGCTGGGGTACTTTCTTATGGACGTAAAGAAGGGTGAGCCATGAGCACTACTTTCCCAATGGTTGTGGGCCCCATGTGGGTTGTGATGATTGCTAAAGGACCCCACAGACGATCAGTCCGCTTGTCGTCCTAGATCGGATCGGCCGTCTGACGTTCGAGACCTCCATCGGCCACACACTAGCGCTAGTACGATCATTGCCTGTCGGCAATAGTTGAAAACCGGATTTGAGGCCACACAACTGGTAGCCCCTAAACTGCTCACCGGTCATAATATGACTGCAAATTGCAAGTCGACGTTTGATGAGTGGTCATATTATGACCGCTCATAGAGCTCGGCTTTCAAGTATATTTTTTCTTAAACAAACTGATGTTTTAGAACGTGCGGATAGGGCAGGATGGCTTTCTAGACTGTGCTTATCCATATAATTCAATGAGAACAGACTTCCTATAACAAAAATCTTATAGAAATTCCGTTTTTCTCAAGTGTTTTTTATTGCTTGAGAAATTGATGCCTTTTTGCTTTTCATTAAGGTTGTAATTAAGTTTTATTGCACCTGTAAATAAATGCATAAATATAACGGTTTTACAAAACAATAAAACCGATATTATGTGCCGAGAGGGAAAACATACAGCATTGTCTATGAAGAAGCAGTGTGTACTTAGCTTTACGATGGTGTGGTCTGGCCTTTAGCCATAGACAAAGTCGATCTTCCACTATTCGTCCGCTAGGTGTCGCCTGTGTCCCCAGCTAGGGCGGAAGGTGTTTGCCGCCATTCCGAGTCTCATAGTCTTCACCAGGAAGAACTTCCTGCAATGCTGTATGTTTTCCCTCTCGGCACATAATATCGGTTTTATTGTTTTGTAAAACCGTTATATTGATGTGCCTCCGGAAAACATACAGCATTGTCTATGAAGACGTGTTTGTTATCTGCTGGTGAAAATAATTAACACAACGCTATGATGATTAAGACATTTTATATTTATGTCTGATAAAAATAATGGTAAATTGTTATTATAATATAATAAGAAAGTTTTCAGAGTTAAAGAAAACGATCAAAATGGTTTTTACTTATTTCTAGGGAGACTAATCGTTTGCAATAATTGTTACAAAAATTATGTCTTGGACAATTTCCAATTGCCCCTAGAAAGTATTTTTTACCACCTCAAAGAGGCGAACAGATCTGCAGCTTCCTGAAGCTATCAGTAAGCACATTTTATACTTAATTTCATTTACTGCAGTATTAAGCTTTAATTAATTATTTAATTTAGTTACTTTGTCTTTTAGTCATGACCTAAAAGAAGTATTCTCTAATTATCTCGAGAAGTATTACTGGTATTACTGCCGGTATATTTGAAATGGTTTCCAAGCTGGCTATGAACATGTGAGTCAGTTTCAAGCCCAAAATATGGAATAAGAAAACTGTTTTAATGGACTCTGCGTCCAGATGATAAGAATAGTACTTTGCTGATATACTAGCGATATCGAGGAGTTAATAATCTTAGACTTGGTTGGCAGAAAGCCACTTTAGGAATAGACTTGGGTCCCAACCACATTTAAAATTTCGTTTCAAGTTTCAGTTGGAGAATTATAGTTTTTCTCTGTGAAGTCCAAAGATTATAATAATTTTTCTGTTACAATAGATTTATCAAGAATTTATGCGATATTATAAGGCTTAGTCAAGAGATGTTAAGGATCGTCTTGATTATCACCATCTAAAATATCTTCTACTTGCTGGCATATAAGCCGTTTAGGTAGATTTACGTCAGTTTTGTTTTTATTTAATAAATCTTTTCCTTCTTATGACCACTCATATTTGACTACCCCACCCCCAATTTTTTAAATTTTCAGGTGATTTGTAATGCTTGAACCTGTAGAGGTGGCAGTAACAACGTTATACCTATCAGCGTCTTGGACAAGTGCAGGATTTCACGCGTGTGATCCAGAGATCGCGATTTCGGAACTTGTGATCAGAGAAAGAAAGCTCGAGTACACTCTGGCTCGACTATCATGCATGTTCTGTATAGATGAGTGCCCCAACTCTACTCGGAAGCGTCCGTTAGCTAGAAAGTGAGTAACTGGAGGTTCTAGTATTTTTGTCGAGTGGTTTATGGCTCCGTGCCACAACACACACAGCTGTGTGGCTCCGCGCCACATCATCTCTTGGCATACCTTTGTAGGAATCGAGATAGTATGTCGAAGTTACATTTTGTCGAATTAGCGTTACAATATTTGTGAGTAGTAGCGGCAGTGCGGCTGTGCCGTGGCCTACAGAATCTCGCCGGCCTCGCTATTACGCATAACGAAATTGGCTAAGCTCCGCCAGGGTACAGCAGACTCTAAAGTGCACGCAGGCCAGGCAGTACCTCTGTTCTATGAAGCGATCTAGAGTCTTGTTGAATTTGCCTACTTGCTACTAAATTATTCGCTATATTTTGAATTTTCTGCTGTATTTCGCCGAATTCGGGAATATTCCCAGTGTTGAGAGGGCGTTAGGGTAGGTTTTTAGTAACTGACTGTACAAACCAGGTTTCTCCAGGTGTCTAACGGCCTCCGCAGTTTCTTGGTCCATCGGTCTATTAGTAGGCAGGTAAGACCTTGACGAACTTCCGGGTCGGGATAGGGTGTCCGCGACCCTGCAGGTAAGACCTTGACAAACTTCCGGGTCGGGATAGGGTGTCCGCGATCCGGCACGTTACTGGGTCTCAGCGACCCAGCACGTTAGTGTTGCAATAATTTTCTACGAACTTTCGCTGGTAGGGTCTACGCGACCCAGCACGTTATTGGGTCTTTGCGATCCAGCCCGTTGCAGTTGCAATAATTTTCGACGAACTCTCGCTGATAGGGTCTCCGCGACCCAGCACGTTACTGGGTCTCTGCGACCCAGCACGTTACTGTTGCAAAAGTGTATCAGCCTCAGCATCGCAGCCTGTAGGCGCAACTTAGTAGGTGTAGGTCGTCATGACCTGACCTCTCAAACACTAAGCGGTTATATGAGACTGCGCTGCTGTCAGATCCCACAAACGAAAATGCAAACACAAAAACGAACCTTGATAATTGGTCCTTAAAACCACCCGATGCGATTGTGCAGTAGGGATACGAGTGTAGATTCCTTTACTCTAGTTTTATATCTAGTTTTTTTTTTCCATTCAGTCTCCAAGCTGAAGGAACACCGACTTCACGGAATGTGAAATATGACAGTGACTAGTTCTGACAAGTTATATGTGTTGGTGATGTAATTATAATTAGGTACTGTCTGCGCAAGTAATAATAAATAAAAAAAGTGATGAGTTATTTTAATTAACTATTCGTTCAGCTTTCGAAGATTGGATGCATTATTCCATTGCTTTTCTTCCGCAGAAAAGGCTTGGAAATGAGACTGGGAGTCTTGTTTATAACAAACAGACCATAATCCTTCCTTTCAAAAGTGCCCGGATCAATCTGTTGTTACTGGTAATGTCATTGCATGTACATGTACTGGTATTGTCATTGCACTGGTATTGTCATTTAATGTTTCACTGTTACTTGTGAAGGCATTATTTTCTTTAAAAAAATGGTTAATGTGTGGCAAGAGCAAGATACACACATGAGATTCACTATTATTATTATTAACCCGCACAGATCAGTTTTGCGTATATAGAGGTAACTATATTGTGTTGACAAAACACACAGTTGGTAGTACGACCATAATTAAATACTATATAAACGTGTATAAAACAAACGTTACCTGTAATGTGCAAGATAGTGAAAGCCCAATTTACATGTGGGGTACTAACATTACGTTCTAATAAGATATATGAAGAAAATAATGTCAAATGTACGAAATAGCACATTGCTTTAATTTTTCAGTCTGTTTTATTATATTTTCGTTGCCGATGTGAAAGGAATTTGTTCCGTGTACATTTCTTAAATAATTTCAAAGATGAGGGTAGGTAAAAACCCAAGCTCATATCTGGGAGCAAACGTAGCTTTTTTAATAAAATTCTACCGCCTTTAAATCAATTCACCTTTGTGTAAG
This sequence comes from Crambus lathoniellus, assembly GCA_949710035.1. Classification (NCBI taxonomy): domain Eukaryota; kingdom Metazoa; phylum Arthropoda; class Insecta; order Lepidoptera; family Crambidae; genus Crambus; species Crambus lathoniellus. Next base: position 23,767,779 of record OX453317.1, read on the forward strand.
TAAATTCAAAAGTTTATAAAGATTCACCCATGGGCAAAAGGGATAAAGACCCGCAATGCATGGTATTGATGTAACATAAACACTAGGCATTATGTTTTTTTTTCTCTTTTTATTAATAATGTGTAATGAGTAACGATATAAATATCCTTAGCTCAGAAAACGCTAGCAAGTTTATTGTGCCTGCTATTCATGTTGGTTAGAAAAAATCGTAAACATAACTCTTTATTATTTTTAATTTCAATACCGGGTTGGTTAAAACATATCATGCAAAGCTTAAGCTTAAGATTCCCTACAATTGTAGTGAACGTATTGCCGATTTTAAGAGTAACAAGGTTGAAATTCCATCATAAGTTTGAAAAGTTTCTTGTCAACTGGTTTGATGAACTTTTTATGTACATTTACTTAGTTCTAACAGTTTTGCATATCCAGTTGGTGTCTTGACATTGATACAAATCGGCTTAGTCAAGTTCTTATCAGTATTGTATTTGTAAAAAGACTGACCTGATATATCACGCATCGATCCGAGGATCGACCGTTACCTCAGCTCTTAGTTTCCTTTTCTCGGTGTTTGATGCTTGTTGATCAGTCTCACTGGAGCTGCTGGTCAAACTTTCCTCTTGTACTGGATCCCTCTCGTTGATGTCGATGTAATGGAGCCCGTTGACCAACGCCATATTTTTCCGCAAATTCCGTAATAACCGAGAAAAAAATAACAAATTTAATATAGATCGTTTATGAAAGACGTTAACAATTAACGTGTGAGTTGAATTTCCGATCTTTATTTGAAGATCATGAAGATTCAGGACGATTTTCGTCCGTACGTGACGAAAGTACACAACGCTATGAGACTCGGAATGGCGGCAAACACCTTCCGCCCTAGCTGGGGACACAGGCGACACCTAGCGGACGAATAGTGGAAGATCGACTTTGTCTATGGCTAAAGGCCAGACCACACCATCGTAAAGCTAAGTACACACTGCTTCTTCATAGACAATGCTGTATGTTTTCCGGAGGCACATCAATAGTTTTTAATGAAAGCAGGAATCTATGGTATATACAATATACAGCATCTATGGTGTTTATAAACGGAAGGGCAACAAAAACCATTAAAAGTGGAATCACTTGAGATTAGCGGTGACTAGCGGTGTCAAATTTCAATTGGCTATCAGGTGGCAGATCCGGCCAACTGGCACCTTTCACATTGAAGGACAGATTCTCATAAGGACAGATTCTCAAAAAGACAGATTCTCAAAAGGAGTATGCGTGGACTACTCTGAAACGTCAGCCAAAAATATATTGAAAACCAAAGATACAGAGAAAACAGAAACAGAGATACTCTGTCCCAAATTTCAGCATAATCCGTTCAGCCGTTTTGGTGTGATCGAGTAAAGCTGCGTCCAGACTTGTGTCATGACATCGGACCGGACTCCGTGTCATCGTACAAGACTTGTTACGCTCAATGTGGACGGTCTAGGTTGTGCTGACACGGTCACAAACCATGTACGATGAAATGTTAAACACTCGTAACATTTTGGCGTGTCAGAACACCGTGTCTTTATCATGCATCGCTAGTTTTGTTGGGCATGCGCTGTGGTAATACTGTATCAAAGAGACAATGTATTATAAAGACACGGTGTTCAGACACGCCAAAATGTTACAAGTGTAGACGCATGGTGTCAACCGAACAAGACTGCGTGGCAAGGCACCAGAACTGCTGAGTTCAAAGATGGAATAAAAAATAAAGATTATAAGTATTTAATACCTACTAGCTGTGCCCCCGACTTCGTCCGCGTGGAATTGATTAGCTGCATTTTAAATTTTTAAGGCTAATTCTTTTGCATATTATTATATACTTTTGACGACCGATTTGGCGCAGGGGTAGGCGCCAGTGGTCTCGGGTTCGATTCCCGAACAAGACAAATATTTGTGTGCATGAACATGTCTATTTGTCTTGGTCTGGGTGTTTTCTATGTATATTAAGTACCTATGTATTTACAAACAAAAAGTATTTAAGTATATATTTATCCGTTATCAAGTTTTCCATGATACAGTTTCGTAATGAAATTAAAATGGGCTTAGATAATTGGTGTGAATTTAAGAAGTTATTTGTTTATTTATTAGTTATTTATATACACTTTAGGCCGTCCGGGTGTCGCAAACGGGGTGCATAAAAATAACACTAACCTTTTTTTCAAAAAGTGAAAAAAAAACATAGCTTTCGAAAAAAGATCTAAGACGAAAAAACAAAAAGTTATCTTTTTTTTTTGGAAAAAAAAAAAAATTTCTGCCGCTTCGCCGGCCGCTGCCTTCGCTCGCTCGGCTCGCGCTGCGTTTTGGTCACAGTTCTAACTTAACCTAACCTAAAACGACTGTTAGGATTTCTTGGGCTCGGGGGGCGGCGCGGCGGCGGGGGGCTTAGCCCCCCGAGCCCTCTTGGTGGGGGGGCTGTGGCCCCGTCCCCCTGCTCCTCTGTTCGAGTCAACGGTGCCGCTGGTACCCGTTGACGCATACCATCCGCCGCTCGACGTCGTGGTGCGGCCTCGGGCAGCCCTTGTTCAACCCGCTGAACCACCGCCGCTGACCTCTTCATCAGTACACAAATTTAACTTTAGCTGGGACTTTAATAAAGCGAACTTTCCCCTTTTATACTCCGCGTTAGGAAATATAGATTGGACCCCTATGTACAATTTAGATCTTAAGTCAAGTGTGGAATATTTTTACGACATATTGAACTCCGTTCTAGATGACTTTGTACCGCGTAAGTCACAAAGGGTGATGCATTCAGGGCGTAAGTACCCAGAGTGGTACACTGCGGAAGTAATACGCGAAATAAATTTGAAAGCGAAACTGCATAAAAACTATAAAATGAGTAAATCACAAAGTAATTATGAGACATTTGCTCGGAGTAGGGCAAAGGTAAAAATTATGATAAAGCAGGCGGAAGATCAGCATCAACAATGTGTACAGAGTCGTTTACGGGACAACCCAAAATCTTTTTGGAACTACATAAATTCCAAAAAATCTGGTAGGAACCCTAAAAAATTTATGAAGAACGATGAAGTGTTGGCAACCGATCAGTGCGCCAAAGAATTTGCTAATTACTTCCGAGCGGTATATAGCACTGAACGGGCTAAGCTGAATGTCGATGTGGCGATATCGGAAGCCGGTGGGGACAACGGGGCGGCGCGTGTCCACCTAGACCGCCTCCACCTGAGTGAAGTAGAACGTGTGCTCAAAAATCTTAAGCCAAAGAAGTCCACTGGACCAGACGGTGTTCCGCCGTATATATTTAAGGACTGTAGGGCAGTGCTCGCCGAGCCACTTCTATACATTTATAATAAATGTTTAGAAGAAGCGGAGTTCCCGGAGGTGTGGAAAATGACAAGGGTAGTTCCAGTACCAAAAGGTTTGGGGACGAGTATAGAGGAACACAGACCGGTAGCAGTACTTTCCACCCCCTCAAAAGTACTAGAGACAGCTATTCAACAACGCATTCTTGAACAGATTGGTTCACAGTTGTCAGAAGCTCAGCATGGATTCCGGCCAGCAAGAAGTACTACCAGCAATCTTCTGGAGTACATGTCATATATTACTCCAGTGGTAGATAGTGGAGGGCGGGTCGACGCCGCCTACTTTGACTTTAAAAAAGCATTTGATTTAGTTCAAAATGATGTTTTACTAAAAAAGTTGGCGGCAGTCGGTTTCACCCCCCACTTGCTTAAATTTTTTGCTAGCTATATGCAAGACCGGCAACAATACGTAGAATACGCAGGATATTCATCTGAGCCCTACTTTACCCGGTCAGGCGTAAGTCAAGGTAGTAACCTTGGCCCTTTGGAATTTGTTATCATGATTAACGATCTAGCACAAGTTGTTGAGGATGCAAAATGCTTGCTTTTCGCTGACGACTTAAAACTATATCTGGAGATTCGAGACGAAAACGACTGTGAAAGACTGCAGAGGGACATAGATAGAGTAGTTGCTTGGAGTAAGCAAAATCATCTGCATTTTAATCCTACAAAATGTGTGACAATAACATTTTCTCGCGCTCACACCACACATCAATATGAATATACGGTGGATAATATTCCCTTAACAAGAGTGACCGAAGTGAAGGATCTAGGGACATCTTTTAACAGTGTGTTAACGTTTCGTACACACATAATCCAAATAAGTAAGAAGGCATATAGGAATTTGGGATTCGTCCTTCGTAGGGTTAGTAATTTAAATAATTTTAACATAACAGTAATAAAGATTTTATATAACGCGCTAGTGAGAAGCCAATTAGAATTTAATGCGGTTATATGGTCCCCTCACGAAACTAAGTACAATCTCATGCTGGAACGGATTCAGAATAAATTTATTAGATACCTTTACCATAAATTATATGGAATTTACCCCTTTTATCCCCTAATGTATCCAACATTATTTGTATTGGGTATGGTCGGTTACAACGAACTTAGGGTAAGGAGGGACATGTCATTGGTTCTTTACATTTTTAAGACAATAAGAGGTAAGTTACATAACGCTTTTGTACTGAGTCAAATAGGCATGTGTGTTCCGGACCGGTACGTTTGGCGCAGGCGCAGGCCTAACCTGCTGGCCGTGCCGCGAGCGCGGACCAACTTACTTAAGGAAGCGCCGTTGACGCGTGCACTGCGCACTCTCAACCTTATAGCCAATGATACTGACGTGTTCTTTTGTTCGCAAAGTCAATTCAAGCGAGCGGCTATGTTCACCATTTGTTATAAATTAAATTGTTAAATTGTATTGTTGAAAATTATTTTGAATTATATTATATTATTATTATTTATTAAACTATTTATTGAATTAATTGTTATATTATAATTTATAATAGATTATTGAAGAATTATTAAATTGTAATTTTTGAATAAATTGGATACTTAAATAATAATATCAAACAAATTATGAAATTAATATTAATATTAAGTTGTTTAAATTTATAGTTACTCTATTGTATTGGGTTAATCCTGTAATGATAGATGTAAGTGTGGAAATAAATAAATACTAAATACTAAAAATACTGTTTTCATCCATTTGAACTGAATTCAGAACTTATTTAAAGTAAAAAAATTTTTTTTGAGTCAACAGATCCTAAAAAAAATTTTTTGTTTACCATTGGATGTCTCTCAAATACCTCCGGGGTTGTTGTAAGGGTATCAAAAATTTCGATAGATTTTGGCTACGACGCACCGTTTTCGAGATATTGACATTTTTATAAAATAATCATCTTCTGTACTTGTATTTATTCTGTGATGCCGGCACATGTCACGACCTGATCCATTCCTATCCCGTGTCTGTATCTGTGTCATCTGGCGTACTTCGACGCGTGTCATAAACACAAGTGTGGACGTCTCCTTGACACGCGGACAATTGCGAAATCCTTTGATAAAAACCGACTCTCGATGGATCGGCTCGTAACACGTAACTTCGATGCGTAACAGCACACAGACCAGCGTCCACACTGCACCTTCGTAACTCCGTACATTGTCCGTACATTTATCTGTGTCTAGCAGTTTCTTCCAGTGTTCGGAATGGATTTGGAGCTTGTAACATTTACGCGAACTTGTTCGCGTGTCAAAAGACGTCCACATCATCCGTTCTGACACGCGTGTCAGAGGGCCTACTCTGAAACGCAAAACCCGAAACTTCGGTATACACGTCCCTCTCACTCTCTAGTCGGGACAGAATCGAGTGAAAGGGGCGGGGCTAACCGAAGTTTCGGATTTGCGTTTCAGAGTAGGTCCTCTGACACGGTACGGGGTAATGTTCGGTGAAATGTTACAAGTCTGGACGCAGCTTAACAAACATCCAAACATCTAAACTTTCACGTTTATAATATTAGTTGGATGGACCTTTTATTTACCATTTGTTTTGTTCCAGGTGTTAAACGAGCGCCTGTCCCACTGCGTGGAACTCCTGGAGCTGGTGTCCCAGTGGGCGTCGGACCGCCACCACGTGCGCCTCGAGTGGATGATCATCGCCCTCATCATGGTCGAGGTGTGCTTCGAACTGCTGCACTTCTTCGAGAGGTATAGACCCACAGTTAGCCACCAATAAATAGGCATCCGATCTTATGCCAAGAATCTATGATTTATCACTGATAGGTGACAATGTTTGTCAACGTCGTTTCAGTGCTAAAAAAAAGTTCAATCTGTCTAATATCAAGCAAGTAATGAGACGCTGAATGAAAGATTTTCTGACAGATTATTTAAAAATAAAAATTTGGTTCCAAAAATCTCGACAGATGGCGTTCATCAGACAGACTTTGCTTTTTTTTTATTTACTGGCAAGGAGTCAACGATAAGACGGCCAATGAAAAAATAACACTCACAGAAGGAAAAAAAATCATTTGAAGGACTGAAAAGGCTTAAATACAGGATACTATTTGAGAAATAGTAAGTTGTGTTCTGTCGCTAACCGCCACATGAGGTTGTCACATCAATATCGCTGCGCTGTCACCTGGCTGTCTGTCACTCACTTCACTTATTCTGGAGAAAAAAAATTAACCTTGTTCTTGCTCAATCCACAAGAACAGATTTTTTTTAAATAAATTTATTTGCCTGGTATCATGTGTTTTGACTATTTGTTTGTCGTGGTTTGTCGCGTCAACGCCATCTATGTTATTATTCGGAACGGCTTTTTTTTATTAGCTGTCAGAAAATCCCCCATTGTGATTGTGACCAACCGTGACTCTAGCTATCTCTTTCTAAAACTAAAATTTATATGGCGCGAGTATGGCGCTATGTGTGACGACGTCACACGTGGGTAACGCTGAATTTGTCTAATAAGAAAGTTTGCTGCTCTATATCTCTCAAAATATGTAAAATATTTGAAAATAAATACCTGTTGTGTTGTGTTAAACCGAAAAACAAATAGGTACTTATATTTAAGCCCCAGGGGTACGTTGGACCGAATCGATAGCTGCATATTAAAAGCAGCTAACACTAAGGGCCTATTTCACAATGTCTAAGTTGAGAACTAACTTTTAGCTTTTGTATTAGCTGTTACTTGACAGATAGTCCATACAAAACTGTCAATTAAACTGGAAAGTATCTCCTAATGGGACATTGTGGAACAGGCACTAAGAGTATAATCGATTTTTTTTGTTGGCGTCCCATCATTTTGATTAATGTAAATATTGACCATATTATTATGTACTTATAAAAAAAAAAAACACTTATAAGTTTGATAATCTACTCTTCAGAATATTTCAGATTTATCTATGAATATTATAATGTAAATATTTACATAAATATGGGTTTGTGGTATAAACCATTCAGCTATGACGTGATAAACCATTAGTATATTGCAAATAGAGCATACTATGTTAAGTTACTCAGCCTCAATTTAAACCAAAGTTAATGTTAGTTTTAGAAACACACATTTTTTATATGTATTTGGCATTTATTAAAAAAACACCCATTTATTATTCACAAGTCAATTAGACAAAGTTAAATTATATAATTTTGTGTGAATATGACATTTTATATCGCTGCGTGCTTAGTGAAAATATTCACACGTTTTAAAGGAAGCGTTGCTTACTGCTTTTGGGAAATTAAACTATGTTGAGTGCTTTTATTTATATCTATGTAATTTAAATATATTATATAATATTTATGAACAGACATTGTTTCTTAAATACTTACTTATAAAATATGTAGTTTATAATAGGTAGGTAGTAGTTTATGTAACTGTCATATAATAGGGGTTATTAAAACACGAATGGGAGTTTAAAAAACGAGCCTTGGCGACATCTTGGCGAGTTTTTTAATAGTATCCCATGAGTATTTTAATAACGAGTTATGTGCGTCTCATACACTACTTTATCTACACGCATGTACATTTAACATAAGTATATTTAAAAAATGAAGCAAAAACAATTTTATTTATTAAATGTAGATTGGCGCCAAACCTTATTCATATAAATCTATTCAGTCATTAAGTTCTTAACTCAAAATAAAAAAATCGGCCAAGTGCGAGTCGAACTCGCCCATGAAAGGTTCCGTACCCACTTTACGTACCGATACATAGCACCTCACCAGCAAAAAACACGTTCGAACCAATTTTCGTTTAAGAATAGTTTATTGAGGTCTACAGCATAAATTTATTTTAGATCTTTTACTTTTCTGGAAGAAGTGTGCTAAAATGAATGACAACTGTATAGAATAGACCATTACGATACAGGTTGTTTTTTTTTAATTTCTTTAAAGTATGCAATGGTATAAAATGTGTCATTATATGTTCGGGTACGAGTTTATAATTAGAATATTATATAACATTCATGAGCGAGTGTAGATAAAGTAGGTATAATAAAATCATAAGTAGTTTTTTGTTAACTTTAACTGTAGTTATCTTGTATATTTTTATAATGCTTTTGTTTGTAAGTTGTTGTTATTGTGATATATTTCAATTACATGTTGTTCTAATAAAAACATACATTTATTCTTGTGTTCTGTTTTATATGTATCCTTATCATTTTAGCAATATTTGGGTCCTGTATTTATTATATAGTCAGTGGGCTTGCATATTTTTACACTAAGTATTTAATTTTCATTAAAATAAACATTATCAGATTTTAACTTTCGGGTTCGATTCCCGGCGGAACGTCTTGGAAGATGGCTCGTTTCTTTTCTGATACTTATTTTTAATTTTTAATAACAAAATTAAATATAATTTTCTTAAACAAAATTATATTTAATTTTGTTTAAGAAAGAGATTACTCTTACTAGTCTTTCAGCCGCCATGGCAATTTTCACAACCATTTGTGAACATATTTTTATTCTTGGCCACTAGTTGCGACAGAAGATTTTTTTCTTTATACGCAACCAGTTGCCAACAAAGAATTTTTCAAAAACGCTTGTTTCAATAGAGGAATTTCTTATCTTCTTACGCTTTTATTTATGCCTACCACTTAATGTAGTCCTCATCTAATAAAATATAATTATTTTTAGTGCAAACACTGATCTATAAGTTTATTTCAATTTATTGGATCGTTCCATCACACCGTTTTTCACGATTAGTTAGAGGCTTCAGGTAGGTGTATGGAAACAAATAAATGTACTTACTTAATATATATAGTGTTCATTTATTTTAAACTTATAAAAAAGCTGATAAAGTAGGTAGTAAGTAGATGAGCGTACGCTCAGGACCCCCTGGATTGGCAAAAGATTGCCAACAAATGAATAAAACTTCCAATTTTGCAACTGGTTGGTTGCTAAACTCAGTTGCGAGCAAAAGTAGCAAAAGTATTCTTTGTTGGCAACTAGTTGCCAAGAAATAATAAAAAATATTCTTTCACAACTGGTACTTAGACAAATTCAGTTGCCATGGCAGCCGAAAGGAACTCTAGAGTCACACTAGAGTCACAGTTGGTCACATTTCTTCAGCTCATTACTTGTCTATACTAATATTATAAAGAGGAAAGATTTGATTGTTTGTTTGTTTGCATCGAATAGGCTCCGAAACTACTAGACCGATTCAGAAAATTCTTTCACCATTAGAAAGCTACATTCTTCCCGAGTAACATAGGCTATATTTTATCCCGATATTCCCACGGGAACGGGTACCACGCGGGTGAAACCGCGAGGATCCGCTAGTTTGTTATAAAACAGATTGAATTTATTTTAAACCTTTGTTATACAGTTATGTTATATTTTTGGGTTATTCCCCTTGTCCCCCTTTGTTTGTCCCCTACTGGGAGTTACCGGAAAATTGGGTTAGGCAGGTAAGGTAGGATGTAACCCAAGTGGGAGAAAAACAATGGGGGCAACGGGAATAAACATATTTTTGAATGAAACTATTAAATGTTTATACACAGTAATTTTCTTATCACCCCGAATAATTTTAAGGATCGCTATTCCATACAAAAGTTATTTAATCAAAATGTATGGAACAGCTGATTTTTTTCGCGATTTCAGTGTTCGTCCCGTAATAAAAGTTGGTTTGTTTTCATGAGTAAAATAAGTCTTAAAATTATCCGGGGTGATAAAAAAATTACTGTGTATGTAATATTTAATAGTTTCATACAAAAATATGTTTATTCTTGTTGTCCCCCATTGTTTTTCTCCCACTGGGGGACATCGGGAGAAAAACCTAATCTAATTTTCCGATAACCCCTTGATTGAGTTTACTTTTTAGCTCATCCCCTTTTCCACTTGATCCAGGAGTTCGGTTAGCGGTGGCTGGCACTACTCGCCCTACGTCACCTCCTTCGAGGACAAGATGCTGGAGGACCTGTTTGTCCTAGACACGTGACCGACCTGCACGAAACGGTCGTGGGTTCGATTCTCACAAGACACAAATATTAAGAGCCAGCGCGCACTTGTGATTTTTAATCGACCGACAGTTTAGTCGGAATCGTCAGACGATCGTGATTAAACTGTCGGCCGATAGTTGGGCGATAGTTTAGTTGAATGCAGTGCGCGCGCTCACATAGTCCTCCACGCATATTACCGACCGGCCGATAGTTGTGCTGTGCGATAGTTTGATCGAACAACTATCGGCCGATGGTTTGATCAGTCGATTTTTAATCGTCAGTGCGCGCACTGCCAGTTAACTCTATACTGAGTCCGAGAACGATCAAACTATTGCCCGATTAAAAATCACAAGTGCTCGCTAGCTCTAAATGTTTATATACCAAACACAGTTCGGTCCCCTATTGAGTTTACTTCTCCCTATTGAGTTTACTTCTCCCTATTGAGCTCGACCCCTTTTATACTTGATACAGGGGTTCCGTTAGCGGTGGCTGGCACTACTCGCCCTACGTCACCTCCTTCGAGGAGAAGATGCTGGAGGACCTGTTCGTCCTAGACACATGACCTACCTGCACTAAACGGTCGTGGGTTCGAACCTAACATGGCACAAATATTAATAGAAAGATTGTATTTATTCCGTCTCTAGGTGTTATTTATTATACAACACTTTTAATTAGTAGAAAGATTTTAGCACTGACCTCTATAATACAAGTACGCTGGACTTCATACTTACTATCAATTTCAAAATGAAGCCATTTGATTTTCGCCATTTTGGCGCTGATAGCAGCGTGAGCGTCCATAGTCAATAATAGAGATGAAAACATAGCTAGCTAGCATAGTTTATTATAAACATAAAATAGTATTTATAAGCTTCAGACAAGCTTTTGAAACATTTTTAACCGTAACATTCACTTGTGGAAGGTTATCCCGCTGCCTTTTCTACAAAACACTCTCATGACAAATATGTTCAGAACACGTACCTACATAAATTACACAAAGTCAATCAATCAAATATTTATTTATTCACATAGACATAATAAGCATGTACTTATGAATCGTCAATATTTTCCTACCACGCATTCAAGACTATTTTAACTGACAAGAAGAAGTAAAGTTTTATTCCACGGTTTTCAGGTAAATACTCAGATAATTACTCAAAACAACGATCAGCCATTTGCAATTTTAGTAACCGAGACGCTCGAGCGGGGCGCTTTGAATCGACTCAAAAAACAACTGTCATTTCGTATAACATTTAGTCCAGCGTACTTGTATTATAGAGGTCAGTGGATTTTAGGGGATGATAGTATTCATCAATATGAACAACTTTTACTAGAGGGCCAGCAAAGCGCAAAAAGAACCAGCAAATCCATAAAAAAGTTTAACATCGACTCGACTAAAATGTATGGATCTGGTGGCCTACCACAAGCTCTTATAGCAGTTATTTTTAAGTTGAGAGAGTGAGACGCCGCTATACGGCGTGTAGAGCGGCGTCTCACTCTCTCAACTTAAAAATAGACCACCAGGTGTTTTATATTCAATTTCGTGGCAGGCCCCATAGTTAAACTTGGTCGCATAGATAGACACCAATCATCCCGCCATCTTGAAAAAAAAAAACAAAACGGCGGACGTTGACTAAGGCAAAATTCTTCGAACCCCTTAAGGAGCCTAAATTCAAAACCAATTAGTAGTCCCTTCGGTGCTGGTTTTCGTACTAATTATCTAGTATAGTATAAGTACCTAGGTATATTATCTGTACTGTAACAATTACGAGAAACGGGATTTTTACCATGTTTTGATTTGTTGTTGGGTCCCCGATATTTCGGCGCAGTTGCACACGCCATGATCACGGAGTAACTGTTTGTTTGTTTTTCGTTATATTTACAGTAGTGTAGTCAATGAAGCTAGTTGACCCCCACAGTAATTCCTCAGTCAGAAAAAACTTTACACCATGATAAAGTATCAATAAATTAAAAGTATGGTATAAATTTCCAAAAAATAATAATAATAGAAGATTAGGTATTTTTTAATGAAAGTCTTATTTCATTGACATCTTTTTTAGGAAAAATGCTCCGTCTAAACTTTCTTAACCGGACATATTCATGTAACGTATAAAAACAATAATATGAAATATCCAAAAAAATATCCCAGCAGAAACACAAAATTTTAATAAAACAAAATGGGGTGACTTGGACTGGAAAATGTCTCTGTCGAACTTTTTAACGGAATTATCCCATTTTGCCAAGCATACTTGTTGGTGAGCGAAGTGGACTGTATGTGATTTAAGTAGATGGATGATGGAAACACTTAGTTTTGGTAATCACAATTTAATAAGTAAAATAATATCAACTATATACAAGGCAAAGGGACACACAACACGAAACTGAAATGACAACCAAAGTCAATCCAAATGAGAAACAGATTTAAAAGTAAACGTCATTATAAAAACATAAACTGTCGTATCAAAAAGGTGGCATATCAGCCAGTCGCCAACAATACTCATGTTTGAAAAAAGTTTTGGATTTTCATCAAGTATCACATACTAGTATAAATAACTCATTTGGTAAAATAAATTTGGACTGAGAAATTACTCGTTTCAATATATAAACAGATTTGTATATTTATGTATAAATACCTAAATTCCGTGTGAGTTTTTTTTTGGATAATCATTTAAAAGTTTATGGCTCATGCTATTTTATGACTCAGCAAAGTTTCATCGACTGAGGAATTAGTGTATGGGTCTCCATACAAAGAATCTGTTCATTGCCTACACTACAGTGTTAATGACCATGAAAGTTTAAATAGTAGATTGTACAACAAGTGCATAAAACGTACCATTTTACCCGAAACGTATATATCCATCCGAGCCGTAGGCGAGGGTGGATAGTCAATTCGAGGGTAAAATGGGTTTTATGTTCGAGTTATACACTCTGCTTTTCACTTCGAGTGCGAGAAAAATAAATAACAATATTGCAAAAAAAAGAAAAAATAAAGAATTCGCCATATTGACGGGAAGACTTTCTTTTTCTTTTTTTTTATACGTAGCATTGGCAGCACAGTGACTTTAGCATAGATCGTAGTCCATAATACTCTTGAAATACTTACTTCTTAGAAAACTCATTAATTTTGCCTAGTTTTATTAATTTAGTAATTTAACATGGACTATGTACAAAATTTAAGAAACAATGAAATACGTTAGGTATTAATAAAATTTATTTAACGAAGTTTAATTGCGTGTGTGACTGTTTACCTGACGACCTTTGTCTTGGAGTCTGAGGCTTAGACGAAGATTTTACTTTATGCACTAGAGCATAAAAAGCGATTTTATGCAGCCTATACCCAACATAAAAACGAACTTTACGAGCATGAGAAGTGAAAAAGTAATTATCTGTACTATCTAAAAACTCCTGAGGATGCCCCGGGTTGGGGCGAAACACGTAGAAAGTCTAATCGGCGAAGGTGTAAGGAGTGTCGCTAGGTACCTACTGCTGTCGATACCTCATCATGAGACATATTGACTATGAGCGCCCACAAATAATAGTTCCTAGTACAACGCAGTCACTGGATGTGCTGTTAGTACCGTTGAACCAATTCAATCCTGACCCTTTTTACAAGCTTTTTATTAACTTGCCTTGTTAGTTAATGGGGGACAAATCTTGGAAGCTTAATTTGACCCACTTCCCAGTGTCCGATGGAGCTGAAATTTTATATATCGGTCTGGTTTTAGATGACAATACAATATTTAAGTACAGTTAGCAAAAAAGCTTGTCATGAAAATGAAATTTTTACTAAAACTTATTACTTACCTACTTACTTAGGTACTAATAATTTATTTCAAAGCGTCATACTTCGATAAACAATAGTACTAGATGAAGGCTCACGAACAAAATGAAAACTTTATATGGCCAGACTGCCTTTTTTTTAAACGGAGAAAAAAGGTTACGAATATTACGATCTTACATTATAAATGACAAGAAGTGTTCCAAGTTTGAAATACCTTAGTATTATTGACACTGTCAAAATAATCAAGGTACTTATAATTATACTCTCAAGTGGGCATACGAGGCTTGGACATATCTATCACTCCAAGTATGTATCTAGAACTAGGTGTTATTGTTGATCGAAGGCGTCATAACTAATTAAGGCCAGTGTTAATGTCAACAAGCTTGAATTGCGACCATCTCATGAACTTGAATATCTGTTGGACAATGACTGTATGGTGGTTCACGATTCAATTGGTTCGACTGTACTATGAAATTGTACTTAATTTGGTTATTAATTTTAAGTTTCTGTTCCAAAATGTCGACAATAATTAATTTATATTAATTACTATACTTAATTAATCGACTAATATATTAAATAAAACTAATTTATCATAAGATTTTATTTTATTTACGAAAATGTTATGTTACTACAATATTTTTGTCGTCGTTATCTCAGTTTTTTTAAGTGACGCCTTCATATTTTATTATAGCAATAAGACCTATTAGTTTGAGAGCGTTTTTGCTCACGCGCTATAATAGGCAGTACCTACTTACCGACCGACCACAGATAAACGCCAATAGATACCGCATAAAAGGCATCCGACCCTTGCTAAGATTCTATGGTTTATCACTGACATATTAACCAAACCAGACATAGAAAACCAAATCAGTAGGCTGGCTCAAGCATCGAGCGAGCGATAAATAGCCTAAACACGTCGGGCTGTCGTTTATGGTTTAATTAAACAATCATCAAAATGGATAGTCAATCTCTATATTTACAAAACAATTTTACCCTGTAGGGTAAGCATCAGGGATCTATAATACAAAGATTTTAATTATTGTTAGTACACTCGACAGCACATCAAGTTGAACAGTTGAACTGCGATAACAGCTTTACTGAGCGCAGTTAGGTTAGTAGTAAAGGCGCTGAGCACGGGTAGCCTCTACAACGCCCCCATTTGTTTTCTGGGTCTATTACCCCCCCCCCCCCCCCCCCCCTTTTAGGAATTCAGCGCCCACTTTGGGAAAAACTGATCTACAAGGAAGGCAAGGACAGCACATCAAGTTGAACAGTTGAACTGCGATAACAGCTTTACTGAGCGCAGTTAGGTAGTACACAAAGGCGCTGAGCACGGGTAGCCTCTACAACGCCCCCATTTGTTTTCTGGGTATCCAGCCGCTTCCCGCGACCTTGACCAGATCGTCGGTCAACCTTGTAGGGGGCCTGCCCACGGAACGTCGCCGGTTCGCGGTCGCCATTCGAGAACATCTCCACCCCAACGGCCATCGGTTCTCATCCGCGATATGTGTCCCGCCCACTGCCACTTCAACTGAGCAATCCTTCGAGCGATGTCGGTCGTTTTAGTTCTCCTGCGGATCTCATCATTTCTGATTCGATCGAGCAGCGAAATACCAAGCATCGCTCTCTCCATTGCTCGCTGGGTGACCTTGAGCCTTCTTATGAGACCCATAGTAAAAGACCACGTCTCGCTTCCATAAGTCATAACTGGCAACACACACTGGTCAAAGACCTTAGTCTTGAGACATTGAGGAATTTTGGACGCGAATATTCGAGCCGGAGCTTCAGACCATGGAAGCTGCCCATCCGAGCTGGATTCGACGAGAGATATCTCTTTCAAGACATCAATGGGGACTTAAGTCTTAAATGGCTGCATGTTGATGATGATCCTATCCAGAATTTCAACCGTAGGTAATATCTAGAATTAAACTTAGTAGGTATGTAGGTACAAGTAGCTGCACGTAAGTCTAGCGTTGACCGTGACGTGGAGAGGATAGCTGCGCATGTTTATGGTATGGCCAAAGCCATCTTCTATCTCACTCGTTGCACTAGCGCAAGCAGCCGAGAAATAATAGCGGGCCATGATATTGCGCAAGGCCCAAATACCTTATTTCTGACTTGTGCGCATCCCCTCTACGTTTCGGTCAGTACTAGACTTACTTGCCGCTACCTACTTGTATTTAGTTACGAGAAAAAAGAGAGCTTTAAAGCGCTACTCGGAAAAAGTATGGACATTTTGATATAAAACTATAGGACGGTTAGAGTTGTTACAAATCAGGTAAAGATATGTATTTCTTTATGCCTTTATCTAGAATCATATAGTTTCAGAAACACGATTTTCTGATTTTGGCTCGACACTTTTTATTTTCGAGAAGACCTCAAAAAAATACTAAATTTCAAGATTATTCTTAAATGGGGTTACATGTACTATTGAAAATTGGTTTAATTAGTGGACACCAATAATATTTAGGATCGTGTAGAAGCATTTCTATAATTTTTTAGTACGAAGTGATTTTGTGTTTTTTTACCTAATCTGCTAAATCGGTCTCGCTCTCGCGCGCGTCGTTTTCTCATTGCTATCTCGCTTCTGCACAATTTTTCCTAGTATCGCCTTAACCGCTAAAATCAGCTCTCTTTTTCAACGCAAGTCTTTATTTACACTTAACTAATACCTAAAATAAAAAGTGTCGTGTCCTATGGTCGTGACATATCGGCGACATGTCGTGTCGCCGCCCCGCCCGCGCTGCCGCCGGCCGCCGGCGCGTGTCGCCGGAAATGTCGTGCGAGCAGCGGCGCCGTGGGTACTCGTGACATTTTCCGTTATATTGTGGCCACGTCGACATACATGGAGCACGACTTAATACTGAGGTAACTGGAGTTCTCACCCTGAATAAAAAAGTGTACCCAGCAAATTTGACATTTATGTATGTAGTGGCTGTCAGTTGTCTCATATGACCATGAAGCTCGACTTAATACTGAGGTAACTGGAGAGTGCAGTACTAACACTTTTTTGTCACCTCTTTTTCAAAAATTACACAGTGGCTGTCTTCCGTCTCATTCCGTGTCAAGTCGAGCTTCATGCATAATATGACCATACGTATTTTTTTAAAGTGTAGGTGAGACGGAAGGCAGCCACTGTTTAACTTTTGGTCACAAAAAAGTGTTAGTACTGCACTCTCCAGTTACCTTAGTATTAAGTATAGCTCCATGTCGACATACGTTTTTAATAGTTTGCTCTTGAGGTACAAACAACAGCACAGAAATGTAAGTAACCACTTTCTCATTTCCTTCATTGATTTTGTAATTTTTTATACACAACAGTGTAGCACTTATAATAAATATAAGTAGGTACCTGATGTTAAGTGGTGATGTTAAAGGCTGAAGCTGAAGCGCACTACTCCCGGATTCCAATCACTAAGGAACTGGCTATTTTTATCTCTAACTGCCGGAACACAATAATGCTGCAAACATCATTGTTATGGCGTCAGACTTGGATATAAGATGGCGGTAGCTAGCCAGGCGCGGACTAAAAACAAGTTTTAAACTGCTGTCAAGACGAGACCATGTGGCACAATCACAAAAGGTAATTAATTATTTCTATTTCATCATTTTAAAATTACAAATATCTACTTACAATTAAAATAACCGCATTGAAATCGCTAATTTCAGCCAAATCGGAGCAACTTAATTTTTGGCAGCCATTTTTTTTTGCCGTCATTTTGTTTTTTTTTATTGCACCTTAATTTGCACAGGGTGTACATTATTTTAGTCAAAGCACCATACGGCTGTATCTTTTTCCGTTTCGGCAGGCAGTTGACCATCTCCATAAATGGCCGGATGGATTTTCATCAAACGTGGCTAAGAACCATCTCGATTAATATGGCTTTCAATTAAAAAAAACGCAATGAAATCGCCCGATCCGTTTAGGCACTACGAATATACGTACGAACAGACAGGCAGACAGACATAGGCCTCAAACTTATAACACCCCTCTTCGCGCTGCGTCGGGGGTTAAAAAGATCTCATGCAGAACCAAGTTTCTAACTCTGCAAGACCTAACTCTACTCCGCAAGACCTAACTCTACTCTGAAAGCCCTAACTTCAGGCTCGGCCGAATAGTTACTACAAGAAGTTACTAGGTATTGTTAACAAAACAATAATGAACAGTGGATACATTTTTTACCTTACGCCCGTGTCACAAAATACCGCCCGCTTAGTTACTTTGTGCCCGTGTGGTGTGACGGGGTGTAGCGAAACGGCCAAGTTACATAATTTTGACTTAGGAGTAGAGTTTGTAAAGTAAAGCCTTAAGAGTAGAGTTAGGTCTTGCAGAGTTAAAAGCTTGGGTTCTGCATCAGATCTACTATGGAATTGCGTAAAGTCAATCGTATTCATTTGACAGTTCATATCGTATCATAATAAATGTCATTCCATACAAATTGCAGCCGATTGAATACGATATGAACTGTCAAATTAATACGATTACCTTACGCAATTGCCCCCTGATATCTTTTTGACAGTGCGACCCACATGGTCTTGTCTTGGCAGCTGTTTTCATGGTTTTCATGAAAACTGCTACCAAGACGTTTTTGGGGGGATTTCACTTATTTTTGTAAGTTGCTCATCAACGATAACTACGCCTTTTCTACTAACAATCACAATCATAATCATAATCATTTATTGCACAATCACATGGTAAAAAGTTGACAATGTAAGATAATAGATGTGATACCCTGTAAGGGTGACGGCATTTCTTATGTCTAGTGCAGAATTATTAATTGCAATTTATTTAAATGGGTAGGTACTTAAATCAAATAATGCATAATCTATGTACTTATAACAAAATAATGAATTTAAAGCATTTTTTCTTTTATAAAATAAATTTCAATGCCTAGTCTATAAATGAAATTATATTATTTAAAAGTTAATTTTATCAAACAATTACATGCACTTAAAACAAACAGAAGGTATTCATGAGTAATAATAAATGTCGTTTAGGTATTTTGGCTACGATATTGTCAATTTAACAAACAATAAAACTCACTTAACAAAATCCCTTAATAAAAATAACCCTAAGACGTAGTAGTGGGTCTTATTTGATCAGTCAAGGGTGAAAAGGATCAAAATAAACATAATATTCAACCCTCCGCAAGCCGTCAAAGGTCGCGTGGCTCACTAATTTGTTCCAGTTCATTTATTTACGACAGAGATTTTCCCGGAAAGTGTAAAGCTCCTATGAAGATTATTTGGGTGGGTACCTAACCTACCTTTTTGCTATCTTGTTCGTAATAATGTTTACGCAGGATTTTTGAGTACCTAAATCAGTACTCAGGCCCTGTAGACACGTGGCTTTCTATTTATCGATATCGCCAGTAGAATAGAAAGAAAATGTATGGGATTGACATTTGCGATCGAAATGTCACGTGACCGCTAATGTCAATCCCATTCATTTTTTAAGCTACCTATTGCATAGCTTTTATCGCGGGCTTTGAGCGCGGCGACCGAACCAAGAAATTCCGTAACGAAAAAACCTAACACACTAGGAGGTTAACAAAACATTGTTTATCTCTTTTTGACAATAGGGGTTTACATATATTTTGTCTCTTACTAGCATTGTTTTGGTAAAAAGAGATAAATATACAGAAAACCTGTTGTTAAAAAGAGATAAACGTATTTTCTCTTTTTGATTACATGTGTTTATTTTTATATAGGTCAAATTCGAATACTAATCTTTTCCATAAGTTTTTGAACAAAAAATGTACTGTAACTAGCGCCTAAACCGTGAACCACTGGCTGAAACAGAAATAATAATAAAAAGAAGAAAAAGCAGTAATCTCAAAATTATGTCAAATTAATGTCACTTGTCAATCTCGGATTTTTATGAAAAAGTATGGAAAAAGTTAGCTGCTAAAATAATATATTATGGTAAAAGCAGTGTGATAAAATGTTGAAAACATTGTTAAGGCAAGAGTGTGTTGGTGAATCCGTGTAATAATTAAGTACCTAATAGTGACACATATTAACTAATGACGATGATTTGAAAACACAAATTCTGGAAGTTGCACAGACCTAGGTGTTATTGTTGATCTCAAAAGACGAGCTGGCCTAACCTAACCAGATCAGCCTTAGAAAAGCTAACGAAGATAATAATATGGAAAGATCGCCGCAATAGTGACACATATTAACTAATGACGATGATTTGAAAACACAAATTCTGGAAGTTGCACAGACCTAGGTGTTATTGTTGATCTCAAAAGACGAGCTGGCCTAACCTAACCAGATCAGCCTTAGAAAAGCTAACGAAGATAATAATATGGAAAGATCGCCGCACAATCAATAACACCAAGGTTCGATACACGAAAAGCTTACTATTTCCTATCTTCTTATATGGAGCTGAAACATGGACGCTCCAGATATGTGGTGTATGATGATCAAACGGACTGCTTGTCACACAAATGTTTCCACTAACAAGGAGCTTCGGATCAAACAAAGGCTTTCGACGATTGTGCAAGTGCGAATTCTAAGAATGTTTGGACTTATCATCCATAATGCAAGCTCCTTGGAACGATTCGATTGAAGAAACAAGGAAGAGTCAATGTTTTCGCGGCTGATAACCCACAAGATGATCAAGTCATTATCAAGTCCACAACCAAGTTTGCCATTACAAAATGCACACGCAGTGCCACAAATAGAGAGATATAGAGGAGCATCACCGCAAAAGCCGCTACCAACTTAGCGGACCATGACCACAACCGCTCCGTCAACCTTAGTCTTAGAAAGAAGATGTATATAATAAATACAAACATCATCATCATCATCATTTCAGCCGTACGACGCCCACTGCTGGGCATAAACAAACATATATAATTATATATAGGTACAATAGGTAATAAAAATCCAAATCAAAACTGGGTGTTTAATTTTTATCGCCAACTTCTTAAAATCAGTAGAACTACGATGACTGTCTTTTCGCTAACTCAAATGAAAGTGGAAATTACATCCACTTTTCATTCGAGCTAGCGAATAGGGCCATAGGGCCAGCTGGCAGCTGGGTGGCTTTAGTACAGGCTATTATGATGACACCAATTTACAGAGAGCAGCACTGTCGACAAGATGGCGGACATTCAAAAATTCGACTTTTCATAAAAATTGAGCAACTAATCGGGGCATTTTGTATGGAGAGTCGAAATATTTTTTTCATTTCCTGATAGCCTGAAGCCATGTTTAAAGTTTTTGCAATGGTGCCCCTAACACCTTGTATACCTATATATATTCACTACCTGACCCGGCAAACGTTGCTTTGCCATATAAATTACTAGCTTTCCGCCCGCGGCTTCGCCCGCGTGGATTACACCACGTTATCCCGCGGGAATGATATAATTTGCCGGGATGAAAAGAACCCTTGATCCTCTCCAAGCTATAAAGTATATGTGTCCCAAGTTTCAGCCAAATCCTTTCAACCGTTTTTGCGTGATTGAGTAACAAACATCCAAACATCTAAACTGTCACATTTATAATATTAGTAGGACAGAGTACTTCGTATCACCATCATTAGACAGATGAAAATAAATAATCACGAAGTGAGTAAAATACATAGACTTACGTGATAGATAAGTCTGCGCGCATGTGCGTCTGGGGCATTTTTGGCGCTAGTTACAGTACATTTTTTTGTTCTAATCTTATGGAAAAGTTTAGTACCTATTCGATTTTGACCGCGCGCAGACGCGGAGGCGGCCATGGAATAAATGACAGTTTGGTATCGTACGACAGTCAAAACTATTATCCATACAAAATTACCATTTTTATTTTATAATTTTCCGTAATAAAAAGTAGCCTCTGTTACTCTTCAGCTTCCAAACTATCCCCATACCAAAAATCACGTCGATCAGTTGCTCCGTTTTGGCGTGAAAGATGGAAAAACAAACAAACAAATAAACAAACAAACACACTTTCACATTTGTAATATTAGTATGGATTCTTCATCTATACTAAGAGGAAAGATTTGATTGTTTGTTTGCATCGAAACTACTAGACCGATTTAGGAAATTCTTTCACCATTAGAAAGCTACCATTCTTCCTGAGTGGCATAGGCTATATTTTATCCCGATATTCCCACGGGAACGGGTGCCACGCGGGTGAAACCGCGAGGATCCGCTAATTATGTATATAATAGAAACCATTAAACCAAGCACGTGTACTATTTAGTGTACCCTTCGATCAACATTAACACCTAGTTCTAAATATATAGTTGGAGTGACAGACATGGCCAAGCGTCGAACGCTCACTTGAGAGTATAATTGTAGATTATTTTGACAGTGTCAATAATACTAAGGTATTTCAAACTTGGAACTCTTCTTGTCATTTATAATGTAAGATCGTAACATTCGTAACCTTTTTTCCCCGTTTAAAAATATGTCAGTCTGGCCATAAGTTTTCATTTAGTTCGTGAGCCTTCATCTAGTACTATTGTTGATCGAAGTAGGTAGGTACCTTTGTTTTTTGTGTATAGGCACATAATATATAATAGTGGTATAGGTATAGGTAATCTCATCAAAAACATAAAATATGTGAAGTGAGAGCCAGTTTCAATATTAGGAAATATGCCTTGGTTGTTGACTTCAACGACAAAAGATGTGAGATCTAAATGGGTGCCAAGTTTAACGGTCAGTCCTAAAAATTTAGTACTTACATAAAATGTTTCATAACAACTTAAAATATAATTTCTTCTTATAACTTAGGATAATATATTGAAGCCTAAGGTCTGACTTGGCTAGTTCTCGTATCCGAATTATTATTAGGTACTTACTGAAACAGTCATGGAAGAGCCCTATGTTCATCTCTAGTTTCTAGTCTACCAGCAAGCCAAATTTTCGGAAGAATACAATAAGAACTTCGGCTTTAGAGCTGGCGAAGGCTATAATATATATATAATTCGTATATGAAAACTAGCCAAGTCAGACCTTAGGCTTCAATTTATTATCCTAAGTTATAAGAAGAAATTATATTTTAAGTTGTTATGAAACATTTTATGTAAGTACTAAATTTTTAGGACTGACCGTTAAACTTGGCACCCATTTAGATCTCACATCTTTTGTCGTTGAAGTCAACAACCAAGGCATATTTCCTAATATTGAAGTTGGCTCTCACTTCACATATTTTATGTTTTTGATGAGATATCATTACTTTTTATAGAGAAATTATTAGTAGGTACCTACTTATTCATAATAAATTAATACTAAATGTTTCAGTATATTTTATTTGGCCAGTCATATTACTTTGCCCTTGTGTATCAGCTACTGACAATGAAACTAATTTTATGCTCGTGTTTGGTGTGGACGTAGAAATATCATTTTTAACAGATTTTCCTATTTCCAACAGTTTCTTTTTCCTAGTCGTAATAGTGTATGGTGTTTTGCTCGACGAAGTTGCAGTAGGTATTTAATGTTCCTGAGCAGATATTGCATTTCCATTTGTGTTTTGATTCTGGTTTCATTAAGCGATAAAGCTTTCCGGACAAACTCGTATCTTTTGCCGCACAATGCACTAATATAGAATCCTTGGCAGTATCAAAGAATACTATATAATTATTACTACGTAGCCACTGACCTCTATTATTTATACACTAGACAATCTGTCTCCATACAAATTACAGCTAATTTTATGTGGCAATTTAAAGCGCCGCCACTACGAGTGTCCCGAGAACTAATTTTGACACAATCATTACCGCAGTCGACAATATTTTTGTCAGCCAGTCCAGTGTGTAAATAATAGAGGTCAGTGTATATAGCAGTAGTTTGTCTTTTTCATTTATCATTTAGCGCCATCTCTTGACAATTTATGGATGTAGCCGTTTTTGTTGACATCTAATCTTGCTTATTGATTCTTTATTTGCTAACTAGCTTAAGCTGACCCGGTAAACGTTGTTTTGTCATATAAATTATAGTGGACTAAAGTAGAATAAATAATAAGTAGACTATGTCTAGTGTGTGTGTTTATACACCAACAGTTACCTACACCAGACGATAGATAGCGCTAGTTAGGTATACACTACCAATAAAAGGGCCAAGATTGGTCTCTACTTCCTACATATATAAATTACTCTGTAAAGTAGAGTGCGCGTCAGATAACTCTGCGCGCATGCGCGACTGGTGCATTTTTGGCGCTAGTTACAGTACATTATTTATGCTAAGCTTATGGAAAAGATTAGTATTCAATTTTGACCGCGCGCAGACGTCAGTGATTACATACTCTTTGGAAGCGGCCATGGAAGAGATGACAGTTTTGCAGTTTTGTATCGAAGTTATAGTCTCACAGTTCACACTCCATTTTTGGTGTATAAACACACACATATGCAAATTACAAAGGCATATAAACACAGACACACTCATAGGCATAGTATACATATTATAACGTAGTGATTACATGCTCTTTGCATATTATTTATCTATTTATAAGGAAACTCAGTGTAAATGAAACATAGGTTAACACTGCACCCTTTATTAACAATAAAACAACAAATATGAATCACTAAAGGCATTAACAATGTTCAAATAAGTCTTTTTTCAAACACAGCACATCACCAAAGAATTCTATATAACACTCAACACAAACGAGTCTTTTTCTCAAAAAACGGTAGGTACTCCGAGCAACGAAACTATATAATTGCTAACGGAATTACGGATCTTTACGAAACAGAACATAGCAAATAACAAATTTAACAAACAAAAGTATAATTTAGATTATTAGACATTATTTTCCATAAGTACACTTTAATCTCTTTAAAGTTAATACCCTTCCATCAACTTTCAACAATATAGTATAGAAAAAAAGGATTTTTCTCTTCTTTTCTATACTGTGGGTGGGTGTATTAACTTGGAGCCATCTATCGTTGACTTTAGTGAACTATTTATGTGCAAAGTGTGCACCTACAGGGAGAACATAGCAACTTTCGCATTTTTTGGCTTCTCGTTTGAATGTATGAAGATTGCGCCCCCTGGTGGTCGGGTTAAAGTACTATGCTCCGTTTTGACGTGAAAGAAGGACAAACAAACAAACAAACACACTTTCACATTTATCATTACGACCCCGTAGCTTAGTGGTTAGAGCAGCCGCCCGGAAAGCGAAAGGTCGTGGGTTCGAGTCCCATCGGAGATGGTTGTGAGATGATGGTCGATTTTTTCTAAATACTTCATTTTCCATATTTCAATAATAAAAATTGGACTGTGAATGCAAAAAAGTAAAAATTTAAATAACTTTATAATTTATATTAATATTGATAATTAATTTAAGTGAAAGGTCGTGGGTTCGAGTCCCATCGGAGCTGGTTGTGAGGTGAGGATCGATTTTGTCTAAATTCTTCATTTTCCATTATTCAATAATAAAAATTGAATTGTGAATGCAAAAAAGTAAACATTTCAATAACTTTATAATTTATATTAATATAAATAATTAATAAATAATAATATGGATATCGTGCTAGACGGCGCAAGTTTGTAATTAATTTAACGCGAGGACAAAAAAGTATTTGGGTAATCTGGGGTTCGAACTTGGTTCTCTCGAGTGCTCAATATTGAATG
Organism: Crambus lathoniellus; assembly: GCA_949710035.1. Lineage (NCBI taxonomy): Eukaryota > Metazoa > Arthropoda > Insecta > Lepidoptera > Crambidae > Crambus > Crambus lathoniellus. The sequence goes on from OX453317.1 coordinate 23,793,412, forward strand.
GCCACTACGCCGTCGGCGCTAGCCGAACTTCAAGAGGTATGACGAATTATTGGTATATAACAGAATAAAAACTATTACAAACTTATATTTGTACTTCATCTAATACAAGATCTTATACAGGAAAAGTGCATAGGGAACGCAAATATAAGTTTGTCAACGTTTTATTTTAAAAAAATACTAGTTTCGGATTTTTTCCTTTGTATTCACCAGATTACCTGTCTGCATGCCAAATTTCAGCTTTCTAGGTCACCTGGAAGTGGGTTATAGTTTTGATTATAGGTGAGTCAGTGATAAAAATAACGATTTTTGGACGTGAATATCTAAATAACTGTTAGAGGTGTGTATATAAAATTTGGAGCACATATTTATCTCGCTAGTCTCGATACATAAGCCAAATTTGACATGATTCTGTGTAATAGTTTTTGAGTTATGAGGGGGTCAAAAGTGGCTCCAAATGGTTCGTGTTAAGATACACACGGTGCTGCTCGCCAGTTCTGTTTTCTTTTGAACTTGGCTGATACGCTGCCGCGTATCCAGATACACATTAATGCCGCACAGAGAATGTACCTATATCTGATATTATCTATATAAATGTTCATCGCGCGAAATTCGATGATCAAGCTCTTAATATCGTTCTTTTTGTTCATATTTTTTTGAATGAATAATTGTTTTGGTGTGTAATTACACTATTTACTTATGCAATAGCTTTACCGCGGCAGTCCCCGAGTGCCACACGTGTTTTTTTTTCTATTCTACTGACGAATTCGATAAAGTAAGCCACTTGTTTAGGGGGCTGTACTTAGTCATTGCGAACCATATTTCGGAAAGAAATAATACGTTTGGTACTTAAATAGTTAATGCCCATGGTTCAATAGGAATCTTCTGGGGTGCTATACCTTCGATCAACAATAACACCTAGGTCCTATACCGGCTACAAATATGGATATGATATAAGCATGGGCTTCATTTGACATTTGAAGACTATGTTATGCCCATAGCGCGGCTGCAATAGGTTAATTGAAAAGCAGATTGATACATTTTATCGGAAACAACGCCGGACCGGGCGAATAGGGCCGGAGAACAATGGAAAATCTATTACTTAAGTCTCATTTCTGGGGCGCTGAAGGATTAAATCTTATTACAAATCTAAGAACTTTTCCAGCAAGTCCCACACATACGACATACCTACGACCCACAAAAGGAATAAACACTCAGACATCATTCATTAATATCCTGATGTAAATTCGCAAAATCCCCTCTGAATGTCTGCGCTTGTGTAAAAACAATGTTTACACGGCGCATGCGCGAGTTCCCACCACTTTTTGTCATCCCAGTCAGCTGTCAGCCGCAGGGTGGTCTCACGAGCCCTCGTCTCTCATTTCTACGTAATAAAAACAACCACAATCACTGGTTAGGTTTTTAGGTTAGGTTTTGTTTTTTTATTAACTGCAGTGGCTTTGGATTTGATGTTTGTGTGTCAGTGCTGTGAAAATTTACCGCAATGCGCATGGAAAATTGTGTGTGCGGGATTATGGTGACTTATCTGTTTGTGAATCTGTGGTGAATAGTGTTGTTCTTGCGGAATTTCAAGGCTCTGCCGTAAGTATATTATTATAATCATCATTCACCAACGGTTCTCTGACGATATTTTGAACTAATTTTGTAATATCTATTTTCTGATAATACAAGTAAGTATACTTAACCAAAACATAATATCTTATAATAGGTAGATAAGTACAGCACTATTAATTAAACTTGGCAATACCTTCGGCGAAGAAAAATAATTAATCTGGCTCTACGAATCTAAGGTAAAAAAAAAACATGACCCCTAAACAACGTGTAAAACCAAAACAAAAAATTATTTAGAGTAAAGTCTGGGTGTTAAAAAGGCGTGATTTATAGTTGTTTCGACCCTAAGCAGATTGTTTATTATTTTATGCTTTTTTTTCAACTTTCGAGACGATCATGGCACGTTCTGCCCTCAACAAAGGTCAAGACTTAGGGATCCGTATGATTTTTTTATTTTTTTTTATTTACAACGGTGTAGCACTTCCTTAGCCTTCATCACACCATGTTAAGTGGTGATAAGGCTGAAGGTGGAAGCGCACTACTCCCGGAATCCTCACTGAGGGAACTGGCTATCTTATTTTCTAACTGCCGGAACACAACAGTGCTGAAAACATCGTTGTTATGGCGTCAGACTTAGATAAGATGGTGGTAGCTAGCCAGACGGACTTATAACAAGTCCTACCACCAACCAAACCGAATACAATATGTACCCCCACTGGGAATCGAACCCGGGACCTCTTGGTCTGAAATCGGTGGTGTGATCCTCTAGACCACAGAGGCTGTTTATATTGTACTTTTGTGTGGCTTTCAAAAGTTTTCAGCTAAACTACATTTGTTGTGACAGATAGCTGAAGGCTAATAGCAGAAATCTCTAAATCACAGAGAAAAATCTTTCCATGTTCTGTGGTCTAAACGATGAAAATACATTACATACCCCTCGCCCTCCCAAGTCAATTAATGATTGGTTTGATCGTCCTGAGGGCTGAATGTAAGTTAGTAAACGTACAAACGTTACTAATCGTGTAGAGTTAAGGCGCTACTCGGAAAAATATGCACTTTTTGATTTAAAACTATAGGACGGTTACAGTTGTTACAAATCTAGTAATAAGATATATATTTCTTCATACCTTTATCTAGAATCGTATAGTTTCAAAAACTCGATTTTATGATTTTGCCTCGACACTTTTTCTTTTCGAAAAGACCTCTAAAAAATACGAAAAGTGAAGATTATTCTTAAATGGGGTTACTTACACTATTGAAAATTGGTTTAATTAGTGGACACCAGTAATATTAAGGATCGTATAGAAGCATTTTTTAAAAATCGCTATAGTTTTTTAATACGAAGTGATTTTGTGTTTTTTTGCCTAATCTGCAAAATCGGTCTCGCTCCCGCGCGCGTCGTTTTCTCATTGCTATCTCGCTTCAGCACGATTTTTCTGAGTATCGCCTTAAAGTAGATAGATAGATCGTAATGATAAAGTAATAAGCCCCCTAGAAAAGTGACAATCTATTATCGATATCGCTAGAAGAATACAAAGAAAATGTATGGGATTGACTTTTATACTATAACGAAAGTGTAATTGATTAAAGTTTAGGGGTGTCTGGCAGGGGGTAGCAACTGTCATAAGTGTCCGGCAATGGATGACGAGATTTCTAGAGTTATCCCGAAGAAAATATATAAAAATTGAGCTTTATACTTTAACGAATATTAGGTACTATTTTATACACCTTTACTACCTGTTACCTGCACAAGTAACCACAACCCAAACTCTATAGTCGCTGGTCGTTCTTACCTGTATAGGGGGCATGCACAGAAAAACTTTCAGCTTTTATAAAATAACGAAGCTCTGGCCGTCGTGGGCTCTTAGGCTATTAGCGATCGCGTAAAATTTCAGTCGCTAATGTCAGTCCCATACATCTTCTTTCTATTCTTCTGGCGCTGGCAATAGCGATAATAGAAAGCCTATTGTCTAGGGAGGCTGGTATTGGTAGTGGTGCCTGCTCTCGACCGCCCCATCTGGTCAGCCCACCCGGAGTGGGTAACCTTATGGGGAGATTGAGAGGAGGCTCTCTTCTCCTGCCCCGCCTCCTGTCGAGCTTTCGAGCTCGACAGGGGGCGGGGCAGGGGTTAGAACCACCCAGCCCTGACGCGAAGCTTTTTAGGCTTGGTGGGAGGGCTGGGCGCGGCGAGAGACAGGCCTTGTCTGACTGAGTCCAACATGCCGTTAGCGGTATACGAAAAGACTGTATTTGCCCTCACTATTTAAAAAAAAAAGGGAGGCTGGTATGGACTTTCAGTTTCATATTTTTTCAATTTAGACCAGTGCAATCTTTAATTTCTTTCTTAAAATTACTTCAGTGATTCCACGTCAAAATAATCATACAGATTAGTCCTTATTCCATATACGGAACCCGGATTGCATAATGCGTGACCCTCATGTCAACTGCAGGTAGATTCTATACCTACCTACTGCGTCCTGGGACCTTTGTTAGGCTATTGTTAACAAAACTGGCTTTCAAAACGTAAGAAACGATGCCTTTTGTGTTTTATTTAACCTTTGTCACATATATAACTGGTCACAAATATTAGAGGCGGCCCTTGACTTCGCCTACGAATATTAAAAATATTAAATAATTATATCTACCTAAATAAAGGATACCATCCAAGGAGTGGCAAGACTTAAGTGGTTTTTTTATTACTCACAACAAGGTAGCACTTAGACTTCATTACACCTGATGTTTAGTGGTGATAAGGCTGAAGGTGGAAGCGCACTACTCCCGGAATCCTCAATAACTGAGGTCCAGGCAGACCAAGAACAAGTCCTACCACCAACCAAACCGAATACAAAATGTACGTCCACTGGGAATCGAACCCGGGACCTCTTGGTCTGAAATCGGTGGTGTGAGTGAACCACTAGACCACAGAGGCGGTTAAAATGCCGGCCACATTGGCATTTGCCACAGATGACTAAATAGTTAGAAAGCAAGAATCAATGGTGCAAACGACTCCTAGATTGGGGACCAGGGGACTAAAAAAGACCACGAGAGGGCCACAAATGAGCTGGTTCAAACCAAGCTCCATAGTCTAACCCATCGACGTAAAGTGGCTTGCTTGTCGGTATTTTACGGGCTTTACTTCGGTGAATGTGCTTCTGAGCTGCATGAGCTCATTCCACCATCCCCTAAACGCACAGCGGGCTATCATCCTTACTTAGTCAACATCTAGCGTTGCCAAGTGTCCCGATTTTGGCGGGACGTCCCGCGAAAAAGCCGATTTTTACAATGTCCCGCCGGGACAGGTATGTGTCCCGCATTATGATAATTTTTAGTTATGCCGGGGCTTCACCTGCGTCTAATGCCATTAATTAGCGCGCTATTTGATATAATTCGCAGGTGAAGCCGGGTCTTAGCGCCCTAATTTGATACAATGAGCGCGCTAAGACGCGCATGCCGTTATTAACGCCGTTAGGCGTCACGCAGGTGAAGCCCCGGCATTAGACAAAGAAACAAAACAATCAAAGACTAATATTTCACCGAATATACATTTTAATCAATTATTTTGAGCACTTTTTTTAATTGTAGTTCAGTGTTTTTGTTTTAGCATTAGCAGTGTGTAGCTGTTGTGGACCATGTTGTAGAAACAATATCCGAAATTGAAAATTATGAACATTTTAAGTATGCCTATTCTCAGTTTTATTTTGTGCAGAGAGTATTGTTCTCAAATTAATATAATATGGACAGACGTGTGAAATCACAGTTTACAAAAACTTATCCGATTGGAGTTGCTGTAACATTCAATTTTCAACAATTTTATTGCTGAAAAAAGCAAAAAGTGAATTGAAATATGACAAACAATATTATTTAAAAAGGAACGTTATCAATAAAAGCAATAATGCATTAATAATATACTTTTAATTTTTTTATCTTTTTTTTCTTGTTGTACCGCGGCAAAATGTTATGTCCCGATTTTTTATTCAATTTAAGTACATGTCCCGAGTTTCTGAAAAAAATACCTGTGAACCCTATCAACATCCCACGAATGCGTACCAAGCGCTTTTCTTCTTCCTTTGTGATGCGCACCGCCAAGGAATGGAATACCCTGCCTGGGTCTGTTTTCCCGAATGACTACAAATCTACAATTTTTAAAGCTATAGTGAATAGGCGGCTTTTGTCTGGGTAGGTAAGCTCGCTCCATCTCAGGCTTCTTCTCAACACTAAGGTTCAGTGTGCAAGAGCAAGCCCATAAAACATAAAAAAACAAATGCGATGGAAGGATGTCATCAAGAAGGGGTGGGCACCAACTGGACCCTAACTGCCCAAAACAGAAAGAGGTGGAAACACTGAAAGTGGCCTACATCAAGCTATTGGTTGAAGGCTAGAGAGACAGAAAGGATGCCAACACATACCTATTCCATGCCATCATATACCATTTCGATATTTTCTAGAGGCCTACTGCTCTTAAACTAGCCCGCCAAAAATTCAACAAAATATATATTTCACGCCTAGATATTTGCTCTATAAGTAATTTGCAAATATGAAAAGGTTGTGGCATGTGAAATATAACGAAAAAAAATCATGAAATGAGGTTGTTTTCAATTTTAATTTCCCTACTTCTCCTAAACTAGTTACGAGTGAAATGTTTATGTTTATTATTGGTAAACATTGGTAGGTACTTACCTACACTAATTATTTGTCTTGAAATTGTAAAAAAATGAAATGAAAATAGCTTATTTTTCCTTTTGGGCTGGATTCCTCTTTCTAGCCCCAAGCCCCAGTATGGGGTCAGGGGGGCAATTGCGTAAGGTAATCGTATTAATTTGACAGTTCATATCGTATTCAATCGGCTGCAATTTGTATGGAGTGACATTTATTATGATACGATATGAACTGTCAAATGAATACGATTGACTTTACGCAATTCCATAGCAGGTCAGATGGTTTACGGCTATCTGCGATAAGTAAATCGTAAACAAGGACGGGTGTAACCAACTACCATACATTACGTTGGAGATATTAGGTAAAAAAAAAACTACACCATACATAGACACCAGAAAGTGTCGAAATATCAGATTTTTGTCATTTACCCGACCGCTGGAATCGAACCGGGGACCTTAGAGATAGTGGTGACCTTAAAAATTGTTGCGTACAACACTGGGCAACGGAGCGCATCTTCTTATTATAAATCCGATAGTGATAGAACGGCTGAAGGGATTTGCAAATATACATACACACTATAATTTTATTATTTAAGGACTTATAGGAAAGTATTTTTCAAAAAATTAATCCGCATTAAAAAAAGAACTGCAAACAAAAACTCACTTCCCAAATACACGTAAAATGAAAAATAAATTGAATCATTCAATACAAAGAATGAAAGTGCGGGACTTTTCCTAATTAATCTTGGAATTTACTAGAAGTCGATACGTAGGTAGGTACATTAAAAAAATCAGACGGCACTTTGAGAACCTCCTCCGTTTGTGAAGTCGGTTAAAAATATAAAAGTAAAAACCATCAGCCCAGCAGGTACATTTCGGACGGGATTCGAACCCGCATCAACTCGGACGGAACGCTATTCTAGCTTAACCTATCGAAAAACTTAAATGGTTATTAGAGCATTGGACTGAATTTCCCAGGGTGCTAGATCTATTAAACATAAGCACAAAGCCCGATTTCAGTTTCTTCCAAAAAATTATATGAACTTATTTTGTAATTGCCATTACGAAAGATCAAAACATTTATAGGAAAATTCACGGGAAAAGTTGGAAAAATTATACTCGTATGAACTTTCGAATAAAGCCAGACTCGAAACAAAAATTTTATAAAATTAGTTACATACTTTCCATATGATAATAATTTTATTATATGTAGAAATTAAATATTATGAATAGAAAATCAAATTGCATAGACAAATTTGTATAAGACCTAATATTAAAAAGTAAAAAGGATTTATGCGACCCTGCCAGGATTCGAACCTGGAATCTTCTGATCCGTAGTCAGACGCGTTATCCGTTGCGCCACAGGGCCGATGGAGGTCACGACGAAATTACCGAATAATTTCACTGAGGAGCTTTCGAAGTCAACCTGAAAAACTGAAACGCTATGTTGTTTGATATATTTTTTTTTATAGTTTTTATAGTTTTTTTATGTTTGATAGTTGAATTTAATTTGAAAAGCAAGTGAGTATTTTTAAGTTTTTGTGAATTTGAATGAAATGTGTTTATATTTTCTTGGAATAAAACCACACGAGTAAATAAAAAAAACTATATATTTACTATATAAACTATATTTTTGTATTTTACACGCACTATTAATTTAGTCATTTAGAATTTATATTTTTCTATTTGTGATTTTATTTTTGTTTCCAGTCATATTGTTTTGAATAAGGATAATTATTTAAAAATGTAAGTATATTTACTTATTTACTATTCAGCGTAGGTATAGGTACTTTCCTTCATGTCCCATGATTCTGGGACGCTCTGTATTACTTAATTGACTTGCTTGCTTCTTGATAAGGTTAAAAATAAATAACCAGCCGGAAATATTGACTAACAAAATGGCGTAGAACTTTGAATTCGGCTTTGCTCACGTGAACTATCTACATGACATTATCCCGAGGGAACCTGAAATTTTTTTCGGGATAAAAAGTAGCCTATGTCATTTCACTCTCCAGTTCCTAAACTATCCCCATACCCAAAAATGGACAAACCGAAAGGCGGACAAACAAACTCACTTTCTCATTTATAATAGGTATTAGCACAGCCTTAAAAGCCGTAAAAGCTTTGTTACTCAATCACGCCAAAACGGATTTGGCTGTTTGAGACACAGATACTTTGTAGCCTGGAGATAAACATAGGCTACTTTTCATCCCGGAAAAATATCTCATTCCCGCGGAATAACGTGGTGTAGTCCATGCGGGTGATAGATTTAGGGCGGATAATATAGAAATAGAACTATTCTGAACTGTTCAATTAACTATCAACAAAACTATAAAGCTTCTATTTCAATAAGGTCAGGGTTAATAAAAATCTCAAATCTAAATATAACTATTCTGATAAAAGCATTAAACTATTCAAATAACTATAAACAAAACTATAAAGCTTCTATTTCAATAAGGTCAGGATTAATAAAAATCTCAAATCTCTAATAAACTATTTTATTCTTTTAAATCGTCCTTTTATTTTTTTACCTACCACCCGTTAAGGACATCTTTTAGCTGACAAGAAAAACGGGCGAAAAAAACTCACCAGCTTTAACAGAAACAACGACATTTACAAATAATCATGTCGTTGTTGAACATACAACACATTTCACAAAATTTACAACAACATTACTTTTCATGATAAAAGATTAAACAACATTTACGAATATCATCAAGCATTTTCTATAAACTGTTACTTTATATTACTTCAGTACTCACATAATTTATTCGAAACCAATAAGGAAAACTTTAATTTAATATTATCAACAAATAAGCATTTACATTTAACAAGTTACCGAATATCCTTCGAACAAGGGCAAATCTTCAGCAATATTTACTAGACAATACCAGCATTAAACAGCAAGAAAAACAAGGAATGAGAAATATGAAACAACGGAATAGTTACTTAACTTATACACCGCTGACGGCTCGGACCAGACTAACCAAATAAAATGGCTGCCTTGCCTTATAAATGTTAGCGTCTACCGCCAATTCTTGTTTTAGAAAAATACAGAAAACGCCATAATATAAACATAACAATTATGAAAAAGTATTCTAAAATCAAAGAATGATTTTACATAACATTATTTATAAATACAATAATTACAATAATTATCTATTTGTTTTCTGTTCAACCGGAAGTAACGTGTACTTACTAACGTAAAAGTACACTTAGATACTTTATATTACTTAACATTTCAGTAATAAATTAAGTGATATGAATATTAAAAGTAATAACATGATTTTATACACATTATTCAGTACTTATAGGCAAATTAAAGTACAATTGCTTGATCATGCTTTGTTGACGGTTGGCCCCGCCACGAATCAAAATACTTTTTATTAGAAACAGGATACATGTAGTAAAATGTTATCTCCATAATAAATATAATGAATTTAGATGTAAAAATAACTATATGAGACTAATAACAAAACTCCATATCATATCGCTTTGTTGTCGGATGGCACCGACAGAAATCAAACTACTATTTAATGAAAACACGATAAATAAGGTACGATGTTATCCACAAAATTACTTTAATGGATTTAGGTGTAATAAATACTAAATTGAATCAATGTCAAAACTTGATATTCTAACACGGCCATACTGACAAGTACTTCGTTCTCGAAGTACTAGATCAGCATAGGTACTTAATTAATCTCATGTGTCACATCTAACGTAGATTTTTCGATCTTACTGTGAGCCTCGCCATGTCAGCTACTTTACCCTCTATCGGCACAGACCAAGAAGACACCAAACTCACAGCAGTAGTAGATATAGTCAGTCAGTCAGTATGAATAGTATGCCTCGACATGTACGGCTCCATCACCGCTGCCCGTGAAGACCAAACCGACACCAAACACACTATCGACCAGCTTGTTTACCTACTGTGAACCTCGACATGTCAACGGCATCACCCCCTGTCGGTGAAGACCAAGAAGACACCAAGCCCACAGCAGCAGGGGGGTTTGTCAGTCAGTAGTAAGTCACAGTAATGCTGCGCCGAACCCCTAACAAAATGGGATAAGGACACGATATTCAGTCATTTTTAGTTGTAAATAATATTCTATCACGGTTATCCGTGTCACAATCGACATTGAACTATAAATTTCATTAACAGATCTGCATTAATTGTACAATTCTTTTCATGATTTATACTAAATCATTAGAACGATATCCAATATTTCTTTTCGCTACTATTAAATTCTCAAGATAAACACTACATCTTAGAATGAAACGGTTATTTAATTAGAATTTTTCTTTTATTACACCTTTACAAACATTTACTGCAATCTGCACCGGCATGGTTTACGTTCCCGTGGGAACATCTAGACATAAACCATCAATCAAAATGAAATTAATATTTCATCCAAATCTGTTTATACAAACTTAACTTTCACTTTTATCATATTGCCTGGACTATTACTTATATGACGTAATAATAATAATATGCTACAGTATAATTTGGCTGTTATAAAACAGATTCAAATTATAATTTTCACATTTGGTATTCTTAAAGTTATATTTCCTTAACTCCATCATTAAACATCTACATTTCAAAAACAGTGAAAACACCCCACCAGACATCTTGAAATGTTCGCTATCGTAATGAACATTTCGAATCAAATATATACCAAAGATATCTTAAGGCCTATCTATAAAATAATCAAGTAAATTTTTGTATGACAGTGTTTACCAATTTTCTTTTTAAACCGCTCGGCCAATCTGATAATATTTAATACATGTATTGTAGGTATCCATCTATAAATCGAAACATTATCTCCTTAGCTTAACCATGATTCCTACAAGGTGTGCCGAAAATACTAACTTGTCGACCGACATTGACACCGAGTATTATAGTTTTGCCGCTATAAACTAATTGTTAAGTGGATCATGATAATAACTGGTTCAACCTTACAATTACCAAATCCCACGAGAACCAAAATTAGCGCCCCAGTAGGTAACACTTACACTTTAATAAATTTCGCAAAAAAAAAATTAATGATCGAAATTTACATTGGCCCCAGCCACTTACAATGATCGTCAAAAGGACAGGACTTAATTTAACAGATCTTATGAAACTTATGGTAACGTATAATTTCTATGGAAAGCTATCGAGGAATATCGAGAACTACCGAAAACCATCAAAAACTACAGAAAACCATCAAAAACTACCGAAAACCATCGAGTACTACCGAAAACCATCGAGATATACCGAAAACCATCGAGAACTATCGAAAACCATCGGGAACTGTGGAGAACTATCGGAAACTATCGAGAACTATAGAAAACTATCGAGAACTGTCGAGACCTGTCGAGAACTGTCGGGAACTGTCGAGAACTGTCGAGAACTGTCGAGAACTGTCGAGAACTGTCGAGAACTGTCGAGAACTGTCGAGAACTATCGAGAACTGTCGAGAACTATCGAGAACTGTCGTTAACTATCGAGAACTATCGAGAACTGTAGAGGACTATCGAGAACTGTCGAGGACTAACTATCGAGAGCTATCAAATGCTATCGAAAAATATCAAAAACTATCTGACATTATCGAAAACTATCGACAACTATCGAGCACTATCGGGAACTGTGGAGAACTATCGGGAACTATCGAGAATTATAGAAAACTATCGAGAACTGTCGAGAACTGTCGATAACTATCGAGAACTGTCGAAAACTATCGAGAACTGTCGTTAACTATCGAGAACTATCGAGAACTGTAGAGGACTATCGAGAACTGTCGAGGACTATCGAGAGCTATCAAAAGCTGTCGAAAAGTATCAAAAACTATCTAACATTATCGAAAACTATCGACAACTATCGAGAGCTATCGAGAACTGTGAAGAACTATCGAGAATTATCGAGAACTGTAGAGGACTATCGAGAACTGTCGAAAACTGTCGAAAAATGTCGAAAACTATCGAAAACTATGGAAAAACTATCGAAAACCATCGAAAACCATCGGAAACCATCGAAAACCATCGGAAACCATCGGAAACCACCGGAAACCATCGGAAACCACCGGAAACCATCGGAAGCCATCAGAAACCATCTGAAACCATCGGAAATCATCTGAAACCATCGGGAATCATCGGAAAAATATCGAAAACCATCGGAAACCATCGAAAACCATCGAAAACCATCCGTAACCATCGGAAACCATCGGAAACCATCTGAAACCATCGGAAACCATCGGAAACCATCGGAAACCATCGGAAACCATCGGAAACCATCGGAAACCATCGGAAACCATCGGAAACCATTGGAAACCATCGGAAACCATCGGAAACCATCGGAAACCATCGAAAACCGTTGAAAACCATCAACAACCATCGACAACCATCGAAACCCATCGGAAACCATCGGAAACCATCGAAAACCATCGAAAACCATCGGAAACCATCGGAAACCATCGAAAACTATCGGAAACCATCGAAAACCATCGAAAACCATCGAAAACCATCGACAACCATCGAAAACCATCGACAACCATCGAAAACCATGGACAACCATCGAAAACCATCGACAGCCATCGAAAGCCATCGAAAATCATCGAAAACCATCGAAAGCCATCGAAAACTATCGCAACTATGGAAAACTATGAAAACCCATGGAAATCCTATGGATAACAGAAAACCCGCGGAAAACATATGGAAAACCCATATAAACGTTTGGAAAACCCATGAAAAACGTTCGGAAAACCAATGAAAAAGGTATGGGAAATCCCATGGAAAACGCATGGAAAACCCATGGATATCCTATGGAAAGCTATTTGAAAACGTATAAGAAAGCCCATTGAAAACGTATGAAAAGCCCATGGAAAACGTATGGAACAACCCATGGAAAACCTATGATAAACGTTTGGAAAACGTATGGAAAACTCAAAGAAAACCCATGGAGAACGTATGGAAAACGTATGGGAAACTTATGGAAAACCTATGGAAAATCCATGAAAAATCGTATGGAAAATATACTTATGGACAGATATCAGTTCCTAGTCTACTAGGTAGTACATTTTTTTGATTAAAACCAACAAACCGAAACCTTGTTTTTTTTTTTTCATCAGGAAAAACAAAATCAACATTGATAACAAACTGTAAAAACATACCGTTAGACAAAAGACAGAAGTTGTTTTTCAAATTTGTGTACCGTTCTTACGTGGCCGTTTTATCATAAGAAAGCTATTTACATCAATAATATTTAGTGGAGCAAATCGTTCCAAATGATTAAAGTTAAAAAAAAAAAAAAAAAAAAAAAAAAAAAATGATAGATTTAGGGCGGATAATATAGAAATAGAACTATTCTGAACTGTTCAATTAACTATCAACAAAACTATAAAGCTTCTATTTCAATAAGGTCAGGGTTAATAAAAATCTCAAATCTAAATATAACTATTCTGATAAAAGCATTAAACTATTCAAATAACTATAAACAAAACTATAAAGCTTCTATTTCAATAAGGTCAGGATTAATAAAAATCTCAAATCTCTAATAAACTATTTTATTCTTTTAAATCGTCCTTTTATTTTTTTACCTACCACCCGTTAAGGACATCTTTTAGCTGACAAGAAAAACGGGCGAAAAAAACTCACCAGCTTTAACAGAAACAACGACATTTACAAATAATCATGTCGTTGTTGAACATACAACACATTTCACAAAATTTACAACAACATTACTTTTCATGATAAAAGATTAAACAACATTTACGAATATCATCAAGCATTTTCTATAAACTGTTACTTTATATTACTTCAGTACTCACATAATTTATTCGAAACCAATAAGGAAAACTTTAATTTAATATTATCAACAAATAAGCATTTACATTTAACAAGTTACCGAATATCCTTCGAACAAGGGCAAATCTTCAGCAATATTTACTAGACAATACCAGCATTAAACAGCAAGAAAAACAAGGAATGAGAAATATGAAACAACGGAATAGTTACTTAAGGTGTATCGATGAGCTCAGTGGCGCCGCCAATGGAAATAAATCAATTGCATTTTATTAAAGGCTTGGATTAAAAGTTTCGGTTATTTCGCGCAAATAGAAGAGCATAATGCAATTTTTAATTATTTTTCCATGGCCTCAAATATGAGCACCAAGTTATGGATCTTGATGTTGCCAAAAGTGGCCACTTTTGGCACTATTGAGATTCACGACTTATTGCGTAAGTTTGAGTTCTCAAAAGTATATTTATAAAATACATTCCACTCTTTCACCTGCGCGAAAGAACCGAAACTTTTAATCCAAGCCTTTAATAAAATGCAATTGATTTATTTCCATTGGCGGCGCCACTGAGCTCATCGATACACCATACACCGCTGACGGCTCGGACCAGACTAACCAAATAAAATGGCTGCCTTGCCTTATAAATGTTAGCGTCTACCGCCAATTCTTGTTTTAGAAAAATACAGAAAACGCCATAATATAAACATAACAATTATGAAAAAGTATTCTAAAATCAAAGAATGATTTTACATAACATTATTTATAAATACAATAATTACAATAATTATCTATTTGTTTTCTGTTCAACCGGAAGTAACGTGTACTTACTAACGTAAAAGTACACTTAGATACTTTATATTACTTAACATTTCAGTAATAAATTAAGTGATATGAATATTAAAAGTAATAACATGATTTTATACACATTATTCAGTACTTATAGGCAAATTAAAGTACAATTGCTTGATCATGCTTTGTTGACGGTTGGCCCCGCCACGAATCAAAATACTTTTTATTAGAAACAGGATACATGTAGTAAAATGTTATCTCCATAATAAATATAATGAATTTAGATGTAAAAATAACTATATGAGACTAATAACAAAACTCCATATCATATCGCTTTGTTGTCGGATGGCACCGACAGAAATCAAACTACTATTTAATGAAAACACGATAAATAAGGTACGATGTTATCCACAAAATTACTTTAATGGATTTAGGTGTAATAAATACTAAATTGAATCAATGTCAAAACTTGATATTCTAACACGGCCATACTGACAAGTACTTCGTTCTCGAAGTACTAGATCAGCATAGGTACTTAATTAATCTCATGTGTCACATCTAACGTAGATTTTTCGATCTTACTGTGAGCCTCGCCATGTCAGCTACTTTACCCTCTATCGGCACAGACCAAGAAGACACCAAACTCACAGCAGTAGTAGATATAGTCAGTCAGTCAGTATGAATAGTATGCCTCGACATGTACGGCTCCATCACCGCTGCCCGTGAAGACCAAACCGACACCAAACACACTATCGACCAGCTTGTTTACCTACTGTGAACCTCGACATGTCAACGGCATCACCCCCTGTCGGTGAAGACCAAGAAGACACCAAGCCCACAGCAGCAGGGGGGTTTGTCAGTCAGTAGTAAGTCACAGTAATGCTGCGCCGAACCCCTAACAAAATGGGATAAGGACACGATATTCAGTCATTTTTAGTTGTAAATAATATTCTAACACGGGCAAAGCCGCGAGCGGAAAGTTAGTATGAAAGTTTAGGATGTTTAGATTACTCAATCACGCCAAAACGGCTGAACGGATTTGGTAGACATATATTTTCCGCCCGCGGCTTCGCCCGCGTGGACTACACGACGTTATCCCGCGGGAATGTGAAATCTTTCCAGGCTACAAAGTATCTGTGTCCCAAATTTCAGCCAAATCCGTTCAGCTGTTTTGGCGTGATTGAGTAACAAACATACAAACATCCAAACTTTTTACACTGTGGTATTATTAGTATGGATTCAAAGATTTGACGAGCTCCGTGGCGTAGTGCTGTACGCACCTGTTTCAAGGTGCCGCTATCTCTAGAGGTCCCGGTTTCGATCCCCGGTCGGGTAAAATGTTGAAAACAAACTTTTCAGTATTTCCTCGGGTCTGGGTGTATGTAGTACCTAATACCCGTGTTGCTTCCAATTTCTATAATACTAGTTATAGGCTACTATACCTTGGCATTGGAACAATGTATGTAAGTGTCCAATATTTATATTTAAGTAAGTAGATTTAAAAATAGGATTCTTAGTGAAAACTTTTGTAAAGGTTGTATGACGAATGTCCCTGTACCTAATAGGGACGTGATTTAAGCGCCAGACAGGGTGGTGGGTGGAGGGGGTAGTCTGGCAGTGGGGGTAGGTAATAGCGTTGGGTGCTGGGGAATTTCGTTTGGTACTGGGGAAAGCCAAGGTAATTAGTGTTTACTATACGGTGACTAAACTAGTAATGATTCTGTAGAATATAAAGTATTTTTGACGTGATAACGTCTTTATAAATTGATGAACGCCGCCGGCTGCACGCACGAAATAGTGTCACGTTCCGCGTGCCAACGATAGCGTGGAACAAGCGATAGAGAGGCACGATCGGCCTAAGCTGTCGGCTTCGGCTCTCTTCCACTCAACTCCATCGGCTGATGCGTCCGAGTAGAATAGCATCTACACACGCTCCTATCCGACCGCCGATTTGGTGCGGGCGAACTTCACTGCAGATCTGATCAGCGCCTACACACGTTCAAACCAAATCTGCCAGACCAAATCGGTCGGCGCTACACACGTTCCGATTTGGTCTGGCCGACCTCTAGCCGTTGTTGCAGTGTTGCCAGCCACTGCTAATCTCCCAATATTATTATTATTTATAAATACTTACTGAAAACATCAATTTGCTTGCAATAAATAAATTAAAAAGAAAAATATTATCGGTTTTTAATGTTTTATTACTATAGAAAAACAATTTAATAATTTTTTAATTTTCTGTTATTTTCATTAAAATACGAAACATGCTAAATATTTACTAAAAGCAGCACTTATTGATAAGGTGTTATGCCCTTTTTATATAATTTAGTTTTACGACAAATTGCTAGCTTTTAAACAAAATATTCTAAAAAAACAATTAGATAAATAGAATCTTTTCATAAATGGCCATATTTAAACCTTTCGTTCGTTCAGTCCTACGTAAAACTCATGAACGAGCATTAAATTGAATCCTCTGAAAATCCCTTAAACGTAATTTACCTGCTTTAAATATTTCCGCTTTTACATATTTTCTCCCTAAATCTAGGGGAAAACCTCCAAAATTGTCAACACTGCCAAGTTGGTCCGGTCGGAAGCCTACACACGTTCCGATTTGGTAGGAAGTGAAGTTCGTGCGAACCAAATCCGGCCGACCGCGTCAAACACGAATAATAATAATTATGGTCGGACGACTACGCTACACACGTCCAGATTTGGTCTGGAGCAGACCAAATCGGCGGTCGGATCGGAACGTGTGTAGATGCTAGAAGAGAGATAGCGGCAATTATTGTTATCACGTAAAATATCAACAACAACAACAACGACAACCAATTTTTACAACTAGACCACAGAGGCGGTAAAAGAGACTGATATGATAACGACTATACAATATTATTATTATTATTAAAATTCCGACTATACAATTCCTGATCTTTTTGTGTTCTATATTCTAATCAAAATGAATATTAGGTACGTCGAGAGTTAATTAGGATGTAAAAAGTTTAATTCAAATCACTGTTTACAAGACCATTGAGTGCACAAATGGTGTACTGATTGAGTTTCCGAGCTGTTCAAAGCAATAGCCCTGTCTGTCCGTCCGTTCATTTGAGCTTGTTAAGCTGTTTAATGCATTCACGTGCATTTCCGCTGCACCCTGCTCCAGCTCCCTTGATTGAATAGGGGTGGGCATGTGCCGACAAAAAGCTTATCGATAAAATTTTAATAAAATTTAATGTAATTTAAGGATTATAATAAAGGCATAGATCCTTTAAGGTCGGTATTATAGAACAACACTCAAGTGGAGATCAGCTCTCTTCTCAGGTATAGTTAGAAAAGGATGCAAATACATGCAACAAATACATTCATCCCTTGCTAACTATAGGTACTTGAGAAGAGATCTCCACTTGAGTGTCGTTCTATAATACAGGCCTGAGATGCTAGGCTGCATGCATATCACTATGCATGCAGCCCAGATTTGCCACAAAATAAAGCTGTTACAGATATATTTGTAGAGTACAACAAAATAATAGAGGTATCGCATACTTAATAAGCCCGCTCGAAATTTAGATGAAAAGCTTTATGTGCTGTGATCTGCCAGCATGTAATTTTTAACTGCCTAGCTATTTATCGTCGATTTATAAAAAATATCTTATCGCTAAGGCCGCGGGCACGAACTCAGCGGGCGGGCAGCAGGGCGGCATCAGCGCAGTGAGCTGCGAGCTTTGCATCTGCACGCGCCGCTCTCGTGCCGCTACCGCACCGATATCGCGCCGCTGCCGCTGCCCGCTGACTCCTTACCCACGCCTTACTAAGAAAAAGTATTAAATTTGGCGGCACCTATTTAAGTGATTTAGCATGAGCAAACTCTATTTGGTTAAAACAAACACGGCTGTGCAAATAAGTAAACGAATTTTTATTTAAAGCCACCTTCTGCACGTAATGCCGATAAACAATGCAGTTTTAATTGATTTGTATTGCCGCTCGTCACCTTGACATTGTAATTATTGGCCGACATCTTATCGGGTCTTTTCGATAAGCCTCACTGATTTATAAGTAAGTATTTTATATAGGTACGCAATTGATTAATTTATACATATTATATATATAAATTTATTTATATATATTTACTTTAAATTTTAATTGTAATATTATGAATTAATCATAATTTATACTTAACTATAATTTGCTGGAATTTGAGTATTCCATCCTAAAGCACTGAGCAAGTTTGGTAAAGGAGAACAAATATTTCATTTTTATTTTATTTTCTCACTAACATAGTTTATTAATGGCAAATTAACTGTCAATTCAGTTCAGTTGTAGTTGAACATTGCTGTGAATGTTACAAATCCGGTAAGACATATCGATATCGGCCCCTCCCTATCGGAAGCAGTTAATTCATTCATCAGTTGGAGCCGAGTACCCGTTGGAGGGCCCTCGTCACAAACAATCATGTTATTGCCCTGTAACAGTGGCGATACTTCCATAAACCAATTCCATAAGCAATAAACCAAGGCCCAGATGGCCCAACACAAAATATCAATTCAACCACTTAAAAAATAAAAATACTTAACTACTGACGGTATTTACGGAAGTCATAATATGCGTATAGGCTGAACTTTTTTCTCCCTGTCTTATTACATACAGAGTCGTCAAATTGAAAAGTGACTTCAATAATTTAAATTCTAGGATTAGAACCCGGTAATCATAACTTAGGGATAATTTAGCTTTCTACTGTTAAAGGATTTTTTTAAATCTGTCCAGTAGTTTTAAAGACAACAAACAAACCAAAAAAATAACTAATGTTTCCTCAGTCAATAAAACTAAAATATGTAGGTACCTATTACGTCGCGCACTACTGGCAAAATATTATTTGTAATATCTACCGTTGACACCAAAAGAAGAAGAAGGTATATACATACATACATTAGTATGAAAAAGTAAGCTATGAACGAGTTTGCTAAACATTAAGTTTTTTTTTTATTTTTTTTTATTTATTGAGATCACCAACATATTAAACTTACATCAGATATTACATAAAAACAAACATTAAATAAAAAAGGCTAAATGCAAATACAATTACAGGTGAAGACCACATGCGTATTAAATATACTTACATTACATAATACATAATTACAAATCGAAAAAGTAAGTAATGCTACAAATTAATTTGATTAATTAAAACAAAACACTAATTGAAATAATAATTACAAATCATAAAAATACTAATTAATTAAAATACCATTAAATGTCATAATATCGTAAAAACTAAAAAAAAACACAATTGTAATGAATTAAAATAAGATTGCTTAATTGATTAAAATAAGATTAAAATGTTCAAACAAAAAACACATTGGGAAATTATAAAAGGAGAGACCTCTTGAAGCTGCCAATGCCACCCCTGAATAAGTCCAAGTCCTTTGTTTTCGCAAGACTATTATACTGTCGTATCATGCGGTTGGTAGGCGCATTCTGACTAAGGTTGGACTTGGAAGGTCGGTCCACCAGTACCTTACCCTTCGACGCCCGAGGGAGTTTTAGGGGAGCCGAGACAGAAAAGGAACTCAGTGAGCCTGGCACGTCAAGGATGCCATCCGCTAGTCTAAAGAGGAACATTATATCATGCAGGCGTCTTCGATCCAGAAGAGAATCTATTTTGAAATGGTCTAGCCTATCAGTATACTTTATAATGCTCTTGCCTAAATTACACGAGTATGTTAGGTGCCATAAGAAACGTTTTTGAATGCTTTCTATTCTTTTGGAGTGCACTTCATAAAAAGGACTCCATACCACGCTGCAGTACTCCAGACCACTACGAACAAACGAATTATATAAATGGATTTTGGTTTTGGGATTTTTAAAATGTTTGATATGCCGCAGAACAAATCCAAGGTTCTTAAAGCCCTTACTACAAATATCGTTAATGTGAGGATTAAAAGTGAGTTTCTCATCCATACGAACCCCGAGATCTCGTACGGTATCGACATTAACCAAGGTATTTTCAGCAATTCTATATTTGTGTTCAGATACTTTTTTTTTCCGTGAGAATATCATGCAACTGCACTTGGAAACGTTTAAGTCCATTTGCTGCTTTAAAATTAAAATTAATTGCCCTTAGATCTTTAACATATTTGGAGTTTCATTTGTTGACTGTGTAATTGCAACTGCCTGTAACTATTTGAACTAGGTCACGTTTTGTAGGTACTGGTTGAGTATAAGTACCATTATAATAATATAAAGTGGTTCTGATTCCCCCTTTTATAAATGTAAAGGCATTTTTTGATTGGTCAACCCATTCATTCTTCAACCCTCACCAGCAACTTAACGAGTTTGTTAAAATAATAGTTTTGAAGAGCAGGAAATCAGCTTATGACACTTAAATTATGACCGATTCAATTTTACAATTGCATTCTAAGTAGGTATTTACTGTCGTTTTCTATACATATATTATTATACTTATTCCTATTTTTTATATTTACATACATACACCGACCAACTTGTTAAAAGCCTCAATATGTAACATAGAACTTTGATCAATAAGAGACTATAGGCGTCTAGGTGTTTTTAACTTAATTACGGTGAAACCGCATAATGGCTCTAGATGTTTGTCAGAGAGATAGATTATGGTGTGGTATACCATAAAGGCTACCTTTTACCCCGGGAAAATGGGTTAGCACGGTTATACATCTTGTATTTTAGGCGGGAGAAGCCGCGGGTGGAAAGCTAGTTTCAAAATAGAGAATTTTTAGAAATAATAATGTGAGTTTCTATCAGACACTGTTTTGAATCCCCCAGCCCGATGCTCTTTGAATCTAAATATATTCGGAAGTATAGTACTCGTAGGCTCCAACCAGATGCATGCGACTGCATGTTTAGTTGCATACAATTTAAACTAGAATAATATCCAGACGATAGTGCTCGTAGGCCTATCCAGACTGCATGTTTTAGTTCAAGGGCCCTACCGGCTAACTTTCCGAACTTCGGCAAATCTGCCGAGCTTCAACTTAAAGCAGATAAATCGAAGTACGGAATTTCGTATTGTACTATTTGCCGGAGTTATTTGAAAGATGTCGATGTTCCTGTGACATCATGAATCGGGGTTCACCGTTTTGCCCTGATTAAGGCCTAATCAGACGACGGACTGTCCTCCGGGTACTTTTTCGTCCATCGATATAGATCTCTTATAAATTGTGTCGAATAACGCACACGAGGAACTAAAAGTACCGCGGACAAAAAGTCCACGAAATTACCGCGGACACCGAGAGACTGGACTGGACAAAAGTTCGCGGTAGTCAGCGAAAAAAATAGAACGAACGTAACTAGGCGCAACAACGCACACTACGAACTTTAGTCTGCATTGAGCGCTCGACACTCGACAGTGAAGTACGTTTCCGGGCAACAAATGACCGCACACCGTTAGTGTTGAGTCCGCGACAAGTCCTCGGAGGACATATTTTGGACGTACAGGGACTTTTTGTCCGCCGGGGACAAAAGTCCCTCGTCTGATTATACCTTTAGGGTTCGATTTATCTGTAAGTATTAATTTGAATCCCGGCAGACTTGCCGAAGTTCGGAGCGTTAGCCGGTACGGCCTCTGTTTGTATTTGACTCATTTATCATTATGAATAGTCGACCGTAATTATCAGAACTCTATCAACTTCCCAATAAGCTGTTATCGTTATCAGCGTCGCCAATAATGTACGTAATAAAATACATTTTTGTTTTCCCTTATCATTCAGGAAAGGACTACGTGCTGTCAGTCACATAATATAGGTGACACTCATACTCATACAATAGGTGACACTAATACTCATACATCACATCATTCATACATAACATGTAGGTATACATTCACGTCTTTCTCCCACAAGGAAACAGGGTTTACTTCTTACTTCTTTCAACGTACTTACTAAGATTACATATATTTCCCTTCTCCTTCTCTCAATGACTACTTACTACGGCCAGTATTTGAAATAGCCAAATAGCTATCTCTAAATGTACAAAAAATGGCCTCTAAAGTCTCTTCACATCCTTTCTGGTACTGAATGACTAGTAAGGAATGCTTCAGGTCAGTCAGGACATTATGACCGATATTTGTATGTTTATGTACAACTAGCTGACCCGGCAAGCGTTGTTTTGACATATAAATTTTATTGGACACGAACTTCGGATCAACTTTTCCTTGGATCAACTGCCTGACACAATGTCACTTATTAAAAAAAAAGAAATCCTAAGCGGCAAAAATGTCAGTGATTACATACTCTTTGACATACCTTCTCTTTGGAAGCTGCTAAGAAATGAGAGTTGTGTGAAGTATGACAGCTTAACGGTTTTCTATACAAAATTACCATTATTATTTGATAATTTTCCTAGATAAAAAGTAGCCTATGTTACTCTCCAGCTCTCAAATTATCTCCTTACCGAAAATCTCGTCGATCCGTTGCTCCGTTTTGACGTGAAAGACGGACAAACAAACAAACAAACAAACAAACAAACAAACAAACAAATAAACAAACAAACAAACACACTTTCACATTTATAATATTAGTATGGATGGATAATGAAATGAATCAATAGGTACATAAATACAAGTACATAAATACTAAATAGTAGTAGTATTTTTTGTGTTACTGGAAACGAGCTAATACTTATAGGTATTAGGTTATAACAAGCAACACTATTCCAATATAACAACCAAACAAACTTTTCCATGGAGTTCCATACAATACACACAAACATCTTGGACATACACCATCACGTCAGACTTTAAAGCTCGACCTTGAAAATATCCTTATATCACTGGTAATAGCGGTAGTTTTCCCAATGCAACAGACAAGCTTGATATGCTTTTAACTGTACATGCATTATCCACAGCTGCAGTACCGAGGGAGATGCGTCGCGGTGCATACGATGCACTGTTCTATTTCTAAGCGGCACAAGTTCATTAACGCCTGTTTATTGTCGTTAGGGATGGAGCGAGGTCGATGGAAGGGTATCGATAAAATTATAATTTAGGCGGGACTTTTTAAATTAAACCTCAACGAAGAAGTTTTAGCGACTACATTTATGATTAGATAATAAAGTTATTAAGTATACGAAATTGTTGTCAAAGTACAATTAACTTAAACTTAGTTTTTCTTTGCGTAAGAACTGTATTTTGTTACATTTTTTAATCTCGTCTATCTATAGTCACTTTATTAGTGTGTTTTAAGAAATAGGATAGCAAAAGTAGCAGCAATAAAAATAAAAAAAAGATCCGTTGAATCCATTTTGTACGTGTGTAACTATAATATCCTGGCCTTATTATTTTACCCTACAACTTTAATCACCAAGGGCAATTATTATGTTTATTGTACCTACACTAGTTCAACTTAACACCGGATCCGGAAATAAAAGCCGGTGGCATTTACTAGGGGACCGGAATCAATCATAAGTTAATCATTTTTAATCCTATTCAACGAGCTTGATTGACAGCTGACTTGACACATCTAGATCGATGCCTTATTAGGAAAATACAGTTAAGTTCTTTTTATTTTGAACCTTATACCTTTGGTTCAAGGGAGAACTTAGGAAGGTCCTAATATTGTTGGTTACTTGAAGCGTAGTGTTGATATTAAGATTAAGATTTAGTGGTGATAACTTTGTAATTAAAAGTCGTCAAAGTCGAAATATAAAAATAATGTTATGTTTTTTTAAGTTTCCGTTCCTAAAATGGATCAAGAAGGTCTGATATAAATGACTTGTTATTCTTTCTGTTTGTCTATTTGTCTTGTTGTAGGCAATGATCATCGTGGAGTGACATCCTTGGGGGAGGCCTATGCTCAGCAGTGTGGGCGTCGCACAACTGATGATGATGTAGCACTGATGATGTTGTAGCACTGATGATGTTGTATTCATGGTAATGAAAAAATATATAGTTTTATAACGAAGCAGAATCGAAATCATAATTCAAGATACTGTAAAATATAAAAATACCCAAATAATTATAGTTCGGATCTGGATTGATTTAATTGAAATAAGTGAAGCTTTAGGTTTGGAAGTAACTTATTGTTGTAACTACATTTTTCCTCTATAACACACATCATTTAACTTTGACTTTTACTAAAGAAGGATAGGATAGGATCGTAGTAGGTGGCGATCCATAGTCTCTGCCTACCTCCTTGTATACCTGCTACCCCCATGGGAATCAGGCGTGACGTGAGGATATAAATAAATATTTTTTCTTACAACCAATACAATATGTATGTACGTATTATTAAAAAACTCAATACTATAGATAACACTCCAACTTGTCTTTGCTGAAATTAGCATGCTGATAATACCGATACTAACATAATGTTTAGATTACCAAACCGACCTTTTATCACCGAAGGCGCAGTAAGGTAACGCTGAATGCCCGTGCGCCCCCTAAGATGCACGAAAGCACAGAATAAACACTACCTGTAATCAATCTTCATATAAAAGGTCGGAACTCTGTCATGATTCATCACTTGGGTTTTAGTTTGATCTTAGAAGGATCTCCGTATGAAGCACATACCAATATCCTTTTAAGATCATACCGAGCTCCATGCGATGAGTTTTGACTCGCGTCCCAACCTTTTATATGAAGATGGAGTACTGGGTAGTATTTATGCTGTCACGAAAGCGCATTGTTATCGCGAGCCAGTAAAATTAGACGTGACGCAGTAATATAAAAATTAGTTTAGTAAATTTTGTAATAATTAAACCAAACCTACATACTCGTACCCTTGGAAATCTGTTACAATGTTTTTATTGCATTGTGAATGAATAAAACTAATCTAAAATCATAAAAGATAGCATGTTAAGTTTTTCTAAAATTACAGGCAAAATTCATACATTGCGAGGGCGAGTAGGTGTTTCAAAGAAATAACGAAAAATAACGACATCGACTTATTCGAAACGACCGTTACTCATTCAAACGTTTACTCTAGCAAACATTTTTTTAAATAATTAATCTTTATTTTTTAATAGGTACTATTAGCTTTTAATTAGGTACCGTTTTTGTAAAATTAATGTCCGTCCTTAATGAATTAATTAATTTCTGTGGAAACTTTTAAATGACCCTAAGTAATATAGTAACATTTACACTGTTAATTAGCTGTAAGTTTTTCGTAACATAAATAAAATAAAATAAATATTGTCAGCTATGAAACATTATACATTTTTCGATTACCTACTAAACAGTCCTTTGATCTACAGTGGGCGACAGACCGCAGGCGCAATGAAGTAACGTCAAGGTGCATGAAAGCGCATTGTTATCGCGATCCAGTTAGACATGTCGCCGCTAAGTAATTGGTGCGCTGCACCCACGCGTACGCCTGATGTGTTGTGACGAGTTGTTTGTCTCATTAGCTGGGTTGCTAGGCGTTGGAATCTTAATAAAACAAAAAAAAAAAACATTTGTTTTCAGAAAAACTTAAATAGAAAAAAATCCTAGCCGCTTAGCCACTAACATTTTCGAATGGGACTTCGTAGGTACTAACTACGTGAGGCTAGTGGCTTTATCGATTATGGTTTTTCCTATACTCGCATTATTGCATTGTGATTTATAATCTCAATCATTTATTTATATTAACCTAGTAGATAATACATTTTTGAATTGGGTTTTCGTGTAGATCTAACCACCAGGATAATTTTTTGATCTTTATTTTACTCGATGATATTGATGGCTCACCATCAAAATTCAATTGTACCCAAATCAATTTTGCGGTAAATGCGAGCAAGAACACAAAATATCATAAACTTTATCATCAAAATAACACAAACCCAATAAATCGGCTACTGGCAACACTTTTCAAAGTTACACATGTCATCATTCCGCACAACCTGTCTCGAAGGATACATTTCTTCACTCCGCCCTGTGTGCGTGCTGCTCAATCATCCACTGTCAATCAGGGGGCTTACTATGAGCAGTCACAGCGATTAAGTAACCATGTAAAAGAGATCGCGTTAGAAGCAGTGTAGTGTATAGTTCCGAATTTTAATCAATATTTCCTTCGCATGGAATTGGTTACCTATATCGCTTCCTAAGCTAAGAATCACTTAAAATTTTCGGGAATAGATTAGTCTAAGATAGCCTTTCTCTAAGGCGAATTTCATCAAAGTCGATTGAGCAGTTTTCGTGATAGAGTAACTACAGACAGACAGAGTTCCTTTGACTTTGCGATTGCGTTAACAGCTCGTAGTAAGGCCTCAGGACTGTTGCGCGTGATCAATAAATAAATGATAAAGCTTGTTTGGGTAATCACCGTCACAGAAACCGTCTGTACTGATGATATCTGACGTATGATAATTTGTATTTCGTCATTAATTAATTCAGTAAAGGCATTGGCAGGTACTGCAATATCTGATAACGTGCCTTCATTTTAGTACTGCTTGACTGTATATATATACCTTACCTGCTCGGTGTTAGGTTTGTTAATAAATATTTTTGTAATATAATATATCATTGTCATTCTATTTAGGGAAAATGGGACCCTGTTTTAACTAAAGATTATGTCTACATTTTCCTTAGACTTTATAAGTTCTAGGTTTACACAAAAATAATAAAGTGTTGACCTAATTAATTTCTCATTGAAAATATATTATTATGAAGTTGGACTTAAACGTGTAAAATAATTATTTAAGCAATGAAAATCACGGATATTCTCAAGGATTACACTAAAACTTGTTGGATCATTCAACGCGTTCTTAATCACCAATTATCTTGGTTATCAATTCATAAATTATAATCTGTTTACCTTTCAGTTATCGATGCGTTATCAATTTATTGGCATAGAAACATGTCGACGCACGTGGGCGCTAATAATTTATGTATTGACAACAATCACTTAGTTTATGTAAAGATATAATAAGTGCTTTAACTATTGTCATACACCACTAAACTTAAAAATATACGTACACCTTAAAATAACTCATACTATATGTTTGTACATACATACACAGGGCGTCCCGAGACTATGCCACATGGAGGGAAAGTATGTACCATAAATATTGTAATAGATTGTGATAGAAAATTTAGTGAAAGGAACCATCCCTTTACTTTTGACAATAAACAAAACTGCATTACTTACTTAATAGTTTTTTTTGGTAAATTCACCGTTTCCATAGGAAAGTACTCATCGACACGACTCGACGTCGAATCCATGTCTTTCATTGTTTTCTTTTAGTTTAATTTATCATGTTTCTTAGAGAGATTTAATCCTTATGAGTTCTTGTATCGATTAATGTCCATAAAATAACAAGTTCTTATTTCTAGAATTTGAAAAAAAAATTTATGTACGTTGCTGTTACATGGTAGTGGAACAGATTAAGGCAAAAAATCTGCTCCTAACGATAGATAGGTAATCTGACTTAATCGAAAAAGAATCAATTCCTTTTTTTCGAACCGGATGTCAAGATTTTATCGATAACTTCATTGACATTTCCTGTGTGGAACATCACTATTCCTGTTTAAACTACATGCGGGCGTCCCGACGGCGGCGGGCAGCGCGTCTTATTTAATGAGCCCATTGCAGGACCACTGTAAATAGGCAATACAAAAAGTGTGATTCTAAAGTTTGACGACCTTCGTAGCCGAGTGGTGTACGCACCGATTTCCAAGGTGCCGCTATCTCTAGAGGTCTCGGGTTCGATTCCCGGTTGGGTAAATGATGAAAAACGAACTTTTCAATATTTCCTCGGGTCTGGGTGTATGTGGTAAAACCCGTAGTTGTTTCCAATTTCCATATAACTATACTTTGGTATTGGAACAATGTATCTGATGGTGTCCAATATTAATAATTATTATTATTATATAAAAGTAAAAAAAAGAACTGTCTGTAACGAAAGAATTTCAATACTATATCATTATCACAGTTAAATATTTAAAATAATTAATCAATATTCATGCGTATCCTGGCGCTACTCGGAAAAAGTATGGACTTTTTGATATAAAACTATAGGACGGTTAGAGTTGTTATAAATCTGGTAATAAGATATATATTTCTTCATACCTTTATCTAGAATCGAATAGTTTCAGAAACACGATTTTATGATTTTGCATCGACACTTTTTCTTTTCGAAAATACCTCAAAAAATACGAAATATCAAGATTATTCTTAAATGGGGTTACATACACTATTGGAAATTGGTTTAATTAGTGGACACCAATAATATTTAGGATCGTATAGAAGCATTTTTTTTAAAATCGCTATAGTTTTTTAATGCGAAGTGATTTTGTGGTTTTTTTGCGTAATCTGCAAAATCGGTCTCGCTCCCGCGCGCGTCGTTTTCTCATTGCTATCTCGCTTTAGCATAATTTTTCCGAGTATCGCCTTAATAAGAAAAAATATCCTTACCGACCGAAGTCATGCAGAGGAAAATTAATTTTAATATATTATTTAAATTTTTACTTTTTTGCATTCACAATGCAATTTTTATGGTTGAAAAATGGAAAATGAAGTATTTAGAAAAAAATACTCGTGGGTTCGAGTCCCATCGGAGCTGAGGGCCTACTCTGAAACGCAAAACCCGAAACTTCGGTATACCCGTCCCTCTCACTCTCTAGTCGGGACAGGGACCGTACTCTGAAACGCTAATCCGAAACTTCGGTTAGCCCCGCCCCTTTCACTCGATTCTGTCACGACTCGAGAGTGAGAGGGATAGGTATAACGATGTTTCGGGTTATGCGTTTCAGAGTAGGCCCTCTGAATCGAGTGAAAGGGGCGGGGCTAACCGAAGTTTCGGATTAGCGTTTCAGAGTACGGTCCCTGGTTGTGAGACGGGTCGATTTTACAAGCTTTTATTTAACTTGCAGTGTAAGTAGGTAACTTGCAATGTATGTATGTATGCATGTATGTCCGTTCGGGTCAAATCTTGCAAGCTTAATTTGACCCACTTCCCAGTGTCCGATTGAGCTGAAATTTTGTATGCTAGTTTGGTTTAGATGACAATACAATATTAAAGTACAGTCAGCAAAAAAGCTTGTCATAAAAATGAAATTTTTACTAAAAACTTATTTTCTAAATACTTCATTTTCCATTTTTCAAGTTTAATATATTTTTATAAAAATCATTAGATAAATGAATCCAATTCCTAAAGTAGCTTATCAGAACAAACACAGATGTTCATTATATTATCGTTGTTTGTTTTGAGTGGGCAATAGGGGATCGCACCCACGATCCCCTAATATGCTTTTCACATTAATAACTCTTTATTATTCTAAGGCTTTTCACTATTAGGACTTTTAAAACAATTTAATTTAAAAAAGACAATGTTCTTCCCTTGTTATTCTTGTTTTCTTTTAATTTTTTTCTAATTCGTTCCTATAGGAACAGGCTAGGGTTTATTATTATGTCTTTAGTATTTTTTCATGTCTCGTATTCTGAAAGTAACTTGTTGCAAGTATGAGTTACGGGTCATACCTATGGTCAGACTGCACTTTTAAATTATTTACCAAGCTGAGATACTGCCTGTTGCTCACAGT
This sequence comes from Crambus lathoniellus, assembly GCA_949710035.1. NCBI lineage: Eukaryota > Metazoa > Arthropoda > Insecta > Lepidoptera > Crambidae > Crambus > Crambus lathoniellus. Next base: position 23,823,684 of record OX453317.1, read on the forward strand.
ACAACGTGTTGTAAACAAGCAAGCATTGTAAGCTCCGATAATAATAAGTTGATGCAGTTAAAGTTGATTTTACTGTCGTCGGTTACAGCACCGTTTTAGTTCACAGTTAAATCTAATTCTGAACGCGTTTTTAACTTTTATGGTGTTTCGTACCACACACGGAGGATATTCTGGAAAATTATAGCATAGGATATGATTGAAGGGTGAAACATACATAAACGTCATTTCCTCTCCCTTAAGGTGGTTGGATGAGCTCAGTAGCGCCACCAATGGAAATAAATCATTTACGATTTATCAAGGGCTTAGAATAAAAGTTTCGGTTATTTTGCGCAAATAAAAGAGTAAAATGCAATTTTTTATTGTTTTTTCAGGGCCTCAAATATGAGCATTAAGTTATGGATCTCGATATTGCTAAATGTGGCCACTTTTGGCACTATTAAGATTCCCTACGACTTATTGCGTAAGTTCGAGTTCTTAAAAGTATATTTATAAAATGCATTTTACTCTTATAATTGCTAAAATTAACCGAAACTTTTAATCTAAGCCTTTAATAAAATGTAATTGATGTATTTCCATTGGTGGCGCTACTGAGCTCATCGAACCACCTTAATAATTAACTTATATTTATTATCTTCTTTTATTGTATCAATATTTGTTAATATACTTAATACTTATTCTATTCTTGTTATGCATCCTTTTGTCCTATTTGCTTTTTCTTTCACCGAAGCTTGCCTGGAAGAGATTGCTATAAGGATAGCAATAAGGCCGCCTGTTGTCTGTTCTCTTATACTATTCGTCTCCTTGTGTTTATTGTTTCTTACATTGTGTGCAACAAAGTTTGTAACTTATTTTGTTTCTTACTTTTTATCCATACTCAAATAATATCCAATTCCAACAAAATCACATAAGTACCTACTTACATACAGGTCCAACTGATAACCTCCTTTTTTGACGTTAGTTAAAAAATGAATCAGTTGATTTTGTTAAAGTTATTTTATAAATTGCATTGTGTTCGTATTTCTCAAAATTCAAAAACCGATCGCCGTGAAATTATTTTTAGCTACCTAGCTATTTCAAACTTTCAAAATCCTTCAAGCACCTGTTTTGTTTTGCTAGAGCCGAAATCAATGGATCACTTTTCCAGTTCAATCATTATAATTATAACTTCTAACCTTGACCAGACAGATCATGATAGTCTTATAAGACCAGACAGATCGATACTAATTAGTGCAGTGTTCGCAATTAAACAATATGCGGTTAGATATGCTTATCTAAGGAATTTCTAGGCTTATTTATGTAATAGCAGCGAGTTGTACAAACAAAGTAGGTTTATAATAATAACTTATGCAAGCATTCAAATGCACTTTATTTATGTTGTTGAAATTGAAATGTTAGATTAAAATGTATCTTACAGTTGGTTGCAAAGTTAATTTATTGACAGTAATGGATAAGTCATTAGTAGCTAGATGTCTCGTGGATAATAAATTAATTACCTGTGTAACGGTTATCTCAAGTATAACGGTATCTTCTTCTTAGCGTGTCGATCGTTCGGCTTTAGATCTTGTTAGACCAAAATTGCGCCACACGTATAGCGTTTTCAGTGGCGTTATAGAGGTCCTCGCGTGTGCAAGATGAAGGGCACGCTGAGCAGGACAAAAGGTGTAACATGGTTTGGAAAGAGGCACCACATTCACATCTATAATATTTGATAGGATTACAACACTACGATAGTGATCAGTATAAAATTGAGGTTAAAAATAGATATAATACAACAAGTGTACGATAGAAGAAATTTGTTACGCCCTGGGTAAACAACTATTACGGAAATAGATTGTCCAAATTTGTAGTGCCTAAATTATTTAATTAGATAGATTTACTGAGACTGAATCATAATTTTAGTAGAAATGTGTTAAAAATAAGATTGAAGGGCTTATTTCTAGATATATTAGAGTAGATAAAAATAATTATTTTAACTTTTATTATTACAAATTACTTGTTCAAGAACTGTGGGGGAGGGCAGGATAAGATAGTTTAAAAAAATGAGCGCATCTCGCCATCAAACATTAAAGTTTGGCGAGTGATTTCAGAAATGTACTTTTGTTTGTATTTTAGTAAAAATAAATGAAAAAAAAACATCTTTAATTTGAGGAATAACCCCACCGGCAAAGATTAAATTTGCATCGGCCTACGACGACGGTATTAGAATGATGTAATTTAGTTTTTATAATAACTTTGCATTTGCGATTTTATTTTTATTTCTTTAAATATAATTGTGAAATATTTAAAAAACTAATATTTCTTGAATACAATACAAGCTAACTTCACTGACATTGTTGTCCACGAAAGATAAACACAGGGGTAATTAATTAATGTATCTTATCAAGGCTAGCTTAGGAAATGTGGTGTATTGATTTGCAAATTTACCAATAACTGCAAGGACTCCGTGGCGCAACGGTAGCGCGTCTGACTCCAGATCAGAAGGTTGCGTGTTCAAATCACGTCGGGGTCAAAGTATTTTTTTTTGCTTCGTATTTTCAGTACCTTGTAGGTAACTCTTTTTTAACGCGAGAAACGTCTTTCTAAGTAGGAAACATACCTTTTATTATTTTTTTCGTGTCAGGTATTATTATTTATGTATTAAAGGAGACAAATGTTTCTGAAAATGGACATGATAGTAAAAGTAAATTTTGATAGATAAGTATGTTCAGTCATAGTCATAAATTTTTTATTCATATAAGTAGATTAAATAAAATTAATGCTTATGAATATTATGGCATCGTATGGTTACAGTACGTACCACGTACCTATATCTAATTAAAGCTGAATCCTGAAATACAATAACAAGTAATTTAAAAATATAAACCGACTTCAGAAAATTGCTGTCAGCTGAGAAGAAAAAAAAATCTTTGAAGTACTTAGGTACCTACAGTTTTTGAGGTCGGTGCCTCCTGACTGGTAGAGGAGTAAGTGGTTTAAATTACTTTTTGTTTCTTAGTTTTTATTGTAGTTTGTGCCGATACCCATATCAAAAACGACTGAACCGATTTTGATCAAACTTGAACTTTTCCTTAAGTTGCAATACACCTTAGAACATCTCGATATGACTTTTAGTTTCCGAGAAATTCGTGGACAAACATACAAGCAACAAACATACAAATCACGTCGGGGTCAAAATTATATTTTTTGCTTCGTACTTTCAGTACCTTGTAGGTAACTCTTTTTTAACGCGAGAAACGTCTTTCTAAGTAGGAAACATAACTTTTATAATTTTTTTCGTGTCGGGTATTATTATTTATTAACGGTAAGTATTAAAGGAGACAAATGTTTCTGAAAATGGACATGATATATATATATATATATATATATACATATATATGCATATATATTGTATTTAATTATGATTTAATATTTATATTATATTTTATTTGTAGTATATAGTATTATATTATATTTCTTATGTATCGCAATTGTAATATATTTTATTTTAAAGAGTATACATTATTCTTCTTGTTCCTTTTTTCTTCTATAAGCTGGTTGTGCACCCTACCACATCATAGACTCCACATCACCCTCAGGTTGACTGGTAGAAAATACCTAAGGCATTAAGTCCGCCTCTGTACATTCTTTTTTGTGCATAAAGTGTTCAATAAATAAATAAAAATAAATAAATATAGGGGGTTTTTCACCAACTCGACACGAGAGGCTGGACACACGTGTGTCCAGTTGGTGTAACTCAAAATTAGTATCATTTAGTACTATCTATCTATCTAATAAAATATGTAGTTACGAAACGGCCAGGCCACATATTTTAACTAAGGTGTAGTGTTTGTGAAGTAAGGGGACTATTTTTAGTATGCTTTGGTTAGGGTTGTAGAGTTAGAAGCTTAGCTCTACATAAGATCTGATAGCTTTTTGACAGTGCGAGCCATGATGTGTCGTCTTGGCAACATTATACTATTATTTGGTAGTTTTAACCACACTCGTTAGGGGAGCGAAAGGTTAAAAATTGCCCCCTAAATAAAGGCGTCTATTTGCAGCCCCGGGCCCGTTCCCCGCTAATGCACCGCCCGAAATACGCCCGCGCCATGTGGACGCGCGCCTGCGCAACCGGACACCCAGTGTAGCAGGGTTGACATCAGTGTACTTTTAAACAAATTTTTTCAAAAGAAAATTCGGCCTTGTCATAACAATAATATTAGGTACAGTGGCACAATCTTTTCTGTTCCGGTAACAGCGCTATGTATTTTTTCTTTTTTTTAACCGGCACTGACTTCTAAGACCTTCAGCCGCCAGCAGCGCTATCATGAAGCTCGACTGAATACTGAGGTAACTGGAGAGTGCAGTACGAACAATTTTTTGAATACCGCAAATAACACAGTGGCTGTCTTCCGTCTCACCTACACTTTAAAAAAATACGTATGGTCATATGAGACAACTGACAGCCACTACCTGCCACTACATACATAAATGTCAAATTTGCTGGCGACACTTTTTTATTCAGGGTGAGAGCTCCAGTTACCTCAGAGTATTAAGTCAAACTTCATGAGCGCTATGGTTGGAATATCTATGATTATGGTTGGAATCAACTCATATCAACTTGACAGCAAAATGACATTAAAAAAAACACGTTAGTTTCTCATTTTGGCCACCGGAACAGAAAAGGTTTTGGCACTGTAATCATTAAAATTATGGCGACGTAGGTACTCACACCTCTAGTTATGCGTGAATTTATATAAATCACTGATCTATAAAAATGCATGATCAGCAAAGATTACAAAAGAAGACGTGAAAGCTTGAGCAAACATGTAAAAGTTAGCTCCGAGGGATAACTTCCCTTTTCGTTGAAATGAAAAGGCTTGCCACAATACAATTATTAAATTGCTGATGGAATAGTACAATTCGAATAAAGATTACTAAGATGCTCTTGTTTACCGTGTCCCAGCTAAAATGAAATTCATAAAATAAATTATCTTGCTCTAAAACTTTCTCCATCTCTCTTTCTCTTCAGCCTGGTTCAACCTCGAGGATTTGGGCCTCCTCCAATAAACGCCACGGTTTTGTTTGACCTTGCTGGAGTCATCTTTACCGAGTTGTGTTTTTGATTTCATCGACCCAACGCATCGGGATCTTCCAGGGGCCTGCAGGACGCTTTTGAACTGTTTTAGGGTCGCCCGTTTGCTCTACGCTACGACTCGGTCTAGAGTCCGTAAGTATGGCTAAAAATTTCAATCTATTTAAAAAAAAAACAACGGGTTGCACTCCTGCCCCTGTAGACAAGATTGACATTAGCAATCGAATTGTCACGTGACCGCTAATGTCAATCCCATACATTTTCTTTCTATTCGACTGGCGAATTCGCTAATAGAAAGCCACTTGTCTAGGGGGGCTGGAGTGCCTGCAGAAGTGAAAAGGGCTCCCAGACATTTCACACAAAAACGGGAATTAGACAAAAAAAATACGGACTAGATTTGAACCTAGGTCTTCTGGCTTCAATGCCGCCAGTTTTCTAACCTGAGCTTTACAACTTTGGAAACGGTGGTGATATTTGCCTTCGTTTCTAATGACATTGTAACAGTTTTTCGACCGTCTTACGAATTTTCGATCTGACGGTCACGTGTCCTGACGCGAGTCATTTTTTAACCATCACAAAAAGAGCACAACGCCACTAAAAAGTTTTCACTTCTTATGAAAATTATGAACTTTTCCAAGAGGCAACCCTCAGCCGACTGCCACATAAGTCACTCTTATGATCACTGATTATGATGTGCCTGAGATTTTTTACCGCTGACCGACCGGCGCGTTTATGCATCTTTTATGGGGCAAACATCATGGTGCACTATGTTGCACGTTGCACAACATGCACCTACTCACACACATAGTTATATATATGTATAGGTACGGTGTTATGGTCAACAACATAAACACGGTAGGTAACTGATAGTTTTTTGAGAAATTTGTAATTTCGGACTTACATAATGTTTTTTTATTAAAAATGGGCAAAGCTGAGCTTTCACCATGCCTTCATGTAAATGTAGAAAAAAATACAGTCGTATTCAATTAAATTATTTGTTTATCAAAATGAACAGTTAAAAATACCGATTTTACTTACGTTAGCTTGTAGTTAATTCAAAAATAACTTTTCTTATTAAGTCAAAAATAACTTTTCTTATAAGTCATTTTTTATACATATTTAATCGACTAGTAACATTGACATAGGTACAGCATTTACTCAAGAAAACATAGCTTAATAATTAAACACATAACCTCCTTTAAAAATCGGCCAAGTGCGAGTTAGACTCGCCCATGAAGGGAACCCTTCAACTTACCGTACCGATTGCCTATACCTAGCCAAAATAACACTATCATTTTTCGTCAGCAAAAAATAACTTTGTTTTCCATAGTGTTTGTATGAACGACAAACTTTCATTTGTGGTTTTTGAAAATGTATTATATCTCAAAAACTGCTTTCTATATCTTGTTCAAACCAATTTTCGTTGAAAGTTTTTATTATGATGTACAACATATATTTTTTCTAGATTTTTCACTTTCTTATTTTAAAAGTTAGAGGGGGGGGGGGGGGGGACACACATTTTACCACTTTGGAAGTGTATATCTTTAAAAAAATTGACTTTGATAAAAAATGATAAAAGAAACCTAAATATTATTTTTAAATACCTATCTTAAGACACCCCACACTAATATGTATTATGAAAATATTTTTTTTCGGTTTCAGTTCCATGTATGGGGAGCCCCCCTTAATTTTTTTTTTTAATTTTTCTATAAAAATCCTAATGCGGTTCCCAGAATATATCTACCTACCAAGTTTCAAGTCTGTAGTCGTTATAGTTTTGGAATAAAGTGGCTGTGACATACGGACGGACGGACACACAGACATGACGAATCTATAAGGGTTCCGTTTTTTGCCATTTGGCTACGGAACCCTAAAAAGTAAGTAAGTATGTAAAGTTTACATTAAGTTTACATTGTAAACAAATAATGTAAATCAGTATTCACCCCTTTCTAACCATTACACATTTCGTAATACCAATACCAGCAGGATGTCTCTGGTATAACAAACTGCATACATACAACCAAACCAGACATTTTGTGTCCATGTCTGGAGTCCACATTAAAAATAGTTTACTAAACAAACGAACTGACACACAAACTTGACACTTATCACTTATCGCTAAGGTGCATTATGTGCAAGCTGCAGTTAACGACTGTTAAACACATGTAATAGGGGGATACACTGACTATTAAACGAAGCTAATAAAAGTGAAAAGTAAACATTATTTGGGTTGGAATTCAGTATTTACAGGGTAACTGGTATTCAGTCGGTATTACATTACAGATCCATTCACTGACTGAAGCTTTACCTAATATTCGTCTACTTTTTTATAGAGCAAAGTATTTTATTGCACTACCTATCAAAATTTAGTCTAAATCATAAAATGCATTAATCAACAACTTTACTCTTAAGTTCCTTTACTAATTTATTTTATTTCTTTTTCAGGTTTTGACACATAGATACTAGCTCGGGTAAGTACCTAAAGTAAGAAAATTAGTACCTATACATTGTTCTATGTCGCCACTTTACATACAAAATCCATCCACAGGCACAGGCGAAAAAAAATCATCTGTTCCATACATTTTGATTAAATATTTTTGCACTTGTGTATGGAACAGCTGACTTTTTTTTCGTGATTTCAGTGTTAGTCCCATAATAAATGTTGTTTGTTGTGTAGATACACCAAAGTCAAAGTCAAAGTCAAAGTCAATAAATTTTTATTCATATAGATTAAATAAAATTAATGCTTATGAATCGTCCAACATTTTTTTACCTACCACCTGTTATGGACATCTTTTAACTGACAAGAAAAACTCATCAGCTTTAACAGAAGCAACGCATTTACAAAATAATTATGTCGTTGCTAGACAAAATGGTACAATAATAAAATTTATACAAAAAGCTAATGCTGAAGGAAAGTTTTCACATACTTAAGTATAGGAATATTTTCCTTTTATACATTGTTAGTGTTACTTACTATAATTATTACAACCATGCGTTATGATCATTTAAATAATCTTCTACTTTGTAATAGCCTTTGCTTAAGAGCGTCTTTTTAACATGTTTTTTAAATTTATTCAAAGGCAGCTCGATTACTTCTAGTGGAACTTTATTAAAGAATGCTATGCCTTTTCCCAAAAAAGAGCCTCTACTTTTTTCAAGTCTAAATCTTGGAACGGCAAGCTTATTTTTATTTCTTGTGTTAAAATTATGAATATCACTATTCTTAGTGAATGAGTCAAGATGTTTCCTAACATATAATATATTCTCGTAGATGTATTGCCCTGCTAAGGTTAGTATATTAATTTCTTTAAACAAAACCTTTAATGAATCGCGGCGGCGGAGGCTGTAAATGGCGCGTACCGCTCTTTTTTGAAGTACAAAAATATTTCCAATATTGGCTGCTGAGCCCCACAACAACACGCCATAGGACATTACACTATGAAAGTAACTAAAGTAAACAAGTCTTGCCGTTTCAATATCAGTTAATAGCCTTATCTTTTTTACTGCAAAAGCAGCTGAACTGAGTCTACTCGACAAGGCCTCAATATGTGGATCCCATTGTAGTCGTGAATCTAAGGTAATACCAAGAAATTTCGTGCTGTCAACTAATTCGACTGCATCTGCATTCAAACTAATACTTAAATCAACCTTCCTTACATTTGGTAGTGAGAATTTGACACAATTTGTTTTTTTAGGGTTTAAAGACAAGTTATTAATGTTAAACCAATGTGCGACCTTTGAGAGAGCACTATTTACTTCGTGAGAGCAATTATTCCCTCGGTCAATTTTAAAAATTAGAGAAGTATCATCTGCAAATAGTACTGTCTCACATAAATTATGCACGTAGTAAGGTAGATCGTTAATGTAGATTAAAAATAGTAAAGGACCCAATATTGAGCCTTGGGGCACGCCCATTATAATGGGGGCTCCAGAGGACGCAGTATTATTAACAATCACTTTTTGATTTCTATTACTCAAATATGAACGCAAAAGGTTAACTGATTTTTTCGAGACACCATAATGTTCTAACTTCATTAAAAGAGTTTGGTGATCAACGCAATCGAAAGCTTTGGAAAGGTCACAGAATACACCAATTACGTCCTGCCTACCCTCCCAAGCGTCAAGGATATGTTTAAGAAGTGCAATTCCAGCATCTGTGGTATTTTTACCTTTAGAGAATCCGAACTGATTCTTATGAAAGATTTGATTTAATACCAAATAATCTACTAATTGAGCGTATATTATCTTTTCAAAAATTTTACTAAGTGCTGGTAAAATTGATATCGGCCTAAAGTTAGTGGGGTCACTCTTGTCTCCAGATTTAAAAAGCGGAATTAACTTACTATATTTCATTAAATCGGGGAAGACTCCTTCGTCAATACACTTATTAAAAATAAAAGCTAAATATGGAGCTATTGGATCAATTATTGATTTAATAACATTAGTTGATATCCTACTAATATTATAAATGTGAAAGTTTAGATGTTTGGATGTTTGGATGTTTGGATGTTTGGATGTTTGTTACTCAATCACGCCAAAACGGCTGAACGGATTTGGCTGAAATTTGGGACACAGATACTTTGTAGCCTGGAGAGGAACATAGGCTACTTTTTATCCCGGAAAAACATCAGATTCCCGCGGGATAACGTCGTGTAGTCCACGCGGGCGAAGCCGCGGGCGGAAAGCTAGTACCCCATAAATCTTCCGATTTTTTAATATTTATTGTTTTAAATGCTTTAAGAATATCATCGCCATTTATATGTTGAAAATTAAATACTTTGTTACACTTATCAACGCTTGACACCAAGAGGGCAGCCGCAATATTAGGACAGGAATTTAAATTTCTCGTAGTTTCTAAGGGTACCCGAGAGAAGAAGTCTTCAAAAACACGGGCAACCTCATCGTCAGATGTAAATGTTTTATTATTTGCTTTAAGAGTGAAGGAATTTATATGATTTTTTGTTTTACCAGTTTCTTGGTTAATAATATACTAATAGCATTTAAATCAGTAAGATTTTCCTAGAATTCCGTTAGTATAATAAATACATAAATTAATTAAGGCCCCCGTCACACGGCACGTGGCTGTTTAACAATGCTGATTGAGACAAACTGCGCAGGAGACAGTGTGGCAATGCAACTGATCAATGAGTTAGTTTACAAGCTACATCTGTGTGATACTCGCAATTATAAGAGAAACTATTCTTTAACTGGATGTTTTAAAAAAATAATCTGATAGGTTTTTTTTTAATCTACTACGGGTTAGCACTTAGCCTTCATCACACCTGTTATTAAGGCGATACTCTGAAAAATTGTGCTGAAGCGAGGTAGCAATGAGAAAACGACGACGCTCGCGGGAGCGAGACCGATTTTGCAGATTTGGCAAAAAAAACACAAATCACTTCGTATTTAAAAAATATAGCGATTTTTAAAAAAAATGCTTCTATACGATCCTAATTATTATTGGTGTGGTGTCCACTAATTAAACCAATTTCCAGTAGTATTTGTAACCCCATCACTACATAGTATAAAACAAAGTCGCTTTCTCTGTCCCTATGTCCCTTTGTATGCTTAAATCTTTGAAACTACGCAACGGATTTTGATGCGTTTTTTTTTAATAGATAGAGTGATTCAAGAGGAAGGTTTATATGTACTTTTTATCCCGATATTCCCACGGGAACGGGAACCACGCGGGTGAAACCGCGGGCGGCCGCTAGTTTAAGAATAATCTTGACTTTTCGTATTTTTAGAGGTATTTTCGAAAATAAAAAGTGTCGAGGCAAAATCATAAAATCGTGTTTCTGAAACTATACGAATCTAGATAAAAGTATTAAGAAATATACATCTTATTACCAGATTTGTAACAACTCTAACCGTCCTATAGTTTTATATCAAAAAGTCCATACTTTTTCGAGTAGCGCCTTAAGTGGTGATAAGGCTGAAGGTGGAAGCGCACTACTCCCGGAATCCTCACTGAGGAACTGGCTATCTTATCTTTAACTGCAGGAACACAATAATGCTGAAAACATCATTGTTATGGCGTCAGACTTAGATAAGATGGTGGTAGCTAGCCAGGCGGACCAAGAACAAGTCCTACCACCAACCAAACCAAATACAATATGTACCCCCGCTGGGAATCGAACCCGGGACCTCTGGGTCTGAAGTCGGTGGTGTGAACCACTAGAGCACAGAGGCGGTAAAAAGGAAGGTTGTCGGGCGAAAGAAAACTGGGGACGCCCTCCGTGGCCGAGTGGTGCACCGGTTTTCAAGGTGCCGCTATCTCTAGCTCACTAAAACATTTCTACGGTGGTGGCGTGTGAGGCGGGTCGTTACGTTCCCTAAAATATGGTTGAGCGAAGCGATGGCTGGTTCATGCGTCATGCTCGTGAACGGGTGCTGCCAGTGGGAATGGGTCTGCTCTTATCTGCTTGCCTTAAAATGCGTTTTCTTTTGTTTTCATTCATTTTATTAAGAATTACATTTGAAACATGTATGGCGCAACTTGCAGTATATAGTAGAATTGTCTTTTGTTTTTAACTAATATTAAAGCTTTAAGTAGAGTTCCTAAGTAATTGAAAATTGTTCACCGCTATGATCATTAGTTCGCCTATACTTAACTGTATTTATCATAACCCATTGTATAATTGTGATGGAAACTGACCTTAGTCATACTGTATGAAATAAAACAGGGAGAAAAAAACAACCCTTGGAGTTTCTTGCCGGTTCTTCTCCAAGGCCTCCCGCTGTAGGGTTTGCGAACCGATGGCGTAGCTTCTATGACGTTCACAAGTATTGTAAATAACAATCTAAATTGAATAAACAAATTTGAATCTTGAATCTTGAATCTAGAGGTCCCGGGTTCGATCCCCGGTCGGGTAAATATTGCAAACTAACTTTTCAATATTTCCTCGGGTCTGGGTGTATGTGGTTTATTCAAAATTCTAAATTCAATCTTTTTATTCAATTTAGGTTGAGATAACAACACTTATGAACGTCAAAGAAGCTAGCTACGCCATCGGTTCGCAAATCCTTCGGCGGGAGACCTTACGAGAAGAACCGGCAAGAATAATACCCGTCGTTGTTTCCAATTTCCATATTACTAGTGCTCAAGCTTCTATACTTGGTACTTATTAGAACAAAGGAAGAAAAAAATTGCCCTTGGCGAGTTTCTTGCCGGTTCTTCTCGTTACAAGGCCTCCCGCCGTAGGATTTGCGAACCGATAGCGTAGCTTCATTGACGTTCACAAGTGCTGTATCAGCCTAAAATGAATAAATGATTTTGAATTTTGAATTGAATTTTGAATGTATGTGATGGTATCCAATATTTATTTATTTACTGTGATTATTTTCAGCGACATAATGAAAGTGAATCCATACTAAAGTGTGTTTGTTTGTCCGGTTTTCATGTCAAAACGGAGCAACGGATCGACATGATTTCTGGTATGGAGATAGTTTGGGAGCTGGAATGTGACATAGGCTACTTTTTATCCCGCAACAACATCACATTCCCGCGGGATAACGTCGTGTTGTCCACGCGGGCGAATCCGCGGGCAGTAGGCTAGTTTAGGAAAAATGTGATAGTAAAAATCTAGGTAGGCTAGTTGTTTATAATCATAACATATTTGTATGAGAGAGGTATACAAATGGTATTAGAGCTTTAAAATTCAGCCATTTAAAAATAGCATGCAAGAAACATTTAGTCGTGGGCCACACTGGAGCGACCGCGTGGCGCGGAGGCGACCTGCGGATCCGCACTACGCGCGAACACGTAGTGCGTTGAGCGGGAAAAACAAATATATTGAGACGGACGGGAGGGGCCACACTGGCGCGTCCGGCGGTCGCACAGTGTTTTACAAACCCCGATTTTGTCTCATGCCCTTTTTATTGTTAAAATCGTTAGTATATTTCATTCTAAGCACTACAGTGGAAATCCGGATTTCCGTGGATTTTAGTTTTTATGGACTGTGCCTGTATATTCGTTCGTTTTTCACACTTAAAAACCTCGTATCACTACATAGTATAAAACAAAGTCGCTTTCTTTTCCCTATGTCCCTTTGTATGCTTAAATCTTTGAAACTACGCAACGGATTTTGATGCGTTTTTTTTTAATAGATAGAGTGATTCAAGAGGAAGGTTTATATGTATAATAATATCCATTAAATAGTGGAGAAGTACTGTTATTTTTGAGGTTTCTAATGTGATGTCGTAAATAATTTAATTTTTTCCGCTTACATTGCAAACGCAGGCTGAACCCTTCGAGTTTTATCAAAATAATGTACTAAGTATTGTACACATTGAAAAGGTCTACAGAAAAGTCCGTGATGGTATATGTCTATCTCTTATGGATAACCCACAATAACTTTTTTTTGTCATTTACTTTTTACGACAAATAATGGCTAATTTTGAAGCGGTTTTAACCAATACAGCATTAATCCTTAACCAATTAAATACCTTGAATACATTGTTCATTTAATATAGCTCTATATGGCCCTTTACACCGTCTGATTTAAGTGAATATTTTCGAAGATATTACAGATTTAAAAATTGCGGGACGTAGCGTTTGCGGCGGTACCGGCCGGCCGCCCGGTGCGGCAAGAGCGTGGCTATAAATAGCGCGTCTGAGGCCGCGCGCGGTTTTCCCTATAGGGCCGTTTGTGCACTACCACTGAATTTTACCGATCCGGAAAAAAACGGATGCTTGTATTTAATTAATTACTAATATAAATGATTAATTATTCAAATACAAGCATCCGTTTTTTTCCGGATCGGTAAAATTCAGTGGTAGTGCACAAACGCCCTAGCACTTTGAATTTAGCAGCGATCGGACGCGTTTATTATATCGGAGCTCTCCAGCGAGGAAAATAGCAATACCACAGAATAATATTTGTAGGCAATACTTAGGTAATAAAAACGTGCTTTTCAGCGCGACAACGTATCAGTAATTATAAGTAAGTTACGATAAATAATTGTATGATAGTAGTTTTAAAATATAAATTATATTCTATTCTAAGGTTAATTTTTAAGTCGCACTTATAGTAATTATAAGTACCTACATAAGGTGAGATAAGTTTTCAAAAATCGTGATTTAAGGTGAGATATGTAAGTTCAGAAAAAGTACTTAATAGAATAGGTATCTTTTGTTGTTGATGATTGTTGATTATATCGGATTTACCCTTCCAATTTAAACGTTTACAGTTTCCGGTAAAGACATCTTTTGCAATGACCATTAATAAATCGCAGGGTCAAACCTTCAACGTTGCAGGCTTAGATTTGAACGTTGACTGTTTTTCACATGGACAACTGTATGTCGCTCTTTCAAGAGTGACCTCCAGAGAAAACATGTTTGTATTGTCTAATGACAAGAAAGCTGTGAACGTTGTTTATAAAGACATTCTGTAATATGTTGTAAAAATAAAATAAATAGTTAAAAATGTAAAAAGTAAATAAGTAAGTAAAAATATAGTGTATGAATTTAGATATTCCAAAGATAGCAGGAAATCTTCATGGTATAGGGAAAGGGGGATTGTTTTACTCCAAATTTAACGCGTGCGGGCCACGGGCAGTAATGAATAAATCAAAACTACTGGATCGATTTTAATCACATAGGCTATATATTTTATACCCGTGCGAAGCCGGAGCGGGCCGCTATGTGTGTTTTTATATACAACGATCACAGTTTTTCTGTAGTGTATTTAGTATCAGCATTGCACCCGTGCGAAGCCGGGGCGGGTCGCTAGTATAACATATTGTGTTAACATAGTAAATGTTAACATGACGTCATACAATTAATAGAAGACAAATGCTATGCGTAACTCTTAACGAAATTTAAAGAAAATTATTAATGATTTAGTTTAGTGACAACCCTAAGTCTAAAAAATCCGGATGTTATCGGGATATAACAAAAACTATTAATAACTTTTGAATTCCGCGGAATTAGATTGTGGTTTTTATAATATTGATAGAATAACGTATGAAGAATCTATATATATAAAATCGAGGGGACATAACTCACTCATCACGAAATCTCGAAAACTACTGGACCAACTAGGATGTAATTTGGCAGGAAGGTAGATTATGCCTAGGAGACGTCCGCTAAGAACGGATTTTAGGAAACTCCCCCCCTTAAGGGGTAAAATGGGGGGGTTAAGGTTATATGGAACTTCCTCATTAATGGATTTAGAAGCATGAAAATTAAAACGTTGGATACTGGTTACGACTGAAAATGATCTGAGTAAGCAAAGTAAAAAAAACTCCCCCTTAATAGGGTAAAATGGGGAGATAAAGTTTATATGGAACTTCTTCATTTCTGAACTTAGAAGTATGAAAATTGGTATGTTGAATACTGATCAAGATTGAAAATTATCTGCGTAAGCGAAGTTAAAAAAACTCCCCGATAATGGGGTAAAACGGGCGGATTAAGCTTATATGGAACTTCCTCATTTCTAAATTTAGAAGTATGATAATTCGTATGTTGGATACTGGTCACGATTGAAAATGATCTGCGTATGCGAAGTTATAAAAAAACCCTTAATAGGGTAGAAAGGGGGGCGGGGGGGGGGGGGTTAATGTATATATAGAGTGGGTCGGGTATTAAAGATACGGAGTTTGGATGTTTATGGCTAAATCGATCGGGATAATTGAACTCGGCCGGGAAAACTTCATACGGTTTTTTTAACTCAGGAAAAAGTAAAGTTTTTTTTTTGTTCACTTTATTCAATGAAGCATGGGTCCCATGACAGCTCATTTTCGTGCAAAGCAAACAATTCTTTATGCATTGGAATAAAACTCAAGAAAATCAGTTTTACACATTAAAAAAAAAAAGTATTGACTTGATTTTTTGCATTTTGGTAGTTCAAGAGTAGGAGAATGTCCGAATATTATTCATACGATAGTAGCTCCTGTTTGTCTAGGTATCGTTCGTTACCTTCTTATGCCTAAACCACGGGTAGCGTGCTCGGCCTGCGATCGATGAGGTCATGTTACTTTTGCAATGGTCTATCATGGGATTGCTGTTAAAAAATATATCGTGCTTCGGAAGACACGATAAGCCGATGTTTCTGGCTGCATTTGGATTGGTTAGTACACCATAACTTCAATGGGCCCGTGTGGGGAAGGTCATGGCCCATTTTCCTTATCCATCTATATGAAGGCCTACGCCCCAGCAGCGAGGACATTAAAATAGATTGATGATGGTACTGATGAGACCTTAGAGAATAAAATTTGGAATGGAAATAGTTTGAGTTGCGACAGTGCTTCCGGGTGCTCCTACTAATTTACTCCTACTGATAGGAGCACCGGGACACCCATGTCCTGATGCTAGGAAGGACATACCTAGGCAAATTGTAACCGCGGGAATAAGGCTCATTTCCATGGTAAAATAAGTTTTAGCTCGGGCAAAGCTGTAGAATATAATTGGTATTTAAGGCGATAGTTTGAGTTCATGGGAAGAATGATGTTTAGAATAGAGACAGTTTAAGGTCCTGGAAAGGACATATTTTACTTTTTACCGCGGGAAATCTCATTGTATGGAAAAATCACTGTAAGCGCGGGCTAATTTGGTGGCAGAAATTGGTATTTAAGTAAATAATTTGAGACCCTGGCAAGGATTATAATATCATATTCCCACGGGAAAATCAATAAGTAGGTATTATTTGTTTGTCCGTCTTTCACGTCCAAACGGAGTAACGGATCAATGAGATTTTTGGTACGGGGGTAGATTGGGAGCTGGAGAATGACATAGTTTATCCCGGAAAATATTACATTCCATCAGGATAATGTCGTGTAGTACACGCGGGCGAAGCCGCGGGCGGAAAGCTAGTATACTATATAAATATCTCGATCTAATATGGCATCAAACTTGAAATAATAAATATAAAAGAAATACAAAAAAACAATTATTATTTCATAATCTGTTAACATTACAAATTCCAAAAATGGACAGAATGTTTGTTGTTTTGAGTGTAAACAATACGTTTAATAAGATTTTTAAATAATCGTTAATTTTATTTTATATTTATATTTTTCTGGTTTTCAGGACCCGGATATAGGGAATCTTTCAAATTTTTTTTTGTCGAAACTAAAGGTCGTATCGGTGCCGGATTTCCACTGTAGTGCTTAGAATGAAATATACTAACAATTTTAACAATAAAAAGGGCATGAGACAAAATCGGGGTTTGTAAAACACTGTGGGTCGCCGCGACCGGCGCGCGGAGGGAATAAGTACGTGTTCGCGCGTCCTGCGGATCCGCAAGTCGCCTCCGCGCCCCGCGGTCGCTCCAGTGTGGCCCACGACTTAGGGCGTTTGTGCACTACACTGAATTTTACTGATCCGGAAAAAACGGATGCTTGTATTTTAATAATTTAATCATTTATAATAGTAATAATTTATTTATTTCATGTATTTTCAATGTTTTGAACCCTAAACTACACGAAATAAATAAATTCTATTATTTATAATAATTATTTAATAAAATACAAGCATCCGTTTTTTTTCGGATCGGTAAATTTCAGTGTAGTGCACAAACGCCCTTTCTATTTCCTCCGCCGGTCGCGCCAATCGCCGGACGCGCCAGTGTGGCCCCTCCCGTCCGTCTCAATATATTTGATTTCATCTCTCTGATTCGGAAAGTGATGTATATTTAAACTGAGCAGCAGGTCCAAAACTATCCGTTTCACCCTAGGGTGGAAATGAATTTTAAGAATAGAACTGAATTTGGTTACAGTCAACCATAGAGTTACCTCATCGGCAATGAAAAAGTTTTCAACTAATTTTGTATGGAGATGGGACTTGCAAAATTAAAAAAATAATAATTTTATCAAAACGAGAATATCTCAAAAACGGTGCGTCTCGTAGCGTAGCTAAAATCTTACAAAATTTTCAACCCTCTATGGTACTCCGGAGATAGTTAGGAGGCAACCGATAGACATATAAAAAAATTTTTTTTTTTGTACAAACAATTTTTTTTTTGTTCAAATTTTTTTTTTGTTATTTCAAATCTTCCATTTTTTTATAAACCTATTATAGAAAAAACAGAGAAAGCGAAGTCCCCCGCCACCTTTCTTTTAGAGGGGGATGAAAAGCAGAGTGTATTTACTTTACTTATATTCGAAATGAAAAGTATAGTGTATTACTCGGCCGCAAAATTATTTTCATCTCGGGCGACGTATATTGAATCCCTCGCTGCGTTCAGGATTCTACTTTAGAATCCCTCACTGCGCTCGGGATTCTACTCTAGAATCCTTCACTGCGCTCTGGATTCAAAATAGCGCCCTCGTCGTAAATATGTTATTTTGCTCCCTTGTAATACAATCTACTATTTTCCCGCTTAACGCGGACGCAAGACGCGCCGCTCCAGTGTGGCCCACGACTAAGGTGTATCTACGAAAGCACATTTTCACACTGCAATTAATTTTCGGCAGCTAAACCAAATTACATTACAGGAAACTCTATCCTGTTTTAAAGATATTAATAAAACTTATCAGAATTAGACGACCTTCGTGGCCGAGTCATAGCCGAGTGGTGAACCGGTTTTCAAGGTGCTATCTCTGGAGCTCCCGGGTTCGATTCCCGGTTGGGTAAATATTGAAAACGAATTTTCAATATCTGGGTGTATGTGGTAAATACCGGTCGTTGTTTCCAATTTCCATAATAGTTAATGATGGTATGTGATGGTGTCCATTTTTTTTCTTATTATTAATTTATAATTTTCCACGCATTCGCGGATTCTCGCTGAAAAAGAACCTGCTTATTTCACCATATGATTGATGAGCGCCGGTTCCTTGAGTGGGCGGTCATAGCCGCTACACACGCTCCTATCCGACCGCCGATTTGGTCTGCTCCAGACCAAATCTGGACGTGTGTAGCGTAGTCGTCCGACCATAATTATTATTATTCGTGTTTGACGCGGTCGGCCGGATTTGGTTCGCACGAACTTCACTTCCTACCAAATCGGAACGTGTGTAGGCTTCCGACCGGACCAACTTGGCAGTGTTGACAATTTTGGAGGTTTTCCCCTAGATTTAAGGAGAAAATATGTAAAAGCGGAAATATTTAAAGCAGGTAAATTACTTTTAAGAGATTTTCAGAGGATTCAATTTAATGCTCGTTCATGAGTTTTACGTAGGACTGAACGAACGAAAGGTTTAAATATGGCCGTTTATGAAAAGATTCTATTTATCTATTAGTTTTTTTAGAATATTTTGTTTAAAAACTAGCAATTTGTCGTAAAACTAAATATATTTAAAAAGGGCATAACACCACAATAAGTGCTGCTTTTAGTAAATATTTAGCATGTTTAGTATTTTAATGAAAATAACAGAAAATTAAAAAATAATGAAATTGTTTTTTTATAGTAATAAAACATTAAAAACAGAAAATATTTTTCTTTTTAATTTATTTATTGCAAGCAAATTGATGTTTTCAGTATTTATAAATAATAATAATATTGGGAGATTAGCAGTGGCTGGCAACACTGCAACAACGGCTAGAGGTCGGCCAGACCAAATCGGAACGTGTGTAGCGCCGACCGATTTGGTCTGGCAGATTTGGTTTGAACGTGTGTAGGCGCGGATCAGATCTGCAGTGAAGTTCGCCCGCACCAAATCGGCGGTCGGATAGGAGCGTGTGTAGCGGCTATTACGGGATCATCATCATCATCGCCGCCGGACAGATAGATTGACCGGTGCAGTCGCGACAATTGCGATTTATGGCAAGAGATGGCGCCTGCCAATCTGCATCAAAACAACTGCAGTGGAAACGCATGCAGTATGGCAACTTCGAAATACTGCACGGATTTTAATTATTTCAAATAACTTTTTATACTTTCATGGTTATTAACATTGTAAATCATCGA
Organism: Crambus lathoniellus; assembly: GCA_949710035.1. Taxonomy (NCBI): domain Eukaryota; kingdom Metazoa; phylum Arthropoda; class Insecta; order Lepidoptera; family Crambidae; genus Crambus; species Crambus lathoniellus. The sequence goes on from OX453317.1 coordinate 23,843,607, forward strand.
GTTAAATATAAATCAATGCTGTTAATATTACGAAAAGCGAGTTTTTATCATGTTTTGATTCGTCTTATTTCAGCGCAGTTGCACACGCCATGATCACGGAGTAACACTGTGTGCAACTGCGCCGAGATATCGGGGACTCCATAACAAATCAAAACATGGTAAAAATTCCGCTTTTCGTAATATTTACTTCGTTTATTTCCTTGTAGATTTCCAGAAACGTTACGCGTAAGTCTAAAAATACACTTAAAACTTTTTTCTTTAAATTATGTTAATGCTGGGGCTTCACCTGTGTTTAGCGCGCTATTTGATACAGTACGCAGATGTCGCCAGGTCTTAGCGCGCTAATTTGCTTTAGTTTAGTCCACAATTTAATGAACGCTAATCATGCCGTTATTAACGCCGTTAGGCGCCACGCAGGTGAAGCCCCAGCATTAAACAGTATAAATCAGTTATAGTTGTTTTTAATGGACTTATTTTCGAATTTGCCTAGCTCGGCGCTAGGTACCAGATAAGCGCCAGGAGTTCTCCAAACTTTTGGAGCTTGTTTTTGTAGATGGGTTTCCCAGGTGCAACCCTGCACAGCTCCGTAGAAGTACCTACGCGCGAAAAGGGTAATGGGCAAATTTGTATGGGACCCGTCCCCCCCTCCAACATTCCTTTTATGTATATCGACACTTTCATACGTATCTATAAAGAGATTAAATGTCAAAATCAAATAATTTTTGATTAACGTAGGTGTTACTTTTGTATATAATCAATAATAATATTAAAATAATATTTTCCCAGAATTCTCACACATTTGAGGGATGTCGCCATAGTATAAAGCTATCACTATATTATACCTTTCACCTGAGATACATTTCAAATCTGTTGGTCGTTAATGGGTTTTGGGGGGACGTTTTGTCGCATTATCCTTTGAATGTGCTTTCGAGTAAGTACATAATCTTAACAGTTCACCTTCTGCCCCTCCATTAACTATGACGGGCGTTAAACGTTCAATTTGCGCAAGAATGCGTCACATTGAAAGGTTTATACATATTTAATGGGTGCGCGCAATTAATGAGCGGTCTCGGCTCCTGCGCAGCCGACACTTCCGCGCATGCGCACTTCGCATTTTAGAATTAAAGGGCAATGAAAACTGATATTCTTGCAGGAAGCGCTTACGAAAAAAAAGCTTAAGGTACCTATAAGATGTAATTAAATTAAAAGCCAAAGCTTTTTATGAATACCCAAAGCTCATGGTTTACAAGGCCCTTAGACATTCGCAGTCTTTAAATTTGTTATAAAGGACCACGGAAATTAGCGTTTGATTTCTGTCGGTAGGTGGGGGAAACCCCAATTACTGCAGTGGATGCGCCACACCAAAAAGTGATCAGCGTGGCATTAACTGAGATACGTTTGAAGTCTGTTGGTGGGTCTGGGTGGGGACATTCTCTATAGTAGGATTTGCGTGGTTCTTTGGTACAGTTTACGTAGGTATACTCAGGGACCAATTCAGTGAACCACTTCACTTCTTACTTTTTTCGTGTGACTAGCTTTTCGCCCGCGTAGACATGACGTTTTCCCGTGGGAATGTGATATTTTTCCGGGATAAAAAGTAGCCCATGTCACTCTCCAGTCTCCAAACTATCCCCATACCAAAAATCACGTTGATCCGTTGAAGCACATTTGTAATATTAGAATGGATAGTCAGGATAGCAACAGCTTCTAGCCTTAAATGGCATGATCTGACTATTATAACACCTAGCTATTAAGTTATAGATAAGGAAGTTGTCACCGCTACAGTTTTTGTGGCTAGAATTATAACGCAGAAGATTACCAACTAGAGAGGTTTATGCAGTAAATAACCACGATTTGCTTACATTAAGTATTGGTAAATATTAAGGTATGAAAATCATTGAAAAATATGGATATTTTTCAGTAGGTACGCTTTTTTTGGTAATTAAAAACTAAAATGTTAACAATACACAAAATACACGAGCTCAATATCATACTAATGTTATCGCGAAAGTAACTAACTCCGGCAGTATATTTTCTTTGCACGCCAAATCCAGAAACCTAGTTTGAGCTTGGCATAGAGATTGAGATACTTATAACAATTAAATTGGACTATGGAAAAGTGCACATGGGCTACTTTTTTATCGCTAATATTAGATAAAAAGTGATTCTTAAGCAGCGCGATATCACCGAATTCTACGCGGACAAGTTGCAATAAATGAAAAAGATTATAATTATAATCACGCTATTTGGTATTAGTGAATAAGATGCGGAAAGTGTTAGTTTAAATGAATTATAACTTAATTAAATGAATTGTAATTAGAGGAAAAAATGTGATATAAAAAAGCCCTGTAAGTAACTTTTAGGCGCATTTTTTCCTACAATTACAGAATAGCATTGAATATAGCTAGGGGGAGAGCTGTCATACAATTTTGCCCATTGCCCTTTACTTTTGTTTGATAACTTTGATTATTGCCTACCGCATAACCCGGTCCACCGCAAGTCCGCAGTCCGCCGCGTCCCACGTCGCACCCACGCGCGTTTTTGCGTTTCAACCTGCGGACGCGATCCGCTAATTATTAATGGGGATCATTATTATGATTATACCGCCATATCTGACTTTAATGGCTCATTAAGTCGCCTTAATACTTTACTGATTATTTAAACTCTTGAGTTTTTTGCGAAGTTAAGCCGAATGTCTATACTGATCGTTGTGATAAGTATAGTTTAGAATTTAGAAGACTATGTTTGGAAGCTTGTAGGCTTAAAATTTGGAATAAATAAATAATATTGCTGGATTACGGTTTACGAACGATTCCAAAAAGGTAATAGAGTATAGACTCTATACATAGTTCTTGGATGCGGGTATTTTTCATTATAAATCAAGATACTATAAGTAATATAAAAAAATATTTTTATCCAATTTCACTTATCTAATTAATGATTAATATTATAAAGGGGAAAGACTTGATTGTTTGTTTGCATCGAATAGGCTCCGAAACTACTGGACTAATAAAATTTAGAAAATTCTTTCACCATTAGAAAGCTACATTCTTCCCGAGTGACATTAGGCTATATTTTACCACGATATACCCACGGGAACGGGTACCACGCGGGTGAAACCGCGAGGATCCGCTCGTATATAAATAAGCTCTTTTGAATCGTCAATATTTTCCTACCACTCATTCAAGACTTTCTTAACTAATAAGAAAAACAGGCGCAATAAACTCATCTGATTTAATTCGAGCACCTAACGATATTTTCCTAAATATAAATGTAAAAGTTTGTTTGCTTCTTTGTCCCCCTTTCACGTCAAAACGGAGCAACAGATCGACGTGGTTTTTGGTAGGTATAGGTTTTTTTATCCCGGAAAAATATCACACTCCCGCGAGATGTCGTGTAGTCCAGCGGGCGGAAAGCTATAGTACTTAAGTACTTGTATAACAATAAAAATGTGATAGTTACTCTGTCGAACTTTAAGGCTGCGATTCCCCAAAATAGGGTAGGTATTTTAAATTATGGATTACTCGCACATCACAAGTACCTACATAAAATTTGGAAAAAATATATGTTATATTACACAGTTATTTATCTAGTGCTTCCGACCGTTTTTTTCGATTAGTGATATTTTACTGTGTCAAATAAAATCCCAAACATCCGTCTAATCGTAATTTAAATATCCTATTACTTGCAGTATCTATACTTGGTTTTAGTTAATGAAAAATATACGAAAATAATTGTCTTTGAATAGACGAGGGATTCAGGCCGTCATAAGTTAAAAAAATTTGTTATTTAATTTTTAATTGAATTTTAAGTGATTTTCGATTCGCGGGGCGCTTGCCGCTGCGTCCGCGTGAAGTGTATCGCGCGCGGCGCGGCCGAGCAAGCGTTAGCGTACCTATTTCGGTCGGGAATCATCGCCTTAAAAAAATACATACTATAAACATAAAACTACTACAACCAGATACGAATCGAGGACCCTCGTCTCGGGCACGTGTCGAGGCCACGAGAGGTCCACCCAGTCCGTGCGTCGCTGCCCACGCCCAGCGGTGGGTGGCATGGCGCAATACAATCTACGCAGGTTATACAGCGTTTTTAGAACATTTTGATGTAGTTATTTGCCTATAAATTTTGCGTGGATTTGCTAACTTAGCGGTGTGTTTTCATCTGACTTTAGAAATTGACTTCCGGTTTAGGGTTCTTGGGACCGGGACCCGGGACCTCGAGAGATAGCGGCACCATGAAAATCGGTGCGTACACCACTCGGCCATAGAGGTTGTTTACCTTTTAAATGTTTTTTTTTATTAAGCCATCAACAAGTTCCGACACTTGACAGTTTTAACGATTAATCAAATCTCCTAATAACTTATAAAAAATGTCTCCTCAGTACAAGTGAGTCATTAATTTAATTTATATTGTAATCAAATCTAATCAAGATTGGTTTGTCAGTTACTACTTCATGTGGATCATGAAAGATAAACAAGACCAGTGGCTCAAACGTGTTTATTTCAAATAACAAATCAAAAACAATCGTTAGAGGATCAATTTTAATGAAAAAAAAAATCTCGCCCATTAAGGGTTCCGTACCCACTTAACATACTGATTGTCTACACCTAGCCAAAATACCACTATAATATTATGAACTCCAAATTCTATTGCAAATTGATTCGCTAAGAAAACCTATGTCGGTCACTTGAATGTTTTACAACTTGTACAAAAAACGAACAATTTTTTTTTCACTTTTAAATTAGCATGTAGGTTTTATTCTGTGACCTTAATATCTGTTTACTGTACCATTAGCAAGCCGATGATGGCACAGTTAGCAGATATAAGCTAATTCAAATATTTTTGTATAAGTTTATATCCTCTCACTTTTCGAACATAAGTATTCCAAGTCTCGCAAAATAAACATTAATACAATAGTTCTTCCGACCTACATAATTTAGTTACTTTTTATTTGAACAGATTACTTATTTAATACCTTCGATTATCAATAACACTAGAAGACGCCCCACGAACTGAAACGACGTAAATATGGCACCGAATGTCATTTCTTTGAAACGGAGCAAAAGGTTACGAAACGGTTACGAATGTTACGATCTCACGTCAAAAATTACAGGAATCGAAATGAATTAAGAGCACATCTTTGAAGTGCGCCGGTGCACTTGGCCGGTTATCTAGTATTATTGTTGATCAAAGTTTAATACGTTTTATACGCAGATTGTGTCAGACAGACATAATATTCGGTGAACAAAAATATTTATGTGCGAATTTGTGCTTGATCAAAAAGAATTTCTTTGAAACAACCTTTAGGATGTCGTGAAACATGTTCCTGACTAACAAAATAACATCAGAAAGTCTTTTTTGAAAGTTATATATTTTTTTAAGTTGTTTATATACGTGCTCGAATTATTTCTCAGTAAATCTTAACTGGATTTTTGAAGTGATAAGCGCTCAAATTCCACAAAACACGTTGATATCATACATCTAATCCAGAGATATGCTAGAGGGCGATGACTTTTGAACGAGCTAGTTGACCACAGTCTAGGCAAAAGAAGCAATTTGACTTTAATAAAAACTGTAACTCCAAATCAAATAGGTACTCTTTATTAAAAACTGCATTGTCTGTGACTTAACCTATTTACCTATCGCGAATATCGGGATAAAATGTATTTTGCTCATCCCGTCCCTTCGCTCATAATTTGTATGCCCCAAATCTCTTTAGCTACAACAGAATAGATATAAGTACTACCGTCTACAGTAACAGTTTACACTTGATTGAGTCGTAAACAATCTAATTTTAGCATTAGTAGGATATTATTGATTTTTAATTGATTCAAAGACTAGTGGCTCCCCGCGGTATTAACCGCGCGGTTTCCGTTCCCGAAGGATAAGGATGTCAGGATAAAATATAGCCTAATGTTACTCGGGAATAATGTAGCTTTCTACTGGTGAAAGAATTTTTAAAATCGATTCAGCACTTTTTGTTTTTATCCTTTACAAACAAACAAGATAGTCAAATCAAATCTGTCCTCTTTATAATATAAGTATACTCGTAGATTGTCAAGTTAAAACAATCCTGAAGGAAAAAGGAAGCGGTTATCTCGAGTAGGTATATAAAGTAGTAATAGAAGGCACTGAAACGCTTTTGTTTCAGTATAGCTACTGGCTTTTAAACATACTGTGGCATTAGAAAAACTGCGATTTATTTCGGAGTAGATTTTAACTGTATTGCCTACATTCAAATGCCATATTTTGTGACAAACCTCTTATTTAAGTTGGTGTTTGTTTATAGCAGATAATGTTATGTGGTAGTTGTTACTCCGCTCCGTTCCTATTTCCATGTTAATTTTGTTGCATTTGTAACGATATTCAACAGTTTTAACTAATTTTTACTAGCTGAGGAGGGTCCTGATTGGCTCATTATCGCCACACACTATTAATAATATTATGATAAATAAGATTGCTTTTTATCAGTTTTTTGTGTAGGTATTTTTTTTCTACTTTATTTTATTTTTCTCTCTTTATAAAATTGTAATATTGTTATTGTTTATATGTGCCAATAAAATACTTACTTACTAATATTTTATTTGCGCCCTAAAAGTTAAAACTGATAAGTCAGTTACTTGAAATAGGAACCCAGCGGTGTTTCTAGGCCTTTCTCCCATTTCTATTTTATGTATTTATCAGTTTTAGCGTGCCAATAAAATAGTGGTAACGTACTTTCAACATATTTTGCTGAAAATATTTTCAGGTTTAGTGCCTACATTTCAATCACTACCTACTTACTTTAAAACGATCAAAGGTAGACGGTAATTGTATTATGTCTTGACAAGTTTAACGTTAATTGGATTTCCCTGAAAGCCATTTAGTATTCACTTCGTCAAAAGTCTCTTTTAATTTCATCTGTTTCTGAAACCTAAAACATTTTACAAATTGAAATGAAATGAAATGAAAATTATTTATTGACAGATCACAAGACACACAGTTACAGATTATTATACATTTTAAATACATTACAAAAAAAAAACACGATGAAACGTGAAATTAAAAATGTTAAGTAAGTAAGTACTTCATTTTAGACTAATAAAAATATAATGAGAAATTTGATCAAACTTCTCCACAGACAATCTTGCCAATTTGATCAAACTGTTTGATTCAGCCTGTTTAAACAAATGGGATGAACGTGGGCTGCAACAAGACTGTGTTATAAATTGCCTTTAATTAGTTAATTTAATTAATATGTAAACAAAAATGGTAGGTAGACCGTGTATCAGATGTAGTACCATGTAAACCATCAAAAGATTTATCAATTAATTTGTCCAACAATGTTTCTTTTATGGCATTACCTCATTATTCGCAAGTCCATTTTTTGCCCGATTCAGTTTTTGTCGTAAACAAAGTGTAACATTCGCGAGTGGGCGTTTATGGCCCACCTTATAGAGACGTCGTTATATAGTTACATAATGACCGTGGCATGATTCGTTCCACTTGGTTTCTTTGGATAGGTCTGATTTAATCACGAAGGATATGTTTGTTTTTGTGAGAATATGAAGATATATAAGATATCAATCGGGAGGACGGGTTTAAATTGTCATCAGCGTGGAATCCAGTGATTAACAAGTTTAAGCCGCGAATTTTACCGTTTAAAACTAACCCCGATACTGTGAGTGTTGTGTGCCGTAATGACATCACTAGCGATGATAAAAACAAAAAAAGTGACAATGTGAGGGTGGCCGAAGATCTCCAAGCCCGCCCGAACAGACGACGCCGCGCACCACCAGTCTGCTTGTGACCACGGCATGCCACGGCTGTAGCAACATAGCCGAAACGTCAAGCTGTAAGTACATAATCATAGATAAGACACTATATGTACTACATAATAAAATGTCGCGATGCGTCCCGTTACTCTTGTTTATAATATGAAGATGTCTTGATACTGGCATTTAGTTTCTCGACTTGTTTATTATTTACATGCGTAAGTTTACATGTAAGTAGTAATTCTTTGTCCAACCTTACACCCAAGTCTTTAATCTCAGACCGATTTGAAAGATTTGTACCAAAAAGCTGTATATTTAATATTGTTTTTCTTTCTACCAAGCGTAATGAAGCAACACTTTTCGACATTCATTGACAATTTGTTTGTAACACAGTAATCAAATAAACGGTTCAGATCTTCTTGTAGTTTTAGGCAGTTATTAATAGTTTTGACAGATAAAAATATCTTCGTGTCGTCAGCAAAGAGTAGAATTTTAGAGTTCCGAAAACTGTCTTTTACATCATTTATAAAAATATTAAATAATAACGGTCCAAGGTGAGAGCCTTGGGGTACACCTGGTTTGTTTGTTTGTCCGTCATTCACGTCAAACGGAGCCACGGATCGATGTGATTTTTAGCATGGAGATAGTTTGGGAGCTGGAGAAAGTATCACATTTCCGCGGGATAACGTGGTGCGTGTAGTCCACGCGGGCCAAGACGCGGATGGAAGTCTAGTCGCCTAAGTAAATGTAAAAGAAACACCATTTAAGCCCAGTTTGGAATTGGGAATAAGAATAGGATACGGTAGGTAGGATCATGGACGGAGCCAGGGGGGGGGGGGCAATGGGGGTCACGACCCCCCCTGTCCAGGACCTAGGTGGACCACTAATTAAAATAATTGTTAAACATAAACTTGACCACGACTAGTTAGCGCCAAAGTTGGATCTGCCCTTGGGTAGGATCAAGATGAGCCTTGGCTAAATATTTGATGCATAGTGTACCTATCATTCATCACTATCAAACACATAAATTGTAATAATGTAAATTTTTGATGTTACTGGTTTAATACCTTATTTAGCATGTTTCCAGTTTTTTCTTTTATTTTTTGTGTCTACATGTGTGATGAGTCTTAATTATAATTTTTTGTTTTATTTTATTTAAGTCACCAATATTAGGCTCCTCCAGAATATCAGCGTTGCAACAGTATACTTTTTTTTTACTGTTGCAATACTATGCTGAGGTGGGGGCCTAGTTGGCTGTACACCTGGTTTTTTTTTTTTACTTTTAATATTACTGTAATTGTGTGCTCAGAACAATAACTAATGTGTATAGTCAATAAATGTTTCTCTTTCTTTCTTTCTTTCTTTCTTTCTTTCCTATACGTAGGTAATCATCTATATGAACAATATTATAACTAAAGTAATAGAATGGCTTGACGCAAATAATTTGAAAATTAATTTAAAAAAGACATTTTATATGAAATTTGACAATAACAATAATGACAACTTGAATATTAGATTTAAAAATACAGATATTGACAAGGTAGATCAAACTAAATTTCTAGGTATATTTATAGATAATAAGTTAAACTGGGAGACCCATATTGATGACATTTGTATCAGAATAAATAAATTTGTATACGCTCTTAGACAAGTCAGGCAATTAACAAATATCAAAACAGCACTAAATGCATATCACGCATATATAGGCTCTATTCTCCGATATGGGGTCTTAATGTGGGGAAATAGTAGTAAAATAAGCAGGGCGTTTGTCGCACAGAAAAAGTGTATTCGAGCTTTGTGTGGGGTTCCACCTTACTCATCATGTCGATCACGGTTCAAAAAGCTTGGATTGCTGACACTAGCATCCATGTATATATTGGAAATTTGTATGTTTGTAAAGCAAAACTTGCAGAGCTTCAATAGAGCGTGTGATGTATATCCACGTAATACCCGTAATCCTAATAGATTGGTTCACAATGAAAGATCAAAATCACTGAAGTATGATAAGAGTTACATTAGCATGTGTGTTAAAATTTACAACAGAATTCCTCGTGACCTGACTGAAATAACTAGTGTTAAATTATTTAATACAAAATTGTACCGATGGCTAATAGAATATGAATTTTATTGTTTAAATGAATTTTTTGACATAACTCATTAGATATTTTTTGACATAATGAATTAGATTTTTTTTTATTTATTTTTTTGACATTACGAATTAGATTATCTTTTCTGTAACATTTATGTGTCAGATAATGTTAAAAACTTAAAACATAAAACTTAATAAAAATGAATATTTGCATGCCTATTTAATTAATGGTTTGACATGTTGCACGTAAAAATAAATGTTATCACCTTTTATACCATGTTTATAAGCAAATAAATGATGATTATGATTATGATTATGATTATGATTATAGAGATATGTTATGAGGCTGACATGAGCCAACTAGCGCCGCCAATCGATGTTTTTTTATTTCTTCTTAATAATCCCAATTTATAAAAAAAGGAATTAGTCAAGGTCTTGTCAATAACGTCTAATATTTATTGTTTTTTTTTTGAAAAAATAAAATACAACCGATTAGCGGCGCTAGTTGGATCCATGTCAGCCCCTTTATTCTCTATTTCGCCGTCTCATGTTTTTTTTTCGTTTTTTCAAAATCCGATACAAATCTCCATTAAAAATTGCATTGCAACAAAAATATTCTGATCTTTTCCAGTTTTCGTGTGCAATTCCAACGCGATTTTGAATAGTGTTTTCTATAGTTTAGTCCTAATATTATAAAACGTGACTAGGCGATCGTCGCGCGAGTAAGCAAACATTTTAGTCGCGCGACCGCATCGCGCTAATGCCAATTTACAACACCTATAAATCAGTATGTTTGATCGCGGGCTCCTAGGAATAAAATTTGCGCGGACTTGCGATAATCGCGTAGTCGTCGTGTTCTATAAGGACCATAAACAAACAAACTCTTCGTATTTATTACATTATAAATAAATATAATATAAAAAGTTTATTTCCACCAAAAGTTTTACATAAAATCTTACAAGTTATAATTCATTTAAATGGTTAGATATACTTATGTATAGGTATGTTTGTGTACTGTTGTCCTTACTGGGTCACAAAATGACCCGTATGAAGGACAGCCAGTCCCAATCATTAACAATACTATGATGATAGGAGAGAGACATTAGCAAGATTTTAAAGTGGTAAAAATTTACGTTACAATATATAATTTACAGTTACCAATAACATTTGCTTCTATTTTATACTAAATATTTCAAATCAGATTTTTTTTTATCATGTAGTAACTAAATTTATTTCTTACAATTAACGACTTATACACTTTTAAATTGACTTTTATACATAATTAACTTATTACAATTTAACTAAATAATACAAATAAGTATACCAAGTTTTTTTATGTTTGCATTTGCAGTTTTTATAATAAAATTATGATGTGATGAGTGAGTATAAATGAAATATTATGTTTGTGGTGTAGGCATAACAAGCTGTTCAGTTTCTGTGTACACTCGAAGACAAATTCGGTGAACCACCTCTTTCTTCTTTTCAGGTGGCTGGTGCCTCGCCATTCACGTGCAGATCCTTTTACTATTTTTTTATGTATTAAACTAGGGTAGTACAATGCATAAGCAATTACGGATAGGGACTGCAACTGAACGGTGAGACGCCAGCCACACGAAAAGAAGTAAGATGTGGTTCACCGAATTTGTCCCCGACTGTACATTAGTTTGGGTTTGAAATAATCAATTAATCTAAGGTTATAAACCGTTCTGTTTGATTGTAGATAAAATCTAACGGTGACAGACGCTGTCAGTTGGATATTTGGCTGATAAGATTTTTAACTCTGATAATTATTGTGATCAGTTAAATATTAGCAAATAAAAAAATAATGTTAGTAAATAAGGTTACTGACTCATAAAAAGAGCTGTTATGGAATTTCCCATTTCTAACCCATGAAAACTAATGGTATGTTTATTCGGGTTATCTGTATGTTTTTAAGCGTTATTTTTAATACAAAACTGCGAATTTGGGATGATACCTTATGAAGAAATAACACGAGAGATTTCACTGTAATAAGAAAAATCTGCGAAAATAATAGATATTTTTAAAAATATTTATTTTGGCTACACCTTTGCAGTCCACAATATGTAGTAAAAAAAATCATTTAAAGATTTGCCTTCTTCAGTACCTACCTACTTGTTTGCATTTTTGGGGATATGTAACGAGTTAGTGATGCGATTTTTTTTAAAGCTTTTTACTATGAAGTCAAAGTTTCTTTATCCATCCATTAGGAAAGCATTCCAGTCAGAGTCCCAGCAGTGGGGTCTGATGGTGATGATAAATTCAAAAACATTTTTTCTTTTATTTTGAGTAAAAATCGTTAGTGTAAAGTGGACCACATTTAAGGGTTAACTTTTAAGGTCAGAGGCCCTTTGCCGAAAATGGGCGCGCTGCCCGAAGTCTCGCAAACGTTGCCCTTATTAGGCCGGCCTAAGGCCTAGCGAAATTATGGCCTTAGCGGTTGCGGGTTTAGGGCTTCCTGGTACAACGCACGACCTTAGAAAGAAGTTGGGTGTTTACTGGTTAGCTTCCGCGTAAAAGTTCATTGAAAATAAGTGCTTAAATGAGATTTGGATCTCACTAAACTAACTTATAACTAAAACTATAAGTACTAATTTTTAATTTTTAATTTTATTTTTATTTTAGTTGGGGAGCTTACAGCATCATTTACAATACATCTTATTACGTAGATACTTATAAGCTAATTACAAGCTACCGCATATAAAAACTATACTGTACTGTAATGTTGATTGTTGTCCTTAGCTGAGAGCGAAGCGAGAGAATAAGTTTTCTTTTTAGTTTTTTTGAACTCTGACCGCGAGCTGAGGGCCTACTCTGAAACGCAAAACCCGAAACTTCGTTATACCCGTCCCTCTTACTCCCCAGTTGTGACAGAATCGAGTGTAAGGGACGGGGCTAACCGAAGTTTCGGATTTGCGTTTCAGAGTACGGCTCCTGATACGCGAGCGAAACAAGAAATCGAGAATGCCGAGAGATTATAAAAGGTCCAGGCCGTGGATTTAAGGAACTGTAGCGGAGCTAGTAAGGTTAAAGTCAGTGTAATAATAGTGTGAAAGCTGAAGTATTAGTTTCAGCCGTTAATACAAGCTTTGCATGATTTAGCAATACAAAATTCTTAATTTTTACTGACGACTGTTTTTCAACCGACTTTAAAAACGGAGGAGGTTCTCATACTTAATCGTCTGATTTTTTTATGTAAGTACCTATGTTTCACGATTTTGATAATTTTATTTTTATCTAATAGACCAAAGTTCAATTTGGTTTGGTCCCATGAAAAATTTATAGTACTTACCCGTTTCAAAAGATTTTTCAGAATCCTGAAAGAACAAATTGTTGTCGATTGGTAGTTTCTGCTTTACGCGTGCTCACTCGTCAATATCTTCGCGCAGGGGAAATCGAAGGAGTTTTCAAAGTATTTGCATCTGGTAGTCATCATCTTATGATGATGAGCTGGTGATGGAAGGTATAACTCCTCAATGGTTAGGAGTTGGAGGATAGTTCTTTAAATATCGTTGATACGTAAAGATTGATAGTTGTATTCTTTCAGGTTTTTAGGTGAGCTGCTGATGGAAGCTAGCTAAAACTCCTTAACACTCCTCCTCCTAAAATCTCATGCGCGAAGTGGAGTGAATTGTAACCCTGCTTTCAAATACATTACTTGCTATATGGCTTGGTACCGACTTCAGACAGGGCCCGATTCTCAGGCATTCGAACTTTTTCAGTGTGGTAATTCGTATGTCGAACATTTTGTTTGTGGTTTGTATTGAAAAGTTAGAACGTTTCAAACAAACTAAGCTGTCTCACATGTCAACAAATTCATTTTGACAGCTAAGTTCGTATACGAACATCTATTGGTTTTTACCACTCGTAGCGTTCGACTGGTTTTCGATCGAACTTTTTCGATTGTGAAATTCTGACAATACAAAAACTGTGTTATATTTGAATTTCGAGCTATAAATGTGAACTTTTCTCGATTGCTTGAGAATCGGCCCCCTGTAAGTTCCAAGATTAATTAGAAAAGGTCCCGCACATTCGTCCTTTGAATTGATTTTTACGTGTTTTTGGAAAGTGAGTTTTTGTTTCCAGTTTTTTTCAAGGGGTTTAATCTTTAAAATGTTTTAGTCATAAGCATTGGTATAATACAGACTTACCAGTATACGAATGATATCTTCATGCATAGCTCCCAGTTCAGATGTCAGTATGAATGAGTAGTAGCATCATAGGAGTGCATGCGTGACAATGCACGCGTGCGGGATGCCTGCGGCCGGGTCAAGGCTCAAGGCCTGACCTTACTGCAGCCAAGTCATGAATAGATGCGGTGGTCACTTTTGATGGAATTATTATTTTTATTTACTTACTTAGATTCTAATTAGTAAGACTCTGGTAGCGCATTTATATCTTTGCCAAAGTGAAATTCCCTCAAGATTTAAAATATTGTTTCACTTGAATTGGATTTATCTTATAGCACATATAAGTAAATTCTAAGTCTTAGGCTGAGATCTATAGAGCGTACTTATACTTTACTCAGACTTATATCTAGCGAGCTAAGACAAAATTGGAATTTATAATCAACAAGCGGCCGCCCGCGGTTTCACCCGCGTGGTTCCCGTTCCTGTGGGAATATCGGGATAAAAAGTACATATAAACCTTCCTCTTGAATCACTCTATCTATTAAAACAAACGCATCAAAATCCGTTGCGTAGTTTCAAAGATTTAAGCATACAAAGGGACATAGGGACAGAGAAAGCGACTTTGTTTTATACTATGTAGTGATGCCTCGACGCTGTCCTCAGCACAGGCTCAGCACGGTTTATCTCAAGATATTATCCGAATGTGAATAATTTTAGTTTTCCATGTTTCTTTCTTTGTTTGATAATTTTTTTAAATATGTAATTGTAATTAAAAAAGTACATCGAAAAATAAAAGAAAGGTGGCGGAGGGCTTCGCCGTCTCTGTTTTTTCTATAAAATATAAAAAATTGAAGTTATGAAATAACAAAAAAAAAATTTTTGAACAAAAATTTTTTTTTTATACTTTGTATATCAAATGCCTCCTAAGTATCTCTGGAGTACCATTGGGGGTTGAAAATTTTGTTGGATTTTAGCTACGACGCACCGTTTTTGAGATATTCCTCATTTTTATAAAATTATTCTTTTATAAAATATTTTTTTTTAGTATTTATTATTAAATCTTTCTTGTTTCAATGGATCTGATGTGGGTTATGAGTCTAGGTTACATTATAGTATACCTACATTAGGTGGTATGGTCCGGTGCGTGTGCGCCGCGGCGGGGTCAAGGCGCCGGCCTCGCCCCGCGCCCGTCGCGGCGGTAAGGCGGGCCACACCGGGAGCGGAAAGCGAGCGAACGAGCGGTGAATCTAGTACGGGGGCATCGGACCTTTTCATACGGTTCATACCATCATACCTGATGAATAGTAATGATAAGGCTGAAAAAAAAACCGCCTTCAAAAAAACCACATCAAAAAAGTAAGAAATAATTCCTCACCAAATAAATAACGTAAGTACTTTGAAGTCGGGCGTGAAACATGTACAATTTTTTGTTGTTTTTGTTAAAATCCGCCCGACTTCAAAGTACTTACGTTATTTATTTGGTGAGGAATTATTTCTTACTTTTTTGATGTGGTTTTTTTGAAGGCGGTTTTATTTTTTTATAAAAATAATTTTTATTTCACTCTTTTTAGTGCATCGTGCAGGCAATTTACGTGTTTTCTGGTAAATAGGTATGTGATCAAACTGAAAACCTCCTTTTTCGAAGTCGGTTAAAATGCCTTTAGGTATCCCCTTTTTAACAAAACAAGAATCATCTAAATCGGTTTATAAACAAAGGAGTTATGCCTAAAGATACGTATTAAATTCACATAAAGTGGTAACGAAAACGACAATATTTTCAAGATTTCCTGAAAACTACTGAACTGATTTCAAAATTTCAAAAAATGGGACCAACTTGGAAACCAACCTGATGTAATAACGTTTGAACCATTTCAATCGGTTCAGCCGTCTCCGAGTAATCAGTGGACATACACAAAAAAAAAAAACAAAAACATACATTCAGACGAATAGAGAACCTCCTCCTTTTTGATTTAGAAGTCAGTTAAAAAAGAAAGCGCACTTTTCTCGGAATTCTCAACCACTTGGAAATGGCTATCTTAACTGGACTGCCGGATTTCAAACAACGCTAAAAAGTATGTTGAGGACCGGGATCCATTGATCTGATGCCGTTAGTGTTAGACCACAGAGGCGGCTAGGGTAAAACCCACCCAGTCACCAGCTAGATACGACCCTGTCCAGAAACGAGAGTGAGCTGAACGCGTTTTTACATAAATCTTTGCTAGGCTTTAGCGGTCATAACTGCGTCATTGACAGTAATTATATATTACATAATACTATAAAAATCGCTGTTGAAATTGCGACGAACTAAGCGCTCGATCAAGGTGAGGCGGTGCGTCTCGGGCGGCGCGTCGCGTGGCGCGGGCAAATTGTGCTATCATTGCGCGCTCGCGACAGACGTCTAATTAAAAGCCAATTTAAAAGCTACCAACTGATTCACAATTCCTTCGCGCCGCGTGCCGTGACGCCTGACGGGCCGCCTCTCCTTGATCGACCGCTAAGCCTTTCTAGACAAGCGCTTAGCCCGCCCGCTCGCGGTGTGGCCCACGCTTTAGCGGCGCTCGCGCAGGCCGGGGTGGCGCCACCCGATAAGGAGATAGAATGCCATCGGACACACGTCAGTCAGCAAATAGATGCCCATTCAACGTTTGATGTATTGAAGGATAACTAAATAAACTAAGTATTGCCCTGTTACTGTTAGCGAGGAATTTTGGTGTTTGCGTATTACGCAGTCAAAACAGTGTGTAAGATAAAAGCAAAACATAACTAAATAAGGAAATGGAGTTTAGTGATTTTAGCAAGGGTGGCTTGACAAATAAGAAGCAGTTTCAGTTCAGAAGTTTACTGGGGTATACGCCTGCCCTATGTACAGCCAGGGACAAATCGGTGAACCACTTTACTTATTTTCGTGTGGCTGGCGTCTCCCGTTCACTTGCGTCCTTATTTTATGACATACCATGTTAAGGTCATATTTCAATTTGACGACTCTGTATGAAATAAAACAGGGAGAAAAAAACAACCCTTGGAGTTTCTTGCCGGTTCTTCTCCAAGGTCTCCCGATGTATAGGGTTTGCGAACCGATGGCGTAGCTTCTATGACGTTCGCAAGTATTGTAAATAACAATCTAAATTGAATAAACAAATTTGACTTTGACTTTTTATCTAATTGCGTATGCATTTAACTACCCTAATTTAATACATAACCAAATAGTAAAAGGATAGGAAGCACCACCCTCAAGAAACAAAGTATATAAGAAGTGGTTCACCGAATCTGTGCCCGACTGTACGGAGGGACGACGAGTAGGGCCATGGCCCACTGCGTGGTGTGCGTGCCCACAATGTAGTACATGTGGATTATAGGAAAAATGTGATAGTAAAAAACTACGAGCCCTATAAGTAACTTTCAGGGGATGCTACATAAAGGGCTTGTGGTTTTTAACCGACTTCTAAATCAAAAAGGAGGAGGTTCTCTATTCGTCTGTATAATTGTATTTTTTTTTGTATGTCCACCGATTACTCGAAGACGGATGGACCGATTGAAATGATTAAAACGTTATTACATCAGGTTGGTTTCCAAGTTGGTCCCATTTTTTGAAATTTTGAAATCGGTTCAGTAGTTTTCAGGAAATCTTGAAAATACTGTCGTTTTCGTTACCACTTTATGTGAATTTAATACGTATCTTTAGGCATAACTCCTTTGTTTATAAACCGATTTAGATGATTCTTGTTTTGTTAAAAAGGGGATACCTCAAGGTGTGTTAACCGACTTTAAAAAAAGGAGGTTTTCAGTTTGATCACATACCTATTTAGCAGAATACACGTAAATTGCCTGCACTGACTTCAAAGTACTTACGTTATTTATTTGGTGAGGGATTATTTCTTACTTTTTTGATGTGATTTTTTTTTACTATTAAATTTTCCTATACTTACAGAATTGTGATTGTAAATGCATAAAAATAATTTAAAATCTCAATTTTATGTAGATTGTTAGGTTCATGGCTAGCGGTGCCATCTTTCCGAAGCATGCATGGAGTAAGTACCTATATCAAAGTTATAAATTTTGTAAAAGAAATCTTAAAGTTTCTTAATCGAGAAACTCATGCCACCATTGGGATAGAGCGTTTGGGCGACATTTAATGGCAGTTATGTCGAAACGCGGTTAATCCATTGTTACGCTGTCTGATAAAGAAAAAAACCTTAAAAACAAAACTTAAAGACGTTAATAAAGTTATCCTTAAACGGCCAACAAAACTTTCACAATTTAATTAATGCCTAAAATCTGTTTACGTTATGGCTAACTACGCTGCGTATGCGCAGCAAGCAACGCTCCTATTAGGACTTATAAGAACACATGTGGGCCTCAACGGGGTCGTTCATGCTTTGATCATCATCGTTATACTTAAGTGGGCTGTTTCGAAACTATCGCTAAGCATCTGGCTTTCATTTATTTTTGTAACTAAATGGGTCAGAAATATGCTTCATAGATTCAAAGATATTTTGATTTTGAAGTTTTTTACTACAAAAAATCTGCCAAACTATCACGTTATTCTAGATAACGGGCAGTTTATTTATTAGTTTAGAATTTAGAGAGGGGATTATGAAAGGAAAATAGTTGATAAAAGTTAAATAATAAGGTTTAATAAGATAAAATAAACGACTATACTTTGATTAAATGTTTTATATGCGAGCTTTGTTTATTAAATAAATGTATAGTTAATACATAAAAAGACCATCATTAGCAGATTCCGTTTTTGTAGTGTATCTGTTAACTGATATGTTTGGAACGTGCGCACATGTGCCAAAAAAACAATAGAATTCAATTGTTGTATTTTGAATTGCGAGCATAAAAATTTTATCTATATGAAGACTATAAGTACCTGTACGTCGCTTTATTTCTACTACTACTAGTAGATACGTGTCAGAACTTTCCAGCACCAAATCAAGTAGTGACAGCAACCGTTAACCGCCCACCAGGCGTTTCTTTTATCGCACTTAGCAGCAAAACACTGTGTCATTCGCTGTCACAGAAAACATGTCGGTGCTTAGTACTTTGGTTCACACATGCGATGATTTGGAATTGATAAGAACTTCAGTTGGTATAATTATTAGATGTAAAGAAACAAACAAACTGAAGCAAACTAAAGTGGCAATGGGCCGGCCATATTAGCCGCCTAACCGATTGCCACTAAAACGTAGGGTAAACGAGTTCTTGGGTGGAGACCGCGGTAGGACGCCCTACCACGTAATGAGTGTTGGCCCTTTCTCCCAGTCTGTCAGCCACGGATCCAGGATTTGGTGGCGGGGGGGGGGGGGGGGGGGCAATTTTGGTTCTGGGGTGGGGCGAGGGGGGGCAATCTTAGCTCATTTCAAGTAGCTAATAAGTAAGCTGAAGGGGGCAATCGCCTTAAGGAGTCATATGCTTTGGCAGTGGGGACATCATGAGGAGAAGTATACCCTATTCTCCAAAAGGCTGCTGCTGTCTACCAACAACTGTCTAACTACTTGACACCAGTGTAGCGGTGTATTCAGCGAAGGGAAATACTTCCTCACTTCCTCCGTGCTAGGTTTCTGTGCTGGGAGACCGCATTTTTTGTTTTTACTTATATTTCTTTGTAATGGATAAGCTCAAAAACTACTGAACCGATTTTAAAAAGCCTCTCACCTGTAGAAAGCTACATTATTCCCGAGTAACATAAGCTATACCTTATCCCGATATTCCCACGGGAACAGGTACCACGCAGATAAAATTGCGCACGGTCTCTAAACGCACAGATCATTACATATGTACATGTTTGTGCGCAGGATCATTACCAAATACGCCAGCAGGCCTTTAAACCGACGACTGAATAAAAAGGTTATTAAAGTATCCACGTTAAAGTTAAACTTCCAGTCTTAATAAGGGTTCAATTAATACGTATAATCCGAATTAGGCTTTTCGCCACTTACTACATCGTTCACCAAGATAAATATAGTAACATGATTCATTCTACTCGGTGGCATACTTAGTACATGCTCAAAATTCCTTGGTAATCCTACTCGGGCTTATAAGCTAACTATGACCATGTTAATTGAGTCAAAGTTTTTTTGGATTACTGGCTTTATGAAGAGAGGTATTTGACATGGTTTTCTGTCGTTGACCGGCTGATGTGATGGCGGACAATCGGTCAAGCGTAAGTGATAAGTAAGTGAGGTTTGATTGAAAGAAAGAAAATACATAATTATCGACACACACATTATAATTTGTGCCTTTTTTTGTAGTGCCTTTTACGTCCGCGTGCAGTGTGCGGACGGTGGTTATGTGGGTTCCTGATACTCTATCCAGTGTCAGATACTCGATGGGGGATCAGGAAGGGGGAATACCTACTTAACCCCTCACTTCTTGCTCTCTCCGCCATCAATTAGGTCGCAACGTGGAGGGCCCGAGGTGGCAAGCTCCTCCAACGCCTCGTCTCGTGTCTTGCGCTATAGTGTAAATAGGCTATACAGGGTGTTAGGGGCACCCTTGCAATAACTTTAACCATGGCTTCAGGGTGCCTACCATCAACTTTATGACAGCGATTCAAAAATAGCGCGATTCAGAATAGGTTCCTAAAATGAATCGCTTTCTTTCGTACTCTGACCTTCTAAAAACTGGATCGCAAATGAATTGCTAAATGTTAATGACCGAACGATTTGTGTCCTTTTTCTTCTACCCGTCTCTTTCACTCGATTCTGTCATGCCCGGAGAGTGAGAGGGACGGGTATAACCTGCAGGTGACATGTTAAATCGACCGGGTTATAAGTCAAATAAGAGTTTCTGACAGCTTAGCGGCTGTGAAATGTCATTGATCGATCACTGAATCGCTGTCATTGATATTAAGCTGTCGTGGTACGAATAAGCGAAGCAGATCAGTTTAGGTTCCTAAACAAAACCGTAATAAGAGTTGATGGTAAGCACCCAGGCCTTCATGCTGAACAACGCACAGCAAGATTTTTTGTCGGAAATAAATAAATAATAATAATAATAAATAAATAACTTCTTACAATCACACCAATTATCTAAGCCCATTTTAATATCATTAAGAAACTGTATCATGGAAAACTTGATAACGGATAAATATATACTTAAATACTTTTTTTTTTGTAAATACATACTTAATATACATAGTAAACACCCAGACCAAGACAAATAGACATGTTCATGCACACAAATATTTGTCTTGTTCGGGAATCGAACCCGAGACCACTGGCGCAGAAGGTGGGTAGCCTACCCCTGCGCCAAATCGGTCGTCATCGGTCGAAATGAAAAATAATATTTCGACTCTCCATACAAAATGGCCCGATAAGTAACATACACATTTTTGAAACAGATCAATGTGTGTGTTGTTATCCTTATTTATTTATTTATGACTAGCTGTTGCCCGCGACTTCGTACGCACGGTAGAGTGACTTTTGTATTTGTTTATTTTATGTGTAATCTACACATCCTTTCAGTGACCGCAAAGTATATGTGTGTGTATAGGTGTAGGTCTCGGAAGCGCGGAATTCAATTTTGCGCTCGCGATTGCATGTTAACCGAACTTCACGGGTCCGCATCGGTTAAAGAGCACGAAGTAACCTCATCCTCTTAGATGACCTTGCGATAAATTACCAGTTTTTTTTTTAGGCATTTCAAATAGCAATAATCGTAATCAAATCACAATAATCAATGTCCGTTTTCCAACAATTCAAATTGAACTACAAATCAATAAATCGAAATCTAATTCAAGTATATTTTATTTATCGTATTTTTAATTCATTAAAATCACAATAACTGAGTTTTCTCAGGGTAAGTGAAGGTGCAAGTTTTGCGATTATTTGCGGAAGAAAGCTACATATATTTATTTTTCACAATTTTTCTCAGGGTGTCAGCCGTCAATAGTAAGCAATAATTATAATAATATAGTCCCACACTTCTGTCTGTTCCTGTGACAGCCGTGGCAGAGGAGCCACTTGCAATTCGAAATTAGCTGTCAAAATGGACTGTCGTAAGAAAACTGTTTTAGTTCCAAAGATTATCACCGGAACAGAAAGGCACGTAAAGAAGCCATCATGTTAGTGGCTTTGTAGTGAATACAAACTGTACTTAAAGTATTTTATGTTTATTGATTGATAGGCAAGCGATTGTCTATCGGGTCTAGCGGGGCTATCACGCCCCTAAGCGTTGATGCGATCTACGATGAATCGCGCTTGCCTAATGCTGCGTACGCACCTGACCAACGAAGGCCAACGAACGCCATCCAAGGGGTTCTGTTTTCCCCTCTCAATCAGATGATCAGAAACTCCGAATGTGAACTGGAATCGCTCCCAGTGATCCTTTACCTAGCTTTAGATTGATCTTCGAAGGCCAGAAACGTGAAGCGAGCAATGCCTGATGTCGTTCGTTGGCGTTCGTGGGGCCGGTCTGTGCGCAGTCTAAAAGGTACCGGTATAAAATATACTAAGAACAAAAACATCATTAAGATAAATTCATTATTTGTCTTAAACATGGTATTAGGTACATTATTGAATTAAACAAATAATGGAAAATATCCTGAAATTGGATAAATGTCTAAGTATTATCACAGAAAAAAACTTTTACAAACTTTTGACCTAGAATCATAAGATTTGGCAAAACTGCAGATCTTACAGTAAAAATAAAGGTTAAAAAAATAATGATAATTTATAGTTTAATCACTAAAAAAACTAATTCCAACTTATATTTGTAGTTAATTTCATACAAAATGTGTACATAGGTCTTCAAATATAAGTTTCTCTACGTTTAATAAGATGTCAAGAAATCTTTCCGCAATAAAAGGTACCCTATTTACCCAGGTTATAAGTTGTCACTACACAAAATTTGGTAAAAATCCGTCCAGTAGTTTTTGCGTGAAAAGTGAACATACAAACAGACGCCCGCAAATATAAGTTTGTCAACGTTTTTTTTATATCTAAAGAAATTTCCCCGCAATAAAAGGTACCCTATATGTTGATCCAGGTTATAAGTTATTACCACACAAAATTTGGTAAAAATCTGTCCAGTAGTTTTTGCGTGGAAAGCAAACATACAAGCAGACGCCCGAAAACATAAGTTTGTCAACGTTTTTTTAAATATAAAGAAGTTTTCCCACAATAAAAGGTACCTTATATGTTGACCCGAGTTATAAGTTATTACTACACAAAATTTGGTAAAAATCCGTCCAGTAGTTTTTGCGTGAAAAGCAAACATACCGACGTCCGCAAATATAAGTTCGTCAACGTTTTTTTTAATATAATGACATTTCTCCGCAATAAAAAGTACCCTATATGTTGATCCGGGTTATAAGTTATTACTACACAAAATTTGGTAAAAATCCGTCTAGTAGTTTTTGCGTGAAAAGCGAACATACAAACAGACAAACAGACAAACAGATAAACAGACAAACAGACAAAAATTTTAATATCTATTGTTTTGGGGTCTATATCCTGTACACATCACGTAGCAGTAATTTTTTTATATTTCATGTACAGACTTTTTTTCCGTTTCTGTTTTATTATATGTATAGATTATTACTTCCGCCATAACAGACGATAGACACTGCACTATAAAGATCTTCAAGTTTATATTTACATAAGTGTTTTAATTTATGTACTTATTACATATTATAATGGCTCTGTGTTACGGTTAATTGAATATTTATAGCAAACCGTGGACTGGCGCCAATCGATTAGTTATCTATACTAATTAGTGATGCAATGTTTTGTATAAAATATAATGTTTTATTGTGACCAGCGGCCATAATGTTACGAGATGCTTAGGTAATTATTATAATGTAATATTAACGGTGCTTTATGTATGTATATTGTATTCGTCGAAGTGGCGAAGGGTCCATGCAAGCCGATTTTTATCGGCTTCTCTTTAGAAAAACCCTAAAATCCCAAAAAAAAAAAAAAAACTATTTGTCCGTTAAAAACATTAAGTATGCCAAATAATATATTTTTAGCATACTTCATCATCATCATCATCAGCCTTCAGTAGTCCACTGCTGGGCATAGGCCTCCTCCTTAGTCGTGGGCCACACTGGAGCGACCGCGGGGCGCGGAGGCGACCTGCGGATCCGCAGGACGCGCGAACACGTACTAAATCCTCCGCCGGTCGCGGCGACTGCCGGACGCGCCAGTGTGGCCCCTGCCGTCCGTCTCAATATATTTGTTTTTCCCGCTCAACGCGGACGCAAGACGCGCCGCTCCAGTGTGGCCCACGACTTAGAGCGCCACAAAGAGCGGCTGTTAGCGACTTGCAGCTAACGACTGCCCGTAACATTCACTAGGTCGTTGGTCCACCTAGTTGGGGGTCCAGCTAACGACTGCCCACTAGCTTCACTAGGTCATCGGTCCACCTAGTTGGGGGTTCAGCTAACGGCTACCCGCAACCTTCACTAGGTCATCGGTCCACCTAGTTAGGGGTCCAGCTAACGACTGCCCGCTACCTTCACTTGATCATCGGTCCACCTAGTTGGGGGTCCAGCTAACGACTTCCCGCTACCTTCACTAGATCATCGGTCCACCTAGTGGGGAATCTTCCCACGCTATTCGTCGTCCAGTTCGTGGTTGCCACATGAGAACTTTTCTTCCCCAACGGCTATCAGAATTCTGCGAGCGATGTGGCCTGCCCATGCCCATTGCCACTTCAACTTTTGTCTGTCTGTCTGTCTGTTTGTTCCGGCTAATCTCTGAAACGGCTGGACCGATTTTGACGAGACTTTCACTGGCAAGTAGCTGATGTAATAAGGAGTAACTTAGGCTACTTTTTATCCCAATATTCCCACGGGAACGAGAACCACGCGGGTGAATCCGCGGGCGGCCGCTAGTTTGATATAAAACACGTTTTATCAATTAAACAGATGGGTGTAGTTTGATCCCTCTTATTATCTCTCGTGATACGACTACTAAACCATATTAAAAAAAAATGAGTCATGCCAACTAGGCGCCAGCTCAAGATCTGACATAACTAAATCATGTTAACTGCATTAAATCTAATATAAAGTTGAACGACTTCCCCATGCTTCTCTGTCGCAGAAGTAGGGCAATCAATAGGGCGATAAAACCGCGATGGCGGCGGTAGAACGGTAAAGGTGAATTTCAATGGTTGAATTAAAAAAAAAGGTTATCACATTAAGTACATATCACGTACAGTAAGTTCAAGATGTTTTATTTTTCATTTTAGTCAACGTGGGATGCCAATACTTATTGGTTAGGTAAATTAATTTACTAAATAATTTTGATAAGCATATTTTTGTGTATTAATATAAAAAAGACAACATAAAAACAAGTTTTTAACTTAAAACAATCCATTTATTGAGTACGTACTTACTATATAATTTTTTATAGGAATAAAGTATCTTTTAAAATAGTCGGTAGTTAATAATAATATTTTTACAAGATTTTACACATAAAAGTATTTTGCGTATTATTTAATGCCACGGGATGACATCACAAAATTAGGATGTGCTTACAATTATTGTACTAAAAGATATAAATCTGTCAATGGAGTGGAATAAAAGATTTTATTTTGTTATTATTATTGTTATTGTACTTACAAACATTTTTAAACCATTTCGTTTTGAGTTTTTTATTTACATATTTGCTTCACTTGTCAAATACATAAATCATTTAAAATTCCAAACATCTACGAAATCTACCCAAACCATTATAATATTTTTTCCCATCCCGCGGTCGTTGACACACGATTAGATAACTATATCATAATTACACATTCGACCTAGTTTAGACGGATGTCGGCAGTTACCACATGGGAGACGCAAGGATCATAGTCGGGATCAGGGACTAGTGCGATTGAATCCTTCCTGCTTAAGGTATTGTATTTCAATTTAGACCCTTGTAAAATAGGACGTCTGGATATTAGCAATGATGTTTTTTGTGCTAGACTAGAGATAAGGGTTACTTAGTAGTTATAAGTTTGAAAATATTAAAAATTAAGTATTAGACAAAATCTACCCGTCTGACAACTAACTCCTATGTGACCGGAACCTACGACCTTTCACTGTCCAGGCAAATGCTCTAACTACTGAGCGACGGAGTCGCTGGTAAAGCGTCGAATTTGTCCAATCATTTTACGGATGGCATATTATCCACGTTGAACCAATGGGTTCAAACAGAAAACCTTACCTTTTCATGATAATGTTAAAAATGTAGTTGAAGGACATAAATTTGCTATGTGTTACGAAATAAACTTTGATGTGACATTTGGGAAACTTTAAGCTATGACAAGAATTAATATTTACGATCAATAATGTTACATTTTTCATACACACCATCGGACACCAACACCTACATTGTTTAGCTTTAGCACTATTATGTAAATTGAAACAACGACGGGTATTACCACATACACCCAGACCCGAGAAAATATTGAAAAGTTCCTTTTCAATATTTACCCGACCAGGAATCGAACCGACCTCTAGAGATAGGGGCACCTTCACACCGGTGCGTACACCACTCTGCCACGTAGGTCGGCAGCTTTGATATGACATTTGGGAAATTATGATAAAGAAGCTTAGCTCTGACAAGAATTATTATTTACGATCAATAATGTTAAATTTATAACATAATATCTATGTTTACGTAATGATGTAATCCATTGACGGGACAATATCCTTGAACTTGAGCTCCTTAACATCGATCACAATGGAATAATCGGCCATCAAGATTAGATGTGGTTTGATATTGATGGTTATCCTCTTATGTCGATTTTACAATCTTGTCAGACAAGCTGTAGGTATTCTGCAAGGCGTAACTCGAAGATGACATAAGTTTAAAACTTGACGAGTCTTTTTCTTTGTTGCTTCATCATCAGCTCCTTGTGTGTTGTTCGCATTAGTCGAATAGGGTGTTTGATTGTTGTGGAAATGTAGATATTTATTTAAAACAGAAACATCATTGAATAACAACTGTGAAAAAAGAAAATAAATCTGTATTATTACAAGCGAATTATGAGCTACTTAATTGTGACTCTAACCGCCGGTTTCCGAAACCCAATTAAAATTAAATTACCTTATTCCCAATTTATGTCTAATTAATTGTAGTTTGGGTTTCTGAAAGAACTGTCAACAGTCTGTTAACAGTCTGTCAGTGCCCATACAAATCTAAGCCTAATTGTGAGTTATAATTTTCGTTTCAGAAACCCAAGGTTCTTTTAATTGAGAATTAATTGGGAATTAATTGTGACAGTCTGTTAGCTAATTTTAATTTTGATTGGCGTTTCAGAAACCGGCGGTAACTATCTCTTTCTAAAACGAAATTTTCTACGGCGAGAGAATGGCGCTACTAGCATGTCACGTCACTGGGTGGAGCGCTCTCCTTGTCTAATTAGAAAGTTTGATGCTCTATATCGCTGTTAATATGCAATATAATTGAAAATAAATACCTATGTTGTGTTGCTATCATTTCAATAAACATTTAAAGCCAATAAAAAAAATTCTGTCAAATACCCCTATTCATCACATATAATGCCAGCGATCGCTAGTGCATCTCAAAATCATTCATTATGCGCTCTCAGACACAAAGGGTGGAACTCCCTCCCTATTTCTCGTGTTACCGTTTCGAGAATACACCCACCAGCCTAAACATTTTCAAGCTTAGAGTGGTCTCAATCGTGTTTCAATTGTAGTGCTTTTTTACACACTAGTTACAAGAATTATGACAATATGATGTGATGTAAATGTAGTGTGTGGTGTGACCATCAGTAGTATGGTGAAAAAAGTACACATTTCTTGTATAAAAAAGTGTGTAAAAAAGCACTACACTAGAACTACAATTGAAACACGATTGAGACACGATTATGACTTAACGTTAGCAGAATTGGCCCCCTGGTATAGTGCATATACCTGGTATTTCTACCTACAAATCCTGGATTTCAAAGTTAGGAGATGGCAACCCTACTCTAGGGCACTTTTTTATACTTAGTGTGCTAATTTTTTATCCAATTACAAATAGGTAACTATACTGTTTTATATATAAAATATAAAAATCAAAGTAGCTCCCATTTTTTACCTAATGAGTGTCATATCGAATTGAAAAGAAAATACTATGTTTTCTTCGACTTTGAAACGTTCAAAGTGAATCTGATTTTCCAGAATACATCTGCTTACATCATATTGACAAAAAAAAGCCGAGTGACCTTTTTGAACAATACCCGTTCAACGTTCGATCATCAAAATATGATTCTTAATACTTTTCGTGCTATTAAAGTTGGTAAAAAAATACGTGTAGTTTTTAGGGTTCCGTAGCTGAATGGCAAAAACAGAACCCTTATAGATTCGTCATGTCTGTCTGTCTGTCCGTCCGTCCGTCTGTATGTCACAGCTACTTTATTCCAAAACTAAAAACTTTCAACGAAAATTTGTTTGGAAGAGATATAGTAAGCACTTTTTGAGATATAACACATTTTCAAAAACCCCGCAAATGTTACTTTGTCATTCATACAAACAACACTGTCATATTTTTTTATTATTTTGTTATGTAATAATGTTAAATTACTGGAAACAATAAAGAAATTTTTGATTTTGATTTTGATTTTTTTTGATGTAAGAAGACGCTGTGTTTACTTTGCTTCTTGTAAATCGTGTACTACCCCCACAGGACAGGCTGAGCCTAGTGTGGAAGTTTGAAATGTCATATTATCTGAATTTGGTAATAAATGAATTTATGAATTTATATTTAGCTAACGAAAAATTATAGCGAAATTTTTGCTAGGTATAGACAATGTACGTTAAGTGGGTACGGAATCCTTCACGGGTGAGTCCAACTCGCACTTGGCCGATTTTCAAATACTAACAATAGATTTTACGAAGAGGAGTCGAAGAAAAAACTGTGTATCAATATTGATTGATTTTGGTTTTTGTCCAATTACATAATTGTTGTTGGCGGATTTGTTAAACGTGATTTAAGATTTTTTTTAAATAAAATAAATAAATATTGGACACCATCACATACATTGTTCCAATACCAAAGTATAGTACCTTATGCACTAGTATTATGGAAATTGGAAACAACGACGGGTATTATCACATACACCCAGACCCGAGGAAATATTGAAAAAATCTATTTCAATATTTACCCGACCGGGGATCGAACCCGGGACCTCTAGAGATAGCGGCATCATGAAACGGAGGTCGTCATTGATGAAACAGCCAGTGGTCTAGTGGGGGTATAAGCACAGATTACTAAATAGTTACTAGTAACAGATACTGCACTCCGCTAAGCCATTTAAATAAATAGCAACTCGAACTATAACGCAATAAAGTGGAATTCAGCTTGTACGGCGCAAATTACGAACGGCCGCTCGTTGCATCTCTTTCTATCGCATATATTCTAGCTCTTTTGCGGACCTAATTTCTATGGATTTTGGGCGAGATTTGCGCGCAAGTACATCGAGTGACAGACGCCTGGTATAAGGTTTGGTTGGTGGTAGTTAATAATTCCGTAGGATATACCTAGTGATAGTTTTTCTGATGCTGGCCATACACCCATCCTTCCTATCGTCCAATCGGCATGACGGCAGGCTTGATCCAATCTGCAGTTCGTCTATATTATGCTGACCATATATACCTACACCATCCTTCCTATCGTCCAATCGGCATGACGGCAGGCTTGATCCAATCTGCAGTTCGTCTATATTATGCTGACCATATATACCTACACCATCCTTCCTATCGTCCAATCGGCATGACGGCAGGCTTGATCCAATCTGCAGTTCGTCTATATTATGCTGACCATACCTACACCATCCTTCCTATCGTCCAATCGGCATGACGGCAGGCTTGATCCAATCTGCAGTTCGTCTATATTATGCTGACCATACCTACACCATCCTTCCTATAGTCCAATCGGCATGACGGCAGGCTTGATCCAATCTGCAGTTCGTCTATATTATGCTGACCATACCTACACCATCCTTCCTATAGTCCAATCGGCATGACGGCAGGCTTGATCCAATCTGCAGTTCGTCTATATTATGCTGACCATACCTACACCATCCTTCCTATAGTCCAATCGGCATGACGGCAGGCTTGATCCAATCTGCAGTTCGGCTTTATTATGCTGACCATACCTACACCATCCTTCCTATCGTCCAATCAGCATGACGCTGCAGATTGGATCAATCAGAATTGACCATATGGGTGGGCGTGGATTGGCATGAGTGGCATGACAGTTATCAAATTATGGTGTAATATGAACGAACTGCAGATTGGATCAAGCCTGCCGTCATGCCGATTGCACGATAGGCAGGATGGTGTATGGCCAGCAGTCCGCCTGGCTAGCTACCACCATCTTATCTAAGTCTTAGATCTCTTTAGAGATGAGTACACCTTTGCGCACATATTTTATAAATTTATTTTCTGTTATGTATTTTTAGGTGCAATAAAGAGTATAATAATAAATCTGACGCCATAACAACTATGTTTGTTCCGGCAGTTGGATCTAAGATAGCCGATTCCTCAGTGGTTGAGGATTCCGGGAGTAGTGCGCTTCCACCTTCGGCCATATCTTCACTTATCATCAGGTGCGATTAAGACTAAGATTGTGGATAAAAAAAGCAAACATATATTGATTGGTTCTCACTGTTTTAAGTGCAAAACAAACATGTTCATATTCTGTGTAAACAATTACTCATTGAGTTGTGTTTGTTAAATCTATAAAGCTACTTTAATGGTTAACTGAGGTAACACTTTGAATATAACGTTATCCACACATTTACGATTACTTCCTTGTGATTTTACGATATTCTAAGTTTAACAAGTTGATTTTGGTTCTTAACTAAACCAAAGGTAGGTAAGTATTGGTTTAGTTAAAAAATGTTTTAGGAAGCATTGAATACTTGAGGATGTAGGTTAATACGTTTTTTAAATATTACTTATGTATGAATATAATTAACAAACTACGCAACAAAGTTACCCTTAAAGTTAAACCTTAAGTCATAGCCAGATTCTAGTTAGGTATTCCAAACTATATTTTTCCGTTACTTTCAAAATTGTAGCATCTAGTATTGGATCTAATTTTAGCAAACTCAAACTATTTTAGAAAAGTAAAAAGGTTCTTGTAAGTAATAATTTAAACCGATTTCAATGAACATTTTATAAATTTCTGAAATTGTTATTCCTTCCATTTTTTGATAGCGTTCGTCAAAGATACAATACCTCTTGAAATGCCCAAAATCTGAAGTGTAATCAATTGACCGAAGCCGGAACTACACCATTGACCGGTCAAGGACCTATGATGGAGCCGATCTGATTGTCCCAACTTATCAAGAGGCTTTTATCAATGGAGTCGAGGAAATTCGGGAAATCTATGCTGAACTAATTTTTATGCTTAAGCCAACAGACTTCTAAGAATGTCGTTAGAAGTAGTACTTAAGTAAGCTTGCATGAAAAACCCGTTGGTCAAAACAGTGTATCCTACATACATTTTACCTTAGAGTGAAGTTTAAGAAAGTGTATGAATTTATGATAGGGAAACCTTTTAAGGTCCGTCCGCTCCGTCCACACTTGTTACATTTCGGCGTGTAAAACACCGTGTCTTTATGCATCGCTAGTTTTGTTGGACATGCGCTGTGGTAATACTGTATCAAAGTAGCAATGTATTATAAAGACGCGCTGTTCGGACACGCCAATGTAATGTAAAGGTAATGTATAGGTGTAAAGGTGCGTCCACACTTGTAACATTATAAGTGTAGACGCACCTTTACATTACAAGGTAAAACCAACTATGTCCACGTTCGGTTTCCAATTAAAAATTTAAAGACATGTATGCTATTGCATTACCTGTGTTTCAAGCAAATAAACAATTATTTTGTTTGAGGCATCAACTATTTTATTCTTTTAACAATTTATTCGGCAAAAGGTACTTAGTCTCCTTTTTTCTAAAATTCATCAAAATTGGCACTTCCGGCTTAATAAAGTAACAAACAAAATTACCTACTTTCTTATTATACGTACATATCGTGTTACCAAAAACTGTATTACAAAGTTTAATATTGATAATTCAGCGTGTTTTATCGCCGGCCTAGACCCACATGCGGCAGTCTCGGCGTGGGTCGTCAGTTCGAGTCCGACCCGACCCATATCCGCCACGTGTGGTCTGGTAAAATTAACCAGTGTTTTGTTCGCGAATCGATTGTTTACATTTTGTTGGAGAATTTGCAATGTATGCTAGTGTCAGTAGTGTGTGAAAAATTATTTCTTTTTGCTACTGCGATGAGAACAAGTGGCTTTTAGATAGACTTAAAAATACGATGGAAGTCTAATGCACCAATTTGTGTTTACGTATTATTGGCGTAAACTATATAACCTACTTAATATTATCAAAAACGGCTGAACAGATTTGGCTGAAATTTTAAACACAGATACTTTGTAGCCCGGAGAGGAACATAGGCCTATTTTATCCTGGAAAAATATCACATTCCCGCGGGATAACATCGGGTAGTCCACGCGGGCGAAGCCGCGGGCGGAAAGCTAGCATAAAATATACCTACATTTAAAGCTACTTATAAGGTATGACTTTCGGACGGCGGGACTACATGAGTGGCTAATGAAAGACCGCAATGCATGGGTTTGATGTAACACATACCTTTTTTTTCAGTTCTTATGTAGATTATTAAAACAGTTGTAAATGGTAATGATATAACTTTTCTTTGTAAATATCGTTACTAACGCCGCATTTCCACCTGCAAGTAAACTTCTGCGATAAATGTCCGACAGGTCTGTCCGACAGCAAGTTGCTAGTGTAAACTACGTAGCACTTACACTCGCGACAGCTTGCCAGTATGTTATGTCAACAGAACTCACGCAAGACTTCCGGAAGTTTACTTGCAGGTGGAAACGCAGCCTTCATCATCATCATTTCAGCCGTACGACGCCCACTGCTGGGCATAGGCCTCCCTCAAGGATCTCCACAACGATCGCGGTCCTGCGCTGCCCGCATCCAGCGGCTTCCCGCGACCTTGACCAGATCGTCGGTCCACCTCCTTACTCCAATTAAATCTGATATGTTTATTGCGAACAGGTCTAATGATTTCGCTCAAGTCTGCTCAAGTTATCTGCGGAAACCTAATACTAGACCTATTCGATGCATCTTGCACCGATGCATCGCTGCACTTGAACTAGCCATCTATTAGTGGCTGCAGTCGATGCTATTTCCGCTCGCCACTTGTCTTGTTGCATTGCGCACGCAGGATGTTGGTTCTACTGTGATTTATTGGGGAAATAACAAGTTGATCAAGAGATTAGTTATACTTAGACAAAGATGATGGACTCTATGGACAGGCAACCATTGGGAGTTTACAGAACAGCATTCTGTAAAAAAAACAGCTGTTCCATAGAAAATTTTAAATAGAATAGATCAAAATGTACGGAACAGCTGATTTTTTTTTCGCGATTTCAATCTTGGTACCATAGTAAATTTTGTTTGTATGCATGAGTACATTGAACCCTTAAAATTATGTGTACTATTTAAGAATTTTAACCGCCTCTGTGGTCTAGTGGTTCATCCCACCGATTTCAGACCCAGAGGTCCCGGGTTCGATTCCCAGTGGGGGTACATATTGTATTTGGTTTGGTTGGTGGTAGGACTTGTTCTTAGTCCGCCTGGCTAGCTATCACCACCTTATCTAAGTCTGACGCCATAACAATGATGTTTTCAGCATTATTGTGTTCCGGCAGTAAGAGATAAGATAGCCAGTTCCTCAGTGAGGATTCCGGGAGTAGTGCGCTTCCACCTTCAGCCTTATCACCACTTAAGGCGCTACTCGGAAAAGTATGGACTTTTTGATATAAAACTATAGGACGGTTAGAGTTGTTACAAATCTGGTAATAAGATGTATATTTCTTAATTATTTCTCAATTATTGAGGATTCCGGGAGTAGCGCGCTTCCACCATCAGCTTTATCACCACTTATCATCAGGTGTGATGAAGGCTAAGTGCTACCCCGTAGATGCCCGTAGTGTATAAAAAAAAGAAAAAAAAGAAGGATCTTATATAATCTGTATGTTATTTTAAGTAGGATTAAAGTTCAATAGGATAATTTAAATACTGAGAAAAAAAACCCTATCAGACTACAGGTTTTGGAGGTTAGTCCGGAATATCCATATATTTCCTTAGATGGTCGAGTGCCGCACGCAATGTTATTCAAGGTGCTGCTATCTCGAGGTCCAGGGTTCGATATCCATTCGGGTTAATGTAGAAAGCTAACATTTCTATATTTTCTCGTGTCTGGTTGTATGGGTACCCGTCGTTGTTTCCGATTTTTCATAACACAGGTTTAACATGACCGTTGTACTCTATTTGGGTTTAAAGATTGTAATATTTAATTCTAATATTTATTAATTATTTTATTATTATTTTTATTCGTAGTGTTCCTTCATTTTTATTATGTAAGCTGTATCTACCTGTAAAGGTAAATCTTTCTGTAAGTAATTGATTTTTTTAAATGTTAATTTAATTGTGTAAGTACCTAATGATATGTTGTTGTGTAGATCTATTTTAATAAATAAATAAATAGCATGTGGTAGTGTCAATTTTTTTTAAAATTATTATACATTTATATTTTATATGTAAGTCCGTATCATCCGAGTACCTAGTGGCATTTTCCCATGGAAATTTTGTCAAAAGCGTATGAATCTTATCTCCCAATCCAATATGTTCAGAAAGGCATAAATAGTATTGACACTGATCTCAGTAATAGTTACAACTGCTGTTTTCTCAGTGGCGGAACAACCGCTAAGCAAATCCGCGCTTAGAACAAACATCTTAGCAGCAATGAGCACAATTATCGGGACTCGAACCAATTAGCAGTTGCGCGACAACTCTGTACTGTTATGTTTGATTGTTTGAGGTCACTATTGTGTCATGATTTTAGAAGGTTTTTCATATTTTTTAATAGCAACACTGGTAATGCCGTCTCTTGCCGCCATTTTGTTAAATTTAATAGGCTAATCTGTGGTAAAATTGGTGGGGGGTAGCTAGACTTGAGCCCGATTAACGAGCAAAGAGGTCATTCTTCAAACTAGCCTCGAGGGGATAAGTTCACTAAGACGTCGACTGTATCTATATTGTTATACCTGTACTATGCCTGTACCTGTAAGTTGGATCAAAAATTATATGAGTGTTATCTGGAGTCTGCGTTTTCTTCATATTTCAGAAGCGGTAAAGTACCCACGTAAGTTTATTTCTAAACCTGATAATAAGAATAATTTGCTTATTCTGTGCTATAGTAATGCCAAACGAGTTATTTTATTCTCTTCACGCAGAGAAAGGATAAATATTCCAGATTCCATGTTAATGCGTATTTTTTTTTATCTAAATGACATTTTAAATACCTTTGCGGTGGATTGTGTTTTGTACATGGTCGGGGCTACTCTCCGACGGAACGGACATAAACTAAATCGCATTTGTGTTTTAATTGATTGTGTTCGTATACGGTCGGGGCTACCCTCCGACTATACTAAATTTAAAAAGTCTATATGCGTAGCTTAGTACTAAGATTTTACTAATTCGTGTTCGGGGCTACTCTCCGATCGTGTTAGTTAAATCTAAAGCGTTAAAATTGGAATATTTGTGTGGCGGATTGTGTTCCGTACATGGTCGGGGCTACTCTCCGACGGAACGGACATAAACTAGATCACACTTTTATTTGAATTGATTAATTGTGTTCGTGTACGGTCGGGGCTACCCTCCGATTATACTTACATAATTTTAAACGCGGGTATGTAGTAGATATTTTCGTATGGCACGATCATAGCGTACCATGAATCTGGCATAATATCTTGATTGTTGTTGTTTAATTTACATGATGTATTAAATGAGGATTGTACAGAATTAATGGAGATGATTGGCATTATTATATTATTAGAGTACTTGCTGTTTATGTTGTTTATAATCTTACACATGGAGCTAGGACTGGCAGTTTTGGCTGTGTACCTACATGTAATGTTTTAAGTAATTAGTGCTAGCACTAATTGGAGCTAGTTTTGATAGCCTTTACTGTTGCACAGAGTGAAATCACTTATGGCTACTAAATCTTGCATACAATCCATGTTTTAACGTGGTATCTAATACCAACAGTAAATAAAAGAAAACTATAAGTTATGAAGCTAGTAAGAAGTAGTAAAGAGTAAGAATAATTTATGATTGGTTGCTCACATTTCATTTATCTTAATATTATTAAAATTAATTATTACTAATTTTCCTTTGTTTTTAATGTATTGAGCGAACGTGTTGTTCTCTGGGTTGAGTGAGTCATGTATGCTTACTGGTTACCTACGTTACCTGGTAAGATTGGTTTAATAGGTACGTATTACTTACTTACAATTGAATTCTGGCTTTCTATTTATTGATATATTAATTAATAGGTACAAATTTTGTGGATTCAATTAATATGAACACCGTGAATAGCAATATAAATTGCTTGAACTATGAATATGAGT
This sequence comes from Crambus lathoniellus, assembly GCA_949710035.1. Taxonomy (NCBI): domain Eukaryota; kingdom Metazoa; phylum Arthropoda; class Insecta; order Lepidoptera; family Crambidae; genus Crambus; species Crambus lathoniellus. The sequence goes on from OX453317.1 coordinate 23,880,075, forward strand.
TTAAATACAAATATTTTAATATGGTATCTTTAAATATTTAAATATGAAAGTCTTTATGTGAATTTGGATATCTCTAATGTGAATATTTTTAATTTTTAATGATGAGCGAACAAATATAAGGTGTTCACTGGGTTGAGTGAGCAAGCTATGCATGCTCACTGGTTATAAGAGATACATTGAATTTGTTTGTTGAAATGCATTAAATTGAATTTGATATTAGGGGGCGATGTATGTATGTTGCATACACTCGTCGGATATTAGAGGGCGATGTATGTATGTTGCATACACTCGTCGGATATTAGGGGACGATGTACGTTTGTGGCATACACTCGTCGGAATTAAGGGGGCGGTATATGTTTGTGGCATACACTCGCCGGATTTTAGAGTACGAACGATGTATGTTGGTGGCATACATTCGTCTGAATATGTTTAAATGTTAAGTGAGTACGTTTCTCACAGGCTGGTTAAATGAGTACCTACTTATATTTCATACTGGTTTACTACCCGTATGGCCACTTTTAAGATTATTAGATTTAAATGAAACTACAACAGAACAAAGATAATTTCAAACGTTTTATTCTTGTTTTTACAATACTCATTTTACATTTTTGCACTAGATAAGTAGCTCTTAATAAAAAAAAAAGGTTTTTGTAAATAATAAAGGATGTAGGTAGCTACTGTAGCTAGTGAACAGTATAAATCATGAATTTTCCTGAAGGGCATATTGTGTTGATAACCTAATGATTTTATTATAGAATGACACGGAACGATCTTTTGCCGATGAATAATGTATACATTCCAAGGTAAATAGCATCTGAGGACGAATACGGCCCGCGCCACCTGGTGCGCCGCTTGGTAGGCCTCCAGGGTGACGTGGCCGACCCAGGGGAGTCTTGAGCGAAGGAGGAATACCCTTTCTTCGTAGCTGAATCTGGTCAAAGAGGATTTAAGATGATGCAGAGCATTTTGTTTATGGGAAAGTATTGAAGTTGTTTTGATTAAAATGTTTCATGTTTATTTATTTTCATATCGAATAAAACTATTTAAGATTTAATTTTCATCTCGCATAACCGACTAAATTGATTGTAACACCCCCTTAAATAAAGTTTGTAAAGGTCTACCTAAAACAAAACAAAACTATAAAAACTTATCTTTTCATAGAATCATTTAGATGTTATCAAAATACTTTTAGGGAAGAATGAAAAGCCTTTTAAATCTACAGTTGCCTACGTGCTTGACATTGAGTATCTAGTAGGTACCACAGCTGTAGCAGTAGATACCTTTAAAGTATTATTGTCAATATGCGCTCTAATTATCGCAACATAGTACCTACTTACTTATAAAGATATTTATATACTAAATTATGTTTGCATCATTTCTTTTTCCTTGCATAATAAGTATCCACATGCTCCACAATTTGAGTAGGGGTTATTGTCTTATCTATTTAAGATTTTTATAATTACCTTAGTTTCCATTTATACGAAATCCATACCATATCTTGATTCTCATGAGTGGTCAATATCCATGAGCTAGGTTTGTTTTTCTATGCCTAGGTCTATGCCCAGGTGACCTTTACGCAGAACTGGATGTATTTCTGATCTTGATAAGATTGGACATGATGACGATTCACTTTTGAATAAGAGCACACTATTAGAGTCGCGAATTTAGTATTCCAAGATTGCGATTGGGTAATACTTTTATAAACTGTGATCTGTGTCACTTAGATTGTTATAGACCTTTTAACTATGGAAACAATATTAGTTTCTGGTATAAGCTTAACAATCTCCATAGCAGTGTTGTAGATACGGTGTACGTACGCATAGTTTTCGGGGTGCCGCTGTCTCTGAGGTACCTACCGGGTTCGATTCCCTGTCGGGTGAATGTTTAAAGCGGACTTTTCAACATTCTGCCCGATTGTATGTGGTAATCCCCGTCGTTGTTCCCAAATGCCATAACACAAGTGCTTGAGTTACTTAGTTCGAGATGGAAGCAATGTAGGTATGCAAAGATATCCAAAATTTACTATTTCCTATTACTTATTTTATTTTTTGTAACTTTGTTCAAGTGGACATTTCGTCTATTATTTTTGTTATATGTAGCTTAATTTAAAAGAATTCACTATGCTTGACTTTTTAAATTTAAGTTTAGTGGCAAACTTAAATCTCAAATTTTATTTAAATTCAAACTAAATTGTGGATGAGTGCTAGAGAAAGTTTATCAGGAACATACTTTTCCGAGTCTTCTACATAATTAGACAATAAAGCCATAAGACTGATTAGAAATCATCATTCTTTACATTTTTCCGGGAACGTCGAAGATTCTTTATCTAAGTACCTAGTTTGATAGATACATAGATTAATTCTTTATTTGTACACAATATTACGAACGGAACAATCACACACGAAATAATAATAATAATACAAAGATAACAAACTGTTAACCAAATGGTGGCCTTATCGTCTTACTGCGGTTTCTTCCGGGCAACTCAGTTTTGGTTTAGACGGATGGAAAATTTTACAGCCAAAATCACTAGAAGCTATTTTGCTATTTGTGCGTACTGCGTAGTGTTCTAGATCTCTCTTAATGATTTAGATGCAAATCAAAAGCAGAAATACTTAGTTGCTTAGACAGCACTGCAAGAAGCATTCACTGATATCTATTCTAGTTGTTTTCATTAACATAGTGATGAAATTATGTTTTTAATGCAAAAACATGTAAACAGTCCATAGTGCATTTAAGTAGATCGTGTTTATTACACTGTCAAGTTGTAACTGATGTTTTCCTAATTAAGCAAAATAAAGTAAAACGATTATTGCTCAATCACACCTCTCAATTTATTAAAATGTTCTATACAGCTTCATGCAAACATTTTAATTCATGTTTTAAACTTGTTCTAACAAATAAAGCCACAAGTAACCACTGCTGTAGCATACCAAGTTAGTTTTGCCGTGTTTTTGTTGTTATTGGCGGTATGATTTATAATTAGTTTTTGAGGATTTTAATACTACCGTCCTAGTGTACGTATTGACAAAATATGATTTCAAATTATGTGAATCTAATTTATTGTTATTTTAATGAGAATTAATATCTTTATTAAGTCAAATTTACCGTCTCATTTGGTAGGCTCGTGATACTAAAATTCTTAGCAGTTTACCATTCTCACGGACCTTTGAAGTTCCTTCACATATTGTGTAGTAATCATTTCCATATTTTTTTAGATCTGGTCAGTTGATCATTTGTTTCTACTATGGTTGAAGTTACTAAGTACCTTACATACTAATGTTTATAAAAGAATATGAGAATTCATATACTTACATTTATTACTATTGATTCATTATCAGATACATCTATTTCTTTTGAATGATTAATAAAATTGATTTGGTTACTATGTGTGTTGTGAGTTTACTGCTTTCAGATGCCAATTATAGCATCCAGTAGGTACTTATCATGAGCTAGCATCGAGTTAATATAATAATGAGGATCCCGCTACCCTTGAACGTACGAACCAACACAGCATACAAGTTGGAGACAGCAGAGTGTACGTGCTGTGGTAATGAGAGGAGATAATATGATACTGAAGGTGCAGATCACAGAGTGATCGTTGTTGTGATGATGATCATCGTGGGCTGTGGTTGTAAGTCGGATATTGAGACGAGTGGATCGCTGATACTGAAGTTGACTTATATTGAAGTATATATTATCATGTCATGTATCTTATCTCATTTTACTATTATGATTGCAAAAGCTTGTATGTTTGTTCCCCAATCACGGCTATCGGCTGGACGGATCTTTGAAATCTTTTGTCTGTGGAATAGCATATCGGCTTCTTTTGACCCCGGGAGGATATTTTATTCCCACGGGAAATCATCGTGTAGTTAATTCATTTGGGCGAAAAGCTGTTCATGATTTTACTTGTTCTATTTCTATCCATGGTAATATACTTCTTCATATCCCAATTATAATTATTAAATCTATTTACACTAATATTATTCATAGTAATATGAATATTTGTTGATAAGGATGCGGGTCATGCTCGTATTGAGGATACCTTGTAGACATTTTTAAGTTTTAATATTAAATTGCGAACTTGTTTAAAATCATTAACTTATTCATTAGAAATGATAATAATATGATCTTTTGATTTTCATGTACGGAGTGGAACCATGTATTGTACTATTCTAACAGAGGCAGAGAATAGATGCATTTAAGAGTTGGTGCTGGAAAAGAATGCTCTGGAAACCTTGGACAACTGGTTGACAAGTTGAAAAAGCAAATTGTTGCTGTGACGGTTCAAATTGTACCTGCGGCATCTTCATTATCAGTGTAACTTCCTTATAAGAATATTTAAATTAATCGGTAATAATGCCTATTACGAACATGCCTTTAAATAATTCCTTTAGTTGTCCTAATTCATATTTTGATTTAATACAAATTGTGCACTATGGTAAATACGTATCTATAACTTGGTTTGTTACTCATATCTGGGTAAAAATTGGTAACTGTGCAGAGGCCTACAGTTGTTTTTGTAAGGACTAAACTAGGTCAAACTTAGCGATAGTTAAATTCATCTAATATTAGATCTTTAATCCTTTCATGACTCGTAGTTGCTTTTTCCACTATTTGAGTGAAGTGATAAGGGTGTCTAGTTATCAGGTTAAAGTTAAATTCTGTACCTACCTATTCCTAATGTAACATTCTTAGGGATTTTGCTTCTGACACCATCTAATATTCTTGAATGTAGCTCCTGACAATGCATTGATGTAAACTAGTACCAAGCTAATCCATTTTTCTTTTATGACCCATAACTAATGCTTATAGATTATAACCAGACTTTACTTTAATCATTCCATATACTTACTTACACATGATTATATAACAAGTATAGTTTCAAAATAAGTTTTCTAAGTAATAATAGTCGCTTGTTAACGAATGTCATGATTATGTTAATTTATACATTGATTCAAATAGTTTTAGATTAGTTTGTTATTGATAATTTATTTTATTTGATTATGTATTACTTAACGATTTACTAAAACAATATTTTCACGATAATATCTATATTCTAAACAAGTCATCGGCTTCCTTAAAAGATTATTGTTGAGCATTGTGTAATATAATGTATTTGTTTCAATTATGTTTTAAGTTTTAACTTGAGGTTTTTATCACTATAAGATTAACCTAAATAGGTACATAGTTGTAAGACTTTACTATTGAGAATAGTTGTGTATCAGTATATTAGCTGTATACTTACCTAATTAATTGATTCTAAATAATTTTTATATGTGCGTCGGGAGACAGCACGTTATCAGATGGCCGAATGTCATGATTTTAGAAGGTTTTTCATATTTTTTAATAGCAACACTGGTAATGCCGTCTCTTGCCGCCATTTTGTTAAATTTAATAGGCTAATCTGTGGTAAAATTGGTGGGGGGTAGCTAGACTTGAGCCCGATTAACGAGCAAAGAGGTCATTCTTCAAACTAGCCTCGAGGGGATAAGTTCACTAAGACGTCGACTGTATCTATATTGTTATACCTGTACTATGCCTGTACCTGTAAGTTGGATCAAAAATTATATGAGTGTTATCTGGAGTCTGCGTTTTCTTCATAATTGGGAGAAAAAAGTGTTCATCACATTTGGAAATATTGACAACTGACATGCCGCAGTCAGCGTCGCAGCTGCACGCAGACGTATAACGTCACCGCGGTGTGTCCTCAAATGGTCCTCAATGAGCGATTTTCTGAGAGGCCATTTAAAAAAAAAAAGCTTCCAATTGCTTCACTAGATGGCGTTGAATAAGTATGTACATGTCTATGGTATATTTTGGCATGAAACAAATTTAAATTAATTACTTTTTAAAAACCCAAAGGAAACTAATAATATATTAAATAAGTACTACTGTGAGGAACAGAAACGAAATAGGTAAATTTAAAGATTTAGGTAAATATAGTCCATTCGGTTAGATAGTGTCGCTCTGCCACAACGCCGTGCGGGTGTACCGACACTATCTAACCGAACGGACTATAAATAACATCTGTCTGACGTTCCGTTTTACGTAAAAAAGTCGCGTCAAGGTAAAATTTATAACGTTCCGTTCCTTCTAACTGCATAGGTGGGACAGCGCCATCTAGTGACTGAGCTTTCAGAAAATCGCTCATTGAGAAATCCTATAGAATACAACGTCACTATGCTGGAGCGCGAGCACAGAATAATATGCGCGAGTGCGGCGTTGCCGTTCCGCTGCTGCGCGTCCGCGCCGCGGCCATCTCGGTTTGTATCTCGCGGACGGCCGTGCGGCTCTCGCACGCAAACGCATCGCAATGCAGCTGCGATACTGTTGGTGTGAACCTACGCGTACAAATTCATATATTACAACTCATGACGCACGCAGACGCAATGCAGCACGACTACGTGCGTTTTTGGTGTGTGGCAGCCTTAAGTTAATTTTCTGACAGATATTAAAATTCAATAAGGTCCAAATTCAAACTAACTTGTTGACATTGACATTGACCTTTTTCTGCGTAATCTATATATATAAAAATGAATCCCTATTTCCCTTGGTCACGACATCACGCGTGAACGGCTGGACCGATTTGGCTAATTTTGGTCTTGAAATGTTCGTGGAAGTCCAAGGAAGGTTTTAAGGAGGGGTAAGTAGGGGTAGAGTAGAAGTTGGGTAGGGGTAGGGTAGTAGGGGTAGGGTAGGGGTAGGGTAGGGGTATGGTAGGGGTAGGGTAGGGGTAGGTGTAGGGTAGGGTAGTGTAGGGGTAGGGGTAGGGTAAGGGTAGGGTGGGGTAGGGTAGGGGTAGAGTAGGGGTAGGGTAGAGGTAGGGTAGGGTAGGAGTAGGGTAGAGTAGGAGTAGGGTAGGGGTAGGGTGGGGGTAGGGTAGGGATATGGTAGGGGTAGGGTAGGGTAGGGGTAGAGTACGGGTAGGGTAGGGTGGAGTAGGGGGTCGGGCCACGGGAACGAAGTCGCGCTGGGTCAGCTAGTGCCTAATAAATAAAATACAATTGGCGCCATTGCGAATGAAATTCGCAAACTTCAGTCCTGGTTACGTTTGTACATAAAGCCCGTTCAGGGACTAATAAAAAAATACATAAGAGCTATCCTAAGGTGCCTAAGGGCAACAGTTTCAATACCGACTAAAAAACAACTTGCCGCGTGAATTTGCGCGAGAGTTTAAACAAAACTAATATAACTATATAATATATACTAATATTTTTGACTAACTTGAATTGATAACGCGTAGTCAAATGTTGTTACCCATTTCCTCATGTATATTGTAAAAAAATATATTTAAAACGTGATGTTTAAAAAAAATATGTAGTAAAAGTAATGTGATGTGGTTACAGCCGCTATACTAATTTGCTATGCCCGGCGCAGAAGGCAGGTATCCTACCCCTTTTTTTTGGGGGAAACGCCTGCGCGTCATAAATGTCAAATTTGCTGGGTACACTTTTTTATTCAGGGTGAGAACTCCAGTTACCTCAGAGTATTAAGTCGAGCTTCATGGCTATTACCGTTCAATACATGAAGTTTGACTTAATACTCTGAGGTAACTGGAGCTCTCACCCTGAATAAAAAAGTGTCGCCAGCAAATTTGACATTTATGTATGTAGTGGCTGTCAGCTGTCTCATATGACCATACGTATTTTTTTAAAGTGTAGGTGAGACGGAAGACAGCCACTGTGTTATTTGTGGTATTCAAAAAATTGTTCGTACTGCACTCTCCAGCTACCTCAGTATTTAGTCTAAGCTTTTTGGTTCAATACATCACGTTATTATGATAAAACAAGATGGCGTTTCCGGTTGCAGTACGCCACATCCGAGTCAGAGTTCAACATGGCGGACAAATGGCGCGTACCCTCATTGTAATTGACTTTCGATCTCTAACGGATGCTGCACAGAAGTGTTTGGTACCGAATGAATGATTACGTTTGATTTATCTTGTATTTTCGCACGGTCTTGTTTTTAACCGGCTTGAAATAAGAGGTTATCTGTTTGACTTTTACGTGTGAAATCATTAAAATTTAAGAAGAAGAAATTTTTTACTTAAATATTATACAAAAAAAGGGAAGTGCCTCCCTCTCCTTTTTACAAGCTTTTTATTAACTTGCCATGTTAGTTAGTATGTTAGTTACTTAGTTAGTGGGGGACAAATCTTGCAAGCTAAATTTGACCCACTTCCCAGTGTCCGATGGACTGAAATTTTGTATACAGGTTTGGTTCAGATGACAATATAACATTAAAGTACAGTCAGCAAAAAAGCTTGTTATAAAAAGTGAAATTTTTACTAAAAACTTATTTGTTGATGTCAGTAAATATAGGCACGTAAGCCCGTGGCGCAGTGGTCAGCACGCTCAGCCTGTGATCTTTGAGGCTAAGCAACTTTTGCAATGGTCGGTCGCGAGATGGGTGACCAAAAACTTTCATCTTGAGCTCCTCCGTGCTTCGGAAGGCACGTTAAGCCGCTGGTCCCGGCTGCATTAGCAGTCGTTAATACCTACCAATCCGCATTGCCGCATGGTGGGTCATGGCTCATTCTCCTTATCCATCCATAAGGAAGGCCACTGCACCCGCAGTGGGGACACCCGTAGTAGGGAGATTAAATGGCTGATGATGAGTAGCCCTCCAAATAATTGTATTTCGGGACAGTTTTACACAATAGGATATACAAAATTCCCAAATTAAGTAGAAATTGTACTTTGGGTGCTAGACGATTTATATACCTACTTAATACATCAATTTTTTTTCTATGTTCTGTGGATATGTCGCAGGGATTTTGTCAAAGTCGTGATATTATAATTCCACTAGTTAAATTATAATTTCGCGTGATATTATGAATAGACAGTACGAGACAGTATGCACACGGCTGCGAGCCTCGGACGTCTATAGAACACGTGATGATTTTTTTTGTATCAATACCACTTATAACTTAACAATTCATTTAACTAGTGGAATTATAATATCACGCGAAATTATAATTTCACTAGTGGAATTATAATAACACGACTTATACAAAATCTCTGCAACAGATATAACAATTATGTGCCCTAGTTTTTACTTACGACCTCATGATTAGATATACACATACGACATATCCTAGACAGCACAAAATCGCCCACAACACACACATACAGGCACACACACACACACACACACACACACACATATACATACATACGTACTTACAGTCAAACTATGCGACCTGAACAATATTATATATAACATTTTTCTTAGCTATTTTGTTTTTGTTATTTTATTTTCATGTCAATCATGTCATTGTTTTGTATGTTTAATTTATTTTATTTTTTATTTTATTTTATTGGTTTACCAACAATTGTTACACTAATTCATTCTTAATTTTATGACTTAAAATTAGGTGATTAGGCAAGTGTACAATTAATTACAGGTAAACACCACATGCGTTTTTAAACTATTACGAGCAAATACAAATAATACTTAAAATAATTTATGCTCTATCTCTTTCACACACACACACACACACACACACACACACGTGCACACACACGCACACACACCTATCTAAAAGCTATCACTTATGGAGTCTTCTAAATGTTTGCGAAACGTGTTTAAGGTTACCGAGTGGATATCGCTGGATTTGCCAAAACAGTTTAACAGTCTACTCAATCTAGGGACAGGAGAACTTGAACCGAGTACCGTTGAACGCATTGGAGGCAACAGGGGGACTACTTGAGATCTTGGCATTCTTGAAGGGACTCTAAAATTAATTTTTTGTAGTAACTGCGGACAATCGATTTTATTATTAAATAGTTTATATAAGAAAAGAAGATCATTTATTTTAAGTCGTTTTTCTAAAGATGTGTAATTAAAGTATTTTAGTCGGGATTTGTATGAATAGCCTTTTCTACGCTTACCGACTGAGTATGCTAAGTGCCATAAATATCGTTTCTGAAGTCTTTCTAGTCTCAGACAGTGACAAGCATAGTGTGGCCTCCAAACAACGCTGCAATATTCCAGGATGCCAAGAACAAAAGTATTGTACAAAAGTCTCTTCGTATGTAGTTTTCGAAACTCTTTACCATTTCTAATGACAAAGCCCAGCATTTTAGACGCTTTTTTTGTTATATTTTCAATATGTTCCTGAAATGTAAGTTTCTTGTCGAAGGTTACGCCAAGGTCTTTGATGGAGCTAACCTCTTTTAGTACTGCCCCATTGATAAAGTAATTTGAGTTAACAGAAATTTGTTTCCTAGAAAACTTGACATGGTAACACTTTCTGACATTTAATTCCATTTTGTTGTTAGTGCACCAGTTAACGAGACCATTCAAATCTTCTTGAAGTAATGCAGTGTCCGCCTCCGTTTGTATTATCCTTGATATTTTCAAGTCATCTGCGTATATATATGGAGTGGAATGTGACAAGTGTTCTACAACGTCATTTATAAAGATATTGAATAATATAGGGCCAAAATTTGAGCCCTGGGGTACTCCTGAACCAGTGCTGTAAACATCTGAACTAAAACCATTAATAACTACATAAAATTTACGATTATATAAATATGACTTAAAAAATTCTAACAAATTTCCAACAATGCCTATTTTTAATAATTTCTTAATCAGTATATCATGAGGTACGCGATCAAAAGCTTTGCTTAGATCGGTATAAATAACATCCACCTCTAGACGAGCATCAAGAGCCTGGGTAAGATCCTCTACAAAAGTAACTAAGTTTGTCGTAGTCGATCGGGACCTCATAAAACCATGCTGATGACACGAGATAACTGGCTTTATATGTTCACAGATGTAAGGATAGATAATAGATTCAAACACTTTGGACGCAGTTGGTAATACTGAAATGGGTCTATAGTTTTCCACTGAATGTTTATCGCCGGATTTAAATATTGGAACCACCTTTGCCACTTTCCAAACATCCGGAAAAACTCCTGTGTCAAGTGACTTGTTATAGATGAAGCAGAGCGGCACAGCTAGAGCCAAAGCACAGTTTTTCAAAAATAGCGGAGGTATGTCATCGGATCCCATGCCTTTCCCTGGGTCGAGTTTCTTTAGAGCATCAGTAACAGAATCAAGACTTATAGTTACATGATTCAGATTCAAACTATTCGGCTCAGACCACTCAGGAAAATTCAGGTCGTTTTGAACGGTAGGGTTGTTATATACTTGAGAGAAGCGACTTGCCAAAAGGTTACATATAGTGGGGCCCTCAGTTAATGTGGTTACTCCATCATTCATAGAAGTGGGGAAAGAACTTGATCCTCCACGTTTAGATTTAATATATGACCAAAAAGCCTTTGTGTTTTTAATTATTCTGTCCTCTATATCATTAATATAATTATTATAACACCCAGTAGCCAATTTGTTACATCTTTTAGTTAATATTTTTAATTCTATCTTATCTAACGGGTTATTGTATGTTTTATACCTTATTCTAATTTTATTTTTTTCACGAAGTCTTTTAATTAAACACTGGCTAAACCATGGAGGAAATTTTTTGGAATGTACATATTCCATTTCCATACATGTCCATTCCATTATTTAATCATTAAGGAGGAGCGGAGTTTCTCATCACAGGCCTTAAAGCTCAAAGAGAAACTCCTACCCTTCGTTTCCTTTTGTATAAATACTGATAAAGACAATAAACAATTTTTTTTTTATTAGTAAGTACTTAGTCCATTACTTGGACCAACCAGACCGAAAAAGTAGTACCTACGTACTTACCTTAAATTCCATTAGTCATTTGACTGGAATAATGCTAAGGCTTCTCTGCGAATACTTATTACGTCAGTACTTTAGGTACCATTTATTTATGATTCAATGAGTAGGTGATATATTGATCATGTGTCTATTTATAGATATAGATCTAATGATTCATCATAAGCGATAGAAAGCGCCGATGTGTATGAATCAGTCGGTTATTACTATCATTACGTGTTTTGTTTGTTATTTAACTTTAAACTGGTTTTTAGGAGATTGAATGGAGATTAAACATATGGAATACTGCGAGGGTCTTATCCTAAATGGCTGACTCTTACATAATGATACAGCAATAACTACTAGACTGACGATACTCAAATACTCAAATAATTTTGAGGAGCATCGCAAGCATCGTCCTTTCGCATTTAATATGAAAGATATGAAAGAGATAACCGATCAGCCCCTGTAGACAAGTGGCTTTCTATTAGCGAATTCGCCAGTCGAATAGAAAGAAAATGGGATTGACATTAGCTGCCACGTGACATTTCAATCGCTAATGTCAATCCCATACATTTTCTTTCTATTCGACTGGCGAATTCGCTAATAGAAAGCCACTTGTCTAGCTTGCCTGGTTGGCTGGCTAGCTACCCCCATCTTATCTAGTCTGACGCCATAAAAATTATGTTTTCAGCATTATAGTGTTTCCAATTAGAGATAAGATAGCCTGTTCCTCACTAAAACATTTCTACGGTGGTGGTGGCGTGTGAGGCGGGTCGTTACGTTCCCTAAAATATGGTTGAGCGAAGCGATGGCTGGTTCATGCGTCATGCTCGTGAACGGGTGCTGCCAGTGGGAATGGGTCTGCTCTTATCTGCTTGCCTTAAAATGTGTTTTCTTTTGTTTTTATTCATTTTATTAAGAATTTCATTTGAAACATGTATGGCGCAACTTGCAGTATATAGTAGAATTGTCTTCTGTTTTTAACTAATATTAAAGCTTTAAGTAGAGTTCCTAAGTAACTGAAAATTGTTCACCGCTATGATCGTTAGTTCGCCTATACTTAACTGTATTTATCATAACCATTGTGTGATTGTGATGGAAACTGACCTTAGTCATACCATTTTAAGGTCATTTTTCAATTTGACGACTCTGTATGAAATAAAACAGGGAGAAAAAAACAACCCTTGGAGTTTCTTGCCGGTTCTTCTCCAAGGTCTCCCGCTGTAGGGAACCGATGGCGTAGCTTCTATGACGTTCACAAGTATTGTAAATAACAATCTAAATTGAATAAACAAATTTGACTCTTGACTCTTGACTCTTGACTCTTGACTCTTGACTCTTGACTCTTGACTCTTGACTCTTGACTCTTGACTCAGTGATTGAGGATTCCGGGAGCTTCTATCTTCAGCCTTATCACCACTTAACATCAGGTGTGATGAAGGCTAAGTGATACCCCGTTGTGGATAAAAAAACAAAGGGTTGCACTCCAGGAGTGCCGGCAGAAGTGAAAAGGGCTCACTATACTTTTTCACAAAAAAAAGGAATTTGACAAAATAAGAAAAAAATACGGACTGGATGTGAACCGAGGGCTTCTGGCTTCAAAGCCGCCCGTTTTCTAACCTGAGCTATTACATATTTGGAAACGGTGACGGTGGCGAAGTTTGCCTTCGTATTCTAATGACATTGTAACAGTTTTTCGATTAGGTCACGTGTCCGTCTTACGAATTTTCGTAGGTCACGTGTCCGTCTTACGAATTTTCGTTCTGACGGTCACGTGTCCTGCCTGTCGCGATTTTAACATTTTTTACCCATCACAAAAAGTGCACAACACCGCTAAAAAGTTTTCAATTCAAAAAAGAGACGCCATGATATTTAAGACGTTCGCAAAGTTGAGTAGCATTCAAGTATTCGGGGGTAGTTTACCTAGGTATGGGGCTTAGATTCAAAAGACTCTTAGATGTTTTTTTTAACCGACTTCTAAATCAAAAGGGAGGAGGTTCTCTATTCGTCTGTATGTATGTTTTTTTTTTTTTTTTTTTTTGTGTATGTCCACCGATTACTCGAAGACGGCTGAACCGATTGAAATGGTTCAAACGTTATTACATCAGGTTGGTTTCCAAGTTGGTCCCATTTTTTGAAATTTTGAAATCGGTTCATTAGTTTTCAGGAAATCTTGAAAATACTGTCGTTTTCGTTACCACTTTATGTGAATTTAATACGTATCTTTAGGCATAACTCCTTTGTTTATAAACCGATTTAGATGTTTCTTGTTTTGTTAAAATATGTAGTTTAAAAAACTAACAACACACTTTTATAGGAACATACTATAAAGTACAAAATAACCGTCTATTCAGTAACGGAAATTAAAAAGCGTGGTGCGCGTTGTCAATATTAAGTACTTACTTGAATGCATGCTTTGCAAAGGGCGCACCACGCTTTTTAATTTCAGTTACTGAATAGACGGTTATTTTGTACTTTATATATGTTCCTATAAAAGTGTGTTTTTAGTTTTTTAAAACTACATATTTATTTTTTACTTTTTAGTTTAATAAATGGAAAGCTATGGGTAATCGATTTCACAGTCCATTCATGTGTCTGCCCACCCCGTAAACATTATAACTCAAAGGCGTGATTGTATGTCATTGTATTTAGTTTTACAAATTCGAGTAGAGTCTCTTAGTTACCAGATGCGCGAACCGAACCCTTACTTCTTCCCTGCTCCATCATCAGACACTCGCCACCAAGTGTAGAGAATAGGTCTCATCAAAACGAAACAAATGTGCCCAAACTTGAGGTGTTTCCTAGTTGTCATTAAGGAGTGCCACTGACTTTCTCCCTGCTCCATCATCAGGCCCTCTCCACCAAGTGTAGCAAATAGGTCTCATCAGAACGAAACAAATGAGCCCAAACTCGAGGTGTTTCCTAGTGGTCATTAAGGAGTGCCACTGACTTCCTCCCTGCTCCATCATCAGACCCTTACCACCAAGTGTAGCAAATAGGTCTCATCAGAACGAAAAAAATGAGCCCAAACTCGAGGGGTTTCCTAGTTGTCATTAAGGAGTGCCACTGACTTTCTACCTGCTCCATCATCAGGACCTCACCACCAAGTGTAGCAAATAGGTCTCATCAGAACAAAACAAATGAGCCTAAACTCGAGGGGTTTCCTAGCAGCCATTGAAGAGTTCTATTGCCCACCTCTAGACTTCATCATCAGATCAGCTCGATAGTAGCAAATTATTGTATTGTCATCGGATTCATATAGACTTGCAAACTTTCAAATCAATACGACAATTAGAAGTAGGTTAAAATTGAATTCCAAGATTTTCTTACATTGTGACTTAGTTACAAGTGAAGCTAATAAAAGTGTGGTAAAAAGGGGATACCTCAAGGTATTTTAACCGACTTCGAAAAAGGAGGTTTTGAGTTTGATCACATACATATTTACCAGAAAACACGTAAATTGCCTGCACGATGCACTAAAAAGAGTGAAATAAAAATTATTTTTATAAAAAAATAAAACCGCCTTCTAAAAAACCAAATCAAAAAAGTAAGAAATAATTCCTCACCAAATAAATAACGTAAGTACTTTAGGATTAGGATTACTTTAGGCTCGGAAGTTAACTGCAAGTGACATGTCGCGCAGCTCGAATGTGCAAGGGAACAGCACAGCGACGTATCCGTACGCGTCAGAGTGAAGTGAGACACGAGTAGAGTCGCCAACTCCCATTAAGAGATATCCGGGACATTAGAAATTTTTATGCGGGACTTGGCCAAAAAAAGCGGGACCTGCCTACAAATGTGCAGAAACGAGAAAAAACTAAATTTAATTACTTAAATCAGTTTTATCATCCATCTATGAGTTCAATTAGTGATAATTTTTCACAACACATAGAAATATCATTGTAAATGTCAACGGCTGTGATGATCACACCCTCCCACTCGCGCATCGCTCTCCTCCGCACGGTAGTCGTAATTTAATTTGAATAAAAGTTTTGTCTAACCGGGCTAGCTTTACCCTAAAGCGGGACATTTAGCGTCCCGTACACGTGAGTCGCGGGACGCAATTCTTGAGCCGTGGAAACGGGACGTCCCGTCTGACGCGGGACGGTTGGCAACTCTAGACACGAGACACGCCGTGCTTCCGCCCGCGCACCAACCCCGGGCACACCTGCGTTCGTCTACTGCGCAGCGTTCCGCGCGAACTTCCGAGCCGCCAAGTTATTTTGCGCCCATTGTACTCCAGCGAGCAGCCGCTTGTAACTCCTCAAAATAGTCCGTTCTCTTGTTCAAAAGCTTTAGAGTTTTAAGCAATCGGCGCCTCATACTCACGTTTAATTAAATAAGCTCTGGTAGTATTTAGAGGATCCCGTGGCGCAGTGGTTAGAGCGCTCGGCCTGCGATCGTTGAGGTTAAGCCACTTTTGCAATGGTCGGTCACGGGATGGGTGACCAAAGACTTTTCATCTCGAGCTCCTCCGTGCTTCGGAAGGCACGTTAAGCCGTTGGTCCCGGCTGCATTTGCTTGCAGTCGTTAATACCCACCAATCCGCACTGGGCCCGCGTGTCGGCTCCATTCTTCTTATCCATCCATAAGAAAGACCTGCAGTGCCCCAGCAGTGGGGACATATAATGGCTGATAAAAAGTGCTAGTATTTAGTAAATAAAGTGTCGTATAATTTGTTGCTCCAAATAGAGTTGCATAAGAGTGGTTCTTTGACCTGTGCATTATCTGCATAACTGCATCGCACCGTGTCACGACGTGTTAAACACAAGGCTTGCTAATGCTGTGGCGAAAGTCTTTTCACCGATTTTATCCAGATAAAATCGATAAATTTTAATGTTAAGTATTGATGTGGAAAATTTGGAGAGTGTTTTCACTATAAAACATTGGATTTTTCTTAGTTGAACTATGATTGAAGCATTCGATGACGAACAAACTGATGGTACAGCATTAATTTAATTTATTTAATTACAGTTAATCTCGTCGTTTTATTTGAAAAATTCAAGGAATCCCTTCGAACAGCCTACGTAGCTTCTTTCATAATAATAAACGGAGTTACAAAAGATAACGACCTTATATGCACTGAAAAGAATACAATTTTAGCACAGTATTGTTTGTATAAATCATTATTTGTTTATTAATCATTAATCCACAGGTGTAGATTTACATAAATAACGCAAGTATCACGGTTTGTATTCAAACCAAGCGTGCTGACACTGAATATCAGATCCGTTATTCAGGATGGTGTAATAGCCTCCTAGGCTAGCAGCGACTAACCTTGACGTTTGGTCGTGGTTCGAACATGCGAAGTACATGCATTTGCGTTATCTAGTAAATAATATATCTGTGGTTTAAATCTCAATCATTTGATGTATTAATTTTAGAATTTAGACCAAACACTTTTCGTCCAATCATCAGTGCACCCTCAGCGGAGGTGTTTGGAACGGTGCCAGCACGGTTTTATAATTAGTAGCCGCATATTCCTGCAAGCGCCGGTGACCGACTGTGACAGCAAGTGTGGCCAAATACTTGGTAAAGCACCTCTTTGTGGGAGTACTTGGGACCTCTGAGGACTAGCAAGGTTATTGGGTACCGCCAAGATAGTCAGAAACTTGGCCTACGCATCATTATCGTCATAGGCATGTTAAATTTCTTCACTGCTACTGTACGATTGAGCTGGGTGCCTACCATCAACTCTTATTGCGGTTTTGTTTAGGACCTAAACTGATCTGCTTCGCTTATTCGTACCACGACAGCTTAATATCAATGACAGCGATTCAGATGCGATTCAGTGATCATTCAATGACATTTCACAGCCGCTAAGCTGTCAAGAACTCTTATTTGACTTATAACTCGGCCAAGCTAACATGACACCTGCAGGTTATACCCGTCCCTTTCACTCTCCGGGCATGACAGAATCGAGTGAAAGAGACGGGTAGAAGAAATAAGGACACAAATCGTTCGGTCATTCACATTTTAGCAATTCATTTGCGATCCAGTTTTTAGACTGTCAGAGTACGAAAGAAAGCAATTCATTTTAGGAACCTATTCTGCATCGCGCTATTTTTGAATCGCTGTCTTAAAGTTGATGGTCGGCACCCTGTACGATCCGTCGTTTCAGACCGATCGAAACGAGGAATCAAAGGGCCCCATATAATTATGTAACATATTTTCATGGGAAATTCCTATTTTACGCTGGCCTGCAGTGCGCCCTGCTTCGCGGAACGAGTGCTGTTGTCGCACGCTATTAATAATTACCTAATGTTACATTACTGTTGGTACTCGAATGATAATCAACTCGAAACTTCGAGTGCTTAACATTAACAAACATTTACGGGCTTGAAAATAAACGAAAGTCGTAAAACTTTAGTGTAAATGCACACTTATAGGCGCTACACACGATCACGTTTAACTGTCAGTTTCCCTAAACAGTTTTAACTGACAGTTTTCCCTACAGTTAAAACTGTTATTGTGTAGCGCCTATAAAGTTCTACGACTTTTGACGACGTCAATTCGTTAAGGACTTACTAGGCTTCTTGGGTGGGATTGAATAAATACTTACATAAATATTTGTGTACGGTGGAGATATGAACCCCTTTTCATCTGCTTTTTGAGGCACTTGCAACAAATCAAATCAAATCAAACTTCATTAACCTTGTATTGTAACAGAGTACGTTACACTAAGTAAGTCATAAATTACATGTACATCATTTAAACATTAGATTAATCAAAATTAATAATTAATAAAACGGAAAATTAGATAAACATAAAATAAAAACTTAATTAAAATTTAAGAATTGATTAAAAATATGAATAAAAATTGATTAAAATTGAAAGGCATAAAAAATACAATTAACAACAACGAAAAATAAAATTATTCATATACTTATAATTAATACTTATTTTTTCGCGTTTAAACCCAATGTCAATCTTAGTTATTAGTCTGCCCTCAATAGTAGGGGCAAGGCGGCCGGGCGGCGCCGCCCGCCCAACACGCGACGCGCTTAGTCACGAACCTAGTGCCGATGCAGCTGAATAAATCATAACTTTTACTACTTATTGTTAGTTACTTACCTACTTACCCTACTTTTATTTTCATTAAGGCTGTTTTGGATGCTCGATGGAGCTCACTGGAAACATGCAGACAGGCGAAAATGGCACTACCGCGCCCGGACGCCCGTCTGTCCAGAGCTCTCATTAAGCTAAGTAGATCACAGTTACGCCTGGTGACGGGTGCTATAACAGGACATGGAAATTTCAACAGACACCTTTTCAACTTAGGTATCACCGACAGCCCCCTATGCAGAGGTTGCATGAGGGCCGAAGAAACAGCTGCTCACGTCCTGGTCGAATGTGACGGAGTGGCCCCCTACCGGGCGAGGTACCTCGGCTCGCCGGGAAGCGTCCATGAAGCGGTCTCCGACGTGAGGGCGCTGGGTGCTTTCCTGGCAGAGCTGGGCTGGCTGGAGTAATCCGGCTGCACACCCTCCACACGCAAAATAAGACGTCGAGTTGCGGAAAACGCCCGTATCGAATGAAGAAGAAGAAGAAGAAGAAGGCTGTTTTGCGTGACGCCGTATGCGCGAGTCCTTAAAAATATAAAAATATAGAACTCGGATAATATTTAATTTTATACTTCAGTTTATACATAAGTACCAAGTTTTACTATTTTCTATCAGCTAATACCTGCTCCGTAGTTTTACAAGCGTGATTATCGTTTTCAAAGAATTATCGGGATACATATAGCTTCTCTTGGAGAGAATTTTTTCTAAATCAGTACATTAGTTCCAATCATTGCCTTCAATATCCAAAATTTACCTCTTAATTTGTAATATTATACCGCCTCTGTAGTATTTTATATTGGTACACATCTCCGGTATGATACCCAGAGGTTCAGTTGGAGTACATATATTGTATTCGGTTTGGTTGGTGGTAGGACTTGTTCGCCTGGCTAGCTACCACCATCTTATCTAAGTCTAACGCCATAATAACGATGTTTTCAGCATTGTTGTGTTCCGGCAGTTAGAGATAAGATAGCCAGTTTCTCAGTGGTTGGGATCCCGGGAGTAGTGCGTTTCCACCTTCAAGGCTTGAGCACACCAAACGCAGGTCAGAAGCAGCGCTGTTTGAATGCGGGCCCGCGCAAGTTGTAATACAAGAAACTCTATGAACTACGTCACACTAAATTTGAACGCGGGCCTAACATGGCCGCCATAGTTATACAACAGCGCGGGCCCGCGCTCAAACTGCTCTGCGCCGCGCCGAACCGCACTGCTACTGCCGGACTACAAACGGCGCGGGAGCGGGGCAGAAGCAGCGCAGGCGCGGCGCAGAGCAGTTTGAACGCGGGCCCGCGCTGTTGTATAACTATGGCGGCCATGTTAGCATGACACACCGAGGCAGGGCGTTTGCAGTGCAGCGCAGCGCGTTGACGAGAGTTGTATTATGCCTACTGCCAGCCTAACCCGTCACACTGAACGCGGTTTGAACGCGGGCCCGCGTTGCAACTGCTTTGAAACTGTTGCTGCGTTCAGTGTACCGACTCCCGCCGACGCCCGCGCTGCTACTGACCTGCTCTGCTCCTGACCCGCGTTTGGTGTGCTCAAGCCTTCAGTCTTATCTTTACTTAACATCTGGTGTACTAGGCTAAGTGCTACCCCATTGTGAATAAAAAAAAATAGGAGCTTCCCTCATTGTGAGTGCCAACAATTAGGGTAGTTTATACTACTTTTTTTTCAAGTTTAGCTTGAAAAAAAAAATTAAAAAAAGATGCATTTAAATGTGAAATAGTATTATTATATTGTACAAAGTTGGCCCTTAGTTTTGCCATTTGAGCTCTAAGGTGCCAATAATAGGAAGGGTGCCAAAAATAAGGGCAGTTTACCCTATATTGTAGACAATATCTTTTTAGAAGCTTTTTATTAACTTGCCATGTTAGTTAGCTAGATAGTTTGTTAGTTAGTGTGGGACAAATCTTGCAAGCTTAATTTGACCCACTTCCCAGTGTCCGATGGAGCTGAAATTTTGTATACAGATTTGGTTTAAATATGAAAATACAATATTAAAGTACAGTCAGAAAAATAGCTTGTCTTTAAAATGAAATTTGTAATAAAAACTTATTCTTTTGAGTTTCATTGACTTCAGCTATTAGTCTACCTTCCTATAGTAGGGGCACAGGCTTTTAATACTGTGGTAGGGGTAAGGCGCCGCCCGCCCAGCACGCGACCCGTTTGGCTTGTCACGAACTTAGTGCCAATGCAGCTGAATAAATCATAACTTTTACAACTTAGTAGTAAGTCTTATACTTTACTTATACTTTTTGTACGCACGTAATAGACTTGTATTAGACGATGTACCTAAAACAGAAAAATACAACGGAGTTGTAGGAGTTGTCTCTGTATGTGTATAAGACTATATAATAAATTGCCGAAGGACATTAAAATACTACATTTAAAATAATTTAAGACAAAATTGTATAAATGGCTTAATGAATATAATTTCTATAGTGTGAAAGAGTTTCTTGACATGTAAAGTATTTTCATAATGTAATGTTTTTTTCTTTTTTTTATTTTGTAATTTATGGTACCTACCTATTTAATTTGTCATTTGATAATGTTTAGTTTTAATATTTCACAATGTTGAATGAATTTGCATGCTATTCTTATGGCAAAACATATTGCACTGTTTTATATATTGTAATATCCTAAATACCGTGTTTTAGCGCAAATAAAAATGTTCTATTCTATTCTATTCTATTCTATTCTATTCTATTCTAAACCTACTTTTATTTTAACAAAATTACTCCGCTACTTATTCTTTTTAATTAAGGAGGTTTTATAGCGGTAAATACTGTCGTTTAGTGGTTTGTTTGTAATGCATAGATGGGCTGCGACGTTCGATTTCCATTAGGACGCTAAAATGTTTAAAATGTAGGTACTTGATTTACGGAAATGTTCAAGTGAGTGTGTCATTTTATCGATGAATTACATATTCATAGTTGATATGTAGGTATAATTAAGGCAAATAACACTATCTCTCCATAAATAGTTACGCCCCACAGGGCCCATAAAGATCTGTATTATATAGTACCTACGTAACATCTTACTTTATGGAATGCAATAATTACTATTTGATTTTGTCTTGAAAGTAATATAAGCGTAACAACTAATACTCTTTACTCATAGTTGAAAGATTTTAATTCTTTTACCATTCGAAAGCTACATTCTTCCCCTGAGTGAGACGCTATATTAGATCCGGATATTTCCACGGGAACGGGTACAACTTGGGTAAAATTACTTATATATGTGCCAAAATTAATCCAAATTAATTCTGTGGCTTAGACATAAAAAAATAACTGACAAACAGACAGCGTGACTTTCGCATTTATAATAATTGCATCCTACTATCCTACTATATCCTACTATATAATATTATAAATGTGAAAGTTTGTATGTTTGGATGTTTAGATGTTTGGATGTTTGTATGTTTGTTACTCAATTACGCCAAAACGGAAATTTGGGACACAGATACTTTGTGACCTGGAGAGGAACATATGCCACTTTTTATCCCGGAAAAATATCACAGTCCCGCGGGATAACGTCGTGTAGTCTACGCGGGCGAAGCCGCAGGCGGAAAGCTAGTTTATAATAATTGCATTTATAAAATAGTACCTAATACTATACAGCCAATTATTTTCATTCCATATCGTACATAATTAAAAAAAAAAAAAAAAAAAATTATGGAAATTGGTTTTAAAAAATATTAAATATTTGAAGTTGAAACATAAACGCACTATTAAATATTATACACCATCACATACATAGTTCCAATACCAAATTATAGTGAGGTATTCCTCGAAGCGCTCCTTTTAATAACTGCTAATAAAAGGAGCGCTTGCCAATAAAAAAAATAAGTTTTATTCCTCGAAGCGCCTCTATGTTTAACTTTTGAATAGAGATGATTACTCCGTGAGCGTAGATTGGTTAGTGCAAGTAAAATGTTAAATAATTAATAAAAAATATATTGGATAGTAGAGAAAAACTATCAGGAGTACAGAATTTATAAGTAGCTAATTTTATTTTAATTTTTATAAATTCTCAAGATGATTTAACTGAAGGGCTATAGAATTAACTTTCAAATTAGCTCCTGAAGTCTATGTTGTCAACGTGGGAGCGCTTCGAGGAATAAAATTGAAATAATTTTAATTGTAAAGCGCTCCTTTTATTAGCTGTTATTAAAAGGAGCGCTTCGAGGAATAGTTTTGGGCGCTTCGTTGGGAGCGCTTCGAGGAATACCTTAGCTTGAGCATAAGTGTTATGGAAATTGGAAACAACGACGGGTATTACCAGTTACCACATACACCCAGACCCGAAGAAATATTGAAAAGGTCGATTTCAATATTTACCCGACCGGGAATCGAACCCGGGACCTCTAGAGATAGCAGTACCTTGAAAACCGGTGCGCACACCATTCGGCGACGGAGGTCGTCAGAAATAAAATAAATGGTATTTTTTTAAAAGTCAGCAATAGTAGAAAGGTAAGTATTAAAGATTTTTTTAACTTAATTATGTAATAGAAACGACCAACTCAAATCCAAACTGTGAATACTATGATCTTTACCCAAGGTTGAGTCACAGGTTGAAATTATTTGGAGCAGACTGTGTATAATATGATGTTGGATGTGTCATACTCTCCAAGAAATGCCAGCAGGATTTAGTTGGAAATGCTTTCGTATGACCTGTTAAATTATGTACTATAAATGAGAAAAGTCATAATGTACAACACTGTATTTTATTAATATGAATAGTTAACTATGAAGTCACTACCCTGTGATTTCAGAAAGTTACAAGAGACCTTGTACCATGAATAATATAATAATTATATTCTCTATCGTAAAACATCGTGTGAATTATCTATCTATCACCGATTTCACTATAGACGTTGTAATATAATATCTCAGAAATCTCATATTCCCATGAAACCATCTTCATGTAAAAAGCGTAAATTTTTCCGATATTTTCTCACAGTTTCTAACCGACAATGGAAAAATCGCACTATCGATAAAGTCTAAGAGATATGGTACAAAATGTGCTCAGTACAAGCTCTTTAATTAAACCAACATACATTCTCTAGTCCCAAGGGTCTAGATTCTTTTCATTTATGAAATAATAGGTCTTTACATATGAAATTGCCGTCTTTTTCTCACATGTTTATTGGTCTCTAATTTTTTAATTAATATCAATATATCAAAATTAATAGTCAGTTTCGAAAATAGAGTATGTCGTCATGTTAAACATCTAAGAAAAGAATAATTAAACACGCGTCCAAATTTTTTCATGTCTCATAATCTGAAAGTAACTGCAAACTTGCCTAAAATGCGGGTTGAAAGTGGTATGTGGCGGCCCTAGGGCCGATATGAAATTTAAAAAAGGAATAGGAGGGGTCATGTCAAAATCTGAAATAGCATCTATACACGTTCCGATCCGACAGCCGATTTGGTCTGCTCCCAGACCAAATCTGCACACGTTCCGATTTGGTCTGGGAGCAGACCAAATCGGAGGTCGGATAGGAACGTGTGTAGAATCTTTTTCATGTCTCATATTCTGAAAGTAACTGCTAACTTGCCTAAAATGCGGGTTGAAAGTGGTATGTGGCGGCCCTAGGGCCGTTATGAAATTTAAAAAAGGAATAGGAGGGGTCATGTCAAAATCTGTAATTGCATCTTCACACGTTCCGATCCGACAGCCGATTTGGTCTGCTCCCAGACCAAATCTGCGCTACACACGTTCCGATCCGTTGAAGACCGAATCGGAGGTCGGATAGGAACGTGTGTAGAGTCTTTAAGTATCTCTTTGGACATTTATTTACCAAAGGTATGCAGGCAAAGGCACAGAAGCCTATACATACAGCCATGTTTTGTTATTATATAAAATAATTAATATCGTAGAATTATTATTTTGATATATATAACTTTGTTTTTTTTTAAAGAATGCGTTTTTAGAAACAGATTAAACCAAATAAGGTATTTGTAACATAAAAAATCAGGCTATTCATTTCATGGAATTGCATAGAGTATGGGTCAAACACCAAACAAGACTGTATGGACTTAGTTTCCCTTGCCTTCCCTAAAATAGAGAAAATGAACAAAAAAGTTATAGTCTTTCGAAAATTTCGCGGCCATAGGAAAAATATTTTTAAGATTATTTCTGTTTATTTTTACTATCCTCATATTCGAAATGAAAAGTAGAGTGTTTAGTTCGGGTGTATGGACCCACAACAGTCTCGAACTATCGGCGCCCTCACTTCGTTCGTGCGCCAAAACACTCGACTGTTATGGGTGCCATACAGCCCTTGCTAAACAATCTACTATAAGTATCTCTTTGGCTCTTTGGATATTTATTTACCAAAAGTATGCAGGCAAAGGCACAGAAGCCTATACAGCCATGTTTTGCTATTAAATAAAATAATTAATATCGTAGAATTATTATTTTAATATCTAAAACATAGATTTTTTTAAAGAATGCGTTTTTAGAAACAGATTAAACCAAATAGTCCCATCCGAGCTAGTTGTGAGACGGGTCGATTTTTTCTAAATACCTACTTCATTTTCCATTTTTCAGTAATAAAAAAAATTGCATTGTGAATGCAAAAAACTAAAAATTAAAATAAGTAAACCAAATAAGTTCAGGCTATTCATTTCATGGAATTGCATAGAGTACGGGTCAAACACCAAACAAGACTGTATGGACTTAGTTTCCCTTGCCTTCCCTAAAATAGAGAAAATGAACAAAAAAGTTATACTTAACTTGTCTTTCGAAAATTCCGCGGCCATAGGAAAAATATTTTTTAGATTATTTCTGTTTATTTTTACTATCCTCATATTCGAAATGAAAAGTAGAGTGTTTACTTCGGGTGTATGGACCCATAACAGTCTCGAACTATCGGCGCCCTCACTTCGTTCGTGCGCCAAAACACTCGACTGTTATGGGTGCCATACAGCCCTTGCTAAACAATCTACTATTTATAACTGCTTCAAAGTACCGCTCTTTGGTTGTCGTCAATTTGACAGCTTTGAACAGTTTTTTTTATTCTAAGACAGTCCAAAGTGATTATAGGCAATAACTAGTTAGAATAATTTTGTCTGATCATATCTCGATAGTTTCGTTGAATTCGGAGTTCACATGTCCAAGAAACCCCCAAATATCTTTGTATGCCGATTCCAACTTCCTACAATTTCCCCATAGAAAACGGCAATTTCATAGGTAAAGACCTATTACTTACACGAAAAATAAAAGATTTTTTAATTATTTTTTATTATTAACTTATACCAACAGCGATACATGATTACACAATAGTTAACAATAACGACATAGGTTGTAGCTCATATATATTCGCCTATTTATAGGTACACACAATATTCATGTATAAAATGTGGTCACTAACAAGATTTCGTGTAAAGTCAACGGCTTCATTATTTTTGAACTATATGGAAAAATAGGGGAAAGGTGTCCAAAATGATCCCCCTAAGGGAAATCGGTTACTGTAATTAAAATATTATAGTAAGAGCAAACATTGAAAAGGTTTTGGGTAAATCATTTAAGTGTTGTTATACTGGCATGCCATTATTGCAGTTTGATGTTATATCTTTAGCTTTATAACCCATACATTTTTGGTTCAATATATTTTATTTGCTCAACGAGTTCTCTCTCATGCTTAGGTGTAAACACCGTTTGCTTACTGCCCAAAGTCTTAGCTGCACCAACTGCGTTTTTGTTTTTAGCACCATTACAGGTACAGAAAACTGTCTTGTCGTACAGAAAACTCACTCCCAGTTTTGTCGGTAGCTTTTTCTTTGATAATGTACGTGGCATGATCTGTAAAAAGTACAAATAGATAGGAAAAAAAAACATGAGTTATTTTAAATTGTTTTTTTAAGTATAGTAAAGTTATTCCTGGGATCGTTTTATACCCACTAAAAGGGATCGATTTACCCCGAATGTTGAATTTACAAAAGTTGTCGAAGTATGACCTCAAGACATTATCTTGGTGAGATCAAAACGAGTTTCTAATGTTACTGAATATCAATAAAAACTACCAGGAAAACTTTCATTCACATATCCACAAAAGAATTTTAACAAATTAACTTTGATTGCAGGCTTATCTTAGATCGAAGGCAGATATTTTCAATTTTTTGCAATAAATCGACGCACTGTACTCACACCGCCATGACACTTTATTGGGCTAATGGAAGTCGTACATGGAAGACGTCAGCCTACAAATCGCAAAGATGGAACTAGTATTTTCGTTGAAACTGTAGGGAATCATTTTACCTCAAGGGATCATTTAGTACACCTTTCCCCTACCTATTCAATCTAAATTCAATATTCATATTGTATTTTTGCTTGATAGGCGGTCAGATATTTGAATATTTCAAGGTATCGATTGTTTAATCAGTTATTTGATTCATTATTTAAACATCTTACTATCAATGAACAATTTAGTAAATCAGACAGCCTCTACTAACTAGCTTGCAAAATAAAACTTGTTGGCAGGACGTTAATAAAAACTGTGTGAAGTAATTATTTGTTATTGAATAATTAAAAAGTAAGTTAGGTTATGATTTAAATACAATGATGCCCAGCTCTCTGACAAGATGCAGAAAGAGGTGAAAATTATTACGATTGTCTAACCGCTATGCGAGGAAAGTCAGGAAATAATACATAACGAGTTATGTTATGTACGACGTTTATTGTGTACGTAATCTTTAAAGCAACATCATAAATGGGAACTACCTATATTATTTAACTTCACCTTTATAGTTTTCATTCGTGTGAACATATTGTCCAGTTTTTTTTCAACCCATTTCATTTTTATGTCCTGTTTCAAACAATTTAGGGCTCATTTCAGAAATAAAAGGTAATCAAATTAAATTACGTCGGTTTAGCTCAGTTCTGAAAATTGTTGAAATATAGTTACATTTCCTTTATATTTTATTCCAAGCGGCCTTCGTCTGCGTGGATGGTATAGGCGCGTGATTTAGTTCCTTAAGGTGCATGGAGTCGTGAAATGATAATTTTTGAGGCCCTACAACTCATAAACTAGCCTACTAATGAATCCAGAATGAATATATATTAAATATTGATATATAAACTTTAATCTGAGCATTTAAAAAAACATAGTCTTTAAGAAACTATTAAAAAAAACATTGAAATGAAGCTGTTTTCAACTTGAAATACGCTACTGCTTCTAAACTACAAGTGATATTTTCACGTTTCTTTCAGGAAAAGATTGCTAACTTGTTTAACTTAAATCTGAGCATTTTTCGTTCTAAAATAATACATAGTTTTGACGAAACGTGTGTTTAAGCTGTTTTGATGCGGGTAGCGGGGCGGGAAAATTAGGCCACGCTTCTATGCCCAAGGTCGTTGGCGATACCACGGGCCTTAATTCCCCGCGGTCCACTCGCGTCGTCCACCTTTGTGGACCATGGGAAATATCTTTTTTCCCGTGGTGCACCCGACGATCCATTTAATTTGTGTTTGATTGAATCAGGGGTCACTTGGCGGAAGTGCTTGCCAACTTACTACCGTAGCTTACTACCGCAAAAAGTACAACATGCAAGACGCACCGCCCGCCCGCCCGTCCGCCGTCCGCCCGCAAAAAAATGCACATGCACACCATGACAATATAAGTGCACAAAACACACACCTTGCGCCCTCACCGATTAGACTACTCTAACGTGTTTTGTTTGCCACACAACCCTCGGCATCCTCAGCAGTTGGTGACCGCCGAGCTTGGGCGTGTTTCTAACAGGTTGTGTTTTTTGCGGAAGTAACCTGCATAATATTAGGGGTTAAAGTATCAAATTGCCGTTTTGTATGGGGATTTTTGTACAATTTTTTTTCCCATACTAACGTTCTTGTAATTTATTCAACGACTTATATTATGTAACTATATAAAATTTTACACACGTATTTATGGACATTTGAACTACTAAATGACATATTCGTTAAGAGCAAAAAAAATATTTTTACTAAGTTACAACTAATAAAGTACAAAATTCTGGAAACAAAAATAATCGTAACTTTCGAGATAAGTTTTTTCTATGTAAATAATCAAATATCGTGGTTATTAAATTATTAAAAGCTGCTCGATACGGTCTTAATGTAACGCAATATTAAAGAAATTATGTATTTCTAATATCATAAAAGTTGTTAAGTTATATGTACAAAAGAAAAAAACGGCAATTTCATTCTTTAACCCCTATTATATTTATTTTTCACCATTTATTATGTTCATATTGTGGAATACGAATGTTAATTATGGATGTAAAAATACCTCCATCCTATTTAGTGTTTCGCATGTGCCCAATGAATTTTTTTTGCAATAAAAAATTAGCTAATTAACTTCACCTTTGTTATTTACAACCCCATTCGACAGACTTTTCACTTTTTTTGCAGTTTACTTCCTTAATTTTTTGTCAGTAAATAGGGGACTACTCAATATGTACGAGTATAATGCACATTAATTACATAAATCTCAGTACTATACCTACGTGTAGCGACGCGCCGGCCGCCGAACAATGATAAAACCGCAGAAGGCCCGATGACGTAAACATTTTGACGATCAAAAGTTCAAAGTACTTCGCATTATTCTTAAGTAAGACGAATAAATTTATTCGGTTGTATTACATTAATTATTACTAGTGAGATGCTTTCAGCATTAAGACCGTTAGCACATCAAATAAATAATAATAAATAAAAATATATTTATTTATCACACAAAAACGGTACAGTATCTTAATCGTTGGATCTAAATAATTACAGAAAACATTAACTGTCCCGAGTGTGCGATCTGGAGCCTAAACTAGGTCAACCCTGTGTTTCTGGCCTCCAGGTCTTCACCCGCGGATCACCTAAGTATTTTGTTACATAAATGTAGGAATATAATTTAATGCAGTGTTTAAGTGTGTGTGTGTGTGTGTGTGTAGTGTGTGCGTGTGTAGTGTGTGCCTGTGTAGTGTGTGCGTTTGTGTGTGCGTGTGTGTGAAGGTGTGTATATGCGTGTATGTGTAGTGTGTGTGTTTGTGTGGTTGTAGGTGAGTGTGTGGGTGTACGTTCGTGACTGGGTGCATATGTATTCTGTGTACTAATTAATTATTGCAGAATTTGCATCACAGTTCTATGACATTTCTACTTACATTTTTTCGTGTCTAGGTGTTGTTGGTTGTTAATAACTGTCGTTGTTTTCCATTACGATAGTACAAGCACTTTATTTGGGACTAGCGGATCCTCGCGGTTTTACCTGCGTGGTACCCGTTCCCGTGGGAATATCGGGATAAAATATAGCCTATGTCACTCGAGAAGAATGTAGCTTTCAAATGGTGAAAGAATTTTTGAAATCGGTGCAGTAGTTTCGTAGCCTATTCGATGCAAACAAACAATCAAATCTTTCCTCTTTATAATATTAGTATAGAAGTATAGATTAGAGAGACCGCCAGCCCGTCTCAGTTTTATGACATTTCTACTTACATTTTGTCGTGTCTGGGTCTTGTTGTTTTATTTTATATTAAAAAGGGGCAAATGTTTCCCAATAACTGTCGTTGTTTTCCATTACGATAATACAAGTTCGTGGCGCAGCGGATAGCGCGCTCGGCCAGCGATCGTTGAGGTTAAGCGACTTTTGCAATGGTCTGTCACGGGATGGGTGACCAAAAATTTATTCTTTATTAACATTTACTATCTCGATCTCCTCCATGCTTCACAAGTTAGTCCCGGTTTCATTTGCAGTCGTTAATACTCTCCGATCCGCATTGGGTCCGCGTGGTAGTTCCCTTTCTCCTTATCCATCCATAAGGAAGGCCTGTACCCCAGCAATGAGGCCATTAAATGGTGACGATACTGATGATGATGATGTTTTAATATAATTTAAAATACTTATTTTTATCGACAACGGTATTGCACTTAATGCCTAGCTTTAGGTGTGATGAAACACCTGATGTTAAGGCGATACTCGGAAAAATTATGATAAAGCGAGATAGCAATGAGAAAACGACGCGCGCGGAAGCGAGACTTTGCGATTTTGCAGATTACGCAAAAAAAAAAACACAAAATCACTTGGTATTAAAAAACTACAGCGATTTTTAAAAAATGCTTCTATACGATCCTAAATATTATTGGTGTCCACTAATTACACCAATTTCCAATACTTAGTGTAAGTAACCCCATTTAAGAATAATCTTGACTTTTCGTATTTTTTAGAGGTCTTTTCGAAAAGAAAAAGTGTCGAGGCAAAATCATAAAATCCTATTTTTAACCGACTTCTAAATCAAAAAGGAGGAGGTTCTCTATTCGTCTGTATGTATGTTTTTTTTTTTTTTTTTTTGTGTATGTCCACCGATTACTCGAAGACGGCTGAACCGATTGAAATGGTTCAAACGTTATTACATCAGGTTGGTTTCCAAGTTGGTTCCATTTTTTGAAGTTTTGAAATCGGTTCAGTAGTTTTCAGGAAATCTTGAAAATACTGTCGTTTTCGTTACCACTTTATGTGAATTTAATACGTATCTTTAGGCATAACTCCTTTGTTTATAAACCGATTTAGATGATTCTTGTTTTGTATATAAGGGGATACCTCAAGGTATTTTAACCGACTTCGAAAAAGGAGGTTTTGAGTTTGATCACATACCTATTTACCAGAAAACACGTAAATTGCCTGCACGATGCACTAAAAAGAGTGAAATAAAAATTATTTTTATAAAAAAATAAAACCGCCTTCTAAAAAACCACATCAAAAAAGTAAGAAATAATTCCTCACCAAATAAATAACGTAAGTACTTTGAAGTCGGGCGTGAAACATGTACAATTTTTTGTTGTTTTTGTTAAAACCCGCCCGACTTCAAAGTACTTACGTTATTTATTTGGTGAGGAATTATTTCTTACTTTTTTGATGTGGTTTTTTAGAAGGCGGTTTTATTTTTTTATTGAAACTATACGAATCTAGATAAAGGTATGAAGAAATATATATCTAATTACCAGATTTGTAACTACTGTAACCGTCCTATACTTTTAAATCAAAAAGTCCATATTTTTCCGAGTAGCGCCTTAGGTGGAAGCGCACTACTCCCGGAATCCTCAATCACTGAGGAACTGGCTATCTTATCTATATCTGCCGGAACAAATGCTGAAAACTTCATTGTTATGGCGTCAGACTTAGATAAGACGGTGTTAGCTAGCCAGGCGGACTAAGAACAAGTCCTACCTACCTCAAAACTTTACTACCTTATAATATAACTCATTCATCAAGTATACCACTGATCATAACATATCGGTCGACAAATCACCAACTGCACCAAAGCAAGGCTACCTGCCGCACAAACTTCACAGCATGCTCACGCGCAGTTCCAACGCGAGACTCCTCAGTTCACGCGTGGACTTCGCGCAGTGCCGACGTGTCACGGTAGTCGTCCTATCGAGCGTAAGATAGAACGCCGCATAACCGAACGAGAAAAAAAGTGCAGTGTGTTTTTTGTCCGAAAAGGATTTTTTTGGGTTTTGTGAAGGTGGACTGAGCGGGTTTCTTACAACTTTTAAGGTATTATTGTTGTTTTTTTTGACAATTTTTTTAAAGTATTTTGTTGAAACTTTGATTAATCTAATAGTCTTGATAATTTAAATAATGAATTTTTACGTATTTGTTTTTGTAATAGGAAGAGTGTTTTGTTATCTCGTAAATGACGTCACACGCGTTGTAATCTCGATAATCCATCGATTAGGTTTATTTATCGTTAAGTGGGTATATCTTAGTTGCCAGGATGCCGGTTGATACTATTTTACAATAACTATAATAACCTTATTGTTATTGTAGCTTTGTAACAAGGCTTGGTGAAATTCAGGAGTCAAATGTTTAAGATTTATAATTTAATTTACTGTTCTTTTACATCTGTTTTCATTAGTCATCCAAAAAAACAAAAAATGACATCAAAACTAACACGAGTTTTTAAGTATAACATTAGTTAGGTAACGTGTATGTTCTTTAATAAAAGCATTTTTTTTTACTTATACAATCCAATTCTCGCCTTGTTTAAGTTTTCAAATGTTATAATAGTTATTTATCACTTTGTGCTTATAAATGATATATAATTTAATTATGTTGAATTACGAGCCCATGGCTTCGTTTGTGTATGAATAAACTTATCTCCGTAGCAAACACAAACGAAATTTTATTATTTTCCAAAAAATAAAAATATGTCAAACAGTTCAGACACTTATTTTTACCTTTTTACATTCACAATGCAATTTTAATTTTTGATTTTTTTTTATCTTAGTACCTACTAAAAAAAACTAATAACTATTTTTTTCTATGTATTCAAAAAAATCGACCCGTCTCACAACTAGGTAGCTAGCGGGTTCGAGTCCCATCGGAGCTAGTTGTGAGATGGGTCAGTTATTTCTAATATATTCAGTCCAGACAGTTTTTAAAATTTATTTTCACGATCTTCTTAAGTAGCGTTAATTCTGTTGCCAAAATCCAAAATATGTTTTTTAACACAAATATAAAATGCATCTCTTTAAAAATATCAAAATTAGTTCAATTACTTCATCGCGAAATTCAACACACATACAAACAGCCGTCCTTTAGCATTACTAATGTTGTATGAATTAATGATTGTAAGGAAAACAACAAATTAACAAACAAAACCGGATAATATCCCACGCAAGAACCAATAATTATTGTCAGTATTTATTATGACCAATAAAACGGTCGTGGACCATTTTATAGGTTATAAATAAACAATAAGAACAAACATACAAACTTTGAAACAATTTTGGAGTATGTATAAACTTTAAACTCCAAAACTTACTAATGAAATTATGATCATAATTATCGCGGTAAAAGAGGACATTTTATCATATCTATGACCTTTTCCAATGTACTATCTTTATAACGAAATCACTCAGTACTGGTTCAGTAGTTACTCGTAGGTAACAGATACACAAATTCATTGAAATCGCTTTATAAGATCATTCGTTATAATTATAAGGTAATAGATAACAGCGATATTGTCCTCAAACATAAAATAATAAAAAATTTAAACCTTTCACTTTCCTCGGAAAATAATTAAAAAAGTAATTATAATGTTTTTTCTCATTATGTGCCTACCTGTCCAATTGAGAAACTGTCCTTTTGAGAATCTATCTTTTTAAGAATCCGTCCTTATAAGAATCTGTCCTTATGAAAAAATCTTAAACTATTCGAACTAAAAACTAAATTCGAATCTAAAAGCTAAAATTAAAACTACTTGTCTTGGATTTCTTCATATTGTATAAATAACAATGATTAGAGTATTTTTCTGTTATCAGATGATAACGATAAAGTCAGATTATTTTCAGTTAAAGAAAATTGCTTAAAATATAAAAAAACACAACCAATGAGAAGTTGACTTTTATAAATCGCCTCTTCTTTACTTAAAGTCCAGCCATTTTCATTAATATAAAATCTCATTGTTAGTAATAATAATGTAAGTACTATATAAATATTATTTCTAAAATATTTTCCGAGGTAAACATTCTAAATTTGAAAATCACTGCAGTAATGAATTTCAGTACTTACTTACTGCACTAAAATATCCTTATTAAACTCGCGGTTTCTTCTCATTTGTATATTATTTTATTAATGATGGTACACATTTTAATAGATTAATTATAATAACTTTCACCGTATTGTGGAACAAATAATGGCTATAATATTCGGTGTTGAAATGATGACATTCAGTGACCAATTTTTATTATGACATGTGTCTCTGCATTGTTTTGTTTTACTCGCGTGGTAACCATTGCCGTGCGAAAATCGGGATACAATTTAGCTTTTGTCTCTCAGGCAGAAAGCAATTTTCTAACGGTGAAAGAATTTTTTTAAATCGGTCTATTATTTTTAAAGTTTATGTCCATTCGAAACCAATCTTTCGTCTTTATAATACTTGTATAGACACAGGGCCTGTTTCACAATGTCTAAGTAAGTTCTACTTGACAGATAGTCCATACAAAACTATCAATTAAACCATAAAGTATTCCTAATCGGTCATTGTGAAATAGACATACAATATAATTAGCAAAAACACAAATCGACACACAAAGAGTCTCTAAAGTCAATTCCATTTATCAACACGTAAAAGGCTGCGCAACGCAAACGCATGACAATATAATATTGTCAGTTCAGAGTCAGACTCACGAGTCAATTTCGGAACTGGAAAGAGGTTAAAAATAACCTCGAAAAAGAAAGAGTTAACTGACAGAAATAACTGGCGCTTCCTTCGGGTAGGGCTTTGAATTTAGTTATGTTATAATTTAGGACAAGATTGTGTTGTAAGAAATAACCGAATCGGTCTGTGTTGCAGGATTTGTGGATTTTATTTGTGAATTTATTAACTTATTTATTTGCTTATAATTATCTAATTCAATCAAACAAATATGACCTTATGTATTTAGATTTGAAAGTAGACATTAGTTTAGTTATTCTACATTTAAGTAAAATAACTGAAATGGTACACTAACTTTTTCTCAGTTTTCTCAGAAATGAAGTCTTCCTTAATATTTTATGTCCTTAATTTATGATATTTTTTGTTCACATAAAAACTATTAACTTAATATGACCTTTGTGTAATGGGTTTTTTATCATACTATAACTTCCATAAAGGCAAGAACTATTGTTGTTTATTTATCATATTTTTATATGTTTCGCGTAGGTTTGACATTGAGAAAAATGCAGATTTTGTATGTTATTAAGACATAAAAGTTGGGTGAGGCGTGTGTATTCATAATTTGCAATATTTATAATATGCTTAAAGTTACGAATATGTATATTTACAAAAATAAATGAGGAATCTGGCTTGCAAAGTTATTGTTTTGTGTTATTCTTTAGGAAAAATGTGATAGTAAAAAACCACGACCCCCCTAAGTAGCTTTCAGGCGTGATTCGAACCCGTCACCCTGCCCGAGCATCGGGCCCGATGCTCTGACCAACTAAGCTACCGAAAGGTCTACACGACTCGTCGAATTTTGCTATCACTTGTTACGCTGTAGGCCAGCGTTGCTTCATCAATGTGAGGAAACCCTCGCATCCGAAAGAAACATTTTTACAAATGTTTAACAATCGATTAAGATGAAACAGCCATATTGAGATTTTAGAATATTTTTATGCATTTACAATGCAATTTTGTCGTCAAAACAAACAAAGAGCATCGGGCCGGATTCCCGGAGGCGCGGGTTCGAATCCCGCCTGAAAGCTACTTATGGGGCTCGTGGTTTTTTACTATCAAATTTTTCCTATACTTACAAAATTGCATTGTAAATGCATAAAAATAATATAAAATCTTGTGTTATTCTTATTAGCGACTTTTAACATAATCTTAATAAATATTCTGAAGTTATGTTTTTGCGCGTACCTTTACATGAAAAATACATGCTTCGGTTTATATATCGTACATAAAGGATGATCGATTATAAATATAACACATTAAGATTATACCTAGTGAATTTGTGTGAATGTGAAACCAAACGTCAAAATTAAATGTCACACAACTTAATTATGTACCTATCTATTTTTTTTTATAATAAACAAACACCAAACTTTAAATGTTTATGTATATCAAAGTTATAAGTTTTTTTTATACAAACATTGTATCTTATATATATATATAAGTATAAAGTTATCCATCCATAAGGAAGATCTGTGCCCCAGCAGTGGGGTCTTATTATAATGGCTTATGATGATGATATTAGTTTAACTGATAAAGAAGAAATTTAGTTCGAAAGTTTATTGGGAACTAACTAATTCTTAGAATAATGAAATATTGCGATTGTGTGCAGTATTATTGACAGATACCTACCTGATACATACAATAGTGAATGTTTATTTTGTATGTTTGTCTAGCAGCTACATTTACAGACAAACTGAACAGTGGAATTATGATTGTCATTTACAATTTTGACTGAATCACACATAAAATGTGACTTTAGTGTTACAACGACATTATGAAATTATTTAAGTAGGAAGTATCATTCACAGTGATCCGTTTTCGAGATTCTGAATTTTCACTCAAAGCTTGCTCTGACTGAAGTCCTTAATAAAGCATTAAGATAACTTCATCCAAACTGTAACTTAACGACAGTTTTAATTTAATATCAATTCTTATACGAACACTGACCGAGTCCAGTGTGTAGGTAGTAAGATAAGCTATCATTCAGTTCTACGTGTATATACCCTATTGGAACAAATTTATAATCTTGAACAAATTGCGAACCTACTTTATAATAACCTATTTATTATATTTATGACAAAGTACTATGTATACTTAGATAGAGATGTTTAATTAGCTGTCAATACTATATTTAAGATTTGATTCAGTATTGTTGTTTAGACCTACATTCTCTATAAATAAAAATCAATGTTTGTATGTTTGTTCTCTTTGCGTTCCAAAACCACTGATTTGAGTATGATAAAACTTGGTAGGCCAAGTGTCCTCGCCTGAAAAAAAATTTTTTGTACTGCTAATCATTTTATAAATTAAGGAATTTTCAATGAAAAGTTTTATACTTATATTATCAGTGAAAAAAATTTTTTATTAGAGATTGCCGAGCTTCTACTTAACCTATAGGTACATATAATAAAATATCGCAGATTTTTTAAAAGAATTTTTATGTTAACTGAAACAACAACTTAATTAAAAAACCGTTCTTTTTAATCGCTATAATAGTAGCATAAACGACTTTCTCCGAATATATGTTGTTGATAAAGGTATCGGCTGTACCTCAAATGTCACCGGCCGCCGAAGGTCGATTCACTTCCGGACGACAAGGCCGAACATATATCATACATGTAACATACTATATACTATATGTTGGTTAATCGAATTGTAAGTGAGCGAGAAAGTCAATATTAAAAGATATATCACACTTATGTTATTTTGTTTGTTTGTAATAGTATCGTGTGTTCGTGGGAAAGTCATAATTGAATGATTTTCCAGTAAAAAGTATTCTAATTATTCTGTTAAGTAAAATCCCCAACACATTTTTTTTAAACTACTGGGCTCTAGAAACTGAAATTTTGAATAGTATGTTCCTTTGGGAGTGAAGGGGAGGGGAGCACTACGAGAGGATTTTCGGAAATTCACCTCTAAGGGGGTAAAACGGGAAATATCTAATTCTCACGGGAAAACATCGCGGCATCGTGTAGCGAGTGGAAAGCTAGTTTTAGTTGTAGTGTAGCTAATTTTCGTGGTTACTTTTAGTTGTAAACATTAAATGGAAATGTCAAAAGATCATCAACCTTTGAACACAGTGCCTTAAGTATTAAATGATGTTAGCAATTAATAAATGTTTTACTCATGGTATTCAAAAGGACACCTGTGTAATGAAGATATAGTATATGAGTATAATTGCGAAACTATGTCCCTAATTTGTAACTACGCTGGTTTGGACTTAAAATAATACTTGAGCGGACGATGCGCCCGTTCACAACAGATTAGCCTACTTGGTGTATGGTTTGCAAAACAGGTTATTTGCAAACATTTTGTTTTTATTGCTAAAAGTCAAGTGCCACATGTAATAAAATAGTTACTAAGCCAGATCGGCATGTTTTTTTGATATAAACAGATTGAAAGCTGTAAAATGTATAATGATAACTGTCATCTGATCATCTGGGTCTTAAACCAGAATAATTTTAATGTCATTCATAACTCTTAATCTATGTGGAAACGCAGTCCTTTAAGCTCTACTAGAATAAAAGCTCGGACGGTCTCTACAGTGCCACAAGCTTTTCTGTTCCGGTGACAGTCGTGACAGAGGAGCCATTTCCAATACGAAATTAGCTGTCAAAATGGACTGTCGTATGAAAACTGTTTTAGTTCCTAAGATAATCACCGGAACAGAAAAGATTGGCGCACTATACCTATAATAAATAATCAATCGATTTCTACTAAGATACCAACAAATGCATTTATTTTTCTTTTTGGTATCTTTAATATCGATTGATTTTGACGATTCAAAAGAGCTTATTTCCTAAGTTAACTCGAATTAAGAATTTTTATAAAAAAAACCTAATAATATGATAAACGAAAGGTAAATTCTGAAATTCATACGAAGCTCCGTATAGTTAACTAGTTAACTTTGATATGAACATAGCAGGAAAAGTAACAACCTTATAACAAAAATATCAGGGCTTTAAGAATTTTATAGAAGAAAATGTCTTCAAAAAAACTATCCTATTTTTTCTGAATAAAATAATTTATCCTATCTTATTTGTTGACACTACCGTGTATGACAACGGAAGTCGGCGAAGCGTGCATGTTGCGCAACCGGCCATTGTGTCGCTGCCGACGGTACTTTATAATATGTTAGCGTTTACCGTCTTCATACAAACACAAACTTGTATTTACATAGCTAGCACTCGGATTAACTAATAGCTGGGTAGGCTAGGCTCACTTATTTATAAACAATAAAAGTACTAGTTACCCATTTATTTTACATGTGATAGGTATTGAGATTTTCATTATAAAAATAAATATCAACAAGCAAGCTTTGACGTTGTAAATGGACCCCCCGGGGGCCGATTCTCGCGCCTTTGATATGATATCGAATTAGATATAGTCCGCGCCACATAACTTGGCATCTGTCAGATGGCGCTGATCGTCGTGGTTCGTCGGAAAAATAAGCCTTATTCCCATGATATAACCATAGTTCCAGATATTGACACACGCCAAGTTATATGGCGGATACTGTCGAAATAAAATGGCGAATGTCAGTTGAAACTGAATTATCGTAGACACAATATAGTAATGTCTATGCCCAGCGCTCGACTTGCATCGAGTGGTACTTGTCATCCGTTACATTATCGCACGTAAAATTATATTTTTAGACATTTGTGTGACATTTTCAGTACTGCGCTTGACTGGGACGTTTTTAGCGCTAGTTACAGTACATTTTTTTATTCAAAAACTTATGGCAAAGATTAGTATTCGAATTTGACCTATGTCGAGTTAGATATATAGGGTCCTTCTTAAATAGTGCACATAATTTTAAGGGGTCAATGTACTCACACACACAAACAACTTTTACTATGGTACCAACATTGAAAACGCGAAAAAAAAATCAGCTGTTCCATAGAACATTTTAAATCGAATAAATCAAAATGTATGGAACAGCAAATTTTTTTTCGCGATTTCAATGTTGGTACCATAGTAAAAGATGTTTGTATGCGTGAGTACATTGACCCTTTAAAATTATGTGCACTATTTAAGAAGGACCCTATATATATTTGAAAATCGCCCCCCTGGTCCTAACTCACGATACACTGACGACAGGTGGATATTAAAGAGTTATTAAAAAAAAAATAGAGACAATTGCAGAGGGCATGGTTGTTTCCTTTTTTATATTTAATTGGTTTACGAGTAATAAAAATAAATGAACTCGCGGCGCTAGTGGACCAATGTTAGCGCCTTAAATATCTGAAGGCAAAAGAAGAAAACTGTTGAAGAGGTTGGAGGAGGCTTTCACTCAAAAACTTAAAAATTTATAAGAAATAATTTTGTTAAAAAATCTGACCTTCTCAATGAGATTTATTGATTAACTTTGATTTATCCGGTTCGAAAATAGATAAGTACTTGAGCCAACTAGCGCCGCCAATCGTTTTTTTTCTAAATAAGGCCAATTTCTAAAAAAAAAAAGAATCAGTCAATGTCTTGTGAATAACGTTTTTAGAAATTGGGCATCTACTATAATATTATAAATGTGAAAGTTTAGATGTTTGGATGTTTGGATGTTTGTTACTCAATCACGCCAAAACGGCTGAACTGATTTGGCTGAAATTTGGAACACAGATACTTTGTAGCCTGGAGAGGAACATAGGCTACTTTTTGTCCCGAAAAAATGTCACATTCCCGCGGGATAACGTCGTGAAGTCCACGCGGGCGAAGCCGCGGGCGGAAAGCTAGTATTTAGAACTAGCTTTCCGCTCGCGGCTTCGCCCGCGTGAACTACACGACGTTATCCCGCGGGAGTGTGATATTTTTCCGGGACAAAAAGTAGCCTATGTTCCTCTCCAGGCTACAAAGTATCTGTGTTCCAAATTTCAGCCAAATCAGTTCAGCCGTTTTGGCGTGATTGAGTAACAAACATCCAAACATCCAAACATCTAAACTTTCACATTTATAATATTATAGTAGATGCCCAATTTCTAAAAACGTTATTCACAAGACATTGACTGATTCTTTTTTTTTTAGAAATTGGCCTTATTTAGAAAAAAAAACGATTGGCGGCGCTAGTTGGCTCAAGTACTTATCTATTTTCGAACCGGATAAATCAAAGTTAATCAATAAATCTCATTGAGAAGGTCAGATTTTTTAACAAAATTATTTCTTATAAATTTTTAAGTTTTTGAGTGAAAGCCTCCTCCAACCTCTTCAACAGTTTTCTTACTCCAGACTATAAAGTATCTATGTCCCAAATTTCAGCCAAATCAGTTCAGCCGTTTTGGCGTGATTGAGTAACAAACATCCAAACATCTAAACATCCAAACATCCAAACTTTCACATTTATAATACTAGCTTTCCGCCCGCGGCTTCGCCCGCGTGGACTACACGACGTTATCCCGCCGGAATGTGACATTTTTCCGGGATAAAAAGGAGCCTATGTTCCTCTCCAGGCTACAAAGTATCTGTGTTCCAAATTTCAGCCAAATCCGTTCAGCCGTTTTGGCGTGATTGAGTAACAAACATCCAAACATCCAAACATCTAAACTTTCACATTTATAATACTAGCTTTCCGCCCGCGGCTTCGCCCGCGTGGACTACAGGACGTTATCCCGCGGGAATTTGTCATTTTTCCGGGATAAAAAGTAGCCTATGTTCCTCTCCAGGCTACAGATTATCTGTGTCCCAAATTTCAGCCAAATCCGTTCAGCCGTTTTGACGTGATTGAGTAACAAACATCCAAACATCCAAACATCCAAACATCCAAACATCTAAACTTTCACATTTATAATATTAGTAGGATTAGTAGGATTAGTAGGATAAAAGCGATTAGCGGCTCTAGTTGGCCCATGTCAGTCCCTTAAGCGCTCGTGTTACAGATTTAAGAATTAACTAAGTTATTACAAAAATTAACACATATAATAACACCCAGCCACAGAATTATCACAAATTTAATGTTTCATCATCCAAATATGGGAATCAAACCCACGACCATAAGTAGGCACCGTAGGCATTAACTACTGCGTCATAGCGAAGTAACCAGAATACAACCTCAGGGTTACTGAATCATAAAAGAATGTACTTACTTAATAGTCATTAATTTCAGAGTAAACCATCATAAGGATAGCCCTTAAGCCCACGTACACACGAACGGTGACGAACATATCCTAATTTGGATTATGTCACTATATTCATTCTCCATATTCATTGAAGGTTAATATTGTATTCTTTGTAAAATTATGAAACTTCAGTACAATGGTCTTTACATGAAATTTGACAGTGACGCTATGAAAACAGGACCTTATTTCTTATGAACTGAAGGTGTCTTTAAAGTAGACGTGGTAAGCTTCATGTTTTGTTGACTGTACTTTGAATTAACGTCGAAATTTAATGGAGTTAAAATATCCTTTATTCCTGGTAAGCCTTGTAAATTTGCGTCATTGTTGTAAAGTAGTGAATGATCATTTTTAAATGTTGTGTCATTATTACGTAGGTTTTCAGGTAAGATGAGACAATAAATAAAATGGAAAATACTTGAGAATGAAATGCGCATATTTTTAGGATTAGTAATGTTTGTTTGCTCGTAACTTTAATTTGTATATACTTACCTAGTCATTCATAGTTGACGCAAATTGGTAACACATATTTTTTCTATGAGATTGTTTAGTTTTTTTGTGGTAATAGGTTCATGCATAGCTATAGTATTGAACTATGATTTTAGGAATAAGATAAGGATTTAAAATACGCTATTTTGTAACAATTCTACTAAAACAAACGGCAAAAAGACTTTTCTGTCTCGCCGGAGTCCTTGACACCTAAAACCCAGTAATTAATCATAGTTTTCGCCGATTAGCAGGAATGTGGGTTTCATTAACGGTTTACAACACTTTGATTGAGGCCATTTTCGTAATAATGTTATTTCATTGCGATATTTATTTTTTTTATATTTAGAAATAAACTTCTTCTTTTTTAGTACCTTGAATTAAATATGTTTTGGAATAAATTACTTTCAAGATTCGACTAGGTAGATTGCTATCGAAGTTGTAATCGTGAAGGTGAAAAGATTTACATAGACCTATTTATTTCATAGGTGGTTCTAATACTAAGTATATTACCTACTTTGATTTGGTCCAAGGAATATTTGCTCTTTATTTAGAGATTTATCGAATTCCTAAAAAGACGTTATTGTGCATAAAATCCTATTGATTTCAAATGACATGATGCAAATTTCATGATAAAACCAAGTTTCTTTGTACTCGTATTTTCGAAAATAGGAAATTTATTCCTAAA
This sequence comes from Crambus lathoniellus, assembly GCA_949710035.1. Classification (NCBI taxonomy): domain Eukaryota; kingdom Metazoa; phylum Arthropoda; class Insecta; order Lepidoptera; family Crambidae; genus Crambus; species Crambus lathoniellus. The sequence continues at coordinate 23,923,306 of OX453317.1, forward strand.
GATTCAAATTTGAATTTTCAAATTTGAATGTAGGTAGCTATGTAAAATTGCATAACTTCATTGTAGGTAAGTAAGTCTGACCTGACCAGAAAAATAAAAAACCTCGCCATGTTGCGGAAATGTGACGAACTAAACGTTTCTATAAAATTTGACATTAATGTAACAATGAAGAGGCGAAAGTAGCGCCCACTGAACACGGAAAGCTTTTTTCTCGTAGCGCCTTAAGCGAGGTTTTTTATTTTACTGGTCAGGGTTTATAAGTAAGTATAGTGCAGCAAGCTTTTCTGTTCCGGTGATATCTTTGGAATTAAAACAGTTTTCATACGACAGTCCATTTTGACAGCTAATTTGGTATTGCAAGTGGCTCCTCTGTCACGGCTGTCACCGGAACAGAAAAGCTTGTGCCACTGTACCTACCTAATTATCGGTGTAAGATCATTGGCAGCCGATTGTTGGCAACTCTCGCCGATAGTTTGCTAACAATCGCCGTCGTCGCCTGAACAGATACGACAGACGTTTGTAAACAGTGGGAAACAAACATATAACTTGAGATGTCTACCGTGGGATTGTATACTAAATTAGCTTCCCGCTCGTTGCTTCGCCCGCGTGGACTACACGACGTTATTCCGCAGGAATGTAATATTTTTCTGGGATAAGAAGTAGCCTGATGTTCCTATCCAGGATACAAAGTATCTGTGTTCTAAATTTCAGCCTCAGACTTCAGATTGAGCAACAAACATACAAACATCCAAACATCTAACTTTCACATTTATAATATTAGTAGGATGACTGGCTAAACTTCGTATAAATGGAAAGTCTGGCTAGTAATTCGTTAGCACCAGCTTCCTTTAGTACCTAAGGGCTAATCCTAACTTGGGGAAGTATTCTCGACTTCGCCTATCATGTCAAAATTCAGAGTTTCGAATTTTGCCTTTTTCTAAAGCTCTTAGGACACTGCAGCTTTTAAAGAATATAGAAGTAGGACATGTTAAGCTAAAAACGTGAAATCGACGAGATTTTTGGCATGGGGATAGTTTGGAAGCTGGATACTGCATAGGCTGCTTTTTATTCAAGTTTTCAAGTTGACGACTCTGTATGAAATATGACAGGGAGAAAAAAATAGCCCTTGGCGAGTTTCTTGCCGGTTCTTCTCGTAACAAGGCCTCCCGCCGTATGATTTCCGAACCGATAGCGTAGCTTCATTGACGTTCACAAGTGCTGTATCAGCCTAAAATGAATAAATGATTTTGAATTTTGAATTTTTTGAATTTTATCCCGGGAAAGTATCACTTTCCCGCGGGATAACGTCGTGTTGTCCACACGGACGAAAGCGGGTTGAAAGCTAGTACTAAGTAAATATTTCTTACTAACAGGTTAACGCCCTTTTTCAACATAAGCACATATTAGTTCTCACGCAGTCGGGTTTAGCATAAAGTTACGTTTGCTTATGCTTATCACTTATCTTATCTTGTCATCACAGGGTGAATCATTTACGTGCATACAAGTGATACTTGAAAATCTTGGAATATCATTGTCATGGGACTTTTCAATTTGCAGACGTTTGATGTTCATTATGTAATTTTTGTGGATTTCAAAAGTAAGAAAAAAAAATACAAGAAAAATCAAAATGAGATAAAACAGATTATGACTAAACTTTCTTTCTTGATCACTAATAAACTAATAGTAACAAAGCTATTTTTTTGTTTTGTTCATTGATAATTTTCATACCATTTCTAGAAATAACTAAAATTTAAATATTTGTTTAGGTACCCAAAGTTAGATTAATTTATCACCAGTAAACACTTTTTAAACCAAACAAATGTTAATAATTAAACTTATAGTCGGATTTTTAATTAGACGAAGTAATTTGACGTTTACTGGGTTGTCAGGTTTTGACGAAATATAAATAGTGACGCGGCACAGTGAATGAATGAAACAAAAATATTATATTTATTTATATAAATATCACGTATAGTTCTTTCGGTAGCCTATGGAGTGGTTAGAACACCGGGCTACCGATATCGTGTCCCGGGTTCGAATCCTAGTTGTGCCATGTAGGCACATTTTGTTTGTGGGTCAATTTTGATAAAACTCGGTTTTTGGTACTATTTTGGAAAGAAAACGGCCACGCAATGTTAAAAACATTAAAAAATCCAAGATGGCGGCCAACATTTTTGTTAGTGGGCCGATTTCGACGAAACTCGGTTTTTGATACTATCTTGACAAGAAAACAGCAACGCAATGTTAAAAATATTAAAAAATCGTTAAGCGTTAAGGAGTTTTCTCGCCTGGAGCCAACCCTGGGTGCAGCAGCCAGGTCGTGGTGTAATTTGGGATTGGCTTCCAACATTATAAATAAATAAATAATTATAAATTATTTCTTACAATCATACCAATTATTTAAGCCCAAGTAAATTTCATTAAAAAACTGTGTCATGGAAAGCTTGATAACGGATAAATATATACTAAAATACTTTTTGTTTGTAAATACATACTTAATATACATAGAAAACATTCAGACTAAGACAAATAGACGTTCATGCACACAAATATTTGTCTTGTTCAGGGATCGAACAAGAGACCTCTGGCGCAGAAGGCAGGTATCCTACCCCTGCGTCAAATCGGTCGTCATTGAACAAAATTTTGTGGGTGTACTATTGACCGTTCAACAGTTATTTCGTCTGGAGCCAAGCCTGCCAACATACAAAATTTCAGCCCATACAAACGTCAAGCAGGAAATAGGTCAACCTTGCAAGACTTCATGACAGACAGACACATGGACAGGTGAAAATAAATAAAAGCTTGTAGAATATTATATTTTCATACTTCTTACCCCTAATATGCCACCCCGAATTAATTATTTTATTTAATTTTACAGTACCGGGGTCTTAAATTGTAACTTTCCGTACTTACTTAAATACCTATACAGGCGTCGGTATCGGTCAACTTGCCAAAACGGCAAAAAAATTACGTTTGTTGTCCCTATACAACAAATTTGATTTCTTTGAAAATTTATATTTTATTTTATTTTGTTTTTAATATTTGTTGTTAAAGCAAAAGAAATATCATCATCTATGAAATTTACAACTGTATCTATCACGGTTCATGAGATACAGCCTGGTAACAGACAGACATACGGACAGACAGAGGGACAGCGGAGTCTTAGTAATGGGGTCCCGTTAACCTTTTGGGTACGTAACCCTAAAAAAATAAAGTTGGCAACCATTTTGACCATTTATCATTTTTAACATTGCGTTACATTAAAATCGACCCACAAACAAAAAAGTTGGCCACCATCTTAGATTTGTTAATATTTTTAACATTGCGTTGCTGTTTTCTTTCCAAAATAGTACCAAAAACCAAGTTTCATCAAAATCGCCTCACAAACAAATATAGTTGGCCGCCATCTTGGATTTTTTAATATTGTTAACATTGCGTTGCAGTTACCTATCTGGTCAAAATAGTGCCAAAAACCATATTTCATCAAAATCGACCCACAAACAAAAAGTTGGCCCCCATCTTGGATTTTCTAATATTGTTAACATTGCGTTGCAGTTTTCTAGCAAAATAGTGCCAAAAACCGAGTTTCATCTATATAAATATGATTATAAATATATAACACCGAGGATATCGACAAATTATATCAAAGTATTCGTTCGTCATCATTCATTCCTGTGAATGAACGAATAGAACACATCACTATTACATTGAACATGGCAGCATTATTTCACTAAGTGACATTAGCAACTGTCAGATTACTTCGTCTAATTAAAAATCCGACTTTAAGTAGGAGATTTTCACCATTAAAGATAAAAATCATATTATTATCATATCTTACGCGCGTGTTAACAACCTATTAGACATAAATTCACAAACATTGTAATCATAATTGCATCTGTCAAGTCCAGTCGATCCAACGAGCGCGCATCAATATTAATACATACATAACTCACGCGTCATTTACCGAGAAGATTGTCCGATTGTCCATCGATTATTAAAAAGAAAACTGCGATACACAGATAATAATACCATACCAATACCGAAACCAGATAATAATACCATAATACCGATACCGTCATCAAGTCGTCAGCGTACGCAACCATTCGTACGGTTCAGCTGTGTGCAAATCGATTATGGAGCATTCACATTAGACTTTTAATTGCATTTGGAATGGATGGATTGCTTGAGCGATTAGAAAAATATCACATACACATTGATTGAGTTAATTGAAGATTATTCTGGTTTCCAGGCTAAAGAGTTACTTCGATTTCTCTGACATCGTAACAGGAACGGTATAGAATTATTTTTATATTATACAACGTGTTAATGCAATAACTCAAACGGCCAAACACCCCAACTTATTTATTTTATATTAACTAAATAGAATTGTATTTTTTTTTATGAAACTTCCAAGATATTCATGGTCATAGGTCTCCTTGACTTTCCGACAGACTTTAGGCTCTACTATGACGTTATGCTGGAGCTTCACCTGTGTCTAATGCCATTAATTAGCGCGCTATTTGATATAATACGCAGGTGTAGCCGGGTCTTAGCGCGCTAATTTGCTTTAAGGCGATACTCGGAAAAATTATGCTAAAGCGAGATAGCAATGAGAAAACGACGCGCGCGGGAGCGAGACCGATTTTGCAGATTAGGCAAAAAAAACACAAAATCGCTTCGTATTAAAAAACTACAGCGATTTTTAAAAAAACGCTTCTACACGATCCTAAATATTATTGGTGTCCACTAATTAAACCAATTTCCAATAGTGTAAGTAACCCCATTTAAGAATAATCTTGAATTTTTATATTTTTTAGAGGTCTTTTCGAAAATAAAAAGTGTCGAGCCAAAATCATAAAATCGTGTTTTTGAAACTATACGATTCTAGATAAAGGTATAAAGAAATACATATCTTATTACCAGATTTGTAACAACGCTAACCATCCTATATAGTTTTATATCAAAAAGTCCATACTTTTTCCGAGTAGCGCCTTAAGGCGCCCATTCCCCAAAATAGGGTATTTTAAATTATGGATTACTCGCAAATCACAAGTACTTAAAATTTGGAAAAAATATATGTTATTTTACAGTTATTTATCTAGTGCTTCCGGCCGTTTTTTTTTGATTGGTGATATTTTACTGTGTCAAATAAAATCCCAAACATCCGTCTAATAATAATTCAAATATCATATTACTTGCAGTATAATTGGTTTATGTTAATGAAAAACATATGAAAATAATTGTCTTTCAATAGCCGAGGGATTCCGGCCGTCATAAATTAAATTTTATTTATATTTAATTTTTAATTGAATTTTAAGTGATTTTCGATTCGCGTGGCGCTCGCGAGTTCACAGTTCACTGCCGGCTGCCGCTGGATCCGCGCGAAGTGTATAGAGCGCGGCCGAGCAAGCGTTAGCGTGCCTATTTCGGTCGGGATTCCTCGCCTTAATAAGCGCGCTGAGTAGATGCGCATGCCGTTATAAACGCCGTTAGGCGTCACGCAGGTGAAGCCCCAGCATAAGAGAACACGTGGCGGGTCGCGCGCGTATTGAATAAATAGGCAGTAGACACAAACATTTTTAGAAGCGATAAATTTAACCAAAACATTTTTTTTTATTGACCCCTGTCGAAAATGTGTGGAATCGATTCTACTCTCGATTCTGAACGAACTATTTTCTCAGTTTTGCTATTAGTATTAACATGCTGTATTTTACATTTTGTATTCCCAATGCTATTAAAAGGAGCTTCATACATGTTTGGACCAAAACAGTAAAAGTGTCGGCCAACAAAAATAAATTACACATTACTATTGTAAACAATGTAACGATCATTATTTGTTATGATGTCAACAGTGTACGATTAGTGGCCAAGCAGTTATTCAAGTTTAAAAATGTCATTTTCTCTTCATTTTCAAACTTGAAAACTCCTTGGCCACTAATCGTACACTGTTGGCGTCATAACAAAAAATGATCGTTACACTGTTTACAATAGTAATGTGCAATTTGTTTTCGTTGGCCGACACTTTTACTTTTTTGGTCCAATTTGACTGATCTCCTTTCACAATTTATTTAGATATACTGACTAGAAAAATGCATCCTGCTCCGGCAGGCATCACTGAAACATTCAAATATTACGTAGTACGTTCAAATTGGACAAAATATAATTATTTATGAATTGAATGTAAATCGAATTAAGTATAAGTAGGTACTCCATTCGGCTATCCGAATCCGGGATTCAACAAAGTGTGAATGGTCCATTACTTTCGCAAGATCTCTATCTCGAGATGGTCTGATAAAGTATCGGAACGCCTCTTTCTGGTAGGTTAGTTGTTTTAAAGTTTTGAAATTTGATTTTTTTGTTGCTTATTGAGTGTCGATATCTGTTGCATTATCTATTGAACTTCAAATCGTAAATAGTATAGACTTAAAAAAAAAACTAATTTTGTGTTTTAATTTGCTAATTCGATAATGCCTAATATGGCTAATTGACTCTCAATATTATAAAAGCTAAATTACTTCTACAAATTTGATGGATTTTGGCATTCTTATAAAAAGATAGAAAAGGACGAAGAAGTGCTTCTGAAGAAAAATGTAACCACTAATTCTAATTATTATAATAACATCTTTTAATATTTTATACGAGTTTTTGTTCGCGACTTTGCTTCAAAGTTCTAATCTCTCTCTCATACCGAATCTTTCTTTTGTATAATTTTGGTAACAAGAGTTTCATAGTTTGCAAAGTGTCTATAATTAACATAAAAGGTTTCTACAAGTTGACTTATACAATAATTATAAAATGGTTTTCCCTATTTCACTTCATAAAGCTAGGCACACATTTTGACAGACGAATGAAAATAACGATTCTCACGCTCAGCCAAGTCAATCAAAAGTTTTGTTGTTGCTAGGATTTTGTTAAGTAGGTATAGTAACTTCACGCGACTTTTGCTGGCTGGGTATGAATACACAACCTTTAATTCTTAGAAAAAGAGTTAGTTTACTTTAGATATCAATAATTAACTTTCATCCCTTTTTTGATTATCTACCTATCACAATATTCGTTTTAGCGCTAGTTGTCATGTTCTTTGTTAAATACCAAAGCAGGTTTTTATCTCTATTTTCCAAAATTCATTGAAACTGAATATTATAAATAAATAAAATAAATAACTTCTTACAATCACACCAACATGTAAATTTCATGAAACTGTGTCATGGAAAACTTGATAATAGATAAATAAATACTTACTTAAATACTTTTTGTTTGTAAATACATACTTAATTAATATACTTACATAGTTAACACCCAGACCGAAGATAAATAGACATGTTCATGCACACAAATATATTTGTCTTGTTATACTGGGGAATCGAACCCGAGACGAGACCTCTGGCAGCAGGCAGGTATCCTACCTACCCCTGCGCAAAATTAGTCGCAAAAAAAACGTTGTCATCGTCAAAAAATTTGGACAACGATAATATGAAAAAATCAGACATTTGTTTCCGTATTTATAATAATAATAACCATCGGTAGCCGGGACCCTGATCTTGCTACCGTTGGGGAACAGCATTTTTGTATTTTTAAATGTTATATTTTTTTGTGTTATAGGTACATTGTAAAAATTTAATGTTTAGAAATATAATTTTGTAAGTATTCAAAATGTAATAAAGAGAATAACAATTAAATCAAAGTTGTTGTCATCTTATTCTCATTCACGGGTTTTCCCAAAATTACTTCTTGCCGGTCGGTCCTCGAACCCGGGACCTCGCGAAAGTGCAATTAGTGGTCCGTCACGCCACGCCAATGCGCCTGCGCCGGAGCGTGCCGGTAAACGAACTATTTCAATACACGGACGGACGGAATGTACAGATTGCGCTGTAGATGTAAAGTTGAATGTTTGCAAAATTCCCCAAAATAGGGTATTTCAAATTATGGATTACTCGCAAATTACAAGTACTTAAAACTTGGAAAAAATATATGTTACTTTTAAAGTTATTTATCTAGTGCTTCCGGCCGTTTTTTTTCGATTGGTGATATTTTACTGCATCAAATAAAATCCCAAACATCAGTCTAATCGTAATCCAAATATCGTATTACTTGCAGTATACTTGGTTTAAGTTAATGAAAAATATACGAAAATGATTGTCTTTGATTAGCCGAGGGATTCTGGCCGTCATAATTTTTTATTTTTTATTAGTTAATCTTTAATTGAATTTTAAGTGATTTTCGATTCGCGTGGCCCTGTCGAGTTCACAGTTCGCTGCCGGCTGCCGCTGCGTCCGCGTGAAGAGTATCGAGCGCGGCCGAGCAAGTCTTAGCGTGCCTATTTCTGTCGAGAATCCTCGCCTTAATTAAATTATTATAAACGCGAAAGTTTGTATGTATGGACTAGCGGCCGCTCGCGGTTTCACCCGCGTGGTTCTCGTTCCCGTGGGGAATATCGGGATAAAAGTAGCCTAAGTTACTACTTATTACATCAGCTACCTGCCAGTGAAAGTCCTGTCAAAATCGGTCCGTTTCAGAGATTAGCCGGAACAAACAGACAGACAGACAAATAGACAGACAGACAAAAATTGTAAAAATGTTATTTTGGTATATGTACCGTAGATATAATCATATGCATGTAGTAAAATGCGGTTATTTTAATATTACAAAAAGACACTCCAATTTTATTTATTTGTATAGATGTATAGATTATAAAAGCGAAAGTATGTATGTATGGATGCATGGATGTTTGTTACTCTTACACGCAAAAACTACTAAACGGATTTGATAGAAATTAGGCACACAGATAGTAAATAGCCTGGATTAAAACAAAGGATGCTTTTGTTTTAATCCAGGGGAAAGGGTTTTAACGAAAACGAGAATCACGCGGGTGAAACCACGGGCAGCCGTTAATTTAATACTTTAATACGTTTATACTTTTTGGCGCACGATATAAAACAAACAGAATAGCACAACAGGCGTATTTAAGACGGTAACACACTTAAGTGTGGCGCGGTGTGTTGACGCGCCGCGGGGTACCACGCGTATTGGTTTCATACACACTTATATGCAGTGTGGCGCTGACAGGGTGTCTCTCTGACTCTGTCGTGTTCATACAAGTGTATGAAACAGAATACTGGCGTCTCGTCGCGTCACAACACCTAAGTGTGTTTCCGTATTTATTGATATATATCGATTAATGCTAGCTGTTTGCATTCTATAAATATACTAGCTGTATGTTCGCCGTGTCTCGTTCCCGAGGGAATATCAGGGTACAAGTATTTTAGTACTTTTCTAGACTATCTGTAATCTTTCTCGGTAACTTTCTTCCAGATTCAACCGTTCTGGCATGATTGAGTTGCAACCAAACATAAAACTTTGTTTACAGTTTTGTTTGCTTGTTACTCAATCATGCGTAAAAAGCTTATCGAATTGTAATGACATTTGTATACAAATAGACCATACATCGAATGAATAGGAAATAAAGTATTAGTTCCTTTACAAAAATGTCGATTTTGATTATTTTAGCATAACTAAACACTCTCGCCTAAAGTGTATCCAAACACTTGTGTGTAATTTTTGCACACACGACCCTATAGTTACTTCGTTCTTAAGATTGTGTATTATATCATTTGCGCACTCGTTTTCTATATATTTTGTATGGCTAAATTTTATTAAAGCTCTGGCCCCCGATGTTTTCCTGAGGGTTTTGGGTTGGGCATCAGGTGAATAGTTTGTAAGATATCAGGTAAACAAATCTAAATAAACTAAAACTAAATTCAGTATCTAAGCATACATTGCTTTCTTTGAGCTCATTTGTAGCAAGTGATGCAATCAAAACAAGCAATGTATGCTGAATTAGATGCTGAATTTAGCCAAGTGTAATAAGCCCTTTACCTATAGGCTTGCTAAATAGGCTTGACGCTGTGCGTCCGAACGAAGTCGCGGGCAAATCTTTGTTTTAAAATGATAGTTAGAGTGCGTGTCAGATAACTCTGCGCGCGGCTGGAGCATTTTTGGCGCTAGTTACAGTACATTTTTTGTTTCAAGGTTAAGGGTAAAGACTAGTTTTCGATTTTGACAGCGCGCAGACTTATCTGTCGAGCACTTTAGTAATATTCTGATTGCGGGCATCAATGTCACAGTCTAGAAACATCTCCAGCTAATCAACTAAGTGGCCAAATTGTAGGATCAAACGATGACACCACAGCATCTCAATTGGGACTGACACGATGATGAGTTGGACAGATTTGGTGATAGATTACTCTTATGTCTGACATTAGTGCTAGACGACATAACGTTGATTGGTTTGATGCCGAGATAAAAATGATGTCTACTTAGGTATGTCATAGGAGCAAATTGCCTACCTATTACTAGTAAGACCCAAAACAATATTTATAATAGTGCAATAGATTTTCAACTCTAAAAAATTATACCTAACAGACAGATTTCAGGACAAAATTAGTGATAGATAACTCTTGTTTTTTCCAATTAAAATACATTTTAGACGCCGTTAGACATTTCTTTGATGGAAATAGGAAACCGAATCTTTATGGGCTTTTTAATGCATTTTTGAGTTCTTGTATTTTTGAAAAATTTCAAATTAAGTAATTATTAGAAAAAGTCGACCCGTCTCACAACTAGCTCCGATGGGACTCGAACCCACGACCTTTCACTGTCCGGGCATAATATGCTCTAACCACTGAGCTACGGAGTTCCTCCATTCCTGTATTTTGTCATTTTCGTCATATTCGCCGTTTACTATTTAGCAGCCCTTACTGGATTGCAGACTATAAACAAATTCATTTAAGTTATTTTAATTTTTAGTTTTTTGCATTCACAATGCAATTTTTATAATAGAAAAATGGAAAATGAAGTATTTAGAAAAAATCGACCCGTCTCACAACTAGCTCCGATGGGACTCGAACCCACGAGAGAGCAGTAGAGCAGTCGCCCGGAAAGCGAAAGGTCGTAAATTCATTTAATCTAAAATTTAATAGCCTTCTACTTTTTGAAGTCTAAAAAAATGTGTGTCACAGCACTTATGCTCGCATCTTAAAATGCAACAAATTGAATTATATTGTTTTTTTCACACATGTGAGGAGCACGTTCCAAGTATAAGCTTTTAATAAAGAACTTTAAAAACTGCTGGCTAACAAGGCAAAAATTTAAAATATCAATTTCATGATTTCTTTATAAATCGCTGGCTGCTGGCAAGCCAAAAATTTGAAAATTTAATTATTTCAAGCAACATTTTATCGTCTATTTGACTGAACAGCGCCAATAACCCCCCATTAATTTGTTACAAGCTTTTTTACCATCTTTTTATTAACTAGACATTTAGTTAGTTAGTTAGTGGGGGACAAATCTTGCAAGTTTAATTTGACCCACTTCCCAGTGTCCCATAGAGCTGAAATTTTGTATACAGATTTGGTTTAGATGACAATACAATATTTAAGTACCTACAGTCAGCAAAAAAACTTGTCACAAAAATGAAATTTTACAAAAAACTTATTTCAGAGCGTAATTAACCCCCCTTTCAATTGTTTCAGAGCGTAATGTCCATCTGACCACCCAGCCCTCACGATGGCGAGCGCGGGCGCAGTCCTCCTGGAGGCTCGGCCCTTCCGCCCCTTCAAGTCCTCCGAGGAGTACCTCTATGCCATGAAAGAGGACCTGGCTGAGTGGCTGACGGTCCTCTACCCGGAGCTGAGGATTAACGCTGATAACTTCTTGGATAGGCTGGATACTGGCGTCGCATTGTGCAGGGTGAGTGTGTTATTCAACTTTTTTGACCATCGTTTTTTATTGTGGTAACGCTCAACCTTTATGACACCTGTATTCTATCCCTAGCACGAATAATAACTGTCGTTAAAGTAATCGAATAGTAAAACTATGTAATTTGTCAGGGTAATTTCTCCTGTCGGGGTCAGACGGCGTGAGTTTAGTCGCCTAATCCCTCCCTAATGAGCCATAAGGTCTCATGGTTAGAGCGCGCGAGTCTCTTCCGGTTCCCGCTAGACCTTGGTAGCCCACGAGGGATAAAAGTGAGGAGTTTAGTTGGTAGTGGAAGGCCAATGCTAACCGAGTCCAACATAACCATATGGTATGCATAAAGAACGCATTCTCCTCACTCTAATAAAAAAAAAGAAAAAAAAAAGGGTAATTTCTCCTGAACACATTTTATTGTAACCGCGAGCCAAAGGTGTTGGTACTTTAATCTGTCTTATTATACGTAGCTATACCATCAGTTTAACTGAAAGAAGAAGTTAGACAACTACTTTCATCTGTCCTTTTATAATACGTAGCTAGACCATTAGCATCTTTTACTATGCCATTAGTTGAACTGAAAGAAGAAGTTATAAAACTGCTGCTGTAGAAAACGATGCAGTCATTGAAACATGTCATTTTCTTCGCTTTTGAAATAGTGAATTTTACTACGCATTTGTGAAAACTGAGTATTATTGTCAATATTAACGGTGTTAGTGAAATTCCGTTATCTCAGAAAGCCACTTCATGTTTTATCAGATATAAAGCTGGCCCCTTTCGATTAACCAGTGATATGAACGCTATTATTTCCTAATGTTTGTTTACTATAAAACTGGGTTGCTGTTTTTTTCCTAGAAGTATTTCCAATTACTAATTTACAGTTGTAGCAAAGCAAATAAGTCATTGTTTATATTTAAACTCTTTAAAGATATAAAATCTATCTACAATAACAAGATATTACATTTTATCAGTTTTTTTTATCCTTGAGTAAAATAAAGCAAAATATACAACATTTTACGTAAAACATATTGTATAGAAATCGCTATTAAGCGATAAGGCCGCCCGGCCCCTTACCTCTGTTCATCAATTGGTATTTCATCGTATTTCTTGTATAAGAACTTGTTTTTTTTTGCGAGCCAAAAGAGAGTTAATCAATTTACTTACTTATCTATCTAAATCCCTGTAACAATCAGATACCATTTTTAATCAAATTCTATAAATAAAACCTCTATTAAAACAAAAGTAAAAATTATTACAAAACTAGCTTCTTAAATTACATGTCTAATTTACTTTTATTTTCAAAGGTGACGGTTTCGTTGTTTCGTTTCACCACCCTATATTATTATGAAACTGTTCACTGTAAAGAAATATTAATTAAATTGTTGCTAATCAACGATTATATCTTAAGAGATTGCTAATCTAGTTAATTGGCTGACATTGATTTTGTTAACTAACAATAAACGTCAAATTAACAATGAAATTCAGTCGGCAGGTACTTAATTTAATTAAGAACTATATTACAGAACATGAATAGGTGATTTTAAAACTTGAATAATTTTGCACAATGTCATTTATTTCTAATCGTTATAGTTCCAAACACGATGACACGAAAGGTTCTGTGGGGCTACCGCGTAACTTTATGGATATGAACTTCATACGTTTTTGGGAACTTTAATTCAATTTTATAAAGAAAATAGCCGCTATCAGTTCCTTGTTTTGTGACGTCTGGTATAACGATAGCCTCTGGTATGTCCGGCCATTTTGAAAAAATCTATCAAAATAAGGAATTCAAATGACAGTTGAAGCCCATACCCATATCCATATTTCTTAGCCGGTAGCCCCCCCTGGATATGTTTTTCCCGCCATAGAGAAGAGGAAGACCCCGACTAACATGGATGTCTACTGTAGGGAGAGATCTCATAAATGCCCAGATTTCATCAGAGACGATACAGGACCGAAAATCCTGGCGAAAAATGGGCTGGGCATAGGCCTCCCAAGTCCCTATACTTTACTATGGGTCTTATAAGAAGGCTCAAAGTCACCCAGAGAGCACTGCAATGGAGAGAGCGATGCTTGGTATTTCCCTGTTCGATCGAATCAGAAATATCCACGTATTTTAAGTAAATAAAGAACTCAATAATCACACAAAAGCACTTATGCAAAGTTACATCGGCCTTGTGTCGCAAGAGTCGCAACCGCTACCGTTCGTCGTCGGTTGTCGCAACTCGCAACGCATCTAATTTCGCAAAACCCACCAAAATTGCCGCGTGACGGACGGACTAACGTCTTAAAGGCGGCCTTCGGCGCGTGCCCGGTAACGCATCTATTTGTTTTATTGTGAAAGGTAATTGCTTCTGTGGTATTATTTCGTTATTGTTTCGTTGCATATTTTTGGTAGCCCTGAATGTTTTAGACAAAACAATCATCAAAGTCAGACATTTTTAAATCTTCTTCTCCAAGAGGTCAGTTAATTTAATTCCAATTAGTATTTTTTTATATAAGACTAGCTGTACCATGTGGTTTTACCCTGGTGTTTCCCATTTTTGTGTGAATATCGGGATACCGGCAATGTAATGCTATAGGATTAATCGTCGTTCTGCCCCTACCATTTTGCCCCGAGCACGTGTTTTTATTATAGTTTAAAATTAATATTTTATTAAGTATATCAAAGGTCAAAATTTTATATGGTAATCATTAATACACATTAACAGGTTTTATATAAGTGGGGTATGCATTTACTTGTTTACACGTGATTAAAAGTACTATTTGTTGGCAAGAATGTACTAATCTACTGTATTTACCGCTCTTTAGGGTGAAACAAATAAGTCCGTCGCTTTCGCTTGTGACCTATGTGGGGGGACCTAACTTGGCAAATGGGAGGCACCGCTCTGCTGTGTCATGTTTATTGCAATTGGTTTACGCATAAAATACCATTTCCCATTATGCCTCAAGTTTCGTTTTGCCCTTCGATTAAATGATCGAAGGTTTTGCCCTAGTTTCCCTATTACTAGGAAGAATCCTTTCTTATTATTGTGGGAAGATAAATCGGTTCAGTGTTTCAATCTTTAAAAATTATAGACATACATAATTTCAGTCGTATGCATTGGTATTACTAATACGGATTTATCGTTAAGTAGTAGTCAAAATATGTTGCAAAAAATAAAACTTACAAAAATTTAATCATATACAAAAAGAGTTAGTAAGTAGTGACAGTCCAGTTTTGCAACACCCATTGACATTCTAAACTATCTGTCGTTGGCTAAACGATATGTCGGATTAGTGTAACGAGCCGCAAATTGCGGGTTCGCGTCCCGGTTGCGCAACGTATGGTAATATGGCCACCGCGAGCGGTATTGAACAGTTCCGTTTGAAGTTATGTTACCCTGGTGAAGTTAAGTATTTATTTTACTCTTTTAGTCGTGTGATATTTCTTTCTTTCTTTCTAACGGGTATTAAAGTTGCAATTACACTTCCCTAGTTAGGGCCCTAATTTAGAATACATTGCTTGTTTTGGTTGCATCACTTGCTAAAACAGAGCTCAAAGAAAGCAATGTACCTATGCTTAATTAGGGCCCAAATTAATAAGTGTAATTGCAACTTGGGTCCCTACCTACCCGTAGAGACTCCAATGTAGAAGTACATTATTAGAATATAATAATAATTATTATTTCTTCTGTATTTTTCTATGCATCTATCGTAGAAGATGAACTCACTGCGACCTGAAAGATCTATTGTGACTCGCCACCTGATTATAGTAACACTTTCAGCCTGGAGGTTTCCAGGAAGACTAGTATACTCCTAGTTCTATGAGTTTTTATCTCCTCCGGGCGCATTATTGTGTCGACCCAGGTTAGATAATGTGTTTGTGGATAAGGGACCCGCCACAGAGCATAGAAAGATTTTTCTCTTTGGGCCCGCAGTCACACAAAAGGTGCCTGGGCGTTTTCCTCTCCAGTTTACATCAGTATCAGTGACATTAGTAGATTCGAACGAATTAAATTGTACGAAGTGATTCCTACAAGTTTTTGATAAGTGTTTCTGAGGCCCATATCATAAAATAACACTGAAGTGGACATGGGAGTACCCAGGAAGGAGCAGGGTGGGGCGCTTGCCCCACCCTCCGACCCGACTTCAAGCTAAATAGCTTAAATAGTGCCCTCAAAAGAGATTCCATACTTTTGCCCCACCCTGGTAAATTAAATAAATTTGCCCCACCTGAAGTAAATGCTGGGTACGCCCATGAGTGGACATATTCTTGAGATGAGATCTTCACTTGAATTTCGTTCTCTAATACGGACCTGAAAAACCCAAAAACTTGTACTTATATTATTTTTAATTCCTTCCGTTCATTGTTATTTAAATTATTACTTTTTTGCATTCACAATGCAATTTTTATTACAAAAAAACGAAAATGAAGTATTTAGAAAAAATCGGCCCGTCTCACAACCAGCTCCGATGGGACTCGAACCCACGACCTTTCGCTATCTGGGCGACTGCTCTGAGCTACGGAGTCATTGATTTTTTTTGTTCATTTCAAATTCATTGACCCAATCTATACGAGGCTGTAACTAGCATTTGCAAATGTCAAAGAAGCCTACTTCGATCATTTTTAAATTAGTATAAGTATCATAGTTTTTTTGGAACCAGATCAATAGGAATTGGAGCTGTCAAATATTTATTTATACTCACCTACTCCGCTAATGCGAAATTAGAAACTTTGTAAACAAAAAACAAAATGATATGTAGGCAATAGATTATTTTTCTAAATACATCCATAGATATGATAAGGAATTTGATATATTTAATGTTAATGATTATGAAATTAGGTAACGATGAATTTAATTTAATGATTTTTTTATATATTTAACTGTGTTATTTTTCTATGCTGAAAATTCAGCGGAGCATGTTGAACTTCTATTTTTTATGTTTCTAGCAAAATAAAGATTTATAATTTATTTATGATTCAGATAAGTACCAATATTTAAATGTGAAACACCCGAATTCTCGTACGCTAATCATCTTTGGGAGCGTCTCAAACATCATGGCATCTCTTTCATACGTTTGACGTTTAAAGTGACAGGGCACAGCCATCTCTATCGTCTTCTACAAGCCATGCCACAGCCGTCTCTATCGTCTTCTACAAGCCATGCTATGATACGGAACGGCAACATTGCTGTGAACCGGTTTACTCCTCTGAGTACTAAATCCTATGGAGGTGGCATACCTACGAAAAAGTGAGGTGTAACTAAGTCACAATGTAAGAAAATCTTGGAATACAATTTGAAACTTCTTCTAATTGTCGTATTAAGGCGATACTCGGAAAAAATGTGCTGAAGCGAGATAGCAATGAGAAAACGACGCGCGCGGGAGCGAGACCGATTTTGCAGATTAGACAAAAAAAACACAAAATCACTTCGTATTAAAAAACTACAGCGATATAAAAAAAATGCTTCTATACGATCCTCAATATTATTGGTGTCCTTTAATTAAACCAATTTCCAATAGTGTAAGTAACCCCATTTAAGAATAATCTTCACTTTTCGTATTTTTTAGAGGTCTTTTCGAAAATAAAAAGTGTCGAGGCAAAATCATAAAATCATGTTTTTGAAACTATACGATTCTAGATAAAGGTATGAAGAAATATATATCTTATTACCAGATTTGTAACAACTGTAACCGTCCTATAGTTTTAAATCAAAAAGTCCATATTTTTCCGAGTAGCGCCTTAATCGGTCCAGCCGTTTCAGAGATTAGCCGGAACAAACAGACAGACAGACAAAAATTGTAAAACATGTCATTTTGGTATATGTACCGTATATTTAATCATATGCACGTAGTAAAAAGCGGTTATTTAATGTTACAAACAGACACTCCAATTTTATTTATTTGTATAGATGTATAGAAGATATGCCATCTCCATATGATTCAGTACTCGAGGTTTACTCGCTGTTTACCTGTCAAACGGTGCAAACGATGTCAAATCGGTTCACTTAAAACTACGTTGCCAACTTTATGCGCATGGCCACAGCCATCTCTATCGTCTTCTACAAGCCATGCGCATAAAGTTGGCAACGTAGTTTTCAACGTAGACGATAGAGAAGGCTGTGGTGAGACGCTCCCAAAGATAAGTAGCGTACGAGTATTCGGGCAAAAGTGTGTTTGTTTGTTTGTTGATCCATCTTTTACGTCAAAACCGATCAACGTGTTTTTTTGGTATTGGGGATAGCTTATAGGGGCTGGAGAGTGATATAGGCTACTTTTTATCCCGGATAAATATCACATTCCCCGTGGGATAACACCGTGAGGTCCACGCCACGAGAGAGAAGCCGCGGGCGTAAGGCTATCAAATTAAAATGACCAAGGGTGTCATCATTGTTGTACTTACCTATTTTACAAGCTTTTTATTAACTTGCCATGTTAGTTGGTTAGTTAGTTAGTATGTTAGTTAGTTACTTAGTGGGGGACAAATCTTGCTAGCTTAATTTGACCCACTTCCCAGTGTCCGATGGAGCTGAAATTTTGTATACAGGTTTGGTTTAGATGACAATACAATATTAAAGTACAGTCAGCAAAAAAGCTAGTCATAAAAATGAATTTTTTACAAAAAACTTATTACAATTCTATTTTTTGGTTTAATATAACGAGTGTACTTTGTTTATTTATCACATTTCTAAAAATGGAGTTCCCATAGGTACCTATACAGCCCACATTCCTAAATTATTGATATTGCTCCGACAGATATTTGAAACGTGAGACGCTGTATAAATATGGCTACCATGTTATATCATTGTCCCATTGTTATTAGTTGGTATCGGTATTCAACAAATGTGCTGCTATGCAGATTGCAGACGTACTTAATCAAAATTATATCTAAGGGTCTGGTTATGAATGTCCGTATGTTGAAGTTTCGAGCCTTATTACAGGACCTTGCCTGCGATTGAAGTCTTTAACTAGTAAAGTAAAGTAAAGTAAAGTAATTATTTATTCAGTGTTTCATACATAATAAAAAATTACAAATGGTTCCTTAAATCTAGATATATTAGAAACTACTGAAAGGGCTGACCAGCTCAGCTAATGTTGCAGCTTGTAGCCACAACGCTGATTTTCAGCTGGACCCATAAAACATAAAAACTAAATTAAGCTAGGCTAAAAATAAACTCAAAAACAAACAACACAAAACAATAATCTGTTGTGACAAACTAATTATAAATTATGAATATTACATAAAATACTTATATGGTTCATAATATATTATGTTAAAAATTTTATAATAAGTATATAATAAAATAAAATATAATACTTACAATACAATGTTTAAATACTTAAGCATGTTTTACTTTTTTTTTTAAATTATCAAATTAGATATGCCCTCAGTTTCGCAATTAAGAACATATTCTTTAATTTTTCTGCGAAATGAAGAAACAGTTAATGAATTGCGAATAGGTGGTGGGATATTATTAAAAGCTGTAGTTTTATGTGCCTGAACTAGAAGTCGACCCAAACGTGTACGAGAAGACCAAGTTTTTGAAAAAGATATGGTGGTGGTGGTGGATAAAGTGGCAAAATGAATGTAGCGTCGAGAAGCCATGTTCAAATGTTTCCCTCGGTTGATGTATGGTGACACGTGACTTCTAGGTGGGATATTGTAGCAAAATCTAGCACAGGCATTCTGTACTCTTTGAATAAGAGTTTTTGATCTTGCTAAAAGTCTCGGACCATAGACTGAATCTGCGTAATTAAATTTAAATAAAATAAGGGAATCTACCATCTTAATACGAAGCTCTATGTTAAGATAGTTGCGTATGCGATAGAGTAATTTTAATCGATAAAAGCAGTTACATGGGTTCCAAATTTTAACTCTTCATCCATTGTCATACCGAGATTACGAGCCACTAGAGTTCTTGATATTGCTTCTTCGTTTATTTTGATAATTGGTTCTTGAACATTACAATTAAGAATTTGATGTTTAGATCCAATTATCATAAACTTTGATTTGTCCGGATTAAGCTTTAAAGAGTTACGGTTTGACCATTGGACGATGCTTGTTAAATCATTATTATTTTTTTCTACTGCTAGAGGAAGACAGTCAGGTTTACATGATAAATATATCTGTAAATCATCGGCGTACAAGTGATATTTGCAGTGTTTTATACAATCTACAATGTCTGCTCCATATAGAATAAAGAGAAGGGGCCCTAGAATGGATCCCTGCGGCACACCTCTAGTGACACTCGCCGGGTCAGAAAATATGCTAGACCCATCACTTTTACGAACTTTAACAAATTGCGAACGATCACGCAGATAACTGTCGAACCATTTGACTGTTGCAGAATCAAAACCATAGTATGTCATTTTAGATAGAAGTAAGGAAACATTAATAGAATCGAAAGCGCGCGAAAAATCAAGCAGTACAAGTACAGTCGCCATACCGGCATCTTGTGCTTCAAGAATGTTGCTAGTAACATCAAGTAAAGAGGTAGTAGTACTGCGACACTTTCTGAAACCAGACTGCGCAATCGGAAGGATTTCATTTGTTTCCAGGTAATCAGTGAGCTGCTGACATACCAACTTCTCTAGTATCTTAGGCATACAAGGCAAGATACAGATTGGCCTTAGATCCTTATAAAATGTTGGATTTGATATTTTTGGGAGAGGTTGAACAACCGCAGTTTTCCAAAGATCCGGAAATTTACTTGTGATAATAGAGTTATTTACTATTGATGCTATAGAATCCAAGGTATAAGGTAGTGTAAGTAATAACATGTCTAAAGAAATCATATCAACGCCCTCAGCATTAGATTTTAGACTCGTGATAACGCGTAATATTGATGGTATATCGACTGTTTTTAGACGGAAAGATGACGAGTTTGCTCTATGGAATTCATAAAAGGTCAACAAAGACAAATCGACATTAACTGTCCCAGGCAAATCCAAAAAATGCCTATTCAATTTTTCCGCAGATTGAAGGTGAACAGGCAACTCATTTTCTGGCTTTGGTGGTAGTACATTACGTTTGAGACTCTTCCATAACATTATGGGTTGTTTGATACACTTATTGATATGATGGTCAAAATATGCTCTTTTTTCCTTATCAATAGCGGAACTCACCAGCTTTTTCAATTCTTTGAAATATTCATGACGTGTAGGTTTTTTCGTATTTAAATACCTTTTGTGAGCTTCATTTTTCAACTTGCACATAATTTTGACTGTTTCCGTCATCCAAGGTGGAGCCCTATGCTTTATGACTACTGATTTCAGAGGAGCATGAATATCAAA
The DNA here is from genome assembly GCA_949710035.1 of Crambus lathoniellus. Classification (NCBI taxonomy): domain Eukaryota; kingdom Metazoa; phylum Arthropoda; class Insecta; order Lepidoptera; family Crambidae; genus Crambus; species Crambus lathoniellus. The sequence continues at coordinate 23,944,330 of OX453317.1, forward strand.
AAGACCCTTATTCAAATACGTGAGATAATTAACCATATCATTCACATCGTCATAAGTATCAATACATTCCAAAGGAAGTGCATGTAAATAATTATTAAATTTTTCAATATCAATATTATTAAGAGGACAGTAATTGAGATGCATAGGTGGGATAACGATCTTTTTAAAATTTAGTTCACATGTGACTAGAGCGTGCTTTGTAAGCTTGTTTCCTAAAATATCAGTGGATACAGAGTGTACTCTGGCATCGGTACAAATGACATCTAGAAGTGTTTCACTGTGTTCTGTAAAGTGCGTTGGTGAATTAACCACTTGTTTAAGACTTAGAATATTAATAAAATTAGTCAACTTCTTAGCGTTTGAAGTGTCTAAATTTAGAAAATCGATGTTAAAATCACCTAGCAGTATTAAATTATCATGATAAAAAGAGTTAATGGAATCTGTTAAAGCATCAAAAAAAAACATCGACATCCAGCCAAGGTGGCCTATAGGCAGTGCCAACTATGGTCTTTATCCCATTTATGTTTACACTAAGCCACATTTGTTCAACCTGCGCAGGCAACAGGATGGTTGCAGGTGCGAGCATATATCCCCCTTTTTATATAGAAAGCAACTCCGCCTCCGCGACCGCGGCAGACGTGTGCTGGACGAGGAATACTGCATAATGTGTACCCTTGACGGTGCTTTTCCCTCTTCATTAGCCCTCAACCAAGTTTCATTGATTGCTAACATATCAATAGAGTGCTCCATTACCGATACGATTAGCTCATCGTGATGGTTCCCTAGCGAGCCCGGGTTAAAAAGACCAACCTTAAAAAATATTTTATATAGCATTTTTTATGCAAATGTTTACATATAATATCCATAACAGAGCATGTTCAAATAATAAAACAATACAAGCAGAGTATTGTTTAGCCCTGACATTGCCATGTACACATAGTGGCTCTTCGCGGGTTTATCCGCTTGGTACCCGTCCCCGTGGGAATATCGGGATAAAATATAGCCTATGTCACTCTGGAAGAATGTAGCTTTCTACTGGTGAAAGAATTTTCAAAATCGGTCCAGTAGTTTTTGAGTTTAACCATTACAAACAAACAAAATAAATGAGTTTCTTTCTTTGTTTATTTTCTTAATTTTTTTTTCCTTTTATAATAATAGAATACGATTTGAAGTAATTTAATAAATTAAGGGAGTACCTAGCTTAAGATTGGGGGATAGTAGGCTTTTCAATAATTTAATTGTCTGAAAGCTTCGTAACACTAACAACTTTTGGAAATACTTTTTTAATCGTCTTCTTAAGACAAATTGTTAAAAAAAAAATAGTTTATGCTTCGATAGCAAAAATAAAAAGATAATATTGAGTTTCAAGAGTTTTTGAATGCATAAAGAGTAAATTAAAACTCTTTGTCTTAACACTTTTGAGTTTATCTGTAACTAATATTATAAAGAGGTAAGATTTGATTGTATTGTTTGTTTGTTTGCATCGAATAGGCTCCGAAACTACTGGACAGATTTAGAAAATTCTTTGACTATTAGAAAGCTACATTCTTTCCGAGTGACATAGGCTATATTTTATACCGATATTCCCACGGGAACAGGTACCACGCGGGTAAAACCGTCGGTAATATTATCAGAAACGTAACGGACTTCTCAGACTTTGTACAACCAAGTAGACCTTCTGTAAATATAGCTTTCCAAGCCAAAATGCTTTTGTTAGTGAACTTACTCATACGCATACAAACATATTTCATTAAACAAGAATGCGCAAGATATACTGTGAACCATTTCCGCAGTTCGTCATTGGAATGTTTCAGTTTGCCAACAGGTGCGTCCTTGTCAATTCGCGGATTATGTTATCAATAATAATAACACGTTAATGACACTAGTAACATAAAAACAAGTTTATTGTCTTCCTCACGATTTCGGCGTGGCGTGGACTAAGTACAAAGATTTAATTTTTGTGCATGAGTAGTCATTGTTTTGTGTGTTGTTAGGGTTCCATACCCAAAGGTTAAAAACGGGACACTATTACTAAGACTCTGCTGTCCGTCTGTCCGTTTGTCACCAGGCTGTATCTCATAAACGGTGATAGCTAGACAGCTGAAATTTTCACAGAATACGTACTTTTGATGTTGTTTTTACGGCCAACTCTGAGACTCAAAAAAAAAAACATCTGTTTCATGCAAATTGTCAATACCTACTCGACCAGAATGTATGGAACAGCAGATTTTTTTGAGTTGGCCCAATATTAAAAGTTGTTCATATTCATGAGCACAATCACCACCTAAGAGGTTTTGCGCTTATTAATCAACACCCTGTATAAATAGATAGATGAAATTAATTATCGAAACATACAATTAAGAAAATGGAAATTTTATATAACATACTTATTTGTGAAATACAGAGTTAAAATACTATGTTGATTCATATGCTTACTCCGACTTCCCTGTATTTGATTTGACTCAGTTGAGTCACTATGACGCGATACAATTTTATCAGCCCGTTATACATTACTATGTTTTAAATGCAAGGAGTGTCCAACATATTAGAAATTAATGTATTACACGCTGATATTAATTTGTTAAAATATTATAAAAGCGAAAATGTTTTTGTCCGTCTTTCAATGGTCTTTCAAGTCAAAACGGAGCATCAGATCGACGTGATTTTTTTGTAGGGGGCTAGTTTGCGAGCTGAGGAGTGACTTTGGCTACTTTTTATCCCGGAAAAACATAACATTCCTGCGGGATAACGCCGTGCAGTCCACGCAGGCGAAGCCGCGGTCGGAAAGCTAGTACAATTAAAATATCAAAACTTAAAATACTTGTTAGCTAATCGTTTTATAAAAGCCACATTTAAGCCTTTATCAAAATAACAAAAAAACAATTAATTTTCTTATCGTTAACGAGTTTGAAACTAAAATTGAATTCAGATTGCTTTTTAATGCGAAAAACAAACTAAAAATTTAGCCTTCAGAATCCCATCACTATCAAGGTTAGACAGGACTCGTTCAAAATTTAAGTTTTGGACTAAAGAAACTTAATTATAGACTTAATAACTTTTGGCTCATTTCTGAATTTGGTTTCGAAAAAGTGGTATTTTTGTGACCAAAATATGGCAGAATTAGAGCGCATATCATTATGAATGTTTTGTATTTTGCCAGTCTCGATGGCCCAGTGGTACTAATGATGCTCGTTAAGCCAGAGGTTGGGGCGGAGTTCGATCCCAAACCGAGACAAAATATATCAGCGTTAGTGTGTAATATCACGCGATATAATATGGTACGGCATGCCGTCTTGCTTACACCTTAGTAACAACTATTTTATTGAAACGGTTGCCCTTATGATAGCTCTTATCTCACTAACGTAACCACAGGACCGAAGTTTGCGAGTTTTATTGGCAATGGCGCCAAATGTTTTTTTTATTATCATCTTAAAATATTCTGCCCTAAATGCTGCTAAAAACAATCAATTTTAACACTTCATAATTAATATGCATACCTACTCCATTTTAAAAGTTGCTCAACTTATGCCCAATACGTCAATGAACCCAGCCTATAATTAGCTATGCTAATCTAACACCCTGCAAATGACTAATTTATTTAGACTGCGGGGGCGAAGGTGGCGCCACCTTTTGCACCGACTCATGGTGAATCGTATCGTTCGACGGCTGTGGAGGTGTTAAGCAACTTTCACATTGGTCACGGGATGGATAGGTGGCCAAAGATTTGGTTGTCGAGTCCTCCGTACGTTAAACTGTTGGTCCCAGTAACATAATATCTCGTCAGTCGTTAACGGCCACAATTAATAATCTATCCACAGAGAGGGATAGGTATGATCCAGATCAGTTGCTTGGCAACACCTAGCAACACCCAGGTAACTGTCGTTAATTCTATGTTAATAATATCAAACGTTGCATAGCAACTAATCTGGATCATTCCTATCTCTATCTGTGGATTGATTATTAATTCTGGCCGTAAGTCGACCTGTCAGCATTGGATCATGCATGGCTCATTTTTTCCTTTAACCTTTTCATCCAGTAAAACACAAAAGCAAGGGATCGTATAAATGACAGCTGTGATATACAATCTATATATATAAAAATGAATCCCTATTTCCCTTGGTCACGACATCACGCGTGAACGGCTGGACCGATTTGGCTAATTTTGGTCTTGAAATGTTCGTGGAAGTCCAAGGAAGGTTTTAACGGTGAGAAAATAGGGGAAGGAGGGGTAAGTAGGGGTAGAGTAGAAGTAAGTAGGGGTAGAGTAGAAGTAGGGTAGGGTAAAGGTAGGGTAGGTTAGGAGTAGGGTAGGGGTAGTGTAGAGGTAGGGGTAGGGGTAGGGGTAGGGGTAGGGTAGGGGAGGGGTAGGGTAGGGTAGGGGTAGGGGTAGGATAGGGTAGGGTAGGGGTAGGGTAGGGGTCGGGTAGGGTAGGGGTAGGGTAGGGGTAGAGTACGGGTAGGGTAGGGTGGAGTAGGGGGTAGGGCCACGGGAACGAAGTCGCGCTGGGTCAGCTAGTATTTTATAATAATGATAGACATTTGAGGCAACTTCTAGACTCGTTATAGTGAGTGTTAGCGATTTGTTTTAGATCTATTTTGATCTCAAACAAAGAATTTACTCTATTTCAGCAGCAGAATCTGCCCTTTAAAGCATCTTTGGCATTTTCGCTACAACTTGAATTATGTTATACTAACTATTCAATGTAAGCAAGATTATTAGTTGTTTTTATTACCCGACTAAAGCTTAAAGTCAATCATCGCACTTAAACCGCGGTCGCAGCGCCCGCGCCGGCGCCTCCGCCTCCGCTAAACTACGATAATTGACGCCATACGGATTGAAGGAGGTTGATCGCATGTTGGTGAATTGATGGTTAATAAAACATGGGTAGTATTAGGCTATAAATAGGCTTCGGACTCAAACCGGCCGGAGCAAAATCATGGCCAGGTAGGCATTTTCGGGTGGTTCTGTCTGCGGACTATTGTGCGGTGCAGTTCAAACGATGGTCCATCTATCATCGTGGCCTGCTTTTGCTGACGCCTGCACGAGGGATGATTTTACGACGGCAACCGATAAAGCTATCAAAGTAGCCGAGTTCTGGGCTGCAACCAACACGCTAAGAAGTGTATGCCATCGACACGCGAAGAAGAAGAAGAAGTAGTACTAACTTGAGTTCAAAAGGACATATTTTATTGAAAACAAAATACATTTTTATGACACCTTTTTTGCTGACTTTATTGTATTGTCATCCAAACCAAACTAAACCCGTATGCAAAATTTTATCTCAATCGGGGACACTGGGAAGTCGGTCCAATTTAGCTTGCAAGATTTGACGCGAAAGCTTGTAAAAAGCATTGGTGATGGAATTTAATATTCACTACATCTGAAAATACGGTTAGACTTTTAAGGCGCTACTCGGAAAAATATGGACTTTTTGATTTAAAACTATAGGACGGTTACAGTTGTTACAAATCTGGTAATAAGATATATATTTCTTCATACCTTTATCTAGAATCGTATAGTTTCAAAAACACGATTTTATGATTTTGCCTCGACACTTTTTCTTTTCGAAAAGACCTCTAAAAAATACGAAAAGTGAAGATTGTTCTTAAATGGGGTTACTTACACTATTGGAAATTGGTTTAATTAGTGGACACCAATAATATTGAGGATCGTATAGAAGCATTTTTTTTAAATCGCTGTAGTTTTTTAATACAAAGTGATTTTGTGCTTTTTTTGCCTAATCTGCCTAATCGCCTTAAGGCGATACTCGGAAAAAATGAGCTGAAGCGAGATAGCAATGAGAAAACGGCGCGCGCGGGAGCGAGACCGATTTTGCTGATTACGCAAAAAAACACAAAATCACTTCGTATTCAAAAACTATAGCGAGTTTAAAAAAAATGCTTTTATACGATCCTAAATATTATTGGTGTCCACTAATTAAACCAATGTTCAATAGTATATGTATCCCCATTTAAGAATTAACTTGTTATTTCTTATTTTTTAGAGGTATTTTTGAAAATAAAAAGTGTCGAGCCAAAATCATAAAATCGTGTTTCTGATACTATACGATTCTAGATAAAGGTATGAAGAAATATATATCTTATTACCAGATTTATAACAACTGTAACCGTCCTATAGTTTTAAATCAAAAAGTCCATACTTTTTCCGAGTAGCGCTTAAACAAGAAACCGCACCAAGCATCCCAAGATCACGGCTCATACAAACGTGCATAAACGTGTATTTTTTTATCCACGTCGGGGTAGCACTTAGCCTTCATCACACCAGATGTCAAGCAAAGATAAAGCTGAAGATGGAAGCGCACTACTCCCGGAATCCTCACCACTGAGGAACTGGCTATCTTATCTCTAACTGTCGGAACAAAACAATGCTGAAAACATTGTTTGTTATATGGCGTCAGATTTAGATGAGATGGTGAGAGCAAACCTGGCGGACTTAGAACAAGTCTTACCACCAACCTAACCTAATATTGATGTATATTGGGAATCGAACCCGGGACCTCTAGGTCTGATACCGGTGGTATCAGACCAGACACTAAAACTCAGAGGCGGTTTATACCCCGGTAAGACCCACCCAGCAGTAGGACGTGTAGGTGATACGAGTGATCTTCTCTTCAATCGTATCAGAAATAATACGTATTCATTCAGTATAAAGTACTTATTTTGAAGAACACTCCTAAGGCATTATACCTATGCTGTATGAGATGATGTTATGATCCAAATTAATCGTAATAACTTTGGAACAGGACGTGTAAGTTAATTCTCCAATGTTAATAGTTTCTAACAATTTTTCAGTACTGAAATAAAAAGTACAGATGCTTTACTGACGACCGATTTGGCGCAGGTACCCACCTTGCGTGCGGCTAGGCAAATCTTCTTTTTTAAGAATCACATTATACTTTAAGAAAAAGTCAATCATTGCCTGATCAGATACCATATCAAATGGCAGTAATGATCTACATATCCACAAAGTCAGATCTCGCGCAAAAAGCCATTTTTTATTTGAATCCATCGATTGGCTGGTATCTGACTTTTGAGGACGAGTTTTGTCAAAAAATGTAGTTATTCTTTGACTACTTCCACCAGCTTTTTCGGGTTCTTTTAAATTATGGTCGTCCCTTAGATGACGAGAAAGATTTCCTGTGCTTACTTTTGCACTGTAAGATTTTATTTTACAGCTGAAATAAAAATTAAAAAAGCGATAAGCAAAACAGGTGTATTAGTTGAAATAAAATGGTTAAATTAGGTATTAAACGAAAAAACAAAGATTCTATGTAAGCAAGTAAGGTAGGTAAAAAATTTATTGACATCACCTTATGCCCTTTACTGATAACACTACAATGATTGACTGTGGCAAAAAAAACCGATAGGCAACACCACCCAACTCATAGCATGCCAGCCATGCCAATTGCCAGCTTATTACAAAATGCAGACTGCAAACAAAACGCACACAAACTAACCTCAAAATTAATTTATTTTCTGAGAGCTACACAATAAAAACAAGTTATCTTACCATCCCATAGGATCGTCTTCATTTTTTTCTTGGGCCTCTGAAATGCACTGGGAGCAGAATACATTGTCTGGTAAGACGGACCTCTTCTTGCCATCTTTTTCAATAAGTAATGTACCAAAATACTTCCAACTGTGACTGTTTTTCGAGGACGAATAGAGTGTTTTTACGGAAAAATGTTTTATTTTGATCTTCTGTATCGAATTCCGATCTAAGTTGTCTGTCATTTTCTCACAGTTTATTATTTAAAAGCAGAAACGAACGAAAATATCCAATTCTCAGTTGTATTGCGCAGCGTAGACTGACAAGTGACAAAGAAATGCAAATGGCGTCAAAAAAAATAGCGTCAACCAGTGTTGCCAAATAGATCTAAAAAATTACTAATTTTGTAAATAAAAAATACTAAGTAAGTAATTGTTTAAGATAGAGTGCTTTATTTAAACTATAGACGCCGATGACGCCGGAAAAAAAATCGGCGGCGTCGGCGTGACTAAAATGGCCGGCGGCGTGCGCCACGCCGATCGGCGCACATATCTACTACCCACCTTCTGCGCCAGTGGTCTCGGGTTCGATTCCCGAACAAGACAAATATTTGTGTGCATGAACATGTCTATTTGTCTTGGTCTGGGTGTTTTCTATGTATAATAAGTATGTATTTACAAACAAAAAGTATTTAAGTACATAAGTACTTATATATTTATCCGTTATCAAGTTTTCCATGATACAGTTTCTTAATGAAATTAAAATGGGCTTAGATAATTCTTGTGCATGTAAGAAGTTATTTTTTTTTTTTTTTTTTTTTTATATACGTTTTCTTAAAGCGTGCGGTTTGAGTGATCCACTTTATTGTCCATATAATTTTCATCTCAGGTTTAACATTTTTTTTACTTCGCAGTAATGTTTAAACTATTTTTAACTATATCTTCCCAATTTTTTGTTAAGATTGAAGAGAAGATCACTCGTATCATCTGCACGTAGCAGTAGGACGATGACTATTGATTTACTATCTTGTTAGATAGTTCTAACAAGATAGTATGTCTAACTGTTACACTATGAATATGCATTATCTATCTATTATCTATCTATATATATAAAAATGAATCCCTATTTCCCTTGGTCACGACATCACGCGTGAACGGCAGGACCGATTTGGCTAATTTTGGTCTTGAAATGTTCGTGGAAGTCCAAGAAAGGTTTTAACGGAGAAAAAATAGGAGAAGGAGTGGTAAGTAAGGGTAGAGTAGAAGTAGGGTAGGGGTAGGGTAGGGTAGGGTGGAGTAAGGGGTAGGGCCACGGGAACGAAGTCGCGCTGGGTCAGCTAGTACATCTATACAAATAAATAAAATTGGAGTGTCTGTTTGTAACATTAAAATAACAGCTTTTTACTACATGCATATGATTATATATACGGTACATATACCAAAATGTCATTTTTTACAATTTTTGTCTGTCTGTCTGTCTGTCAGTTTGTTCCGGCTAATCTCTGAAACGGCTGGACCGATTTTGACGGGACTTTCACTGGCAGGTAGCTAATGTAATAAGGAGTAACTTAGGCTACTTTTTATCCCGGAAAAATATCACATTCCCTCGGGATAGCGTCGTGTAATTTATTATCAATGCGAAAGTTTGTGCGTATGGATGTATGGATGTTTGTTACTTTTTCACGCAAAAACTACTGAAAGGAACTGGGTCAGGAATAACACATAGGGTACTTTTTATCCCAATATTCTCACGGGAACGGGAACCACGCGGGTGAAACCGCGGGCGGCCGCTAGTTTCTAAATAAACAAAGCACCAAGAATATGTATAGCAAGCACTATTCAATGCACAAGACACTTCACCGCTTTTGAATGAACATCGCGAATTTTTACAATGCAAAGACACGACGGAATTGCAGATAGCATCGGTTCTCACGGTCCCAGGTTCGGTTCTCGACCGTTAGGTATTGTTAACAAGGGTCAGCTGTTTAGTCATTCGGTCAGTTTGTGTGTCAAGTTAAGTATGATTGGACATGTTCTCGTCTGGGAATTTTGAATTGAATTGTTTGTTTTCCTTGTTTTGTATGTATGATTATGTGATTTATTTAGAGTCGATTTATTCTCACAGATCTATACAGTTGAAATTATTGGATCAAGTCATTGTACTGGCTGAAATAGTCTGTGTTTAGAATCACATTTTCTCAGAAATTAAAATTCACCATAGAGTCTTTTTTTATTCTGAGTTTTTGCTAGAGCTTATTCCACAAAATGATTGTGTATAGGTATGTATTACAGCATATATAATTGTTATTACTTTGTTTTAAAATACATATCTTTAAACATTAGGCCATTGTTTAAATTATACCTAATAGACGTACAGTTAATTAAGTATGCGATTAACAAATCTTGCTCGAGGAAAATTATTATTCTATGTTTGGGCTTTACTTTGCTCTTCGCAATATCACTTAACTTGCACAAAACAACATAAATATTAATACTTCGATAGTAAAAAGGGCATTTTCCATTATTCTCATTCACTCATTAATGTTTATTAACGCAACGTTTCCTCAGAACAATGCCCGTGTGCATACTAACTTAGTTTCGATTCAAATCATTATGGGTCGACCACGATTTACAATAGAATCTTGATATCGACTATCACAATCAATCGATTCTAACATTATAAACCTAATACTATGGAGCAAAAGATTTTGCCTAAACAATATTGACGTGTCTTTTATTATAAAATGCAATAATAAAAATATGAAACACTTTTATTCAAAGTAAGTCCATGTTTTAATATTATAAAATGAATAAATCTTTCTTATCTTAAATGCATTCCTTAGATAAAAATACATAATTAGTAGATTATACACCGAGGGGATAAAGCACTGTTTCATGTCACGGGCGCGATATTGAATACTGAGCAAATGAGGGACGCCAGAATTAACTCCCGAGCGTAGCGAGAGCGATACAACTTAATTACTGAGCGAAACGAGGGCATTACTCTCTGCTTGGGCACGTAAAGCCATTATTGACCCCGGCGGCATTTGTATAGTCGTTATTACTTACTTATCCGCATTAGACCCGCGTTTTTCCCAATATCCTTTCATAAGCAAGACCTGGGTGCCTACCATCAACTTTAAGACAGCGATTCAAAAATAGCGCGATGCAGAATAGGTTCCTAAAATGAATTGCTTTAATTCAAAAAATTAGAATATGAATGAAAATGTTGACATTAGCGATTGAAATGTCATGTGACCGCTAATTTCAATACTGGCGAATTCGAAAATAGAAAGCCACTTGTCTTGGGACTGAATTGGTATCCATTTGTCAAAAAAGGGATCAAGGGGTCAGTTGAAAACCAGCGTCAGGCTCGCTGGACTTGACATTATGCTGAACTGACTCCCTTTTTGGCTGCAGCCGTGAGACAACGGGATCATTGGGCAGTTTGTAATTTTCAGTTTTATTTGTTTTTTTTTATTACCTATTGTTTATTGTGTCATTGCATTTGCTGTAGCCAAATAAGGAATTCATTAATTCATTCTTGGCGAAACAAGTATGGTAAATTTAGAAATAGACAAACATAGGCTATATTTTCTCGCAAACTATGACACGATCCCTAAGGAGTGTGATATAACCGTTTTTTAATGAATTGCACTCACATCACAGCCCTATTGTTGCCGTGATTCCGCACAGGTGCATCGATATAAATTCGAATCGATTCGCCGAATCGATAACATCAACAATCGAGTATTCGGTCCAGCGTGCTATCTGTCAGGTACTGTACGTGCCTTGAATATGCAGACAAGGAAGATTCCTATATTGAGATGTAGGAATTTGTGAGAACTTTGCGCATGCCAAGTGAGGAATTCATGCAAGAATGTCTTACTATAGTATTTTTTTTTTTTTTTTTTTTTTATAAAAACTGGTTAAGCATTTGACCGCCATCTTGCTAAACAGACAGGATGCAGTCTAGGGTGTAGCATGCTTACCCAGTAGGTGCCCATTCACTCTTGCCTTGAAGAGGCCAAGGTTGTAATGATCGGGGAATACATGCGCAGGCAGCGCATTCCAATCCTTAGCAGCTCGCATTAAGAAAGAATTAGCAAAGCGCTTCGTACGGACGGGTGGAATGTCTACTATGTAGGGATGGTAAGCTAACCTGCGTCTTGTACTCCGATGGTGGAAAGGGGCAGGAGGAACAAGATCATGGAGTTCCTGTGCGCACTCTCCAAAGTGTATCCTATAGAACACAGATAAGCTAGCAACTCTACGGCGGTGATTGAGACTTTGTAGTTTATCTTTATCTAAAGTTGTGTCTCCAATGAGCCTCTTTGCACGGTTTTCAATCGAGTCTAAAACTGCTAGCTGATACTTCTAGTATAACTTAAAGCTACTAAGCATTATTATACCATAAGCTAACTAACTTATATAATCATCAGCAATTTTCATTAAACCCTGCTAGGGCACAGGGTGCCTACCATCAATGAATTGCTTTCTTTCTACAAACCTTCTAAAAACTGGATCGCAAATGAATTGCTAAATGTGAATGACCGAACGATTTGTGGCCTTATTTCTTCTACCCGTCTCTTTCACTCGATTCTGTCATGCCCGGAGAGTGAGAGGGACGGGTATAACCTGCAGGTGTCATGTTAGCTTCGCCGAGTTATAAGTCAAATAAGAGTATGTGACAGCTTAGCGGCTGGTAGGATGGCGGCTGGATGGTAGGCACCCTGGCTGCAGCCAAAAAGGGAGTCAGTTCAGCATAATGTCAAGTCCAGCGAGCCTGACGCTGGTTTTCAACTGACCCCTTGATCCCTTTTTTGACAAATGAATACCGATTCAGTCCCAAGACAAGTGGCTTTCTATTTTCGAATTCGCCAGTATTGAAATTAGCGGTCACATGACATTTCAATCGCTAATGTCAACATTTTCATTATATTCTTCAGGCGAATTCGATTATATATCTTGTCTAGGCCTTCAGCCTACTATATTAATATCTATTTTTTATGCATAAGCTCTTCAACTTTGGTTCAGTCCATAATATACCTATAGATAGTGTATTCCATTAAGTAAATTAGTTTCTTTATTACTAACAATATGGAAAAGTGAAGTTTTAAACGTTGAATAAAATAACACACCACACAGTCTATTGTCCCTAAGTTTCTCTAATATTTTACATACTTTCCAACGAAAGCGAAGAAAACTTACAAGTTGTAAATTATCAGTATGGATTGACTTTTACTGCAATAACTACTTATGGGAATAATTATTACTTTCAAAGAAATGTCTTTGATATGTTTTAACGATAATTAAACGATGAAAATATATTAAATAGCATGTTTTCATAATCCTACTATAATATTATAAATGCGAAAGTTTAGATGTTTGGATGTTTGGATGTTTGGATGTTTGGATGTTTGGATGTTTGTTACTCAATCACGCCAAAACGGCTGAACGGATTTGACTGAAATTTGGGACACAGATACTTTATAGCGTGGAGAGGAACATAGGCTACCTTTTATCCCGAAAAAATATCACATTCCCGCGGGATAACGTCGTGTAGTTGCGCGGGCGAAGCCTCGGGCGGAAAGCTAGTTAGTTATATTTAATTAAAGTCCTGATCACATAATAAGAACTAAAGTAACACACAAAAACCGATTCCTCAAGGTTTTTTTTTTCAATTAATTACAGGATATATTTATGCCAGTCATATCCTCAAAAACTTTGTTAAAACATTCACGTTAACACCAAATTTATTTTATGACAAATTCGGAAAGCGTTTGATGTTTATTTTTATAACCGAAATAACTTTGGCCCTCTTGGTATTTCCACAAAAACGTGTAAACGTGCTTTCGAGTTTAATGTTCGGATTTATTTCGATTCCCGCACATTTGTGTGAAGAGTTTAGTGTTCAAATAACAATGGACGTATCGGTAGATGAATCAAACATAAGGTGCTACTTCGAAAATATCAAAAACCGGACGAAATTCGTCGTTCGACTATAGATAAAATTTACTTTTTGATTTTGTTTGAAAATAAAAATACTAAACTAACACTGAGAGACCAGAATAAATGAATGTAATAAACATGCTGCTTTATATAAATTGTTACAATCACAAGTACCTACTTTGAATTAAAACCACTTTTTGCGGATTCAGTCACGTGATTATTATACACATACTTACATTTCATATAGTTAATTTTTAATTGTGTTTTAAAATGTATTTTAGTTTTTTACGTCGTTTTCCTACCTTAAGCACATCTAAGATTTCTGCACAAACTGTTCATTGAAATTAAACCACTTTTTGCCGTTTCAATCACTAAAAAAATAATTAATGGGCGTGATTGAATCCGTAAAAAGTGGCTTTATTTCAAGTACTTACCTACCTACTTAGTTGTGTTTCAGAGTATTAGAGAGTTTTTGAATAGTTTTTAAACCTGTAGATCTTCGCAGTTTTCAAAATATAATCGTTTAACTCTTATTTGATTACTTTTTAAATACATTAGATAGATAGTCTTTACAAAGTATAGTTATTACCTATTTATTTATTATAACTGTAAAATTAAACACGTTGGTTTCCAATAAAAATATTATTACCAACTATTGTCCAAAGTGGCTCGACTTTCGTCCGAATATCGACAGGTACACTTAGTTATCGGAGTAACCTCTCTGAAGTCGCATTTTGAATGATTTTCGTTTGAATTTTGTTTTTACGAGAAATATAAGTACTTGAATGGCGAATAAATGGCAGGTGGGTTGAACTGTAAGGCATTAAGTCGTAAACTTAACGACCGCTATGCTAGAATAAGCGTAGCTAAGTGAAATCAATTCGATATCGCTCCGTGAAAAATTGTAGAATGTTTGGTGTACCTATGGAATTATTTTTGCTTCGTAGCATAATCTTTGCATTATAGCATAATGCTGTTATTAATCTTTGTATTATGTTATGTAAGTGTTCTTTATAGGAAACTTTTCTATAAAACAAATTATTCCGATTTTGTGAGCTTTCGGCTTAGAGAAATATTGTTTTTTGTTACGAATCATAATGCCTATCTGTGTTCCTACGCGAATGCGAAAAATATCAAATATAAATTGGTATGAGAAGTAATTTTATAGTGTAAACTATATTCTTTTATACTTAAGTGATTTTAGTTACATAAATTATCTAAAGGAAAACTCTTAACTGGCTCTTAGTGGTCAAGTCTTTTATTTACATTTGCAAAGCTTGCTATGTCTTGTGAAATGTCCTTAAAAACAGTACATAGTATTATTTCACTCACGTGGTAATTATACGTACCTACCTACTTACCTACACTCAGATATGCCAAATTTAAAAACAATTTGTCATTTCAATAATAATTTTCGACAACAACTACAATACTTATTCTTGACCTGCAAATTGACATGTCATTTCATATTTCACATTCTTAACAACAATATACAATTACTCTTATGATTGGTCCGATTCAGAAAAGACAGTGGTCCAGAATCTTAAAATGGTTATAGTAAAAAAAGCTGATTGCTTTACTACCTTGTCGCAATAATAAATGCTTTTATATCGAAGCAGGGTTGCACAAAATAAGAGGTATAGTTGGCGTGACAAAGTACTTCGGTGTTCGGTTACTTTTGTGGCTGATTGTACTTTAATTGACATTTCAGGTGGAACCGACACCGTAATGACACTTCCTCGCATTAATCGCTGTCAGGTGCGTGAAATACGAGGAATAGGGCTGTCACATAGTGTATTCAAATGAGTTGTGGATTGAATTGCATTAAAATAATTAGTATCATTTAAATTATTTTACCTTTTATCCTACTATCGTATCGTAAGTACACCGTATCTAAGCAAATAAATAAATTTAATCACGTACACTTTTAGGTAGTCTGACATCCCGTAACTGTGACCTTTGCAAAGTTGCAAGCTGAAACGTATAGAAAACAGAAAAAGATATCTATAATACTAACACGGGGGTTATTTAGTTCAAAGCTTTAACTATTTAAACAAAAAACGATTCCATCTGACGCTTTCTTATCTCTTCCTTCTATCTTGCGAATAAAATCATTTCATTTTCATGCAAAAGGTACAGTCGAGATCAAAAATATCTATGCATTTTTGAACTTTGTCGCATTAAGATTTTTGACATCTTCTTTGACTTTCTTTACAAATTGTCATAATAATTACTACGACAAAGTTCAAAAGTGCACAGATATTAATGAACTCCACTGTAAGTACATATCTTTAATGACCCATGTCTTTTTCCCGCAAGGCTCACTCGTTTCCACTTGGTGGGTAATATCTTAATAGTATTCATTTCTATTGCTTCTTCTAATCGTCATCGTATTTCCCATAAAAGCTCATCGATTGTAAGTATTCTTGAGCTGGATCCTGATCTTGAGTAAAGTACCTCTTAAAAAATTATGTTTATTTTATGGACCCATTAATATATCTCATAAGTGGCAGCCCTTGCTTGCTGCTGGCATTTACGGGAGCTGCCTTTGAACTTTTACCCGCGACTAATTGTGGCACTTAACCTCTGCTTTTGGCACCAGAAGTGTGAGAATAATTTGTGTAAGCGTCATTATGGTTAAAAGGGCTTATTATGTCTTCGGGTGTTTTTATAAAATTTGGTAATTTTTCAGCGAATGTATAGGACACTCCGCGATTTTATCCGCATGGTACCCGTTGCCATAGGATTACTGGGATAAAATATACCTTATGTTACTCAGGGGAATGATATAGCTTTCAACTGTTGATTTTTTTCTGATATGGGTACAGTAGTGTCAGACTTCAAACATCCAAATAACTTTAGCTGTTTATCATGTTTTCGTAGATATAGGTATCACAAATTTAACGTGAAGTTTTTTCTTCTTTCAAAGGACAAAAGGAACATTACATACACAATGTGTAAAAAAAAATATAAAAAAAAATATAAATAAAAATAATTATATAAAAATCAAGAAAAATAAACTTTCAAATTTAATGTTACAATTTAAGTTGCATCAACAAATAAAAAAACCTACGCGTATCACTAAAACATCGGCGACTTGTTTAGACTTAATTTTCTTAAACTTCAACTCAGATAATGTACAAACTACAGTTAAAGAGCTAGGATTAACAGATCATAGCAGCACGATATTACATTTAAACTTATCTAAACCCAAGAAACAAAAAAAGTGGTACACAGAAAAAAGGCAATTTAATAATAAAAACATGGAAAATTTCAGACAACAATTAGCATCAATTGATTGGTCGAATATGTTTAAAAACGATAAAGATATAAACCATAACTATAATATATTTCATCAAACTTTAATCAATATTTTGGATCATTGTATACCAAAAAAATTTATCAAATTAAAAAACACCTATAAAAAACATTGGCTGACGGTAGGCATCAGAAAATCATGCTATAACAAAAGATTGCTTAAGTTTCACGTCACAAGATCAAACAATGAAATACTAAGGACTTATTACAAAAATTATGAAAAAACATTGAAAAAAGTGGTAACAACATCTAAAAAAATACATTATATAAATAAAATCAAACAATCTCAGAATAAAATAAAAACTATGTGGCACATTGTTCGCGAACGTACCAATAAAGTAAATATTAAAATAAAATCAATTATTAAATTAAGTAAAAATAATAAAATTACTTCAGAACCAAAAGAGGTTGCCGACATTTTTAATAACCACTTTGCATCTGTCGGACAAGAAAATTACCAAAATGCCAAAGGTCTCCCTGTGCTCCATCCATCTGAAAACTCAATTTTCCTAAGCCAAGTAACATTAGAAGAGATATACAAAATACTAAAAAAATTAAACAACAAACTTAGCCACGGTGTAGATGAGCTTCCACCAACACTATTTAAACATTGCGCAAAAGAATTAGCATATCCTTTCACAATTTTAATTAATCAATCCTTCGAAGAAGGTATTTTCCCGGAATTATTAAAAAGATCTCTTATCAAACCTATTCACAAGAAAGAAACAAAAACAGATCCGAATAACTATCGCCCTATTGCTCTCTTACCGACATCAACTAAAATATTCGAAAAGGCTATGTACGACCGAATATATAAATTCTGTGAAAAATATAAAATCTTTAGCGAATCCCAAAACGGTTTCCGTAAAAATAAATCTACCATCTTAGCAGTATACAAATACATTCAGGAAATACACGACATTATAAATAATAAAAAATACGCAATAGGAATACTATTAGACATGTCCAAAGCATACGACAGAGTTCAGAATAACATATTATTAGATAAATTGTATGATATAGGTATTCGAGGTCCATGTCACAATTGGTTCAAATCATATCTCAACAATAGAAAACAGATAGTAGAAATAGAACACTTTAATGAAAAACTGCACAAAATAGAAAAGATTAGATCCAACACCATAACAGTTAACGCCTCCATTCCACAGGGCAGTGTCTTGAGCTGTCTCTTATTTCTTGTTTATATTAATGATTTTGCTGAAGCTCTGAATGAATCTTGCGTCATGTTCGCGGACGATATTTCTGTTCTCATACCCAGCCAAAACTCCATTAATTTAAATGAAAAAATTAAAAACATTTTAGAAAAAACAACAACTTGGCTATCAAAACACAATCTGCAAATCAATTTATCAAAAACAAAATTAATGACCTTTCACCCATACCAAAAACCCCAATTAGATTTAAATGTAAATAATGACAACATCACATTAGAAATAGTAAACGAACATACATTATTAGGACTAGTAATAGATAGACATGTCAATTGGAAAAATCACATACAAAAATTACACAGAAAATTAAGCAGCTTTATGTATGCACTACGTGAAATAAAAAAAACAACAGATGTAGCAACCGCAATAACAACTTATTATGCGTATGCTTACGCATGGCTAAGTTACGGCGTAATACTATGGGGTGGTAGTACAGAAGCTCCAGGCTTATTAACAATGCAAAAAAAAACTCATTAGAATTATAGTCAACATAGAAGATACAGAAAGTTGCAAACCCTACTTCGAAAAATATAAAATACTTACATTACCCAGCATTTATATATTGGAATTATGTAAATTTGTTCGTAAATATCCTAACTTATATACTAAACGCGATGACCACCTAACAAAACGCTATCTAAGACCTAGAAATAAACTATTATTACCAGCCTCTAAAATGAAACACCACTCTTCTAGCCCACTAGCTATGTCCACAAAAATTTTCAATAAGCTGCCTGACTCAATAAAAAATATTAAAAATGAAAAACACTTTACAAAAAACTTAAAACAATTACTCACAAGAAAGTGCTATTATACTATATCAGAATATTTGGAAGATAAAAATTTATAAAATATATAATATAGGTATACAACTTGACACCAAATAATAATTATGTAATGACTAAAATATCAGTAAAAATTTATAATAAATATATCATAATAAAGAATAATTAACATCCTAAAATATAATAAAAATGCTTTTAAAATATACTTAAATAATAAAGAAATTATGATATATATATTTTAACGTGTTATAAATGTAATAAGAATTAATTTAATAGTATGTAAGTTAAGTATTAATTAATTAAGACAAAATATGAATAATAAAGGTCTTCCCTCTCTCAATTGTTGTGCCTAGCAGGGCCCATAATTGTACTTACAATTTTATGTAACACCTTACACACTATTATGGAATGCAATAAAGATATTGAGTATTGAGTATTGAGTATTGAGTATAAGTCAATAAACTTTTGTAAGAGCAGATTTGTTGCGAAGTAAAAGTAAAAACAAAATTTCAATTTACATTTAATTACAATAATATTCCCCTTTCCTACGTTTCGACAGATTGTACAAAATTTACATCTTTCACCCTTAAACTTCTCAAGTCGCGACAAGCATTTTGGTATATGTATCTATTCTTGTTTTTTTTCTCTGGAAGCTAAACCTGTGTTTCTGTTTTAAAGGAATAATCAAATATCACGTACATTCACTTTTTGGAAAGAGAAGGAAAATGGTAGTTGCTAAGCCAAGAAAAGACTTGTCGGATAAATCCGACGTGCGGTTAAAGGGTTAAATAGTTTAAAAACCTCGTTAAAATGAGCGATTTTCTGAGTGGCCATTAAAAAAAAAAGCTTCCGAAAGCTTCACTAGATGGCGTTGAACGAAGTATGTACATGTCTATGGTATATTTTGGTATGAATCATATTTAAATTAATTACTTTTAAAAAACCAAAGGAAACTAATAATAAATTAAATAAGTACTTATAGGTACCTACTGTGAGGAACAGAAACGAAATAGGTAAATTTAAAGATTAAGGTAAATAAATAACATCTGTCGGACGTTCCGTTTTACGTAACAAAAGTCGCGTCAAAGTAAAATTTATAACGTTCCGTTCCTTCTAACTGCATAGGTGGGACAGCGCCATTTAGTGAGCGAGCTTTCAGAAAATCGCCCATTCCGGAAAAGTCATCCTTTACATAGAAAAGTACAAAACTGATTCGACCAAAATGTATGGAACAGCTGATCCTTTGTTTTCATGATTTCGTAGCTCGCCCTGTATATTTGCGTTGTTCAGAAATAAAGTAACTGGCTGGCGTTAAGTGGATTTGCGCGCGCGCCGTATTTGGACATTATTAAATGGCGACTCGTCATCCGTCACTGTCGGCTGTGACCTTGGAGTGGCGTAAGAATTAGCTTCCGCCATCTTGGGAACACATGAAGTGGAACCTGAAAAATTATAGCAAAGCTCACTCTTAAGTATTTATTGTAAAGCGCAATAGTTAAAGCTACAATTAAACTTCTTTTAAAAACGTTTTTTTTATCCACAACGGGGTAGCACTTAGCCTTCATCACACCTGATGTTAAGTGGTGATAAGGCTGAAGGTGGAAGCGCACTACTCCCAGAATCCTCAATCACTGAGGAACTGGCTATCTTATCTCTAACTGCCGGAATACAAATAATGCTGAAAACATCATTGTTATGTCGTCAGACTTACATAAGATGGTGGTAGCTAGCCAGGCGGACTAAGAACAAATCCTACCACCAACCAAACCGAATACAATATGTACCCACACTGGGAATCGAACCCGGGACCTCTGTGTCTGAAATGGGTGGTGTGAAACACTAGACAACGGAGGCGGTTTTTTATTTATTTACGGTATTTTATCTATAACGGGGTAGCACTCAGTATTACTCAGACCTGATGTTAAGTGAAGATAAGGCTAAAGGTGGAAGCGCACTACTCAAAGAATAAAAAAAAAAAAAAAAAATATTTTCCATAATTTCATAACATACATTTAAAGAACACACATTATACTTAGGGAATCCTCAACTAGTGAGGAACTGGCTATCTTATCTCTAACTGCCGGAGCACAACAATGCTGAAAACATCGTTGTTATGGCGTCAGACTTAGGTAAGATGGATTGATGTAGCTAGCCAAGCGGCTTTAGAACTACTCCTAGCACTAACCAAACCAAATACACTGCCCACTGGGAATCGCAGCCAGGACCTCTGAGTCTGATGCCGTTGTTATGTACCACTAGACCACCGAAGTCTACACAAGTCCTTATTACAACTTATTTAACTTATACAATTCCTCATTCCTGGCCTGGGGGGCTACCGGCTAAAAATATGGATATGAGCATGGGCTTTATTTGACGTTTGAATCCCGTATTATGCCCATATAAGGACAAAATTTAGACTTCAAATGTCAAATAAGCACATGCCATATTAGTTACCGGTAGCACAAAGTAACTACGCGGGCGGTCGCCCTGTAGCCCCCCTTATCCCAATTCTATTTCATGTTGGTGCAGTACGTCCTTCTCTTCCATTCCACTCCATCACCAGACATCCCCTCATTTACTCCTTTCTCATTATATTATTAATTAATTACCGACAACTTAGACCTTCTTGGCATGAAGTTAACATCAGACCTTAACTTCGGCGACAACATTGAGTGTAAAGCTCAAACTGCTGCCAAAAAGCTGGGAATCCTGAATAAGGTTAAGCGATACTTCACGCCGGACAGCTTTTAACTCTTTATAAAGCGCAAGTCCGGTCATGTATGGAGTATTGCTCTCACCTTTGGGATGGTTCAGCGAAATACCAGTTACCAGTACAAATACCGGTACCAGTACCAGCACATGACTCAGTGAAACGCAGAGCGAGAAAACTAATTGGAGACGATGAGCTGGCTCAAACCAAGCTCCATAGTCTAACCCATCGACGTAAAGTGGCTTGCTGGTCGGTATTTTACAGGCTGTACTTCGGTGAGTGTGCTTCTGAGCTGCATGAGCTCATTCCACCACCATCCCCGTTCTACCACCGAGAATCTAGACGCACAGCGGGCTATCATCCTTACTTGGTCAACATCCCGCGAATGCGTACCAAGCGCTTTTCTTCATCCTTTGTGATGCGCACCGCCAAGGAATGGAATACCCTGCCTGCGTCTATTTTCCCGAATGACTACAACCCTATATTTTTTAAAGTTAGAGTGAATAGGCTGCTTCTGGGTAAGCTCGCTCCATCTTAGGTTTCTTCTCAACCCTAAGGTTCGGTGTGAAGCCAAGAGCAAGCCCATTATACATATTAAAAAAATCTAGAGAATCTATAATTACCATGTTTAATTTTGTTTCCGTGTCCCCGATATTTCGAAATATCAAAATTAAACATGGTAAATATCCCGTTGTCCCATGTCCCCATAATAGTTATAGTGAATTTGACCATAAAAGTTTAAAATCTTATGTTTAATATTTTGTTTTGATATCCCCCATGTTGAGACAAATTTTGTCAATAGCTTCTCAAAAAAGAGCGCTTTTCCAATAACGCCAAGCAATTTTCTTTATAGGTAGTGGTGCTTTGCTTTAGTCAGCTCTCTCTCACCTTCTCTCATCTCACCTTACCCATGAGATGAGATACCGCATTACAAAGACATTTTAAATGCTTCGTTTTGTTGTGGATAAATACTCTGCAAACAAATCTGAACATAAGCTAGAACCTGGCTCGAACACAATCTCCAGTAAATTTTTCATTATAAATACATTTTCCAATACTCGTAAAAAAAGATTTATTAATTAATATTTCACAACAACTGACCAACCTTGCCTTGTTATGATGAATGTTTATGCCCACGTAACAATAAATTTGGGTTGAAGGGACAAACATTTTTTTGTTGCCAATTACGATGTAATTAATGCCGTAATTAAATTAAAACGAAACCGGCAACCATGAATTTTAAGGAGTTATGTGGCAGAAATCAAAAAAATTATGCCTTGTTTGTAATATGCATAATTATTTTATTTATGTTGGTATACTGAGTTGTATTCGCGACTTTGGATGTCGTTATTTTTGACAATTGATTCTCTGCGATTCTACTTGCGCGAATCCCGTTCCCGAATATTGGGATAAAAGTAGCCTCATCTCATTTGTGATTAATGTAGCTTTCTACTGATGAAAGAATTATTTAAATCGGTTCAGTAGTTCAAAATCAAAAATCATTTATTCATTTTAGGCTGATACAGCACTTGTGAACGTCAATGAAGCTACGCTATCGGTTCGTAAAACCTACGGCGGGAGGCCTTGTAACGAGAAGAACCGGCAAGAAACTCGCCAAGGGCTATTTTTTTCTAATAAGTTTTTGAGTATATCCATTACAAACATACAATAAAAATATTTCCTATTTATACTAAAAGTATAGAAGTATCGATATTATTATAGATTGTGTAATCTCGGGTTTGGGAACGGTGAAACCGAATTTTATTTTTTACTTCCAAGTGTAAACTAGATCAAAATGAAATTTTAAAAATATGACAGTGAGACCGATGTTATCAAGGTTGGAAACCTATAATCACATCTCAGCTTTAACAAACATGGGAATGTTTAACTAGGTACACAGCTTTTGGTAGTGGTGTTGTTCTTAGTCTGCCTGGCTAGCTACCACCATCTTATCCAAGTTTGACGTCATAACAACTATGTTTTTGACATTGTTGTGTTACGGCAGTCAGAGATAAGATAGCCAGTTCTTCAGTGGTTGAAGATTTGGGAGTAGTGCGCTTCCACCATCAGTTATATCTTTAGGTACTTACTTAACATCGCTGTACCCCGTTGTGGATAAAAAAAATAGCAACAAGAGTTCAGTAACCGTTTTGAGTTATTTTTAGCTTCATACGACCGAACGTGATAGTATTCTCACTTAATGCATTGGCTTACATTATTTATCCACAATTAAAGCAATTAATTACTTTTCTGAGACGCACTAATTGATGTTAAACACCGATATAAACCCTCAGGTATCGATTCAGGAAGCTTTTAATAACATCTTCTACGTTTACTTGTAATAACTTGTTTTCAAGTTTAGTCACTTTATAGAGTCTGTTTTGGTTATTTTTGAACATATTTAACATTAACTCAACATTATACTTCAGACTTACTATATTAGAAACGAAATACATGGACACATAAGAACACTATATATCTTGCTTTACCTACTTATACTTACCTAATTTTGTAGGACAAAAGTGTAGAAAATCAGATATTGTGGTTCCACTTCATAATTATATTGCGATCTATGGAGTTTAGTCATGTGAACTGAAACTAAAATAGGTATTTGGAATTAACTGAAATTTAAAATAGGTAAGTCATCATCATCATCAGCCATTTAATGTCCCCACTGCTGGGGCACTGGCCTTCCTTATGGATGAATAAGGCGAATGAGCCATGACCCACCACGCGGGCTCAGTGCGGATTAACGACTGCAAGTGCAGCCGGGACCAACGGCTTAACGTGCCTTCCGAAGCACGGAGGAGCTCGAGATGAAAAGTTTTTGGTCACCCATCCCGTGACCGACCATTGCGAACGTTGCTTAACCTCAACGATCGCAGGCCGAGCGCGCTATCCACTGCGCCACGGGCTCCAAATAGGTAAGTATGTGGAATTAACTTGGTTTGGTTTAAATGGGATGAAAATGTACCTTATTAAGGTATATCTAACTATTCTTTGCTAGTTGGTAGATAAAGTCCTAAGTTGACACAACAAACAACGCTCTTAAAAACAATAACGATGAAACATGTCCAATAATTTTAAAATAAAACATTCATTATAGAATAACAAAACGCAAACTTTGCAGAAATGCTTAAGTACAAAACACTTCAATGAAACATTCATACAGACATTTATCCGTATATTTATAAACCCTATCTACCATCAGACTACAAGGGATGCGCCAAGTGAAATCGACAATTAGGGTGCTCATAAAATGCATACGAGCCAATTAAAAACAGACACCAGCCCATCATGACTGCCGCTATAATTGCGGCTATACATACTCATTTGAGGAGACCTTCTTTTAAACGACAGAGTTTTTTCTTAATATGCAGCTCGGGGATTCGTCCTTTGGCCAAATGATGAATGGAGATTCAATCGTTCAGCCTTTTTACTTTTTAAATAATTGGAATGCACGACACTTACGGTGTTCAGATCAAGATTAAAATATACAAGTTTAACTTTGTGCGTGTATTTTTAAATGTTAATTGAACAGCCAATTTAGTTTCTTATTGACGCTGATGTGTCTTTTGGGAATGGATGAATGAACAGATGGATGTTTAAATACGTAATTTTACTTTAGGGTCTGACTCCTGCTTTGTTCATGGAGTTGGTTTTTCTCTTTGATGATTAAGTAGTATTTTTATATTATGTAGGCTGGCCAAAGGTCTTATCACCAGTTTAAGTCATCATAACAACATCAAAGTAATGTTGATTCAAATACTATTCAGATACTTTGTTCAATGTCAGCTCATTTTTCGTGCAAAGCAAAATGGTGATTCTTATCAAGGCATAGGGTTAAATTTTCTGCATAAAAAATGTCTAATGCTGGTTTTCCTGAGTTTTATTCCAGAAGCATAAACATGTTTTTGTTTTGCACGAATTAGCTGTCATAGGACCTATGCTACATAGAACAAAGTCCATAGTAATAGACCTTCAGATACGTTTATCAGATCACCCCAACCCGAATTCAAGGGACTCCACTTCTTAGATCACCTGATTGACCCCAACGTATGCAGTTCGACAGTAATCTTGACATTTGCATACAATGCAAACAAAACCTAACCGAGTCCCTATCTCAAATCTGGCGAGTCCATATGCTAAACCATTAAATTAATAACTTGGCCAAATGTGTCCCCTATCTTTAGAATCTATTTAGACTTTAACCTATATTAAAATTTGAGGCGACAGTAATAAAGTTTAAATTGCAATGCTTTATGGTGTTCAAGCGTCAATCCCTTTTGAAGAGTGACCAGAGTATGCTGAGCTCTTGTCGCTTTAATTTTCTTAGTCGATAAGGGTCAGGTTTGTGTGGTGATGCGCCCGCGCAGCAGGATGTTCGCAGACGCGTGTAGAATGCTGACATGGTGGGATTATGGGACGCGATCGACATTTGTTTGGTAAGGTTATTCCTATTCGGGTTTTGGGACTTAGTTTGGGCTGTATAAGCAATAGCAAAGGGATATATTAAGCGACTTGTGTATGCAGTGTATGAGTGTGTTTTAATTAATATTTAATTTAATATATTGGTACCTAACAGTTCTAAGTAATGAATGAGTATAAAAGGAAAAGCAAAAGTGCACACATTTTGATTTGGGTTTAAAAGTAATATAGTACTTATTACCAGTTATAAATACTAATTTATATTTTATCAAATTAAAATGGTTGATACTTTTTTGTAGCTAAATAATTCAATTCTTCGAAAATAACGCAAAAAATTAATTTATCATTGCATAAAATAGAATTCAACTGTTTATTGATAATTTAAATTCTTAAGTGCAACCAAACTATTTATATTTAGTAATCTGTGATGCAACTAATAACTTGTCACTTTTCACGTAACCACTGTGACTTATAATTTGCTTGTAATATTATAACTTGTTGGAATTGCATGCAATTTCATTATTTAGTTAGTTTGATTGTTCTATGTAGTGCAATTAATGATGTTTATTACGTTGGTGTACAAATAAATAAAAAATATAGTTACTAATTATACAAAAAAGGACACACGAGGACTATATTTAGTTCATCAATATTAATATACTGAAATGAAAGACAAGGGTCACTGTTTTATGATATGATGTTTAAGTAATTGAATTTAGTCATAAAAAAAGAGAAAGGAACAAAAAGTTTTGTTCACAACTAATAACAATAGCTTAAAATAATTTATTTTATTTAAATAGTACCTATTTGGGGCAGAACCACGCATCATTTCACTTGAATGCACCGTAAACTGTTAAATCTATGACATCACAGTCAAAGCAATAAAAAAGAAAATCAACACCATACAGCAAACATTACTACTTTGACTGACAACTACCACAACGTCCCTTCAAAAACACGCAGCAATGGTAGCAATACAAATGATACTACGTAGTTCCGCTATACTAGGCACATGTCAAAATCGATCTATTGTATGATAATTAAGGTAATCGATACGTCATCGATACTAGTTGGGTTCGATTCTCGAATGGGGAGTCGATTGACGTTAGTGCTTGACAGGTCGCCTTTTGTGTTTAGAGTATGTTTTATGTCATGTATTTGGTACATTCGAAAGCACATCACACCTTAATAAAATATGGGCCATTGATTAGGTTACTCTTTTGTTATTTTTGATAATATTTACTGAGGTACTATTTTATAGAATATTTATTGAAAAGTCCAAAACTTAAAAGTATGTATCACCAATGTTCTAACTGTCTTAACAGTGGGTTGCCGTTTCACCAGTAGTGAAACGGCAGCCAAGCTTGATCAGCTGACCTAACCATAAAGATCTCACTCATTGTTACACAGACAATAAGTCATAACAACAAAATGGCAGACATTACGCGTAATGGCGGCTCCCGCGACAAAACGGATCTTAAGTTGACTTTCTTTATTTTATAAGGCATTGAAAGTGACGAGCATTGCTTCCTTGGAGAACTTTAACTGTTTAAGCAATGAGTGATAATTTCCATTTAATTAACTTTTTGCTTCTCTTTCTATAGGTATTTATGCAGTGGATATCTTATTGCACCAAGAAGTTCGATCCCCAGTCGCGAACTATCATGTTGTGATGACAGTTTAGTTTAGAACAAACACGTGTTTTCTTGTTATCACATATTTGTGATACCTTCTTTGCTGATATCTGTTGGAACAGTTTGACCAATATTTTATTATCTTCAACTCTAATGTGTTAACGGCACGTTAAACTGTTCGTCCCGGCTGGATTTATCAGTCATCCGGCTTTACCAGTTTCGTTGACAATTCCCATACATTTAAAATTTCGCTAAAGCTCAGATCGAATGAAATTTCAATAACGTCATGCAAAATGTGTCAATAACAGGTGGTAGAGTGTGTGTCAGATAACTCTGCACGTGCCTGGCGCGTTTTTGGTGCTATTTACAGTGCATTTTTTTGTTCTAATGTTATAGAAAAGATTAGTATTCGATTTTTACCGCGCGCAGACTTACCTGACGAGCACTCTAGGTAAAAATGTTGGACGATTCATAAATAATTAATTTTATTTAATCTACTTATATGAATAAAAAAATTTGACTTTGACTTTGAAGACATCAATAGAAATTGTCACTTTGAACTTTTAAATGAAATCAGACCTTATCGATCTGTAGCATACAATGAATTTTAAAATTAAAGGCTTCGATCAACAGCAACACCTAAATTAAAGGTGAAAAAGCAATTTGTTGGTCGAGTTTACATAAATTTCGTGATGGAATAGAATAGAATAGATGATAAGGATGATTCAGTAGTTCCACTAGCTATCGGAATTTTACATTTAGATTATATAAATATCAATATCCACTGTGTTCAATAGTGCAAGCCGATGTTTCTTGAACATCTTTATAGTTATTTGCATATAAACCAAAGATTAGATCGAAATGCTGTGATATTGTCAATCTCGTTGCGGATTTATTTATCTCCACTCTGTGTCGAAAATATGTCGGTCTCTTTGGTTCTTGCCAGCAAACGTTACAGTACTCATTATACCAATACAATATTTCCTTTTCCTTCCTTTATTTCCTTACCAATAATTCTCCCGAACTCCACGCTCCATATATATGTAACATAAAGTTTGACTTATTGTTTTTCCTTTTTAAGAATATTGAGCGGCTGTTGGCATTTGGTCTCTACATTGACGTAAAAATCATTGCAGAGATGCAAAGTGCGCACGTTTGTATGATAAAGCCCAGTGGCCCCTCTTTTGTTTGAGAAGGTATGTATAATTACAAAATTCAATGTATGTATAAGTAGTGCCAAGTTTAGAGATTGCGAATGATTAATCAGTTCCCGCGACCTCTGTTCTTTTAAAATGAATCATTTCGGTATCAAAAATACACTTGTGAATAAAAACTTTTTCTTCAAATGTAACATCATAAATCTCTATTCAATTTTAATGTTTGAATACTCTGATTCACGCTTTGCCGGAATCTTTTAGATGGAATCTCTTAATAGTGACTAATGCTATATATTTCTTAAGTCTCAGCATTAATTGCTATTGCTACCGAGAGTGGTCTATTGTGAGATTTTCCCACATATTTTGCGTTGTGAATTAATTTGAGTAAGATGATAACGTTTTTGATTGTTCACTCAATTAAGTTGTTAACATCGGAATAAGTGGCACCTTTCTAAAGAAACATGATTTAGATTTGAGGAAAAATGCTTGTTTGTTACGACATAGGGTTGGAATTTAAAAAAACTCGCTGAACAACATTTATATAATGCAGTTTAATCTTTGTGTGTGGTTAGGTAATTTATTTACAATTTTCAATAAGAATAAAGAAATTTTCAATATGTTTTCATGTAGGGTACTAAATTTTACATCACTTGCAATGCTTGAAGTCTTATGAACACCCGAATAATAAGCGCCTCTGTGGTCGAGTGGTTCACACCACCGATTTTAGACCCAGAGTTAGCTAGCTAGTTAGCTACCACCATTTTATCTAAGTCTGGCGCCATAACAATGATTTTCTTTTTGAGCATTATTGTGTTTATCTTTACAAGGTCCTCCGCCGTAGGGTTTGCGTACCGATGGCGTAGCTTCTTTGACATTCACAAGGGCTGTTAAGGCCTAAAATGAATAAATGTTATTGATATTTGATATTAAATGTATGCAGGCTTTGCTGTTATTAGAAAAGGGTTTTTCTATGCTTGCTTCGCTCGCTTGCTACTCCTTACGTCTTTCTAGTTTCTCTGAGATTCTAGCTGATGCAATAAGCACAGTCTACTATAATATTGCGTATGCTAGTCCCCAAAGCCATTTCACCGGGTTAGCAGTTAGTCCTCGTTACGGAAACGCGCGCCTGCGTGTGACTGGAATTGTGATTGTTGTCTTCCGATGACCTAATATGTTGAGTTGCTAATATAAATGAGTTTATATGTCCTGTGATGGTTTTTTTGTAAGTATGACATTGGGGTAAATTATGGAGGTGTACATTGTAATCATTATTTTGTACCTCTATCTTTCTCAAATAGCTGGCTGTTCCATGGTAGCTGGCGTTATGCTGTCAATCTACGATTGATCACTGTCTATTGGTCTTATGACACCCTCAAATCGAGAGTAAAGGCTATTCTTAGCTATCAAGATCGATGTTAGCTGATGCGTTAAATCAAAGAGAATTTACTAAAACGGTATATCTGTGTGAGAAGTCTTCATCTCTGCTAACTTGCAATATAGGTACCATTGTGATGACGAACATTATAATGCTTCAACGAATTTTAAATACCAAACGTTGAATTTAAATTCGCGTAACAGAAAAGACCTCTAAAAGTCCACGCTTATGTCTTAATTAATTTGACCACAACTAACTTTGGAATGCTAATGTAGGTAGCTAATTATCAGTAGCCATGACGGCGGCCATTACGGAAAAGTCAACATTGCAATTTTGTCAAAGGCCACGCCCTTTTTAGGCATTATTTCATAATAATAAAACTGCGCTTGCTTCCTTTAGCCTTGCGCCTTGCTTCAAATTCATGAACACACGACAGCAAATCAGATTTTAACCGTCTTCAAAACGGATGAGGTTATACGTTCCTCTGTTTATTTATTTTTATGTATGTCTTCTGATGTCTCCGTCAATTAGGGACCGATTTACAAAAATCTTGCAACGCGTTTGAAATTGTATGACAACTAGTGTAAATATTATAACAACGATGTAACGGTCGCTAGCATTGTTTTAAACACGAGTTTAATACACATTCATAAAATAAAAAAAATATTTGACACTCACATACATTATTCCAATACCAAACTGTAATAGCTTGAGCACTAGAGTTATAAAAATTGGAAACAACGACGGGTGGAGTACATCCAGACCCGATGAAATATTGAAAAGTTCACTATCAATATTTACCCGACTGGTTATCGAATCTGGCACCTGTTTTTTTATTATTAAACTATGGGTATACTCGTGACACTAATCTTACTCGAAGAGCAAGATGACATCTACAATTGAGCGAGCTTGGCTAGAAGATGCCTGTGCACTGATACGTTGAAGTGGTTGAAGTAACCTCAAAGCTTGATGCATTGTTGGACTGTACCTACGTCGTCGTATAAAATTAAATAGTTTGCCTTAAAATGGATTTCTCGCACTCCGATGCGGGGTCGAGAATTTCATTAATAACCGTCATTATGAAACCGCAGGTGGTTAAAATTACCCGTGGCAATGAGTTGAAAAATCATTGTTATATTTTTATGTAATTGTCGTGAGTTTATTATTATTCTTGCTCTTGCACATGTTCCTATTGAGTATTCTATAGTGATGTGCTAGGTAGGTACTATCTATTTTAGTCAGGGCTTCCGAGTTAAGGAATTTAAAGAAATTACATTCTATCAACCTTTGGTAAAAGTAGGGTCTTGGTGAGTTTTATTTGAAAGAAGAGAATGAATGAGAATGAATTTGCATGTATTCGTTGAAAAATCTCTATCATTATTTTGAAAAAGATCTCAAATAATTAAATCGTAGGCGGCTCATAACATAACGTTAGAAATATCATATTTATGCAAAGGTGAAATATGAACAACATCATCTTAATTAATATGTATGAGAACATAATTTTCAATTTCAAGTTCATCATTAACACACTCAATATTATTATGTTCTTCAAAATCATTGCGTAAATTCACTTGCTCAACATTAACATGCGTAATTGAATCTTCAATGAGAATCGAGTCGGCTTCTCGATCCTTAATTAAGTTTCAATATCGGACAATTGAGTTGGTTGAGCTGACATCACTTCGACTGCGGGATTCCGGCAAACCATCAATCATTTCGTACCATAGACTTTATTAAATGTTGGAACTTTGTGTGTTATTTTGACAAAAAAACTGGCGTAACAAATATTGTTTAAAAAATACAAAATTTTAGTGTTTTTGTATATTTACAGTATTTTTTTTTCATTATAATTAAAAAATTTGTCGAATATTTCTGGATATTTTGCCATAAAAACTGGCGTAACAAATATTGTACAAAAAAGACTAAATTTTGGTGGATTTTTGTGTAAAGTGGTTTTTTTATAATAATAAAAAAGTTGGTTGATCATTTCTGGATATTTAATAAATTTGGAATTTGGTGTATCAAGTGTTTAACACTCCAACAGTTTTACTAACTTATATGAATGGCTGTATTCAAATAGATTTTAATTTTTTCTCTATTTTATGTCAATTTGGCGCAGGGGTAAGATACCGGCCTTCTGCGCTAGAGTTTTCGGGTTCGATTTCCAAAAAAACAACAAATATTTGTGTTCGGAAAAGATCGACGTTCCTGAACGCATCTCTAATGTCACGTCAAATTGACATTTCGCTGTCACTTGAAGTTGACAGCTCTCACTTGATTGGAATTCTTGTGAGAAAAGCATGTCGGATTAATTTTGCTGAATTGTTAAAAACCGCTCGCGTTGAATATGCCTGGCATATCGAGTTTGAATTGAATCTTAAATTATCTATCTGATCCCGTTTTGTACGACCAAGATTTAGAAGCCATCTTGAGGAGTGGCCCGGTCGCGGCGTTTTGAAATAAAGAGTTCGACCACACGCGTTGTTGTCGGGACAATATATCTTAATAAGCAAGCCCGCGTGTGTTATTGTGTACCTATTGTTGAAGCGCCCAGTGTCTTAGGACCGCTGTGTAGAATTCGTTTTGTGAGTAAGGTGACGAATTGGTAAGGTCTGCAGAAGAAGAAGGATTTACCAGGGGGCGCCCTCTGTCTCCGCTGCCCAGGAGACTCGACAGCACAGACCGTATGTAGAATCACCTTACTTCACAATTATGTCGCTGTGTATCGCAGTCCAATTGTTCAGTTACATCCCGGCTGAGACCAAGTTTTGTCCGGAGTCTACTCATGATAAATCTTCCACTGCGCCAGCTGATTCCGCGGTATAGGCAGGGGTGTACTGAACATTTCTTGGCAGCAGAGCGTAGTTTGAAGGCCTGACAGGCCCACGCCAAAACTTTGTCGATTAATCAGTGCCGTTTGATGACCATCTGGTCCGGACTAGATTAATTTGTACTTGTAAATGGTAATTAACTTGCATTTGAAAAGTAAAGGGCATTCCTTTGTTATTGGTTCCATGTCTTGTAATTAATTGTCATGTATTGAAGTTCCAAATGTAAACAGATGCCTTTCTTTGCTCATAATAATTATTATTTAGTTTGTTAGCAAATTTGAGTTGTGAATATTGACAAGTTTGTTGCTAAATAATAGCTAATAAAAGGTTAGCTAATAAGTTTGCACTCAATACTTAGTGAAACTTAAATGATTTGGACATTGTTTACACATTGAAACTCATTGAAACTTGTGCTGCTTTGAAATAATTAAAATTAACTTGTTGTTGTGTTGATATCCAAGTGAATTTCAATAGTCAGTGATTTTGAGTGAATTTCAATGAAGTGAATTTCAATAGTCAGTGAGTTTTGTTGTTTTCTGATAACCTCCAAATATTTAAGAGTTTGTGTCATTATAAATACTTTGTTGTTGTAATATTGGAATTTTGTGGTTATTAGTAACCTCCAAATATTGGAGATTTTGTGTTATAGTGAATATTTTGAATTTGTTGTTTTTGTTGATAAATTTGTGACGTTACAATGACGGCCTCCTCTGCTAAAGCCAAAATACGTTCTGAGTTACGGTGGTTAGCTTCTGCGGTTGCGTTGTTGGATCGACCGGATAGGACGGAGGCCTTGTTGAACAGATACGTAGATCTGCCCATACGTTTGGCTGTTGTTGATGAGCAGTATGCCTTATTTTTGGAAAAGACTGTTGAAGCCGAGGTGGAAATGCGACAAGAAGTCGGTTTGGATGTGGACCAGTGTTATGATTTTGCGGACAGAATTACACAGGTGGCTCGACCTTTGCAAGTGGCAAGAGAGAATGAACCGAGCCCGTCCCCGGTCACATCTAAAAGTATGCCCCCGCTATTTGCTAGATTGGCCCCCTTAGACTTAAGGCGTTTTGCTGGTCGTCTAGAGGACTGGGAGGGCTTTATTAATATTTTTGATAGTCTCGTACATGCCCGGGATGATTTGACCCAGGGCCAGAAGTTAGCGTACTTGTTATCCGTGTTGGAAGGGGAGGCCCTTGAATCGGTTCAACATTTGGCCCCCTCGGATGAAAACTACCCTATTGCTAGGGATTTGATTGCCCGTCGGTACCAGAACGTACGACGTCTGGCGGACAACCATGTTGCCGCCATTTTGAATTTACCCCGCGTTGCCAGCGTGATGCACTTGAGAGTGGCTTTGTTGAATCCGCTGTTGGTTGCCTACAACGCATTAAAAAACTTAAAACTCCCAGTGGAGCAGTGGTCGTTTTTGTTACTGCACATTGTCCTGGGAAAGTTGCCGGACTCTGTTAAGGTCCGTTTTGAGCAGCAGTATGGTGGGGATAGTGCGACTTATCTGCCACCCTTCTCGGACCTCTTGACGTTCCTGGAAGGAGAGAGTAGACTGGCAGATAATTCCTCTCTGGCCGGTCCTATGGGACCCGAACGACCTGTGCCACAGAGTAGATCCCCCACCGGACCCCCCCGTAGGGGGCGTATGGCCCCTCGCGCGCCCGGCCGCTATGCCGCCGTCCAGGAGACCGCCCGCTGCTTGTACTGTCGGGAACCGGGTCACAGCACGACCCGTTGTGATAAGTTCCTCGACCAGCGCGTCCAAGGCCGTCGAGCGATCGCGCGACAACGGACATGGTGCTACTCGTGCTTGGGCCTGCACATGCAGCGCGAATGTACCCAAGCGCACCCATGCCGCTTTTGTAAGGGCAACCACCATCCCCTCCTCTGCATGAACAGCCCAGAGGGCGGCGGAGCGCCGCAACGTGTCGCTGCAGGATCACCTCGTATGGGTGGGGGTCTCGGACCCCCCGCGGTGTTTGCATCCCGCAGCAGTTCTAGTGGCCACCAGAGTGGCCCCAGACGCTCTCCGCCACGTTTGGACCCTCAAACGGGCGGGGGTCCCAGGGACCCCCCCATGGGAAACCGATCCCCAAGGATGGGGATGAGTAATGCGAGCGTTGCCGGAGGTCGTAGAGGCCCCCCGCGACGTTTTGAGCCTCGCACGGGCGGGGGTCCCACGGACCCCCCCATGGGAAATCGGTCCCCAACTAGGGGGTTCGATTTTGCGAGCGTTGCGGGAGGTCGTAGAAGCCCCCCGCAACGTGTTGAGCCTCGCACAGCCGGGGGTCCCCGGGACCCCCCTTCTGAAAATCGGTCACCGTGCCCCCGCGACTATGGGGCGACGTACACGGTGGATGCTAGGCACCGATTCTCGCCGCCGCTCGCCGAATACCCGCGTTTGGAGCGGCGCCCGCCCCGTCTTCAAGGGGCCGGGAGATATAACCCGCCTGATACCGGGCGAATTGGACGTGGGCAGTATGTGGGAGAATGGGACCCACTGGATCGCTATGAGCGACCCCCTTACCATGGGGGGACGTCTGGGGACCCCACATACTAGCAATCAACGTGTTTACGGTCGATTGTAGCCACCCCTCCAGAGACCGTTTTGTTGCCCACGGCCTCTGTGCTTGTCAGGGGATTGAATGGCGACCTTGTGGAAGTTCGCGCCTTGTTGGATTCCGGTGCTCACGGGTGTGTTGTGTCATCTTGGTTAGTTAGGCGGTTGGGCCTCAAGGTGCACCCCCACACGGAAGGCGTGAGAGGTGTTGGCGATGTGAAAGTCCCCGGGTTGTTAGGGCATGTTGACTTCACATTTACCTCACGTAATAAGTCCACGCCAGGCATTAAGACCTCGGCGATTGTGTTGGACACAGTTGTTGGCCGTCAACCTTCAGTTGACTTGGGACCGAGTATGTTGTCTTTGGTGTCTGATTCCCCACTCGCCGATCCAAATTTCTTCCGCCCAGGCCCGATTGATGCTCTCCTTGGAGCCGATGTCCTGGGGCGAGTTTTGTTGACGGGGAAGCGAGTTTTGCAGCCAGATGGCTTGGTAGCTCTGCAGACGACACTCGGTACAGTTGTGATGGGCCCTGCTCGCCGCGTTTTGGATTCCCTTGATGAGGATCGCGGTCTTGTTTTTAATGTGTCTCTCTCCGAAGTGGTCCAGAAGTTTTGGGAGGTTGAGGAACCTCCACCAGCCCCGCGGGTCGACCCAGTGGCGGATGAATGCGAGTTGTATTACCAGAATAACACTGGTCGCCTCCGCTCTGGTCGTTTGATCACCCGTCTCCCCTTTCGTGCCGGCCGACCTCCTCTGGGCGAATCCCGACCGCTAGCGGAACGTAGGCTAGTGGCGATGGAGCGTCGCATGAGCAAGGATCCGGTCTTCCGCCAGAAGTATGTTGAATTCATGCGGGAGTATGAGGAGTTAGGGCACATGTCCGTGAGCGATTTGGATTGGCGCTCCGTTGAGCACTTCTTTTTGCCGCACCACGCCGTTTTGAAATCCGGAAAGATTCGGGTGGTCTTTGACGGTTCGGCTCCCACCTCTACTGGAGCGTCCTTGAACCAGTGTCTGCATGTAGGTCCCAAGCTGCACACGGAGATCTCAGACATTTTGACCAACTTCCGGCGGCACCAAATTGTATTTATGACTGACATCCGGATGATGTTCAGACAAACGGTCATCCATCCAGAGGATAGGAGGTACCAATTGATTTTGTGGAGAGAGAGTCCTAGGGACCCCTTGTTGATTTATGAATTGAATACGAATACGTACGGTTTGGCTTCGAGCCCGTTTGTTGCGATTCGTTCTTTGTTGGAGTTGGCCGAGAAGGAGCGCTTGAGATACCCTCGCGCCTCCGCCATTTTGGCCAGTGACGTCTATGTGGATGACATTTGCACGGGCGCCTCATCTGTCTCAGAGGCGATTGTCCTGAGAGACGAACTCACCGCCCTTTTGAAGTCGGGAGGTTACGAGTTGAGGAAATGGATATCCAACTCGCCTGATGTACTGGTAGGTTTGCCCGAAGAGCACCAGCAGGACCCCCACCTATTCGAAAATGTTGATAATCCCCATGTGGTGACCGTCCTTGGCGTACAGTACAAACCGGTCTCTGACACGTTCACTTATTGTGTGGACTTACGACCACCGAAAGTCTGGACCAAGCGTTTAGTATTGTCTACTGTCGCACGTACCTTTGACCCCAATGGGTGGATTTGCCCCGTGCTGTTTATGGCCAAGTGTTTCTTGCAACGGTTATGGGCTTCGGGTGTGTCGTGGGATGAACCCCTCTCGGACGAGTTACTCCGAGATTGGTCGAGCTTCGTTTCATCCCTCCCCGAGATTAATGAAGTGCATTTGCCGAGGCTATTCCTCCCTTCTGAAAATTGTAAAGTTACTCTTCACGGCTTTTCCGATGCCTCCGAACGTGGATTTGCTGCGGCCGTGTACCTCCGCACCGTTACTGTTGACGGAGTTGTTGCTGTGCATCTGGTGATAGCGAAAAGCAAAGTCGCTCCCCTTCGGACTCGTCATACGATCCCGAGGTTGGAATTGTGTGGAGCTGCCCTCCTAATGCGTTTGTTGAACCACGTATGGCTCACATTAGGTCGATCTATTAAGATACAAGAGGTTTATGCTTGGACGGACAGTCAGGTCGTCCTTTGTTGGTTGAAGGCTCCGGCGCACACCTTGGACGTGTTTGTGGCCAATCGAGTGTCGCAGATTTGTAATTCCGACATCGAGTTGATTTGGAGACACGTGCCGGGAACCATGAATCCCGCGGATTGTGCGTCTCGGGGTTGTGTAGCCCCAACCCTAATTAACCACCCCCTCTGGTGGGGCCCACAGTGGTTGATGCGGCCTGAGTCGGAGTGGCCGCCCTCTCCAGCGTTGTCGAACGTAGCCGTTCCTGATATGCGGGCATGCGTCCTGGAGACTAACCCCGCCGGGGAAAAGGATTTGTTGTTGGATCGGTACAGCTCCTTACAGAAGCTGCTTGGTGTTACCGCTTGGATCAGACGTTTTGCGTACAATTGCAGAAACCCACGCGCGAGGCGTGATTCGTCGGTTCTCACTCCGGACGAGCGTAGGGACGCGCTCTTGTTTTGGGTCCGGAGAGTACAAGCTGATAGTTTTGAGTCCGAGATTGAAATTTTGCGTTTAGGCCGTCGCAAGTTGAAGGGCGCGGTATCGCGATTAAATCCCTTCCTGGACGAGAGTGGGCTTTTGCGAGTCGGCGGAAGACTTCGAAATGCGAACCTGCCGTATGGAGCTCGTCACCCCCTTTTGTTACCTAAAGCCGGACATTTGACTCAACTGATAATAACAGATCGCCATGTGAATGCACAACATGCTGGCTGTAATGCTTTGTTGGCCATTTTGCAGCGTGAATTTTGGATTTTGTCTGCTCGTCGAGCCATTCGCACTGTGGTTTTCCGTTGCCTGCCTTGTTATCGATTGAAGGCCGCGACCATGCAGCCCCAGATGGGTGATTTGCCTGCTGATCGCGTCACGGAATGTAGAGCTTTTGCCGGAGTCGCCACCGACTTCGCCGGTCCCTTTACTGTAAAGGCTTCGAGACTGCGTAATGCTAAAACCTATAAGGCGTACTTGTGCGTGTTTGTGTGTTTGTCCACCAAGGCTGTCCATTTGGAAATTGTCTCGGAATTGTCTACCGAAGCCTTTGTCGCCGCCTTGAGCAGATTTGTTTCCCGTAGAGGACTGCCGACATTGATACGTTCCGATTGTGGTACTAATTATAAGGGAACGTGTAATTATCTTAAGGAAGTAGTTAAGTTTTTTGTTGATAATAAAATAGACATTGGAACCACCCTCTCCCGGCGTGGGATAATCTGGAAGTTTAGCCCTCCAGCTTGTCCGACCTGGGGAGGAATTTTTGAAGCTTGTGTAAAGGCTGCCAAGACACACTTGCGTCGCGTGATTGGAGAAACTATTCTCACGTTTGAGGAACTTGATACGGTATTTTGTAAAATTGAGGCCGTCCTCAACTCGCGACCCTTGTGCCCGTTGTCTTCGGACCCGAATGACCTGGAAGCGTTGACCCCAGGTCATTTCTTGATCGGACAGCCCCTTTTGGCGTTGCCTGAATATCCGATTCAGGATGTAGGATCCCATCGTTTGTCGCGATACCAACTTTTGAAACAGATGTCCCAAAACTTCTGGGCACGTTGGTCGATGGAGTATTTGCATATCCTACAACAGCGCGTGAAGTGGACAGATAAAACCACCCCACCCCAGACTGGCGACCTCGTGTTGATTAAGGATGCTAACCTGCCGCCCCTATGTTGGCGAAGGGGGCGCATTGTTAAACTCTACCCCGGAACTGACGGAGTTCCTCGTTTTGCTGAGGTTTTGGTTCGAGATTCGGTTTTGAAGAGAGCAGTTAGTGGGCTCTCCCGATTACCCGTAGATTGACGTACCGTTCTTAACGGTCCGGGGCGGGGGGATGTTCGGAAAAGATCGACGTTCCTGAACGCATCTCTAATGTCACGTCAAATTGACATTTCGCTGTCACTTGAAGTTGACAGCTCTCACTTGATTGGAATTCTTGTGAGAAAAGCATGTCGGATTAATTTTGCTGAATTGTTAAAAACCGCGCGCGTTGAATATGCCTGGCATATCGAGTTTGAATTGAATCTTAAATTATCTATCTGATCCCGTTTTGTACGACCAAGATTTAGAAGCCATCTTGAGGAGTGGCCCGGTCGCGGCGTTTTGAAATAAAGAGTTCGACCACACGCGTTGTTGTCGGGACAATATATCTTAATAAGCAAGCCCGCGTGTGTTATTGTGTACCTATTGTTGAAGCGCCCAGTGTCTTGGGACCGCTGTGTAGAATTCGTTTTGTGAGTAAGGTGACGAATTGGTAAGGTCTGCAGAAGAAGAAGGATTTACCAGGGGGCGCCCTCTGTCTCCGCTGCCCAGGAGACTCGACAGCACAGATCGTATGTAGAATCACCTTACTTCACAATTAAGTTGCTGTGTATCGCAGTCCAATTGTTCAGTTACATCCCGGCTGAGACCAAGTTTTGTCCGGAGTCTACTCATGATAAATCTTCCACTGCGCCAGCTGATTCCGCGGTATAGGCAGGGGTGTACTGAACAATTTGTGTGCAAGAACATGTCTATTTGTATTGGTCTGGGTGTTTGTTATGACCTATATTTAAATATGTACAACCAAAAAAGTATTTAAATATATATCTATCCGTTATCAAGTTCACGTAGACACAGCTTCTTATTGAAAATTGCTATAGTAGTAAATTAGTATTGTAATTTTCAATAAGAAGCCCATAGGCTTAGAGATAATATTATTGATGTGATTGTAAGAATATATTTATTATAGGAAATCAGTTGGGAAAACACTTAAAAAAAATAACAATCTTTATTAACCTAAAGATTACAATTAAAATAAAAGATAACGAAATTAACACAATTCAAAATCAAATATAATACTCGAAAATAATGGCAAGTAAAACTAGGGAATATCACCACGAAGAGTTGCAGCACGTCCGACCGGTCTGATGTTCAGCAGCAAAGTGAGCGCAAGCCGGCGCGCGTCCTGCTTTTATACAGAAGTGCGGGTATTACCCACTCCTATTTTCTATGATTCCTAACACGGCTTCTCCTGACATCCTGACGTCCTCGTCAGGTATCAGCTTACAGGTCACTGTCGGTGTCGCTTAGGTCCAGCTCGGGAAGGCCACGCTGTGTTGAAGGTCCAGGTTGAGGTGACTCTGGTGTATCCAAAGTAGGCATGTCCAACGCGGCAGCTGGACCCGGCTCGTCGTGTATGGGAAGTTCTTGCCCTGGTGCTTCGAGAGTATCATCATCTCGTTCGCTTGCTGTGAAAGCAAAGTACAGGGGCAAAAGTTAGCAATAGTAACGTCTCTCAATATTATACCAGTTAGATGTTAGTTATTGTTAGATCAGTTAACCCATAACCACAATGTTGCGACCAAAGAGCAAGTTTAGTTACAGGCCCCTAGTCACAACATTGAAATAAAGTAACAAGACATACACACTTAGTTATAGTCATGCGAGGGACACGAGGCGATGGAAAACCGATTTCTTTAGAATCAAAAGCATCCATCCCCCGTGGCCAGAGAGGGCCACAGGTGGTTGCCGTAAGACAACCCACCCTTCAGTGACCAGAACAGAGGCACCGTGGTGCGAACTGACTCCCAAGGAGACCAATCCCACCACAGCACAAAGAGGATTGAGGCAGCCCGCAGGCTCGCACACTCAATCAGAAACCAGAGAGTGATACAGATCACTGATGAGGGCTATAGCATAGCCAGACGCAGCACCACGCTCACCCTCAAAGAAGGCAGTGCAAGCCTCGGGGGTCCACTCGCCCCTCCATGGCACCATAAACTGGGCAGCGGCATACGTCGTCTTCCCATACGCGCCGGCCACCAATCGCAGCTCATACCGTCCATTAGGCATGGCTCGAACGACACGATATGGGCCGCGCATGCCGTGGTCCAGCTTCCCGCGTGACTGAGCGTACTTGATAACATACACCAGGTCACCTTCCTGAAACACACGAGGAGGGCTCCTGCCCTCATTAACATAAGCGTCTTGGTCAGATTGGTTTTTCGACAGCCGCTCGGCCGTCCTTTGCCTTACCATCTCTCTACGACCCTCGCGGTTAGTACCCGTAGGGTGCATTGCGACATCTCGCACTAGTACCCGAATAGCTGGAGTGGCACTCTCGTGACCAATAAGTAAGTTCAAAGCCGAAGTCTGAGTAGTTCGCTGCTTTGTAAGATTAAGAATCAGCTGTAACTGCCACAACTCGTCAGCCCACTCGCGCTTTCTGTGGTTCGTCTCAATTCGGAGCATATTGAGAACAGTCCGAATGTAACGTTCCACTTGTCCATTTGCGTGGTGCATTTCTGGCGTTATATGGTGAACTTCGATCCCTAAGACTTGCATCCATGAAGTGAAACCGATCGACTCAAACATTCGGCCTCTATCAGAAACAATCATACGAGGAGTACCAAACAAAGAGAAAACAGTTTGAAAAACGCGTTTCAGCTCTTCTAGATCTTGTCGAGTGATAGGTGTTAACAAACAAAACTTAGTATATGCATCTACTACTACCATGACATACTTATAGCTCTTGGACTCCGGGAGAGGACCCAGTACATCAGTATGTAAAGTGTCAAAAGGTATATCTAGTTTAGGCCAAGAAGTTATAGGCTGAAGCGGTGCACGAGGCACCCTCTTATGAGCAACACAAGTTAAACAGTGAGCAATATATTTCTTAACAAAAGCCCTTAGGCCGGGGAACCAAAAATGCCTTAAAATTAAATCAACTGTCTTATCGGTACAGATATGTCCATGCTCATCATGGAAAATTCTAAGAAGGCTCAAGCGATAGCCTTTCGGTATGTAACAGAGGAGCCTAGGTTCCTCACCCGTACAACTGTGCCGATAATACAGGATGTCGTTACGCTTAACATAACGTGATGCGTGACAAACACTCAGAATCATCCCATCGATTCAAAACCTTGGCCCTATCAACCTCGGCACACCAGACATCAACGTCGTGTATGCTCGGGTCAAAATTAGAGACGTAATAATGCTGAGAACTCACGGTTTTCAACGACTGGATCGCCTCTACGATTTGTTCTGTACCTCGGCTAACAGGTGACTCTGGGTCGCGAGAGCGCCCCTCCAATGCCTTCAGACGCGATAAGATGGCTTCAAGTGGCTCGGAGTCACGGGAGTGCGCCGGTGTCCGACGATCTGCACTGGAGTCCCGGCGTACCCGTACGTAGCTGCGACTGCGGCTCCGTCGTCTCCTTGGCGTCGCCG
Organism: Crambus lathoniellus; assembly: GCA_949710035.1. Lineage (NCBI taxonomy): Eukaryota > Metazoa > Arthropoda > Insecta > Lepidoptera > Crambidae > Crambus > Crambus lathoniellus. Next base: position 23,987,120 of record OX453317.1, read on the forward strand.
GTGTCCGTGAATGACTGCGGGGACAACGGCCACGAGAGCGCCGGTTGCCCGAACGCCGCCGCTCACGAGAACGCCGGTCGCGAGAGCGCCGATCACGAGAGCACCGATCGCGAGAAAGCCGCCGCCGGTCGCGAGAACGCTGGCTACGCGAGCCACGTATTTCAGAGCGACTGGACCTGTCCATTGGCACACAAACAACAACAAAAACGAACAGGCACAAAGATTAAAAACACCGTTTTAATGAAAATTCTAAACGCAGGTAGTTTAATATTTTTCAGCAAACCACAATAACGAAAGTTTTACTTAGTAAAAGAACTAAATTGAAAATTAAACGAATGTGGGAGTGAATTTACTAATCCCACTTCTGATATAGGAAATCAGTTGGGAAAACACTTAAAAAAAATAACAATCTTTATTAACCTAAAGATTACAATTAAAATAAAAGAACGAAATTAACACAATTCAAAATCAAATATAATACTCGAAAATAATGGCAAGTAAAACTAGGGAATATCACCACGAAGAGTTGCAGCACGTCCGACCGGTCTGATGTTCAGCAGCAAAGTGAGCGCAAGCCGGCGCGCGTCCTGCTTTTATACAGAAGTGCGGGTATTACCCACTCCTATTTTCTATGATTCCTAACATTATGTATTTTTTTTTTGTGCATTCCCTGTTCTAATGCACAGAACTCTGTACTTCTACTCTTGCCATGACAACTTAAGAAAACTTAAGAAAAAAAAATCATACAAAGCTAAGATGTGGGTTTGCCGTTCTGACCAAAGGGTTTTCCACAAACGCCCCGTTCACTTACTACTTCTAACGTGTTCTCTGCTAAAACTCTGGATACCAGCTAACATTCTGTAATTCGTTCGTCCCATCAGTTTGTCTGTGGTCAGTCGCTAAATTATTTCATCTTCATCGTCTCATTCAGTCTTGAGCTGCGTGTCAAACTGGCAGTGGTTGCCTTGACCGGCGGCGGCTTAAGCTTGACTTTGATTGACTTTGAAAAGCAGCAAATCGTCTCCTATATGTTCTGTGCAAAAAATCCTGAACAACAGCCTACCAATTCATTCGTCACATCAGTCATGTCTGTGGTCAGTCGCTAAATTATTTCGTCTTCAACGTGTGATTGAATCAAATGACGGCCGACGGCGGGTACTGAGCTATCAATCTCTCGACGCAATCATGAGCCGCTTGTCAAACTGGCGGTGGTGGTGGCCTTGACCGGGGGCTTAAGCTCAACTTTGATTGACTTTGAGAAGCAGCGGCTTTGGTGCAAAAAATATTGACAACTAGTAGAGTCCGCGAGTCTATCGGAAAGAACTTTGTAAGTGTTAAATAAGAATAACTAAAAATTTCGTTTGCTATCAATATCATAATTTCTTCATCAACTGCTTTCAGCATGTTTACGTCAGCGAAGTTTTTGTGTAATTTGTATTAATTTGTATTGTGTTATTAACTTAGGGATTATATACTTTTTATTATATTGATTATTATATAATATATTGATTCTAATCCTACTATATTTTGACCCAGTTCTATGGATTAAGATCACGGACTTGAAAACAGGACGATAATAATATGGTGTTCAGTACACCCCTGCCTAGACCGCGGAATGGCTAGCGCAGTGGAAGCTGGTATTACTAGTATAGACTCCGGACAAAAACTAGGTTTCAGCCGGGATGTAACTGAACAATTGGACTGCGATACACAGCGGAGAGAATGTGAAGTAAGGTGATTTTACATACTGTGGTCTGTGCTGTAGAAAGTCCCTGGGCAGCGTGGGGAGAGGGGGGCCCCCCCTGTGGCTCCGTCTTCTTCTGCAGACCTTACCAATTAGTCACCTCACTCATAACACAAATAACAGCGTTCACAAGACACTGGGCGTTTCAACACTACACGGAGGAGCCTTTTGTCAAGATATATATTGCCCCTGCAACAACACGTGTGGTGGATGATTATCCTTCAAAGCATCGCGACCGGCCACTCATCAGGATGGCATCAAAATCGTGGTCGTACAACACGGGATCGGCAGGATAATTTAAGATTTTTCAAACTCGATATGCCAGGCACATTCAACGCGAGCGATTTTTAACAAATTCAGCAAAATTATTCCGACATTTTTGCCACGAGAATTTCAATCAAGTGTCACTGTCAACTTCAAGTGACAGCTAATGTCAATTTGACGTGACATTAGAGTTGCGTTCAGAAACGTCGATCTTTTCCGAACATCCCCCCGCCCCGGACCGTTAAGAACGGTACGTCAATCTACGGGTAATCGGGAGAGCCCACTAACTGCTCTCTTCAAAACCGAATCTCGAACCAAAACCTCAGCAAAACGAGGAACTCCGTCAGTTCCGGGGTAGAGTTTAACAATGCGCCCCCTTCGCCAACATAGGGGCGGCAGGTTAGCATCCTTAATCAACACGAGGTCGCCAGTCTGGGGTGGGGTGGTTTTATCTGTCCACTTCACGCGCTGTTGTAGGATATGCAAATACTCCATCGACCAACGTGCCCAGAAGTTTTGGGACATCTGTTTCAAAAGTTGGTATCGCGACAAACGATGGGATCCTACATCCTGAATCGGATATTCAGGCAACGCCAAAAGGGGCTGTCCGATCAAGAAATGACCTGGCGTCAACGCTTCCAGGTCATTCGGGTCCGAAGACAACGGGCACAAGGGTCGCGAGTTGAGGACGGCCTCAATTTTACAAAATACCGTATCAAGTTCCTCAAACGTGAGAATAGTTTCTCCAATCACGCGACGCAAGTGTGTCTTGGCAGCCTTTACACAAGCTTCAAAAATTCCTCCCCAGGTCGGACAAGCTGGAGGGCTAAACTTCCAGATTATCCCACGCCGGGAGAGGGTGGTTCCAATGTCTATTTTATTATCAACAAAAAACTTAACTACTTCCTTAAGATAATTACACGTTCCCTTATAATTAGTACCACAATCGGAACGTATCAATGACGGCAGTCCTCTACGGGAAACAAATCTGCTCAAGGCGGCGACAAAGGCTTCGGTAGACAATTCCGAGACAATTTCCAAATGGACAGCCTTGGTGGACAAACACACAAACACGCACAAGTACGCCTTATAGGTTTTAGCATTACGCAGTCTCGAAGCCTTTACAGTAAAGGGACCGGCGAAGTCGGTGGCGACTCCGGCAAAAGCTCTACATTCCGTGACGCGATCAGCAGGCAAATCACCCATCTGGGGCTGCATGGTCGCGGCCTTCAATCGATAACAAGGCAGGCAACGGAAAACCACAGTGCGAATGGCTCGACGAGCAGACAAAATCCAAAATTCACGCTGCAAAATGGCCAACAAAGCATTACAGCCAGCATGTTGTGCATTCACATGGCGATCTGTTATTATCAGTTGAGTCAAATGTCCGGCTTTAGGTAACAAAAGGGGGTGACGAGCTCCATACGGCAAGTTCGCATTTCGAAGTCTTCCGCCGACTCGCAAAAGCCCACTCTCGTCCAGGAAGGGATTCAATCGCGATACCGCGCCCTTCAACTTGCGACGGCCTAAACGCAAAATTTCAATCTCGGACTCAAAACTATCAGCTTGTACTCTCCGGACCCAAAACAAGAGCGCGTCCCTACGCTCGTCCGGAGTGAGAACCGACGAATCACGCCTCGCGCGTGGGTTTCTGCAATTGTACACAAAACGTCTGATCCAAGCGGTAACACCAAGCAGCTTCTGTAAGGAGCTGTACCGATCCAACAACAAATCCTTTTCCCCGGCGGGGTTAGTCTCCAGGACGCATGCCCGCATATCAGGAACGGCTACGTTCGACAACGCGGGAGAGGGCGGCCACTCCGACTCAGGCCGCATCAACCACTGTGGGCCCCACCAGAGGGGGTGGTTAATTAGGGTTGGGGCTACACAACCCCGAGACGCACAATCCGCGGGATTCATGGTTCCCGGCACGTGTCTCCAAATCAACTCGATGTCGGAATTACAAATCTGCGACACTCGATTGGCCACAAACACGTCCAAGGTGTGCGCCGGAGCCTTCAACCAACAAAGGACGACCTGACTGTCCGTCCAAGCATAAACCTCTTGTATCGCAATAGATCGACCTAATGTGAGCCATACGTGGTTCAACAAACGCATTAGGAGGGCAGCTCCACACAATTCCAACCTCGGGATCGTATGACGAGTCCGAAGGGGAGCGACTTTGCTTTTCGCTATCACCAGATGCACAGCAACAACTCCGTCAACAGTAACGGTGCGGAGGTACACGGCCGCAGCAAATCCACGTTCGGAGGCATCGGAAAAGCCGTGAAGAGTAACTTTACAATTTTCAGAAGGGAGGAATAGCCTCGGCAAATGCACTTCATTAATCTCGGGGAGGGATGAAACGAAGCTCGACCAATCTCGGAGTAACTCGTCCGAGAGGGGTTCATCCCACGACACACCCGAAGCCCATAACCGTTGCAAGAAACACTTGGCCATAAACAGCACAGGGCAAATCCACCCATTGGGGTCAAAGGTACGTGCGACAGTAGACAATACTAAACGCTTGGTCCAGACTTTCGGTGGTCGTAAATCCACACAATAAGTGAAAGTGTCAGAGACCGGTTTGTACTGTACGCCAAGGACGGTCACCACATGGGGATTATCAACATTTTCGAACAGGTGGGGGTCCTGCTGGTGCTCTTCGGGCAAACCTACCAGTACATCAGGCGAGTTGGATATCCATTTCCTCAACTCGTAACCTCCCGACTTCAAAAGGGCGGTGAGTTCGTCTCTCAGGACAATCGCCTCTGAGACAGATGAGGCGCCCGTGCAAATGTCATCCACATAGACGTCACTGGCCAAAATGGCGGAGGCGCGAGGGTATCTCAAGCGCTCCTTCTCGGCCAACTCCAACAAAGAACGAATCGCAACAAACGGGCTCGAAGCCAAACCGTACGTATTCGTATTCAATTCATAGATCAACAAGGGGTCCCTAGGACTCTCTCTCCACAAAATCAATTGGTACCTCCTATCCTCGGGATGGATGACCGTTTGTCTGAACATCATCCGGATGTCAGTCATAAATACAATTTGGTGCCGCCGGAAGTTGGTCAAAATGTCTGAGATCTCCGTGTGCAGCTTGGGACCTACATGCAGACACTGGTTCAAGGACGCTCCAGTAGAGGTGGGAGCCGAACCGTCAAAGACCACCTGAATCTTTCCGGATTTCAAAACGGCGTGGTGCGGCAGAAAGAAGTGCTCAACGGAGCGCCAATCCAAATCGCTCACGGACATGTGCCCTAACTCCTCATACTCCCGCATGAATTCAACATACTTCCGGCGGAAGACCGGATCCTTGCTCATGCGACGCTCCATCGCCACTAGCCTACGTTCCGCTAGCGGTCGGGATTCGCCCAGAGGAGGTCGGCCGGCACGAAAGGGGAGACGGGTGATCAAACGACCAGAGCGGAGGCGACCAGTGTTATTCTGGTAATACAACTCGCATTCATCCGCTACTGGGTCAACCCGCGGGGCTGGTGGAGGTTCCTCAACCTCCCAAAACTTCTGCACCACTTCGGAGAGAGACACATTAAAAACAAGACCGCGATCCTCATCAAGGGAATCCAAAACGCGGCGAGCAGGGCCCATCACAACTGTACCGAGTGTCGTCTGCAGAGCTACCAAGCCATCTGGCTGCAAAACTCGCTTCCCCGTCAACAAAACTCGCCCCAGGACATCGGCTCCAAGGAGAGCATCAATCGGGCCTGGGCGGAAGAAATTTGGATCGGCGAGTGGGGAATCAGACACCAAAGACAACATACTCGGTCCCAAGTCAACTGAAGGTTGACGGCCAACAACTGTGTCCAACACAATCGCCGAGGTCTCAATGCCTGGCGTGGACTTATTACGTGATGTAAATGTGAAGTCAACATGCCCTAACAACCCGGGGACTTTCACATCGCCAACACCTCTCACGCCTTCCGTGTGGGGGTGCACCTTGAGGCCCAACCGCCTAACTAACCAAGATGACACAACACACCCCTGAGCACCGGAATCCAACAAGGCGCGAACTTCCACATGGTCGCCATTCAATCCCCTGACAAGCACAGAGGCCGTGGGCAACAAAACGGTCTCTGGAGGGGTGGCTACAATCGACCGTAAGCACGTTGATTGCTAGTATGTGGGGTCCCCAGACGTCCCCCCATGGTAAGGGGGTCGCTCATAGCGATCCAGTGGGTCCCAATCTCCCACATACTGCCTACGTCCAATTCGCCCGGTATCAGGCGGGTTATATCTCCCGGCCCCTTGAAGACGGGGCGGGCGCCGCTCCAAACGCGGGTATTCGGCGAGCGGCGGCGAGAATCGGTGCCTATCATCCACCGTGTACGTCGCCCCATAGTCGCGGGGGCACGGTGACCGATTTTCAGAGGGGGGGTCCCGGGGACCCCCGGCTGTGCGAGGCTCAACACGTTGCGGGGGGCTTCTACGACCTCCCGCAACGCTCGCAAAATCGAACCCCCTAGTTGGGGACCGATTTCCCATGGGGGGGTCCGTGGGACCCCCGCCCGTGCGAGGCTCAAAACGTCGCGGGGGGCCTCTACGACCTCCAGGAACGCTCGCGTAACTCATCCCCATCCTTGGGGATCGGTTTCCCATGGGGGGGTCCCTGGGACCCCCGCCCGTTTGAGGGTCCAAACGTGGCGGAGAGCGTCTGGGGCCACTCTGGTGGCCACTAGAACTGCTGCGGGATGCAAACACCGCGGGGGGTCCGAGACCCCCACCCATACGCGGTGATCCTGCAGCGACGCGCTGCGGCGCTCCGCCGCCCTCTGGGCTGTTCATGCAGAGGAGGGGATGGTGGTTGCCCTTACAAAATCGGCATGGGTGCGCTTGGGTACATTCGCGCTGCATGTGCAGGCCCAAGCACGAGTAGCACCATGTCCGTTGTCGCGCGATCGCTCGACGGCCTTGGACGCGCTGGTCGAGGAACTTATCACAACGGGTCGTGCTGTGACCCGGTTCCCGACAGTACAAGCAGCGGGCGGTCTCCTGGACGGCGGCATAGCGGCCGGGCGCGCGAGGGGCCATACGCCCCCTACGGGGGGGTCCGGTGGGGGATCTACTCTGTGGCACAGGTCGTTCGGGTCCCATAGGACCGGCCAGAGAGGAATTATCTGCCAGTCTACTTTCTCCTTCCAGGAACGTCAAGAGGTCCGAGAAGGGTGGCAGATAAGTCGCACTATCCCCACCATACTGCTGCTCAAAACGGACCTTAACAGAGTCCGGCAACTTTCCCAGGACAATGTGCAGTAACAAAAACGACCACTGCTCCACTGGGAGTTTTAAGTTTTTTAATGCGTTGTAGGCAACCAACAGCGGATTCAACAAAGCCACTCTCAAGTGCATCACGCTGGCAACGCGGGGTAAATTCAAAATGGCGGCAACATGGTTGTCCGCCAGACGTCGTACGTTCTGGTACCGACGGGCAATCAAATCCCTAGCAATAGGGTAGTTTTCATCCGAGGGGGCCAAATGTTGAACCGATTCAAGGGCCTCCCCTTCCAACACGGATAATAAATAAGCTAACTTCTGGCCCTGGGTCAAATCATCCCGGGCATGTACCAGACTATCAAAAATATTAATAAAGCCCTCCCAGTCCTCTAGACGACCAGCAAAACGCCTTAAGTCTAAGGGGGCCAATCTAGCAAAGAGAGGGGGCATACTTTTAGATGTGACCGGGGACGGGCTCGGTTCATTCTCTCTTGCCACTTGCAAAGGCCGAGCCACCTGGGTAATTCTGTCCGCAAAATCATAACACTGGTCCACATCCAAATCGACTTCTTGTCGCATTTCCACATCGGCCTCAACAGTCCTTTCCAAAAATAAGGCATACTGTTCATCAACAACAGCCAAACGTACGGGCAGATCTACGTATCTGTTCAACAAGGCCTCCGTCCTATCAGGTCGATCCAACAATGCGACTGCAGACGCTAACCACCGTAACTCAGAACGTATTTTGGCTTTAGCAGAGGAGGCCGTCATTGTAACGTCACAAATTTATCAACAAAAACAACAAATTCAAAATATTCACTATAACACAAAATCTCCAATATTTTGAGGTTATTGATAACCACAAAATTCCAATATTACAACAACAAAGTATTTATAATGACACAAACTCTTAAATATTTGGAGGTTATCAGAAAACAACAAAACTCAAGTATATAATTATAACTCTAACTCTCAAGAGGTTATAACTTAGACACAAACTAACTTTGACTTTGTAAGTCAAAAGTTATTCAGTTCAAACAAATCACTGACCATTGAAATTCACTTGGATATCGACATACAACAAGATGATTTTAATTATTTCAAAGCACAAGTTTCAATAAGTTTCAATGTGTAAACAATGTCTTAAATCATTTAAGTTTCACTAAGTATTGAGTGCAAACTTATTAGCTAACCTTTTATTAGCTATTATTTAGCAACAAACTTGTCAATATTCACAACTCAAATTTGCTGACAAAACTAAATAATAATTATTATGAACAAAAAAAGGCATCTGTTTACATTTTGGAACCTCAATACATGACAATTAATTACAAGACATGGAACCAATAACAAAGGAATGCCCTTTACTTTTCAAATGCAAGTTAATTACCATTTACAAGTACAAATTAATCTAGTCCGGACCAGATGGTCATCAAACGGCACTGATTAATAGACAAACTTTTGGCGTGGGCCTCTCAGGCCTTCAAGCTACGCTCTTGCTACCAAGAAATGTTCAGTACACCCCTGCCTAGACCGCGGAATGGCTAGCGCAGTGGAAGCTGGTATTACTAGTATAGACTCCGGACAAAAACTAGGTTTCAGCCGGGATGTAACTGAACAATTGGACTGCGATACACAGCGGAGAGAATGTGAAGTAAGGTGATTTTACATACTGTGGTCTGTGCTGTAGAAAGTCCCTGGGCAGCGTGGGGAGAGGGGGGCCCCCCCTGTGGCTCCGTCTTCTTCTGCAGACCTTACCAATTAGTCACCTCACTCATAACACAAATAACAGCGTTCACAAGACACTGGGCGTTTCAACACTACACGGAGGAGCCTTTTGTCAAGATATATATTGCCCCTGCAACAACACGTGTGGTGGATGATTATCCTTCAAAGCATCGCGACCGGCCACTCATCAGGATGGCATCAAAATCGTGGTCGTACAACACGGGATCGGCAGGATAATTTAAGATTTTTCAAACTCGATATGCCAGGCACATTCAACGCGAGCGATTTTTAACAAATTCAGCAAAATTATTCCGACATTTTTGCCACGAGAATTTCAATCAAGTGTCACTGTCAACTTCAAGTGACAGCTAATGTCAATTTGACGTGACATTAGAGTTGCGTTCAGAAACGTCGATCTTTTCCGAACATATGGTCTTATAATAATACAATTATATTAGTATAGATTGTGTTAAACTAATAAATAACTTTAAGTTATATTGTAGATTCGTAATGTACTTTTGTTGTCTTTTATAAATTCCTAATATTAAATGCGTTCACGCCACCATTACAAATGTATACAAACTTTGTACTGGCTTCTGGTGTAAAACCTCCGTAGTTCGAAACGTCAATTTTAAAAAAAGAAGAACAAAAGAATATCAGGATTGATGTTAGTTTTCCCACCACGAAATGTCATGATAACAAATTAGATTATTTATAATTATTATTGTCCACTGAATTGGAATAAACATGCTGAAATTGTATAAAAGTTGTTTGGAACATCGCCGAATCCTACTACCTTAATATTTCAGAAGAGGGACGAAGAGCAAAATCCGTTAATACAACGAAATGTTTGCTCCACCAATGGCTCACATTTTAAAGATAAGTAACATAATTTTATCCTGTTTTTATTGTATCGACATCTATGCTAGAAAAGTATGCATTAAAGACTAAAAAAAATAATATTATTGATTTCTTTTGTTTGAGAAATATATTTAACAAGTGATTGTAAGAAATTTGCTACGTAGGTACGTAAGTTTGGTCGAGGGAAACGTTTTGGCGGTATAAATAAACGGTTTTTTTGTTGATTTTTGATGTAGTTTAAAAAGTACTACTTATTTGTTATTAAATGGCGTGAACATTATAAAAGTAAAAATTTTGTGTAAAATTTTGTTGTAGTAGTAAAAGAAATAAAATTAAAAGTAATCCTTTTGTAGGACAGACGAAGACATTAAGCCATACTGCCAATTCTTAAATATTTTTATAGTTTCTTAAATTTTCATAAGAATGTAGCTGTGTTACATTCCAATAATTCTTGGAGTTATTAGCATCAAGTATGTTGATATAATTTTGTTTGCCTTTGAAAACAATGCAGTGTTTTTTTTTTTTTTTCAAGAAAGTGTACTTAACTCTTTCCTTTTTTTAAAATCTTTTATTTGCTTGGTGTAAGAGGTTAACATAATTTTGAAAGAAAATATACTTAAGGAAAATCTTTCAAAAAAATAGTAATGTCGTTATTATCCTTTTTGTTTCTTATTTAAAAGGTACAAAAAGTATAGCCTTTGAAAAACACTTAAAAAAAACGTCACAACATTAATAATAATTCTGTTAACTGTGCTAAGCTTAAGATTATGAAGAGCTATTAATAAAAATAAAACAATGCTAATAACCTGTGGCAGTTTCAGATGTCTAATTCAAGTGATAAGACCAGGGACCCCGGCACAAGGCCAAGGCGATCTCGGCGTACTAACCGGGATTGGAGGCAAGCTGGGTCGAGGCGAATTATGTATTCTCCGCACCTTAGCCGCGGTCAAGCAACTGAAGGTGACGAGCAGTCTGAAGGTGACGAGCAGTCTGAAGGTGACGAGCAGTCTGATGTAAGAGCTTGCATGTCGACGCCGCGGCCTTTGAGGGACGTGTTCATCACGTCGAAGTCGCTGCCACAATCGTCGAGGGAATTCTATCGACGCCACAGTCGCCGATCAGACAGGCCAAGGGTGTAAATAATGTAACGAAGTATGACTTATTACTTACATGATTTTGAGTAAGTAATACGCTTATCTGTTACCAATTGTAACTTGCACAATTTTCAGGGTGTAAGTACGGATTTAAATGTTCTTTACATAAGTTTCAGGATGTAAACGACTTATGTATGCGTAAATTTCATATACTCAGCTATACTAATATTCCCTGAGGGCTTATTACAAGTTTCCACAGGTAGTAGGTACCCACATTGCTAAGTTATTATATCACAAGACAGTTTTAAAAGACAACGAGCCAAAAAAAAAATAGTTGTTGATGTTAAATAATAGTTAATCTATATTTTTGAAAAATACAGTTATGTTATAAAAATAAACAAAAAAATAAATAAAATAAAGAATGAATAAGTTGACTACAGTTAAAAGGAAGTTATCATTTAGTAAATGTTTTAACTTATATTGAAACCGAAGTGATAAGTTTGCCTATGTCAATAATATGAGCATTTAAAGCCAAAGTATTAAATGAAACACATGCTCGTACAAAAATACGTTTTGCCTATAGTTAGTTTTTGCATGCGGCAAACACAGTAAGCTGGAGTTTCTGGGCGCGATCGAGTTAGCGCAAAGTCCTATATAATGAGCAGTACCTATATCGATGCCGCTTGCTTTACCAAAGAGGTTTGGATAAATCAGAAATATTTCTACTTTCGTAAAAAAAAAATTATGGACAACATATAATCTGTTTCTTGTCGTTTTTTTGGATATAAATGACCATGTTGAGAAAATCTGTAATTAGCTAAAGATTAATTAGCTAAGAGCCTCTATGGCTCGTAAATTGTGAATAAATATTGGTTGAGTTTCGAAATAAGAAAAATAAAATATCATCATTTAAAGTTGAATCATTTAGAAGTAAAAAAATAATAATATGTATTAAAATAAATAATAAATACTTAAATGTTTAATTTTTCAATGTTCATGCAATGTACCTTAGGAAATACTTAAAAACCATTTTAATTAACACATTTAGCCGAGTAGATATCTACGCGGTGCATACAAACTACTAAAGCATGACGTCACTTAGGTAGCCTAGTAAATTAGTAGTTGGGGTAGTATGAAGCCTTCTGAATGAGTCCAATTTGTTTGCATTTCAAAACTGTGATATCTTGGGAAGTTTTCATGCTGGCAAAATAATTCTTTTACCAATGTTTCTATTTTTGAGAGAAATGAAAAATAATAATTGTCATTTTACCTATTGTCTTAAACTAAAGAGTGTTCTGATACATTACACCTGCACAGGTGACACAACAGTAGCCTTAGAAATACAATTTATGACAAAATTATCAACATCAATGAAAAATAAGTCAAATCAAAATAAAACACCAATAAGACCATAATCATGAAATCATCATTAAATAATTATAAAAAAAAATACGATATACTTAAATTTAAAAAAAAAACGAAACTGAAATGTCATTTTGCTATTTGAATTCAATGGTACATGGTAGTTATATACTTTGATACGAAAAAAAAAAAACGCGAAGAGTAATGAAAAATATCCAAATTATTTTTACTTATGTCATTTTAACGAAAGCATTACACATGTCATGGTTGCGAAAGGGGCATCAGCACCTAGATTGGTGCGTGATTGTAGACCGCCCATAGGATGGCTAGGTAACGTGTAGGGTACTGAGATTGAAAAGTGTTCCAACAGATCACTTCAACTTTATGTAGGAAATGTAAATCAATCCCATACGTTCGCGAGCTTAGTGAGGAAAAAAAATAATAACATGGACACCAAATATGCCTTTGAGCATAACTGAGGTTACAAACTTAGAGGTTATAAGATTGCTTTCCGTGGCAACCTTTATTTAAGACAGCACCAACTCTCGAAACCACTGGCTGTAACTCCTAGCATTTAAAGTGTATGATCTTGTTAGTTGTCCAAATAAATAAAATAAAATAAAAATAAAAAAAACTTGCGAAGTGTATTCTAACTTACTGCGAACGTATAGGATTTTGAAGTCTTTATGACTACAAAAAGCAGAGGACCAAGCAAAGATATCCGAGGAACGTCTTATGGAATAAACATAATTTAGAAAGAATAACCATTTAGAACAATAAAATTATTTGGCATCGTTCATGAACTTATTACGTGATCCCCCTAATCAATTTGGGTGTGAAATGTGTGAGTAATATTAGGTAGTCGGCCTTATTGCTCACATGATTTTCGAGGTGTGAGTAATATAAAGCGGTCACGACTTATGACTTACATGATTTTCAGGGTGTAAGTTATGTTAAGTAGTTAGCCTAATTTCTTACATGATAGTCGGCCTTATTGCTCACATAATTTTCAAGGTGTGAGTGATATCAGGCAGTCACGACTTATGACTTACATGATTTTCAGGGTGTAAGTTATATTAAGTAGTTAGCCTTAGTACTTACATGATAGTCGGCCTTATTGCTCACATAATTTTCAAGGTGTGAGTGATATCAGGCAGTCACGACTTATGACTTACATGATTTTCAGGGTGTAAGTTGTATAAAGTAGTTAGCCTTATTACTTACTTACATGATAGTCGGCCTTATTGCTCACATAATTTTCAAGGTGTGAGTGATATCAGGCAGTCACGACTTATGACTTACATGATTTTCAGGGTGTAAGTTACATAAAGTAGTTAGCCTTATTACTTTCATGATAGTCGGCCTTATTGCTCACATAATTTTCAAGGTGTGAGTGATATCAGGCAGTCACGACTTATGACTTACATGATTTTCAGGGTGTAAGTTATATAAAGTAGTTAGCCTTAGTACTTACATAATAGTCGGCCTTATTGCTCACATAATTTTCAAGGTGTGAGTGATATCAGGCAGTCACGACTTATGACTTACATGATTTTCAGGGTGTAAGTTATATTAAGTAGTTAGCCTTAGCACTTACATGATAGTCGGCCTTATTGCTCACATAATTTTCAAGGTGTGAGTGATATCAGGCAGTCACGACTTATGACTTACATGATTTTCAGGGTGTAAGTTGTATAAAGTAGTTAGCCTTATTACTTACATGATAGTCGGCCTTATTGCTCACATAATTTTCAAGGTGTGAGTGATATCAGGCAGTCACGACTTATGACTTACATGATTTTCAGGGTGTAAGTTACATAAAGTAGTTAGCCTTATTACTTTCATGATAGTCGGCCTTATTACTCACATAATTTTCAAGGTGTGAGTGATATCAGGCAGTCACGACTTATGACTTACATGATTTTCAGGGTGTAAGTTATATTAAGTAGTTAGCCCTATTACTTACATGATTTGCAGGGTGTAAGTAATATTAGGTAGTTTGCCTTATTGTTCACATGATTTTCAAGGTGTGAGTAATAAAAGTTAGTCACGACTTATTACTTACATGATTTTCCGGGTCTAAGTTATATAAAGTAGTAAGATTTATTACTCACATGATTTTTAGTGTGCAAGTAATATGAAGCAGTCAAGACTTATAAATTATACGACTTTTATGGTTTAAGACTCATACTTACATGATTTTCAGGATGTGTGTGAAAAATTGAATCATCATCAACATCCACTGCTGGACGTAAGCCTTTCCGAGTGCACGTCTTCTAGCACAATCCGTAGCTGCTCTCACCCAGCTCCTGCCAGCTACCTTACGAAGATGTCGCTCTACCCAGTCTCAGAGTGTTCTACACCTTGTTTGCCGATACGCGGTATCCACTGAAGAAGTAGTTTACACTTTGCGATTATCGGTTCTGCTGCTAATATGACCGGCCCTTTGCCATTTCAGTTTACTAATCCAGAAGACTGCAAATTTTATGATAGTTTAAGATAGATAATATAGAGAAAGTTACGCCTTATTCTGTGCATGATTCAGGGTGTAAGTAACGATTTTAATTTTGTGCTTATATTTTAGGGTGTAAACGATGCGATGTGTAAATTTCATGTATATACTCAGTTAATTTTAATAAACTAATGTAATACTCACTTAAACTAAATGATACTTGTTGCTTACTAAATTACCTCAATGTGAGATAATATTTTATAATTTTCGCGATTTCCAAGGTGTTAATAAGATAAAGTACCTAGTGAACATGTAATAAATGCATGATTTGTAGGCTACATAGACTACAAACCTAACATAGGCTTTAAGATACTTATTAACAAATACTGTAAGTACCTTTATTTTTAGCAAATAAATTGTTTATACTAAAATCTAATCTAGGACGTATGTAATATGATTAGTTATCTCATTTTACTAATAAGTGGTCATTGATTTGTATTTATTATGAACGAACGTGTTTTGTAGCGATTATTGAAAATTGACATCATAGCATTAGTGGTTTAAGTTAATATGCTTATAAGTAATGTAAAGATTCATTTTTTTTGTAAAGTAATTGAGTTCATCGTGTAATAATTAAAGTGTTCTGTTAGGTATTAACAATTACTTAAAACTTTGAGAATGCACTGCTTTATACATAAGTACCTACACAAAATATAAAATGTATTATTAATGCTCGTTCTTCTATACTAAGACCGCCGAGAGATTTCCAGTTCGACAGCTGTCAAAGAAAATATACCGTTTCATTCAAAAGTTAACTTTACTCCAATGAAATAACGAAACGTCAAATCGGAATTCTTTGAGTGGCCTTAGTTTGACATAGTATTTAACACGCGAGGACACGTCTTAATTAGGATGGCCGAGCTGTTAAACTAATAAATAACTTTAAGTTATATTGTAGATTCGTAATGTACTTTTGTTGTCTTTTATAAATTCCTAATATTAAATGCGTTCACGCCACCATTACAAATGTATACAAACTTTGTACTGGCTTCTGGTGTAAAACCTCCGTAGTTCGAAACGTCAATTTTAAAAAAAGAAGAACAAAAGAATATCAGGATTGATGTTAGTTTTCCCACCACGAAATGTCATGATAACAAATTAGATTATTTATAATTATTATTGTCCACTGAATTGGAATAAACATGCTGAAATTGTATAAAAGTTGTTTGGAACATCGCCGAATCCTACTACCTTAATAATTGACTACAAAAGTTTTACTGAATATCTCAACATAACGTGATAATAAGAAAAAACTTCAAACAAAATAAAATTGCTGCTTGCTTTTTAAGAAAAAAAATATGGGCATGGCTATAAAACCACATTACCATATTTACCATGTAATCCTTTTTTGTTATTTGTTCATGGTACATTACCATTGAATAACATTACGGAATCAATGTTTTTTTTTTATTTGTTCACGGCAATATCTAGTTATAATTGATTGTCCTGTCAGGACTTGAATGAACAACTCATTGTTTTAATTTAATCACAAAAAAGTTGCTCGGCTAGTATTGACGCTGACAATCAGGAAAGTATTGATAACGACAATTTTCTGTCACATGAAGATTGATGTAACATGACAATTTAATGTACAGTCGGCAGTACATCAGAATTAACAAACTATATTAACTCTCTCGGATTTCGAACTTCAAAAAATCAAAATCCTTTAGGATTATCTCTCTTTATGTTAACGAGATGGTTGACAGTATCTACTTGGTGTTATAAAAAACCTTTTTAATATTGAAAATGAAGTATATAATAGAAAAATAGTTTGAACTTTTCAAGAGTTATTTTATACATTTCCACATGACAGTGGTGTTTTGTAGTATTATTAGCAGTGGTCGGAATAGGTAGTGCCATTTCGCGGGACTCATGAATGCTAGCATAACGTGGACATGCCCTTATTCCGTGATTTGATACTGATCTCCGAGATTCGCATTTAATTATTAATTTAAAAGAAAATAAATTTGTTATGTATATGTATATTTAAACGAAAATGGCCGATTGATAACGGTTTGCGCAGACACATTGGACAAATCTTACACAAAAAGCACGAGACGAGTGAGAAACCAATCGCGCCTTAAAACCAGAGCCAAGGCCTTAAAACGAAATTATATTACCTAGTGGACCTATAGATTAAATATAATATAAATAATAAACAAATAATTTTAGAATCCATATTATTGATAATGTTTGAGGTCATTCACCCCAAATGGCACTACCTATAATTTCGACCACTGATTATTAGTAATGTTCACGTGTTGTGTAGTGTCAGATTCGATGTTAAATTGCTAGAGTGACCCTAATTATTAGAGTTACAAACAAAAAATCAAATCAATCTTATAGGTACTTATAGGATTTTGATCTGGGTATTACATAAAATATTTCAATTTCGAGCTTAATAGAAAATAAAATTATTATTAGTCCCAATATAACAAAACAATTATCCACTCCTTTCATACATGTGATTTCGTGAAATACGTAAAATACATTATGATAATTGTTCATACAGAAAACTGATTAACCTTTGAACTTATTAAAAAAGAATTCAACATATTTTTTTATTTTTAAATCACGCAATTTACAGCTGAGACAGTTTTATAAGATAAGTTTATCTCAGCTGGTGTTAATTGAACCCAAGAAGAAACAGCTAGGGCTGCCCGCCGTAGGAATAAATAAATAAATATTAGACACTATCACATACATTGTTCCAAAACCAAAGTATAAGCACTATATGGAAATTGGAAACAACGACGGGTATTACCACGTCACGTACACCCAGACCCGAGGAAATACGGAAAAGTTCATTTTCAATATTTACCCGATCGGGGATCGAACCCGGGACCTCTAGAGATAACGATATCTTGAGAACCGGTGCGTACACCACTCGGCCACGGAGCTCGTCAAGGAATTATACTAGTATTTTCATATTTTTTTTTATAAAAAACTGTTCGGACGTATAACCGCCCATAATGTTTATTAACAGGATGTGGTCTTTTCGCAAATGGCTTAGCAATTATTGATAAATATTGCATTCAGATACAGGGCATAAATAATATACCTACTTCTTGCCGAGATATTTTCCTTGGAATGGGAACCACGCGGGTGTAAAGTAAATTACTTTTTAAGGACTTCAGTAGGATTGTACAATTCTATCGAAATAAAAAAAAAGTTATATGAGCTACAAAGAGCGTGTTCTAAAAAGTATTTTTAGAAATTAAAATAAAAGATAGGCACTACTTTTCGTTATTCTCTATCTGTATTAGGTATATGTATTATTTCTCTGTCCTTCCTAAAATCAAACAGTTTTATTTCAGTTACACTAAGTAGGCAACCCTATCAGCAAATTATCGCTGTATTTATGTACACATGGCCACATTCAATTTGCATTTCACACACAACGAATTTAAATAAATAATTTTATAATAACAATAATTTCGCCGAGCGTCGCCTAAGGCGCGAACTTATAACTTTCGTGGCCACAGATAACGATCTTCTAATCGATTTCGCTGTGACCAATCGATATGTTAGAATCGATTGAACTTAACTCGACACTTTCACTCGTTACTGAGCTTTTAATAAGCTCAGCTGTTTAAGGATGATTTGAAAGTATTTACGAGTAAAACCTTTTTGTTTAAGATAATGATCGTAGTTTCTCCCCTTTTAAAATAAAGCAAAAGTTGGAAGCATCGTTACTTGCTTTAATATGGAATTTCTTGTAAGATTTCAAAGTGACGGCTAGGAACTGAATAACTTTCATTAGAGGATTAATTCGAAGTTTGCGAATAAATCCATAGTTTTGAACATTTTTTTTACTTTGAATGGGTTTGCTCTTGATCCCAATCAAGCCCATGGGCTAAAACAAGATCTACGATGGAGCGAGCAAACCCAGAAAGTGCCAATTCACCCTTGCTTTGAAGGTGGTCGGGTTATAATTAGTACTCGGGAATACAGACGCACGGAGGGAGTTCTACTCCTTTGCTGTGCGCAATATAAAAGATGTTGAGTAGCGCTTGGTGCGACATTTGGGAATATCAACCAAGAAAGGGTAGTAGCCCGTTGTGCGTCTGGGTGTCCGATGGAAGAAGGGGGATGGCGGTTTGAGCTCATGCAGCTCCTGAGCACACTCTCTGAAGTATAGTCTGTAAAAGACCGACAGGCAGGCGACTTTGCGGCGGCGGTTAGCTGGGGTGTGAAACTTGCTCTTCACCAGTTTTTTGTCGCCAATTAGCCTCTCAGCCCTGCGTTGGATCGTGTCCAGTGCAGCTAGTTGGTACTTCGCTGAGCCGTCTCAAAGGTGACTGCAATATTCATAAGGCAACTGTCGCTATATACAGAAACGATTAACATTTTCTAAAACCCTGTATTCAACATAGGGAGGCACGAGAGGTTATTTGTGAAACAGCAGGAGTGGACACCTCTTTTAATAAAATACCGATGAATCCATCAAAAATATTGAATCTATTTTTGGATTTTGCAGCATTTTTGCAGGCCCCATTGTGCGTTTAATCCTTATAAATTGTTTTGTCATCATAAGCCGTTGGGGCGGAAAGGTTCTTGAATGGCGACCGCGTACCGGACGACGTTCCGTGGGCAGGCCCCCTACAAACCGGACCGACGATCTAGTCAAGGTCGCGAGAAGCCGCTGGATGCGGGCACCGTAGGACCGATCGTTCTGGAGATCTGCCAGGATCGCATGGTCCCATCCCATCACTAGCTAGGAGCCCAAAACACTGGGACGGTCGTCGGATCGTAGGGGAGCATGTCACAGCGATCCCCCGATTACGAAAAGCCGACGCCAGAGATGGAATTAAAGAAAAACGAAGAAAAACGACTGGGGGAGGCCTATGAGCAAGGAGATTCTACATGGAAACTGGAGTTTTTAGCCTGAATAAAAAAGTGAACCCCGCAAATTTGACATTTAACTCGTGGCTGTCTGTTGTCTCATATGACCATACGTTGTGTTTCAAAGAGTAGGTGAGACGGAAGACAGCCACAGTCTACAAAAAAGTGTAAGTACTACTCTCTCCAGTTACATCAGTATTTAGTCTAAGCTCTTTGCCTTTGAGCGTCGTTCGGCTGACATGATGAAGTTGAGTTATATCAAGAACAGCTGACTTCTCCAGACAACAACTGGTCAAAACGTTCAAACGTGTCATGAGCGGCGTAAGGTCGTCGCGTGGGCGTCGGTCACGCTCCTACGCCTGCCTGCGCCTGCGTCGGTGACGAAACGGTGGCCGTTAGCAAGCATTCATTGACGTCTCGGTGCCACTTCGGAATTGGACGGGCTTTGGAGCTTAATAGGCGATAGAATTGATTAAAGTTAGGTTAGACGAGGTTTGATGAAATATTACTACGAGTAAATAAATAATTGAATCGGTTAATTAAGAAAGGGAACATGTCACCTCTTTTCTAATTTAGCAACATTTATGGATTTCAATTTTTTATGGCAAGACAGACATAACAGTTAAGAAACGGAATATGTAGTATAATAGTTTAAAAAGTATAGGGCACCAAATTTAAACATGACGGTAAGAAAAGGAACATTTACGATTTTTAGAAATTTATTTGTTTTGTCTCTTGATAAATTTGCGAGCCAATTCCGATTCAATTTCTTACAATCACATCGATTATCTAAGCCCATGTAAATACACAAAAGACTTAGTCAAAATGCCATTTTAGAATGCAATCTGCAATAGGGTAAATAATTATAATGTTGTTGTTAATGTCAAATAGTATGTCAATAGCTGTTAATGTCTATTACTATAATTTTGCGTATTTTTCGTATCCTTATCCTAATTGGTATTGTTAGTTGCATTTATTCAACAATACCTGACTGTAATGAGTCTTGTCATCTTAGGAAGGAACTGGGTTCTGAGACACAAATATTTGGTAACTGTTGTAATTGTGTAAATGTTCATTTTCAATATAATATCAGGCAGGCCTACCAAAAGCATTACCGGGGCAGTAGAAATACTTAAGGGCATACCGGCGATAGAACTCAGAATTTTCAATATTTTTAAATTAAATTTTAAATTATACATCTATCTTTATATTTGCGTTACTGACTGACAGACAACGCACAGCCGAAACTACTATGTGCAAGAAGCTGAAATTTGGCATGTATGTTCCTTAGGGAGTGTAGGGGAGCCATAAGAGAGGATTTTTGGAAATTCCTCCTGTAAGAGGGTAAAAAAAGCGGGTCAACGCAGACGTATTGCGAGCGGAGCGCTAGGCTGGTATGTAATTGTTGTAATAAAGATTTTTCATTTCCTTTTTAAAAGCTTTTTATTAACTTGCCATGTTAGTTAGTTTGTTAGTGGGGGACAAACCTTGCAAGCTTAATTTGACCCATTTCCCAGTGTCCGATGGAGCTGAAATTTTGTATACAGGTTTGGTTTAGATGACAATACAATATCAAAGTACAGTCAGCAAAAAAGCTTGTCAT
The DNA here is from genome assembly GCA_949710035.1 of Crambus lathoniellus. Classification (NCBI taxonomy): domain Eukaryota; kingdom Metazoa; phylum Arthropoda; class Insecta; order Lepidoptera; family Crambidae; genus Crambus; species Crambus lathoniellus. The sequence continues at coordinate 24,008,368 of OX453317.1, forward strand.
AAAAATGAAATTTTTGCTAAAAGTTATTCATTTTCAATAAGTAAAATAAGTAGGCAGACATCCTACCAAAAACATCATCGAGGAAGTAAAAATAATTGTATGTTTAATAAACTGCTAGTAAAAATACTTGTATAATAAATACACTGCTATTTTGTAATAAACTTTCATCGACTCTTAATTAACACTTCACAAACCTTGAGTAACATCTCCCACGTAGCCGATAGCCGCCCAGACTCGATAACTTATAAAACATGTCATAACAGCCATTTGCAAAAGTTGTAATTAAATATTGTAATAAAATCTTAATAAATAACAAACCGATTCGTTACGAATAATAATGGCCGTTGCTCAAGCGAAATTTCATCACGATCTGTGTAGTCATTTTGTTAATTAAAGAGAATGTGCATCAATTAATGTTTAGGTACATGTATTTTTGAGTTTATTTTACTTCCTTTTAAATCAGGTTCTGCTAGTTTTTATATAATATTACATCTCATCTCACTCCAAACTGTTAAAATCTATAAATATTAGTAATTGGTATAAGGTAAAGTGTTGAATTGCTAACCAGAAGTCGCGATTTTGATCCTCGAGTGAGCGTGACATTTATATTTTTTTCTAGATGTTTCTTATGTTTATATTTACAAAGAAGCTGAATTTAAAGCTGTCCCTTGGTGTAAAACTAATGTTTTACACTAATGGCGAATATAAAATGCTTTTGTTCGTCTGTGAGTTAAAATAAGCAGGTTTTCAGTAAAAATAATTAGTGTTCAACTCTATTCCTTAATAATAAACTAACCCTTTAGTTTCACTCTAAATCTTAGTACAATTACATAACCTGTAAGTACTCCACAGTTCTTCCGAATCAATTTCCCAAGCACCTCACATTCTATTTGTAATGATAACTTTCATAAGAACCGCAAAATCGTGATCCAGCAATTTGTCACACTTATAACGACCATTATATTATGAAGCCTATGCCTTTAAAAATAAGGTTGGAATGCCTTGGTCTCGTTGCGAAGGGTCAAATGTATTGTCTCTCAAGTTCTCAACAATATGTAAGCACTTACCCTGAGGGTTATGTATTCTTGATGTCAGATTAGCACTAGGAAATCGTTTGTGTCAGAAAATTGAGGAACGTGGTGAACATAATAGAGTGGACGGTCGTTGAGAGCTTTATGCCATTTTCCTAGAACCTAGATGATATTGTAAATATGATGCTTCTGCTTTCATGTCAGTGTCACTCGTGTGTTCGCATGAGGCCTTTCGCAATCTAAGCCTATAAATCGTTTATGGGCCAATCTAATACAATATACCGCTATCTCTTTAGACTTTATTACTTACAATATGGTTTCCAACCCTGTGTACTAATTTTACAGTAGGATGTGATCTAAAATTACAGGATTTAAGGAAAAAATGTAGGACAAGAGATTTTTCTTATATTTATGTTTATTATAAATTTTAAATGACAATTACAAAAAATATGCATTGTTGTTATAACAAATTTAACAAACTTAAAATCATATTTTATTAAAATTCGCCCGTCTTTTTTGCTCGTATGCCGGCCGCCGCCGCACTGAGTCGCCCGGGCGGGCGGCGCGGCGCGGTGAGCCCAAACGAGAGTATGTACTGAAAAACGGGACCATGTATGGTCCTGTATATATCTTATTAAAAAACAGGACACGGGCCAAAATGATAGCTGGAAAACAGGACGTCCTGTAAAATACAGGACAGTTGGCCACCCTAACTTACAAGCTTTTATTGAACTTGCAGTGTAGTCTTGCAAGCTAAATTTGACCAACTTCCCTGTGTCTTGCTTGATAGTACCTACTGAAATTTTTGAATGGGTTTGGTTTGGATGACAATACAATATTCAAGTATAGTATAGTCAGCAAAACAGCTTACCTTAAGAAATAAATTTTCACAAAAAACTAATTATTACTTAAGGAAAACTATGTAATGTCGTGGTGATATGAAGATAATGTCATTTCGAAATAAAGTAAATACTTAATAATAATAATAAAAACCAGTTTGAAAATGGGTAACGTTGATCTTTTTTAGAATCATTTTATTATAAAAATTATGTTTATTTTTATAAAATCAGAGGTTAAGTTTTCTTTCCATATTGTTGCGCAAAATACTATTTTAATATGTTTTTTTTTTAATTTTCCATAGTATTGACACAAAATAAAGAGTTTACCGCCCGCGTAGTTACTTTGTGGTATTGACATCAAAAAGACCATAGAGTTATCTTATTCTTCATCCACTGCCTGATAATGAACAATAAATTAAATTTAAACCAGTAATTGATCAGTAGAAGTTTATAAAGCATAATTGACAAAGTCTGGGTGATAAATCGTTTCGTCCTCAGTATCGATTAACCATCGATCTTCGATCGATTCATCGGCCAATTATCAAGATATCGATCGCCGTGAGTAATCGAGAGATCCTAGATAAAAAACCTTGTTAACCTCAACCTTATGGCCGGTAGAATAAGGTTGATTGTAACTTTGTTTTGTTGTAAATGCGCATGCGTCTAAATTAGTGTATTGTCTTGTTTCCATATATGTGTCAATGGCCATGAAATGCTCAATGAACATAAGAAAACAGAATCCTATTTTTGTCTCTTGTTGTTTTCCTTCGATAAGTACTGAGAACAACACATTTTAATCAATAATTTGCATTAACATAAAATTTATACCTACAGTTTGGCAGAGTTAAAATAAAACTTTAAGTTTCTGACGACTGATTTGGCGGCCTTTTGCGCCAGAGTTCCCAAGTTCGATTCCCGGGTAAGACAAAATTTTGCGCATGAACATGTCTATTTGTCTGGGTGTTTTCTATGTAGGTATAAGTATTAAGTTTGTATTTACAAACAAAAAGTATTTAATTATAAACAAGAGTAACGGGGGTGTGAATGTAAGAAGTTATTTTATTATGTAGTACATTATGTACCAAAATGTCGCGTTGAGTCCCGTTACTCTTGTTTATAATTATAATGGAACGCGAAAGTTTAAAATCTAATAAGAAGTGTTTAAGTAATTATATTTATCCGTTATCAAGTTTTCATGAGCCTAAATGAAATTTATCATGAGCTGACTAGATAATTGGTGTGATTTCATTTCATTTCATTTTATTTATTTAGTACTAGCTGACCCGGCAAACGTTGTTTTACCATATTAATTATAGTGGACCCGGTAAACTTCGTATCACCAACATCTATTATAGATAGACAGATGAAAATAAGTGATCACGAAGAAGTTTTATACACTGCCTGCAACAAATGTCACTTATTAAAAAGTAGGTAGGGTTAGCGGCTAAAACGTCAGTGATTACAATACTCTTTGACATACCTCTTTGGAAGCGGCAATGGAAGAAATGACAGTTTTGTATAGTACGACAGTTTATCGATTTTCTTTACAAAATAATAATTTTTATTTTATAATTTTCCGGAATAAAAAGTAGCCTATATTACTCTCCAGCTTCCAAACTATCCCCATACCAAAAATCGAGTCGATCCGTTGCTCCGTTTTGACGTGAAAGACGGACAAACAAACAAACAAACAAACAAACAAACAAACACACTTTCACATTTATAATATTAGTATGGATTAGTATGGATACATAAACAGCCGTTATATTATTATGCTGTTTGTAAGGATACGTTTTACAAATAGTTTAATTTTACTTGGTGTCAAATTATTAATTATGTATTGTTTTTCTTTTCAGGTAAGTTCAAAAGTTGTTTAAATCACAATGCAATGGAGTAACATTAAAGAGTGACGTAAGACGTAACACGTAAGTTTGTTTCTTTTAAGTGACCATCATCTTGTTAAGGACTATGACTGTACTTTAAGTTACATGTATGTTTGTTTATTAAGTCAGAAGCAGTAATACGATAACCTGCAATCAGAAATGCAGATATTTATATACAATTATATGTTATTATGCCACGATGGCATAACATCATCATTTGAATGTCATATTTATGTTAAATTCGTGACGAGTTTGACCCTCTCATAATATATTATATGTTGACGTCATACTATATCTTTAAGTGTATGCATTTATTAGACCCTATGCTTTAATAAGACGCTCTACTGTAAATGTATACATTACGGTGAATTATGGAATTTAATATTTCTCGATGTAAACAAGTAGGTAATAATGATAAAGAGACCTTTATTTTGTGCTAAAAATAATTTTGCGAATGCAAAAAGGTATGTACCTACTACAAAATGTCTATTAAATCAGCTGTCTCCTGGTATAGGTCTCCTACATGTATAGATGGACATAGATCAATACAAAATAATACACAGTGCATAAAATCTAAATATGCTTTTTGAATCTGTAAAAGCTGTTTTAATTGATAATAATTAACAGCCTCTGTGGTCTAGTGGTTCACGCCACCGATTTTAGACCCGGAGGTCCCGGGTTCAACTTCCAGTGGGGTTCCAGGTACATATTGTAGGTATATGGTTTGGTTGGTGGTATTAGGACTTATTATAAGTCCACCTGGTCAGCTACTACCGTCTTATGTAAGTCTGACGCCATAACAACGATGTTTTCAACATTGTTGTGTTCCGGCAGTTAGAGATAAGATAGCCAGTTCCTCAGTGTTGAGGATTCCGGGAGTAGTGCGCTTCCATCTTCAGCCTTATCACCACTTAACATCAGGTGTGATGAAGGTTTAGTGCTACGCCGTTGTGGATAAAAAGAAAAATAAGATGAGCTTGAACTTTTACCTTTAAAAACACGCGGAAAAAACTATATTCCACTTCGTTTTGTTTGTCTCTTAAGGTGCATGTAGTCGTGAAACGATCATTTTTGAGGCCCCAAAACTCATAAATTAGCCTACTGATGAATCCAGAATTAATATATATTAAATATTGATATATAAACTTCAATCTGAGCATTTAAAAAAAACATAGTCTTTAAGATACTATTAAAAAAACATTGAAATGACGCTGTTTTCAACTTGAAATACGCTACTGCTTCTAAACTACAAGTGATATTTTCACGTTACTTTGAGGAAAAGATTGCAAATTTTTTTAACTTAAAACTGAGCATTTTTCGTTTTAAAATAATACATAGTTTTGACGAAACGTGTGTTTAAGCTGTTTTGGTGCGGGTAGCGGGCGGGAAAATTAGGCCACTTTTCTATGCCCAAGGTCGTTGGCGATACCACGGGCCTTAAAGGGCTTACTTTAAACCATACAAAACAGTCTTCAAGATACATTTTATAAATTTCACATTTAACGTCAGTCTAAAAGTAATTGAGTCCATCTTATCCTTTACAGGCATATTAAATACCCTTTGTCTTTCACATCATATCAAATTTCAAGACATAAGTTCTTTTTAATGTAGCGTGTGTGTGACAGACCAATTTATTTGCTACCAGTACTGTCGTCAAGTTAATGTTATAGTGTCACACACTTTGATGTGTGCAGAAGATATTATATTTATTTTTATGTTTAACTCTGACATACACGCCAAATTTTTTATTATGGCTTCACCTGCGTCTAATGCCATTAATTAGCGCGCTTTTTGATATAATACGCAGGTGTAGCCGGGTTTTAGCGCACTAATTTGATACAAAGAGCGCGCTAAGACGCGCATGCCGTCATTAACGCCCCGTTAGGCGTTACGCAGGTGAAGCCCCAGTATTATAGTTAGACGCCAAGACACGGAGCTGGGGGGCTACCGGCTAAGAAATATGGATATGGGTATGGGCTTCAACTGTCATTTGAATTCCTTATTTTGATAGATTTTTGCTGCTTTGTTCTATTGAACGTTGCTAGCTATATAACGTTATACCCGACGTCACAAAACAAGGAACTAATATTGGCTATTTTCTTTATAAAATTGACCTAAAGTTCCCACGTATGAAGTTCATACCCATAAAGTTACGCGGTAGCCCCCCTGTTCTTTTTCATGTCGCATGTGACACTTTGGTTTGCGCATACATTATATTTTTTTATTTTTAAGGCGCTACTCGGAATAATATGGACTTTTTGATTTGAAACTATAGGACGGTTACAGTTGTTAAAAATCTGGTAATAAGATATATATTTCTTCATACCTTTATCTAGAATCGTATAGTTTCAAAAACACGATTTTATGATTTTGCCTCGAAACTTTTTATTTTCGAAAAGACCTCTAAAAAATACGAAAAGTGAAGATTATTCTTAAATGGGTTTACTTACACTATTGGAAATTGGTTTAATTAGTGGACACCAATAATATTAAGGATCGTATAGAAGCATTTTTTTTAAATCGCTGTAGTTTTTTGATACGAAGTGATTTTGTGTTTTTTTTTGCCTAATCTGCAAAATCGGTCTCGCTCTCGCGCGCGTCGTTTTCTCATTGCTATCTCGCTTCAGCACATTTTTTCCGAGTATCGCCTTAACCGACTTCAGAAAAGGAGGAAGTTCTCAAGTCGCCTGACTTTTTTTTGGTCTGATATACTTACAGGTCTAATTTTTTTATTTATAGTAGATGCCAAGACCCGTGCCAGTCGCGGCCATGGAACGTTGTGTCCATCAATACGAACCTTTTGGGGTTAGCCTCGATATCCCGAAAGAAATAATAATCAGCCTGTCTGAGGAGCTTCTTGACAAATTGGAGCGTCTGCAGAATGTTTGCATAAGATTCATTTTCAATCTTCGTAAATATGACCACGTCTCGTACTTTCGCAACAAACTCAATTGGCTCCCTATTCGTCGGCGCAGGGACTTACACACACTCAAGCTCCTCTACTCTATCCTTTTCCTACCTACTTCCCCACCATATCTTAAAAATTGTTTCTCCTTTCGATTTTCGTCCACTCATTGTACCTTGCGTTCTACTTTTAACCTTGCCTTAGAAATCCCGCGTCACACTTCCGACTTCCTCTCCTATTCCTTTTCCGTGCGTGCCGTTCTCTTGTGGAATGCGCTTCCAGAGGGTATCAGAAAGGCTCAGATTCTGGTGTCCTTTGGTAATCAAGTTAAAAGTCATTTCCTCTCTTAACTTATAATATTATCTAAGTATTTATCTCCTTTAGTAATTAATATTTTAAGTATATACTTTTTCTCCATCATTTTATATTCTTTTACAGCACCCATTCCCCTATTATTATTTTTATTTATTTCTTTCACCCAAGGTTGCCTGGAAGAAATTGCTATGTAGCAATAAGGCCGCCTATTGTGTATTTTTCTTGTATCTTTTTGTACTTGTCCGTGTATTTATTGGTGCAATAAAGTTTATTTGATTTGATTTGATTTGAATCAGCTGTTTCATAGAAGAGTAAATAGCGAGGATTCCCGACCGAAATAGGCAGGCAGTGAACTCGCGAGCGTCCCGCGAATCGAAAATCACTTAAAATTCAATTTAAAATTAAATAAAAATAAATTTAAACTTTTGACGGCCGGAATCCCTCGGCTATTCAATGACGATTATTTTCGTATATTTTTCATTAACTAAAACCAAGTATACTGCAAGTAACTAATAGGACATTTGGATTACGATTAGACGGATGTTTGGGATTTTATTTGACACATTCAAATATCACCAATCGAAAGAAAACGGCTGGAAGCACTAGATAAATAACTGTAAAATAACATATATTTTTTCCAAATTTTGAGTACTTGTGGTTTGCGAGTAATCCATAATTTAAAATACCCTATTTTCGGAAATCGGCGCCTTAAAAGTATGGAACATTAGTGATATATAGTTTTCAATATTAATTTATTTCTTTTGATGACCTCCGCGGCGAGTGGTGTACGCACCGGTATTCAAAGTGCCGCGTCTCTAGAGGTCCCGGGTTCGATTCCCGGTAAGTTAAATATTGAAAACAGATTTTTCAATGTTTCCTCGGGTCTGGGTGTATGTGGCATAATATAATGCCCATCGTTGTTTCCAATTTCCATAATACTATAGTGCTCAAGCACCTAGAGATTGGTATTAGAAAAATGTAAGTATGTGATGGTGTCCACTATTTAATTAATATTATTTATTTATATAAAAAAATACTATTTATCAAACTCCAAATCAGCGAAGCTCTAGCCGCAGTAACTTTTTAAAACGACACGCGTCCTTATGTGCTGCTTCTCAAGCTTATTAAGCCGTCTATACTTAGACAGGCACATAATTAAACGCTCATATTCTCCATATCAGACAGAACTAATGAGAAGATAAGGGTTTCTAAACCGTTTCAGAAAAGTATTTTTAAATTGACACCTCGTATCTCCTTAGGTGGCGGCGTGCGGCGGGCCTTTATAGAAACTTGTCCGTTTTTAGGCCGCGCGTGTGGTTACACAGCTAATGTTATTATAAGTTAAAGCAGTAACTCAAGTCAGAATCAAAAGTCAGGCGCAGTTACACAGACACGCTTTGGTGTCGGTCGGTGTTTACGAGTTTGCTGAACAACTTTTTCAACAAACTCTTAAACAGATTCTACGCATTTTTTTCAAACGTAGCGTTGAGATTACTTACGGTTTGACGATGAAGTGACCTTTATCATGTATCGAACTTGAATGACTGTGTGTGACCGAAATGGCGCTATATGCAGTGTATAAAATACAGACATTAGATTTAACATTATAATAGTAATGATACCTATAATATGTTGATAGGCTTGGCTAGACCCGCATGGCACAGTGGTTACCGTGCTCAGCCTGTGATCGTTAAGGTTAAGCATCTTTCGCAATGGTCGGTCATGGGATGGGTGAACGAAAACTTTTCATCTCGAGCTCCTCCGTGCTTCGGAAGGCACGTTATGCCGTTGCTCCCGGCTGCATTTGCAGTCGTTAATACCCACCAACCTGCATTGGGCCCGCTTGGTGGGTCATGGCACTCATGGCCCATTCTCCTTATCCATCCATAAGGAAGGCCAGTGCCCCAGCGGTGTGGACAATAATTGGCTGATAATGCTGATGGTGGAAGGGGTTACTCTCACTGTCATCATTACCTAGCCCTAATGGTTCCTGCTTAAGCAAAATCGATTAAAGAAAAAAAGTTGAGATACTGCTTTAATATATTATATTTAATAGGAAATGCGGGAAAAGGCTTATTATGAACTTAACGGTAATTTATTGGAAAGCTTAAACTGAGACTTTTATTTTTGGTCTAGTTAAACAAGTTTTAATACTTATAGCGTTTTTTATAAATTCTTGACGCAATTTTACAGTACATTTCCTTTTTCGAGTTCTTGGCAGTTTTGGATATACTTAGTCCCCCTTATTCCAAAACGTGGACTAAAGTTAGACTTGGTTTAAAACTTATGCTAATTCTTATAAACAAGAGTAACGGGACTCAACGCGACATTTATTATGAAGTACATATTATTATGTACCTACTTACAGCTTGACGTTTCAGCTGTGTTGCTACAGCCGTGGTCACAAGCAGACTGAATCTTAATCTAATCTTATATCTATAAATCTTATTATAATTTTTTTAATATTTTTTTTATTTTATTTTTTTATTCACAACGTTGTAGCACTTAGCCTTCATCACACCTGATGTTAAGTGGTGATAAGGCTGAAGGTGGAAGCGCACTACTTCCGGAATCCTCAAGCACTGAGGAACTGGCTATCTTATCTCTAACTGCCGGAACACAATAACGCTGAAAACATCATTGTTATGGCGTCAGACTTAGATAAGACGGTGGTAGCTAGCCAGGCGGACTAAGAACAAGTCCTACCACCAACCAAACCGAATACTATAAGTACCCCCACTGGGAATCGAACCCGGGACCTCTGGGTCTGAAATCGGTGGTGTGAACCACTAGACACAGAGGCGGTTAAAAAAAATATATGATGCTAATTCTGTCTTTCATTTGGAAAATGAAAGTGACAGCACCAGTTTTAAACTACGACTATTTTAGTCCCTGTTTTAGAATAAGGGGTACGATGTTCAACAAAATGCACTTAAATATACACAAGAAAAGCTTTTCATTGATCAAGTACATAATTGTTTTTTGTTAACTTTTAAACTTGTTCATTATAATTATTGTTCCGTCGATGAACTTGCACCTTCGAAGTGGGGGGTCTTAGTTAAAACGTCTTATTGTTATTAGGCATTAATAGTGTTGGAGATAATTTTGTTATTGTTAATGTAACATTGACCTTTTTAACAATGCGAGAATGCAATATGTGACTTTTGATAATGAATAGTTGTTCTTGCAGCTTTAGTAGTGAGTACCTACATTAATTCATAGGGACTCTCTTATTATTTAACTAGCGGCCGCCCGCGGTTTCACCCGCGTGGTTCCCGTTCCTGTGGGAATATCGGAATAAAAAGTACCCTATGTGTTATTCCAGCCTATAATCTATCTCTGTTGCAAATTTCATCCAGATCCGTTCAGTAGTTTTTGCGTGAAAGAGTAACAAACTTCCATACATCTATACTCACAAACTTTCGCATTTATAACAAATTATCCCGAGGGAATGTGATATTTATCCGGGATAAAAAGTAGCCTAAGTTACTCCTTACTACATCAGCTACCTGCCAGTGAAAGTCCCGTCAAAATCGGTCCAGCCGTTTCAGAGATGTTACTGTAAACATTGTGAAAAACGAAATATAATATGTAGCTTACTTCTTGTAGCTTTTAGTGTTGGTTTTCGCACGAACTATCTTCTGAGGATGCCCCGGGTTGGGGCGAAACACGTGTAGAGTAGTCTAATCGGTGACGGTGCAAGGTGTATTGCTGTCTTGCTAAATGCAGGTATTGGGCACTGGTATTTTCGTAGTGTGCATGTGCAATTTTTTGCGGGCGGGCGGGCCGTGCATCTTGCGTATTGTGTTTTTTTGCGGAAGTAAGCTACATATATTTCGTTTTTCACAATGGTTAGGGACTTCCGCCAAGTACCGCCTGATTTAATTAAATAGTTACTGTAAACGACTTGAGTCTCTTGACTGCAAATCGGCCTCTTTCTGCAAATTACTGGGTTGTTCTTTTACTTGATGTTAATTACTCATTATATCGATGTAGACAATTGTTTGCCGCAATGTAATAACCTCTGTTATTTTCTTTCATTGTAGGTATAATAAACTGGAAATACTTTTCATTGCAATATAAAACACAGCAGCTGAAATCATATTTGCCTCCCTTGTAATAATTTTCATTGTACTGAAATAAGTAAACACTTTCAAGTACAAATTGTACTTGAAAGTGTATGTTTACCTTTTTCAGTAAATGCAAGTAACAGTTCTGTTTGCTTGCGGTGTTTATTCAGTCTAGTCTGAGACCTTTGAGTTCTAAAAAGTCATGAATTTCAGTTCAGTTGTTTTACAAAAATAACATTGAAACTACGCGAAATAAATAAATTCTTACTATTATAAATGGTTAATTATTAAAATACAAGCATCCGTTTTTTTGCCGGATCGGTAAAATTCAGTGTAGTGCACATTTGCACAAACGCCCTTTGAATCTGATTCAGTTTCCGACGGTTTGTAAATTGTGAATCAGGGGGTTAGGACAGCCAAAGACCACGGTTCGAGTTCCGTCTCGGGGCAAATTGGATGCCTATGTTCGTTCCAAACTAAAGTGTCACAACTTGATACAGCGGTCGACTCGAGGTTTGTGTATTTTGTGTGTAGGAAACTAATGTTACGCAATTTGGTAGTAAACGGACCGACCTTGGGTCAATTACGGATTTGTTTTAGTTTTTTATTTACGGGTTGTAGTGTGACTATTTTTAGAACAGTTTTTTGTTCATATTAAACAGAGTACATCCTTCCTTTTGTTTTTAAGGTACTATAAAATGGACCTTTTAGGGTATCATTTACGGATTTCTATATATTATTATACCACAGCCATCTCTATCGTCTTACAGACGATAGAGATGGCTGTGATTATACTGATTGGAGCTAGACTAATTTGTACGAACTGTTTTTTTGTTTATATTAATTAAATTAAGTACATCCTGCCCTTTGTCACCTTTGTGTTTTTCGTGATAAATTACGCAAAATTACCCTTTTTAAGGTTTTGTAGCCGTCAAAGTTTTCCGAGTTTTTTCTTGTTCCGTGCTCTTCGAATGCTTATGAACAGCATTCGCCTGGAGAGTGAAAGGTCGTGGGTTCGAGTCCCATCGGAGCTGGTGTGAGACGGGTACGACGACATTTTCTAATATGTACTTACTTCATTTTCAATATTGCTCTTTCTTCAAAGTAACTTCTTTGAAGTGACTTTCTTATAGCAAAATATTCCTCATTTTCGAATTCTCGGGTGGTCGCTATAAGTTACATAAACATTAGCGTCTGTTTATCACTTTGATGCAACTGCATCGCTCGTTGCATTCCCAGCTCTTGACGTGACATGTTCTGCGAGTAAATCGTAAATCTATCCTGAGGCGCCAGTCTTAAAGTCGGAAGACATCATTATAGCTGACAGATTGTTGGGTTAAGATGGCCCTCCAGTGATATAGTGTAGGCTATGCTATATATTGTTGCGATCAATTTACGAGTGACCTAGGTAAAAGTAAAAGTAAGGTAAGGTAGGTGTATTGGCATCAATTTATCATGCTTTGTAGCTTGCAACTTCTTGTGTCTTGTTTTGTTTTAATTATTCCATCTATAAAGTTTGTTGGAATATTGTCATGCATATGTGATTGCTACAAATAAATACTTATCTACCATTATCTATATTAGCCTATCGCTTCTACAGTATGTCTGCTAGTGTACTCTAGTTTGATAGTGTTCATGTTACTAATCTGCCTCAGTTTAGTTGAAGAAGCTTCGTGACAATACAAATTGTTATTATGAAACTTATATTATTATGTTAGTTAATCTATCGCCTCCTATAGCATATCTGCCAGTGTAGCCAGCCCGAAGTTATGTTACACCGATCTGTCTCAGCTGTAAACTGACGAAGCTTACTGACAATACAAATTGTTACTGTAAAACTTAATTGTTAGTTAGCCTATCACCTCTTTTAGCATATCTGCCAGTGTACACCAGCCCGTATTTATGTTACACCGATCTGTCTCAACTGCAAACTGACGAAGCTTCCTGACAAGATATTTTTTTTTTTTTGTAAAACATATTTGTATATCGCTTGCTATAGTATAGCTGCCAGTGTACACCAGCCCATGGTTATGTTACACTGGACTGTCTCAGGTGTAAGCTGATGAAGACTTCTGACAATACAAATTATGATTGTAAAACTTATTTGTATATCGCTTGCTATATTATAGCTGCCAGTGTACACCAGCTCGTATAGTTATGTTACACCGATCTGTCTCAGCTGTTAACCAGCGAAGCTTCCTGACAATACAAATTGTTATTTACCCGCATTGTTCACGCACTGTACTATTGTACATGACTCATGATCATGACTGTACGACGTAATCTAATATGGCTATTGTTTGTTTTCGTATTTATAAACTTTGTTGAGAGATTTACAACAATAAAACTAATGAGAGTTTTGATGTTGTAAATAGTTGTAAAGAAACATAATGCGATATACGATATCCAGTTCCTCAGTGGTTGAGGATTCCGGGAGTAGTGCGCTTTCACCTTCAGCCCTATCACCACTTAACATCAGGTGTGATGAAGGCCAAGTGCTACCCCGTTGTGGATTAAAAAAGAACTTTGCTTGCAGTGGTTGTAGCAGCGTTAAGACAATGCTGATTTAACCATAGTAATGTTGGTATCTTAGTTCGCGTATATCTTATTTAAAGACATTAGACCGAATCTTTATGATTCTCTGACATATTGAACGAACAATCAATAACATAGATACATTATATCTCCATAAGTATAGAGTTAACGTTAACGTTTATAATCTTGTCAATTGCTTTTCAATGGGGCAGGTTTTCATACACTGGGCACATTTTTAAATTTAACTCAGAATCAGTAAGTGAACAACTTTCTCCTAGAAACATGGGTTGAAATACGACAAAAATATTTGGACTTCTATACTAAATCGATCACGTGATCAGTATGATTTGTATGAAAAGTTTAAAAAAATATGTCATATTTCGACCCATGTTTCGAAGACAAAGTTGTTCACTTATCGATTCTGAGTCGAACTTAAAAATTTGCCCAGGCTTCCAAATAACCCTGTATAAACATAAACACATCTTAGATTTCTGTGCGAATTATTAATTTAAATAAAACCACTTTTTTACGTATTTAATCGCGCGTATATTGCACACATATTGTGTTTTTAAGAGATTTTTAGTTTTTTCCTGTAAGATTTTATCGACAAAATGTATAACAAATAATAACAGACACAGTAATATAAATATTCTCTCTAGCTTTGATTAGATTAGATAAGATTCTTTATTCATTAACAATTTCCACTGTGTTTGAATACTTACAAATTAAAAAAATTAACAAAATAATACCTAATATAATAATTTATATTAGGTACTTAATCCTAATTACAATTTTTAAAATCATAATGAACAATCATAAATAAATAATAATAATTTACAATAATTACAAATAAGTAAGTACTTATTTATAATTATTAATTTAGTAATTATTTACGAAGGACCGATCGTTGTGGAGATCCTTGGGGGGGGCCTATGCCCAGCAGTGGGCGTCGTTCGGCTGAGATGATGATGATGATGATGAAGTACTTAGACAAAACATTAACCCATAGTTTTATTCTAATTCAATAATTCCATTAAATCATTTCAATATGGGTCTCATTTATATCTCTTTTGAGCAAATTAAATACAAGTGTTTTTAATATAAAGTTTATTTTAATAACATCTTGTATAGTAAGTATATTAATAAAACGCAAATTTCCGGGGCCTTGTCTGAAGGTAACAATTGTCAAACAGTTTATCAGCACAAGTGTTTCATCTTGACCTTCTGCCGAGGGTCTCTTGTGCTGTGGTGATAACCTAATTGTACGAATTTGTATGTACATAATTTAATTGAATTCTATAGAGGGAGCACTTGGATAAATGTTACGTAACGTAGATTCTGATAACTTAGTTTCAGTTAATACACTCGCTTGCAGAAAAAAGGGCACTTTTTTCATACAAACATGCTCACTACACTTCTCTACTGCAGACTTATCTACTCGTTATTTCTCTACACTATCAATAATATCAAAATTGCGAAAAGACTCGTCTTTTTTTTCTTTTTTTATGCACAACGCGGTATCACTTATCCTTTATCATACCTGGGTGCCTACCATCAACTTTAAGACAGCGATTCAAAAATAGCGCGATGCAGAATAGGTTCCTAAAATGAATTGCTTTCTTTCGTACTATGACCTTCTAAAAACTGGATCACAAACATCGCAAATGAATTGCTAAATGTGAATGACCAAACGATTTGTCCTTATTTCTTCTACCCGTCTCTTTCACACGATTCTGTCATGCCCAGAGTGTGAGAGGGACGGTATAACCTCAGGTGTCATGTTAGCTTGGCCCAGCTATAAGTCAAATAAGAGTTCTTGACAGCTTAGCGGCTGTGAAATGTCATTGAATGATGACTAAATCGCTGTCATTGATATTAAGCTGTCGTGGTACGAATAAGCGAAGCAGATCAGTTTAGGTCCTAAACAAAATCGCAATATGAGTTGATGGTAGGCACCCTGATGATAAGTGGACATAAGGCTGAAGGTGGAAGCGCACTACTCCCGAACTCACAATCACTGAGGGGCTGGCTATCTATTTCTAACTGCCGGACATCATTGTTATGGCGTCAGACTTAGATAAGATGGTGGTAGCCAGCCAGGCTGTCTAAGAACAAGTCCTACCACCAACCAAACCAAATTCAATATCGCTGATGTTTTCAGTGAATGTGAAGAGAGTATAAGTTGTTTCAAAATAATAATCGGAATATCGAACATTTATCTAACACATTTGACATAAAAACTATTGTAGAAGACTGACAGTGCTATTTAAATGACCTTATAGTGAACAAGGTTGTATGAAAAAAGAAAGTGCCTGTTTTTTGCAAAGGGGTTTTTTAATTATGTTGCCCAAGCCTATTACCAGCAGTGGACGTTGATACGCTGTTGGTGATTATAATTATTTATATGTTGTATTGAAGGCATCTGGACCTAAAGACATGATTCTTTGTGAATACCCAAGAATATTTCAATTTTTACTTTTTTGCATTTACAAAGCAATTTTTATAATTGAAAAATTTTTCAATACCCAAGCATCCAGAATTAAACACGCGAAAATTAATTTAATCTTTCTGTTAGGTTTTCACTTAAAAAATATAAGCTAACTACCTTCTGCTACGAAAATCAATCACGTAGGGTGTGAGAAGATTAATATTTGAGTCAGGAATATGAAAATGTTGACGGGAAAAAAGGAAAAATACTATTTATAATCTCCACACCAAAATAGAGTTAAACCATATTAATATTCAAAGAATGATGCAAATAAAAAAATGCCATTGCCAATCGATTTATATCTCATAAAAACTAAAAAGCAAAGCAATATTTTAAAAGGTATTTATTTTTATTAGTTGGATAAAGGTCAATCTTCACTCTACGGTATTGATTGTGCGTAGGCGCATTATGTGGTCTGTCCAAAACAGATTATTTGCTTAACACGAAAGTATGAAAGCACTCAAGTTTGTTGAACTAGCTGATGCCCCTGACACCGTTTGTCTGAATCATGTTTGTTTGCCGTTAGATTTTGATCTTAAAGTTCCGCTTGTATTTGCATGTAGGCTTATCAACCATGGATTCTTCTATAGGTGGATTCTCTAAAATGACTTCGCTGTTCTTTTTCGATTGACTTTTATTTTGTTTGTTATGACATTTGTCATAAAGATTTGGTGTTTGAATGCGATGTGAAGGACTTTCAATATTAGGTTTTAAAACAGTTGAACAAAAAGTCTTACATTACGATATTATATTATATTTATTACGCCAGCTGTTGCCGACTCGTATCTTCGGAAATCCTCGCCTTAAGGTATAACTTACACTAATTTAAGTTTAAGTTTTAGGCCTATGTCGCTATGTGCCCATTACGCCACTTCCTCCTTGACAATCTTGGCAGCCATTGTGTTGTGACGCAAGCGCCGGCTTCCTGCGATTGTTGCTGTCACAGCCGGAATGGCAACTGGGGCGGCGGTCAAGGAGTCAGGCTAGGTCCTGGGGTGGGACTGCAAGCGGGGCTGTTGGCTACTTATCATTATTTAACGAAACATTTAAAAAAATTGGTCATTAACGTGACCAATGTTTGGTTGTAAAAATAAAGTGATATTAACAGAAAAAAAAACAACGGGTTGCACTCCGGGAGTGCCGGCAGAAGGGAAAAGGGCTCTCTAGACATTTTCACAAAAAAAATACGTACTGGATTTAAACCAAAGTCTTCTGGCTTCAATGCCGCCCGTTTTCTATCCTGAGCTATCACAACTTTGGAAACGGTGGCGAAATTTGCCTTCGTATTGTAAAGACATTGTAACAGCTTTTCGATACGGTCACGTGTCCTTTCGCACACAAAAAAGTGCAAAACGCCGCTACAGAATTTTTCACTTCAAAAATCTGAAAATAACAAATTTTCAACATTTTAAATCGGGAAGTTAAAATCGGGAAGTTCTTAGTAATTTCTACTTGGCACAACTTTGTTTGAGTTTCATATTTTATTTTATTGGGTCAACGAACAAATAACACTAAGATGAAACAAATACTTGAAAATTGCTTATAAAACATATTAAAGAAATCGTATCGCATATAAATAAATTTAGTATTTGAAAAATGGAAAATGAAGTATTTAGAAAAAATCGACCCGTCTCACAACCAGCTCCGATGGGACTCGAACCCACGATCTTTCGCTATCCGGGCGACTGCTCTAACCACTGAGCTACGGAGTCGTTACGAGAAGCGTCGAATTTATCAAATACTTCTTACACGCTGTATAGCCAGCGTTAATTTCATCAATGTGAAGATATTACTACCCCCACACGCGAAAGAAAAACCTTTCCAGATATTTGACAATCGCTAAAGAAGAAATTACTATGGCAAGTTATTTAAATTTTTACTTCATTGCATTCACAATGCAATTTTTATGGTTGAAAAATGGAAAATGAAGTATTTAGAAAAAATCGACCCGTCTCACAACCAGCTCCGATGGGACTCGAACCCACGACCTTTCGCTATCCGGGCGACTGCTCTAACCACTGAGCTACGGAGTCGTTACGAGAAGCGTCGAATTTATCAAATACTTCTTACACGCTGTATAGCCAGCGTTAATTTCATCAATGTGAAGATATTACTACCCCCACACGCGAAAGAAAAACCTTTCCAGATATTTGACAATCGCTAAAGAAGAAATTACTATGGCAAGTTATTTAAATTTTTACTTCATTGCATTCACAATGCAATTTTTATGGTTGAAAAATGGAAAATGAAGTATTTAGAAAAAATCGTAATTAAATTTTCGTAATCGCGTGTGGGGGTAGTAATATCTTCACATTGATGAAATTAACGCTGGCTATACAGCGTGTAAGAAGTATTTGATAAATTCGACGCTTCTCGTAACGACTCCGTAGCTCAGTGGTTAGAGCAGTCACCCGGATAGCGAAAGGTCGTGGGTTCGAGTCCCATCGGAGCTGGTTGTGAGACGGGTCGATTTTTTCTAAATACTTCATTTTCCATTTTTCAACCATAAAAATTGCATTGTGAATGCAATGAAGTAAAAATTTAAATAATTTAGTATTTTATTAATATTTCCGATGACCATCTATGGTCCTCATCATCAGTTCCATTCCACTACACTAAATGGTGCTTACCGAAAGCAATTGCTCGAGTTATTTAAGAAAATACAATAATCGCTATAGGTTTGCCTATAAAATTTGAAGAGTTCCCTTGATTTCACCAAGATCCCATCATCAGATACTGACCGTATGACAGTGGGACCAATTTGTAACTATATGCTTTTGAATAAAAAAATAATTTCTAAAATCGATTTACAATTGACAAAGTTATGAGGTAACAAACATTAAAAAAAAAAATAAAAAAAAAAAAAATTCAACCGAACTGAGAACCTCCTCTTTTTTTTGAAGTCGGTTAAAAAGAAATTGGTGTGCAATCATTATTTTAATATAAGATTTAATTTTGTTTGTCTATCAGTTATCACGATTGAATAATCCTATTCGATAACTTCCACGATCGCTACATTCGCCGCTACATCACAGACCACAACTTAATCGTTAAGTAGTTTTAATATCCCTATAATTATAATTAATTTGTTCCGCTCAACCCCCGGCCACAGCCGAGCGTTTCATAGTCACGGTTCATTGAAACCCCAGGTTTAAACCTGCTTCTTATATTGTTAAAAGGCCTACTAATTTATAAGTGACGCCTTTGGAATTTATGTAATAATGCCAGTGGAGCTGTATTTAGTTCATTACTCAGTTGCATTATTGTAAATGAATTAGTAGTAATAGCTGCAAATAACTATGACAATTTTATAGTTTACGGGTTTGACAAGCTCCATGGCATAGTGGTTCTGATCTTGCGTACCGAGTCAGAGGTTGTAGGGTCCAAGGAGAGACAGTGTCTGACAGTGATCCATTAGATGAATATTTATGTTAGGTTACATTCTAGGTATTATCAATTATAGGTCATCATCATCATCATCATCATGTCAGCTGATCAACGCCCACTGCTGAGCATAGCCCTTCCCCTAGGATTTCCACAACTATCATCGGTCCAGCGCTGCCCGCATCCAGCGGCTTCCCGCGACCTTGCCTAGATTGTCTCGTCATATTCGTGTTATTTTTGTTGGCTCTGATATACATTATTTCAAGACACGGGTACCTATGTTGGAATCAAGACCCTCTAAGATTACTTTAAATAGGTAAATAAAGTAATTTTGAGCAGTCTCATTTTAGTCTACTACTGATTCTCTGAAAATATAGCTTGGATCTGATTGGAGCTTTCTTGCATACTCAATATTGCCCAAGTGTCTCGCATTTCGTCCAGTTTGATACAGTTCTAGTTTCCTAATAAATGTTTGCATAAAATTGGTTATAATACGCACCCCACTTTTAACTAGTGGCACCTTGCGCAAGAGTTGACTAAGTGCCCACGCGTGGGCTGCAATGCTATCGGGTTCTGATTTGATGCAAGTTTGGACTGATTTGGAATCTCTTTGCTGTACTTGAACATTAATATGGGGTTTCTATTTTTAACAACTCGTCGCTTGGTGTAAGTTTTCTTGCTACCATACCATACTGATTACGAATAACTATTCTAAATTTTTTTTAAAGAGGAACGGAGTTTGCTTGTGAGTGTTTTGAGAACTTAATTGATCGAATAGAATCCTGGAACAGACACAACACCATGAAAACAGAAACAAATGTCTGGGATGCGTTTATATTAGGACGTTTGACCGTCACTTCAGATTTGAACTCGAATCTTAATTCATAACAAATAAGTGAAGTGAAGAAGCAAATTTATGAACGATTGGCTACAGTGCATGGTATAAAAACGTCGAGAAAAAACGGGTAACCTCCATTGCTATGTATGACGTAAAAGAAATTAGAAGAAACCACAGCAATACCGGTTTCGCTATCTTCGTTTTTACTGCAAAAAAACTACTGAAATTATGCTGTATAACAGCTATTGCAGCTTTGACCTTGTCCTTGGCTTAAATCCTTGCATGGCATTGAACATCAGCATGTGTATGTACAAAGCCTTTATGATCTAATTATATGATACTGCTAGTTAAGCTGATTCTGTTCTTTTATTTCGTTTGTTACTATCTCAAATGCCTCATCAACACAAAATCAATTCCGTCTTTAACAGATTACCTCAAAGAGGATTATTGGTTGCAACAGTCACTTGCGACAATGTTGCTAGCCACAAGCTGTACAGTCGGCAACAACGTCACCATAAACAAAATAAGTCATATAGAATATCGCCAAATTGATCAGAGTCTAAAAGCTAGGCACTCTCCGCGCTAAGTCTTCATCAGTGTTCTGGTTTTAAATGGTACCCTAGAGACACCTAACTTCGCTCGCTTCTAAAAAGGTGGAAATTTACGAAATTGTAAATCTTCTAAAAATTTTGCTACCAAAGGAGATCTAAATTTCGTGAATTTTCCACCTCTTTTAGAAACAAGGGAAATTAGTCTCTACCGTTCTTATTACTGCTGAAGGTGGGAAAGCGATCCCCGTAATCCTTTCCCAGTGGGGAACTCGCATTTTTTTAATCAACAACGGAGTAACCGCTGAGGAACTGGCTATCTTACATCTAACTGCCAGAACATAACAATGCTTTAAACATTTATTGTTATGGCGTCAGACTTGGATAAGATGGTGGTACCTACGTAGACACATAAAACTAGTCCTACCACCACCAAAATTAAATCGTGGTATTTTGCTGATTGTACCAAAGCTGTGTTATTTGCGCAAGCGTAGTATTAATGGTCTCAACAATATTGAATTATGAGACATCGTGCTTTAGATGGCAAGTTGTATTATGGATGGCGTTTACTTGAATGGCTCAGTTTAAGCTTGTTATTATGATTATGAGTGATTTGTGGCAAAATATCAAGTGGCAATGGCAAGTAAATGCCGATATTGTTAGTGTAATTTATCTTTGTTAGGAATTTTATAAGTGCCCTTGCGTTGCTTTTGGTAGAACAAAAAGCAAATAGTGTTTAGGGTTACTTCATCCTTCCAGAGATGGATAAAATCCTTGTCCTTATCGGCGATGCGTGCCTAATGCAGATCATCATCATCATCATCCATTTTAAAGTTCTTATCAATGCAAAAAACAGTTGTATTTATAAATCAGTAAAGTGCTTTGGGGTATTTTCGTAAATACGGTATATCTATTTTTCTTGAAAAATCTACTACATGCTAACGAACTACCCATTTCTTCTTCAATTCCATTTCTTCTTTTCTAATATGCTAACTACCCATTTATTATGACATGAGCTCAAGCAGATAGATGGGTGTGCTAACACCTGCTAATGCAGCCGGTACCAACATCTTAACATACCTTCCGAAATATTGAAGAGCTCACTCACAACAATGATTTATGGTCGCCGATCCCAGGATCACCCATAGAAAAGTTGCTTAATCACTACAATCGCAGGTGCTGCGCCTCCAATTTCTTCAATCCTCTTATAGGTGTTAACTTTTGCTATTGCAACCATCAGGAATGAAAAATTATATTTGTCCTGTGTAGATACTGAACCATTATCCCTCCTTTAGGGTCTTTATCTACCACGCTATCGATGCTTAGGTATACTATGTCCCATGAATCATAGAAGTAACCTTTTACATGAGTTTCGCAAATCCGCTGGCAGGTTGGTGTGACACGGAGCAGCCGTCATTTTGCGTCATGCACATTATCAGGGATCGCGGACGGCCGGTAAATCACGGCGCGATATTTGTCTACGACGACAGGGTTGGCAAAATGGAGAATATCATGATATATTATTATAAATGCTAAAGTAGCTCTTTGAGTTTAACGAATTTTGCTAAAATTTCAATAGGCGACGAAAACTGGCATAATATTATGTCTTTCTGCGAGGTCTTATCTAATAGGTCTTTACATATGAAATTGCCGTTTTTTTCTTTTGTACATATAACTTAACAACTTTTATAATATTAGAAATATATAATTTCTTTAATATTGCGTTACATTAAGACCGTATCGAGCAACTTTTGATAATTTAATAACCACGATATTTGATTATTTACATAGAAAAAACTTATTCCGAAAGTTACGATTATTTTTGTTTCCAGAATTTCGTACTTTATTAGTTGTAACTTAGTGAAAAAAAATTTTTTTCTCTTAACGAATGTGTCATTTAGTAGTTAAAATGTCCATAAATACGTGTGTAAAATTTTGTAAATTTACATAATATTAGTCGTTAAATAATAACAAAAACGTTAGTATGGAAAAAAAAATAATTACAGAAATCTCCATACAAAACGGCAATTTCATAGGTAAAGACCTATTATATCTATGTCAAAAAGGTATCAAATCTGGTTCAGTTTTTTAGGCGTGAAATGTTACTGACAGATAGAGAGAGTGTTCATCATTATCATCAGCCCTACACTACAACGTTCATTGCTGGGCTGGGCATATATCTAAAGATTTTCACAACGATCGGTCCTACGCTGCTCTCATCCAGTGACTTCCCGTGATCTTCGCCAGATCGTCGGTCTACCTTTTCGCTTACCCATGTCGTCATTGGAAGCCGTTGGCTGCAAATAGCCCACAGCCTACAGAGGAGACCTATGTTCAGCAGTGGACTCAGAATGGCTGATGATGATGATGATGCTGTCGCCATTCGAGAACTTATATACAGTACTAGCGGCCGCCCGCGGTTTCACCCGCGTGGTACCCGTTCCCGTGGGAATATCGGGATAAAATATAGCCCATGTCACTCGGGAAGACTGTAGCTTTCTAACGGTGAAAGAATTTTCTAAATCGGTCCAGTACTTTTTGAGTTTATTCGTTACATACAAAAATACAAATCTTTCCCCTTTATAATATTATAGTATAGATATAGAGATTTTTTTTCATTAAGCCTGACCGCACACGAGTAACCGACCACAATCACAATACCCCGCCACCGACTTATTCCGTGTATTTTCATACATATTATATGAATTCGCCGCACACGGTTAAAGTCGGTAGTCGTCACTTGTTTATTATTCAAGCTTCAAGAGGCGGCGTTTGTGGCTGTTGCGTGTGGCCACAGATCACCTGTATGTAGATGTAGCAAATGTCGCAATGCGTCTTTAGCTCATGTGCGGTGACGAACGGTTACAGTAGGTCTGCGTATGAATTTATTTTGTATTTTAACACGATGTCAACAAATTCAAGTTGAAAAAAAAATTATTTATTTATTTCAAATAGGCACCTACATTGACAGATAATGGTCAATACAAAAACAAAAAAACACATTTTACAAGAAGATAAAAACAAGACAATAATCAAAATTTTGTGTACACAGCATGCAAACTTGAAACTTACTGCTAACTTAAAATTATTCTAAATATTTAGACAAAGCAAAGAAAATATAAAATTTAAGTAAAAATTGAAGTGGAGTTCAATACTCAATTCTCAAGAGTTAAATATGTCTGACACAATTTTCTTAAATTTTGAAAATTTATTATTGATTTCTTCATCATCTTCTTCTTCTATAACATTCTTATGAATACGATTCAGCTTATTATATGTGCGACACAACATTCTTTCAATAGGGTTATAAAAACATAAATTGAAACAGTAACAACCCTAGATGACACTTTTGGCTGTCCAGGCAGTCTGCGTGCAGTTTATTTAAATAACACCTACTGGATCTAGTTGCCGCGTCAGTTTTGTAACGGTTTTAATTTGCGTACAAATGGAATTTAACTTCAAATGGAGATTTTAGGTAATAGTAGCAGGTTTTGCGTTGCGCACTAACTACATTCTGTACCCCTAGTGTAAGTTTTTATGTCAAGCAAACGCAAACTATCGCGAGCGTATTTATGTCAATTTGTATGAAAACTGCATAAGCGCGCTACTCGCCGCTAGAGGCGCTGATACAGTTTTCATACAAATTGACATAAATACGGACTCACGATAGTTTGCGTTTTTTGACATAAAAACTTACACTAGGGGTACTGGAATGACCTGACATAGAGCAATACCTTAGTTACTGCAAATCAATTATTCCCTTACTTTATTACTATGTCTTTTTGTTGTCTTATAAAAAGACAGTAATACTAGTTGTCTATCTAGTCTGTTAATAATATAATTCCAGAGAATTTTGGGATAAAAATAATCTACCACCTATTCTTAGACCTACCAAATATTCGTTAAAAATTTCATCAAGCAATTTCGGAAGAGCAAAAAAGTTTCGTTAGATAACAAATTTGAAACGAGGTTTTATATATTAGAAGATGTATATATATTTATTATTTATCTTATGGATCTTCCTGGAGTAATAAACTTTTGGTTTACGTAATTCGAAAAATAACATCAAAGGAACCATAATTAAAGATACACTGCACCTTGATTCCTGGTATTTACCCACATGTTTTAACTGGATAAATCAAATTTTTATTTATTAGTATACATCCGAAATGCAAGGCAAACAATTAATGCAAGATGTTTCAAGTACAACTTTCAACTGAATGACGTTTAAATAAACAAGATATTTTTACATAAGAAATATAAAACAAATTAAATACTTTGTGTTGCAGTTGAAATAAATTTGAATACAATAATAACTCTTATTATTAGGCAAGTACTTTCCATACAGTGTATTCTGTCATAAAAATTATTTGACTCTTCATACAAATCATACTAATCACGCAATCAATTTAGTATGGGAAGTTCAAAAATTATTGCCGTATTTCGACTCATGTTTCTAGGTGAAAGTTGTTCACTTACCGATTCTGAGTCGATCTGAAAAATTATCTATTCCTTTCTACTACCAAAAACTAACACCAATGGTATTTTGTTAAACTAATTTCGTTAGTAAACAAATATTTGGTATAGTTTTTGGTATTAGAAGGGAATCGATTGTGTAGAGTTTAAATTTTTTTCCTGTAGGTATTAGCGCCAGTTTTTGCAACCCCACTCCATCCAAGACAAAAAATATTTGTTTTTGTATTGTTTCGTTTTGTTTTGATCTTTGTAAAGTTTATCAATTAAGAAATACACTCTGAAAGTTCTTGTATTATAAAAAATCACAGTATATTAAAGAAAACAAACAGTCATTGACATAAAAAGAAATGTAACCGGAAAACTTCCGTTTTAAACCCCATCAAATCCAAAACCGTTAGAGACAATGTAACTAAAGCAGTCAAGTCTCAAGTCTTCCGACCAAATCTGGCGACACCGTTTATTTATTAATAAGAGTCCCGTAAAGGCCGACCTATGGCCCGATTTGGCCACGATGGCCGTGGGAACTGTGACCAATTACTGGGCCCTATCGCAGTTTCTGGCCACGGAACAACAGCTCTATAGAAGACCTCGTTACTTAAACATGGATGCTAGTAGTAAGTAGTAGGAGCGTAGTAGTGGCGGAAATTTATCAATGAAATAAATAATAAGCGAGATTTTTCAACCGTTTTCTTGCCAGTTATAAGATGTCCTTGACTCCAGGAAAAGTTAAGGATGAATCGAAAGAACGTACTTTTATTTTAAGTGCTTAAAAAACTTTTTTACTTTGTAAATTAAATGAAACCTATTAGTATATTCACTGAAAAACTGGATCTATGCTTTGTAATCTTCACGTCTAGCATTATAGGAAAAGACATTGTAGGGCAGGCGTACCGGTTTTGGCCACTGTGCCGGTTTTGGCCACTTTTTGCTCTAAAAGTTTTCTAAACAACTTTTAGCCATTTTTGATAAATGCAATTAAAATAAGGTATTTTAACGTAATAATAACAACCGTTAGAATTCCTTATGTCATAAGATTTTCTTTCAATAAATTCCATTTTCTGTTTGAAAAAATATTTAGTATGAAAATTTTAAGAAATTTGTTTTGGATGAAATACTTTATAAACCTTTGTTTTTTACAATTAAATTGTTGTTTTGCAATTGACTGGTTTCTAGAGCATTAGAATATATTGATTTTACCTGGGTTTGGTTTTGATTTTTCGCTATAAGTACTTACAAAAGTTTAACTATCAGTAAGTGGCCAAAACCGGTACATTTGGCACCTCTCACACATTGTGTGTAATATAAAAAAAACTATTTAACTTTAATAAATTTGAAAAATGTACCTTTAAAGGTAGATAAATTATCTATAATTTAAGATATAATTTGTGTCTTAAATACCTAAGACCATTTAGTACTTAGTGCTTAAAAGTAAAAAAATCCTTAAAGTGGCCACAAAGGATACCTCTGCCCTACTTAGGTAAAATTCACAAAATCTCTTATTTCTCCTTTTCGTCAAGTCTTTCAAATATTTCTTTAAATAATCATTTATTTCGGACTTAGGTACTTAGTCTTTGCAAGATCATGTTCTAAATTATCAAAATAATAAGAATCATTTATCTATTAAGAAAATGGAAATGTTTCCAGACCTTTAAGATTTCGCATCTCCTCTAAAATAGTGTAAAGTAAATAGTGTAATAGGAAAAATGTGACAGTAAAAAACCACGAGCCCTATTTCAGGCGGGATTTTCCTATACTTACAAAATTGCATTGTGAATGCATTAAAATAATTTTAAATCTTAATAATAGTGTATTAACTTTAAAAAAATTAAGAAACGGTTTTTTACAGCTTTCGAACCACAATCGTCCTATGCGATTTGATAGTGAATTCCTTATAGAGTCAATATTTAATGGATAATGTATTACATAAGTTTAGTAGAGTTGAGAGCTCTGAGATTGATGGTCAGAGGTTATCTACAGCGTCTACTATTAGCTAACGAGCTGAACAACTACTATCTATTATATCCATACTTTATACATATAGTAGATAGTAGTATACAAGAGGAAAGATTTGATTTTTTATATGTTTGTAATGGATAAAGTCAAAAACTACTGAGCCGACTCTAAAAAATAATAAAAAAAAACTATCCGAAAAATTCTATCACCAGTATATACCTAAGTAAGCAACATTATACTCGACTGACATAGGCTATATTTAATCCCGATATTACCGCGGCGAGCTACTAGTATTAAATAATATTAATAAAATAGTAAATAAGATGAATTTCTATACGAAACTTAAAATTTTTATTAAGTAAACAGAAAAAATTGCACCGATTTCAAAATTATGAAAAAAAAAGGTCGGTGAAAATGGAAATAAAAGTTATGAAATTAATTTTTTTCATACAATCAAAGCAAGAACATTAAAATTATAAGAACAAAATAAAAACCATAATATTTTGTTACGGTCGCGTTTACTCTAGTTTTTATAACATCGTACCTAATCGACGCTTGTGACTAGAAGCGCAATTTCGACGCCTCTGCCAGTTGCGATGGTGGTGTAATGGTCAGCATAGTTGCCTTCCAAGCAGTTGATCCGGGTTCGATTCCCGGCCATCGCAGATATAGTTTTGCTTTTTTTATTTTTCGTGTTTTTGTCATTATTAATATTAGATTTTGTTGCACATACTTTCGTTCGATCAAAAAGAATCTTAGAATTTTCTCTCACTACAGTAACAAAATGCGTAAAAATTTGTGTTTTACTAACATTGTGATTTCAATACTATTTAGTAGAAGATTTTCCCATAGTTATGATTGTAATCATTATTATAACTGTTCCTGTACAGTTAGGTTTCATGACTTGTTATTTAAATAAGTTTTTGTGTAACACATTAGTTTTTTCAAATCATATCGTCATGTTGTTGTTTCATTCATAAAGTTTATACACACAAACTAAATTTTGTTTTGTTTGTAGTATTTTTTTTATAAAACTATTCTTTAATTCATAAATATTTTGATTTGCGAATGATAGTCAGTTTGATTTGAAGTAGGTATTCAAATGTCTTCAATATTTTTATAGCTTTTATGATTAAAAGTTTTAATATCTATTCATGAATTTTTTAAAGATAGTTCTTATACCTAATATCCCCTTTTTATCAAGCGTCACACGATAAGTAATAATTTAGAAAAGTTTAAACAGCAAGCTTTGCGATTTCACCATGTATTCGCCATTAATCACACATAATTGGACAGTGCCTAAGGGCGTTTAAACAAATATAAACACATTAGAGCATCCGATTGTCCGTCCGTCTCAATATTCAATAGATTACCACTTTCTCCTAAGAGACAGGCTACCGACAAAAAGATAGGATACTAGAGAAATTTCAAATTATTACCGATGATGATTAAAATGAGAGGAGTGGATCTTGATTTGCGTGGGTGGTCAAGTGTTTATAAATTGGATAATCATAAGAAGCAATAACATATTATATGAGTTTCATGTTTCTTAACACCTCATTAGGTAGTTTTTTACTCTCGATTATAAATGTTTTATTGAAGTTTCACTAGAAATCAGCTGCTCTTTTGGCGTTAAATTGTGCTTAGAATTAAATTCTAATTCACCACTTAAGTTTTTAATGAGTAATTTTTCTTAAATATTTGTGTATGGGTTTAATAAATAAATAAGTGTTACAAATCACGGTAATAATTGCTGTGCGTGTAAGTACGGATTTCTCTTTCATACTAGCTACCGAATCGAAAATTCGAAAAATAAAAATGGTAGTGAAAGCGAAAGAAAATTCGAAATTAGGTTAGGTACGCTTCTCACTCCCAAACTTTTTTCGAGAGTAGTAGGATGTTGTTACTTTTGTCTAGTATCAAGTGAATAAGATAATATGACGCCAAAGTAATTACTAGAGTGTCCAATAAGTTGAAAGGAAGTTACGGTCCTTTGAAAGGACAACTGGAGGTCAGTGACCGATCGTTTTCACCGGTTTCAGCCGAGGCGTAAACACTAACGGCCTTGTTAAAAATGCCGTCGAAACCGGGCAATTATCGATATTATTGTGATCGATAATTAATAACATTATCTTTAGTAAGAGCGTAATGCTGTAAAGTTTGTGTCTCAGAAACTTGAGTAAAATAAATTTTTGGCAGTGCAAGTTTGACAAAGTAACTACTAGTTTCTAATAATGTACAAATAAATTATCGTAAAAGCAGAAAGAGCTTAGTCAAAACTTACCGTGCATTTTTCAATCACTGTAGAAAAAAATACGATAGTATGCTTAGTATGACTAACTTTTTTTTTCATGCTTCTGCAGTGGTTGAAATAGCATACCTCCTTCCTGTGATGCCATAGTTGCTGATTTGTGATAGGAAATTGAGGAAATTGCAGTAAATGGTGGCTAGTAATAAAATTTTGCTAAGTGTAATGTAATGTTTGCCAAGAGTATGCTCTATGTCAATCTAATTTGAAATACAAATCTACCTTGATCGATCGATTGATCTAAAACGGTGTCTTTTCAAATGCCGTTAATTTTCTTCTAGCGTTCTGTCTGATATACCTATTCATAGAAATAAATGGTATATTTTATCAAAATCAATAGGACAAGAGAGTGGCTATAACTCCATATGTGTGCTAATATAGTTTGAGTTTCTTTGATACTCGTAAACAACCTACACTCCTACAATGCCTACCTACAAATTTTTAGGACACACAAGCATAAGATTTTTAGTAACAGTCTTGATATCGTCTTTTATTTAAAAAAAGAAATTCATTTATTTTACTTTATTTGTTCTTATTCTGGCAACAAACAGTCGTGTAATTGCAAAATTACTTATAAATGTATCTTACTATCTATGATAGACCTATAGTACCGATAAGGCAACACTTTCCTACGCTACAGATTATATAATAGTGCCTACACCACCTAATCACAACTAGCTCACACGCAGTCATAAGGACCTATTAATGTTCACAACTAGCTCACACGCATATCATCAGGACCTATCAATGTCGCTATCCCTCGGAATATCGCGTTTAACAATTTCCTTAATAAATGCGAAAATTTAGATGCAATTAAACCACGTGACCTGGAAGCGGTGCGCAGGCGCAGGCGCGAGATCTTCCATATAAGGGGGGCCCCGCGCCGGCGGCTCCAGTCGAGGTCGGCCTCTCGTGGTGCAAGGTTGCACACCTTCCTCGAATCGAGGGGTGACTGACTCATATAAAAATTCACACTATAGAGTGAGATTTACGATTTTGATAACCGTAAATGGAAATAGATGAGGAAGAAAGAATTTAATTGGTCGTTTAGTTTTGATGAATGGAAGCGTCTGTTTTTCTCAGCAGGCTGACGATGTAGCTATATCATTTTTGATTCAAGCTTAAAAACACAGGTTACAGCACACGACCAATCGACCGAAATAATCATTATTTGCCGTTGGATGCCTTCTGCTTGGTTTAATGTCCACAAGTGAATTGACTCTGTAGGCTGACTGACCCTTTACATTCCTCAGTTTCCAGATAGTAAAAAGCCGAAATCGTCATTTCGCTTATAGGTAGGGTACCTTTATAACTATCCACCTTAAAAATTATTAGAACATATTCTGAAATCTTGAGATTATAAAAATCATCTCGCATGGCCATTATTACTTAAGTCTTTTTCATAGCTGCTGTGCTCCCTAAGTTGGTCAGGACAGGACTAATAGGACAAGAGGTCAGTTAGGTACTATTAGGTATAGATTAGCATTGAAACGATAAGAAGAGAGGATAGAATATAATTACTTTAAATGTAGAATATGAAAGTGTACGATCCAAAAATCTGCGAGATAAAAATTGGTACATCAACGACTGTCTTTAGAAGCCACGAAAATGTGTAATTCATCCTGGATTACGAGCCAAAGTCAAGTAATTTTTTTTAAATCAAATCTATATTAGCAGCCTCGTGCGAGGCCCGCCGCACGTGGCAAGCGTTCTGCCTCGCGCGAGGCTGCTCGCTTGGTGAGGGAGGACCCGCCTAATCACGTAAAAACGGCTGATCGGATTTTTATGAAATTAAAACATACAATACTTTTTATCCTGGTTATTGGTCCCCTAAGTATTTTCTCGAATGTCCACGCAGACGAAGTCGCGGGCGGAAGCTAGTAGAATATAAAAAAATGTACTCTTTTGAATCGCCCAATATGTTTTTCCTATCACCAGAGTATATATTTTAAGTGACAAAGAAGACCCCTGATCCAATTGAAATATCGTCAAATATGTGTGGGCTAAAATCATTATAATAATATAATTAACTGGCGCTATTTGTAAACTCGATGGCATTTTATCAAGATCACTAATAAAACACCGACTCGTTATTTATAACTAAGCTATTTATATCTGTCTCGGATATCATAATGTTGAGGAATGCCATGAACCAAGGTATGAGACCATACCATATGCCCATTTGAGGAACGTTCGTGACATTGCATTAACAATATCTAAGATCTGTGGAGCCGTGCAGAGCAGGAACCGTGCCATATATCCATTTATGACAAGCGCAAGAGTCGCCTTGATTAGCATCGCACCGATCGTTAGGAAATCGAGATCATAACTGACCTTTTATGGTGTTCGCTATGGATAACCTTCGGCTCTCAGTATTTCCACCATTTTGATTTATCTTTGTTTGTTGTTCGTCCTTGTTGTCATGATCACATTTTACACTTTAGTAATAACCAATAGTCAATAGTCCAAAATCTTTATTTAAATTATGAAAGTCTAGTCGTCCCGATATTACTCCGTGATCATGAATAAGAAAAAATATGTAAATAAGTAAGTACCTACTTTTGAATCTTCCTAATTTATTCCATTCCTCTTGTATGTTAAAATCATATTATAAATACAAGAGGAATGGGTGCCAGAAAGTTATCGATCATCATCTTCATTAGCAGCAACGACATTTACAAAATTGTCATCTATTTTATGCACATGATTAACGTTTATCCCTTTCCGATTAACTTTGAATTAAGTGATTACGTAACTTGAGAGAAGCACCTAGCGCAGTGATAAGCGCCCTCGGCCTGCGATCGTTGAGGTCAAGCAACTTACAATGGTCCGATCACGGGATGGGTGACCAAAAACTTTTCATCTCGAGTTCTTTCGTGCTTCGGAAGGCACGCTATGCCGTTGGTCCCGGCTGCATTTGCAGTTTTTAATACCCACCAATCCTCACTGGGCCTGCTTGGTGGGTCATGGCCCATTCCCCTTATCCACCCCTAAGGGAGGCCAGTGCCCCAGCAGTGGAGGCATTAAACGGCTAATGATGATGATGACTTAACTTGAAGGTTCATTTTGGATGCGTCTTTTATTAGCTGTTTTAAATTTGTCATTGGCTATCTCACCAGAAGTCACCTTGTTATTATTAATTGTATCATTTACGAAGTTCTTTGTTCTCAAATGATAAGCAGCTTGAGTAACACTTCTTGTGAAGGAAGTGCCTCTATTTATAGAAAGCTGATTACATTAAAATGCATCTGTAATGCGTCATCTGTGACAACTGTTTCTTTTAAAGTTCATCTTTGAATGGAGTATACGAATTCCTGGATATATTAACATAACCTTTACGTTGGATGTGAAATAATATGGTTCAGAGGGACTAGTGGCTCACCGGCGTTTCAGCCGTACCCGTTCCCGTGGAAATATCGGGATTAAATATAGCTTATGTTACTCGGGATGAATGTAGCTTTCTAATGGTGAAAGAATTTTTAAAATCCGTCAAGTAGTTTTAGTGTTTATTCGTAACAAACAAAAAAACTAAAATATTAATCTGCACTCTTTATAATATTTGTAAGAATAGAAAGGTTTGGAGTCTTTTTTTATATTATTTGTCTTATATAAATACTTGCTGCTAAATACTTGATTGTAGTATAAATTATCTATTTTTGAGCGTAACTAATAAAGGTAAATAATGATTGCTTGCAAAGAGCAATAAATTATTGCCCTTATTAATACCCTCTGTAAACTTGACGACTGGGATCTTTATCCCACTTTCAAAACTTGCTGAGGAGAAATGCCCTTTGCTAGGCATAGCTTGGTTCTTCTTATCAAACGTATTTTTAGTATGTCTACATTATTATCTTTTGCAGTACTTATCATAATATTTTGTTGATTTCTATATAGTTTGCATACTATCGATCAATTTGATCGCATTATTAAGAACAATGGCGACCAAGTCTGCTCTTGGACATATTTATCGAGGATCTGGAGCTATAATGATATATTGTTCTTGTGATTGAATGGGTCGTTTACAATAACTATTGCTATATTGCTAATAGTTGGCATTTCAGTCGGCATCGTTGCGAATATTCGTTGCAGTTAATCTTATAAAAATGTATTGAAGTTGATATCATCAGTAGGTATTTGATAGAATCTGGCGTCACTTGGCGGAAGTCCCAATCAATTGTGAAAAAAGAGATATATGTAGCTTACTTACGCAAAAAACCAGCAAGATGCAAACAAATGCAAATAACAAAGTTGAATTTCATACGACTTAACAACTCCTGAGGATGGGGGGTTTGGTTTGGCGAAACACGTGTAGAGTAGTATAATCGTTGAAGGTGCAAGGTGTGCCACTGTCTTGCTATCAGCAGCTGCAGCTATTGTGCATTGATAGTTTCGTGGTATGTGATAATGTGTGTGATTTATATTGCATGCTTTTGGCGAAAGTAAGCTACATATAATATCTCTATTTTTTACAAAGGAATTAAGCTTATCGTCATCACATGAGCCATTCTTACTGTCCTCACAACTGCTTTCAGGCTTTCTTCAAGGGTGGGTTTTTCATTCTTCTGTCCTCGCTTTCAGGCTTTCTTTAAGGATGGGTTTTTAATTAGTATTAAATCGTTCGCAGACTTTGTATTATCATTTGAATATATTTTCCAAGTTTATGGCCGTTATATAGCGTTAGATTGCTGGATAAGATTGTTTTTATTTACTTGTATTTTAAGTTGTTTTACAAATAAGCATCAGTTCAAAAATTCTCAACGGAAACAAACAACATATGAAACACCAAAATTATTCCGTCATCAAAAGTGCAGTTTCCGAATTTGGTCCGAACTGTGGAAGGTGCAATCAGAAACGCATCATCGTACACTTGACTCGGTTCGAGTTCGATCACCGTTCGCGGCGGTTCAAGGTCGACAAGACCTTCACTTTCGGCGAGATGAGTAAGAAAGTTATTACGTGCGCCTGCGCCTGCTCGCGCTGACCTACAGACGCTCTGGAGAATCTCGAGCTTGTTCCGAATCGGAAGTGTTTTGCAAATGTCAGTTGTTTATTGTTATTTTTTTGTCTTTTATGTTTTGTGTTATAATTATATTATCAGGTTGATTCATGATTTACTTCTTCGATTACTGTGATTTAGGAAGTAGCAATAACTCATCTATCTCTATGTTTATTATCATTTTGTTGTCTTATATGTTTTGTGTTAATTATATCAGGTTGATTCATGATTTACTTCTTCGCTTACTGTGATTTAGGAAGTAGCAATAACGCATCTATCTCTATATCATATAAGCAAGGAATAAGAAGCCGTTTAATTACAGATAAAAAAATAACATTATTCTTATTCTAAACAGTAGTTTAAGAAATACTGAAACAAGAAAAAACCTTATTAAAAAAATTCGCAAAATGAAAACAAAAACATTTTATTGCTCAACGCCATATCTTACAATGTTGCCACTTATTTTAAGAATAAAGTCCGCATCGGCAGCATTTTAAAATACAGGCTCCAATAATACCAAAACAACTTCATTGCAGACGTCTGAAGCTATTTTATCAGCAAAAAGATATCTCCGGGCTAAACGGAGTGCGGGGAAAATAATATAAAGAATTCCCTACAAGCTACCATTAAATCGTTCCTTATCCCGACTCTACCTTGGGTTTTGCTCCTTTTGTATCAGATTCAGATAATGCCTTAGTAAGCTCGGGATGGGTCACTGATGATACTAAAAGCATAGCTATTTCTATATTTTTCTGGATTATAGCATCAATATTTTGTCTGACAGTTGAATGGGTAATTGTGGTTAAGATTTCACTTTAGATGGGAATTTGTATGATGCGTTGTCATTTATCTTTGGGCTTAGTATTTTTACTGTCGATGTAGTTTTCCATTGTTATTTGTTACATTTCAGACATGTTTGTCGCTTATTCTATTTTGTTATCTGCATTTCTGGATAGCAGAGATTTTCAACATGAATATATACATAATAATATTATACTCTACAAAAAATCGGAGCCAACCTTGCCAAAATACAAGGATTTTTGGTCTTAATAATAAACTAGGTTTTACCCGCGTGGTACCCGTCCCCTTGGGAATATCGGGATAAAATATAGCCTATGTTAATCAGGGATAATGCAGCATTCTAAAAATGAAAGAATTTTTGAAATCGGACCAGTAGTTTTTGAGTTTATTCATTACATACATACTTACAAATCTTTCCTCTTTATAATATTAGGAAAGATTCCCAAATAATTATGTGTAAAAGCACTTCTCAGATTTGTACGCGAACTGTTCATAGAAATGAAACCAGTTTTTACCCGACTGCGACAAAAGGAAGGTTATGTTTTTTCGAGAGTGTGTTTACAGATTTGATTATGCTGGAAAAACCAAAAAATCATTAAATAGTACTTAGTTTATGTGATTGTCACACAATGAGGGATATTAAAACACGAGTGGAAGTTTAAAAAACGAGCCTTGGCGACTTTTTAATACCATCCCACGAGTGTTATGTGCAGTGTCATACACTACTTTATCTACACTCATATAAAATAAATATTATATAGTAGCGGCGCCCGCGGTTTCACCCGCGTGGTTCCCGTTCCCGTGGGAATATTGGGATAAAAAGTATCATATGTGTTATTCCAGCCTATAATCTATCTCTGTTGCAAATTTCATCCCGACAGTAGTTTTTGAAAGAGTGACAAACATACATCCATACTCACAAACTTTCGCATTTATAATATGAGTAGGATAAAAAAAAAACAAAATACCCACAAATACCACTTATCAATAAAATGACGTATGTAAACGACCATTTCCGGTCCGACGCATGAATTTATTTATAGTTGTCTGTGATAAAAAGTGTGTCAATATTTATTATCAATATTATTTTAAGGCACGAGTTCATAATTCGAATTCGAAAACATGAGTGTAGATAAAAACAAATTTCGAAATAACTATGTGTACAATATACGTGTGATTAAATCAGTAAAAAATGGTTTTATTTTAATGTTTTAAAAGCCTATCCACAGTGTCTTAAGATTTTGCTGTTTCGCCATCGCCACGCTTGTTTTGTGTGTGTTCTTTATCGGCCTCTTTTATCGTTTCTACTTATTCCTACATTTTATGTTTCTACCAGAATTAATTAGTTGTATGTTATTTTTCAATTATCGACACTTGAACGTGAGAACGTGATGCCCTATTGATTCTGTAGTGGGATGAAATTGGAAATACTAATATCGAATAATTGAAGTTATCCTTTATAAGAGGGATAAGTAATGTAAACAAGTAATTACTTCATGGTGCTGAACGCTTGTTAATGTCTTTACTAGGTATCTTATATCAATTAGTTATCTTGTAGAAATTAATACGGCTTTAATTGCCTTAGATGAAGTATTTTAGTCGAGATTTATTAACGTGCTTAAATAGTTGGTTTTAATAGGTAATGGAACGATACTTACATCTAAAATGTGCAATTACCGGCATCCTAAATCATAATAAACTAAAGACAAAATTTAATAAAGTTGACTTCTTTCAAGAAAACCGGAAGCTAATTTATATATACTAACTGGTTAGAGAATTAAAAAGTAACATTTAAGAGCAAGAGCATTCGCCCGGACAGTAAAAGGTCGTGGATTCGAGTCCCATCGGAGCTAGTTGTAAGGCGGGTCGAGTTTTTCCTAATACTTCATTTTCAATAAGAGAAGTTAAAGTTGAAGAACAAGAACCTACTCTAGAAGTGACTTCAACTAGGCTAGTAATTTGATAATAGGATTTGAAACACAAATTCAAAACCGTTCCTTTCTCCGGTTTAATTGGGACTTGAGGAGAAAAGCCAACTAAATAAAATGGAATTATTTTTTAAAATCCATAATAATCAATATTATAAATGTGAAAATGTGTTTGTTTGGCCGTTTTACACGTCAAGACGGAGCATCGTATCGGCGTGATTTTTGGTATGGAGATAGTTTGGGATCTGGAAAACGTCATAGGCTACTTTTTATACCGGAACAATATCACATTCCCGCCGGATAATGAGTAATCCACGCGGGCGGAAGGCTATATAGTATAGATCGGGGCAAACTTCTTGAACCATCATGGCGGGGCAAGCAACCAATCACAACTCGAGGTTTTAGCGACTTGTGATTGGTCGCCGCCTCACCATTAAAGTTCAAGAAGTTTGCCCAGCACTGTATCTAATGTTCATACCTATCCATTACCTTAGTTTCATTAAGTCTGATAGGTACTTTAGAAGTAGGTTCAACTAGGTTATTTCGATAATAGGATTCCAAACCTAGAAACTAACTAGTCAGATTCGGACCAGAAGTCAATTAGTTGACAACAACAAACGGTCTGGTTCTACGCGAAACGTCCTTGGTCCAATTACCACGACTCGGAACTCGGGTGGTTCACAATCGATTCGTTTATCAAGAACGCAAGTATCGCGCGAGATGGCGCCGGCGCGTGGCCTGGCGTAGGTAATGCTTACGAAATGTGAAGTACCGCTACTAATGGTTGCTGATACTGTTAAAACATTTTTTGACGTGATAACGTCTTATAAATTGACTAGCGGATCCTCGCGGTTTCACACGCGTGGTATCCGTTCCCTTTATCGGGATAAAATATAGCCTATGTCACTCGGAAAGAATGTAGCTTTCTAATGGTGAAAGAATTTTCTAAATCGGTCCAGTAGTTTCGGAGTCTATTCGATGCAAAAACAAACAAACAATCAAATCTTTCCTCTTTATAATATTAGTATAGATGAGCGCCCGGCTGCATCCACGAAAAAGCATGACGCAATAGTCACGTTCCGCCTAGGCTGGCCTAAGTAATGGTACAGAGAGCTAACTTCTGAAACAGTTACATTAAATTATCAATCTTTTCCCCACGACAATTAGGTCTAAAATAATTGGTCGCAAAACAATCACTACATAGTATAAAACAAAGTCGCTCTCCGCCTCTGTCTGTCTGTTTCTAAGCTTTCTTCTTTTAAACCACGCAACGGATTTTTTTAAGGCGATTAGAAGGTATCGCTACATTCCCTCTTAATCATTCGTAGAAGTAGATAGCAAATGTGTCAAAAAACGGCTACTTTTAGCAGTTTTGCTATCTACTTCTAGCAGTGGCTACGAGTGTATATCACAAACTAGACTTTATACTTATACGAAATGAGCCTAGAATTCTAAATTCCTTTCGTATCAACTCTCATTTAAATCAAAGGACAAAGAAATAGTTTACAGAAAAACAAAATACTTACTTTCACATAACTTTTACAAGGCCACAACGATGTCCTTGTACCCTCTACGAGTGGCCTCCGCCAAGGTCTCGGCGGCCTCGTTTAAGGCCGCGAGGAAGGCCAAGGACTCGGGCCTGTGGCCGCGACCTCCACCGGGTTACAGTCAAGGATGTCCCGAGAAATACGGGACGCTATCAGGGTCAAGGACTCAAATGGATTTGAGGTGCAATATCGTTTGAACTGTGTCATTGGAAACTTTGCGTTTGTGTTTGAGTTTAGCTTACTGAAAAGTATTTGGATGTTAACCTACTTCTTATAAATATAAAGCTTTGGAAGTTTCACAATTCTTTTTGTCACTTAAAACTTACTATCTAAAATGGTTGAAGAAATATAGCGATGATTAAGATTCCTCTGAGCATAGTTTGAATAAAGAAAAGGAGATCAGTCAAATTGGACCAAAAAGTTAAAGTGTCGGCCAACGAAAACAAATTGCACATTACTATTGTAAACAGTGTAACGATAATTTTTTGTTAAGACGTCAACAGTGTACGATTAGTGGCCAAGCAGTTATTTAAGTTTGAAAATGAAATTTTTTCTTCATTTTCAAACTTGAATACAGCTTGGCCAAAGTGCGGCCAACAAAAATAAATTGCACATTACTATTGTAAACAGTGTAACAATATTTTTTTGTTATGACGTCAACATTGTACGATTAGTGGCCAAGCAGTTATTCAAGTTTGAAAATGACATTTGTTCTTCATTTTCAAACTTGAATACAGCTTGGCCAAAGTGCGGCCAACAAAAATAAATTGCAGATTACTATTGTAAATAGTTACGATCTTTTTTGTTATGACGTCAGTAGTGTACGATTAGTGGCCAAGCAGTTATTCAAGTTTGAAAATGTCATTTTTTTCTCTTCATTTTCAAACTTGAATACAGCTTGGCCAAAGTGCGGCCAACGAAAATAAATTGCACATTACTATTGTCAACAGTGTAACGATATTTTTTTGTTATGACGTCAACATTGCACGATTAGTGGCCAAGCAGTTATTCAAGTTTGCAAATGACATTTTTTTCTTCATTTTCGGTAGCCTCACTGTTAAATTAAACAAAATAAAAGATAGCAATAAATTACCTACTGTGATAAATGCCGGGTGAACACGAGCAATAATATGTAAACATTCACTGGTAGAGTAAACGGTCTTCCGTCACAGAATATTTAAAAGTACCTACCGTTTAGCGTCAGTTGTTTCGAGTACTCTTAGTACTGGCCTATGATTCATCATCAGCGGTTAAGCTAACAGGTATTAATGGCTTCACGCGCCGTGGGCTGCGGGTGTACAATGCGGCGTGGGACGCAATGAAGACTTCAGATCTAATCGCTAGATGGCGCTGGATGCCTATGGAGATTGATGGTCTTGACTCTCGGTCAAAGTATGGTTTTTGATACAACGTTTCTACTTTAGTGCGAGCCCTTCACGGTAGCGCAGTTCTTAAAGGAAAACGAAATAAGATTTTTCCCACGACATCATCATCATCATTTCAGCCGTACGACGCCCACTGCTGGGCATGGGCCTCCCCCAAGGATCTCCACAACGATCGGTCCCCCGCTGCCCGCATCCACGACTTATTATGTCATAATTATGACATCTCATTATCATCATCCTATTAACGTCCTCTGCTGGACATAGGGTTCTCCAAGAGTACGCAATCGAGCACGATCAGTGACTGCTCTCATCCAGCTCTTACCATCCACCCTCGTCGCTCCGCTCCACATATGACATCTTCTGTTCGGCATAAGCCTTCCTCAAGGATCTATTGCTCCTGCGCTGCTTGCATTCAGCCTTCACTATTTTTTCGGGAGTTTCACAAACCTCTTTCTGAAAAAAAAAAACACATCTGTCTTAATTAAACCCAGTGATTTTATTTCAATAAATCCGGAAAGCTCGGCTTGCCCCAAACATAAAGCTCAATGCAATAGTTATAATATAGTCTTGAATTTCTCATAATCTATGGTTCTATCTATTTAATAATTGAAAATTAAAAAATAAAGCCTAAGGTTCAGCAATTTAAAACTGAGACACGCAGTTTCTAAAATTTAATAATTAGTTTTATTTTGAACAAAATATGTTGAGGAAAAATGTGATAGTAAAAAACCACGAGCCCTATAAGTAGCTTTCAGGCGGGATTCGAACCCGCGCCTCCGGGAATCCGGCCCGATGCTCTGACCAACTAAGCTACTGAAAGGCTTACAAGACTCGTCGAAATTTGCTATCACTTGTTACGCTGTAGGCCAGCGTTGCTTCATCAATGTGAGGAAACCCTCGCATCCGAAAGAAACATTTTTACAAATGTTTAACAATCGATTAAGATGAAAAAGCCATATTGAGATTTTATATTATTTTTATGCATTCACAATGCAATTTTGTAAGTAAAGGAAAAATGTGATAGTAAAAAACCACGAGCCCATTAAGTAGCTTTCAGGCGGGATTCGAACCCGCGCCTCCGGGAATCCGGCCCGATGCTCTGACCAACTAAGCTACCGAAAGGCTTACAAGACTCGTCGAATTTTGCTATCACTTGTTACGCTGTAGGCCAGCGTTGGCGCCCCGGAGGCGCGGGTTCGAATCCCGCTTGAAAGCTACTTATAGGGCTCGTGGTTTTTTTTTACTATCACATTTTTCCTTTACTTACAAAATTGCATTGTGAATGTATAAAAATAATACAAAATATGTTGGTTTTGACCATTTGGTTTCGGACTTGACCTTGTCCAAGCCCTAGGCAGTAGGCACGCTGTCGTTCATAAACATACGGTTTCTGAAAAAAAAACATAAATAAGTAGGTACCTATTTTATTATCGGTCCTTGATTATAGCTTTCATTGTTCCACACAATTCATTACACCTGTTACACTACCGCATAAACCCTACCCCAACATTTGCAGTAATAAAAACCAATTGATAAAACCCTGTAAATACATCGATACGGCTCTTAATAAGCTGTTTTCGATATATCTCTCACAGTTTGCGTAGGAAACTAGAAATTAAACTTTAAACCAAGGCGATAAAGCTTTAAATAGCTTTTGTGATAAATTTATCATCTCGTCGTGCGTGTCTTGCCGTCTTTAATAAAAAAACCTTGATGTTTTAATCCAAAATAAAAGGTTTTCTGATATATTTTATCCTAATATGGGTTCCGTAAACTTTTTAATAAAAACGTGATAATCCACGTATTTGTATTTCTTGCAAGCGATAGAAATAAATGATAGTCAAAATAACTAACTCTGAATAAACACAATATAAGGTACCTACGTATTTCTTTAAGAACTCTACTTCTCGTTCGCAACTTCTTTAAGAACGGGCTTTCAAATGATTTAAAAAAAAACAACCTGGCTGACAGTAAACTATAAGATCGCAAAAATTCGTTTGGTATTTATATCTTGGCCATACTAGGTATAATTATTTATATTATTTCGATGTCAAAAACTTTTTTATTCTTATTAGATTTTACAAATAAAATTCTTATGTATCGTCAAAAATTTCATTTCACCCGTTACGAAACTGACAAGAAAAATCAAAAATCCATATCTAGCTAAGTTCTTACTTTTTTAAATAATAAAATAGATGTATAGATTTTAGGTATCAATCAATAAAATAAAAAATCAGCCCTTCAATGCCTAGTGACATTATGTTATTTACCATACCAAAGTACAAATTACTAAATATTTGATATTTAAATTGTACCTTCGTAAATGTTATCTTACGGGTTAATGCAAAAATTGCTTGCACAAAATTAATTTAAATGAGGCATTTAATAATGTAACAACCACTAAAGTGATTAATTCGTCAAAGGTTATTGTAAAGTTCAACTTAATTAAGTATCGATAGTTCTCAAAATAATTATATACTGTTTGGTAAGTAAAATTACAGTGTCCTACATAATAATAATCTGTAACTAGATACTTACTAATAGGTATGATACTTAAGTGCAAAATAACTTTAACCATTTTATGATACAGAAAATTAAGTTCTTATTTTTATGTATAGGTTAGGGTAAGTAGTGTTTAAATGCTCACCAATCTAACTTAACCTAACCTACAAGAAATACAAATACAAATATGCAAAATGAAAAAATCAAGACTGCCTAATGCAAAAGTGTTAATGTTAATTTTGCAAGTGATGCTATTATATTAAAATTATTAAAAATTTGTTTTTTTATTATTGAAAACATGTCTAATTATTTAATTATTTGTCATGGCCCTAAATACCTATAGTTACTCAAATTTTCCTTAATTATTCCTTTATGGTCATAGTCATACATGTAGCTACTTTTATTTTTCCCTAAACGGTCATGGTTACATAACATGTAACCACGGCCTACAGACAAAACCGCAAAACGAAAGTTGTCAATTTTCTATGTTTAATGTAAATTATGTCGCCCATTTAAATAAAGCTTGTGGAAAAGTGTTCATTAAAAATCCGAAGGGTACCTAATACCTAATATAATAATACCTACTTATCAAAAATTACATTAATATTACTTAAAAAACTGTTAAATAGAGCTGTCTACAAAAGAATGAATATTCTAAATCGATTAAGTATCACAAAGATCCAAACAAAATTTACCACTTGAAAATGAATTACTTATTAGAGAAAACATCGACCCTTCTCACAACCAGCTCCGATAGGACTCGAACCCACGACCGGGTGAATGCTCTAACCACTGAGCTACGGAGTCGTTTTAGGAGAAGCGTCGAATTTATCCACTAACTCTTAAGCGCTGTTACTTCATCAATGTTAAGATATTTCTACCCTCACACTCGAAAGAAATACCTTTCCAGATATTTGACAATCGATAAAGATGAAATAATAATTTCTTTTTCTAATACTTAATTTTCAATAATAAAAAACAGTTAAAATAATTTGCAACTTTACCAATTACGAGTAATACATTAGTGTAGATGATAAAGTAATACAAACAGGCAACAAATTAAAACACTTAAAATAATAAAATTCTAAGTGTGTTATAATAGCCTATTAAATAC
Source organism: Crambus lathoniellus (assembly GCA_949710035.1). Lineage (NCBI taxonomy): Eukaryota > Metazoa > Arthropoda > Insecta > Lepidoptera > Crambidae > Crambus > Crambus lathoniellus. Next base: position 24,052,214 of record OX453317.1, read on the forward strand.
TTAACGATTATCAGATTATAAATCAAATACCTCTAATCGATGAATGTTAACCAACTGATACAAGCGAGGTAAAGCAACATAGCAATAAAAAAACATTAACTTATGAAATTATGGTAATTTAACAGACGGCGCCGCGCCCATAGTAAACCCTGTTAGATCAATGCTAATGATCTATAATAAACACTTTATAAATCGATCTTATTGTCTAATCACTGCTATTATCGATCTTGCACAAGTTGTCTCGATTAATATCGTATTGATCGATACATACTTGAATGAGATTTACATGTATGAAAATTATATAGCTACAAGCTATGACTACGGGAGTTTGTTGAATGTCAAACCAATGTTTATTTCAAATGGTTATTTTACGAAACAATTCGGGATAGTTCACTAGTTAGCTACAATCAGTATAATCTATACATCTATACAAATAAATAAAATTGGAGTGTCTGTTTGTAATATCTGTCTGTCTATCTGTCTGTCTGTCTGTCTGTTTGTTACGGCTTATCTGTGAAACGGCTGGACCGATTTTGACGGGACTTTCACTGGCAGGTAGCTGATGTAATAAGGAGTAACTAAGGCTACTTTTTATCCTGGAAAAATCACATTCCCGCGGGATAGCGTCGTGTAGTCCACGCGGGCGAAGCCGCGGGCGGAAAGCTAGTATATTAATATATTTCTAATATCTATGGTCATTTTTTTCTAATATTTCATTTTTAATAATAAAAACCTGCATTGTGAATGCAAAAAAGTAAAAGTAATTAATATTTTCTTTATTTTGGAATGAAATATTTTCTCGTATATTTTCTTCTCTATGTGAAATTTTAGTATTAATAATTGCCTGCCGGCAAATATGTTTTCACACTTATGCTCTGAAATGTTAATATTATATTTGAGAAAAGAATGCAGTACGTGGCACTTTTCCGAGGTAAACATTCTAAATTTGAAAATCACTGCAGTAATGAATTTCAGTACTTACTTACTGCACTAAAATCAGTGCAGTAAGTAAGTACTGAAATTCATTACTGCAGTGATTTTCAAATTTAGAATGTGTACCTCGGAAAAGGTACTACCCAAAGATATTATTACCAAATTTTTTTCTTTATTTTATTCCTGTGTATAAAAACAGAAAAAGCAAAGGGACATTTGCACCATACAGCCACATTATTATTATTGTTATATAGATAATTATTATATCATAATAAGGTTAACTTTTGCAAAATACGGTGCGCACAGAGTGAATTACTTCGTATTGTACCACAAGCGCTATGTACCCTTAGCACAAACATCAATCGGAAAAACAAAATGAGATTTATCATAGACAAAATATCCTTTACGAGTAATTTTGTATGGGAAATAATTATGTACAGCGCCATCTACCACCCAGAAGCGGGTATTGAAGTTGCGCATTTTAGTAGCAAGTAGTAAGTATCAATAGGCTGTATGACCGTTCCACTTAGCCTCACAAACCAATATTAAGAAAACGGCGGGAATGATTTTCAGCGGTTGATTTGATATCAATACAGTTTATTTATATTGTGTAATAAATTATCAAAATGAGTTCTGCCAATGAAACATATACAGACATTGTATGTACCTACTCCACCAAATTTGAGAGCAGAAGCAAAATGAATAACAGAAAACTTACTGCCAGCAAAATCAAAAGAAAGATATATGAAAACCTACGATCTGATTTGGAAAAGTGAAAAAAGCGCATACGTTTTCGGAATCTGTGTTGTTGGCGTATTTTAATGATACCTACATCATTAAAATAATATTATTATGGGCGATCTATACATAAGTGTGCCCGGGAAAACAATAACATTTACATTTAATAATTGCCCGAACATGTGTGATATAAATTTTAATAAATATTATTTAGTTGAACAGTTTTTTTTTATTTCCTCGCATTTCTTGAGAAAAGCACTATACAAGCCTTGTACGGTAAGCAAATTACCTTGCCTCGAATGATTAAAGCCCTCGCCTGCGGCTCGTGCTTCAAACCATCCTCGACAATGTAATTTCTTACTTACCTGTCCTCGGCTGTAATGTACTATTACGTTACATTTTAGTACTTTTCTAATCATTGCATAAAATATTTTTAAATTAAATTATTAAAACTTTAAAAAAGAGTCTTATGACTTACTAGCTTTCCGCCCGCGGCTTCGCCCGCGTGCACTTCACGACGTTATCCCGCGGGAATGTTACCTTTTTCCGGGATAAAAAGTAGCCTATGTTCCTCTCCAGGCTACAAAGTATCTGTGTCCCAAATTTCAGCCAAATCCGTTCAACCGTTTTGGCGTGATTGAGTAACAAACATCCAAACATCCAAACATCCAAACATCCAAACATCTAAACTTTCACATTTATAATATTAGTAGGATTTTCACAATAAAAAATATTTTAGCATTACCTGCCTGTTTTTCCAACTTAAGAAAGATCCTAACCACTTTAATTTTTAACCTCTTACAGAAATAAACAATTCCTGCAAATGTTTCAACAGATACACCCCTAGTAAAATGTCAACTAATAACGAATGCAAATTTAACCAGAGATCGTTTGCATCGGCATTTGGCCCGATGCACTCCTGCAGTAATGGACGCAACAACTGCGAAAAGCTTTTACGCATTGTGCGTTTCCAACTTATTATAATTTCTAAGTTATTCTTACAATGGTGGGTACCCTGAAAGACACTTACGGGGACTTGGTGTTTATCGGTCCTTTTGAATTGCAGATGTAAGTACCTACTTTATTGTTACTAAATACATCTGCAATTCAAAAGAACTCTACTGATAAAAGATTTTAATAGTTGGTAAATAACGAATTTGTTGTCGTTTTATAATAAGTACCTAAGGTAGGTAGGTATATAACTTAAATAACAAATTCTGAAAGAAATGATCCCTAAATTGCTTCAAATATCATCGATTGTCCCGACATTCTTTCATTAATAAAATTAAATATCCCCTCTCGAAACCTACGTAATTTAAAATTAATTTCTATACCTATGGCGAATAACAACTACAGACAGAACTCATTTTTGTTAAGAGCTGGTAACTTCATGAACGAATTATACAAATCTGTTGATATTGACCTTTTCAATGATAGTTGTGTATCTATTAGGCGCATCATACACTTACAAAAAGTAGATTAGCCAGCTAATCTACTTTTTGTAAGTGTATGATTGATTTTGTTTTTAATGTGTAAGCGATTTTTCTTTTATTTTCTTTTTATTGTATGATATGCACTTATAATTTTTGTTTTATTGTTTGTAAACCTAGCGTAATTTTACCACTGTGAGCTCAATGTATGTTAATTACTATTGTATCTCTACTTGTGTGAATCCATTATTAGTTTTCTTGTTTTTTTTTCTATGTTATAAAGTGTTTATACAACTGTCGATTCACCAAAATAAATAATAATAATAATAATTATTATTACCTAAGATATAGAAACATCTCATTATTTACTTTAGCTTTATTTTCTATACGCTATGTGTGTGTTCTATCCTAGGCCATCATAGGTTAACGTTTAAATCTAAATTCAACAGGCTTCTCCGTACCCGGTATTAAAAATCTAGATTTTCCAAAATACCAAAGACTTCAATGTATATCGTTTATCTAAAACCAAAATTAACAGCCATATTTTCATTGTTCCAGCACGCTAATGCCGTCCGCGAGTCTGCCAGGCTAATCCTGGACTCACCAGCTCCAGAGCCCGAGGATGCCCTCATCTTGGCAAAGGCTCTCCGAACCCGCCCGCCCGTGAACATGCTGCCAGCAGCTAAGGCAGGCACCTTCTTTGCCAGAGACAATCTTTCAAACTTCATCGAATGGTGCCGCAGAGCTTTGGGCATTCTAGAATGCCTTCTATTCGAAACAGATGATCTTTGCTTAAGAAAAAATGAGAAGCACGTAGTCCTGTGTCTTCTAGAAGTTGCCAGAAAGGGAGCTGTGCTAGGAATGCCGGCTCCACTCCTCGTCCAAATGGAGAAGCAGATAGAAAGAGAATTGGCCGGTGAAGAACTAAGGCCTGATGATTCTGCTCTAGGACTTGTGGTGCCAATGGGTCCGCAGCCGCAGTTAGTGACCAATGATTTGAGGAGTTTGGACGAGAGAGTCAGGGATCTGGTGGAAAGATGCTCGTGCCCGATCCAGTTCCCGATGGTGAGGGTGTCGGAGGGGAAATACAGGATCGGAGATACCAGACTCCTGATTTTCGTCAGGGTAAGTTTTGCATGACTACATACTTTAAATCAAATAAATCAAATCAAATAAACTTTATTGCACCAATAAATACACGGACAAGTACAAAAAGAGACAAGAAAAATACACAATAGGCGGCCTTATTGCTACATAGCAATTTCTTCCAGGCAACCTTGGGTGAAAGAAACAAATAAAAATAATAATAGGGGAATGGGTGCTGTAACAGAATATAAAATGATGGAGTAAAAGTATATACTTAAAATATTAATTACTAAAGGAGATAAATACTTAGATAATATTATAAGTTAAGAGAGGAAATGACTTTTAACTTGATTACCAAAGGACACCAGAGTCTGAGCCTTTAAGGTCTTTCATACACAAGAGTAGTCAGTGATCAATTATTTTTCCCGCTTAGAACTTAACTAGTCTCTCTGCTTCATCGTCAGTCTTCACATACTCATGCAGGCTTGATTTCTGGATAATAGGTAATATTAGGGGTTAAAGTATCAAATTGCCGTTTTGTATGGAGATTTTTATATTTTTTTTTCCCAAATTAACGTTTTTGTAATTTATTCAACGACTAATATTATGTAGCTTTAAAAAAATTTACACACGTATTTATGGACATTGTAACTACTAAATGACATATTCGTTAAGAGCAAAAAAAATATTTTCACTAAGTTACAACTAATAAAGTACGAAATTCTGGAAACAAAAAAAGTCTTAACTTTCGAGATAAGTTGTTTCTATGTAACTAATCAAATATCGTGGTTATTAAATTATCAAAAGGTGCTCGATACGATCTTAATGTAACGCAATATTAAAGAAATTATGTTTTTCTAATATCATAAAAGTTGTTAAGTTATATGTACAAAAGAAAAAAACGGCAATTTCATTCTTTAACCCCTATTATTACTGAAGTTTGGTTGTTCCTCTATTTGATGACTATACAGTAATCAATCACTAATCATTCAGATAACAAAAAAATAACTATTGTTATACATACTCATAATTTAAATATTTTCACTAAGTTACAACTAATAAAGTACGAAATTCTGGAAACAAAAAAAGTCTTAACTTTCGAGATAAGTTGTTTCTATGTAACTAATCAAATATCGTGGTTATTAAATTATCAAAAGGTGCTCGATACGATCTTAATGTAACGCAATATTAAAGAAATTATGTTTTTCTAATATCATAAAAGTTGTTAAGTTATATGTACAAAAGAAAAAAACGGCAATTTCATTCTTTAACCCCTATTATTACTGAAGTTTGGTTGTTCCTCTATTTGATGACTATACAGTAATCAATCACTAATCATTCAGATAACAAAAAAATAACTATTGTTATACATACTCATAATTTAAAAGTATATTGGCTTTATATAATGAAATAGCACTAAAAGCTCTTAATAAACACAACAAAGGCATTACAATCCAGTTGCAAATCCAAAGGTGTGGAAATCGCACATAAAACAACTATGTCCCCATTTCTTGATTACTTCTTGATAATAGAATGGGCTTTATGGCAATTAAATAACTTTATACATATTCTTTGATTTCCTTATTGAATAATAGTGAATGATTTTTAATATTACACGCAATGCTAAAATGGTTACTAATTAAATATCAGAAAAATTTAACCGAGTGTAAGATTAACAATATAAAAAGATCACAAAAATTTAGGGTAAAAATGTTGGACGATTCAAAAGTACTTATTTCGTTTTGTAAATCTATTTGAATAAAAAGTATTTGATTTTGATTTTACATTTTCATAGGGTTAATACTAGTTCGTGTCTGGAATCTGCGAAACCGGGGTAAGACTTTTATGTTGGCACTCTAGGTCAAGATATTTAAAACGTGTTTGTTTATGTATTTAACCTCCGTTATCCAAATTAAAATAAATACATAAAGATTAAGAGTTAAATTAAGGGGTCGACGCCCGAAAACTTGAAAGCGACTTAAATATAGGAGCGTCTCAAACATCGCCCTGTCGCTTTAGATGTCAAACGTATGAAAGAGACGGCATGTTGTTTGAGATGCTCCACTCGTCTCAAACATCATGCCTTATATTCGAACGTTCGAATATTCGGGCCTAAGAGTCTAAGGATGAAATAAAACTGATTTCTGGATCAGACTCTTAGTAATAACAGTGCGCTTGTATATTCTTTAGGGCTCTGCAATCTGTTAAGGCTGTGCAATCTGAAAACTAGCGCCGCCATTAAAAAAAACATAGTGCTTAAATAAAGACGAAATTGTAAATTATCTCTCTGCAGTGCACTCCGAAGAAGCTTTGTGGTACCCATTTCTATTGCTTTATCCATATTTTATAGCTTGTCGTTTAATTTAAATAAGTTTTATTGCTAAAAGTGGCCACTTTTTGCAAAAAAACTGAATTAAACTAAACGACAGGCTAACAAATATCATTTTGGCGATAAAAAGTACCACAAAACTTCTTCAGAGTGCACTGCAGGGAGATAATTTACAATGTCGTCTTTATTTAGGCACTGTGATTTTTTTTTCAATGGCGGCGCTAGTGTGCAGACTGCACAGCCTTATAGTGTGACAAGCTTTTCTGTTCCGGTGATTATCTTAAGAACTAAAACATTTTTCATACTACAGTCCATTTTGACAGCTAATTTCGTATTGCAAGTAGCTCCTCTGTCACGGCTGTCACCGGAACAGAAAAGCTTGTGGCACTGTAAGAGAGAGGATATCGTCTATTCTATGCTAGAATACCAGAGTTTGTTTACCGCATTTTATTGCCGTTTAGGTCACCTATCATAACGCAACCATACCTAATTTGCCTCACATTCTTAAGTGACATATTCCAGTAGGTCGTTAATGTATGTAAAGTAGTCTATGAATTTCCTGTTCACCTCCGTAAGTGTTAATCGAGAATTACTTCGTTATTTATAAGGCTATAATGAGTACTATGAATGAATGCAGGAATTCATCACTACATAGTATAAAACAAAGTTGCTTTCTCTGTCCCTATGTCCCTTTGTATGCTTAAATCTTTGAAACTACGCAACGGATTTTGATGCGTTTTTTTTTAATAGATAGAGTGATTCAAGAGGAAGGTTTATATGTACTTTTTATCCCGATATTCCCACGGGAACGGGAACCACGCGGGTGAAACCGCGGGCGGCCGCTAGTACTAATATAAAGTACACATATTTGCATCGATTTGATACATTTTCACACTTGTGTGGTATGATAGGATAGATAAAATAAATCTACTCTTAAAAATTCAAAAGATTGTAAGATTAGGTTCTCTTGTTGGATGGAAGGTGGAAAAAATTAAGGATATGTACAAAAATTCAGCAGAAGCGTAGAATTTATCCAATACTTCTTACGCGCTGTATACCTAGCCAGCGTTAATTCCATCAATGTGAAGATATTACTACCCTCACACACAAAAGAAATATTTGACAATCGCTAAAGATGAAATTATTACTATTGCAAGTTATTTAAATTTTTACCATCAGATACCCCTCCCATTGGAGCTGGTTGTGAGACAGGTCGATTTTTCTAAATACTTCATTTTAAATTTTTTTGTGAATGCAAAAAAGTAAAACTTTAAATAATTCGGCAGAAACTTAACTTCAAGTGTAGAGCAATTTGAAAGAGAAGTTAAGTAACAGTATTGAATGAATACGTACGAATAAACAAATTGTTGTATTTCTCAATTCATATTTATTTTAGTGTTAAAACAAATAATATCTGATTCCGTGTCTACAAAATCGAATGTTGCAAACAGAATATGAAATAGATTATTGACATTTATAAAGATGTCTGCGAAACGAATGTAGGAGGCTGCTGTCCTTCAAAAAATTACACATTCTCAAGCAGCCGTGTTTATTTTTCAATACTAAAGTATACTAGTATATTATGGACAGTTTTAACGTTTCAATGATTTCCTAAACGCTATACCGACTTAATCAATTTTAAATTCGATAAATAGTTGCAAATAATTAGAATTTGGTTACGTTTGAGTGCAATAATTTCATGTTATCTGAAATCTATCATTCATTTCTGAAGAAGATCACACACGATATTTTAGTTTTTGTTCAATTTAGCATCACCAAGACTTTGGTAAATCTAATATACCTATAAAATTCTCGTGTCACAGTGTTTGTATTTTAATAAAACACTTCCGAATTTTATGTTTTTTTTTGTGTATATTTGGTAGGTCTGAGAATAATAGGTCGTAAACTATTTTTTATACACCTGAAGTGCCAAGACCAAATTGTATTTTTTGGTCAACATTTTTGTCTTTATTTTTTATGATTTACGACATATAACCCTTCATTTTCAGCCTTCATTCTACCACCAACCCCCATTTTTAATAGCGATATAAGTATCTCTAGAAATAATTTACATGGAAAAACTCAGCTAGTAAGCATACAAAAAGTATACCTTACGTCACAAAAAGCAATATACGGCTTAGGATGTTTTATTAATTTCTGATAAAGAATTACAAAAAATTCACTTACTGAGAAAACAAATATTTTCACTTATTAATAATCGAAATGGCTTACGCCGTAGCGAGCGTACAATAAAAACGTAAAACACACAACAACATATCAACAGAATAAAGATATAATTGACATCCATCGATAAAGACTAGTCACTCGTGGGAAAGCCGCACATCAACCTTCGCAGTCACATATTTACAAAGCTATATACAAAGCCTCGCTTCAACATTTAGGACCGACCTTGCAACCCTTAATATGGCCCGAAGACCATTCTCATCTGGCCCTTCCCTTTCAACTAACACCTGCTCTTCAAAGGCCAACTTTAAAAAGTCACTTCAAAAACCAACATCATCAGACATGTTCCTACATATACTTTGCCACTAATTATAGCTCTTGACGTTTAGCTGGCTTCTAAGGTCGATTTTTTAACGTTTCCTTCTCGATATATCGTTAGATCGATTTGACCGTATAAGGAATCGATCGCTGCGCATGATTCATCGACCGATGGACTTTAACGGATTATGTCGTTGTTTCTGTGGCCTTCCATATGACAGGGAACGCTACAATAGGTGTCAATGATTTCTGTTCACATAACAATTTATTTAGTTTTGATTTGACACATCCTTCCTTGGTAGTGGAAAGGTTGAAACCTTTAAAAGGAAGACGAAACTTAGCACTACTACACACATAATTGTCTATAATACAATAGAATACATAAAAATGGAAAATGATGTTTTTAGAAAAAAATCGACCCGTCTCACAACCAGCTCCGATGGGACTCGAACCCACGACCTTTCGCTTTCCGGGCGACTGCTCTAACCACTGAGCTACGGAGTCGTTACGAGAAGCTTCGAATTTATCCAATACTTCTTACTCGCTGTATTGTCAGCGTTAATTTCATCAATGTGGAGATATTACTACCCTCACACGCGAAAGAAATACCTGGAAAAAAAGTATTGAACTAAGTAAGAAAGTATTGGATAAATTCGACGCTTCTCGTAACGACTCCGTAGCTCAGTGGTTAGAGCAGTCGCCCGGAAAGCGAAAGGTCGTGGGTTCAAGTCCCATCGGAGCTGGTTGTGAGACGGGTCGATTTTTTCTAAATACTTCATTTTCCATTTTTATATGATAAAAATTGCATTGTGAATGCAAAAAACTAAAAATTAAAATAACTTGCAATAGAATACAGTTAAATATTATATCGATTTCAATCAAATGTAAGCTTTTCATAATACAAACATCCTTCAATAAAAACATCCTCTAATCGTAATCTTCTCAAATTTTCAGATCCTCCGTTCCCACGTGATGGTCCGCGTTGGAGGTGGCTGGGACACCCTAGCCCACTACTTGGACAAGCATGACCCCTGCAGATGCCGCGCCCAGCACCGCACGTCTCTCTCAGCTCGCCTAGCCCGCCCCAAGCACGACCTCGCCGGCGCCACCGTCACATACGAACGCCCAGACCCAGGCCCCACTTCCCTTCCTTACAAAATCGAAAAGAACTATGAGCCAACCCAAAAGAATTACGAACCTATGTCCTTGCAATACTCGTCAAAATTGTATGCCGATGACCCAAGAAGTACGCATTACCAGTCGAATCATAGACTCAGTGATGCTCCAACAAGCCTACCATATTTAGGAGATTTGGATAGATCCCATTCCCCAAGCAGGAGACATTTGGCTCCTAGGGCTAATAGTCCTGGAAGGAAGTCTTCTTCTCCTGACCGAAGGACGAAGATTGTTGCCTCGAATCATTTAGTACCTACACCTCTAGGGGTGAGGAATAAGAGTCCCAGACCAGTGTCACCAGCGCCGGCCGCTGAGAGCGCCTCTGATAATGGGTCGGAGGTATCGGATGAAGGGTACAGGAGCTTGGGGGTGGTGGCCGGGTCTACCCAGGGCTCGCCGTCTACGAAGACGACGAATAGATACTCGATGCACAGCCAGAATTCTATCGAAGACGCTGAGTACAGTGGTAAGTTGTTTATAATATTATTAATTTTATAATTTCCGTAGTACCAAGTTGAAGTAAGATTGTAGTTTTTTGCCTGTGTGATATTCACGTTTAAAGACAATTTATCGAGACGATTATTGAACACTTCTAGGTAGATATAAGCCTCTTCTAAATATGGAACTAAGGAGACAATCGCAGTTGCAAATAATTTAGATAATTCTGCTGACCGCCTTCTTATAGTTGTACTCTTCGAGGCAGAAAGATAAACCATTCGGTACAAATTATTTAAAATAAAAGCAAAATTACGAAATTGTGATATTAATTTTAACCACTGATTTGTCTAGCGTATAAAAGGTTATTTAGAATAAAAATATCACTGCGAATGCAAATAATAAAATCATGATCAATAGATGATAATATAAATTTCGCAATAGCGATCATAGTAATGACTGTTTGTAACAATGCGACGGCAAATTGGCGACACACAATGTTTGGACGTTGTTAGCTGTTTCAGAGGAAATTCATTGAAATGCTACTAAAATTACTGGCTGTCGTGCAACTGTTCATCTGTAGTGTGGTACAAAGTGTAGACGCTTTGAGGCATGGTAATTTTTAAGGCTTAAGATTTAAAGAGCATTACTACGTATAAAAATAAATAAAATGAAGATCAAAATTACAATAACTTCCGGTTTATATTGTATACTAGCTTTCCGCCCGCGGCTTCGCCCGCGTGAACTACACGACGTTATCCCGCGGGAATGTGATATTTTTCCGGGATAAAAAGTAGCCTATGTTCCTCTCCAGGCTACAAAGTATCTTTGTTCCAAATTTCAGCCAAATCCGTTCAGCCGTTTTCGCGTGATTGAGTAACAAACATCCAAACATCCAAACATCCAAACATCTAAACTTTCACATTTATAATATTAGTAGGATTTAAAATGCAATGGGATATTATAAAATAAATTTGTCAAGTCCATAAATAGTTCCCATAAAAACTGTCCATAAGCAGCAACTGTAACATAATTTGTATGAGAGGCTTTTACAGATTTAAAATCACATACTCGTCTTATTTAACGAAGCCCATAATAGATTTAAAAATACGCTTCCGACCTTGTCATACACCAAACGTTGTGCAAATATTTTCGCAATGACATTTTGTTAGTTTGTCGGACTCTCACCGGATGAATAGCAAGTCGTCGCCATTTACGAATACGCGTGTCTGTCTGTCCTTTGTTTACACGCTTTTCAGTGGACTTGCAAATGAGGGCTATACAGCTTGAAAGGAACTTCAGGGTTAGCAGTTTTGCTTGAAAAGTTTATGTTTGAAGGTGATTTTATGTGTGCTAGTCTCGGTTATGATAGTCGTACTTATTTAGACGCATTACGTGTTTTAAAATACTAATTACACAAAATCTAAATATGTATCTCATTATCTTAGTTTCTGCATTCATACCGACCATCTAAATTTATTTGATTGAAATGTGTTGGACGTTGCTTAGATACTCCAAAATTTTAACATATTTGCTTTTCTTATTTGACATCGGTATTCCAATATAGACTTTAAACATTTATAATTTTACAAAAACTTACAAACCACGCGATTGAAAAAGAAACACTGGAATATATGCCTATTAAATTAAAAAAGAAACAGTATCCCAAGGAAGTCTATAATTTCATAGCTTAACTATCATTCTGCTATGTCATAATTAAAATGCCGTTGAGTTTTCTATAAAAGACCTTATATAAATAAGGATTAAAATCTCCATCGATCTGTTTAAGTTTTAGTAGTTAACGGCATTTTGGTTAGAACACGGCAGCATTGCACAAGTTGACCACCTTATTAGTACGAGTCTTGTACGAGTAGAACTTTTGTCAACGTCTTCACTAAACACCATAGTACTTATAAATTCCTTGCTAAACACATTTGTTTTGACATTCCAAAGCGTTTGCATTGTCCACCTCGGTACAACCGGCAGTGTCGCAAATTAGACAGATTCTTTCCATTGTTTCCATGGAAACTATGTCATATCGTGAGAAAGTTATATAAGCGCATACGCAAATCTTTGAGCTTCAAAAATTGCGACAATTGTGATGTATAGTCTAGGACAAATTCGCTGAACAACCTCTTCCTTCTTTTCGTGTGGGTGGCGTCTCACCGTTCAAATATTGCGACAATTGTGATGTATAGTCTAGGACAAATTCGCTGAACAACCTCTTCCTTATTTTCGTGTGGGTGGCGTCTCACCGTTCAAAAATTGCGACAATTGTGATGTATAGTCTGGGACAAATTCGCTGAACAACCTCTTCCTTATTTTCGTGTGGGTGGCGTCTCACCGTTCAAAAATTGCGACAATTGTGATGTATAGTCTAGGACAAATTCGCTGAACAACCTCTTCCTTATTTTCGTGTGGGTGGCGTCTCACCGTTCAAAAATTGCGACAATTGTGATGTATAGTCTGGGACAAATTCGCTGAACAACCTCTTCCTTCTTTTCGTGTGGGTGGCGTCTCACCGTTCAAAAATTGCGACAATTGTGATGTATAGTCTAGGACAAATTCGCTGAACAACCTCTTCCTTATTTTCGTGTGGGTGGTGTCTCACCGTTCAAAAATTGCGACAATTGTGATGTATAGTCTGGGACAAATTCGCTGAACAACCTCTTCCTTCTTTTCGTGTGGGTGGCGTCTCACCGTTCAAAAATTGCGACAATTGTGATTATAGTCTGGGACAAATTCGCTGAACAACCTCTTCCTTCTTTTCGTGTGGGTGGCGTCTCACCGTTTACTTGCAGTCCCTATCCGTAATTGCGTATGCATTATACTACTCTAGTTTAAAACATAAACAAATAGTAAAAGGGTCTGCGCGTGAATGGCGAGGCACCAGCCATACGAAAAGAAGTAAGAGGTGGATCACCGAATATGTCTCTGAGTGTACATAGACTGTCTTGGTTTTCTTCTGGAGATGATAATATCAAAGATGGAGAGACTATGGAAATTAAAGTAGTAGGACACATAGATGAAACTTATGATATAAATGATTGTATGAATTCTGAGTTTTTTGTTTTAAATTAAGTTGTAATACTAATTGAGTAGTTCACAATGACCGATAAGATTTAGTTATCTTCAAATTCTTTAAATTCGATTAAATATCGAATTTAGTATTTCCAAAAGCCACGATAACGTGATTGATGCATATTTCAAACTGAAACCTAAGTTTGATAACTGTTACGTAGTCTAGTATATTTTGTTGCTATGTTTATCATGGAATGCATCTAATGCAAAAGCTTCGAGCAACGCGGCCCTTCCGTCTGGAAGACCCGCGTTGCTCGAAGTGCAAAAGTCACTCACGCTACTACGTGTTAGTAGGTCCGTTCAAAATTTATTTAATAATAATATTCGCAAGAATACCTTCGATCAACAATAACACCTAGTTCAAAAATACATAAGAAATTCCTTTCACGCAATTGAGTTGTTGAAAGTGAAACAGTTCCATTTTATTTACTTTCAATATGGCAGGACATTTGCATGGAACCCTTACTTGGGAGTTGGGACCCCACGTGCGAACCCATTTCTTTGATAATATGCGCTGAGTCAGCTGGTTGAACACTCATAGTGCTTTATGCATAAATGTCACGACTGCAAATATCATTCCAAAAGTAGTTGCTTCAGGAAATCAGACTTTAATGCCCGGTGTTTTGGTATAGGTACAATATTTTGAATTGAAAACGCTAAGATTGTCAATGCCAAGTGCACTCAAAATGGCATAAAGCTTGCATTGTTTGTATTGCTGTAAGTACTTTTATTTGGCTCGCACTGAGATGTCAAGTGTTACGCTTTGAAAGGCCCGTTTGATGTACGTTTTGTGTGGGATTGCAGCGACACGATGTGAGAATTGAAAAATAAATATTGGACGATGCAACGTTTTGTGCAATTGTGAGCTCTCAATCATAAAGGTGTCAAGTGAGATGTTTTGTGCCAAGGATTTTCAGGAAAAATAAATTTATTTAAAATGGACGTATTTCAAGAATGCCTTCTTTGAAAATTATTGAAAACTAGCTGACCCAGCGCGACTTCGTTCCCGTGGCCCTACCCCCTACTCTACCCTACCCTTCCCGTACTCTACCCCTACCCTACCCCTACCCTACCCTACCCCCACCCTACCCCCACCCTACCCTACCCTACACCTACCCTACCCTTACTCTACCCCTACCCTACCCCTACCCTACTCCTACCCTACCCTACGCCTACTACCCTACCCCTACCCAACTTCTACTCTACCCCTACTTACCCCTCCTTAAAACCTTCCTTAGATTTCCACGAACATTTCAAGACCAAAATTAGCCAAATCGGTCCAGCCGTTCACGCGTGATGTCGTGACCAAGGGAAATAGGGATTCCTTTTTATATATATAGATGAAGCATTAGCATTTAAACTAATGGTTAATTGGGGGTTAATTTCTAATTCTTTATTATCAATATTTTCATAAAAAATTGCATTGTGAGATTGTGAATGCATAAAATGGTTTTTTTTTTATCTTTTTGATTGCTTTGGCCGAGTAATTGTTAATGACAATTTTGGATGTTTCCAATTACCTACTATTGTGTTACCTAGTATATGGTGCTGACTGTACATCACAATGTTTCCGTGAGAATCTAAAGAAGCGTTCACCACCAAACCTTGCTCCTTCTCGTTGTAATGATTGTATTTGTTGTCAAGCTCAATTAGTGTTGTTGTGAGAACTATGTGCCCCGGAGGCTGCGTTTCACCATGTGCGACCTTCACCAATCAACTGACGATCACTGCTTGCGCCGATTTGATACACTTCCATAGGCGGCGTAGGTGTCGGCCGGAGCTAGGGCTGTCACATTACACTAGATTGAGATTTTAAATTATTTTTATGCATTCACAATGCAATTCTGTAAGTACTTATACGAAAAATTTCCCGCCTGAAAGCTACTTTAGGGCTCGTGGTTTTTTACTATCAGATTTTTCCTAAACTTTAGACTATTTATTGGGATTTGACATTTTAGATATTGAGCAGGGAATTTTTGTCCGTCCATGTCTTACTGTTACATGCAAATCTTATTTTTCTGCTGCTTAAAATACTATGCTTAATAAAACAATAATATGTATTTCAGCAGACAAGTGCTTTCTTTATGTAGGTACATAATATTTGTTTTTAATCCTTTTTGTTGGTATTTCCTGATGGTTCCGAGTGCATTCATGCACGTTCACGATTCCTGAACACCATTATCCATAAAATTCTCACTCATTTAAATGTCTTTTTACAATTTGGACTACCTACGCCCGTCGCAATTTTTACATTTTATAAAAAAAATATACTATCGCAATTGAGCTTTATAGCTTAGAAGTCGCCAGCCCTGTCCACTCAGTCACATTACCAGTAATCTGGTCTTCGCCATATTTGTCTCGGAATGTGGCCCGGACCAAAAGGTCTCGAGCTGATGCAGATGATGCACTCCGCGAAGACCTTGGGGGGCTGGTAGGGTGTAAGGAGGTTCAACGTCTAATGAGTGATTGATAGTAGAGATTGATAGTACAGCTGAAGTATATAATGAACAGATAAAAATGTAAGCATCAACCATCATAGCCTATAGCAATATCATTTAAAAATACCAATGCAATAATTAGTACGTAATACCTAAAGATTTTTTTTCCAAAATCATAAAAAATACAATATACATACAGGTCGATTTGAAACTCGACTCGCGTATTCCTTCAAAAGGGTTATACAGAGGTTATTTGGAACAAATTAAGTTGTATCTCAACCAGGGATGGATGTTATTTATATTTTTACTTATTTGCATTCACAATGCAATTTTTATTATTGTAAAATGGAAAATGAAGTATTTAGAAAAAATCGACCCATCTCACTAGCTCCAATGGGACTATAGCCTGCTGTACACGGGTATAGTAAACGGTAGAGTAGAGTGGTAGAGTACTAACTATCCTACTAACTATACTAATGTAGACATCATTGGTAGAGTAGAGTAGGTACTGAAAGGCACCGAAAATGAAAAATGTTTTTCATTTTCGGCTAGGACTTTGTACACTATTCGTACTTATAGTAAAAAATATAGTAAAGTCATATAAAATATTCAAATTCTCATTGTCTTTCTGGATAAGTGGTACAATTCTTTGCCATCCATGGTCACACTGGCAACCATATTTAAATCACGTTCGGAAACATTGATGTTTCTATACGAAAAAACGATGACATTGACGACTGATGATAATCTGTCAATGTTATTGTTGTTCGAATCCCGCCTGAAAGCTACTTATAGGGCTCGTGGTTTTTTACTATCACATTTTTCCTATATTTTCCTATAATCTGTCAATGTTAACCTTTTTTTTTAATGTAAGCGTGACTTTTTACCGCCATATTGAATCGGGGTTGCATAAAATTAAGACTAGATAATGCTTTTGTACCATCAAACGCGTTAGCTTATAGCGATATAATTAGTTTTCAGTTAATATATTTATCTTTTGCTTGCCTATGGTATAGTGTACAAAGTCCTAGCCGAGGCTCCATACAAAACTGAAAAATATCCTTTGGTAGAGTAGAGTAGCTAGCACCGTGGGCAAGCTACTCTACCGCTCTACTCTACCGTTTACTCTACCCGTGTACAGCAGATTTATAGCTGGGATGGAGGGATGGATGGTTACTGAGATACTGACGATGGGTTTGATAGTTTTTTTTGTAGTTTTGTGTCTGGCTAAGAAAAAAAAACTCTCGACATTAAAATAACACATTTTCGGCAACTAAATAATACGAGTAAGTGATCATTTAAAAACTGAATGCTCACCAAAAACTCACATAATCTCTGAACTAAAAGAGAAATTTCTCATAAATTGTCGTCGGTTACTTTGTTCCAGATAACATTTGAAGGAATAGGTTGAGTTTCAATTCACCCTGTATGTTGGTATTGTTTCTTCATTTGTATATCTTTTGAATTAATCAGATAGATACAATAAAAATCAAAAAGTAAATGGTCGGTTACATCGATGACTTTTGTAGAATTAATTTTCTTTGTTGCAAATTTTACCAAAATATCAGTGTTTAGTAGAAACAGATACAAGTCAGAGGTCAAATGAAGTACAATTTATTATCACTTTAGTCGGAAATCATTAAGATTTTATATTATTTTTATGCATTCACGATGCAATTTTGTAAGTATAGGAAAAATGTGATTGTAAAAAACTACGAGCCCTATAAGTAGCTTTCAGGCGGGATTCGAACCCGCGCCTCCGGGAATCCGGCCCGATGCTCTGACCAACTAAGCTACCGAAAGGCTTACACGACTCGTCGAATTTTGCTATCACTTGTTACGCTGTAGGCCAGCGTTGCTTCATCAATGTGAGGAAATCCTCGCATCCGAAAGAAACATTTTTACAAATGTTGAACAATCGATTAAGATGAAACAGCCATATTGAGATTTTATATTATTTTTATGCATTCACGATGCAATTTTGTAAGTATAGGAAAATTGTGATAGTAAAAAACCACGAGCCCTATAAGTAGCTTTTATGGTCAGAGCATCGGGCCGGATTCCCGGAGGCGCGGGTTCGAATCCCGCCTGAAAGCTACTTATAGGGCTCGTGGTTTTTTTACTATCACATGTTTCCTATACGGAAATCATTAGTTTGCTGATATTTATAAATGTAAAATACTTCCGCCTTTTAACAGTGGCATTTATACAGAAACAGTTCATGTCTAATTTTTTTATACATATTATGAAATTCAATCTTATTTATCAGGACAAAGCATCAGTGATGAAACTGATGAGAATAGCAACCGAAAAAAATAATTTAAATTGCAGATGAGCGATTGAAATATTACAATGAATTATGTAATGTCATTGTGTAATTAGAATTTGACATTTTAACGTTATTCGACCTTGACGTTCCTATACTTAGTGGAAGCTTGCACCGGATTTGCTAAAGTATTTCACATACTTAATAATGATAGTGATTGAAAGATCCTATGCTGTGATATACTTTACAAGCTTGATTATCCAAGACAAGTATAGATTTAAGTTTGAGAAAACCACCTAAAAGAGGAATAGTAGGTAGTAAAACATTGTACTAAAATTCTTTATTAAAGCAATAGAAATAATGTGATAATTTCGCGTTTGAAGGTTTCCTTAACTTTGTTCAAAAGTACGGTCACATTGTTTCAGATAATTTTATAACTTGATCGTGTACCGATAACCGACACTAATATTAAAGTTGCTGTTAAGTTTGTAGCGTGCTAAAAGAGCAGGTAATTGTTGAAAAGAAATGGATGTCTTAAAAGTAATTTTGTAACAGATAAACATACAAATCAATGGAACACTAACAAGAATGTCTAAGTCTTCGTTATTATATGTTATTTTAAAATACAATATACAATGTAGGTATCAAACGCTTAACTCGAGACCATTAAGGAAGTCTCCATAATAACTCGCGATGTGCTTTTAAGGCAATAAATGATAGACCTGAGCATTATAGCGAGACAGGAAAGGCTAGCGATTTATTAACATCAAATAACTCAAATGATCATATTATTATAACGAAACCAAAAAAGGAAACACCCGTGATTATGTATTGTAATTCGGTTGTTGTATTCGCAATTTATTACAATAACCACCGCGGTTGGTCATGTTATTTAGGTTTATATCCCTGTAATTATTGTTTACTGCCGTTTAATACATAATCTAATAAACGTCTCATAAATTTAGTAGTGCGTAACAAATTTATCAAAAGTTATAAAAAGTTGAATAGATACAATATTTATAATGAGTTATTTTTTGTTGTAGAGCGTCTCGACCAAGATGATGGCTGTCATATGGATAAAAACGAACGAGTAGACGACTACGTTAGCATCACCACTGGTCTTCGGAAGACAGACTTTTCGGACACCTTCTATAGAAATAAAAAGCCTCACTCAGTAGATGATAAGTCAAATCATGGGAGTCCCGAAAGGATAGTGGTTACTGAGAATAATGACTCGCCCAGTAAAAGTCTAAGGCCTTCAAGAGAAGCTACTGAGTCGCCAACGAAGACTATAAGAAGTCGTCAGGCTAGTCGCATACCACATTCCCCTGTCAGAACCAGGACGCCTAGCCGTGGGAACACTCCAAGCCCAAAACATACTGCTAACCCAGCACAAACGTCACCCAAGCTCGCGCCAAAACTGCCACCTACATCCAGAAATACATGGAGTGGTAGGACAGCTCCAAACCAGGCTAAGACTAAAGCTAGGCCTACATTAGGTGCTGAAACGTTTGATAACCCCAACAAATCTCCAAAAGCAAAACCAAAAGCGCCGGTACAGAATGAGGCTTTTAAGAGAAATTCTCCTTTAAGGGCTAGCAGTGCTACACTCAGGTCACCTCCTAACCCGAAACCTTTAAGTCCATTACTAGAACAAATATTAAGGTCAGCTGAGACAGCAAAGGACGACGCGACAGTGCTAGCCAAAATGAAAGAAATCATCCGGACTTTTTCTAAGGGTGACAACGACTCTTTGTCGAGGACTAGCTCTAAAGACTCGGATTATGCTGACTTTACATCAGCTTGGGTGATGTCTGATGGTAAATTAGAGCGATCCATGAGCACTAGGCAATTAGCAACCCCTCGAAAGGACCAGAGGAGTGGTCCTTCCAGGATTCCCGCTCCTGTCTCTATTGGATGCAGAAGGTCAACTTCAACATCTCAATTTCAATGACAAGGGGATTCTCAAGACTCTGAGGACACAAGTGAAAAGTGACACAAATAATAAACTGGATTCTTCTCCGGTAGTTTTGATGTCAAATATCAAGTCACAAAACGAAATTTTAATTTTGTGTGTGATCAAATGTAGGTTTCAAAATGATAGCAATGTGTAGGTTGCGTTAGAGCGGTGTTACAATTAATGAAGTTCTAGATTTTTCTGTGGCTAAGAGATTTTTTATTATGAGGAATTCAAGTTATCATAACATGATAATTAGCTTTTAAATGTAAACTTAAGAATACATTATATAATTCAAATATCACTTTAATCTTTGTGGCAATAGAAGTAGATGTGATTCGACGTTTTAAAATTTATAAAATGTACTGGATTCGTGAAGTAGTATCAGTAATATGGAATTCCAAGATAAAGATTAACATAGATATAGTACTAATTATTCTATTGACTAGATAATTGTACTAACAAATTTAACATCTTTTTGTCTGTTAGTGTCAAATAGCAATTTGCTATAGATTTTACATAATTATATACCAGTGAGTAAGTTTTTTGGATAAAGAGTTGTATGTAAATTGCTCTTGAAATGACTATGGATGGTGCTAAGAAGAAGGCGTTAGATGTTTAGTTATATTTTTATAATTTAATTACTTTACTTTTTAAATCTATCGTCAATACAATAAAATATACAATACAGAAAATGTGGTAACATTTTACAAATTGCATTAATACGTGCTAATAATGATATACATATATATATTTTCTTGTATTGACGTCTTATTTAAAGATTTACTGTAGCTCGATTAGATAATCGACTTTTTAAGCGATTAGATAAAGTTTTAAAACAAGACATTATTTTTTGTCAAGTCGACATTTATGTATTTTGTTATAATAAATTTTGGTTTAAGATTTAGGTTAAGCGTTTGATACCCCGGTACGATTGTTGACTAGAAACAAAAACAGTATAAAAGCATTTGAATGCATTTAAATAGAAATCATTCCATGATTTAGAGCCGGGACCATTGGCAATTGTCTTTAATCAGTAATCTCACTTTTATTCTTATTTTCTGGTGGGTTGTGAAGGGACTGGAGCTTATAAAATATCCTTGGTGTATTTCAAACATTAAAAAGTAGTATAAAAGTTCAAAATAAGGTGATATGGCAAAGAATTAAATAATAACATCCATCGTCATACCTCATTTAGTATACGTAAATGAAATAAAATATTTTTACACTAACATTTTAATATGCAATTTAGGAAACTTTTAGAACGCCATATACCTAACCGTCCTAGTAGATGGCATAGTTTCGAGGATCGCTAAAAATACTTCTTTCATTATCATGGATAATTTAATGATTAAATTAAATTCAATGTTGGAAGTCCTAAAATGTTCGCTTTAATTTGAACATTGATCCTTCTTAAGCAATATTCTGCTAAGATATTTTCTGTATACCATAATATGTTAATTTAAATATACCCTAATATTATTGGATTAAAATATTTTCACCGCTAGGTATAGGTTATAACGCTCTGCCCGATATTGTTTTACTGGTTGCTTATTCACACCATCTTCTCAAAAAAATTACGTGTGAAACGGTTGAATTTAAATTCAAAATGAGACAGTGATGGATGATGATTGTGAATCAGCAACTAATAATATTCTTTATTCTATTTGGTGCTTAAGCATTCACAAATGACGAATGGTTTAAGAATGCTCTTAAGCTTTTGAGCAATCATGCTATCACATTATATAAAACTGTATTATATTGTCATAATGGAAAAAGCGAAGCCACTTTATTGGAGAATCTTGCAAAGGTTATTATTTGAGGTGCTCCACAAGGCTCTCACCTTGGTCTATAGTGATTCATGATCACAATTATTATGACAATGTAATAAAGTCACAACTAGAGGCTAAGTTGATCTTAGTTAAGTTACTGTTTCTTCGACATAATGTTACCAGTGACTATGCCATAGAAATTGTTATATTTCACTGAATAAATATTAAAAATACAAACGTATTATTATTATTACCTTTACCTTATAATAATGAAATGTACTGCTTCTATTCATCACTTTTCTAGTTCATCATTAAATGTCCGTCCATTCAATGTCTACCTAAGGCACTGGCCTTATGGATGGATAAGGAGAATAGGCCATGACTCACCGCGCGGGCCCAGTGCGGATTAATGGTTTTTAACTACTGCAAATGCAGTCAATATTTTGGTGTTATACAACGTGTTAATGAATTAACCCAAAACCTCTCAGGTGGTGATTGTGCTCATGAATATGAACAACTTTTACTATGGGGCCAACTCTGCAACAAAACAAAAAAAAAACAGCTGTTTCATACATTGTGGTCGAGTAGGTATTGACAATTTGTATGAAACAGCTGTTTTTTTGTTGAATTGCAGAGTTGGCCCCATAGTAAAAGTTCTTCATATTCATGAGCACAATCGCCACCTAAGAGGTCTTGGGTTAATTCATTAACACGTATGATTTCAACATATATTACTATTTTGGTGTTCTAAAGTTCAAGGTGAGAATATTTTGTTAAGCGCCTGAAAATATAAGAAGAGCAAAGTTACTTAATTAAAATATTTCTTTTGAGAAATTGTCCATAGATATATTATAGATATAGATAGATATACATGTATATGTAAATGTAAATTCCTTGATATACATAGTGCGTTATATCAAAAAGAGTAAAAGAACCATGAAGTTTGACTTAATACTCTGAATTAAGTCGAGCTTCATGAAAAGAACTGACAAAAAGAAATCTTCTGTCTAAGTCATCTGTCATAACATAGAACATGTCAATTAAATAGAAAGATGTCGAAAAGCGGAATATTGTTTCCCATTGTGTACCTATCTTAGAACTTTTCCATACCTAGATAAAAAGCTACTTTAAGTATAAAACGGTAGTGACTACAATACGTACTAAATGGTGCACCTTTTCTTCTCCAACTGGTACTTCTGGTACTTGTGTTTATTCGCCAAAATTGCATTGACAAGCGTTGGAACGATAGTCTGCTCCTCAATTTTAATACTAGTTTTACCACGCAGTTTTACCCGCTTCGTTCAAAATTCCTTGCCAATAGGTATAGTATTCTGTGTTATTTTTCATAATTATATTTTACTAGCTGACCCAGCGCGACTTCGTTCCCTTGGCCCTAACCCCTACTCCATCCTACCCTACCCCACCCCTACCCCTACTCTACCCTACCCTACGTTTACCCTACCCTACTTCTACTCTACCCCTACTTACGCCTCCTTCCCCTATTTTCTCACCGTTAGACTGGGACTTGGACTTCCACGAACATTTCAAGACCAAAATTAGCCAAATCGGTCCAGCCGTTCACGCGTGATGGTGTGATCGAGGGAAATAGGGATTCATTTTTATATATATAGATTCACTACGGGGTAGCACTTAGCCTTCATCACGCTTGATAAGGCTGTAGATAAGATAAGATAAAAATATTCTGCTGTTGGTGGAAGCACCGTGAAACTGGCTATCTTATGTCTGAAACTTAAAACTAACTGCCGGAACCTTAAAATGCTGAAAACATTGTTGTTATGGCGTCAGACTTAGATAAAATGGTGGTACCAACCAAACCAAACAGGTACAATAATGTACTTATCCCCACTGAGAATCGAACCCGGGACCTCTGGGATTGATACCGGTGGTGTACCTTTACACCACAGAGGCGGTTATGGCCCGTGGTATCACCAACGACCTTGGCCATAGAAAAGTGGCCTAATTTTCCCGCCTGCTACCCGCACAAAACAGCTTAAACACACGTTTCGTCAAAACTATGTATTATTTTAAAAGGAAAAATGCTCAGTTTTAAGTTAAACAAGTTAGCAATCTCTTCCTGAAAGAGACGTGAAAATATCACTTGTAGTTTAGAAGCAGTAGCGTATTTCAAGATGAAAACAGCTTCATTTCAATGTTTTTTTTAATAGTATCTTAAAGACTATGTTTTTTTTTAATGCTCAGATTGAAGTTTATTTATCAATATTCAATATATATTAATTCTGGATTCATCAGTAGGCTAATTTATGTGTTTGAGGGCCTCAAAAATGATCGTTTCACGACTACATGCACCTTAACTAGACTGTTATTCTGAACTTATTTGTTTAGTAAGTTTAGTAAAGCAATTAATACTTTTCAGGAATGGAATCATTTGCTATCTTGCTGGGTTTGGTGCCTTTGCTTCTTGTTGGGATAAGTTAGTTTTATAACTATTTCCTTTCGTTTTTAGTATTAGTAACTATATTTATCTACATAGTAAGGCAGGCGTACCGGTTTTGGCCACTGTACCGGTTTTGGCCACCCACGTTTTGCTCTAAAAGTTTTCTAAACAACTTTTAGCCATCACTACATAGTATAAAACAAAGTCGCTTTCTCTGTCCCTATGTCCCTTTGTATGCTTAAATCTTTGAAACTACGCAACGGATTTTGATGCGTTTTTTTTTAATAGATAGAGTGATTCAAGAGGAAGGTTTATATGTACTTTTTATCCCGATATTCCCACGGGAACGGGAACCACGCGGGTGAAACCGCGGGCGGCCGCTAGTTTTTGATAAAAGCAATTAAAATAAGGTATTTTAAGGTAATAATAACAACCGTCAGAATTTCTTATGTCATAAGATTTTTTTTCAATAAATTCCATTTTCTGTTTCAAAAAATGTTTCGTATGAAAATTTTAAGAAATTTGTTTTGGATGAAATACTTTATAAACCTTTGTTTTTTTACAATTAAATTGTTGTTTTGCAATTGACTGGTTGCTAGCGCATTAGAATATATTGATTTTACCTGGGTTTGGTTTTAATTTTTCGCAATACTTACAAAAGTTTAACTATCAGTAAGTGGCCAAAACCGGTACATTTGGCACCTCTTACACAAGTTACACATTGTGTGTAATATAAAAAAATCTATTTTACTTTTATAAATTTGAAAAATGTACCTTAAAAGGTAGATAAATTATCTATAATTTAGGATATAATTTGTGTCTTAAATACCTAAGACCATTTAGTACTTAGCGCTTAAAAGTCAAAAAATCCTTAAAGTGGCCACAAAGGGTACCTCTGCCCTAGTTTTTTAAAATACCGTAAAAGTTTCTTATCATCAACTAAGTGGTGATCTTATAAAATATCTTCGGCCACTATTAGTGCTTTAATCATCATCATTATCAGCAGTCTTATGACGCCCATTACTAGTCATAGGCCTCCAAGAGCCTATTTTTTGTATCAAGAGGAGAATGCATTTAAGCATACCTAATAAATATGTTTGACTTGAAAAATGGAAAATGAAGTATTTAGAAAAAAAAACGACCCGTCTCACAATCAGCTCCGATGGGACTCGATCGACACTATGTTTGACTTGGTGAGCCCGACCCCTGGCCACGAGGTGGCTCCCCCAAGAGCCTGAGCTATTTAAAATTACCTTATTTTAAGTTCTTAGCCTGACATCAGATGGACTGCATCACAGCAACCATACGTAAGCGATACATTGCATGCAGTTTTACGTTCGACTTCGTGCATCGTGTCATCAACTACCTACACGATCGGCTGCAGTCGTGTGGAGTCGATATTAACTGCATACAGGCGTGACTTCAAACTCACGGGGTCGTCGGCTCCAGTCATTAGTATCGACGCACGCTGGCCACTTCGATCAACAATACTAGGTGTTATTGTTGATCGAAGGCTGGCCATCACGCCTGTAAGCAGTTAATAGCGATTTCACACGACTGCAACTGACCACCTGAAGTTTATATCACGACTGATCGTAGTCGAACGTACACTCGACAGCACATCAGGTTAAACAGTTGAACTGCGATACTTACCAGCTTTTATTACGTAGGGCATAAAGGCGGTCTCAATGTCAACATGTATAGTCTGATGTGCCGCCGTATGTACAACTGCAGGCAGTTAAATAGAGCGACTGCGCGCGGTTGCTGATGCGACTTCGCGTGATTGCTGTGGTGTAGTCCTTCAGTTTAAATAGCCTTAGACAGCTATATACTTAAATATTTGTTATCCTTTTCAGTGGTAGTTATAAACAAAGCATTCAGCAAGACTGCAAGTCTCAATAATGCTCAAAGAATCACCAACAAAGATCGATTAGATATAGAACTGAACGAAAGGAGTCCTAACAAGTACAGATCTGCGAAACGAGTGCGACTTGCAACAAACTTTTTTCATTATCATGGATAAATATTATTAGGTATATCACTATTCAACAGAAATAAGGGCCACTAGGTCTTCGATCAACAATGTCACTAGATAACCTGTTGGGCTGTCAAAAACGGCTGTGCAAAGTGCGCTCTTATTTCTTATAGCTTACTGACATTTTTGACTAAGTTCGTAAGATTCGTAACCTTTTTTCCTGTCTATAAAGAAGTCAGTCGGTGCCGACAGATATTTGCGTTATGTTTGGTTATCTTGTGGTATTATTGATCAAAGCACTACGTTCTTACTTCTTAATTTATAGGTCGTTATTTCTTTAACAACACGCTTTCGAATAAAATTAATAATTAAAAGGGGATGTTAGCTAGCATTTCTGCTACACATTTCCGATCGTTTAAAATGTGAAATTTACGTTATTTAGTTAGCGTGTAGTTAGGGTGACAGTAGTTTTTAAATGTTTACTTGTTAGTTTAATATTAATAGCTCGATCTGGGTTTTTCCCTGAGGATCCTGTCCCGGAGGATTCTGAATGCGATAAATGTGATTACATTTACTTTTATTATTATCGCGATCCTCTGGGACATGATCCTCGGGGAATGGGATCCTTAGGGAAAATCCCCTCAATCTAAGACTTTTTTGGGAAGTGTCATGTGGTCAAGCAGTCCCTAAAACGTTTTCGTTTCAGTACTACTAGGGGATCACTTCAATCAGTAATTTTTTAAAGTATCTAGCTAAGAGAGAATTTGATTTAAGTAATAGTTAAGTAACTGTTACTTCGTTGTAATGTATTTCAGTAAGTACCTATGCAATATAATTGTCATTTAACTCAATAAAAATATACAAAAGCACACAATTTTTATTATTTGGGTTTTTTATTTATATTATAAACTAGCTTTCCGCCCGCGACTTCGCCCGCGTGGACCACGGTATCCCGCGGGAATGTGATATTTCTTTCGGGATAAAAAGTAGCCTATGTTCCTCTCCAGGCTACAAAGATCTGTGTCCCAAATTTCTGCCAAATCCGTTCAGCCGTATTGGCCGTGATTGAGTAACAAACATCCAAACATCTAAACTTTCACATTTATGATATTATAGTAGGATTAACCAAGATGTTCTGTTCTGAGGTAAGTAAGGAGTCCGTGCCAGAGAACTTTGCGCGCAAAACTGGGGTAAAACGTAGCATGGGCGTATCCAGCATTTACTTCAGGGTGGGGCAATTTCATTTACGTCAGGGTGGTGCAAAAGTATGGAATCTCTCAATCTCAAGTATGGATTACTTGCTCAGTGAACTGGGGCACTTTCGCGTTACTTACAGTTCCTACGTACATTTCTTTCGTTTAAGGTTATGGTAAAAGACTACTTATTCGATTTCGACCGCGCGCAGACTTATCTGGCGCGCACTCCAGTTAGCAAATTACGTTTATATGCCACTTGCACCCCTAACCGTCCCATGAAATTGTAATGAATTGCTAAAAAAATGGAGGAGGAAGAAATGAATTAATGTTGGCCTATTTCAAAATAGCATACCTAACCTTTAAAAATTAAAGATAGTAAATTCAGTACTTACTGGATTTTTTACTTATTTTTATATAAGTAAAAATACCTATTTTGTTTGTTAACGCCTGCTTCTATAAAATAGGTAAGCAAAACAGTAAGAAGAACTAAAAGAACTTTGAACTCCATTTGAAGACCATATTA
This sequence comes from Crambus lathoniellus, assembly GCA_949710035.1. Taxonomy (NCBI): domain Eukaryota; kingdom Metazoa; phylum Arthropoda; class Insecta; order Lepidoptera; family Crambidae; genus Crambus; species Crambus lathoniellus. Next base: position 24,080,467 of record OX453317.1, read on the forward strand.
CCATGTTTTTTTAGCAAATAAAGCTTTATTATTATGATTATGATGATTAACTAATATTTTTAACCTCCACCTGTGGTCTAGAGGTTCACACTTGTGTTATTGTTGATCGAAGTGTTCACACCACCGATTACCTACAGACCCAGAGTTCGTTTTCAATATTTACCCGACCGGGAATCGAACCAGGGACCTCCAGAGATAGCGGCACCTTGAAAACCGACGGCTACGGAGGTCTTCCCATAGAGTAAGCAATAACGAGGTTGTCCAGTCGAGTCGAGTTTTTATTCTGTATGTTATGCTTTTCTGTGGAGCCCTCACAAAACGAATTCAATCAAAAAGATTACAACCCTAAGAAAAGCCAGTTCACTAACAAAAGAATAAATTTCCTGTCAATGTCACCTGCCAACAGCCAGAAAACACCCAAATGCCTGCAATACTGTGTAACAGTGCCTGATGCACCATATCTGGACCCTCAGTGGAGGATGAGCAGCAGGCTCCTTGTCGCACACTTCTGGGAGACCGCCTTCTTCCTCCTGATACTTTTCGCTGCGTTCCTATCCATCAGAGGACTAGTGAGGGCAACTAGACAGCCTAGGTGCTGAGTGAGTAGCTTTGATGATAATTTATCCACCAAATATCTTAGATACTGTCTCTTTTGTCAATTCTCAGAAAAAGAAGACAGACAGGCATGATAACAGACTCATAGATAAATTATCTGAGGGGTGAAACTGGCCCTTAGACAAGTCTTTTCTTCTGTATAAAATAACTAATTAGGTACCTATATAGAGAGAAAGATCTATGCCCAGCAGTGGGCGTCGTTCAGCTGACATGATGATGATGATGATAGAGAGAAAATATTAGAATTTTGTCTGTTTGTAATGTAGGTTTTCACTCAAAAACTAATGGACCAATTTTGAAAATTCTTTCACCAATATAAAACTACATTATTCCTGAATGACAAAGGCCATGTTTTATACCGATATTCCCACGGGAACCACGTTGACAAAGGCCATGTTTTATACCGATATTCCCACGGGAACCACGTGGAGCAGCTACCTACTATTTTATAAGATTCAGGGTATTTAGACGTTTAAAGACAGCACTGAGTCTACCGCGTAACTATAGGGATATGAACTGTGTCATTTGGAATGCCTTATTTTGCTAATTTGCGGTCTTGTCCTGTTGAAGAGCTTTACCAGGTGTTCAAAAACTTATTCCACTTAAAAAGTTCAGACCTATAAGTCCAGTTTCACGATGAGGTGGGCTTTGTGAAATAATAATAAAACAAAAAGAATCTTTGTCCCAGTTTACATTATCATCAATAATTTCCTACAACCCATCCAAAACTTTTTTAGCTGATAAGAATAACAGGAATAATAAACTTTCAGCTTTAACTGAAGTAATGTTGTTGATAATATATAATAATATATGTTTTGGAAGGTCGGTGTTCTCATCTGTATTCACTTTTTGGATTTTCAAGTTTTAAAATTGCGTTATACTTACCCAATCACAATGCCAAACGGACATTTAAATTCCAGTAAAGGGTGGTACGGCAGTGTTTGCTTCGCGCTCGACTTGGCAGGGGCACTACCGTTCCTCCAGAAGTTACAGTAATATGCAATTAAAAAGTAAATCACTTTGAACACAACCATTTGATTATACTTATGTTTGTGCATGTTACATGAATAACAAACAATAAATAAATAAATATACAGGGTGTTAGTTTGGTCAGATTCAAGCCCAGCTTGTACTCATAATATTGAACAACTTTTCCCAAGAAACACGGGGCGAAATGTGAAAAAAAATTGTTAGTCTCCATACAAACTGCACAGTCAGCTGATCGATTTTGTATCATCATCATCATCATCAGCCATTTAATGTCCCCACTGCTGGGGCACTGGCCTTCCTTATGGATGAATAAGGAGAATGAGCCATGACCCACCACGCGGGCTCAGTGCGGATTGGTGGGTATTAACGACTGCAGGTGCAGCCGGGACCAACGGCTTAACGTGCCTTCCGAAGCACGGAGGAGCTCGAGATGAAAAGTTTTTGGTCACCCATCCAGTGACCGACCATTGCGAACGTTGCTTAACCTCAACGATCGCATGCCGAGCGCGCTATCCACTGCGCCACGGGCTCCTCCCGGATTTTGTATAAAGAGTCCAAAATTTTTCTTCATATTTCGATCCATGTTTCTTGGGGAATGTTGTTCAATTTTATGAGTACAAGCTGTAGTTTCGGGCTTGCAACTGACCTAACTAACACCCTGTATAATATCTATTGTTGACAGTTATGGAAACAGGTGCCATCTTACTGGGTTTGGTCATTTATTTACTTCTTGTCGGAATATGTAAGTTTTACACTATTTCACTCTTTAACTTTCAGTTCAGTACTGATGAATGCAAAACAGATAATTGCTGTTTGCTTGCCCTAATAAAAGTTAAACAAAGTGCCTTGGATATACATAATGAAATATCTTGATGTTTTAATTTTGATAAATTTAAGGGCTTATTGCACTTATCCTAATTAAGATCCTAATTAGGCATTCATTGCATGTTTTGATTGCATCACTTGCTAAAAATTAAGGAGCTCCAAGAAAGCAATTATGCTTAATTTGGATCCTAATTAGGATAAGTGTAATAAGCTCTTAAGCTAGAATCTCTTATCAGATTATTCAATTTAGCTACTTCTACTCTTATATTGACTTAAAATATTAAAAACTCTGAGGAGAATGGCTGGCTAGCACGGTCGGTCTGCGATTGTTAAGGTTAAGCAAGTTTTGCAATGGTCGATCGCGAGATTGGTGACCAGAAGTTTCTTATCTAGGAGCTTCTCCGTGCTTTGGAAGCCACGGAAATCCGCTGTCGGCTGCGTTTGCAGTCGGGAATACCAACCAACCAATCCGCATTATGCCCGCGTGGTGGGTCATGTCCTGGTCCATTTTTCATAGGTACCCACCCAGAAGAAAGGCCGATGGTCCAGCAGTGTAGACATTATATAGCTGATGATGAATAAAAAAGTAAACAATAACATTGTTTCAGTGGTAATTATAAACGAAGCATTCTGCAAAGCGGCATGTCTCAAAAATGCACAACGACTTCACGATGAAGAGCCACCAGACGTAGAACTGAACGAGAGGAGACCTTCGAAATACACCAGGTCCGCGAACTATCCTCAAGGCGTAGGTGACTCTGAGTCAGAACGATCGTACTAAAGTTGCACAAAAAGTACCACACCTCCTCTGCAATGGCACTAATATCACTATTCAAGTTGTTTCTCGCAGTCACGAAAAGATGGCGCTACCAACAGCTCAAATTAACCGCACAAAACTTTGACAACGAAGCCTAAACTCGATAAGAAAATGAAATAAACAATTATTTGTATAAAAATTGTTTTACTTACTATTAACTAATTAAAGCAGGTTTAATAAATAACCTATTTGCTTATGCTAATTGTAAAGTAGGAGTCTTAGACTAGGTACTATTTTAGATCACATTTTCTTTAGTTTTCAAGGAATATTTTGTTCATGGGAACTTTGTCGAATATCTTGTTTGTGACATCTTGGAATACTGAACTTAAGCTTTTCTCGTAGGATTCTTTCAACTCGTTGAACACAAGCTCGGAGTTTTCATTCAGGAACCTGTGAAAGAAAAGTTGATATCTTGTATTTCTCTTGGTTAACTATTGAACAAAGTAGTTATAAGCTCTATGAAAATTTGCTGTTAGTTTCCATTTCCCGCCCAACCAATGACCGAATAGGAGTCGAAAAAAAAGTGGACGTGTCTCTATTGGGTAGACAACGGGGGAGACAAGTGAACGAAGGGGATGGAAAGAGTTTGAGGGGCCTAATAAAATCACGGAGTATTGTGAAACGTTTTTCAGTTTACTGTGTTCGCTTGTAAAACGTGTGTGTAAATATTTTGCATGCATTTTTCTCCATGGATTACTAATATTGGCACATCAAAACGAAAAAGTAAAGTCGCAATAATCTACCGATGAATCTGACAAGGGTACAGACGAATACTAGTAAACCTAGTCGACTTGAACTTGGCGTGTGGCTGTGGTGCTGTTCCTCAGACGATGGAACACTTGATAATCGTGCTCTGCTTGTCCTACCAGTAGCACCTAGGAAGACTTAATGGAAGCTATCTTATGCTGCGGTCTGCTGCGTAGCCAAATTTTGATTCAACACTATCTGCACACTAGCGCCACCATGGAAAAAAAATCATAGTGCTTGAATAAAGACTAAATTGTAAATTATCTCTCTGCAGTGCATTCCGAAGAAACTTTGTGGTACTTTTTATCGCTAAAAGGATATTTGTTAGCCTGTCGTTTAGTTCAATTCAGTTTTTTGCGAAAAGTGGCCACTTTTAGCAAAAAAACTTAATTAAATTAAATGACGAGCTATAAAATATAGATAAAGCAATAGAAAGTACCACAAAGCTTCTTCGAAGAGCACTGCAGAGAGATAATTTACAATTTCGTCTTTACGATTTCGCACTATGTTTTTTTTCAATGGCGGCGCTAGTGTGCAGACTGCACTGCCTTAAGGTAATTATTTTCTGTAGACACTAACAGTTCTATTATGATTTTGAATTTATCTGAGTGGAATATAATGATGATTTAAGGAGCTTTTGGCGTAGTGGTAGCGCGCACGGCTTGCGATCGTTAAGCTATTAACGCAATGTTCGGTCACGGGATGGGTGACCAAAAACTTTTCATGTCGAGCTCCTCCGTGCTTCGAAAGGCTTAGTCCCGGCTGCACTTGCAGTCATTAATACCCACCAATCACGTGATGCTCTACAGCGGGACCACCTTGAGCTACGTTAATTTAATTAGCATCAAAAAAATGTAGAAAATTTGTATATAATTGTATACGCAATAAAAAAAAATGTATATCTATAGTTTCGTTGTAAATACGAAATCAATGTGGTCCCGCTGGGGAGCATACTCTACAGCGGGACCACCACTATAATTCCGTTACTGAAGGCTTTTCAAATTTGTTTATGAGACCAAAAAAATGTATATTAAATGTATATTAATAAACTACATTCAATTTGATCTTTAGTTGGATCTTTACCAAATTACGACTAATTTAAAATTTTCCTACGGATTTTAGGTGTCCGTTACCCCAGCCAGAAAGAAGTTTCTAGAGGGAAACGATTTGATTGCATAATAAAGGCATATTTTGCACAAATATGCGCCAAATATGTAAAATGAGTGGGCCTTATAGTTTCGGAATAAAACGGAAAAAAACTCTTTCTGTTGCGTATGTTCCATCTAGTTACATTGTAGCTAGTTACATTAATGTAACTAGTTAGAGTTTTATTCAAAGTAGCCACACTATTTAGAAATGCTCACTCGTTTAATGTAACTAATTAAACTTCTTTCCCAGTTAGTAATATCGTTAATATTCACTCAGTCATTCATGAAAACATAATTACTACTTTTTAACTAACTTCAAAATTTAAAATCGGCTAAGTGCGAGTCGGACTCGCCCATGAAGGCATACATAACTTTGTATTTCATAATATTCGTATTAATGAAAAAGTTACATTTGCGGTTTTCAAAAACGATTATATTTGTGGTTTGTACTTATAGAGTGGAATGAGCTGCCTGTCTCTGTGTTCTCTGATTCTTACAACCCAAGTCTCTTTAAGTCGAGAGTGAATAGGTTTCTCCTGGGCAGGCTTGTAACATCCTAGACTGCATCCTGTTAGCCAAACAAGATGGCGGTCAAATGCTTGCCTGGTTTCTAATAAATAAATAAATAAAATATTTAAAAATCTTGTAAAGCCTTGTTAGCTGTGCTAGTTTTCCTTTTAACTTCGTCATATTATATACAACTATCGTGAATTTTTCCACGTATCCAAAAACAACCATTTGGCTGGCAGAGGGTGGGGACACTTGACCCCAACAAAATTTTGCACTTTAAAGCTTAATAATTCACAAACGGATGCCTCAATAAAAATCTGTTTTACAAACCCGCAATATTTTAAAACTGCTATTCAGCGACACCCCACACGATCGGGTAGACAAGAAAAAAATGCATCCCCACTTCACGTGTAGGTAACTTATTTATGGGGTATATCTGTAACTATTTTTAAAAGCATTATTTACTTACACCATTGCTCCATATCTTGCTGTTATTTTTAATGATTGCATTGCTGAAGGAATTTTTCCTGACTTTATGAAATTTAGAAAAAATATTCAATTATTTAAATATGGGAACAAAGAATACCCAGGTAATTACAGACCAATATCCATTTTTCCCGCCTTGAGCAAGATCCAGGATGATGATTCTTATGATTTTGTAAAAAAAGTTTTTTTTTGTTGTATTATGGATCTGTTTATACCATGTGTCAAATTCAAATCAGTGTTAGGAGAAGTGTTTCCAGTTAAAAGAAGTAACATATAACTACTGTAAAATTATTAGTTTCGCAACGAATTCACAATGGCTCTGGGACGAATTTTTATTTCTTTATGTAATATAGGTATGACGCAGGCATCCAGGAGGTTGCTATATTAATTTTGCAAAAACGAACAATAAGGGCCATTTATCAACTAAGCTCTAAAACTTATCTTAGGGAGAAGTTCAAAAAGTAGTATACTGACAGCTGCATCTCAATTTATATTAAACTAGCGGCCGCCCGCGGTTTCACCCGCGTGGTTCTTGTTCCCGTGGGAATATCGGAATAAAAAGTAGCCTTAGTTAATCTTTATTACATCAGCTACCTGCCAGTGAAAGTCTCGTCAAAATCGGTCCAGCCGTTCCAGAGATTAGCCGGAACAAACAGACAGACAGACAAAAATTGTAACAAATGTTATTTTTCATTTTATTTATTTATTTGGAAAAAAAACAATTACATAATTACGCTAACTAATGTCACAAATGTTAGAACATAGTATTAATTAAGTAACCAACAACATTGTCCGTAACCAACAACATGTTATTTTGGTATATGTACCGTATATAATTATAATCATATGCATGTAGTAAAAAGCGGTTATTTTAATATTACAAACAGACACTCCAATTTTATTTATTTGTGTTAGTAGTATAGATCGTTTTCTTTTTGTGCGTCGTAATATTAATTTGTATACTTAACATGGCCTGCTGCTTGAGCTTGCGTATCTCCTTGGTGGCCCAGTCGGCTAACGCCTCGGAGTGTGGAGAGGCAGCTAGAAACACATCGGTTCGAAACCAGCATTTGCAGGGCCAAGATGGTGCAGGGCTCGCCCGTGCGGCAACCTAGATCTGGTGTGGATACTTCAAGTAACTCACCAGCTAGCGAGCGGCGCCTGCTGCTTGAGCTTGCGTATCTCCTTGGTGGCCCAGTCGGCTAACGCCTCGGAGTGTGGAGAGGCAGCTAGAAACACATCGGTTCGAAACCAGCATTTGCAGGGCCAAGATGGTGCAGGGCTCGCCCGTGCGGCAACCTAGATCTGGTGTGGATACTTCAAGTAACTCACCAGCTAGCGAGCGGCGCCTGCTGCTTGAGCTTGCGTATGGGTTGTTTTCAAATTAATTGTACCATAACTCACATGGCAGTCACATGTAACGTCACTCACATGTTGAAAATGTTACTCACATGTAACATAAAGGTGAATTCTCACAACATAATATTCTCCCATCGTATTAAAACTAGTGGCTGCCCGCGACTACGTCTGCGTGGACCGTAGAGAACCATGGACAAGGGTAAAAAAGTCATAAGTTTTAATCTATTTGAGTGCCAAACATATAAAACCGTTTAGGCGTACTTAAGAGGTAAGGCCATGTAAGAGAAAGGAATGGACTTGTAATGCCTTGGTACAGACTAGAGAAGGTATCTTTGTATACCCTTAACCCTTCATGGGTTAAGGTATACACATCTTTAACAAGATTCCAAGTGATATGTTACCCTTTGAAGAGTTTAAGAATCATATAAAAATTGCCTCCTCAATAAGGGCTACTACACTGTAAGTGATTACTTAAATGACAAAGCAACTTGGTCATTAGCAGACAAGGTTTTTTCTTGTAGTTAATTGTGAGTCTTGTTTTACAAAATTAATCATGTACTACATTCATTCTTACATTGGTTTCGGTGTTTTGAGATGAGTTGTTTGAGTAAGCCATGCTCTCTGTAAACATTACTGCGGTGGTGTCGTGTGAGGCGGGTCGTTACGTTCCCTAAAATATGGTTGAGCGAAAGTGATGGCTGGTTCATGCGTCATGCTCGTTAACGGGTGCCACCAGTGGAATGGGCCTGCTCCTGGCTTCTAGTCTCAAAATAATGTTGATTTTTATGTTCTATTGTTTTTGATTTTATTGTATGTAGTTAAGTGAATGTAATGTAGTGTTATTAGGCATATATATATTTGTGTATAATATACATTTAAAAAAATAATATTACAGATTGTTTCCGAAATGAGCTAAGTCCTTTATAAGTCCGTTCGGTTAGATAGTGTCGGTACCCGCATGGCATTGTGGCTCTTGCTATAAAATCCTTACTAATACAGATATAACTAATACGCTAATACACACAAGTTGGGTACCAAAGTCAATTAATTATGAAAATTTGGATATTTTTATATAAAAGGAATTTAAGTAAGTGATTTACAAATAAAAGGGCGACACTATCTAAGCGAATGGACTATACTTAGCACATATTGGAAATTTTTACATCCGTTTTTCCAATTTTTTTCTAATTTTCAGGGTTTTCTTACGTTATCGAGCTCTTTCTGCATTCTTGCAGTCCGCTATTTTTGATATTGACTGATAGCGTTTAGTGCCAAAGCCAAGGCCAAAACGTGCTAAGTCATTACAGATTCGTTCTAAAATGTTATTTACTTGACTAAGCACGTTTTGAGCATGAAACCTCAATTTCAAATTGAATTTTCATGACTTAGCTAGTAGGGTTTGGAAGATATTTTTTAATCAACTCGTTTTCCTCTAGAAACTTTTTTCCGGCTGGGTTAACGGACACCTAATATTCGTAGGGAAATTTTAAAAGTGGCCGTAAGTTGGTATAGATTAAACTAAAGATCAAATTGACTGTAGTCTATTAATATACATTTAATATACATTTTTTTGGACTCATAAACAAATTTGAAAAGCCTTCAGTAACGGAATTATAGTGGTGGTCCCTCTGTAGAGTATGCTCCCCAGCGGGACCACATTGATTTCGTTTTTACAACGAAACTATAGATATACATTTTTTTTAATTGCGTATACAATTATATACAAATTTTCTACATTTTTATGATGCTAGTTAAATTAACGTAGCTCAAGGTGGTCCCGCTGTAGAGCATCACGTCACCAATCCACACTGAGCAAGCGTGGTGGATCTATTCATCCATAAGGAAGTGCCCCAGCAGTGGGGACATTAAATGGCTGATGATATGGGCCATAATAATTCTCTAAGTCCACCTGGATCCCGAATGACAATGGATGGATTTGGAAATGATTTCAGACGAATAAGTTTTTAGTAAAAATTTCATTTTTATGACAAGTTTTTTTGCTGACTGTACTTTAATATTGTATTGTCATCTGAACCAAACCTGAGGGCCTACTCTGAAACGCAAAACCCGAAAATTCGGTATACCCGTCCCTCTCACTCTCTAGTCGGGACAGAATCGAGTGAAAGGGGCGGGGCTAACCGAAGTTTCGGATTAGCGTTTCAGAGTAGGTACGGTCCCTGTATACAAAATTTCAGGTCCATCGGACACTGCGGGAAGTGGGTCAAATTAAGCTTGCAAGATTTGTCCCCCACTAACTAACATACTAACTAACTAACATGGCAATTGCCATAAAAATCTTGTAAACATAGAACATCACTTACAAGTTCATCTGGTCTCCGAGCCTCTTGTCCCCGTTGAACAGGTTGGTGAAGTGCAGGAGGACTTTCTTGGGGATGAACTTGACCCGGTAGTCCCGGATGTGCATGTACGTGTGTCCGTCCAGCGTCACTGGCTCGCCTATTAGGTCGTGCTTCACCACCAGATTCACTGGAATGGGAGTGAAAAGTTTTGTTAAATTTGATGCGATAGTTAGCAGATTAATCGTTATATTACCTGGGTGCTTACCATCAACTCTTATTGCGGTTTTGTTTAGGACCTAAACTGATCTGCTTCGCTTATTCGTACCACGACAGCTTAATATCAATGACAGCGATGCAGTGATCGATCAATGACATTTCACAGCCGCTAAGCTGTCAGGAACTCTTATTTGAATTATAACCCGGTCGATTTAACATGACACCTGCAGGCTATACCCGTCCCTCTCACTCTCCGGGCATGACAGAATCGAGTGAAAGAGACGGGTAGAAAAAAAAGGACACAAATCGTTCGGTTATTCACATATAGCAATTCATTTGCGATCCAGTTTTTATAAGGTCAAGTACGAAAGAAAGCAATTCATTTTAGGAACCTATTCTGCATCGCGCTATTTTTGAATCGCTGTCTTAAAGTTGATGGTAGGCACCCTGGAATGGGAGTGAAAAGTTTTGTTAACTTCGATGCGATAGTATTAGCAGATTAGTAGTTATGTCAAAAGGCTTTTAACAGTGTGGAAGAAGTTAGACAACACCCTTGAGGCTGCTGTTCACAGGTAGAGTAAACGGTAGAGTAAAGCGGTAGAGTACTAAACTAACTATACTAATGTAGTATTAATTTAGTACTCTACCGCTCTACTCTACCGTTTATTCTACCCGTGTATAGCAGGCATTACAGTTTCTTAATCTAATTTGATGTCAATTATTTAGGACATCGGGTACCTACATGTTTAAATAAATAAATATTGGGCACCATCACAAACATTGTTCCAATACCAAATTATAGTAGCTTGAGCATAAGTGTTATGGAAATTGGAAACAACGACGGGTATTACCAGTTACCACATACACCCAGACCCGAGGAAATATTGAAATAGAAATAGAAATAGAAAGCGTTTATTTAGCACCATAAAATTACAACTAACAAAATTCAATACAATCAATAATAAATAATAAATTACGGTACTAAAAAGGTCCCCGCTCAGCTACATGTCACAACGTAAAGCCGTGACGCTGATTTTCAGCGGATACCTCAAGTTCGTTTTCAATATTTACCCGACGGGGGATCGAACCAGTTGAAAACCAGTGCGTATTTAACACTGAAGTGAAAATATTTTGTTTTAGGGGCTTTTCTAAAAGTATTTAGTACTTTTTTTGCCTGTAACTTCATCGAACGATATTCGACTAGTTCTGATCTGACAGATATTACGGCACAATTATTTTAGTTTCTTATTAATTTTGTTGAAATCTGTAAACCTTACGCTAGTAACGGTTTAAAATATTGAAATGAGAGTAATGTAATAGGCATACGAAGATCATTTAGTCTTCTCGACAAACAATGATTTAAACTTACACATGGTGATGTTAGCGATTCCCTTCCCTTGGATGGGCAGCACCAGGATCCTGCCCTTCATGATGTAGTCAGCGATGAACTCCATCTTGGGAGTCAGGGTATCAGTGCGCAACCGGTAGTGGTTTAAATCAGCCCTGGAAACAAGAGGAAATATTGCCATTATTACAAAAATAAGCTAGTTTCCATTTCCATGTAAAAGTGGAAATCAGAAAGAAAGAGGTCTAGTAAAAAAAAATAAAAAATATTCACTTCGACAGATTAAATATTTGGCTATCAAAAAAAAACGTTCCTTCTGATCATCAGCAATATCAGCCATTAAACGACACTTAATTTTGTCCACTTTGTGGCCAATTTGTCCACTGCGATGCGACAAAGGTCTCCTCCTTACAGCAGCGTCACAAAAGAATTTTTAACTAGTTTTATTGTCATAATTCCGAACTACTGAGTGGATGAAGCATTCGCCCTGACCATAGAGTAACTTTGTATATAATTATAGGAAAGGCCTGACACTTGACAGCTATAGGTCGCGGGTTCGAATCTCGCCGGAGCTAGGTATTTGGGAGACGGATCGATTTTTTCTAGTATTCTGATACTTATTAGTAGTAAGCCTAGTGTTATACATGCCGCTTAATGCTCCATGACGGGCAATGAGAGGGATGGTACTTCAAGTGGGGTCTTGCAATAACTAATGTATGGACAGGCCTATTTCACTCCCCGTGTCGGCTCGAAAACGTGGCGGCAACGCCGGCGTTGTAAATCCATAGAAATTAGGTCCGCAAAAGAGCTAGAATATATGCGATAGAAAGAGATGCAACGACAACGAGTGGCCGTTCTTAATTTGCTTGCGCCGTACAAGCTGAATCGTACTTTATCGCGTTATAGTTAGAGTTGCTATTTATTTAAATGACTTAGCGCAGTGAGCTATCTGTTACAGTAACTCTTTAGTAATCTGTGGTATGGAATATGATACCTCTATGTTGGTTTGGTGATGGCATTTCAAGGGGTAGAGCACTGCTATAATAAGTTCTTTATCATGGCGACCACGAACCAAAGCCTAATTTATATGAAACCTATCTCAAGCAGTCATCGTCTCACGGTTCAAATGATGGGGATCTTTAAGAGCTGGTACACACTAGGCGCTCGGCGTTGCGTTTGGCGAGCGTTGATAGCGTACACACTCAGCGCTTTGCATGGCGTTCGACGAGCGTTACTAGGGCGAGTATACTTCTGGCTTAGTGCGGATATGGGTTCCGAAGTAAACTTGCTTTGAGTGTGGTTCCTCTACAATTGCTTCAAAAGACGACAACGACGGAGAAAAAAAGAACATTGGGTGCACATAATACTAAAAGATAAGATAGACACTTGGAATGTATTTTACATTGTATCAAAACATTGACCTAAGTTTTTCAAGTGTTTTAGAATTTCTATAAAATCATTTGATAAATTTCTGCATATTTTATAACTGACATTACGGATTACACATAAAAATTTAGAAGCTCAATTTCTCAAAAGAAAATATCCCAACGTGTGTCCACTCTACACTAAAGCGCGCGATCACATGTACAGTCCCAAGGCAGCCCATGTATCTGAGAGCGCGCGGCTAACGCCAAAACTGACAGCTCGTGTCTGACGCGCGTCAGTCAAAAAGCGCGCGGTTCAATGTGTACGAAACATCAAAAATGTATGAGATGACAGGTTCTTAGAGCGCGCGTTACCAAAGCGCGCGCTCGAAAGCGCCCAGTGTGTACCAGCTCATAAATCCTTCTGCTACTTACTTGTAATAATAAAATTTGAGAGCCAAACTTTTGATTTACTCACTTGTAAGTAGTAATTTTGGTGTTAGTAAGTCCATGAAGCTTGATGTTCTTGTAGTTCTGCGCGAGGACCACCGGTCCTGCGCCGGAGTCGATGTTGATAGCTGTCACGTGCAGGGGCTCCATGGGGGGCACTGATAGGGAGGGTACACCTGGAATGTAAAAGCGCTGTATTAGGAGGTTGCGAAGCTATGAAATTGCCGTTTCCTATGGGGAAACTTTAGAGATATGATCAGACAACATAAATCTAACTATTGCCTTTGCCTTAGATGAAAAAAAACTGTTCGTAGCAGTCAAATTGAAGACAGCTACAAAGGGGTACTTTGGAGCATTTAAAAAAAAATTGACGCATGTTTAGTTATTATTTTTAGATGTATGTTTAAAATTACGACATACCTACTCTATTTTCGAAACTGACTACCTATTAATTTTGATATATTGATAAGAACTAAAAAATCAATGAACATGTAAGAAAGAAATAGCAATTAGGTACCTAAGTATATAACCAAGTCTGTACAAAACCAAAAAAAAAAATACCTTACCGTTAAAACCCCTCCAGGGAAGTAAATTTGTTAATAATTTTAAACAATTTCTTCATACCGTAACTTTAAGCGTAACTTCTTTGACATTCATAAGGGCAGTAACAGCCTAGAATTAAGGCTGTTACAGTTCTTATCTTGTCTTGTTTGTTCAGTCAAGTTCAATGAATGATACTTTTCTTTTTTGTTATTATTGTGGCGGGAATGTGTTTTGCATGCGGTGTGCCACTTGGCCACTTCCTGATACTATGTCCAGTGCCAAGGACTTATGGGGAGCCAGAAAGGGGAATACCCACCATGAAAGATACAAAATTTTGAATTTGATTTAAGAAAATGTACCAACCAAGTTTCATCTTCCTCAGCGCGTCTGGAACGGCGGCTTTGAGGCAGTCGTTTAGCTTTGGGTCCTTCTGTCGACATTTCATGAAGTCTTCAGCTGGAACAAACAAATAAGCTAATTAGGCTTTTATTAATAGACACCTAACAGCATCCAATATATCTAGGAACTAGAATATTAAAAAGGTTATGTTTGAAAATTGGAAGAAATTTCTGGAACTACTAAACTGATTTAAAAACTCTTTCACCAGTATGTGTACTGTAGAGAGAATTTATTTATTTAACTAGTTTTTGCCCGCGTCTTCACTCGCGTGCTGTTTTGGGATCGCAAACCCTCGTTTCACCACCAGGTTGAATTTTACAAAATCCTTTCTTAGCGGTCACCTACGTCATAACACCTATCCGCGTGCCAAATTTCAGCCGGATCCGTCCAGTAGTTTGAGCTGTGCGTTGATAGATCAGTCGGTCACCTTTCGTCTTTATATACAATGGTGGAAGTATTTCGTGATACCTGGAGAGAAAGTACTCGAAATAATAGAGATAGAAATAAAGAAAGAATGAATTCCTTTATTTTTGAAATGGAACAAAACTGCATTAAAAAAATTTTAAAATAAACTTGCCACACCCAGGCATTGAACCGGCTAAAATTCGCAAAAACAACATGAATTTGATATGACATGACAAATTTATGACGTCAATCGATAGAGTAGCTCATAAGAATTAAATCTCTTTTAGAAACATGATTATTAAATTAATCTGATGACGAGTCGAGTCGATGTGTACTTTTGCATGAAAAAGGTGAGTTTTTTTAAATCTGTGAATCCAGTTTTCTTCCATTTAAAATAAAGGTATTTTTCCTTTGAGTGAAATTTGCTATCTCCAATATTTCGAGTACTTTTTCTCCGGTATCATGAAACAATTCCATCCTGTTGTGACTATTGACATAGTGAAGTACGTATGGATGTTTGTTACTCCTTAACGCAAAAACTACTTAACGGATTTGGTTGAAATTTGGCACACAGATAGCAAACAGCCTGTATTAAAACAAAGGATACTTTTTATCCTGATATTTCCACGGGAACGGGAACCAAGCGGGTGAAACCGCGGGCGCTAGTATATAGATAAGCTGTCGCTTTATTATTCCTGAGTGGCATTGCTTACATTTATCCCGACATTTCCAAGTAGGGGAAACTACGTGGGTAAAACCACACGGCACAGCAAGTCTTAACACAAGTGCCTTCTACCTTCTGTTTAAATCAAAGTTTGTTAATAAAATTATAGAATAAGAATAAGAATAAGAATAAGAATAAGAATAAGAATAAGAACAAGAATAAGAATAAGAACAAGAACAAGAACAAGAACAAGAACAAGAATAAGAATAAGAATAAGAATAAGAATAAGAATAAGAATAAGAATAAGAATAAGAATAAGAATAAGAATAAGAATAAGAATAAGAATAAGAATAAGAATAAGAATAAGAATAAGAATAAGAATAAGAATAAGAATAAGAATAAGAATAAGAATAAGAATAAGAATAAGAATAAGAATAAGAATAAGAATAAGAATAAGAATAAGAATAAGAATAAGAATAAGAATAAGAATAAGAATAAGAATAAGAATAAGAATAAGAATAAGAATAAGAATAAGAATAAGAATAAGAATAAGAATAAGAATAAGAATAAGAATAAGAATAAGAATAAGAATAAGAATAAGAATAAGAATAAGAATAAGAATAAGAATAAGAATAAGAATAAGAATAAGAATAAGAATAAGAATAAGAATAAGAATAAGAATAAGAATAAGAATAAGAATAAGAATAAGAATAAGAATAAGAATAAGAATAAGAATAAGAATAAGAATAAGAATAAGAATAAGAATAAGAATAAGAATAAGAATAAGAATAAGAATAAGAATAAGAATAAGAATAAGAATAAGAATAAGAATAAGAATAAGAATAAGAATAAGAATAAGAATAAGAATAAGAATAAGAATAAGAATAAGAATAAGAATAAGAATAAGAATAAGAATAAGAATAAGAATAAGAATAAGAATAAGAATAAGAATAAGAATAAGAATAAGAATAAGAATAAGAATAAGAATAAGAATAAGAATAAGAATAAGAATAAGAATAAGAATAAGAATAAGAATAAGAATAAGAATAAGAATAAGAATAAGAATAAGAATAAGAATAAGAATAAGAATAAGAATAAGAATAAGAATAAGAATAAGAATAAGAATAAGAATAAGAATAAGAATAAGAATAAGAATAAGAATAAGAATAAGAATAAGAATAAGAATAAGAATAAGAATAAGAATAAGAATAAGAATAAGAATAAGAATAAGAATAAGAATAAGAATAAGAATAAGAATAAGAATAAGAATAAGAATAAGAATAAGAATAAGAATAAGAATAAGAATAAGAATAAGAATAAGAATAAGAATAAGAATAAGAATAAGAATAAGAATAAGAATAAGAATAAGAATAAGAATAAGAATAAGAATAAGAATAAGAATAAGAATAAGAATAAGAATAAGAATAAGAATAAGAATAAGAATAAGAATAAGAATAATTCTAGGCCCTCACCTCAGCATAATGTTGCGACAGCAAAAAAAGAAATTTACCGCCGCAACGCTGGTATTCTGGGGGAGCCTATCCGGTGCGACACCAACATACAAAAATACAAACACATGCATAAAAATCAAAATAAAATAAAATAATAAAAAAAAAGCTAACACAACACAAAAAGGAAAAAAGAATAAATGAATTACTTAGGTAGGCACTTAAAAATATAAATCTTCATCAGTGTATTATAATGATAACGTCATACCTAATTGAAAACCTCGAACGGTTATCTCAATATAGCAATATAAGTATCTAAAATTAGAATTGCAACAACCAGTTTCGGTATAATTTATTCGTTAACAAACACACTTTATTTTCGAAACTGATTAACGTAATATGTGTACAACCTTGACCGATTGGCATTGACACCAAAGAGGAAAGTTAGAAATTATAAACGCACATAGGCAAAAATCAATGAAAACTTAAGACAACATCTATAGTATAGTAATCAAATAAATGGGTACTGTACAATCCCATAGAGGTCCAAAATACTGTTATTCACAACGTAAATAAAACTAGTGTGTAGGTCGAGGATAATTTATTGGGTGCATCGACAAGACTATATCAATCACCAAAAAATCTTAACACCGCCGTTCAGCATTACGCACGTTTGGCACAACGCCATCTATGTACAATAATTACAACTTATATTTAAATACAACGGCTTAACATTCCGCCCACCATGAACGGAACGTCCATCAGAAACAACACAATCAAATAAGAAACTTAACAAAAACAACAAAATTTAGGTATGCAATACATCAATAATACATAACTAACACATACACATACTTGACTAAATTAAAATACAAAAAAACATAGTAGTAGGTATTTACATTTATTAAGTGACAGGTAAAATTATAAGTTTGGATACAGGTCTTTTTACTAGAGACCCCTTGCATCGCAAGGTTACGACTCTCGTAAGATTGTCCGCACCAACATGTTTTTCCTTAATTACGCCATACAACCATCTGGACGGTGGGAGGTCATCCTCCTTTACTAACACGACATCCCCTACAGAAGGTTCAGGAGCAATATAGGACCATTTATATCTATGCTGTAATTGAGTCAAGTACTCATGAGACCATCGTCTCCAAAAGTCTTGCAGTAGTCTCTGTACAAACTGCCATCTTTTAAGAATACTCACGTTACTCTGCTCAAAGTTTGCATCGGGTATAAGCAGCAACGGCTCACCGACTAGAAAATGGCCGGGAGTTAATGGATACGGATCATCTGGATTATTGCTAATTTGAGAAAGTGGACGCGAGTTAAGGCAAGCTTCTATTTGATACAGAAGCGTGGACATCTCTTCGAATGTCAAGGTACTGTTACCAATAACCCTTTTTAGATGGTGCTTTGTGGACCTCACTCCAGCCTCCCACAACCCTCCAAAGTTCGGCGAGTGAGGTGGAATGAAGTGCCAGTTGGTACCATTTGTTGCCAACCACTCAGCAATATCATAAGCGGCTTCAGAATTTTCCGTTTGGAATAAATGCTTTAACTCCCTATTGGCCCCCACGAAGGTCGTGCCGTTGTCACTCCATAAATCTGCGCAGTGACCTCGCCGTGCAACAAAACGCTTAAAAGCTGCTAAAAATGCCTCGGATGTCATGTCACTAACGACTTCGAGGTATATTGCACGAGTGGTCATACATACGAACAAGGCTATATATCCTTTAACGGCTCGATAACCACGCCCTTTATACGGTCTTATAGCTATGGGTCCTGCGTAGTCAACCCCACTCTGATAGAAAGGTCGACAGACTGTGACACGTTCCGTAGGTAGCTGTCCCATCATTTGCTGACTTGTTTGTGCAGAATGGCGACGACATACAACACACTTCCGAACGACCTTGCGAACAAGATTTTTCGCATTAACTATCCAATACTGCGTTCTTAAAAAGTTTGTCATTAATTGTGGACCGCCGTGAAGAGTGCGATTATGGGCATCATCCACAATCAAATCTGTGAAGTGCGACTGATACGGCAGCAATATTGGATGTTTCATATTTTCATCTATTTCAGCATTTTGTAAGCGACCGCCCACCCTGAGTATACCATCAGCATCAAGAAACGGACACAGTGAGGTAAGTTTACTACTTTTCTTTATCTTTCCCAAAGTTTGTAAACATTTTATTTCTTCTGGTAAACTTTTCCTTTGACACAATCGGATACAGGTAAGTAAAGACTCTTTTATTTCTAATCTAGATATGTAAGGCGTAAATTTTTCTTTCTTTAACTTAAGGAATCTACGTATGTATGCAACAACTCTTAATAATTTATTCAATGAAGAATAACGACATAATATAGATTCTGACTCTGACTGAATAGTGTGGCATGAAATTTGCTCTTTTTTCTTTTCTAAATCCGTTAATTTAAAATGTCCCTTTGAATAATTAATAAACTTTTCTTGCAGCCATTCTGGACCCTCTCTCCAGATCTTCAAATCCGATAGTTTGCTCGGATTTATACCTCGCGACGCACAATCTGCAGGGTTAGATTCGGACTTGACATGTGACCACTGAGTATTATTCATAAGCGTTAATATTTCAGAGACCCGATTCGCGACATAGGTTTTCCATTTGCTGGGATGACTGCTCAACCATGAAAGGACTACACTTGAGTCCGTCCAGGCGTACACGCACTCCTTCGGAATCTCTAAAACTTCTGCAATTTCTTGAAGCAGGTTGGCTAACAATACCGCTCCGCACAACTCCAACCGAGGAATCGAGACTTGCTTCACCGGAGCAACCTTCGTCTTTGCGGCAAGTAATCGTACATGCACATCACCTTTAAAATCAACGATTCTCATATAGACTACAGCTGCGTATGCTGCATTTGAAGCATCGCAGAATCCTTGAAGTTCTCTGCTAACATCGTTGGTGCTAGTGCCAATCCATCTTGGAATCTTAAATTGAGCGAGATGTGTAAGTTCATCTCGAAACTCAAGCCATGCCTTCAAAATATCACATGGCAATTCTTCATCCCATTGTATCCCTGACAGCCAGACTCTTTGGATAAATATTTTGGCAGTGGTGACCACAGGAGCTAGCCAACCGAGGGGATCAAACAATTTTGCTATTTCCGAAATCATTTTCCTCTTAGTTATGGGTGTTTCCAGTGCTGTAAGTTGGACAGTGTATTGAAATTCATCTTGGTGTCTATTCCAAGTGAGACCTAAAATTTTGATAACTGTATCTAATTTTAGCTCTAAAGTTTCCTTTGAATTCTTACTTTCTCTATCCCACTTTGACAACAACTCACTATTGCTACTACTCCATTTCTGAAGCTGGAAACCACCAAGTTTAAGTAACTCGTTCATTTGTTGATAAATCTGTGCTCCCTCGTTTATACTTTCGCAGCCTGTCATAAGATCATCCATATAATATTCCCTAAGGACTCTGCTAGCTGCCAAAGGATATTTATCTCCCTCATCATGTGCAAGCTGTTGTAAGGATCTGACCGCCAAGTAAGGTGCCGCTGATGTACCAAATGTTACACGTAATTGTCGGAGATGCTGAAGTTTTGAATTAACATCGCTACGCCATAATAGACGTTGAAAATCAACATCCTCAGCAGCTATCTTGACTTGACGGTACATCTTCACAATATCTGCTACCAGGCTTATAGGATAGCAGCGCCAACGTAAAATAAGGTGTCGAAGTGTGAGTTGAAGCGTTGGACCTACCATGAGATCATCATTCAACGAAGTTCCATTATTAAGCGAACACGACGCATCAAACACGACCCGAACCTTAGTGGTGCTTCTCTCATTGCGAACGACAGCGTGATGGGGAAGATACACAGCCTTGGGATTAGCTTTCTCCACTTCCGGCACTACTTCCATGTGATTTAATTTTAAATATTCCTCCATAACCTTCGAATATTGAATCTTCAGTGGTTGATTCTTCAGTAATCGTTTTTCGAGCATAAAGAATCGTTTCTGCGCAATATCATAAGAATTACCATATTGACAACTTGGATCCACCCTTTTGAATGGCAGTTTTACGACATAGCGACCCTTATCATCTCTAGAAGTAGTTTTGGCGAACAGCTCTTCGCATTGCTGTTCTTCTTCAGACAGACATTTCTTCACAGCTGAAGACAGTTCTTCTTGCTCCCAAAAACCTTTCAGGAGATCGTTCATACTCAATTGAGTGTGCATACTAATTATTTCATTACGTGTCTGTGAAAGTTCGTAACTTGGAGGGGAAAATATATGGCCTGAAAGGATCCAGCCAAGTTTGGTATTTTGCGCAATTGGAGAACCTGGTGGACCTTTGACAACTCCATCCATTAAAATTTGACCATACACTTCCGCCCCCAGTAAAATATCAATTTTACTCGGAGTATCAAACTTCGGATCTGCTAACTCTATAGCAGGAATCTGAGGAGAAAACATCGGAACAGACATTTTCCTCTCAGGTAAAAGAGAAGTGAGCTTATTAAGAACATGAGCTTTAACTTCAACTATAAAGTTGGGGTCATGGCGTGACTGAATTTTGACCATAACGGTCCATTTAGACTGCAAGGATGAACCTTGATCACTACCTAACCCTGAAATGTAGCTCATGTTTGAAACTCTTCTAAGACCAAGCATTTGTACAACAGACTCTGCTATAAATGAAGCTTGTGAACCTTGGTCCAGAAGAGCTCTGATACAAAAAGTTCCATTTTTCGTATCTACATTGACCAAAGCAGTGGCCAATAATACTTGACTATTTGCATTAGAAAAGCATGATACTATATTTGATGCCTCGCCTTGAGATGATTCTACATTGGACGACTGAGCGCCCCCTTCCACTACGGAAGTGTTTACTTGATCATCTTTAGGACCTAACTTTGGGTGCAGTAAAGAGTGATGTCGCCTTTTACAAATGCGACAGCTGGTTGATTGACGGCAATTGTATATCGAATGATTCGGAGCAAGACAATTAAAACATAACTTGTTGGTTTGGGCAAAAGTACGACGTACATTTACATCTTCCTTTGCGAATTTTTTACAATTACACAGTTTGTGAGCATCGGAACAAAATATACATGATACAGCAGGAATTGTATGCATTGTTTTAGGAACATTATTACGAACATTACTCTGTTTAGTGGCTTTATTGTCTAGAAATTCTAAAGATCTGAAACGATGATCTAAAAAGTTTTTAAAATCAACAAGTTTAGGCAATTCATCATTACACCTACTGACTTCTACTTCCCACAACTTTCGAGATTCTGTATCAAGTTTCAACGAAACTATATAAATTACAATAAGATCCCAGGAATCTACATTTACATCTAAATTAGTAAGAGCATTTAAACACTCATTAGTTGTGTCAAGTAATTCCTTTATCGCACTTGATAATTCCGACAATACATTTTTTTGGTTCATAAAACGTTTTAGTACACAATTGGCTAAAAACCTTTTGTTGTTGTAACGATGCTCTAACTGATCCCAACAAGTTTTATAATTACATGCCGTGATAGGAATGTGTCTTAACATTTGCTCGGCTTCGCCAGACAAGTGACTCTTCAAATAGTGCAGCTTTTGAACGTCATCCAATCCCTTATTGTTGTGAATTAAAGACAAAAATAAATCACGAAAACTACTCCATTCTGTGTATTTGCCACTGAAATTAGGTATTTCTATTTTCGGTAATTTAACAGTAAAGGATTGGGTGCTGCTAGTTGCATTTGCATCATAAAATTCATTAACATTAACATCTTTCTTTAACCTAAGGATGGCTTCCTTTAACTCCGACTTGTAATTTATGTACAGTTCTTCGGTCTCATCATACATGTCATTTTTAAAATAAGTAGATTTTTCAAGTACGTCTCCAGAAACTTCCATTATAATCTTCTTATGTGTTTCATCAAAAGAAGACCACTGTTTTTCTAAGGCTTCTAGACGTGTTTCTATGTATGACAAAGAGATCCTATCTTTCGGAGATTTTCTAAAGTTAGACCTTCCCTTCTGAACCTTTGACTTAGTATCATCTTGCATTTTACCGTAGGCATCCATCTCGATAGTTATTCTAACTATTCACCGTATGAGAAAATTCAAAATTATTTTCTAAGTCAATCGTAAAATTTACGAAATTTTTCTAAGTGTTTTCGCACTTGGCTCCGCAAACTAGCGTGGATTCCCCGTATTTCACTTTTGGAGAAATTATTCTAAGTCTATGAAAACACTTCTAAAATTTCCAAATTCTAACTTTCTTGAAATTATTCTAAGTTAATGAATGACACAAATGTACTCACAGTTTCATCACAGCACAACACTCACTCATACGCTTCCGCTTACGCAATCGCTCGCTTCGTGGTAGCACCCAGATCCGCTGACGTCACTGCTGGAGCTGCTGCTGCAAACTCAAAACTCCGATCCTCCGTAGTCCCTGCTCCTGTCACTCGTACTGAGCTGGTTCCAGGTCAACCAACCGAAACTTCCGACTCGGTTAGGACCATGTACAATCCCATAGAGGTCCAAAATACTGTTATTCACAACGTAAATAAAACTAGTGTGTAGGTCGAGGATAATTTATTGGGTGCATCGACAAGACTATATCAATCACCAAAAAATCTTAACACCGCCGTTCAGCATTACGCACGTTTGGCACAACGCCATCTATGTACAATAATTACAACTTATATTTAAATACAACGGCTTAACAGGTACCTACTAATAATCCACTAATTCTGTTGCCGCTAAAACAACAAATACTAAAAACAGAATCCATACTTCCATACTAATATACTAATATACTTATACTATAATATTATAAATGTGAAAGTGTGTTTGTTTGTTTGTTTGTTTGTCCGTCTTTCACGTCAAAACGGAGCCACGGATCGACTCGATTTTTGATATGGGGATAGTTTAGGAGCTGGAGATTTACATAGGCTACTTTTTATTCCGGAACTAATATTATAAATGTGAAAGTGTGTTTGTTTGTTTGTTTGTTTGTCCGTCTTTCACGTCAAAACGGAGCCACGGATCGACTAGATTTTTGATATGGGGATAGTTTGGGAGCTGGAGATTTACATAGGCTACTTTTTATTCCGGAAAATTATAAAATAAAAATGATTATTTTGTATACAAAATCGATAAACTGTCGTACTATACAAAACTGTCATTTCTACTATAGCCGCTTCCAAAGAGGTATGTCAAAGAGTATTGTAGTCACTGACGTTTTAGCCGCTTTGGATTACCTACTTTTTAATAAGTTAATATGGCAAAACAACGTTTGCCGGGTCAGCTAGTATAAAATAAATATGAAAGGGGAGCTCCCATACAACAAACGTGTTTTTTTGCCGTTTTTGCTCGATATTAATAATAGCAATACACTTCAAATATTCACAGAATATTACGTTGTCTATATATTCACTTTAAAACTAAATAATAAAATTAAAATAAAATAAATATTTAAGGGGGGGCTCTCTTACAACAAACGTGATTTTTTTGCCGTTTTTTTGCTCGATCTTAAATATAGTATCTAATGTTGTATAGATAATGGTACGGAACCCGTTGTGCGCGATTCCGACTTGGCCGGTTTTTTCCTGTTCTTTAACTGAAAACGATACGTGCTGAAATATCACAAAAACCCCTGTAATTATGTATTTATCCCCGCGTTTGCATTATTGGATAAGTATAGTTATGTGCGGTATTAGATGAATAGTAAAAGGTGTTATAATCGAATAGCAAGCGTTAACTTAACGGACCAGCACACCTACCAGGAAGCAAAGGCTTATGCAACAGTTCGTGACATAATTTTTAGTATCGAGAACTTGCTGGACTTCGATTATGAGATTTCACTAAGGATAATTTTAACGCCATTTAATGATCACATGATCATTAACACCTTGACTGCCGCGTAGGTCACCGGTGACCGGAGTTTAAAAATTAGTTTGTAATTATTATTTTTTCCAGAAGGTATCTGAAATTTTCCACAAACGTTTTTCTAATTGTTCATTTATTTTTAGTGTTTCATTCATAAATTATAAAACATATATTTGTATGTGGCAGTTAAGGTGTTAAGAAGGTGCTTTATACCTAGTTTAGGTATCATCATCATCATCATCATCAGCCATTTAATGTCTCCACTGCTGGGGCACTGGCCTTCCTTATGGATGAATAAGGAGAATGAGCCATGACCCACCACGCGGGCTCAGAGCGGATTGGTGGGTATTAACGACTGCAAGTGCAGCCGGGACCAACGGCTTAACGTGCCTTCCGAAGGTAAGGTAAGGTAAGTTTAGGTATAGTTGCAATTAAATAGTTCATCATCATCATCATTTCATCCGTCCGACGCCAGCTGTTGGGCATAGGCCTCCCCCAAGGATCTCCACAACGATCAGTCCTGCGCTCTTTAGTAGCGCGTACTCCTTGGTGTCTCTCTCTACCCAAGCAAGACATAGGCTCTTTATCACGCGTCAATAGTCGATAAAAGCCGCTCATGCTAGGCCTGCTGGTCTGGTATGGAGTTTGTTTTGTAACAAACAATATTGCATGTATAATTTTATATAGTATTTCAAACGCGCAAACGCAATAATGTTTCCACAACATGGAGAGCGTCTCGTCAACGTCCTTCCTATCCGAGTGATATTGCGCGCGCACAATTCGCGTTGCCCAATGCGCATTTCCTAAAGTTTTGATTGGTGTTAGGAAAATTTAGACGATTTTAAAGCTTTTTGTAATATATCAAGAAACTGTTAATTTTTGGCAAATTTATTCAATTTTTGTGCTTATTGAAATTAATTGTTATCTATTACTTATGCGTGAATCACGCAGATTACAATCATCACGCGGCGTGATGCATCGATAGATAGATCTTTTGAAGCGAAACAAAAGGTAAAACTTAGGTAATATGACCTGCCGCACAGAGAAGCCAATTAACTTTAACCGACAATAAATCTCTTTCTGTCTCTTTTTTATGTCCAGTATTGAATAAAGTAGGAACGATAATTTAATGCCAATTAAATTTAACTGGCGTCGCTGACTGCGGCAGGACCCTATGATGGATCTTGGTTAAAAAGTTTTCTATAAGCACAAAATACTTATCAAGTAAAAGTGTACAGGCATCTCCTGGGTAAGCTCGCTCCATCGAGCGTAGATGTCATCACTTCTCGGAGAAGATTGAAATCAAGAGCAAACCTACTTACTTACTTCTTACGAGTACCTACTACTTTTGTTCCGATTAGCCACTTTGGATGGCACATTTTGGATTTACGAGTATGTAGGTATATTATGAAAATTTGCAGTAAATAACAAATTGCAAGTAAAATTTCATACACATTTCAGAAAATTAACTTTTCGAGAGCATATCTCGTCGTCCTTCCTACACAGGCGTTATTGCGCGCACATTTCGCGTTGCCCAATGCGCATTTCCTAAACGTCCTACGAACGTAAAACAGTCTACATTGAAAATGTTATTGCGCTTAAAAATCTCTTTATCGAAGAGGAAAATTAAAAGTTTTAACTTTTCTTCTTTGACACTTCTTTTGTAACTGCACAGAAATTAAAAAAATAAATAAACAGCTTCTTCTTTCTTCTCGTTCCATCTAGTTAGAGACGTATGCTTTTCAAGTTTTAGTAAGTATATATTTTGAAATAAGATGCTTTTTCTTCAGTGAGAAATAGGAGAATGCGACACAAAAAAGCTCTAATAAACAAAAATATTACACGAAGTTTTCCATACAATATTTCAAATATAGGCATGCACATTTCAAAACGCAATGTTTCGAGAGCATATCTCGTCGTCCTTCCTATACGAGCGATATTGCGCGCGCGCATTTCGCGTTGCCCAACGCGCATTTCCTAAAGCCAGTGATGGGTTACAAGGTCACTGAGGTTGTTGCTCGCTATCACTATGAAATATGATATACTAGCGGCCGCCCGCGGTTTCACCCGCGTGGTTTCCGTACCTGGCGGAATATCGGGATAAAAAGTATCCTATTTTTAATACAGGCTATATCTACTATCTGTGTGCCAAAGTTTGACCAAATATGTTTAGTAGTTTTTGGGTGCAAGAGAAACTACATACATACATACAAACATTCGTGTTTATACTCGTAATATAAGTAGGATTTCTTAACCCTTAACTGGAGTGATGACAACTAAAGTGTAAGAAGGCGAAAGTGAAGGCGGAAGTGTAAGGGGTGTTGTTTTTGTTTGAACTTTGTTTGGTTAAACAACACTGCTTAAACTTGTAAATGTGAATGTGTTTGTCCGTCTTTAACGTCAAAACAGAGCAACAGATCACCGTGATTTTTGGTATGGGGATAGTTTGGGAGCTGCAGAGTGACCTATGTTACTTTTTATCCGAAAAAATATCACATTCCCGCGAGATAACAAGACAACGTGTAGTTCTCGCGGGTGAAGTTGCGGGCGGAAGATAAGTTTAAAAACATACTTTTAAATAAGAAGTATCTTAAAAAATCGACCCGTCCCACAACTAGCTCCGATGGGACTCAAACCCACGACCTTTCACTGTCTGTCTGGGGGAATGCGATCTATAATAGGTAAAATAACTTTTAAGGACTACAAAGTGCTACGATTTTATAATAAATGCGTTTAGATTTTAGATAAAAGTATTTTGAGTTGTTTATCAAGACATTTAGAAAATAATTAATAATAATATTGACATATTTCATCAGCATTATACGTTATCACAATTTCGTAATTTTCAATTTTACTATTTACACACAAACCCAAAATATTGAAATGATTGCCGAATGCAGATTACAATAACTTTATTTTATGTATTTGTCATTGCAAAACGTTGACATAGTTAATATAATCTCCCATCACAATAAACTACAAACAAGTTCATCAATTATGATAAATTGATGTTGCGGATAAGATAGTAATTTGGTTGTATTGTGAAATGCCCGGTGTTTTCTAAAGCCGAGTGCACAAGGTCAGAGGTTGTGGGTGTTAAGTGCCACCTTTCTCCTCACTGGAAAATTCCTGGTGCTAAAAACAAAATTCAAAATTCAAAATCAGTTAGTTGAAGAGTGGTTGTCACCCGTGAATTCATCTGCGTTACTTAAGGCAAAGACTCTGAGTGTTTGCGGTTTGGTCTGGTAATTATGAAGTAAGAAAGAAAAAGTTCATTCCACAAAATATAAATTATTACCTACAAAGACAAACAATTAAGTACTAAGAATGTCGTATTTTGTTAAAAGGGCTCAGCATATGCCATGCAACCCGGGACATCGTCTGCGTCACATCGGACATTGAGGTTTTTGCGTTAGAGTAAGCGCCATATAACTTGGCGCGTCAATATCTTGAACTAAAATTGTGTAAAATAAGACTTATTTTTCCGACCGACCACGACGATTAGCGCCCTCTGACAAATGCCAAGTTATCCCGCGCGGACTTTAAGTAAAACACTAACGCAAGCCCTTTCTTTGGATAAACTAGCAATGTGGTAGTATTTCGGAATGATCTGTGTTTCCTAAAGCCGCGTGCACAAGGTTAGAAGATAGATTGCTGCCTTGGTGTCTTAAGTGCCGTGCCACCTTTTTAACCGCTGTGGTCTAGTGGATCACACCACCGATTTCAGACCAAGAGGTCCCGGGTTCGATTCCCAGAGGGGGTACATATTGTATTCGGTTTGGTTGGTGGTAGGACTTGTTCTTAGTCCGCCTGGCTAGCTACCACCATCTTATCTAAGTCTGACGCCATAACAATGATGTTTCAGCATTATTGTGTTCCGGCAGTTAGAGATAAGATAGCCAGTTCCTCAGTGATTGAGGATTCCGGGAGTAGTGCGCTTCCACCTTCAGCCTTATCACCACTTAACATCAGGTGTGATGAAGGCTAAGTGCTACCCCATTGTGAATAAAAAAAAATAAAAAATCTTTCTCCGAAGTGGAGAATTTTTAGGGCTTCAAATAAGTACCGAGATATTTATCATTACTTGTAAATATTTTTCTCAAATGTATATTTCGAAAATTGTATTCTTTAAATCACTATGAATGGATTAATTCTTAATAAGCTTTACCAACATCATCCTCAGCCATTATAAGTCCCCACTGCTCGGGCACTGGCCTTCCTTATGGATGGATAAGGAGAATGGGCCATGACCCACCACGCGGGCCCAATAAATAAATAAATAAATAAATAAAAATTTTATTTCATAAAAAGTTGCATTACATGTACAAAGTCAAAAAATTACAATTTAAGCTAAATTTTAAAAGTAAACTGCCTGAACTAGGTATAACCTGTACTTCAGGCGGGTTCGATCTTACATTAAAACTTAAGTAAATTAACAATTATAATAAATTTATCTACATGGCAAGTAAAAGAAAAAAAGGTAGGTAAATGTATATAATAATATTGATTGTAAACTAAATACTACTTACATATTGCTAAAAGTTCCTCCGTCTCATCGTAAGATAAATTTCTTAAATAATTAAAAACAGTTACTTTAAAATTATAACAATTGAGCTTATATATATTAAGTGTTTTATTTAATCTGTTATATAAAAATGGGCCTAAAAATATAAAGAATCTATTTGTAAAAATAAATTTAGAGTCTGATTTCGAAAGAACCAATGCAGGTTGGTGGGTATTAACGACTGCAAATGCAGCCGGGACCAACGGCTTAACGTGCCTTCCAAAGCACGGTAGAGCTCGAAATAATAAATTTTTGGTCACCTATCCAGTCACCTTTGAGAAAGTTGCTTAACTCCAACGATTGCGCTTAGTAGTTTTTGTGTGAAAGTGTAACAAACTTCCATACATCCAGACATTTATACATCCATACTCGCAAACTTTCACATTTATAATATTAGTAGGATTAAGTCTTCCTTTCACTCTTATGAACTTAGGCCATTCACCTCTGAGGCTACTGGAAGGCTTTACAATCATCTTATATATATGTAAATTTTGAAACTTCAGATTTATTTCTGGTGTAATTTAAGAAGCAACTGACTTTTGACTATTTTTGCTTCCGTTTTGTTTTTGTTTGAATGGCCTTGAATAGGTGTATCTAAGCTCTAACTAAAGCTTATTAGAGTGAGGATCATTCAAATTTTGAGTATTTGTCTTCGAGTCATAGTCAATAGTCCTTATTTAACTTAGGACCTTATTGTGTTTTGGAAAATGCGTTACAATTCAAAGTAATATAATAAACTGATCGACTAAAACTCACTTAAATTTACCGACTAAAGTAGAAGGTTTGGTTGCGGAAAAAATAGGTTTAGGTTAGGTTAGATCACAGATCACCTGTTGTAGCAATCTGTGGGTTAGATAAGCGACTCTAGTCTAAGGTCCGGTTGCTCGTACATTACAGTAAAGTTAAAGTTAAAATTTAACCGTTGTCAATTTTGACCTCGGTCAAAGAAAAATAAGTTGGGTTAAAGTGTTGTCTGGGTGCCTCTTATTGCGGTTTTGTTTAGGAACCTAAACTGATCTGCTTCGCTTATTCGTACCACGACAGCTTAATATCAATGACAGCGATTCAGTGATCATTCAATGACATTTCACAGCTGCTGAGCTGTCATCAACTCTTATTTGACGTATAACTTGGCCAAGCTAACATGTCACCTGCAGGTTATACCCGTCCCTTTCACTCTCCTGGCATGACAGAATCGAGTGAAAGAGACGGGTAGAAGAAATAAGGACACAAATCGTTCGGTCATTCACATTTAGCAATTCATTTGCGATCCAGTTTTTAGAAGGTCATGGTACGAAAGAAAGCAATTCATTTTAGGAACCTATTCTGCATCGCGCTATTTTTGAATCGCTGTCTTAAAGTTGATGGTAGGCACCCAGTACTATTTCATTAACCCTCCCTTACTTACTAATGTCAAAATTTAAACCACCCCCACCCTGTCGGTTA
Source organism: Crambus lathoniellus (assembly GCA_949710035.1). NCBI lineage: Eukaryota > Metazoa > Arthropoda > Insecta > Lepidoptera > Crambidae > Crambus > Crambus lathoniellus. Next base: position 24,110,996 of record OX453317.1, read on the forward strand.
TTTTGACCGCCGTTAAATGTGTAATTTGACTGCTCGTTAAAGTAACCGCTTCTTCAACAACGCTTTTTAAATTTGACCGCCGGTTAATTTTACTTTAACCATAATTTAACCCTAACCAAGCTTCGAGCAACCGGACCTTAGTATTTTATTCGATCGTTTATTTACTATCCCAATTCAAATAGGCATACTAGGGTAGGCATACCCCTACCTAAAGCAGAAGGCATACTCTGTTCAGTTAATATTAAAGCACTGCGATCTTATTTCAGTGATCCATCCCAAAATCTCAAAACCCGGAGGAGCCCGTGGTGCAGTGGTTAGCGCGCTCGGCCTGCGATCGTTGAGGTTAAGCAACTTTCGCAATGGTCGGTCACGGGATGGGTGATCAAAAAACATTTAAACTCGAGCTCTTCCGTACATCAGAAGGCAAGTTAACCCATTGGTTCTGGCTGCATTTGCAGTCGTTAATACCCAGGACTCGCGTGGTCCCAGCGACAAATCTCCCGGTAAGTATAACACAACAAACAGTAAGGTACCTATTGAGTGCCAAACTAATAACGGTTGCATAACGCAACGGTTACTGTAATGACGCCGGTATGCGTTACAAGGTCGCGTGCCATGCGCCGGCGCCGGGCACGATCAGCTGTGGATGCTGACACAGACGGGGCAGATATGAATGGAAATGTTAATACTTTAGTAAGTAAATAGTATCATCAAAACCGCGAGGAACGTCACGGGGTGGCGGCGCCAATATATCAAACGTAAAGTTCCCCTGCCAGGCCTGCGGACAAATTTGTCACTCTCGCATCGGTTAATTTAGCCACCAAAAAGTTGATTCCGAGGCACTGAGTAAACAAATCATCTGCAATAGACGTATCATCACAATTTTTTTTCAAACCGATTAGTATGTAGCATGGAAACTAGATGGCGGATAAATTTATACTTTTTTTTTTGTAAATACATACTTAACATACATAGATAACACCCAGACTAAGACAAATAGACATGTTCATGCACACAAATATGTGACTTGTTCGGGAATCGAACTCGAGACCTCTGGCGCAGAAGGCAGATATCCCACCCCTGCGCCAAATCGGTCGTCAAGACTATAAACATCATCTTCAGCTTATCCAGCTGGATCAGATAAAGATAATAAATAAGTAAATATTGAACACCATCACATACGTTCCCCAAATACCAAACTGTAGTATCTTGAGCTTGTAAATTGGAAACAACGACGGGTATTCATCATACACCCAGACTCGAGGAAATATTGAAAAGTTCGTTTTCAATATTTCCCCGACTTGGAATCAAACCCGGGACCTTTAGAGAAAGCGGCACCTTGAATACCGGTGCGTATACCACTTAAAAATGATGGCTAGCTACTCAATTTTTTTTAACCGCCTCTGTGGTCTAGTGGTTCAGACCACCGATTTCAGACCAAGAGGTCCCGGGTTCGATTCCCAATGGGGGTACAAATTGTATTCGGTTTGGTTGGTGGTAGGACTTTGTTCTTAGTCCGCCTTGCTAGCTACCACCATCTTATCTAAGTCTGACGCTATAACAATCATGTTTTTAACATCATTATGTTCCGGCAGTTAGATTAGATTAGTTAGATTCCGGGAGTAGTGCGATTCCACCTAGAGCCTTATCACCACTTAACATCAGGTGTGATAAAGGCTAAGTGCTACACCGTAGTGGATAATTTTTTTTTTTTTATCGAAATCTGCCTCCATAAAAATAATGTTTTTAGCATTGTTATGTTCCAGCAGTTGGAGATAAAATAGCCAGTTCCTCAGTCCTCTGAAGTTAAGGATTCCAGGAGAAGAGCGTTCCATTTTCAGGCAAATAATCATGATTGGGCAGTGGAAAAATGTTGCCGATTCTTAAGTACATTTTTATAATATATATATGTGAATAAATAAATATTTTATCTCATCTAATCTTACCTAATTTCATGTGAGATGAAGCTAAGCTTCACCCCATTGGGTAAAGAATAAGGTAAATGGAATAATAATAATCATGTTAACAGCATTATTGTGTTCCGACAGTTAGAGATAAGATAGCCAGTTCCTCAGTATTTGAGGATTTCAGGAGTAGTGCGCTTTTAGCTATCGTCACTTAGCAACAGGTGTGATAAAGGCTAAGTGCTACCCCGTTGTGGATAATGAAAACTAAAATCGTTGCAATAAACAAGTGATTTTTGTAGTTGACACCTTGCATTGCAGGACCATAAACTTGTTTGTTGGCGCAAGTAATGTTGACAATAAATTTAATACAACATGGTAATAAGCTGGAAGTTTTCCACAGATTTTGCAAATAACGCGTTTACTAGTTGCATCAGGACTCAAGGTAAACTTCTTTATGCAATTGAATTTTCTCGAAGGCGAGATTGAAAGATTTCAATGAAAATGTGGATATAACATATACCGAGTTCCAAAATGAAGGTAATTAAAGATCCCCGACTACCAGATTCACAATAACAGATTGGAACGAGTACAAAAACGTTTCTTGTATCACCTAAGCTATACGGATAACATGTGTCATCAGCTGCAGTCTTATGAAGCCCGTCTCGCTAATTATGGTTTGACCCCGTTGTACACTCGCCGGAAAGCATCTGATATAATTTTTCTGTTTAAATTAGTTAACGGCCACATAGATTCCCCTGATATCTTAAAACATTTGTGCTTTGCAATACCACGTAATGCCAGTCGTGTACAAAATCGAAAAACATTCGTTACTCCATCCTGTAGGACACGTCTCGGCCAGCACTCTCCGTTGCACCGCATATGTGCTTTGTATGATTCCATACGTTTGGACTTTGATATCTTTTTCGGTTCTCTCGTCACCGCCAAGCGTTATATTAATGCTGCTCTTTGTAAACATAACATTTAAATGCTATTCTGGTTATATTTTTACTTTAGTTTCCTTTTGTTTAAATGATTCTATGTACTTACTTATAATTTCCAATTTTTTTTTTGTCTGGTTAAGTTTGGTTTTGTTTTGTAATTACCTAACTTAAGAATTCTATTGTCCGTTTGTTATTATGCATGCTGTGCTTACATCTAGTAGGGTAAATCTTTGCATGGTAATTAATCTCATAGCGTTAAGAAATTTTTGATTGTACCCAGTTTTGTAAGCCAAAAAAAAAAATAAAAAAAAAATAATAAAAAAAAAGGCAATAAGTAATTTTGTATGGAGTCTGCTCTCAAAAAATATTTGACTGTAGGCATCATGAACTATGTCGTTTTTTGTTGCTCTCATTGAGCAGTTTAATCACTCTAAGAAGTCTGATTATTATGAATGGAGAAATAGTAGATTGTACAACAAGTGCATAAAACGTACTATCTTACCCGAGATGTATATATCCATCTGAGCCGTAGACGAGGGTGGATAGTCAATTCGAGGGTAAAATGGGTTTTATGTACAAGTTATACACTCTGCTTTTCACTTAGAGTGTGAGGAAAATAAATAAAAATATTGCAAAAAAGAAAAAATAAAGACTTCGCCATATTGGCGGGAAAACTTTCTTTTTTTTTTATACGTGGCATTGGTAGCACAGTGACTTTAGCATTAGATCGTAGTCCATAAATAATAAATAATAATTAATAACTTCTTACATTCACACCAATTATCTAAGCCCATGTTAATTTGGAAAACTTGATAACGGATAAATCTAAGTTATACCTACTTATATACTTTTTTATTGTAAATACATACTTAATATACATAGTTAACATAATGCTCTTGAAATTCTTATTTCTTTGAAAACTCATTAATTTTGCCTAGTTTTATTAATTTAGTAGTTTAACATGGATTATGTACAAAATTGAAGAAACAGAATGAAATAATAAGTTTATTTAACGAAGTTTAATTGCGTGTGTGGCTGTTTACCTGACGATCTTTGTCTTAAAGTCTGAGACTTAGACGAAGATTTTACTTTATGCACTAGAGCATAAAAAGCGATTTTATGCAGCCTTTACCCAACATAAACACGAACTTTACGAGCATGAGAAGTGAAAAAATATGAGTAACATAAATGTATGAAAAATATGTATTTTTATCTAACTTTTCTTCTCCCGTTGAATACGGCCTTACTTTATTAGAAATATTAAAGTACTTTATGAGGGCAGCAAAACATGATATAACTCATAATACTACAACTATTGTGTATCTGGGTGCGCTGTTACCTATTGTCCTTTGACCCTGTGAATTTTTGAATATGTGTTGTTTAAATTGTTTAATTGCATTTGCAAGACAAGTGGAGGAGGAGTGGGGGTGGAGAACCCGTCTAGGTTCTCAAATGGAGACCACTCATCGGCAAACATAGCAGAACGCCCCCAGCCAGATGGACCGACGACCTTAAGAAGGGACGGGCAGTGGCTGGATAAGAAAGGCGATAGATCGTGCAGTGTGGCGCTGCTTCGGGGAGGCCTACGACCAGCAGTGGACAGCAACAAGCTGAAATAGTGATGATGACGACTTGCAAGACCATGTTCTGCTTCGTTACTTTTTTATTTGATTTTGAATATATTCGGTTTTTTTTTTGTTTTTTCTGACGACGCGGTCTGGGTCTAACCCTCCATCTGATTAATTCACGTCTAATCTGTCCCAACTACAGTGTATACCTTATGATATCCTTCAAATTTAAAAGTTTTAAATCCTGCATGGATAATATATTATGATGCTAATAATAAAGAGCATGGGTGTAGATAAATAGAGGTACCTATATAAAAAATAAGAGCACAATTTACAAATTCATAAAGATTAAGTAGAAAGTAACATAGAAAGCAAACATTAATTACAAAAATACCCCTAAAAAATTAACTGTAAGACATCGAACTTTCGCTCACATTTCTAAAATGAACGCCGAACCCAGATCACTGGTTGTGGAAACAGTCATCCTTGATCCACTGCGTGTTGCAAACTGTTGCGCGGGAGTTGGTCAAACCGGCGCAGGCGCCGGCTCACGTGGAGAGACTAGATGACTGTTTGTGTGGAAAGATTGTAAGCTCTTGTAACTGCAATACTTTGGATGTGATAAATGAATCCTAAGGCCCAGCTATTTAAATTTCAGTAGGCATGACTTAAGACCAACATATTAAATAATTATGCATAATAAATTGTACTGTGAGCGCTAACCAAGTTGTTACTAAAACTAAATTTTTCGGAAAAAAATAACAACAATGACCATTCATAACTATGTTTGAACTAAGGATAATTTTGATGGTTTTTTTTATCTTTATAACGATCGGTCGCAGTTACTCTGGTTTTTTTGCTGGGCCTTAGTCTGTTAGCTAAACTTTATCATTTGAAAAATTTTGTACAAGGGTCCTTTTTTTAGTTTATTAGGGCAAACAAACAGTTTTACAATAAATTAATATAGGGCCTTCGGAGGGTTACTAACGTACGCTACTCTATCTGTATTTGAAATCAACTCTCATCGTATGTTAGATTTACACAGTTTTTCTAAACAATTCTCATTTTTTCCAAGCTTTTTATTAATTTGCCACATGGCAAGTTAATAAACTAACATTTAGTTGGTTAGTGTGTTAGTTAGTGGGGCCAAATCTTGCAAGCTTAATTTGACCCACTTCCCAGTGTCCGATGGAGCTGCAATTTTATATACAGGTTTGGCTCAGATGACAATAAAATATTAAAGTACAGTCAGCAAAAAAGCTTGTCATAAAAATGAAATTTTTAAGAAAAAATTATTACCCAAACACACAGTCATTTCTATACTCTCACTGACGCGTTGATGTCTTTTTTATGTCAACTTTATAACAACACTGGCTCTGCGCGGTTTTACCCAATATGTTCCCGTTCCTGTGGGAATCCTACTTCCTACTTCCTACTAATTAATATTATAAACTAGCTTTCCGCCCGCGGTTTCACCCGCGTGTACTACACGATGTTATCCCGCGGGAATGTGATACTTTTCCGGGATAAAAAGTTGCCTATGTTCAGCCGTTTTGGTGTGATTGAGTAACAAACATACAAACATAAAACGTATAAAAAGTAAAGGAGCATTTACAACCACCTCTTATTTCAAATTGGAAGTCAGTTAAAAAAGAGTCGGAACGTCGGAACGTCAAAGTTTTAAATACTGGACTTGTTTTATTAAATACAATTATTTAGTGTAGTGTGACTAGCATTCAACTTAGTCAAAGAATATATATGTCGCAGGGATTTTGTCAAAGTGGTGATATTATAATTCCACTAGTTAAATTATGAATAGACAGTACGAGACAGTATGCACACGGCCGCGAGCTCACGAATTTGCCTCGTAAAAGTCCTGTACTCCTCGGAAGTCCTGTAGAACACGTGATAAGTTAGAAATTTAAATTTCGTGGTTATTTTTTTTGTGAAACAATCCATAATTAAGTTGTATTAATACAAAAAAAAACAAATTTAAGCCGATCGCTTCGCTGCGCTTCGCGATCGCCTTAAATTTTTAACCTATCACGTGTTCTATATCCGAGGCTCGCAGCCGTGTGCATACTGTCTCGTACTGTCTATTCATAATATCACGAGAAATTATAATTTCACTAGTGGAATTATAATATCACGACTTTGACAAAATCCCTGCGACATATAATGTCGCAGCCAAATGGTTGAATCCGCCATTCAATAAAACGCCTAGGCCGATCATTTTTTCCGTAAGCTATTTTATCTTCCCGAGTCAAATTCCCATAAGTTGACTGAGTCACAAAAAAATAACCACGAAATTTAAGACGATCGTTTCGCTGCGCTTCGCGATCGCCTTAAATTTCTAACCTATCACGTGTTCTACAGGACTTTCGAGGGGTACATGCTGCCATACTTAACCATCCGGCGGATTCAACCATCCGCCTGCGACATATACACTAACGCGAAATAGTGCCGTAGCTGTAAATGATTGGGATGTCTACAAATCGAATAGTGTAATAAGCGTGTACGGAAGGCCCGTACCCCACCAGTGGTGACATTATCATTGCGTGGTCGCCATCTCGTCACGGTCGGTCATAACGTGGTCATCGCGAAGTTTAAATGGCAATTAGGTTCAATGCTCCAGGTAATTAGTGGTCTGAGTGATTATGTGAACTTTCACAAATACGGTAATCATTTCACCATGAAATTGTTTTTTTTTTCAACCGTGACGTAAAGGTACTAGTCTGACTTTTAAAGAAGCCAGCGTTATTTATATATTTTTATTTTATTTTCTTGTTATCATTTTTCGTAATTTCAAACACCTACAAATAGTAATTTTATACAAATCCGTTTTAAATACCCTAAAATATTTGGCGAAGTTTAATAAATTGCGTGGTTAAAATCGAGGAGGGCTAGGTATTAATGAGACTATATACTTCGACAGTGCAGTCAGGTGCAGTGTAGTGATTGTATTCGATTCGGCACACATTTAGATTTATTTTATTTTTAAAAAAGTACATACCGCTCTCCTTCAGAGAAAGCGTAAATTATCCATTGCATAATATTACGCGCGAATCGTTTCGTCTGATATTCGTAGTAGGTATTATAGTATTTCTTTTTACCACACTTTTATTAGCTTCACTTGTAACTAAGTCACAATGTAAGAAAATCTTGGCATTAAATTTTAACCTACTTCTAATTGTCGTATTGATTTGAAACTTTGCAAGTCTATATGAATCCGATGACAATACAATAATTTGCTACCATCGAGCTGATCTGATGATGGAGTCAAGAGGTGGGCAATAGAACTCTTCAATGGCTGCTAGCAAACCCCTCGAGTTTAGGCTCATTTGTTTTGTTCTGATGAGACCTATTCGCTACACTTGATGGTGAGGGTCTGATGATGGAGCAGGGAGGAAGCTAGTGGCACTTCTTAATGGCCACTAGGAAACCCCTTGAGTTTGGGCTCCGTTGTTTCGTTCTGATGAGACTTATTCGCTACACTTGGTGGTGAGGGTCTGATGATGGAGCAGGGAGGAAGCCAGTGGCACTCCTTAATGGCCAATAGGAAACACCTCGAGTTCTGGCTCATTTGTTTCGTTCTGATGAGACCTATTCGCTACACTTGGTGGTGAGGGTCTGATGATGGAGCAGGAAGGAAGCCAGTGACACTCCTTAATGACCGATAGAAAACCCCTTGAGTTTGGGCTCATTTGTTTCATTTTGATAAGACCTATTCGCTGCACTTGGTGGTAAGGGTCTGATGATGGAGCTGGGAGGAAGCCAGTGAAAGTCCTTAATGACCACAAGAAACCCCCTCGAGTTTGAGCTCATTTGTTTCGTTCTGATGAGACCTATTCGCTACACTTGGTGGTGAGAGTCTGATGATGGAGTAGGGAGGAAGCCAGTGGCACTTCTTAATGACCACTAGGAAACCCCTCGAGTTTGAGCTCATTTGTTTCGTTCTGATAAGACCTATTCGCTGCACTTGGTGGTGAGGGTCTGATGATGGAGCAGGGAGGAAGCCAGTGGCACTTCTTAATGACCACTAAGACACCCTTCGAGTTTGGGCTCATTTGTTTAGTTCAGATGAGACCTATTCGCTACACTTGGTGGTGAGGGTCTGATGATGGAGCTGGGTGGAAGCCAGTCGCACTCCTTAATGACCACTAGGACACCTTTTGAGTTTGGACTCATTTGTTTCTTGAGACCTATTCGCTACGCTTTTATTAGCTTCACCTGTAACTAGCTAAGTCACAATGTATGAAAATCTTGGAATTAAATTTTCACCTACTTCTAGTTGTCTTAACATTTTGAAACTTTGCAGGTTTATAGGAATCTGATGACAATACAATAATTTGCTACCATTGAGCTGATCTGATAGTGGAGTCAAGAGGTCGGCATTCGAACTTTTTAATGGCTGCTCGGAAACCCCTCGAGTTTGGGCTCATTAGTTTCGTCCTGATGAGACGTATTCGCTATACTTGGTAGTCAGGGTCTGATGATGGAGCAGGGAGGATGTAGGTGGCACTCCTTAATGACCACTAGGAAACCCATCGAGTTTGGGTTCATTTGTTTCGTTCAGATGAGACCTATTCGCTACACTTGATGGTGAGGGTCTGATGATGGAGCAGGAAGGAAGTAAGGGTTCGGCTCGCGCATGTGGTAACTAATAGACTCCACTTGAATCTGTAAAACTAAATACATTCAATCACGCCTTTGAGTAAAATGTTTACGGGGTGGGCAGACACTTGACTTACACATGAATGGACTGTGAAAGCCATTACCATCCACACATGGCTTGCCATAATTTATAAAACTAAAAAGTAAAAAATAAATATGTAGTTTAAAAAACTAAAAAAAACACACTTTTATAGGAACAGACTAAAAAGTACAAAATAACCGTCTATTTAGTAACTGAAATTTAAAAGAGTGGTGCGCCTGTTTGCAAATCTTACATTTCAACTTACTTAATATTGACAACGCGCACCACGCTTTTTAATGTCAGTTACTGAATAGACGGTTATTTTGTACTTTTTAGTCTGTTCCTATAAAAGTGTGTTTTTTTTAGTTTTTTAAACTACATATTTGTATTTAAATATTTGACTTCCAACTTATTCTTTTGTTATGGTACTGTCGAACCAATGAATCGACCCATTTTGCTTATAATTTGTTTGAAAGCGACAAAACTATAAAGGTCAGTGTCAAAGTAAACATGAATTTTAACCCACCATAAAGCTATTATCCACTAGCTTTCCGCCCGCGGCTTCGCCCGCGTGGACTACACGACGTTATCCCGCCGGAATGTGACATTTTTCCGGGATAAAAAGTAGCCTATGTTCCTCTCCAGGCTACAAAGTATCTGTGTTCCAAATTTCAGCCAAATCCGTTTAGCCGTTTTGGCGTGATTGAGTAACAAACATCCAAACATCCAAACATCTAAACTTTCACATCCTTACTTCCTTACTTATATTATAAATGCGAAAATGTCTGTCTGTGTGTTACACAATCACGCCTAAACTACTGAACCGATTTGAATGAAAATTGGTACAGAGATAGTCTAGAGCCTGAGAAAGGACATAGGCTACTTTTTTATGTGAAAAAAGGGCTGTAAGGGGTTGAAATAGGGGATGAAAGTTTGTATGGAAATTATGTCATTTTTAAAGCTAGAAGCTTAAAACTTATTTAAGGAAAATTGTTAAACGTGATGAGCACTTTCTATTGACGTACAAAGTTTGAAGGTCTGGTACACCTGATGTGGAACCCTAGCAGCCACATTAAACTATATGAGATACAAACACAGCGTCTTAAGAAAAGTTGTTTAACGTCATGGACATTTTCTATTGACGGAAAAATATCGAAGGTCTGGTACACCTGATGTGGAACCCTAGCAGCCCAGCTTAACTATAAGAGATACAAATACAGCACCTTAAGAGAAGTTGCTCAGCGTGATAAGTATTTTCTTTTGACATACAATCCTTACTTCCTTACTTATCCTTACTTCCTTACTTATTTTTATATTATAAATGCGAAAATGCGAATCTGTCTGTCTGTGTGTTACACAATCACGCCTAAACTACGGAACCGATTTGAATAAAAATTGGTACAGAGATAGTCTAGAGCCTGAGAAAGGACATAGGCTACTTTTTTATGTGAACAAAGGGCTGTAAGGGGTTGAAATAGGGGATGAAAGTTTGTATGGAAATTACGTCATTTTTAAAGCTAGAAGCTTCAAAATTGTTTTATAGGCTTTTGATTAGATAAATAAATACGACATTCAAAGTTTGTAAAAAAACTACCCTAAAGAGGGTGAAAACAGGGGATGAATTATTTCGTGTGATGACGTGCGTCGGCAAAAAAGTTTACGGAACGGATTTTGATGAAAGTTTTTTTGTTATACAGCTATTGGTCCTTGCCAACATATAGCTATAATTTATTTTGAAGATCGCAATTTCTGATGTGGAACCATAGCAGTCCAGCCAAACCATGAGAGATATAAAAATACCGTTTTAAGGAAAATTGTTAAACGTGATTAGCACTTTCTATTGACGTACAAAGTTTGAAGGTCTGGTACACCTGATGTGGAACCCTAGCAGCCAGATTAAACTATATGAGATACAAACATAGCGTCTTAAAAAAGTTGTTTAACGTCATGGGCATTTTCTATTGACGGAAAAATATCGAAGGTCTGGTACTCCTGACTTGGAACCCTTGCAGCCCAGCTTAACTATAATACAGATACAAATACAGCACCTTAAGAGAAGTTGTTCAGCGTGATAAGTATTTTCTTTTGACATACAATATATACTAATATTATAAATGTGAAAGTGTGTTTGTTTGTATGTCCGTCTTTCACGTCAAAACGGAGCAACGGATCGACCTGTTTTTTTTAGTATGTAGATAGTTTAGGAGCTAGAGAGTCCCATAGGCTAATTTTATAGCGGAAAAATTTCACATTCCCTTGGAAAAACGTCGTGTAGTACACGCGGCAAAACCCCGGGCGGAAGGCTATGTGATATAAATTTTTAATGTGTTAATACGTAGGTACTGTTTATGTAATATACAAGGTATTTTTTTATCACCCCGGATATTTTTAGGGATTATTTTACTCATGAAAACAAACAACTTTTATTATCTAGGACCAACACTGAAATCGCGAAAAAGTGTCAGCTGTTCCATACATTTTGATTAAATATTTTTGCACTTTTGTAAGGAATAGCTGTTTTTTTTTGCGATTTTAGTGTTGGTCCTTATTAATAATCCTTTTAATTTTATCCGGGGCGATAAAAAAATTACCGTGTAGGTATATTAAGTAAATAAATAAAATAATTCATACTTATTATTAAACTGTATGCGATTCTATTCAGGGGGCTACCGGCTAAAAATTATGGGTATGGACATGGGCTTCATTTGACATTTGAAGCACAAAATATGGGCATCAAATGTCAAATGAAGCCCATGTCCAGGGGTTTGCCGGTACAGGGGCTGTATACATTGAAAAGAAATAAAAAAAAATACCACCAAGGGTCTTCTTAAACGGAACAGATACCAAAAATATAGTTTTTGAATTTTTTGTCCACGTTTCAGGCAAAAACTACTGAACGGATTTTAATGAAACTTTTTTTGTCATATAGCTATTAGTTGTCGCCAACTTATAGGTAGGCTATAATTTATTTAGAACATCGAAATGGCCGATGTGGAACCATAGCAGCCCAGCCAAACTATGAGAGATATATAAATACCGTCGTATGGAAAATTGTTAAATGTGATGAGCATTTTCTATTTACGTACAAAGTTTGAAGGTCTTGGTACACCTGCCTGGCGAGCATTACCATCATTATATCACGCGATATGATATAGCACGTCTTGCTGTCTTGCTTCCACCTTAGTGGGGTAGGTAAGCAAGACAGCATGACGTGCTATATCATATCGCATGATAAAAGCCGTTCATGCTAAGCCAGCTGATGTGGAACCCTAGGAGCCAGGTTAAACTATATGAGATAGCATCTTAAGAGAAGTTGTTCAGCGTGATAAGTTCTTTCTTTTGACATACTGTTTGTATTGTTTGTATATCCGTTTTTCACGTCAAAACGGAGCAACGGATCGGCGTGTTTTTTTAGGATGTGGATATTTTAGGAGCTAGAGAGTGACAAAGACTAATTGATATCCCGGGAAAATATAACTTTCCCTCGAGATAACGTCGTGTAGTACAGGCGGGCGAAACCGCGGGCGGAAGGCTATGTGAAATAATTTTTTAATGTGTTAATATGTATCATAGCGCTAAACTAATATACTTTTATAAAATAAATACACAAAAAACGAAAAACCTTATTAGCTAAAAAAATGAAAAATGCTGCCGAAAGTCACTATACCACGCGAACGAAGTCGCGGGCACAGCTAGTTTATAATATTAGTAGGATATATTATCCATTAGAGAATAGCTTTATGGTGGGTCACATTTCAGTTGGTTCGACTGTACATACGTCGGGATATTGAGTCCGTAACTTGATTTATTTGAATGCAATGGAAATATTATCGAATCACTATTAATAATGTTAAATGTTTAGTTTAACTTTATTTTTTTGGTGTGATCTCAGAAAATATGGAGCTGATTTTGAAATGCTTCTACCAAAAGAAAGCTACAATATTCCTGTGTGCTACACTATTTTTTGATTTCGATATTCCCACAAAAACGGAAACCACACGAATCACACCAGTAAGTAATATTGCGCTAAGTTATTTTATGTCGAAAATGTAACTTAATAAGGCAGAAAACCTTCATAATTTAAAACGTACTTATACAAATTTTTACAGAAAAAATGAATAAACAGAAAATTGCATGACGTAAGGATATCTAACGATTTTTAAAATCCATTCTTATAATCCTTGATACCGAAAAGTAATTTAGATAATTTAATTTATTTTTGATTTCTTTTTCAATAATATTTATATAAATAAATGAATAAGTTATTGGGTGGCCGCTAGCTAGCGGTGCAAGGTCGCTTATGCTGTGGCTCGCATACTGAGCAGCCGTTTTTGGAGGCGGTACGCTATTCACATGCGCCGGCGCCGGTCATCGGAACCCTTGACATGGTATGGATCCGATAGATAGATCGGTGTTTCTTTGTATTTTGGAAAAACACAGATTTTTATTATAATAAATAGTCACTGACTATAAAAATCTGTGGTATTATTATTGGTAATGTTAGTGAGTTCGGATATTTGAGGTAATTTCTGGAATTATTTTGTTTTTCTTTCACCAGTAGAAAGCCACAATATTCCTGAGTGGCGTAGGCTATAGCCTACGCCACTCAGGGGACCGTACCCATGGGAATATCGGGATCAAATATATTTTATCCCGATATTCCCATGGGTACGGGTGCCATGCAGGTAAAACCGCAGGAAGCAACTAGTTAAATATAATAAGGTACGGTTATTACTATTTGGGCGACAGTATTTTTATCTGACATTAGGATTTTCTTTACTATAAAAACCATCGTCTGTCACGCTTATTTTAAAACTACCGGAAAAAGTTTTAAGGTGTATGTAGTCGTGAAACGATCATTTTTGAGGCCCTAAAACTCATAAATTAGCCTACTGATAAATCCAGAATTAATATATATTACATATTGATATATAAACTTCAATCTGAGTATTAAAAAAAAACATAGTCTTTAAGGTACTATTTAAAAAAAACATTGAAATGAAGCTGCTTTCAACTTGAAATACGCTACGGCTTCTAAACTACAAGTGATATTTTCACGTTTCTTTCAGGAAAAGATTGCTAACTTGTTTAACTTAAAACTGAGCATTTTTCGTTTTAAAATAATACATAGTTTTGACGAAACGTGTGTTTAAGCTGTTTTGGTGCGGGTAGCGGGCGGGAAAATTAGGCCACTTTTCTATGCCCAAGGTCGTTGGCGATACCACGGGCCTTAAAGTTTTTTACTGAGTACTACCGGCATCGAATAGACTCGGTTCTTGCATTTCCACTGTAAGCAAAAGCAAATAATTTCTGTACAGCTAAACGATAGGTTAGGTACTGTAATTACAATTTAAACTTTTCCGATTCTCTACGATAGTCCGCCGACTTTAGTCACAAAAATTTAAGTAACCTGAACTTTGGTTACGATTGCTTTTTATTGTTTACAAAATATCGCACAAAACCTCATCTTACACTTAACTGCTATTTAAAGGTGAACGCACACTTGTGCGCGGCGATCGCGCCAAACGAAACGATTTTCTGAATTCTGTATGAAAGCTGCATCGAAGATTCAGACGATTCCATTCCGGCAGGTGTGCGAGGTTTCATACAATTTCATTTATAGAATTTTAAAATCGTTTCGTTCGGCTCAGTTTGCACCTTAAGGATATAGCATAGGTAAAAAAAATATCGTCGATGGCCGTTGCTTACACAAGCGAGGGGATGCTGGGATCGGTAAGACTCCGGCCGCGGCACTCTCGTAGACTGAGAAATACGTGTAGACGCGGCATGCAGCGCGCATTCTATTTACATCTAAAATATCACCTATGTGCGCTTTTACAAAGGACATTATATTATGTAGAATACAAGAAGAATTATTATGAATATTTATTGTAAACGTCGGTTTGTAGGAAGAGTAGATCTTAGATATTATTCGTATGTAGTAAAAAAAGCTTTTTTTAACAAAGATAGTCACTTCAAACGATTCTTCAAAATGCAGAACACAGCAGCAGCTATTTATATTTATTTTCTATCTCTAGATCATTTCGATAATATATCCATTATCAAAATGATCTTCGCAGGCAAAACTACAACATTTGCTACAAATTACACTGAAAAAAATAAATAATGTATACTGCTCTAACCAGTAGGTACATTTTCAGATTTAGTCCAATCAAATTAATAAAACTTATAATTTAATATGAAAAAATATATGACTAAGATATGACTAAGAACTACTTACACAAAAAAAATTTGCTTGATTACTCAAATAGTTATTGAGATAATTGAGTTTAAGACGGAAAAAAGGGGTCTTGAAAATATTTTTTTTTAGTACATTGTATTTATTTGATTCAAATAAATTTTAGTAACTTCCCTTTATAAAGAAAAGATCTATCACATATAATATTTTGGAAGGCCTAGCAATGATACTTTGTCAGGAAATTTAATTTAAAAACATTGAAAATTCTGAGTTTGATCGCCGCAATAGCCTTAAACATGAACGATTTACTTACCCAACAAAATGAATTATTTATAATCATCACTGTGCGCGTAGCCTTAGATAAATGACGTATTTTTCAGTTATCAAAATGCGTTCAAGAATTGTTTCCTAATACATACAGTCGCCAAGACCAATGTCGCTTTAAAAAATCCTTATTACGATGTTAGCTAGAGTAGTTTTTGTTTGGCAAGTGGCATGATACTGCTGACTGCCCATTGAGACAAAATGCGACTGTTTATATGCGGCTTGTATTGTTAGGACCTTGATCTGATGAAGGTAAAGGCTTTAGTTATATCGGAGATGCCTTTGATCGGTGACCAAAAGTTGCAATTATAGCAGCACTAGCGCTCCGCTCACGACTTCGTCTGCGTGGACCCCCTTTTTCCCCCTTAGAGGGGGAAGGGGATTTTTTGAAATTGGGAAAAAGTTTTAAAATTCATGATTATCATCATCAGCCATTTAATGTCCCCAATTCTGGGGCACTGGCCTTTCTTATGGATGGATAAGGAGAATAGGCAATGACCATAACCATGGCCCGCTATTATTTCTCGGCTGCTTGCGCTTACAAATGCAACGAGTGAGATAGAAGATGGCTTTGGCATAACCACGGCCATCTCTATCGTCTTCTACAAGCCATGCGCATAAAGTTGGCAACGTAGTTTTAAGTGAACCGATTTGACACCGTTTGCACCGTTTGACAGGTAAACAGCGAGTAAACCTCTAGTACTGAATCCTATGGAGATGGCATATCTTCTATACATCTATACAAATAAATAAAATTGGAGTGTCTGTTTGTAACATTAAATAACCGCTTTTTACTACGTGGATATGATTAAATATACGGTACATATACCAAAATGACATGTTTTACAATTTTTGTCTGTCTGTCTGTTTGTTCCGGCTAATCTCTGAAACGGCTGGACCGATTAATACGACAATTAGAAGAAGTGTAAAATTGAATTCCAAGATTTTCTTACATTGTGACTTAGTTACACCTCACTTTTTCGTAGGTATGCCACCTCCATAGGATTTAGTACTCAGAGGAGTAAACCGGTTCACAGCAATGTTGCCGTTCCGTATCATAGCATGGCTTGTAGAAGACGATAGAGACGGCTGTGGCATAACCCACCACGCGGGACCAGGGTGCCTACCATCAACTTTGGAACAAGACAGCGATTCAAAAATAGCGCGATGCAGAATAGGTTCCTAAAATGAATTGCTTTCTTTCGTACTATATGACCTTCTAAAAACTGGATCGCAAATGAATTGCTAAATTCAAAAGCTAAATCTGTGGTCGGGACAGGTCGTGTGTAGTAAATAGTATGTGTAGTTTATTTATTTTTAATATATTCATTTATTTGCTTGTAGCTCCTCAATTTAGTTGTTTATTTAATGTAAGTATTTGCGATGAATATAAAATATCATTGTTTTTATTTTTAGTATCGCATTGACGTCCACGTGCCAAACTAGTTCTTTGGGGTTAAGTTGAAAATCAGCGTCGGCTTTATTGCGGACTCAATGCTGAACTGGACACCCATTTGGTACTGACGTGGGACACTGGTTACGTTTTGTGTTTATTATAAGTTTTTCACTATAATTTTATGTACCTACCTACTGTTTGTTTTTGCTATGTAATGTTTATCGCAATGTCCTATGCCTGGTACCAAATAAAACATTTTGTATTTGTATTTATTTGTATTTAAATGTGAATGACCGAACGATTTGTGTCCTTATTTCTTCTACCCGTCTGAGGGCATGACAGAATCGAGAAAAGAGACGGGTAGAAGAATGTTCAGATGTTTGGATGTTTGTAGCTCAATCGCGCCAAAACGGCTGAACGGATTTGGCTGAAAATTGAGACACAGATACTTTGTAGCCGGAACATAGGCTACATTTTATCTCGGAAAATATAACATTCCCGCGGGATAACGTCGTGTAGTCTACGCGGGCGAAGTTTGTTATATTTGCCGACCTCCGCGGTCTAGTAGTGTACATTGTACAAACCGGTTTGAACTCTGAGGTTCGATTTCGAAAAAATGGTTCGATTTCGAAAAAAATCTCGGTAAATGTTGAAAACTAAATTTTCAATATTTTTATTTCCAACTGCCATCCATAAACACATGTTCTAATGCTTAGCTTGGCATTAGAGCAATGTATGTGATGGTGTCCTATATTTATTATTATTACTTGCCTTCCGCCCGCGGCTTTGCCCACGTGAACTACACGATGTTATCCCGTGGGAACCTGGTATTTTTCCGGAATAAAAAGTAGCATATGTCACTCTCGAGCTCTCAAACTATCCACACATTAAAAATAACGTCGATCCGTTGCTCCGTTTCGACGTGAAAGACGGACAAACAAACAAACATACACACATTTAATATTAGTATGGAATGGATTGCTGCGATTGATCACTAGGCAGCCCCAACAGCTCTCTAAATACATTATTATATTGCACCTTTAATGCTTTTAACGCCCTTTGTGTGCTGTGTAGTTGACCCATAGAGAGCACGTATAAAATGACTGGCAGTAGGCTTTGAAAAGTGTAATGGAAGCTACCAATCTCAGATCTACCAATGCTGCGATCCGCGTAGCCGAACTTTGGTCCGACACTGTTTAGGTTTTTAGTTTGCTATCGACTCGTTATGAAGAAGTCTAAAGACATTCCACAGTCAAGGTTAAACATTGTCTAGCTGCACTGAACGAAAGTGAGGGAAAGTACGAGACATTAGGTAATGTTACGGCATACCGCGTAATGCTCGCTTACGTCACGAGCGTTTAACTTCACTGCGTCTGCGCATGGAGATTATCGGTTAATCAATACTAATAATAAGTTAGGCTAATAAGTTTAATATAAGTGTTCGTTTAACGATGTACGGGGTAGAATTATTTCATGACTAGCGGTCGCCCGCGGTTTCACCCGCATGGTTCCGTTCTCGTGGGGGTAAAAAGTATCTTATGTTTTCTTCTAGCCATAATATAATAGTAATATCACAATCTATCTTTGTTGAAAATTTCATCCAGATCCGTTCAGTAGTTTTTGCGTGAAAAAGTAACAAACATCCATACATCCATAATCACAAACTTTCGCATTTATAAAATTAGTAGAATAAAGAAAAAGTACTCAAAATAATGGATATTGCAAATTTCATCCAAAGGAAACATTCGTTTATTTTTTATAAGAAACAAAACTGTATTTACGGTTTTTTTTTAACTCACCTATTCCATACAAGAGTAGGTACATAAACATCGAATCGACTCAACATCGAATCCATAATGTTTTTCAATATTTACCTACTATATAATTTATCATGTTTCTAAGAGAGATTTAATACTTATGAGGTCATGAGTTACCCTATCGATAGATTTCATAAAAAAACAGACTGTTGTTTTATCGAATTTTGGCCGGTTCTAACGGTGTTGTACCGGTGAAATAACTCTACCCTGCATGTACAAGGTAAATTTTCATTTCAGTAAATAAATAAATTCAGTTATAAACCACTAATATAATTTTACATTCGATAAGCATGTTGTAAGAGTAGAAAAATTGTTGGATTAGTAAAACATAATAGGTATAGTTTACTACTAATATATTGTATCAATAAACATAATAATACTTAACATAATAAGTTTTGGTCCCATAATAAAAGTTGTTTGTTTTCATGAGTAGAATAATCCCTAAAACTATACGGGGTGATAAAAAGTTACCGTGTATAAATTTAACTGCCTCTGTGGTCTGGTGGCACACACCATTCGCTACCACCGGTATCAGAACCAGAGGTCCCGGGTTCGATTGCCAGTGGGGGTACATATTGTGTATTCGGTTTGGTTGGTGGTAGGACTTGTTCTTAGTCCGCCTGGCTAGTTACCACCATCTCATCTAAGTCTGTCGCCATAACAACGATGTTTTCGGCATTGTTGTGTCCCGGCAGTTAGAGATATGATAGCCGGTTCCTCGGTGGTTTGAGGATTCCGGGGGTAGTGCGCTAACATCTTCAGCCTTATCTTCACTTAACATCAGACGTGATGAAGGCTAAGTGCTACCCCGTTGTGGATAAAAAAATACCTTTCTCTTTGTATTAATCTGTCTTTTAATGAAAACCACGTTATAGTCCGTTGCGAAGTTTAAAAGATAATTATGGAATTCGGGTAGTAAGTTTTTTTTTTACGAGTAGCACTTAGTCTTCATTACACCTGATGGTAAGTGGTGATAAGGCTGAAGGTGGAAGCACACTACTACCGGAATCCTCAATCACTGAGGAACTGGCTATCTTATCTCTAACTGCCGGAACACAATAATGGTGAAAACATCATTGTTATGGCGACAGACTTAGATGAGATGGTGGTAACTAGCCAGGCGGACTAAGAACAAGTCTACTTCACAGAGTAATTTTTTATATGTAGGAAATAGAGACCAATCATGGGCCCCTTTATTGGTATTGTATAACTAGCGCTATCTGTTGTCTGGTCTAGGCAACTTTTGGTGTATAAAACTATAATTTATATGGCAAAACAACGTTTGCCGGGTCAGCTAGTTGGTTATATTTTAAAGGCTAAATGATATGATTCTACAAATCTGAATAAAAAGTTTTTATTGTTATTTATGTCTTTATACATAGGGCAGAAGCCCTGGTTTTGGCCACTGTACCGGTTTTGGGCACTTTTTGCTCTAAAAGTTTTCTAAACAACTTTTCGCCATTTTTGCAAAAGGCAATTAAAATAAGGTAAGTATTTAAGGTAATAATAACAACCGTTAGAATTCCATTTATAAGTCATACGATTTTTTTTTTCAATATGTCCCATTTTCTGTTTTTAAAAATGTTTTGTATGAAAATTTCAAGAAATTTGTTTTGGATGAAATACTTACGTTATAAACCTTTGTTTTTTACAATTAAATTGTTGTTTTGCAATTGATTGGTTTCTAGCACATTAGAATATATTGATTAAACCTGGGTTTGGTTTTGATTTTTCGCTAAACTTACAAAAGTTTAACAATCAATAAGTGGCCAAAACCGGTACATTTAGCACCTCTCACACATTTTGTGTTATATACAAAAAAACTATTTTCCTTTTTTAAATTTGAATAATGTACCTTTAAAGGTAGATAAATTATCTATAATTTAAGATATAATTTGTCTCTCAAATACCTTAGACCATTTAGTACTTAGTGCTTAAAAGTCAAAAAATCCTTAAAGTGGCCACTAACGGTACCTCTGCCCTACATACATTAATATTAATATTAATAACAACAACCTTGAAAAATTACTTCTAAATATAAGTGTTTTAATATAAATGGCGAAAAAGCTATTCGTATCTCAGAGCACACTCACCTGAGCTTTTACAAAAGTCAGTATTGCACCTATTAATTTAAGTAAATGCGAGATTAGTAACGAAACTTAATAAAAAACCACCTTGCTTTGATATAGTGGTTTCAGTTTAATACAAAAAAAACCACATCAAAAAAGTAAGAAATAATTCCTCACCAAATAAATAACGTAAGTACTTTGAAGTCGGGCGTGAAACATGTACAATTTTTTGTTGTTTTTGTTAAAACCCGCCCGACTTCAAAGTACTTACGTTATTTATTTGGTGAGGAATTATTTCTTACTTTTTTGATGCGGTTTTTTAGAAGGCGGTTTTATTTTTTTATAAAAATAATTTTTATTTCACTCTTTTTAGTGCATCGTGCAGGCAATTTGCGTGTTTTCTGGTAAATAGGTATGTGATCAAACTCAAAACCTCCTTTTTCGAAGTCGGTTAAAATACCTTGAGGTATCCCCTTTTTCACAAAACAAGAATCATCTAAATCGGTTTATAAACAAAGGAGTTATGCCTAAAGATACGTATTAAATTCACATAAAGTGGTAACGAAAACGACAGTATTTTCAAGATTTCCTGAAAACTACTGAACCGATTTCAAAATTTCAAAAAATGGGACCAACTTGGAATCCAACCTGATGTAATAACGTTTGAACCATTTCAATCGGTTCAGCCGTCTTCGAGTAATAGGTGGACATACACACAAAAAAAAAAAAAAAAAAAACATACATACAGACGAATAGAGAACCTCCTCCTTTTTGATTTAGAAGTCGGTTAATAAAATAGTATCAACTAGGTAGGTACTACTTCTTTTAGACGTGAATAAAAGCTTTCCATCTCCTAATTCAACATCGCGTTGTGTAGAGCTTGGTCTGAGCTGACTAATAATTTAATTATGTTTTCTTATGAACAATAATCTAGTTAATAGTATACTTTATTAAAATAACTAAAATGTTACGAATACAAACGAAACAAAACATATATTTTACTTACTTTTATAAAATTTCGGCTCCAGTAAGGATCTAATATGAACTCCTATTCTTTTACGTTAAGATAAGCTTTCTATCTCTTATGTCTACATAACGTTAAAGTTTAGTTCATGTTTACTAATACTAAATTATGTTTGTTAATTTTAATAAATTTAATAAAACTTACGCAAACTGTCGTCCGCCCTCAAGCCGCACAGCGTGATCGCAAGAACAACCGCACAATTCCTCATCGTTGCACTCTTACTGACACTGCGCCGAATATAGACTGACGCGCGCGCAATCGACGCGGCATTTATATGCGCGGGAGTTGCAATATGACAGGTGGGGAGAGGGTTGTTACCCCAGTAACGTAGAAGTTACCCCTAATAATAAAATAAAATAAAATTATAATACTATTTTAGGGTATTTTTTTTATTTGACGACTCTGTAGAAAATAAAACAGGGAGAAAAAATAACCATTGACGAGTCTAGCCGGTAATTCTCCAAGGTCTCCTACTGTAGGGTTTGCGAACCGATGGCGTAGCTTCTTTGACTGAATAAAAGTATTTCATTTTCAGTTCTGGAATAATGTAGTCACTCGTGGACCCACTAGTGGGTCATCGCGGTGGGTCCCCGAGTCTGGTGGGCATTATCGCTCGAGATTCAAGTAAGTACTTTCCCTCCCAGATGGCATGAAAAAAATCCAGCCTGTAGGTATGTAATAACAAAGAATTTTTTGAGTTTTTCCAGCGTTAGCGTCGCATTTTGTATGCAAATCTGTACAGCGCTTCTAGTGGGTAGTAGCAGAACTACAGATTCTCATACAAAATATCTCCCGTATAGCTTTCCGAGCGCCCAGTGTGTACAGGGTGCAGGGAGATAGAGTTTGCATTTCCCGCGAATTGATATTACCTATATTACACCGTGGTATTACTTTTTTTGCATCGCAGTGTGTTATTAACTAATTGTCATAATTATAATAGTTTTCCCTCAATAAACCATTAATTACGGGAATGTTAATTATAATACCCACGTGCGTCGTTGGTATTAGTAGTAGTAAAAAAAATGAATAACTTTTTTTTTTATCCACAAACGGGATAGCACTTAGCCTAAATCTCACCTGATGTTAGATGAAGATAAGGCTGAACATGGAAGCGCACTACTCCGGAATCCTTACCACTGAGGAACTGGCTATCTTATCTCTAACTGCCGGGAATACAACAATGCTGAAAACATCGTTAGTTGGCCAGTAGGGCTAACATGACGGCAACGAGATAGCACGAGATAGTTTGTCGCGCGCCTTCCAACCAATCAGCAGTCACGCGCGCGATCTACGAACGATCTGATTGGTCGAAAGTAATGCGACAAACTATCTCGTGCTATCTCGTTGCTGTCATGTTAGCCCTACAGGTCCAATGCAATTATGTCAAATATAGCATAATAAAGTATAGTTTTTCAATTCAGTATAGTAAGTTTGACCGATCTGGCGCAGGGGTTGGCTACCCACCTTCTGCGCCAGTGCTCTCGGGCTCGATTCCCGAACAAGAAAAATATTTGTGTGCATGAACAATATGAACATGTCTATTTGTCTTGGTCTGGGTGTTTACTATGTAGGTATATTAAGTATGTATTTACAAACAAAAAGTATTTAAGTCTATATTTATCCGTTATCAAGTTTTCCATGATACAGTTTCTTAATGAAATTAAAATGGGCTTAGATAATTGGTGTGAATGTAAGAAATTATTTATCTATTTATTATTTAAGTTAGCGATCTAGTAACTCTGCCGGCCTAGCATGAGCGGCTTTTATCGCGCGATATGATATGGTACGGCAAGTTGAGCTTATGATGACTCTTTTCTTACACCTGAAATTAATATCAAACCACATTATTAATCTTTTAGATTAAAACTTTATAGCAATTAGAACTATATTTTATTTGATGAAATCAATTAAGGTATATATTTAGATCAAGAATCATCTTAATGATTCTTCTTGAAGTCCTACTGTACAAATAAAACGAACGTAGTTTTTTTAATTTAATACTCTAAAGGCTTCGACCAACATTATCATCTAGTAAAGGGTTTGAATTAATATTCATTACTAAATAATAACACAGTTAAATTAAAATTTATCTATTAAAAATAAAATCAATACTACATTCTCAAACACCATTAAACTAAATAATAATAACATCATCTTTCTCTACATCTCTATATTTAAAATCTCCATTTTTCACATATTCATGATACCCTTTCTGATATTTCAAGGCCAAAGAATCATTTGGCAAATTAGAATTAAACACAGAATTGCCAAAAGTGTTCAGCTTTATCACTCCAAAGTATAAAACGTCTTCTTCTGTTTTAATCTGTTTCCTTCTTTCTTTAATAATCATGGAATCTTTCACTGGTAGAAATAGCACCAAATCTTGCGCTTCATCATCACTAAGTTTCACCTTAGCTTGTAAAGTACCATTTGTCTCAATAGAATCATCATCATCATCATTCATCTTTAGATTAATTGGTAAATGACATTCTACACATCTGACGTTATCATGATGATCAGTGCTTATAGGTACTGGGAATAACCGATCGTTCAAGTAAAATCTGTACACGCATTTGTGATCTACGAGACTTGTAACGCTACCTTTAGTTTCAATCCTTGATTTAGCAGAATGACATTCAAAATAGTTGTCCTCTCGAAACTTTTTTAACTGTTCAATGTTTTCAACGTCATTTGTGTCTAGAAATCCAATTTGTTCTTCACTATCTGATAGAACGTTGTACATGTTAACGCCAGTTTCGGATATAGTATGAGCTTCAGGAACTTCTTTGATAGTATCTAAGGAAATCTTTCGAAATTCAGCTTCAGTATCTTGTAGGGAAACGGTTGATTTAAAGTTTTCGTTCTTATAGTATTGTTTTACACCATTGTTTTTACCATTATTAGTGTGAAGCTTGGGATTTGAGCTTCGGGTTTTGGTAACTACTTTACCGATAGATGGTATTTTAGTGTTTATACTGGATTTTTTGATACTTGCTGATTTGTCTGAGTTTGAACTTTGACTGCTACTGTGGGCATGGTCGCCGCATCTCTTGCAGTAGTCTATCGGTTTTTTAGCACTTTTATTTAAGAAACTTACGTCTGATTTTGTGTATTTCTTCGGTTTGTTTGAACACTCCTCAGTGATAATTCCATCAGAACAGCTTTTTCCTGTAGAACAAGGGCCGATTTTCTTAGAAAGAAGCACTTTTTTTGGTGTTCCTGTCTTACATGAATACTTTGAGTTTTTCGCTGAACTTATTTTGTTGCCGCGCTCGCACGTTGTCTTGTTATAGTATTTGTAAGACATTATTAACTACTCTTGCTAGGATTTCATAGAAATTACACTATCATTCATTTATCAAAAAAGCACTAAGAGCAATAGGAGCAACAGTGTGGGGAAAACTCGTAGTCATGGCAACCAAAGAGTACACACACCACGTTACGTGACGTTACTATGACAACGTTGTTTCGTATTTTGTTCTTATGTTTATGTTGCTCATCCTAAAAAATGTTTCATAGTGGAAAGTAAATACCAATAATTTAAACAAAAATTATTTTTAGCTAATTATCTGATACTACATAAAAATAAAAGGATTTTTGTAACTTTTCGTTCTCAACGCCATCTATAAGTTGTATGTGTAAGCATGGTGTAAGCTAATAGCCCCTACACACGTTCCGATCCGACCGCCCCGCACCGATTTGGTGCGGATGAACTTCGCTGCAAATCTGATCCACGCCTACATACGTTCAAACCATGTCGCTAAACACGATTTAGTCTGGCAACACCGAGCTGTAGTTGCAGTATTGCCCGCAACACACACTGCTAATCTCCCACTATGAATATTATTTATAAATTACTGAAAACATCGATTTGCCTGCAATAGATAGATTAAAAAGAAAAATATTTTCGGTTTTTTATTGTTTTATAGTTATAAAGATTAATAAATAATTTATAATAATAATTATTAATTTTAATTATTTTTAAATTTTCTGTTGTTTTTACTTAAAGCAGCACTTATTGATGAGGTGTTATGCCTTTTTTTATATTTGTTATAGTTTTACGACAAAATGCAAGTTATTAAATAAAATAAACGAAAAAAAAACTAATAGATAAAATAATCTTTGCATAAATATCCATATTACCTTTCGTTCGTTCAGTCCTATGCAAAAGTCATGGACGAGCATTAAATGAAATCCTCTGAAAATCCCTCATGCGTATTCTGTCTGCATGAAAGATTTCCGCTTTCACATATTTTCTTCCTAAATATAGGGAAAATCTCCAAAATTGTCAACACTGCCTAGTTGGACCTATTCTGGCACATTTAGTAAATATGTCTTTTGAAAGTGGGGTTTTTCCGGAACGATTAAAAAAATCTATAGTTAAACCTATTTATAAAAAGAATTGTACAAAAGATATGAGTAACTATAGGCCGATAACATTGATATCCATCTTTGCTAAAATTTTTGAAAAAGCCATGTATGCAAGATTATTAGATTTTATAAACAAATTTAATATTATAAAGGAGGAGCAAAATGGCTTTCAGAAAAAAAAATCTACTACTCTAGCAGCGTTCTCATTGATAAAGTCAGTCACAAAGAATATAGATGAAAATAAAAGAGTAGCTGTTATCTTTTTAGACATGTCCAAGGCATTTGATCTGGTCAACCATGATAAATTGCTCCAGAAGTGCTATCAATATGGTATTCGAGGCCCAGCTTATGATTGGATCCAATCGTATCTACACAATAGGGAACAATGTGTTGAAATAACTCGTCTAGACAATTGTCAAGATGAGGGTTATAAAACTAATAAAGATAACAAAATACTAAATGCATATAAGTCAGATTATAAAATAAATGACACTGGTGTTCCACAAGGGAGCATCTTAGGACCTCTATTATTTTTGCTATACATAAATGACCTTCCAAATATAATCAAAGAAAAATGTATTCTTTTCGCGGATGACATCTCAATTATTATACCTGACATTAAAAATGAACAAAATCCTGACATGTACGAAACAATTATAAATGACACATTAGATAAAATAATAAAATGGCTTAACTTTAATGACCTTGACATAAATATTTCTAAAACAAAATTCATTCAATTTTCGAACTATAGGTCCAAAAATAAATTAATTGACATTAAATACAATGGTACTTCTCTTACAGAAGCTGATGAAATTAAATTCCTAGGCTTAACTTTGGATAAACATTGCAACTGGAAAAATCATATTAATAACGTATGCAATAGATTAAACAGATTTGTCCATGCTCTAAGAGAAACACGTAAAACAGCCAATGTTCAAGCAGCTCTTACTGCATATTACGGCTATGTCGCGTCAGTACTCCGGTATGGGCTCTTAATGTGGGGGAACTCTACTGATTTTAATAGGGCTTTCCTGGTACAGAAGAAATGTATCCGAGCTATATGTGGCGTCGGACCTTTGACGTCATGTAGGCCTTTATTTAAAGAGTTAGGAATCCTTACCCTAACCAGTATGTATATGTTAGAAACAGGCATTTTTGTGAGAAACTATCCTGATCTTTTTGTAAAAGTCTCTGAAAATAGTAAATTCCAACGCCGGGATGTTACAAAGCTAAGAACTCCTTCGTGTAAAAGCACACTTTGCCAGAGAAACTGTTCCATTATAGCGGTGAGAATCTACAATCGCATTCCAAGGGCTATTCGGGAACTTCCAATGAACTATTTTAAAAAGAAATTAAAGACATGGCTTCTTGAGAAGTCATTCTATAGTATAAATGAATTTTTGAATTGTGAATAATCGTATTGACATGTTATTGATAAATTATTGTATTAGCCTATTTGACTCTGAAATACTGACATTAATTTTGACATCCTTTTTTTTATTAATATTATCCAATTGTAATAACCTATTTGACTTTGAAATATGTACTTACATTAAATTTGACATCCTTTTTTTTATTAATATTATTAAATTTTGTAGTGATGCTATTGATCATCTATAATTTAATTTAAATATACCTATAATGAAATAATGTATTAAATTCAATTTTAAACAAATTTGTATACTCTTTTTAGAGTGGGACATACTGAACTAATTAATATTGTACCAACTGTAACAAACTATGTTCTTGACAAATAAACAATTCTTATTCTTATTCTTATTCTTATTTGGTCCGGTTGGGACTACCGGCCTAAACACGTTCCGATTTGGTTGGAAGTGAAGTTCGTGCGAACCATATCCGGCTAACCTCTTCAAACACGAATAATAAGAGCGGTTTCGGACTACGTCCCATTCGAATCCGATCCAAATCAGTAAAAATACGGTCCGGCGGTAGTCAAAGAACATAGTATGGTAGTTTATGCACTAGATCCGATTTCCGTCATCCGATTTCTCTCCGTCTCATCCGTGAATCTCCATTCCGGACAGTTCGAGCATACGAGCAGGGCCCTGTTTAACCAGATTTATCTATTTTTAAATTGTAATTGTATTTATAGGCTACAAGTTTATACGTTTCTGTTTAACCAACATTATTTATTATAAGTTACAAGTTTACCATGGTGTAAAATTTACAAATAAGTAAATTGTAGTTACAATTCTAAATATTTCTGTTTAACCAACATTTTTCGCTATACAGGTGATAATTTACAAATTTGTAAGGATAACTGTTTCGTTGAGCGCAGAATTTTATTGTAAATTGTAGTACGATTTCTACAGGCTTTAGATCGGAGATCGGACAAGAACATAAGCATTATTGCTAATTATTAATATCAGAAGTCAGTCAGAGTTCTTTAGATTAGTCTTTTCATTGATTCAGTTCGGATTCGTATCGGACTTAGTGCGAATAATAATTATGGCCGGACGACTACGTCCAGATTTGGTTCGGAGCAGACCAAATCGGCGGTCGGATCGGAGCGTGTGTAAAGCCTATTTACCAACATCACCGAATGCTTTCGTGACTGCCGAGGAAGCTTTGTTTAATTCCTTGTTTCTCCAAAAGATGTCGTGTATGACATGTTTACAAATAAGTGTATTAAAGTTTAGTTAGGTGTTAAAAGTAAAAAAAAATGTTCCGAACGACTCGACTGGTGTGTTTTTCTCATAAACTTATTTATGCTACTTAATGGTTTTTCTAAACGTATTCTCTGAAAATTTAAAAAATTATTTCATGTAATATTTTTAGTGGTGGCCACCCATCCAGTGACTGACCGTTATGAAACTTGCTTCAGTGACGCATTCAGGAGAGCATTATAACTCTCTGAACCGACAAAATACTCCATTGCAAAATTCATGCAAACTATTAATTTATAGCTAATTTGTTCTACCTCGCTTCAGTTTCCCCATTTTTATGTATTTGCATCTAACCTTCGAAAATAATCACCGCTTATAGTAGTTTAATCTTCAGTTACTTAATCACTATAATCATTTGTCTGTAAACAATCGTTTCAGCAATCAGTTCACACTTAGAGGCAGCGCACTTGTTATTTTTAATCGTGCGATAGTTTGATCGTTCACTGGTTATATGGCAGTCATGAAGTTTGACTTAATACTCGTTACCTCAGTATTAAGTCGAGCTTCATGATGGCAGTGCTCGCATTTACGATTAAACTATCAACCGATCGAACTATCGAAAATGACTGGCCGATAGTTTTACGATCAAACTATCGCCTTCTAATCTCGGTTGGTAATGTGCATGAAGGACTATGTGAGCGCAGTATGGCACTGTACGTGAGTGCACGCACTTCCGATAGTTGTAAGATCAAACTATCGCACAATCTCGTCGAATCCAGCTCGGATGGGCAGCGTTTGGGAAGCTCCGGCATATATTTGCGTCCAAAATTCCTCAATGTCTCAAGACTAAGGTCTTTGACCAGTGTGTGTTGCCAGTTATGACTTATGGAAGCGAGACGTGGTCTTTTACTATGGGTCTCATAAGAAGGCTCAAGGTTACCCAGCGAGCAATGGAGAGAACGATGCTTGGTATTTCCCTGCTCGATCGAATCAGAAATGATGAGATCCGCAGGAGAACTAAAACGACCGACATCGCTCGAAGGATTGCTCAGTTGAAGTGGCAGTGGGCGGGACACATAGCACGGAGAACCGATGGCCGTTGGGGCGGAAAGGTTCTCGAATGGCGACCGCGAACCGGACGACGTTCCGTGGGCAGGCCCCCTACAAGGTGGACCGACGATCTGGTCAAGGTCGCGGGAAGCCGCTGGATGCGGGCAGCGCAGGACCGATCGTTGTGGAGATCCTTGGGGGAGGCCTATGCCCAGCAGTGGGCGTCTTACGGTTGAAGTGATGATGATGATGATGATCGCACAACTATCGGCCGGTCGATAATGTGCACGCACTGCATTCAACTAAACTATGGCCCAACTATCGGTCGACTGCGCGCAGACTCCGGCGAAGGTTAGTGTCAAGCTATTATCTATTAATAAAAATAAAATAAAAAATATTTTATTAACATAAGAATTCATGTAAGTACAATAATTTTTTTGAAACAGCCCTACTTAGCAGTTTAGAACGCTCGTGTAAGGTTGTTTCGCTCCAGCCTTTGCACTTTACAATAATATGTTAATAAAATTAACTTACAAGTTTAATATCAAACCAAATTTATATAAAAAAAAGGGAATTAAAACTATCTGGTTTACATTTTTGTGTGTATGTGTCAGTACGTGCGTGCATGTGTATATGTAAGTGCGTGCGTGTGTGTGATGTGTGTGTTGTATGTGAATGAGTGTGTGAGGTAATCATAACATATATTTATATCTATTATTTTGAAAAAATGTAAAACTATGTTGCGCGGCGCTGGATGCGGGCAGTGCATGACTTATCGTTGTGGAGATCCTTGGAGGAGGCCTATGCTCAGCAGTGGGCGTCGTTCGGCTGACATGCTGAAAACTATGTTACATTTATTTGACACTTCGAAGATTGTTGCTTGAACTTAATAAAATTAAGTTACAGATACAATTTTAAGAACCAAATGTAGGTATAATCGTTTACTATCTTTTTATATAAATAAATATTGGACAGTGTTCCGATACCAAACTACAGTAGCTTGAGAACTAGTGTTATGGAAATTGCAAAAAACGACGGGTATTACACATACCCCCAAACCCGAGGAAAATCCATTACGCATACTGGCCCGGTATACTGGGATAATGTCGGGG
Source organism: Crambus lathoniellus (assembly GCA_949710035.1). NCBI lineage: Eukaryota > Metazoa > Arthropoda > Insecta > Lepidoptera > Crambidae > Crambus > Crambus lathoniellus. Next base: position 24,142,100 of record OX453317.1, read on the forward strand.
TTTGTTGGACTCTCTCAAGGAAGTAGGTACTACGGCGTAGCTCAGTATGAATTAATGTGTCTCTCAAGGAAGAAGGTACTATTACGTAGTAACTATTTAGTAATCTGTGGTACTACGGCGTAGCTCAGTATGAATTAATGTGTCTCTTAAGGAAGTAGGTATTATTACGTAGTAACTATTTAGTAATCTGTGGTACTACGGCGTAGCTCAGTATGAATTAATGTGTCTCTCAAGGAAGTAGGTACTACGGCGTAGCTCTGTTTGAATTAAAATGTCTCTCAAGGAAGTAGGTGCAGTCAGCGTCAAATTTATATAAGCGTCTAGAGTAGTCAAAAAGATAATTGAAAAACATTAACGCAATTTGATCTAAGCAGTTCGAATCATCATTTTGTTGTAAGCGCGCAAGGTGTTCAAAATATCTTGGCACTCATTGCTTCATATTTATATGAGCAGTCAGTGTTCAAAATTATCTAAGCAAACAAGGCTCTCAAAATATCTGTGCATAATGTACAACACCATATTGCACAGATAACTTTGAGAGCTTAAATAATAAATAAACCCGATTCCGAAATTACAGTAGCTCTTAAGCACTTGTGTTACGGATATTATATATTTTTATTTTACAACACCTAGTCACTAAACAAATACCTATAAATGCTCGCCACATACTTGCCACGCCACTTGTTTGTCCCGGGTGGAGAATCAACCACGACCCCGGCTGGAGGTAAGATCATTACCACCAGCCTGCCATAACGGGACCGTCTATGTGTAAGTAGGTATATAAATAAAATAATAAATAAATAAATATTAGGCCCCCATTACATACATTGTTCCAATACCAAAATATAGGAGTTAAGATTCAAGATTCAAGATTCAAATTTGTTTATTCAATTTAGATTGTTATTTACAATACTTGTGAACGTCATAGAAGCTACGCCATCGGTTCGCAAACCCTACAGCGGGAGGCCTTGGAGAAGAACCGGCAAGAAACTCCAAGGTTTTTTTTTTCTTCCTGTTTTATTTCATACAGAGTCGTCAAATTGAAAAATGACCTTAACATGGTATGACTAAGGTCACTAGTCATATCATACCATGTTAAGGTATGACTAGTGATTAATTTTTAATCACTAGTATTATGGAAATTGGAAACAACGACGGGTATTACCACATACATCCAGATCCGAGGAAATATTGAAAAGTTCGTTTTCAATATTTACTCGACCGGGGATCGAACCTGGAACCTCTAGAGATAGCGGCACCTTGAAATTCGGTGCCTACACCACTCGGCCACGGAGGTCGTCGATGTCAAGTGTTTGTCAGCAATTTGTTAACGTAAGTTCGTTAATATTTTCTGTCACGACCTCAAGCTCAGTAGGCATGATCTGGCCCGTCGAAACAGTCATTAATTGCAATATCGAATGCAACTTATCTACGCCCTCAGGGCCTTATGCATGTTTTGACCATAGACACCATCACAGTTCAATGATGTTCGGAGGAGCTGATCTAATTGGCGGTCGACTCACGGCGGCGCACGCGCTGAGGTCACGCTACTGTCGCCACGGATTGTGATCAGCACGGACAAGAGAAATAATGAGACTGTAGACTTATTTATCAACTTTATGTATCTTGGACATTCATATGCCTTAAAAGAAAAACTGTAAAACAAAAAAAACACAGTCTGATAGTAGACTTTCGGACGAGAATCGAACCCCTGGGAGCAAGCAAGTCCAATGCTGTAACCTCTCTCATTGGCCTTGAAATCATTTTTGACCCACCGCTCACTTATGCAGCGATTTGATTGCATCGCTGCAACATGTCCTTATCGGCATATTTCAACACGCGTTATATGTATATTTAACACTAAGAAAATATTTATTATTAACGTCATTAACAGAACTATATAAAGGCTAGATAAGATGAAGATGAGCGCATATACTGTCCTTTTTTTGCGCATATACTGTCCTCATCCCTGAACAAACATAGTCACTCTACATTTCCCTTGTCTCCACCGAGTGTAACCCGCGCTCGGCGGCACTCGCAACCAAATGTGCGCGCGCGCCACCCGCCTCTTCAGACTGTGGCGGTTCAAACGGAGTAAGCGGTTCAAGATCTTGAGAAAACTGTGGCGGTAACATGAGGGTGGAATTTCTACTTATTTTGCTGGTAAGTATTGAATAATGTGTAACTGTTACAAGTGAATTTTTACGAGGTGAAACAAAAATGCCCATTGAGACTAAAGGGACAGAATTTATACAGCTATTCAGCAGATTCTGCTGGTAAGTTCTTTTATCACCGAATGGCTTATTTAGACACATGTTATACCTAGATCTTGTGTGGACTGTTCCGGTAGGCTGTGACTGAAGAATGAGCCTAGAAGCTTTCCTCATTTTGCTGGTAAGTAAGGCATATTCCTCAATGTGTGAGCGTCAATATCACCTGTTTAGACTGTGGCGGTTTGAGAGGAGCAAGTGGTTCAAGATCTTGCGTAGACTGCTCCTGTAGACTGTGATCTGTGACTGAAGGATGAGGCTAGAAGCTTTGCTCATTCTGCTGGTAAGTAAGGCTAATTCCTCAATGTGTGAGTGTCAATATCAGCTGTTTAGAGTGTGGCGGCTTAAGAGAAGCAACCGGTGCTAGATCTGGCGTAGACTGCTCCTATAGACTGTGGTTTGTGAGTGAAGGATGAGGCTAGAAGTTCTACTCATTGTGCTAGTAAGTAAGGCTTATTCCTCAATGTGTAAGATATCACCTGTTTAGACTGTGGCGGTATAAGAGAAGCAAGCTGTTCAAGATCTTGCGTAGACTGTTCCGGTAGGCTGTGACTGAAGGATTAGGCTAGAAGTTCTACTCATTCTACTGGTAAGTAAGGCCTATACCTTAATGTGTGAGATATCATCTGTTTAGACTGAGGCGGTTTAATTTAAGAAGAGCAAACAGTTCAAGATTTTGCGTAGAATCTTCCGGTAGGCTGAGTCTGAAGGATGAGGCTAGAAGCTTTACTAATTCTGCTGGTAAGTAAGGCTTATTCCCCAATGTGTGAGATATCACCTGTTAAGACTGTGGCAGCGGTACAAGATCTTGCGTAGACTGTTTCGGTAGACTGATTCTGAAGGATGAGGCTAGAAGCTTTACTTATTCAGTGGTAAGGAAGGCCTATTTTTCAATGTGTGAGATTTCACCTATTTAAACTGTGGCGGTTTATGATGAGCAAGCAGTTCAAGATCTTGCTGAAACTGTGGCGATAGGCTGTAACATGAGAGTGGAACTGTTACTTATTGTGCTGGTAAGTTCTTTTTATCAACAAAGGGGAATCGCTTGGCCTTCGTCACACGGGTCACAGTCACACCTGATGTTAAGTGATGAAAGCTGGATGTGGATTAGGGCTAGTTCCAGATTTTTTTTTTACATCCGTAAGTTACTGCGCAGGCTGTAGCAACAAGAGGTTGTAGCTTTTACTTATATTCTATTTTATTTATTTTATTTTATTTTAGAAATTTTAGGAAAACTTACAGCTACTTATAAGTACATATAGTCAATGACATAATTATAGAGGGCCAATTAAAAGTTTCCACAGATAGTTAAAAAATAACAAATTACAAATAGAAACACCTTACACTCCGTGAGCAGTCAGGTAAAAAGTACAAAAAAATCCCAAAAAACACAAAAAAAAATACATAGTCTTTGCTACATTTTCAGAAAGAAAAAATACTAGATAAACTAATTAACCAAATAAAGATAGATATGAATTTTAAAATAAAATTAAAAATACAAAACTTAAATGAGGTTTCAAAAGAAGTTATCATTAAGTAAACGTTTTAATTTAGATACTGAGGAGTTGAATAAATCCATGTCAACATTTGTTTTACTGTTTGTTCTGAGTTTTGAACTCAAAATAAAAATGATACTAATAACATCACGAAAACACACTTAATTTCTCATCTTAAATGTACCTACCTGCAATAACAATTTGAGTATATTTTCCTCAGCAGTGTTGAACTGTCGACGACACGACACTGCTGTGTTGAACTTTGGATTTGTTTACATTACTGAAGGACATTACTTAAACATTATGTAACATGGCTTATATTATAACATCCTTGTTTTTTATGTTTTGCAAAGCGCAGGCTTCACTGATAGCCAAAATAAAGCGGAAAGGAATCGTCTCAATCCTCATGTGAATTAAAGTCGTAGATTAACGTTAGTAGTTTCACTCCCAATGTCATTTAAAAGCTTTTAAAAATGCAGGCGCGGGATATTACAATAATAATAATAATAATTGTTGACATGTGGGACATTGATTCAGCAATTGTTCCGATAGTCATATCTGCCCATGGTCTGATAGCCAAGAGCCTCGATAATGCGTTAGGTGGATGGATCGGGAGTCAGATGCAGAAGGCAGTACTTCTGGACACGGCCCGTATAGTGAGAAGGTTCCTGTCTCTGGATCCTTAACCATCGGTAGCCGGGACCCTGATCTTGCTACCGTTGGGGAACTGCATTTTTGTATTTTTAAATGTTATATTTTTTTGTGTTATTCATTGTAAAAATTTAATGTTTAGAAATATAATTTTGTAAGTATTTAAAATGTAATAAAGGGAATAATAAAAGACACTTTATTGCACACAAACAGAAGCATACATAATGAAAAACAGTAACAATACAGAAAGGTACAAAAAGGTGGCCATATTGCTAAGCAGCAATCTTTTCCAGGCAACCATGGGTGAAAGAATAAATAAAGATAAGGAAGAGAAGGGGAGTGGGTGCGCTTTTAAAAGGACAAGTTACAGTTCTTGGTTTTATCGATACTTAAAGTGAGATAAAAGCCAATAGTTTCCCAGTAGGTAATCGATTAAAGGCACAATATTATTGCAATAAGTCACACCAATGATTTTTGTTATCAGCATATCTAAAAAATATGTAACTCGAGTAAAAAGAATCTGTTTTTATTTTTTTCCTATCTTCAAAAATGACTGAGATATTAAACGTTAAAGTACGGCCTCCGAGGAAAATTTGGGTGAACCAATGGCATTAACGTGTGACGTCACGTCGCACTTCCGTATACCTACATAGAATCCTTTGGCTATATAGTTGCGCTCTCACGGTTTCGTAATAAATTTATTTATTTTTCTCATAGTCGATCAATGAAATGTTTAAGTTATTTTTTATTGAGCCCATGTGAAAAAACACCTTCAAATAATGTTTTATTTTCGAATCAACTTTCGTAATGGCGGGCGGGATTCTGTCAATACATATAGCAACCGTCAAAACAAAATGTACTTACAACCTTAACTGACTTGGTAGTTAAATATGCACCCTAAAAACTGACAGCCATTTCGATAATTTTATACTGCTAGTGGCGCCTCCACCACTGGGTCAGATAAGTTTGTGGGATAAATGTCTTTCGGTATCGACAGTAGGTTTGTGCAGTAGGTGACAGTTTTAGAGTGCGCCTGCGCGCGGTCGAAATTGAATACCAATCATTTACCATAACCTTAGAACGAAGAAAATGTACTGTAACTAGCGGCAAAAACGCACGAGTTGCGCGAAGATTACGCACAGACAAACTCTATGTAGGTACAGTTAGACGGAAATCACCCGCAACAGCCGCAAACGGAGATATCAGTGCGACATGACGTCATCGGAATAGCGCGCAAGGAAAGCAAATTTTCAAAAGCTGGTGAAACTTTACAACGCTGTATCTTTGGAAATCCTGGCCAGATTTCGATGAAACAAAAACTATTAGTACTTGCACGAGTTCGCGCATTAAATGCAGTAATTTTTATAGTCATATTTTGATGTGTTGGTGTGACTCATTGTCAACTCTTCGTTTTGTTATTTAATTTTATACTCTTTTACATTCACAATGCAATTTTATTGAACATAAAACCAGCCTTTCCCGTTTGTCACAGTAGGTAGTCAAAGCCTTTATAAACAAAACACAGTGTTTCAGAAATTTAATATACGATTGAGCGATAGATGCATAGGTAGGTACTTTTTATTTCGTTTTTTTGTGTTTGTTGCTTCACTGGTTCACGAAGTCGGCCAAACGATGACCTTTTTCGATTTGTTTATCGATCTTTTTACTTTATTGATGTTTTACTTAATTAAGGTAAGTTTTGCTGTGTTATAGGCAATTTGTTATCTTAACTATTGTGTTATTAAACCTTAAATCATTAATGGTTTGCTCAAATTCAATCCTACTAATATTATAAATGTGAAAGTTTAGATGTTTGGATGTTTGGATGTTTGTTACTCAATCACGCCAAAACGGCTGAACGGATTTGGCTAAAATTTGGAACACAGATACTTTGTAGCCTGGAGAGGAACATAGGCTACTTTTTATCCCGGAAATATTTCACATTCCCTCTGGATAACGTCGTGTAGTCCACGCGGGCGAAGCCGCGGGCGGAAAGCTAGTTTATAATAATTCAAGAAGCAAAATCAAAGAAACTATTTAAAAAAAATAAAAAGTAGAAATTTGACTTTCCTAGGTAAAAAGTACTCTCTCCATACCTACGTTAATTTAAATTAAAAAGCTAAAGAGTTTGTTTGTTTGGTTAAAAGCGCTAATCTCAGGAACTTCTAGACCGATTTAGAAGATTATTTGACCGTAAGAAAGATACATTCTTCCCGAGTAACATTGGTTATATTTTATTTATACCGATATTTGCACAGGAAAGGGTACCTCGCGGGTAAAACGCGAGGATCCTCTAGTACATTATAAACGGTTGTAATTAATTGACCTCAAAACTAACTTAACCTTAACCACAAAAATGCTAAGTTAGCACCTAAAATAATAAAATGAACACTGGTTGCATTTCAGTATTTTAGGTGCTTACTTTGATTTTTTTTTACTCAATTATTTTTTTCTGATTATAAACTATTAATAAGGAAATGGTAGGTATTGTAGTTACCTTAAAAACTTTTGGCAACTACAATGTAGTTCGTTAGAAAACTAATAGTGTTATGTTTCTTGCGTCATTTAGCCAATTCAAATCGGCTCAAGTTCTTAACTAAAGACTAAAGACTAAAGACTAAACATTGTAAACCCGTTGTTAAGCTAAATCAATCATTAAAACCAATGGTTTAAGCTTTCCATAGTCAATGTTATTGTTTAACTACCATGCATTTGACGTCAGTACCGTAATGACGACCGAATATGGGGAACAATATAATATTAAATGTGTTAGACCATGGTAAACAATGAAATAATTAATTATCACATTTGTGTAACTATTTAACTAGATTATGCGGTTAGGGAAGCCTGTGGCGTAGTGGTAAATGCGGTCGGCTTGCAATCGTTGAAGATAAGCAACTTTCGCAATGGTTGGTCACGGGATGGGTGACCAAAAAAATATTATCTTGAGATCCTCCGTATGGGGGGCGATTCTCAAATGTATTGATATATATCTAACTCGACATAGCTCAAATTCGAATACTAATCCATAAGTTTTTGAATAAAAAAATGTACTGTAACTAGCGCTAAAAACGTCTCGGTCAAGCGCAGTACTGAAAATATCACAGAAATGTCTAAAAAAACAATTTTAGCGCGATAATGTAATGGATGACAAGTACCTCTCGATGCAAGTCGAGCGCCGGGCATAGACATTTCTATAATGTGTCTACGAAAATTCAGTTTCAACCATGAAGTTTGACTTAATACTCTGAGGTAACTGGAGCTCTCACCCTGAATAAAAAAGTGTCGCCAGCAAATTTGACATTTATGTATGTAGTGGCTGTCAGCTGTCTCATATGACCATACGTATTTTTTTAAAGTGTAGGTGAGACGGAAGACATCCACTGTGTTATTTGTGGTATTCAAAAAATTGTTCGTACTGCACTCTCCAGTTACCTCAGTATTAAGTCGAGCTTCATGGTTTCAACTGACATTCGCCATTTTATTTCGACCATGAAGCTCGCCTTAATACTGAGGTAACTGGAGAGTGCCGGACGAACAATTTTTTGTCACCACAAATTACACAGTGGCTGTCTTCCGTCTCACCTACACTTTAAAAAAATACGTATGGTCATATGAGACAACTGACAGCCACTACATACATAAATGTCAAATTTGCTGGGTACACTTTTTTATTCAGGGTGAGAACTCCAGTTACATCAGTATTAAGTCAAGCTTCATGAGTTCGACAGTACCCGCCATATAACTTGGCGTGGGTCAATATCTGGAACTATGATTATATCATGGGAATAAGGCTTATTTTTCCGACGAACCACGACGATCAGCGCCCTCTGACAGATGCAAAGTTATGTGGTGCGGACTATATCTAGTTCGATATCATATCAAAGGCGCGAGAATCGGCCCCCTGGTCGCTTACGGAACTAAAATTTCAATAGTTACACGAAAGAAACTTGAGAGTGAAGTATCTACCTACCTATAAGTATGGAATTGAGTATTATGACATTTATGACCATTTACGTGAGTTTACAGTGCCACAAACTTTGCTGTGCCGGTGGCCAAAATGTGAAACTAACGTGATTTTTTTTAATGTCATTTTGCTGTCAAGTTGATGTCCAACCATAGCGCTGCTGGCGGCTGAAGTTCTTAGAAGTCAGGGCCGGTTAAATTACTACAAAAAAAAGAAAAATGTACGTAGCGCCGCTGTCACCGGCACAGAATAGGTTGTGGCACTGTACTTACCTCGCTTGGTTTACTGCTAGAGTGTGTGTCAGATATCTCTGCGCGTGACTGGCGCGTTTTTGGCGCTAGTTACAGTGCATTTTTTTGTTCTTATGTTATAGAAAAGGTTAGTATTCGATTTTCACGCGCGCAAACTTATCTGACGAGCACTCTAGTGAATGTATTTTTGTTTTGTTTTTTTATTTAAATTTATTTTATTTAGGATTTTTTTTAGGATTGAATGAACAGCACCATAATAAAACAACTGCATCAGGCTGTCAGTCCCTTACCTATATAAACAATGGATAATTATAATGGTTCAGTGGTGTTTATTTACTTACTAGCCTTCTGCCCGCGGCTTCGCCCGCGTGAACTTCACGAGTGACGTTATCCAACGGGGACCTGAAGTTTTTCCGGGATAAAAAGTACTTATGTCACTCTCCGGCTCCTAAACTATCCCCGTACCAAAATCACGTCGATCCGTTGCTCCGTTTCGATCTGAAAGATGGACAAACAAACAAACACATTTAAAATATTAGTATGGATTGAATTAAATAATAATACTTACCTTTTAAGGATAGACCGTACTGTGTGCCAAATCTAGTAGATTTCTCGCTGTCAAAGATTTATTTTTATTTATTTTATTTTATTTATTTGGATAACCAACAAGTACTTACACCCTTACATGCTAAAAATTACATTATATTTTTGATGATTACATAGTGTTGACTTAATTATAGGCTGCCGGGAAGCAATAACTGGGTGCATACCATCAACTTTAAGACAGCGATTCAAAAATAGCGCGATGCAGAATAGGTTCCTAAAATGAATCGCTTTCTTTCGTACTACGACCTTCTAAAAACTGGATCGCAAATGAATTGCTAAATGTGAATGACCGAACGATTTGTGTCCTTATTTTTTCTACCCGTCTCTTTCACTCGATTCTGCCATGCCCGGAGAATGAGCGGGACGGGTATAACCTGCAGGTGTCATGTTAGCTTGGCCGAGTTATAAGTCAAATAAGAGTATGTGACAGCTTAGCGGCTGTGAAATGTCATTGAATGATCACTGAATCGCTGTCATTGATATTAAGCAGTCGTGGTACGAATAAGCGAAGCAGATCAGTTTAGGTCCTAAACAAAACCGCAATAAGAGTTGATGGTACGCACCCTGAACTAGTTGGTTGGATTTGATGATTTATGACTGAATGTCATCTTTCTTCTTCTATTTTGCCATAATTATCCCATAGGTGTTGGAACACGACTCAATATTAAAATAGAATTAATTATTAATAAATGCATGTACATTTTCATGAATAATAAAAAAAACAAAATGACATTCGTTTGTCCGTCCATCGCTCTTTCACGTATTGCACAATCGAACAGGATAAACAATTATTTGTACTTAAAAGTGTCATTGTCGTCAGTTAAAGGATCAAGAAACGTGATTGGCGTAGTGATGGCCGCTGGCATTGGTGCCAAGGATCAAGATGCACGATCCACGCCTTTTATTTTGTCGGTGACTTTGATATTAATGCACCCGTGTATCGGTTAATCGTTTCCTAGTTGTACCTACTATTAAGATTGTATTTGTATCATGTAGGATTATTGGTAATTTTCATAGATTTATTACAAATGAACCCTCCTATGTATGTGATTACTATGAATATAGCTACTTTTACTATTGATTTACAGAAAATATCTAAAACAATTATGGCATTTTATAAAAAAAACTACGATTTTCAATTTGTGAATTTTCTTTGTGTCTTTTCGTGTTTTTATTTGTTCGCTTTTCAACAGCTAATGTGTGTTGTTAAATATTTATTTAGAACAATTTACTATTCTCCATTAATATCATCTTAAACTTCGAAGGGTTTAGCAAAATGAGTAGATATAGCGGCTGTAACCACATCACATGCCGATTTTATTGAAACTGTTGTTAATAGGTATAATAGCTCTTATGTATTTTTTTATTAGTACCTGAACGATCGTAAAGCACAAAAGTAACCATAGGACTGAAGTTTGCGAATTTCATTCGCAATGGCGCCAAATGTATTACTTATTTTTTATTGTCACGCAAAAAAGTCTGCCCGTTAAAGGGTTAAGATGAATGAAAAAATTTGTGCATTCAAACAAACAGACACCATCTCTATTATTATAGGTACCTACCTACTAGTACAGACCAAATAACAAAGCTATTTAGAAAGTCCTTCTAAATATCTCTTCATTTCGTTGTTCCGTTGCTACGAATAACAAGGTGATTCGTAGATTCACAACATTCTGAATTTATGAGAAATTGCTCTGAGATGGAAGTTGGGCAAATAATGGGAGACGGAGATTTCGGGATACCAATCATTGTTGGAGGTATTTGCATTGTACGAGTCGAAGTCAGAGCAGTTACGTAGCTTGGTGTGCGTAGTAGAAAGACTACATAAAGGTAAGATTTGTGTTTTTTTTTAATTAAAAAATAAAAAATATCTATACTACTATAAAAAATTCTATCACTATTTGAAATTTACATTCTTTAAGTGACATAGTCTGTATTTTATCCCGATATTCCTACAGGAACGGGTACCACGGGTCTAGCCTTAGCCTCTATTCTTTATTATTATCTATCTTTTTTCTAATTGCTGCTCGTTTGTCTCGCTAAAAGCCAGAAAAAGCTTGACCGATATGAATAGGTACTTCTTCTTTTGTTTTGTTCGCTATAGTTCAGGGATGGTGTTTAAAAAACACCATCCTGACACGGTGTCCGACGAACACCGTGTCTTTATTATCATGCATCGCTAGTTTTGTTGGGCATGCGCTAGACAAAACTAAAGAGACAATGTATTATATACACAAAGTGTACGGACACGCCAAAATATTGCAACTGTGTGTCGCCGCACCTTTAGATAAATAGGTTCGTCCGCCCGCTAAAAAATAAAATAAATAACAATAAAATTAAAATTAAAATGTTTATTTATCAGACTACTTGATGGTCCATATTGTTAGTAACAAGGAGAACTTACCAGCTATGTTAGTACTTAATAATTAATTTTTAATTTGGAGCGAGAAATTTGGCACATGTGCTCGACTAGCGAACAGTCCCCACTACCGGCGATGGCCTGCAGGACTTTGTGGCTGCTACCGCGAACCCGCCGCAAGAGTGAGCCTGCTTTTTTGCGTAATATGGGCGGGAAACTGTCGACCTCTGTGTTCTAAGCGAGAAAAGGCTTGTTTTGGTCTGCATTATACGGAACTTATCGCGTTGTGAAAATTAATACGTAAAAAAAAAACATCTCCCTCGGTCGGGGACTCTAACTTAAATGCTCTTTTAGCACCCCTCCTTTTGCGGTCGGGGGTAAAAAGGAGTGGAAATACGATCTCTTTTTGTTAAACTCTCTTATTTTAGTTGCTAGCTTTTTCGTTTCACAAAGAAATTCTACCAGCGTCTTCGTAAATATATTTTTCATCGTGACATTGAATACGTTGACATAATATTTCAAATGTCTTCTTTATAAAAGCGGTCCGTATATCACGCACGTGCCGCGCTCGTGATGCGCTCGTCGCCCCGGTAAGTCAGTTTTGGGTTACGTGTCTTCCGTCAAAGGTGGATTTTAATAATTTTATTCCTTAAAATATAAAAAGAACTGATAACCTCCTTTTTGATGTCGGTTAATAAGGAGAAATTGCACATATTATGTCCCAAAGTTTCGTACACATTGCCTTATAATATTTGTGTAATGAATATTGATGTGAACCATCACCATCAATTTGATGAAATAAGACAGGAAGAAAATAATCCCTTGGCGAGTTTTTTTCCGGTTCTTCTCGTTATTATTACAATTGCATGGCGTAGCTTCTCTGACGTTCACAAGTGCTGTATCATCCTAAATTGAATAAATGGTTTAGAATTTTTAATGTTTTGGAAAAAAATAAGATGCTTGTACATAATACATGCAGTAGTACAGAATAAATAATAGTTACTAGTAACAGAACCTGCACTCTGCGAGACCATTTAAACAAATAGCAACTCTAACTTCCACACGATAAAGTAGAATTCAGCTTGTACGGCTCTAATTACGAACGGCTCCACGTTGCGTCTCTTTCTATCGAATTTATTCTATCGCGCTCGGGCGAGCGGCCCGCTGTAAATTGTATTCAATTGGTATCCCGAGATATACCCGAAGCGGTAGGAGGCACTTATCTCAGGTTCTTGAGCGAGTGACGGATGCCTGGTAATAGTTTGCAAAAAATTGCCTAACGATGAAAGTTAGAAAACCGCCATAACATTTCACCTCCTTCTTCCAGGCTTACCAGCCATGCAGCAGCAGACCAGCTGAAGAAGAGTCGGTGGTGAGCGTGTACACCACGCAGGGCACCACCAGCGGTACTAGCGGCACCCGCCCGCCCCTCGACGTCTACCACCAAATCGCCAACAATATCGCCGAGAGGATCACCTCGCCTATATACAGGTAGGTAGGCAGGTGGTAGGATGAACTTCCCTCTATCAATACGGTATTTTACTATTTTTTTTTTATTTCTTTAAAATGTTTTTCGAAATATTAGCTACACAAAACAAGTTTTCATTTTGAATTATCTTGAATATTTTCAAAGATATAGGACTTCAAACTTTATAACTTTATTACTTTTTTTTTTAGTCTTTGACGCCAAAGTTAAAACACTGCTTTATTTCGTTTGTAGTAATTATCAGTTCAATTAATTGTTTTTTGCACGTATTTTAACTCCAAATTCATTTAAAAGTGCAGTTTTATCCCTACTGATAGTGATTTATTGTAATTACTTACGTTTACAAGGTGCTAAGTATCAGTTTTTACTAAAATATTCTGCTTGTGAAGTGAAATCGTTGTCAACCATATTGTTCACCAGGCGTATGACATCTCAGCGCATGCAAGCAACTGTCACCGTTCCGTGTACTGCGTTCGGGTCATAACCGCGCGCGGTCAGCATATCAAGTGACTCACTGCGTCCGTGCAAGTTGTTTGCATAGATCAATAATTCAGAAGGTACAGTCCGTTCTTCGCGAGTGCATTTTCTCTGAGAGGCGTAAGGATGGAGTGCGTTGGATGTAAAGGAAAGTTGGATGACTCCAACTCGCTAAAATGTAACACTTGCGGTTCTCGTTATTGTCTGGAGTGTTTGAGCCTTGGACAAAACAAAAAACCTAGTGAGCTTAACCCGGATCAGCTTTCTAGTTTGAAATGCCCTTCATGCACTAATGTATCGCGTAGAAGACGTGGAGGCAATGAATCACCTGCAGTTTTGTCGCCTTGTGTTTCTAAACAAAAAACCGAGATCCCAAAAGCACTAACGATCGAAAGTATCAGCGATCTACTTGATCAAAAATTTGCTCCGACATCCACCGCAATGATCAATTTGCGTAATGAATTATTGCAGGATGTTAAGACCATGATAACTTCGGAAATGAATAAAATAGCGGGAGAAATTAAAAACGAATTTAGCAAAACAACCGAATTCATAATGGACGAGATTAAGGATTTGAAAAAAAATATAGCTGAAAAAGATATGATTATTAAAACGCTGCAGTCTGAACAAACTCAATTAGTTGATGAAATTAAGCAAGTTAAAAACCGCTTATCTGTTATCGAAAGGCTATCACGATCGCGGAACATTGAATTACAAGCTGTACCGGAAAAGCAAAGCGAAAATGTGTTGACCATCTTCAAAACTCTTTGCAACTCAATAAATTTCCCTATTTTGGACTCAGATATTCATGCCTGCAGGCGCGTAGCGAAGGTGAACACCACCAATAAACGTCCGCGCAATATAGTCGTTACTCTAACCTCCTCTCGGTTATGCGATGGTTTGATTTCGGCTGCTCAACGATTCAATAAGATAAACAAGGGAAATCGACTTAACACACAACACCTCGGTATGTCAGGCGAGGCCCATCAAATCTATGTGTCGGAGCATCTGGATCCTGAGACTAAACAACTTTATGCTGCTTCTAGGAAGTTTAAGAAAGATAATGAGTACTCCTACTGTTGGGTGAAGTATGGTAAAATTTACCTTCGTAAAAATGATACAACGGACGCTAAACTAGTGAGATCGTTGGATTTTTTAGCCTCATTGAAATAATTGCATGTTTTCTTTTTTTAAAGTTCCTACTCCTATCACATATAATTTATACTATAAATTATCACAATATTAAACTACTATTATTGAAAAAGTTGTGTATCCTCAACACAATTAATCGTATGATAACAATTTACTGCACCCCTTTATGTATGTCTTCTTACTCGAAGTTCATTGTGTCACTTGATTTTAGTTATACTTACATAATATTTAGGCACTTAAATGTGAAATATTTATCCATCATAAGCATAAATTACCGCCTTATAGATTATGATACACAAGTAGACAGAGAATACCATGTTCCTAACAACAACCCTAATTACTGTTACTCGACCTGTTCTTCTGACTTGCAAATGTATTTATGTTCTTTATGTGTTTACACTATTATTCGGCAATTACGTATCGAAAGTGTGTCCGTAACCCTCAGAACTTTAATAACTTTGTACCCGCTATTATGGCACTTAAAATTAATATTAGTAAAGAGAAAGAGTTAGTAATTTATTACCAGAATGTTAGGGGGTTACGGACTAAATGTTTGGATCTTTTTAATGGTATATTGAGCGAAAATTATGATATCGTACTGTTATCAGAGACTTGGTTGCAAGGCGATATTTTGGATGGTGAATTGTGCGACTCTCGATACGACATCTTCCGTTGCGACAGGGACCTGAGTTTATGCGCTAAATCGGGGGGCGGGGGTGTAATGATCTGCTCACGTAAAGAACTGTGTGCTACGGTGATAACTGATTGGACTAGTGATACTGCTGAATCCATCTGTATACGAATACCTGCGCACTCACTTTGTTCCGAGGCTGACTTATATGTAGTTTTAATTTATACGCCACCCTCTCCCGACCAACAAGCTTTTTCGAGTCGTATTAACAATATAATTTCCAGCACCACAAATCTTATGAATGGCTTTCCAAATAGTAATTTCCTGCTCGTGGGGGATTTTAATCTGCCTTGTATAAAGTGGAGTGTAAATGGTTACACGGTTCTGCGACAGGGCAGCTTAGAATTGCAAAATGCCGCCACGAGTCTGCTAGACGAGTTTTACTTTTTAGGTTTGAAGCAATATAATTTAATTTTAAATAGTACGTCTAAAATTCTTGATCTTAGCTTCAGTAATTTACCGCTCAATATCACTCGTTCATTGCAGCCGTTACTTAAGGAAGATAAGTACCATCCTTCGCTTAATGTGAATATTTTAGATTTAAAGTGTAAGCAGTTCAAAAATAAAAATGACCCTCGTTATAATTTTCGTAAAGCTAACTATGATGTAATAAACGAACACCTTTCCAAAATCAACTGGTCAGAAATATTATCGAACAAGCATATAGAGAAAGCTGTAGCAGTATTCTATAGTAAGTTGCAGGAATGTTGTGATCTATGGGTGCCTACCTCTAATCGTTCCAACGCAATAAGTTCTTATCCGGTTTGGTACTCCCGCGCGTTAATTAGAATTAATGCACAAAAAAACAAAGCACATGCTAAATGGAAGCGTTTTGGTAATCCTAGAGATTATGATGAGTTTTCTCTACTGAGAGATAGAATGAAAAGAGTGCAGGAGGCCTGTTTTTGTAAATTCAGCAATAAGACGGAAGTTATCATAAAGCATAATCCAAAATATTATTGGACGTATGTTAATGCCAAAAGAGGCGGAAGTAGCTATCCTAAAATGTTCACTGATGGAAATAATGTTTTCTCTGATGGCCAAGTTATATGTAACGCTTTCAATGAGTTTTTCAAAAGTGTATTTGTCTCCCCAACATCTAGTGCTGCCTCTTTATCCTCAGAGTGCATATTTAGCAATAATGATATAGTATCTAGTATACACGTTTCCCCAGATTTAGTGGAAAAATATCTTTCTAAACTGGATATATCGAAAGGGGCAGGTTGTGACGGAATCCCTCCAATATTTTTTTCTAAATGTGCTCAGAGCTTAGCAATTCCGATTTTCATACTTTTTTCAATTTCTCTCAGGGAGTGTACTTTCCCCATAATATGGAAAAGTGCCCACATAATTCCCATACATAAAAAAGAATCTAAGTCTATAATCAGCAACTATCGGCCTATATCAATTCTCAATGTCATCGCTTTAGTGTTTGAAAAAATTATTTATGATCAGATCTGTTCGATTATAACTCGTGGTATATCAACCTCGCAGCACGGTTTTCTGAGGGGGCGCTCCACAGTTTCCAACCTGGCAGTTTTCACAAATTATATCCTTAATCAGATGGAGAATGGAGGGCAGATTGATGTGATCTACACTGACATTGAAAAAGCGTTTGACCGTGTGGATCACATCATTCTACTCCAAAAACTGGAAAGACTAGGGATACACGGTGATCTACTCAGATGGATCACCTCATACCTTTCAAACCGTTCACAAGCAGTGGTGCTTGGGGGTTATAAATCGGACTTCATTACGGTGCCGTCTGGGGTGCCACAGGGCTCCCGACTCGGCCCTCTCTTTTATAACGTCTACATTTATGATATTTCAGCTAGTGTACTAAACTCTAGGCATTTATTATATGCTGATGACATGAAAATCTTCATGCGTATCGAATCTATTAATGATTGCAAATTGTTACAAGAAGATCTCAATTCCCTCATGGCATACTACATTAGAAATAAGATTAATATCAGCATCTCAAAATGTAACTCCATTAGTTTTACACGTAGAAAAAATCCAGTGGTATATACTTATAATTTCAACGGCGTTATGATAGAGAGGGTTGAGTTGGTTCGCGATCTGGGAGTCTGGCTTGACGCAAAATTGTCTTTTACAGACCACGTAGACAGGATCGTCAAGAGAGCATACCGCAACTTGGGATTTGTTATGCGTACGTGTAAACCGTTCTCAAGCCTGATCAGTTTTAAAATCGTCTATTACGCGTTTGTTCGTAGCGTCCTGGAATATGCAAGCTCTGTCTGGACGCCAATATACGACATTCATAAAGCTAGGATTGAGGGCATCCAGAAGAAGTTTATTAGGCACCTAAACTATAAATTTAAGTCTGACATATCCGACTACAAAGATAGCTGTCGTCAGTACAAGCTGCCCACATTGGTCGAGCGCCGAATGGTGTCAGACATGGGCTTGTTTTATGATGTGCTTAGCGGACGTCTAGATTGCCCCGAACTCATGGAGAAGATGGCGCTGGTGGTACCATCACGCCGCACTCGGCATACACAATTGTTTGCTGTCCCACGCCACAGTACAAACTATGGAAAAAATGAAGTGGTAACACGGTTGGTTAGCACTTATAATAAGGAATTCGCTGAAGTTGACCCCTTTAATACCAACACTAAGAACAAATTCATTGCAGGAATAAAGGATGTGTTGTTGGAAACATGATAGTTCTCGCTGCACTATATTATGTTTTGAAATAAAAATTTAAATAAATGTTATTTAATTACAATTATATAGACATATATATTTGCTAGTGAATTGGTACTTTAGTCTTAAGTTAACTCTATATTCATGGCATCTAAAATAATGGATTAATAATGCATTTTTTTATTGTACTTATTTCTTTGTTTTCGAGTTAATCGACAAATAGGTTACATTGTATCAGTCAGTAGTTATTTTCTATTTTCAGTTTTAAAGAGTAATAAAAGTAAAATTCGTGTAATTACCCTCTTATTCATAAATGTATTTGGTATAGATATTATTTTCTGTTTATCTATAATATGAAAGGAAGCCAAAAATAATTAAAAATTAACGTGACAGATTTATTTATTTATTTTTTATGAATAGGTGGGACTTTACCCGCATTAATGGTAGGAATCGTAACTTATAGTTTTTGTTTTTAGTTTATAGTTTTAGAAAAAAAGTCTACTTATTCTTGTTTTCATATTTTAACGAATGGTGTCAATGAATTTTGGAATATTCTGTGAATAACCCTTTTGGCCCAAGAAGTTTTAGATTTAAAATAGCATTACTTTCATAAGTACATATTTATTATGTCTAAGTGAATAAAGAATATTTTTATCTTATCTTTATCTTTAAGTAGTTTAGGTGGCTGTTGTTATTCCTAATTAAATAAATAAATAAATAAATAAAAAAAAAAAAAATAATTAGACAAGGACAGGACGCTATCTTAGTGACGTCAGTGGGTTAGTAGCGTCATAGTCACGCCATAGAAGATTTCGTTTTAGAAAGAGACAGCTATAGTCAAAATCAAACAGACTATAATTCTTTTATTATAAAACAGATTCAAATTATTTTTTCACATTTGGTATTCTTAATTGCAATATTTTTTAACGTCATCATTAAATATCTACATTTCAACAACAGTAAAATACCCTATTGTTGTGCCTAACAGGGCCCATAGTTGTACCTAAAGTTTTATGTAGATTCAAGGTTCAATAGATTTAAAACATTTATTGCACTTACCTATGTTGTTACAATAGTTCTTATAAGTTACACCTATATAACACTATTAGGGAATGCTATAAAGATAATGAGTATTGAGTATTTCAAAAAGATAATGTTGACAGCAAGCCGTAGTTGCATGAACGCAAAAATTTAATGGCTGACACCGCTTGCCTCATCATCCAAAAAGATAAATTACAAATGTTCGAGGGTGTCACCATCACAACATCACTCTATCATACTGTCTTAAATAATTCATAAACTTCAGAGATTAGCGTCTCAGATAAAAAGGTTCCAATTTCATTATGACACACTTTTGGCCACGACTATGATTATTTTGTACTGCTGTTATACTATAAGTATTATTAATATCTCATAAATTACCATAATGAAAAATGAAAAATGAAGTATTTAGAAAAAATCGACCCCTCACAACCATCTTCGATGATGGGACTGTGATTGGTTGTGAGACGGGTCGATTTTTTCTAAATACTTCATTTTCCATTTTTCAATAACTAATAAAAGTTGCATTGTGAATGCAAAAAAGAAAAAGAAAATTTAAATAAATTACCATATTTTCAAACATTTTTTTAGATACTATTAAAGTTACAACAAATCAACGCTTTAAATAAAGTAGAAACATGTTGTGATAATCAACGTATCTGGAAAAGTAATTGCTAATTAAATTGAAAATTTCACAATTCCAGGTTCCTGGGAATCGGCAAGAACAAAACAGAGAACTCGACAACTACCAAACGACCATGGCAAAAGATAGAACTACTAGACGACAGTCCTGAAGAGGTCACAAAACCAAGCTACCGTCCTGTAGACAATGACATTTCCAACGACAGAGATGTTGAGGAACTTTCCGTTGAAGCCCTAAGAAGAAGCGACATTAAACCAGAAAAGATAGTTTTGTACTCCAGTTATTTACCAGTCAAAAGTAATTTGGAGAATTTGGGTAATGATACGACCAATGAAATTGATAGTACTAATGATGATGATGATGATGATGGTTTTACATTAGATGATGTTGCTGGTGGAGACGATGATTCGAATGACAGTAAACTTTACTACATACTAGAAATATTAGGTAGCATTGCTCAGTTGGTGTGGGGTAGCATTAGTGCTTTATTCAAAGCAAGTGGGTCTTCGAATGATTCTACTTAAAACGAAATAATTTTATTTTATTTTAAGTCCAACAAACCAAATACTTAAGTCAGTTTTTGTTCATTAGTTAAATGCAAATTAATTCTAGAAAAGAACTTGCTTAGATAAAACAAATTTTCCGATTGAGCTGAGTCCTACCTACCTGGTGGATACTCTTGAAGGAAATCGCATTGGACAATCCTTACGATAATGTCAAACAAAATGTAGAGTCCGTGCCAGATAACTCTGCGCATGACTTGATGGCAATTCCGATGCAATTCCTTTCAAGAGTATAAAACCTGGACAAGTTGGAGATTAGTCTTTTCTTTTCTGGTATAAATCTTATTTTAGAAAGACAGCAATTATTGTTAATGCAAGTGATCACACCTTAGTCAGTTTATTTAATCCTTAACGGTCAGTATTTATTTATACTTTTTAGTTTAAGAATGAATCGGTTCATTTTAATTTAGGTTAATCCTCTTTAAACAGCCATAACTCGATAAATAAGTAAATGTTTATTATAAGTTTTGTAAAATATAAATATAGTTTAGGTAAGTTATACTACAGTAAGTTTATTTTTTCGGAAATTCGATTACTATTAAGCAATATTGGTACACTCAATATCACATCAGCTTTAACAGTGGCACTGCAAAATCTGTTAACTTATAATACGTAAAAAAACAACATGTAAAATACAGAACATAAGACAAAAGTATGGAAGGTAGAGTAGAGGAGGACTAGGAGGAAAGTGTAAAAAGTGTCCAGGAGCAGTAAATAACAGTTCAAAAATCCTCCGCGACGGTGCTTGCGTAGGCAAAGGGTTTGGTTTAAATGCAGCTGGAATGTGTATAGTCCCACACTCCTGTCTGTTCCGGTGACAACCGTGACAGAGGAGCCACTTGCAATACGAAATTAGCTGTAAAAATGGACTGTCGTATGAAAACTGTTTTAGTTCCAAAGATTATCACCGGAACAGAAAAGCTTGTCGCACTATATTAGTTGTTGACGGATTGAAGTAAGCCACGTTACAAAAATTCATATTTTAGTGACTAGAGTGACATGAAATTTCCTAACTTTATTTATGTAAGGTCAATGTGGGGAAGTCCGGCATACTTTTCTAAAATTTAAGTTCAACTGAACTTATTGAATCGAGATACGCTTTCTAAAGTGACTTGTGTCGTCGGAGATTATAGGTAATATATTTATTTACCTATATTGGTCTTAAAATAGTATGAATTGCAATTATCTTTAGATTTATATGCTATTTTTTAAAACACGGCGTGTAGACGGACTTCCCGTGCAGTTTAGCGTAAGTCCGTCTACTAGCACTATATCCATAACTTGTGAGGCAATATGTATGAAAACAGTTTCTAGCAGTGACGTAAAACTAGCGTTGAAATGTGTGATTTATGTATTTGTCTATAAGGTTTACATTTCAAAGATAATTGAGTTTATTTTATTTTGAGGCAAGTCCGGCATATCTTTGGTGACAGTGGTTGCAAACATTTTTAATAAAATTGTATGTATCCAATTTCCTTTTTTGTAAAATAAAATACTAAGTAAAACATCATCAAATTGATCAAAATTCATCAAATTTGCTCATAGTCTATAACGACTGATCGCAGATGAAAACAGAGAAAGAAGAAAAAAAGTAAAACATAAATCTTTATTTCTAATTCAATTTTTATATTCCTAGTAAGGTAGATATACGAAAGCGATTCATTACTATCTTACGGTACATAATTATATAGGGATAGGTCCCTAGGGATATAACTATATCACGGCTTTATCGTGCAGGTAAAATACGTGCAGCTGAAAAGGTTGACAATATCTGCAATTGAGGCAAGACCGTCATAGACGGACTTGCCTTACGTATGCCAGACGGACTTCCCAACTATTACATTTTGTGGTTAGAAATTTGTTTCAGGTAATAATTACGAAACTCAAGCGATATTAATGAATTCATCACCAGAAATAAGTATATGGATCACTAAATGACTTGCGTAATCAAAGAAACTCCAAGAACTCCATTGATTTTCTACTTTTATTTTAGTTTTTTGAAGAGACGTTACACTCCAGCTTCAAGTGCAAAACGCGAAAAAAAATCGCCTACCAATTTCTTTCAACCTAATGATGTTAGCGACGTCTATGATTTTCAGTTCGAACTAGCTCCGTAATACTGTTTTACCGACCGAGGCATAAGAAGCTAGTCATTCAAAAATGGAAGTTATTGGCGCTAGACGGACTTACCTCCTAGACGGACTTCCCCACATTGACCTTACTTAGGTATTTATTTTTTCAATATTATAAAAATTAAACACTCGTTAAAAATGATTAAAAAAATTATTAAGTAGAAGATGTAGGTATATTTGTTTCTTATTTTGAAAAGTGCGCCATAACGGAGCGGAAGTTGAACACTGTTGATACTGTGTCGCCACCCTAATTTTACGCAGTTTGATGGACACTTTTTCACAACAAGATCCTCCTTTACTCTACCCTCCATAGAGATAAGTTATAAGTAGAAAGTGTGTGGGGCGCACGTTGAAAATCTTTTGCTATAAAACTGCAAACCCTCCATACATTTGAGTAGGGCCCTTCCACACGACGTGTTTTGTGCGCTCGTTTGTATCGATACAAACGCAAGTCAAACGCTCAGCAAACGCAAGGAAGCCGGCAAGTTTTAACCTTACACACGAACCTTGCGATAGTATCGATACAAACGCCACGTTTTAGGAACGCAACCGTCTGTATCGCGTTTGTATCGCTTTTGTATAACTCTATCGCTTGGGTAAACGAAACGTCGTGTGGAAGGGCTCTTACCAAAAATATCTGAACATTTGACAAAAGTCAACCTTATCTCAAGACGAAGGGTGAACTTGAATGTGTTGTAGATTTTAATATTTGAATCTGACTTCACCTGTCGGTTTGAGACAAATTTTGCGAGCTGACCCACTTCCCAGTGTCCAATTGAACTAAAATTTAGCATACAGGTTTGGTTCGGAAGACAATACAATAAACAATGTACAGTCAACAAACAAGTTTTTTGTAAAAAAAATATTTTCATGGCAACCTTTTTTGCTGACTGTACTTTAATATGGTGTGGTCATCTAAACCAAACCTGTATACAAAATTTCAGCTCTATTGGACACTGGAAAGTGGGTCAAATTAAGCTTGCAAGATTTGTCCCCCACTAACTAACAAACTAACTAATATGGTAAGTTAATAAAAAGGTTGTAATATTTTTTTGTAAAAATATTATTTTATGACAACCTTTTTTGCTGACTGTACTTAAATATTGTGTTGTCATCTAAACCAAACCTGTATACAAAATTTCAGCTCCATCGGACACTGGAAAGTGGGTCAAATTAAGCTTGCAAGATTTGTCCCCCACTAACTAACTAACTAACATGGCAAGTTAATAAAAAGGTTGTAAAAAGCTTGTTACATAAATGCCTTTTTTACAAAAACTTACTTGCTTTCTTTGTTCTGTGATGAACGTCATTATAATGTCGAATGTACCTCCCTTTTTGTATGATACATGTTCAATCCTTCAATATTAAATAAACTACGAAAAGTTGAATGTTTGTTTTTATTTATAAAAGAAATGTTTATTCAGCTGTCCAGATGCCCGATGTCCCTTTGATTTAGAACAAAGGGTTTTCTAAATATTTTTATCAGCTTTTATTGCTAATAGACAGTCACAAAAGAATATTATTTCTTTTTTTTATTATCAAAGCAGAGGCTGCATGATTACAGGATAAAAAAACTAGAGCTTCTTGATGACCATATTTTATTCTTAAAAATAATTTTAGTTCTTTTATTTTTACATTTTGTTGAAATAGTAGATTTCATTACAAGTGCGGAAAGCCTGTCATTGCAAAGAGTTCCGACAAATGTCTACCCGAGCCGAGGCGCAGCCGAAGGTGAGGGTTGACAGTCGGAACAAGTTGCAATGACGGTTCCGCACGTGTACTGAACAACTATTTTTAATACAGTTGCGAAAAAATTAAGCAATTTAATAAAATAATAAAACACAATAAACTCAACTAACTAATCGTAAAAGAATATAAGCAGAGACTTTTTTTATGTTTTCTTCACCCATTCTGGGTTGGCAAAGGAAACTATGATCATACAGCCAAGGCTTCAGTAGATTTTTTTTATTGATATGAAATGAAAATTAAATTAAATGAGATGAAATGAAATGAAACCTAACAAAAGCAATCCGAATCCTACAGGAGCGCCTTTCCTTAGCCACATTATTGCACTAATTCCACCATACTAAGTACCTACCACAATAAAAACCAGAAAAAACTAATTTAGAAAATTAAGAAATAAGGTCCCTCATTTTCTTTTCACTTACTTACGCAAACTCCTAGCAGATACTATGGTAAATAGTGCACGTCATACCATATTTAGTAATCTGTGGTCATACAGCCAATTTTATGTATTTTTTATATTCATAAATTTAATTTGGCCGATACTAATATTAATTTAATGTAAGTATAATTAAAATTACTTTTAAATCTGATATTGAAACAAATTAGTAGCTTCTTTTTAGAAATATTTGCATGAATCATAAAAACTTCTATGATTTTTTTTTTGTAAAAACTTCGTGGTTGGTTTTTTCTTTTTAATAGACAATATTTTGACAGTTGGGAAAGAAAACGCACGAGTTCGGGAAAGGTAAAGAAAAGGTTCGAGTGTGTAATAGCCCACATCCCGAACGCTATACGTCCCTGCAATACGCCACTTTTTGAGCAACTGTATTAAAAAACTTATTTTTTTTCTTAATCACGATATTTTCTTGTGCAAGTAGGTTCAAAGCTTTTTCTTGTTCCAAAATAAGAGAAGAAAAAAAGAAGACCCGCGTTGCTCGACGGCTTAAGGGGTACAGAGAGGGGTTACTCTCGACGGAATCGAACTCACGATCGAAATAATGTCAAAACAGTACTATGGAAACCATAGCAACCGTTTTTAAAGTACCAAAATAACAGACTTTTGAAGTTGATTCGATCCTAATGTGAACTCGATTCCGTCCAGAGTAAGGGTGCTGTTCTCTAAAGATTTAGATCTGTTTGAAATTGGATGACGAATGTAGAGTGCACGACAGATAAGTTTGCGCGCGGTCGAAATCGAATACTAATCATATACGTTAATCTTAGACCAAAAAATGTACTGTAACTAGCGCCGAAAACGCCCCAGTCGCGCGCAGAGTTATCTGACACTGACTCTGAGGCATAGATCTGCAAAAATATCCATGTGGTAGACGAAGTCACATGCTACCACTTGTTAAAAATAAGAAACAGTAAAAGTAAATATATGTAGCTTTCTTCCGCAAATAATCACAAAACTTGCACCTTCACCGATCACACTACTCTACACGTGTTTCACCCCAACCCGAATGACCGAAGCGCTCATTCGGTGCTGGATTGCAAACGGACAAACATCTGCTGAAGATGCCCCGGGTTGGGGTGAAACACGTGTAGAGTAGTGTGATCGGTGAAGGTGCAAGTTTTGTGATTATTTGCGGAAGAAAGCTACATATATTTATTTTTCACAATGGTTAGGGACTTCCGCCAAGTGACGCCTGATTCAATTAAATAGTAAAAGTAAATTTGCTTTTGTGGTGTTTTGCCATGTCCTCTTTATGATTGTGATATCTCACATTTTATTTAGCATAGAAACATCCAAAACGTGTCGTCTAATATATTCGTAACAGTTCCTGGGTAGATCATTGGGGTATATACCACTTTACTCGGCGTTAATGGGGCAAACAGACAGAAATCAAGACCCGCCACACTGTGAGTAATTCCCATTTGTTTTGATGCCAAGCGGGGCGCTATCACACCGAAGTGTAACACAGTATAATTTTTAATAGGTACGAGTTTTAAGAAATTGGAAACGGCCGTGATTTGTTGGGTTGTGTGCGTTGTGTGGCTAATTTTAGGAATGATAAAGCATTACCATCAAATATTTCCGGATATAAAATCAAATAAAAGACTAATTAAAGATGGTCAAGGTGCTTTAAAACTCTCATAAGTAGGTACATTATTGTGTATAAATGAATATTTTATTTTTGAAGTAAAACTCCTTTACGCACGCTTGAGCAAGCTTTGGGGATTAAGCTGGTGAATGTTACGGAAGTTACGAAAAAGGCAAACGGAAGTGACGGAAGAGTATACTTCAGTCGTGTGGGCTGAAGCACACTCGTATTTTTTTATAATAGAGGGTACTGGGAGGTATGGTAACTGCGATCTGAAAGATGAATTGTAACTCGTCTCCAAGTAAGTGTTACTTATTCACCCTGGAGGCTTCAAATAAGTCTAGAATATTTCAATCATTAAGGGATTCTATTTCGTTGCGAATGCTGCGTTGACCCAGGTGGACACTGTGTTTGTGAATTGAGGGTCCAAAGTAACAAAGAAGATTTTTGGGCGTTTGTTTATAGAAACGGTAACAATCACTATCACTTTGTTCAATTACAAGGTCTCCCGCCGTACGATAAGCGAACAAATAGCGTAGCTTCCTTGACGTTCACAAGGGTTGGAACAGCCTAAGCTGCATAAATGACTTTGAATTATTCCACATGGGTGTAACAGCATGCCTAGTTGACAAATGACGTCACTCGCCAGAATATTATTGCTGGCAGGCTTTGACACGGCTATTCTCCCGAGCGACGACTTCTAGAGGCTAGTGATGGAACATATTGCAACACGACTTACTTCATACATTTAGAGAACTGGAAGACTCAGGGAACAGCGCCCCGATCGCGGTAATCTTATGACGCATTAGTCAGGTGTACGTGCAGTTGACGTTCACGCGACGTGCAATACCGTTTTTGATAACGCGTGGCGTTGACAGTGCGACAAACTGACAGTGCGACAAACAAAAAGTTTCTTTGGAACTTAAATAGTTTTCATACGACATTCTATTTTGACAGCTAATTTAGTATTGCAAGTGGCTCCTCTGTCACGGATGTCACCGGAACAGACAGGGTTGTGGGACTATAGGTTTTCTTGACGTGTGCGTCGTTATATCATTACGGAATACGAAGGTAAACGTCATGACGCAAACGTGGTCAAGATGCGCTGCATAGAATTACCGCGATCGGGGCGCAGGGCGTGCCAAGCAGTTGAAAATAAACGGATTAAGTGTTTTGTTCCACATGGGTGTAACAGCATGCCTAGTTGACAAATGACGTCACTCGTCAGGACATTATTGCTGGCAGGCTTTGTCACGGCCATTCTCCCGCGAGGCGACTGCGGAGCCTCTGATAGTGATGTTACGTGTGGGGACATGACTGTAAGCTATATACTGAGAAATAGGGAGAAAGAGAGAAAGAAACCAGCCCTCTGATTCCCAAACCGACGGAAACGCTCCCGACAGTGAAATGTATGCACTGCCTCTGTCACTCACTATAGAATAGACAAGAAAGAAAAGCACATCATTCGAATCCAATGCCGTTTATGATGGTTTGTGAATTAGTGGACTGATGCAGTGCCAAGTAACACGGTAATAAAGATTTAATTTTTATTATTAACAACGAGATTTGGCAAAACTTAAAGAACTACCGCTTTTTCTGTGTGTCGCCATTTCTTTTTAGAATAGAATAGAATATTTATTTGTTGGATTTCATGTGGAACATATTTGAGATCTTACATTAAGTATTTAGTTCATACACATGAGCCCTGTAAGGACATAACAATAGACTAACCACATACTAGTTGAAAAGAAATTAAAATTATATTCAAACTTAAATAAAATATTATCTTCAAATCATATATAATTTTCTTTGCGATTTTTTTTTCCGACGTAATGCTTACCCTACTTCCTACTAGTCCTACTAAGATTATAAATGTGAAAGTTTGGATGTTTGTATGTTTGTTACTCAATCACGCCAAAACAACTGAACGGATTTGGCTGAAATTTGGGACATAAGCCCGGAAAAGTATCACATTCCCGCGGGATAACGTCGTGTAGTCCACTAGGGCGAAGCCGCGGGCGGAAAGCTAGTTACGAATATAGCTTTTCTAATTTTGTTTAGTTATTAAGGATTTCAAACAGTTATTAAAACATTAAACAGTATAATCACAATAAATTATCGATAGAACTCATTGCCACACGTCAACACTACTCACTATCACTGAACAAACAATATTCCCCGACAAAATATTTGTGTGGTTCGCCCTTAGGCTCCAGCCCTTACACATGAGGTATCTGCTTGCCTTATTTTTATATTGTTTGCGACGTGAGCTAAGCTATTTGCTCTGTTATTAAGGGGTATCTAGGACGACATTATTGGCACGAAATTTGTGGTTATGAAGGATAATGTTGTCTATTACGTCTTCGTCTGTGCCACTCGTAAAAAGCCTAATCTGTGTCAGAAATATTTTTTGATTAAAAAATATATCTTTTGTGAAAAAAGCCCGCACAAAATTGCACGCCGCCGCCGCCGCCCGCCCGCGAAAAATTGTACATGCACACCGCATACCTGCAAGAATTTTTTGCGAAGATGGTGGTACTTAGTAAGTAAGGTGGTTAGTAATTATATTTACTGCAGTTAACTCTCCAAATATTTTAGTCCAGTTTCTGTTGCATATAGGTAGTAAAATTTAGAATGTCGAGATCTAAAAGCCAAATCCGACTTCTTATTAAAAGTAGATTAAAAGATGAAGAAAGATTGAAAAGCTTTCGAGAATTTCGCTTTATGAATAAGTCCGATGAATTAGCTGAAAGTGTCGGCCACAGAAAAGAAATTGAAGAATAATAAGGGGCTACTCGATGACACAGTGGGTTCATCTGAACCAGAAGTTCGCGAAAGTGTATATATTCTTTGCCAGAAGTACTCAAATAAATAAATTTCTTACAATCACACCCTTTACCTAGTTCATGAAGAAAGAAAGAAAGAAAGGAATAAAATCATTTATTTGGGACATCACAAATGAAAAATTACATAAACACAAAAACACATAGGTACTAAGGTGTCCCAAAAACGGTTCCGACTCAGCATAACGCTTAGCTTGTGGCCAGCGCTGATCTTCATAGTTTTCATTTAGAAACTGTGATATGGAAACTAGGATAACGGATAAATATATAGTTATATCTAAATTTTTTTTTTCTAAATACATACTTATCATACATAGAAAAGAAGTAGTATTTGCATTTTTTTAGAACTAAAATTCCTTTATTTTTCTGCGTTTGGGTGCTATCGTGCTATTTGACGTCCTCCATGGTAGAGTAGTTTCTTCACCAGTTTTCAAAGAGTCGCCTATTCTGCCAGCCGTTCCAAGATTAAGACTTGAAAAAAGGAGAGGCTCGTTTTTGGGAAAAAGCATAGCATTCTTTAATAAAATTCCACAATAATTAATAGAGCTACCTTTTAAAAAATATTAAAAAACATGTCAAAAAAACAAAGTAGAAGATTATTTAAATGATCACAACGCTTGGTTGTCATAATTATAGTAACACTAACAATGTATAAAAGGAAAATATTCCTATACATAAGTATGAGACAACTTTCCTTCAGCATTAGCTTTTTGTATAAATTTTATTATTGTACCATTTTGTCTAGCAATGACAAATTTTTTTGTAAATGCGTTGCTTCTGTTAAAGCTGATGAGTTTTTTTCGCCTGTTTTTCTTGTCAGTTAAGATGTCCCAGGTGGTAGGTAAAAAATGTTGGACAATTCATAAGCATTAATTTCATTTAATCTATATGAATAAAGATTTATGACTTTGACTTTGACTTCAATGAATAAGTTATAGGTAAACTCTTTGCTCGACCGTTCGGTGTAAGCGTTCTTGCGTACTACTATTTGAAATAAATTATAATAATTTGCCCTGCAAAACTATTTATATTTTTTGTTATGTAAGTGTACGGTCTCATCACTAAACGTAGTGATTACATGCTCTTTGCTCATCACCGTACATTTTTGCTAATTTCGCGATACACTTCGGGTCGCGCATTAATTACTATGAAAATAGTTTTGCAGGGCAATAATAAGAGTTCTGTTACCTAACAGATATATTACCTATATTAGCAACAATAAATAAATAAAAACTTTTAAAGTAAAACGTGCGTTGAGTAGCTTTGGACATCCCTAGAAATTTTCCGTCCCTAGATAGGATATTTTTACCAATTTATTATTAGCTGAAGTTCGATGGCACAAATAAAAGTAATATTCGTTCAAAGAAAAGTCTTAAAATAGAACTAAACGAAATGTTTTTAAAGGTCAAGGTAGAAATAAATTGGATGGATTTGATTGGCTCTCATTATTTATAAAACCTTTAGGCAGGTGTCCCACCGCCAGAGATGAACTAGAAGCGAATAGAGCTAGAACTAGAAACGAGAGCGAGCAGTGAGAAGCTAGTGTAGAGTTCCGATAGGAGTGTGCGAGTGTCAAAACAAAACAAGACTAGACTAGAAAAGTACTGACCGCCAAGAGAACATCGCTGAGAGAGTATCGCTGAGCGATATAGGCATGAAGCTCGACTTAATACTGAGGTAACTGGAGGGTGCAGTACGAACAATTTTTTGAATACCAAAAATAACACAGTGGCTGTCTTCCGTCTCACCTACACTTTAAAAAAATACGTATGGTCATATGAGACAGCTGACAGCCACTACATACATAAATGTCAAATTTGCTGGCGACACTTTTTTATTCAGGGTGAGAGCTCCAGTTACCTCAGAGTATTAAGTCAAACTTCATGGATATAGGTCAGTGCTAAGCGAGTATTCTCTTAGATAGTTCTTGTCGCTCAGAGACAAAACTAGTGCAGCGAGTCCTCGTCATGTCCTCGCTGGCAGTGTGAACAGTCAGCGATCAACTATTTAATGTATGCCTCTCTTTTGTTTCCTGCGCCACGGCCCTCCAGGGACGTGCTCGCCACAGATATGCTGAAATACCCGTCCAGGTAACAGCTGTTTTCAGGCAGTGTTTAGTCTGTAAGAGTACGACATAACCATTACAGCCGATTGAGCTCAACAGACGAGCGATTGTTTCAATAGGAAACGGTCGGACGTTCAGGGCAAAAAAAAAAATTTGTTTACACGGAATGTACAGTGGCACAATCTTTTCTGTTCCGGTGACAGCGGCGCTACGTACGTTTTTCTTTTTTTGTAGCTATTTAATTTTAACCATCCCTGACTTCCAAGACCTTTAGCCGCCAGCAGCGCTATGGTTGGACATCAACTTGACAGCAAAATAAAATTTAAAAAAACATGTTAGCTTCACATTTTGGCCACCGGAACAGAAAAGATTGTGGCACTGTATCTTTGGTAGCTCTTGTCGCTCAGAGACAAAACTAGTGCATCGAGTCCTTCAACTATTAATGTATGCCTCTCTTTTGTTTACACGGAATGTATATCTCATGTACACACGGCGGCACATCAGACTATACATGTTGACCTTGAGACCGCCTTTATGCCCTACGTAATAAAAGCTGTTATCGCTGTTCAACTGTTTAACTTGATGTGCTGCCGACTGTACCTATATCTGTTTCTTGAACGAGAAATTGCTGATAGTTAGTCGCTTCCTCGCCGGCGGTGGGACAACTGCTTAGGCTTCTTCCTCCCCAAAGCACAGAATAAATAATAGTCCCAAAGTCTGTCTGGTAGGTATATTATACTTTTTATTTTTAAACGATTTCAAAAATTGAGAAGGTTATACGTTCGACTGTATGTATGTTTTTTTTTGGCACCGAATCCACGATGTATTTCACTGTTCTCCTTTCATTTAATTTATAATGTTTATAAGAGAGTTTTATTCTTCGATCATATAAAAGTGATCGAAGGTTTTATTCCATAGAGTTATTGTAAGAGTGTAGATAAAGTAAGTAGTTATAGTGTATGAGATTGCACATAACTCTGATTTAAAATACTCGCGGGATGCTCTATCAAAAACTCGCCACATTCGTGTTTTAAATACACCTTATTATGTGACAGTCGCTTAAACTACTAATAATACCCCTAGTGTAAGTTTTTATGTCAAGCAAACGCAAACTATTTCGATTCCGTATTTATGTCAATTTGTATGAAAACTATATAAGCGCGCTACTCGCCGCTAGAGGCGCTAATACAGTTTTCATACAAATTGACATAAATACGGAATCGAAATAGTTTGCGTTTTTTGACATAAAAACTTACACTACGGGCAAACCCATTTTTGTATGCATATTATTTTTTGCAGTTTGATTTTGAATTAATGACACTGGATTCTAATACCGAGAGGTTTCTAATAAAATACTGTTATAAAAATACTGATTTTATTATAAACCTATATGTTGACTAATTTATACTCTGACTTAAATAAATATAAAAAAAATATTCTCTTAATGTAAACAAACGTAGGTATTATTTACTATGTTTAACTTATAATATTTTAATACCTAGGTATGTACTAAATGCATTTTACTTAAATATCGTTACATTTCAACTTTCCTTTTTTAAATATATTGTAGTAGGGTGTTTTTTTAAAGAATATTATATAATCACATTTGATTGCATAGGCACCTAATAAATTTGCTTGTGTATCACATTATTTAAAGAGACCTCTTATAAAGTTTATATAATTTGTAACAAGTACCATTATTCCACTGAAATAAATCAAAATAGAACAGTTTAAAGAGCTAGTAAATCATGATTCAAGTAATTTAAGACATGTTCCATCTTCTTCAGCCACAGACAGTAAAACCTAGTAGACTAGTTATACTTTTATTTTCATTACATTGTTAAAAATGGCAAAAAATGGTGGGGTAAGTATAGTTTTGATTGGCGTGTCATTTTTTTTATCGTTACCGTGTTAAACAGGTAAACGGGTTAATAATAAAGCAATAATTGCTTGAGGACACTAATGCAGTGTTGCTGCCTAACTTCGACGAACAACGCCCCGATCGCGGTAATCTTATGACGCATTAGTCAGGTGTACGTGCAACACCGTTTTTGATAATGCGCAGCGTTGACAGTGCGACAACGTTTTCTGTTCCGGTGATAATTTTTGGAACTAAAACAGTTTTCATACGACAGTTTTGGCAGCTAATTTCGTATTTCAAGTGGCTCCTCTGTCACGGATGTCACCGGAACAGACAGGATTGTCGGACTTTAGGTTTGCGTGACGTTTGCGTCGTTATGTCATTACGGCAATACGAAGTCAAACGTCATGACGCAAACGTGGTCAAGACGCGCTGCATAGAATTACCGCGATCGGGGCGCAGATAATCTTGTCAAAGCGTCATCTACTTGTATAATTTCTCTGTGACTTTAGCTTATATTTACTGCCCTAACAGAATCGATTCTCACCGCCCTATCTTGACCTATTGCTGCATCATAAAAACCACCTATATCTTATAAACAAGCGGCTGGAGATACCTCAACTCTGCCGACAGAGCTGACTCATCCTTCCCCAGCTCGGTGACCATCTCCTTGGCCCGGTTGTTGGCGTACTCATGCTCGCAGTCGCGCCGGTCCACCATCTTGGATAGCGCCATCTTGAGCTGGTCTCGGGCGGTGCCGGTGGAAGAATCTATGAGGTTCTTCATCACGTCGGGGGAGAAGCCCTGGAAGTAAAGGAAAAATATTAAGTTTTTTAATACTATAATACAACAATTTGTTTCTGCTCACTGACAGTCTGAAAAGCTGACAGACTTTCAACTTTTCACCTCTTATCTGCAGAAT
Organism: Crambus lathoniellus; assembly: GCA_949710035.1. NCBI lineage: Eukaryota > Metazoa > Arthropoda > Insecta > Lepidoptera > Crambidae > Crambus > Crambus lathoniellus. The sequence goes on from OX453317.1 coordinate 24,176,037, forward strand.
AGATGAAAATAAATGTTATTAGAGAGATAGATCAGACCATGATCATCATTTGTTTCATCAATGTACAAAATATTAAGTTGGAATAACAATGCAACCTAAAATAAATGTCACATCGACGAAGTCGTCATACATGAGTCAAGGACAGTTTTGCTAGAAATGAAGCAGTTACTTAACTACAACTTAATATAACTACAAGTTTTACGACTAATTACAGACGTTGTACAAAGTTAACGATCGGAATAAAGTGAAGATTAACACTTAACATAATAATAATATGGCAGTACAGCATTCTCATCGATAATAAAACGATTCGGCGACAACTACACAAGATGCCATAAAGTTTACTGCCCATAAAGTTCGAATTAGAGGGTCTACTAGCAATTGATCGACAGACGCAGCTTCGGATTCCCAAGAAGACTGAAGCTTTTAAATACAGTAACTTTTGTGTCAAAATGTAAATATCTCAACGAAACACGATATTCCCAGAGGCACGGGTAAAACTGCGTGAAGCCTAGTCCATTCATAAGAAAGACATGTGCCCCAGCAATTAGGACATCCACCAAACTGTCAGAAAGGAGACTTTCAAAGCTGTGATTAAAGAAGTATAAATATAAATAAGACTAGTAAGACATCTTGAAGCCCAGAAGTATCCCACTCCCATGAAGGAGAATTTTTAGTCTCATGTATTTTATTCGTATTAATTTGTTCTGTTACGTAAAACGTAGTACGGACTTTGTGCTGCAGAATAGAGTCCCAAGATCGAAGGTCAACACTCTACGTCCTAGCTCTAAGTTGTTACTTTATACGAGCACTCGGTTGATGAGAGCATGGCGTCCGACCGTCCGTCACAGATATAAACCTTTTGTGTGAATGCTGTTAAACTTATATTGGTTTGAGGGCACGATGGCGCAGTGGTACAGTCGAGTTCAATATAATATCTGTGCACTTTTGAACTTTGTCGTAGTAATTATTGTGACAATTTGTAGAGAAAGTCAAAGACGATGTCAAAAAACTTAATGCGACAAAGTCCGAAAATGCACAGATATTATTGAACTCGGTACATACTGAACTTAGCCCATTGTGTTATTCTGTGTCAGGGTGTTATTATCTACTTTTGAATGTCATCATCATCATCATCATCCAAATCCTTATTATCTTTTGACTGAACATGCCTTTAATTTAGTTCTGGCACTTCGCTGTCTTATTTATTCTTACAATAATTATAAATATGCCTAGAAAACACCCGAACCAAGATACACAGACAAAACAAATATTGATCTTGCGCGGGAATCGAAACTGCGACCTCTAAACAAAAGGCAGGTCAGCAGGTAGACTGGTCATGTCATGACATAATGGTAAAGCTAAATATCCTTAACCGAGTCGAATTATAATTAGTAATGAGTCAACAGTTGTTAGTGCCAACTTTTAAATGCAAATATCTATCGAGTGCGACAGGAATACATTAGCAGGAGAAAGTGATTATGTGTTGACAGGAAAAATATTGACAAGGATGTGAGCGACAAATTCAGCACGTCTAAAGTTTTTGTAAAGATACCGTCTTTTCTTTTCTTCAATTTTCGTATTGAGATCAGCCGTTATAACAAAAGAGATCAGAGATTTAAAAAACCAAAGCTTATTTACTCAGTTTACTCAGTTACTATTTACTCAATTTACTCAGTTCTGTTAATTTGATCCAGAGTTTATTTAAGGCTTTCTTTAACACTTAATTTAAATCTCGTAAAATGCACGTGCCCTGGTAAAAAAAATGTAGTCTACACTTAGACCGCCGAGAGTTTTTTAGTTCGACAGCTGTCAAACCCATAATTTTTGTTTTCGGATTTTTGGAAGTATAATTTAGGCAGTAATCAAAACTTTTCTAGCAAATATACCTCCATTTTATCTCACAGAAAATAATGATGTTTTACTTACACTGTAATCCGAAAGCCTTTGCCTCTTCGCCTCCCTGCTCAGCAGGTCGTACAGCAGCAAAAGCCTCAAGTTTGACCCCGACAGCTTCACCTTCTGAATCGGCTCCGGCCCCGACCTCAAGTCCTCCCAAACATCCACCACCCTATCATCAGTCACGTCATTCGCCATCTTGATCATCTCCCTGACACTCTGAGATAAGTACTGTAAACTATCATCATTGAACTCTTCATCGATATTTAAGACATCAGCTCTCGCAACTTTGTCAGCATCAAAGTGGGGTGGAAGCAAAGGCAACTCTTCAGGACTCGGTTCCACCAAAGGTTTCACTTCCTCATTGTGTATGGATAGTAAAGGTTCTTCGGTTTTCCGCTCTGGAGGTGGCAGCACTGTGTATTGAGAGTTGCTTTCTAGTGGCAGGAGAACGAATGGACCTTTTGGTATCTGCCTTTCGTTTGGTTTGGGTGGTGCGAATGGTGCGAGGAAACCTGGCTTGTGGTATGGAGTTGTTAGATCTAACCTGAAAGTATTTGAATTCCAATATAAGAAAAATGTAGACATTGGAACACTTGGACAATCTATTGCCTAGTATGTCTTCGTGACAGTAATCGTACATGTATAGATAGCTTTGGTTAAGTAAGCGTTGAAATACTGTGCAAAAGAAACAAATGTTACAAGAAGAAAGAATATACAAAACGCTGACGTGTTTGGTAAAACCCAAAAGATAATAAGGTATTTTAGGTATGAAGAAGAGAAAAACTAAATTCTATAAATGCGAATAGAGAGAAAAAAGGTATTGTTAAGGATAGGGGCGATAAAAGAAATAAGTATTCATTCGACAACCTTGCAAAGTACTATTTTCATTTCTTAAACGGTTTCAACAAAACCGCTAGACAAATAAAAATGTACTCTTTTCGCAGTCAAATTAAGTCAATTTCTTTCGCCAGCAGAGAAGAGTCAAGCAAGTCACCATCACCTATAGGTACCGTAGCCCATCCACCATCCATGATCCAATTGCTGGAAGCTCCCAGGGAAGTTGTTGGCGACGACATACTGTGGTGCGCTGGTCGGTTTCCAAGGTGTAGGGTTGGTGGTCGGGCGGGGTGGCTTTGTAGTCACTCGCGGCGGCTTAGTAGTCACCCGAGGCGGTTTTGTAGTCACCACTGGCTTGGGGGTGGAGGGAGGGTCGTCTCTGACTTCGTAAGCCATCTGGTCGGTGAGGTGGGCGATTATTTGCATCGCGACTGGTAGGTAAGAGTCTGACAGTTGCACTTGCTGCTTCGCTGTGTTGACCTGGAAATTTTATGTTTCTGATGAGCGGTAGATTCTGTGAATGTTTGTCTATTAAAATTCTACGCAAAATGCTCATTGACTGCTTACTTCAGTTGCCTGTTTTGATGAGAACTTTGCTGCCCAAAACTGTCCAATCTGCGGCTATCGCAGTAGTTTTCAACTTAAAAGACTACAACTGCATACATGCATGCTGGCTAATAGCGTATTGTACCTAAATTCGACGCATCTTCTAACGACTCCGTAGCTCAGTGGTTAGAGCATTCGCCTGGACAGTGAAAGTTCGTGGGTCCAATCGGAGTTAGTTGTAAGACGGGTCGAATTTTCTAATACTTCAATTTCAACAATAAAAATTGCTTTGTGAATACAAAAAAGTAAAAGTAAGTAATTTGAGACATAATGTAGTTTTCATGAAGAATAAATTTTAAATTAAAACTTTTATTTTATAAAAAAATATTAGATCAATTTTATTAAAGAAAAATTAAAAAACCTAACGACTTTACTGAAAGTAATAGAATAATACTTATTCGTAAAACAACTTCAGTTCACATTACTTTTAATGTCTTCTCATCTGCGAAATGCGAAAGCTTTACAAGTTAATTACTTCAAAGGGCTTAAAATGTACAGTTTACTACAGGAGGAAGATCCCATTAATTTTATTAGTCCGAACGAATATCTTCAAAACATCATAATTTTCAATGGTTCCGCTTTTTCGGTACAGTTAGGGATGAAAATGAATAACTCGCCATCACTCCAAGCACAATTATTAATCCTTACAACAAATAAAATAAAAAATATCTAAATTGTATTCTTACTGGTTTATGTCATCAAACTCTTTTTTATTTTTTGTCAGTTACTGTGCCATTAGAGCCGCCATTCACGGATCTTGCCGAAAATACACGAAGTTAGTTTCTCAAGCCGGTAAGCTAGCAAGCTTGTAACTCTTTATTCTTCAAGCACAAAGTACTAATGTTTTATTTTTATATCCACAACAGTGTCTTCATCACATCAGCCGGCCTAGCATGAGGGGCTTTAATCACGCGATATGATATGGTACTTACGGCATGCCGTCTTGCTTACACCTTAAGGTCACTGCAGATTATATCAACTCGGAAAGGGATCGACACCGTATCGCCTTTCGCCTCGCTGTCAACCAGGCGTCAACCTAACGTAAGCACTAAGCACGTATGACGTAACCAAACCGGTACCCCTAGTATGAGTTTGGAAAACTGTATTCGTAATCGAAAATTATCGCTCTATCTCTTTCATGTCCTTTGACTGCTTTACCGACATGAGCAGTTCATCCGATAGTTTTCGTAAACGTTGACAGTTAAAATCAGACAGATCAGCGTCGTCGGTACGTCGACTCGGCTACGGCTAGGCGACGCCGCGCTTACCGCTCGCTGGTCCCGAGGCGAGGCGATTACGTTACGATTCCGATTAGTGTGCTTTGCAGTAGGGAGTTTCATACAAAGTATACTGAACCGCTCGAGTTGATACGTTTACGTTCCGTTTGAGAGTTGATATATATGCTGTGACCTTTAGTGGGGTAAGCAAGACAACTTGCCGTAGGTACCATAAGATATTGCGCGATAAAAGCCGCTCATGCTAGGCCGGATGATGGTAAGTGAACATAAGGCTGAAGGTAGAAGCGTACTAGTTACTCCCTAATCCTCAACCACTGAGGAACTAGCTGTTTTTACCTGCTGGAACACAACAATGTTGAAAACATCGTTATTATGGCGTCAGACTGGTGGTAGCTAGCTAGGCGGCCTTGGCACAAGTCCTACCACCAACTGAAAATAATATGTGCTGGGAATCGAACGCGTGACCTCAGCGGTCTGAAACCGGTAGTGTGTGCCACTAGACCACAGAGACGGCCGATATATCTCGGCATAGCACGAAAGATTTCGTCGCCCCCGCAGGTTCTACACAACGGAAAACACCCGAATAATATTTACTCACAACATGACCCGAATGACAGCCCATTAGTACAGCAAAACTACCGAATAATGAAATCAACAGCTACCACACCCTAATGACTGCTAATGTTATGTGTCATTAGTCCAATTCAATTAATAATGTTAGTACATTCGTAGTAACATACACCTACTTTGAAGTGTTAGGAAAGTATTCTGATTTTTCAAAAAAATATATTACTACACCACATTATACAGCGGGCCAATCGCCGTAATAGTAAAAGACACAGATGTAATGGAATGACATCTTGGGTTGGTATTGTGTCTTTGGCTATGGTACCTACAACGAGGTTAGGAAGGTGCCAAAACTAAAAAGGTAGAAAATTAAGAACTTAGTAAAAACTGTTACTTACCAAATTTACATTGGTCAGCTGCAGCAAAGTAGCCACGAGGAAAATGTGTCGAATCATCTTGACGCCTGGAACGTAAAGAAATATCTAATAAATCATCTTCATACAAAAACATTGCAATAAGTACCTATTTTATTAGACACAGTTACTTTTTCATTATAGGTACGGTAAATTTTTTATCACCCTGGATAATTTTAGGGATTATTCTACTCATGAAGACAAACAAATTCTATTATGGGACCAATACTGAAATCGCGAAATAAAATCAGCTGTTCCATACATTTTGATTAAATATTTATGCACTTTTGTATGGAACAGCTGGTTTTTTTTCGCGATATCAGTGTTGGTCCCATACTAAAAGCTGTTTGTTTTCACGAGAAGAATAATCCTTAACAGTTTCCGGGGTGATAAAAAAACCGTATAGATTTTACAAAATTTCGCATGGAAGTCTAAGATAAAGAGAAGCAAATGTGTGTTAAACATACACAATTTCGTCGATCATAAAATCTTCATAACTCTCAGTCGGTTAACTAATATTTAAGTAAAAGTGGTTAAAAGTAAAGTTATGGCTCACGACGTTCCAACGCGGTTTAATATGTGACGTGTGGGCACGTTTAATGGCTGCGTTTAGAGGCAGTAAACTTTATGGGGTTGAACTAAAAGTTTCCTTTTTAAAAGTATTGCTCGGAACACGAGAAAAACGTTTGAAGGAGCTTGTTACGTATTAAGTGCTGAAATAAGTGGCGCCTTGAAAACAGACACTTTAGTTTAACACATAGATTTGAATCACATAGATTCAAAATCATACTGAGAGACTATGTTATATTATATACCTATTTTACTAAACTATGTATGCGTCTATTTTGAAAATCATTGTTTTTGCGTTATACCTACTCGTAGCTCCAGGGAAATGCAAATACCCTGACAGACAAACAAAACGAAACGAAAGTCTATGCATAGGTTAATAACTAAAAAAAATATTTACGTATACGTACAATTTTTTTTATGAGTTATAGGTAGGTACATTATATATGAGTTCCAATGCCAATTATATAAAAATATTAATTGAGTTTAGCGACTACTTACTTGTTTGAAAGTATTTTTTTGTTTGCTTAACCTCGTCACAAGACTTAAAACTTTTAATACAAAAAGTAAATACACTAAATTAAAGTTTTTTTTTCGGAGAAATTGTCTACAAAGTTTGGATGATTAAATTTAAAACGCACATTAAAAGCAAAATAAATAGTTTTAAGTTTTAAACGCAAAATAGTAAAACATATAAAATAAATAGTTTCGTACCAAGTGTATCAGTTAGTTGTGCAGTTAGAACCAGTCTGGGTAACGGTGTAGCCTCCCATTGTAAGGGCTATAGGTCTTACCAGTTCTAGATCTAGACCCGTTCGAATCTAGGGCTTAAAGGGTCACAAACATTGCATTTAATGGCTTAGTCAGCGGCTGGAGTAGGTGTGTAAATTATTATGGTCGTGGTTGTATTTACAAACAAACTAACATACTTTCCCATTCATATTTCTAATAGGAAACGTAATCGGACTGCTATTGATAGTAAATATTTAATAGTAAAATTCAAAAATACAACATTGAAGAATAACAAAAGTGAAAAAAAATATTCAAAATGTTGATTAAATAAGCAAGTAATGAGCTGCTGAATTGTGAAAAACTGTGTCTGTAGCTATCTCTTTCTAAAACGAAATTTTGTATGGCGGGAGTATGGCGCTAAGCACATATGTAAGCCTAGCATGACCACCTAAAACTCGATATGTATCGCATGATAAAGCGATTTATCGACATTCAAACGTCAAAACCCATAGTCTTTTGACAGTTAAACCGGATAACTTATCATATCATATCGCATTTTAGTTGGTCATGCTAGGGGGCCTGACGTCAGATGTGTCTAGCGCTGTCTTTGTCTAATAAGGAAGTTTGATGAGCTATAGCTCCGAAAATATAGAAAATATTTGAAAATAATACCTGTGTCGTGTTTCTGATATTAATAAAAACTTTTTAGACAAATAAAAAAAACCAGTCCGATCCCCTATTGATCTGATTTTAATAATAATCGCTTCTTGTATTTTTTTTTAATGTCAAGGACTTGGAACACCTCTGTCTTCATATCTAGTGCTCTAATGACTTTGACATAGTTCTAGAAACTAATCTAGTTATTTTCAGAGTACATAATTTCTTTGTCATTTATAATGAATTCTACTCTGTCCACTTAAACTGTACCAATCTAAACCCAATGCTAATATTTCACGGTTCGTTGAAAGGCGCAGAAATACAGGCGCAAATTGACACTGAATGATTCACTTTTACGTTTACATTGTTACAATTTGTTTGCTTCATCAAAAGTGAACCGCGTATTTCCGCTGTAAGTATTTTATGACAGAAGAAAAAAAACTTTCCGTGTTCTGTGTATTTTATCCACAACGGGGTAGCACTAGCCTTCATCAAATCTAATGTTAATTGAAGATACGGCTGAAGGCGGAAGCACTGCACTCGAAATCCCCAATCACTGAGCCCACCAACTGGCGGAACAAAATAATGCTGAAAACATTGTTGCGGCGTCTACCACCAACTTAACCCCCCCCCCCCCCCCCCCCGCTGGCCCCCGCCCTAAAAAAACGCGGCGGCTGTAAAAAAGAGGAAAATGCACTGTTTTACGTGTTTCGTTGCTAATCTCTCGTCGAATCCAGCTCGGATGGGCAGCGTTTGGGAAGCTCCGACAAATATTCGCATCCGAAATACCTCAATGTCTCAAGAAGAAAGTCTTTGACCAGTGTGTGTTGCCAGTAATGACCTATGGAAGTGAGACGTGGTCTCTTACTATGGGTCTCATAAGAAGGCTCAAAGTCACCCAGCGAGCAATGGAGAGAGCGATGCTTGGTATTTCCCTGCTCGATCGAATCAGAAATGATGAGATCCGCAGGAGAACTAAAACAACCGACATAGCTCGAATGATTGCATCATTGAAGTGGCAGTGGGCGGGACACATAGCCGAGAACCGATGGCCGTTGGGGCGGAAAGGTTCTCGAATGGCGACCCCCTACAAGGTGGACCGACGATCTGGTCAAGATCGCGGGAAGCCGCTGGATGCGGGCAGCGCAGGACCGATCGTTGTAGAGATCCTTGGGGGAGGCCTATGCCCAGCAGTGGGCGTCGTTCGGCTTACATGATGATGTTGCTAATCGAACATACAAATGCACAAATCAAAATTCGAAATCAATCAATACGTATGTTTTATGGCAAAATACCCTATCTTCTCTAAAATAGCATATATATATATATATCCACAGATAGGAGGTATTGTCACTTCATCGACGCTATCTCTCTTCACTTCAGCTCCCAAGCTATCCCCTTGCTAAAACCCACGTCGATCCGTTTCTTCGTCTTGTCGTGAAATATGGACAAACAAACAAACACACTTTCACATTTAATAATATTAGTCAAGCATGGATTAAGGTAATAAATAAAATATTTGCTTTAAAAACGTGTGAATGCATTAGTCTAGAATAAAATTACACATTACTAAAACGTTGCTTATAAAATTCTGTCACATATTTTTAGGATAATATTCAGACAGAAATACCTACTTACATAAATCTTAACCTAAGCTCATAAAGTGAGAGTACAATGAACTCTAAGTAATCATGTATTTAAGAAAATGTATATTTGGTTTATTTCATAATTTATTGCCACCACAGTCTAAGAAGGACTATTTTGATTAATTTATAAAATAGAACGGGTCTTTAAAATACATGCATCCTTAGAAGACAAACATGTTTAATCAACTTCAAGTTGTTATTAATTATTATAGATTTATATCAATGAAAGAATCAGATGTGTGCATTAAAGGTCATTAGTATTTTTAGCATATTGTACCTACCTACATATACCTAAGTACCTACCTAATCAAACAGTAACGACAAAAGATATGTAGCTACGATTTTTTTTAAACAATGATTTGTTATGTATTTTTGAGGTCAGGCTATTGACGCCAAAACAATACTCCTTGAAACTTCCAACATTTAGTTTGTTCACTTTTCACGCAAAAGTCACTAAACGGATAAAAAAAGAAATTTTTGAATCTCAGATAACTCATATTTTTTAAATATTTATACACACGAAATTAAAAAAAAATATAATATTAAATTACTTTTTCACAACTTCAAGGTTTGTAATTTTAACGCCAAAATAAATTAAACAATAAACACAAAAAAAAAACTACTTAATTGTCCATATAACGCACAATAAGCCTATTTTAACAAACAGGCTAACCAACCCTTTGTTCTTAAATAAAAAAAAACAAAACAACACCAAAAAGTCGCACTCACCTTAAAGTTCACAAACGCGAGCGCGTGCGTCGCCCGCGCGGGTGCCACTGCGCAGCCTCGGCCAATGCCCCCGGTATAGAGCTGCTACTCAGAAACCAGTTTGGAAGGATTCCGATGATACTTTGTGTTTATGGTACTTTTTGATAGATTTCTTGTGAGAATGACCGGGATTCTTCTTCTTTGTCATCACACTCTTGGTAGAGCGGTCGTGGTCGTTACATCAGGGGTGGTCCTCCCATAATGTGCATCTCCTTTTGAGCATTCGTGGAGCGCAGTTTTTCCAGCGCATTGGTGATCTTCTGCGTTGCGTCCACAGAAGCGTCTTCTCGATGTTTGATATTTTCAAAGCATGGTGTAGAAATAATAATAATAGGACATTCGGACACTCCGGAACTTTTGTCTACTCTTTTTAGGTTTTTCCAGTTTTATTTAGGTAGGTTAGGAAGTCATAGTCCTGCCCCGTCATTATCACCATCATCCCACCCACCACCATAAGTATTGTGGTTCATGAACAAAAGGATTGATAGAGTTAATGTCTTCGTAACTATTTATGTATTTTGATTGAATCAGGCGTCAATTGGCGGAAGTCCCAACTCATTGTGAAAATAGAAATTTATGTAGCTCATTCCGCAAAAAACGCAACGTGCAAGATGCACCACGAAACTATCACTGCATAATACCTGCAGTTGCAGATAGCAAGACAGCGATACACCTTGCACCTTTTTGCATGTTGTGTTTTCTTTTTTCACAATGCTCTTATTTATTTTTTGTTTGAACTTAGTCGATATTTTACTTTACTATTTTCTTATTGATATTAATCTGTGGAATAAATGCAGGACCTGGTAAATGCACTGATTTAGGTAGTTATTTAATGATTGAGTAAATAAAGTTAACAAATCCAATAAAAAACACATTGACAATAAATATCTATTTATTATTTTACGAAATACTACACTTCTTAATAGTACTCATGACAAAAAACAACCCTTGGGGTTTCATGCCGGTTCTTCTCCAAGGTCTCTCGCTGTAGTGTTTGCGAACCAATGGCGTAGCTTCTATGACGTTCACAAGTATTGTAAATAACAATCTAAATTGAATATGACTTTGACTATGACAGTAGGCTAGACTTTATGGCAGATTTACATGTGGGTATCCAGTAGCTTTTGGCTTCGTGTAAACGTTTAGCCATGCGAATCCAGCGTTAGCGCCAGCTCTGGTATGGAGAACAATTGCTATTTACTGGCTAGCTTCTGGACTTATCGCTTAAATAGCGCTTATTTTGTAAATAAGTAAGTACCTATATCTATGATTCCGGAGTTGATATTGATTATGTAATAAAAAACCAGAGACGTCATTGTAAATTTTTATTTCAATAATTAAAATTGCATTATGAATGCAAAAAAGTAACAATTTTAGTAACAGTGACGTCACTATGCCAGTTACGAATAAAAATATTTTAAGTCAGACATAAATGGTATAATGTTGGTATGTTATAACTTACAGGTATATTTATGTATGTTTATAACTTCACATTTATAATTTCTTCAACTGTGCCACTACACCCCGCTTCTTATAATATGTCAATATCTCCATACCATCGGGTTGTCTGGAAGAGATCGCTTTGAGCGATAAGACCCCTTTTTTAATGCTGCTTTAAGTTATTTTAAATTGTATTTTTTTTTATTTTTATGTACTTACTGTGGTATTAAAATAAAGTGTTAAATAAATATATGCAGATCGCGCAAAATAACTAGGAGTCGGGCTCTAATCGTCAAAAATAAGCCTTATTCCCATGTCTTAATTTAGTTCCAGATATCGACACGCGCCAAGTTATTTTGCGCGCACTGTACCTTTATAAATAACATTTCGTCAGTGGTATTATCAGCTCTAGTGATTCTCGCGGCAGGATAAACAGTCGGTTCATTGGCCAATGCAGAGTATTAGCATACAGGTAAAATTTAAACGGCCACCTCTAAAGAACCTTAAAATGCTCAAAATATATATATTTCAATGTTTGTTTCGATACAAACAAATTTGTTTTGGAGGACTTGATACAGCTTTGAGCGTTATTCTTCTGGGAGGCTTCAAGTCAAAGCCTATCCTACTAGGGGTTAAAGAATGAAATTGCCGTTTTTTTCTTTTGTACATATAACTTCACAACTTTTATGATATTAGAAATATATAATTTCTTTAATATTGCGTTACATTAAGACCGTATCGGGCAACTTTTGATATTTTAATTACCATGGTATTTGATTATTTAAATAGAAAAAACATATCCCGAAAGTTACGACTATTTTTGTTTCCAGAATTCCATACTTTATTAGTTGTAACTTAGTGAAAATATTTTATTTTCTCTTAACGAATGTGTCATTTGGTAGTTAAAATGTCCATAAATACGTGTGTAAAATTTTGTAAGTTACATAATATTAGTCGTTGAATAAATTACAAAAACGTTAGTATGAAAAAAACAAAAATTACAAAAATCTCCACACAAAACGGCAATTTGATACTTTAACCCCTAAATTATAAATGTGAAAGTTTAGATGTTTGGATGTTTGTATGTTTGTTACTCAATTACGCCAAAACAGCTCAACGGATTTGACTGAAATTTGGGACACAGATACTTTGTGGCCTGGAGAGGAACATAGGCTACTTTTTATCTAGGAAAAATATCACATTCCCGCGGGATAACGTCGTGTAGTCCACGCGGGCGAAGCCGCAGGCGGAATTTTTTATATTTCAAATCAACTTCTAAATACCTTTGTAGGTATGTTATTAAGAATCTTTCAATAATTTACCTACACGACTTAAGTAGGACAAATTTTTATGGATAAAAAAATATATATTTAAATGGTCACGCAGTAACCTAAGATGTGCTTATTAGAGCCAATTATTATGTTTCTCAAAATCATGCAGTTACTTATACAATTTGCGTCTGAAAATGAGTGTAATTCGGTAACAAGTGTCTAATAAAATTTTGACTCAACGCTCGCAATGTATCGTTAAGTTTATAAGTATTGTGTTTAAAATATAACGATACAAAAAAGGTACTTAAATTTAAGATTGATTTGAATAAATTGTTCGTTTTGATCAGTCAAGGGATGGGTGACCAGCTTAATATATCTTAAGCTCCTTTATATGCTTCGAAAGGTACAATAAACATATGGTCTTGTAAGCCTAGCATGATCGCTCTAAACGTATCGCATGATATAGAGTTTTATAGACACTGTCTTTTGACAGTTAAACGCTATATTATAAAGCGCTTTATCATATGGCGTTTTATTGGTCATGCTAGGGGGGCTGAATGCGTTTAGTCGTTAACCTCTACCAACCCGCTTCGCCCATCTTCGTTATCCATCAATAAGGACAGCCCACAGAAAATAGTAGATTGTATTACAAGGGAGCAAAATAATATATTTACGGCGAGGGCGCTATTTTGAATCCAGAGCGCAGTGAAGGTTTCTAGAGTAGAATCTCGAGCACAGCGAGGGATTCTAAAGTAGAATCCTGAACGCAGCGAGGGATTCAATATACGCCGCCCGAGGTGAAAATAATTTTGCGGCCGAGTAATACACTCTGCTTTTCATCCCCCCTCTCTAAGAAAAGCAGTAAAGATAACTCAAACTACCTACCTTTCTTTGTCGTTCGGATACATCATAGCGCTAGTCGGGCAAGAAAAAAAAAATTAAATAAAAAAAATATACGTCCATCAGATTCCTTATAATAGGGATGCCGTAGGGGGGTTGAAAATTTTGTTAGATTTTAGCTACGACTCACCGTTTACGAGATATTCTCAATTTTATAAAATTTTGTTTTTGAAAATTTCTCGGTCCCGAAAAAAGTCCCGGCCCCATACAAAATCAGTTGATTTTTTTTTAAGTACTGCAAACCCTTTGCTACACTCCAACCAATGCTTCTTTAATTATATTCTAAATTCAAATCTCATAGTTTTGGATTATGTTATGTATGAAGCTATTCAAAATTCAAATCTCATTTATACCCTCTTGTCATAACAGGTAAACAATGAATCGTTTTGGACCCTGTTATTGGATAAACAATCATCGCTTTTCGAATCGATGGGATGAAAAAATCTTCCCGTGTTCTGTGGGAAGGCCCGTGCCTCAGCAGCCTCAGCAGTGGTTACAAAATATGGCTGACGATAAGCTATATTTATGTCTCAAAGTTAATAACTTAATTTAGGCACTTATGAAAGTTTCAAATTCTAAAATACCCACACCGCAGTACAGCCGCGACATAAAGCTATGATTGATGCTCAAAGTTTGGTGACGGCTTCATCTTGCTCAATTAAACTTTGGAATCCGGACAATGGGCTGGATTATTTGATAGCAGAGGAATTTTGAATGTATTTTTATCCGTTTAGAACATTTCGTAATTAGCAGTTAAATTCGTGAATAAACATCTTATTTTTGGACATTCGGTCAGAGCTTTTTTCATGTAATATAGTAAAATTTCTGACATCTAAATATTAAAATAATCAATTTTATCTTATTGGAAATGACTGTAAATCACAAAATATGCCATGCTCTAACTAACATTTTATTTGCCTAGAGAAATATTTTTAAAGTAAAAAGTAGTAAAAACATAAAATGATATCAAAATACTTTATTCACATTTGTCAATTTAATCTTAAAGGTAATATAACTGTACGTATTTATTATAACTTTCAGTCTTAAAAATAAGTTTAAAACGTTTCAAAGTCTTCTTCATTTTCGTGTTTATAACCAAACCATCTATTCAAACTATCAAGAAAATTATTAGCTTTTCCGTGAAGTTTATTCAAATAATTCATAGGTTCGTGTAATTTTTTGAATACCTTATCTTTAATACTCTTTAAACCATGTTCAAAGCCGTTCTTTACACCTTCAAAAGATTCTTTAACTTCAGGAAAGATTTCTGAGAAGGCAAAATTTTCATGAGTAAGTTCTACTCTATTGAGATTAGTATCTTTTTTATTATCAGTCTCTCTTTCGACTATATTTGAATGTGATTTGTCATTGTTAGGTCTGGCAAAATTCAAAGGTTTAGGTCTCGAATAATTTGCCACAATTGGCCTAAATTCTTCAGGGTTAGGTATATCGTCTACGTCTTCAGTCACTTCATAGCCGGTGCTAGGGGCGTTAGCTCTTGCGTTAGGGATTTCGTTTAAGTCTGCAGCTTCAAGGTTAGGTGCATCGTACACTGGGTCAGCTGCATTTAGCTCCTCGTGTATGTTAGGTTCGTCGACCTCGACATCGTATGTGTCTTCTGCTGAATGCTCTTTGCCGGAGTCGTGGTATTCATCATAGAGGTCCCGAGGCTTGAAGTGATGGTACTGGTGGTACGCCGATGAATATACGGTGGATAGTGTCTGGAATAGAAAATGGGTTTTTATATTTTCCACGTCTAACAAAACTCTATTGTTAACCCTTAACTACCTAGCATCTGTTATCGTCACACTACAACCTTACATACGTCTGTGAGACTGAGAGCTAAATGATTCTCGTTTGTAAAACTGTGTGAGGTCATTTTTAGTTTAAAAGTCTGTTAGGAATATATTAAACTATTTATTAAAGTAAGAAAGGCACATGAAAACCCGCATTTAAAAGTAAATCTCAATTTAGTAATCAACACTATACTTATAAACTAACATAGAAGGAAAATGAGGTCCATTATAATAATCACATTAAGTAAGTACCTACTTCTTTGTACTTTTTTAAATATTTTGTAAAAAAAAACAAAATAAAAATAAAAAAATCTCAAATATAACAAAAGTTAAACAAAATTGCAGGACCTAAACTTAGAGTTTTTTCGAAAATTTGTTTAATTACCAGAGACAAACGCGCAAACATCAGACTGCAACGAGCGGTTGTGCGGCACTGAGGGACGTGACGAAAAGGTACACGGACGAACAAGTTTATACGGAGTTCGGGCGCAAAAATATTCACGATTATGAATTCGTCGGAGTCTGTCAGACTAGGTGGTTAAGTTAGGGTAAAAAAAGTTATGTAATGGATGCAGAGTCTCATTATTTTAGCGTATCTATAGGTATTGTTTTGTTAAAAAAATATTTTTATAAAAAAATAAAACCGCCTTCAAAAAAACCACATCAAAAAAGTAAGAAATAATTCCTCACCAAATAAATAACGTAAGTACTTTGAAGTCGGGCGTGAAACATGTACAATTTTTAGTTGTTTTTATTAAAACCCGCCCGACTTCAAAGTACTTACGTTATTTATTTGGTGAGGAATTATTTCTTACTTTTTTGATGTGGTTTTTTTGAAGGCGGTTTTATTTTTTTATAAAAATAATTTTTATTTCACTCTTTTTAGTGCATCGTGCAGGCAATTTACGTGTTTTCTGGTAAATAGGTATGTGATCAAACTGAAAACCTCCTTTTTCGAAGTCGGTTAAAATACCTTGAGGTATCCCCTTTTTACCAAAACAAGAATCATCTAAATCGGTTTATAAACAAAGGATTTATGCCTAAAGATACGTATTAAATTCACATAAAGTGGTAACGAAAACGACAGTATTTTCAAGATTTCCTGAAAACTACTGAACCGATTTCAAAATTTCAAAAAATGGGACCAACTTGGAAACCAAACTGATGTAATAACGTTTGAACCATTTCAATCGGTTCAGCCGTCTTCGAGTAATCGATGGACATACACAAAAAAAAAAAAAAAAACATACATAAAGACGAATAGAGAACCTCCTCCTTTTTGATTTAGAAGTCGGTTAAAAAGGCTTTATTCAAGACAAGGCCGTATAAAGTTAAAATATTTGCAGAGTTTGCGGACCAATAGCCGCTAACTTAGACTAAAGTTAACCCCAATAGAAAGATAAACTGTGAGTGAAACGCTGAGCTACGGAGTTCTTAAACACTGAATCGTCGGACTCGTCGTCTGTAACAACTCCGTAGCTCAGCAGTCAAAACATTTGCCTGGACAGTGAAAGGTTTCGAGTTCGATTCCCGGCAGAGCTACTTGGGAGGTGGGTCGTTTTTTTTTAAATATTTATTTATTTATTTATTTATTTATTTAATTAGGCTCTCACAACAATGAGTACACTATTACTAATAACATATAATAAACAGATGGTTCTTATCTAAGTGTCCCATTACTTATAGGAGGGCACCGCATGCTCTATGTAAAAACTAAAATAGATATAAAATATAAACAAAAATCATGACAAACAAATTGGTTAATTTACAGTAAATAAAAAAGACTTCTATACTTTTTTAACTTAAATCTTACTTAATATAACTCTCTTAATGCTACGTATGGTATCATGACTGAGATCAACTTTGCTTTGATATTCTCTATAGAATGACATGGCACGCGATAGGAAGCTATGTAATTTTAGATTAGTGCGACTTCTAGGTATATGGAAAAGCTTATTGTTACCAGGACGTGGTACATGCCGCGGTAAATAAAAGTCCATTTTAGACAAAAGATCAGGGCAGTCGATGGAGCCAGACACAATCCTCTTTAAAAATATAAGATCCATCACTTTTCTGCGGATTTCTAATGTAAACATGTTAAAATGATTTAACCTGTCCTCATACGAACTGAGTTTTTTGCCTAAGTTACAAGAGTAAGATAAGTGCCATAGAAATCTCTTTTGCAGCTTTTCAATTCGCTGAACATGTATTTTGTATATGGGTGACCAAACAACGCTACAATATTCAAGATTGCTTCTGACTAGAGAATTGTACATAACCATCTTAGTTAGCGGTTTTTTGAAATTTTTACATTCTCTTAATACAAATCCAAGCATTTTCGATGCCTTGGCAATGCAAGTTTCAATATGTTGGTCGAACTTAAGCTTGGAGTCAATTCGGATTCCTAAATCTCGGATGTCCTGAACTTCCTCAAGTATTTCACCACACAACCTATACTCTGATTTAACAATATTTCATTTTCAATTGACTGAATTATTATTAACTACATCTATTACTCCCACTAATATTTCGTTTTTCACGGCCCCTGGAAAGGTGCCGAAACGTCGGAACAAAACTAAAAATTCTCTAAAAACACAACTAAAAAAATACCAATTATCTATGTGTGAAATATACGCGTGATTAAAATCCGTAAAAAGTGGTTTTATTTTAAATAACAGTTTGCGCATAAATCTAAGATGTGCCAATAATATACAATTCCAAATTGAAACAAAAGCCGTTCAATTGATTTTAACAGAAGTTTAGCAGCAAAATTACGTGTAGCGGAATTCCAGGCGTTATGCTACTTTCATGAAGAAACATTGCTTTCAAATATTTTATAGGCGCTATTTTTAGAAACCTAAACACAGAATTTATAATAGTACTAAGGTAAAATAACTTTGAATTATAGATTATTACAAAAGTAATTAAAGTTAGAAATTTTTAATCGTGATATAAATAAATAAATAAATAAAAATCTTTATTGATCCCTTCACAACTCTAAGGTACTTATTGCTAATACAAGTATTCTTGAGAGCCTTGTGTGGGACTGGTGCCTGAGATAGGTATCAGAGAAGACCCTGTACTACAGGTCACCAGGCCCCCACCCTCAGATAGCATTTTGTCAATATCACTATTAGTTACACTATGTTAACACATAGGTTTGTATAAAAAACAAAAATAAAGGAAACAAAAAAATTTAAACAGTAACACAACAAAGTCTATGTTCTAGCCAGATTATATATCAAGTGTTGATGATTGTGTGTGTGTGAGTGTATGTGTGTGTCAGTGAGTGTGAAATGTATGTATAGGTGCATGGGCGTTTGTTGTGGGTGAGCATGATGATACGTGATGTGAGGTTCGTATGATTTATATGATAATAAAAATAAAATATAATAATACAGAATGCAGACAAATAAATATATCCTTGATTTGAGGTTTGTATATTAAATTATTTTAAAGGAAGGAGAAATTTTTCAGTCGTCTCATAGTCTAATGATTTTAAATACCCTGTAATAACTTTTTTACAAGGAGCTTTTGTAAGATTGTATATGAGGAGAATTGAATTTATTTTATTATAAATGAATGGGCCTAGAAACGAAAAGAACCTCTGCGCTAGAGTTGTTTTAAAATGTAGGATGACACAGACTTTGTGATTTCTACGCTTGTCTTTGTGTAACTCGGAGTTGTATGGTAATTGCGAGTGTTTTTTGAGCGCGACTTGGAGGATGAAGGTTTGTCTCACACTTAGTATATCCCAGTCTCTGTATAATCCTGCTGTGGGATATCGATACGGAAATCCAGCTGCTACTTTCAGTAGAATGCGTTGGGCTCGCTCCACAACTATCATATGTGATTTGGCAGCACCACCCCAGACAGTGATACAGTACTGTAGGAGTGAGTGAGCGAGAGCGTAATAAACAGTCTTGATAATAGAGCGATCAGCAACGTGCCTCAACGTTCTGAAGATATAGATTAGTTTGCGGACTCTAGACGCCAGTAGTTCGAGATGGGACTTGAATGTAAGGGCTTGATCTAGATAGACACCAAGATATTTAAGGGTATTAGTTTTCTCGAGAGTAGGGCAGGAGCAGAGGGCTAGAGGTGACCTTACGCTACATCGGTGGGCCATGAGGTGGTACGTTTCTGGTGGGACTTGGTTGGTTTTGCATGCAAAGGCAACATATTTCGTCTTAGGGACGTTCAGTGTTAATACGTTGCATTTGAGCCATGAGTTTACCCTATCAAATCCCTCCTGAGCAACATCGAAAACCTTTTTCCAGGAGTCGCTTTGGAAGAAGAGTGCGGTGTCATCGGCAAAAGCATAGACTCTACCACCAAGCTGCATTTGGCACAAGTCGTTGATGTAGACGAGAAATAATGTGGGGCCAACTATGCTTCCCTGTGGCAAACCATACGTGACCTTAACGTCCTCACTTACCCACTCTCCGATTTTTACCCTCTGAGTTCTGTTGGATAGGTAGTCCTCAAAAAGTTTAAGTGGAAGTCCTCTTACACCGAACCATTCCAGCTTGTTCAACAACCGGGGGATGGAAACAGTGTCGAACGCTTTTGCTAGGTCGAGAAAGAGTACAAGGCACTTCCTCTTCCTATCAAGAGACGTGACGATGGAATCAACAAGATCATGGACAGCATCGTTTGTAGACCTACCACTGCGGAAACCATATTGTGACGGTGAAAGTAGTTTGTTTGACTCGAGGTAAGCAACCAACCTTTTGTTCATTAGTCGCTCAAGCAATTTGGAGAGAGTTGGCAGAATAGATATTGGTCTGTAATTCTCCACTGCACTCTTATCTCCATTTTTATGTATAGGTTTAATCTGACTAATTTTGAATGCAGAGGGAAAGACACCGCACGATATCGCCAGGTTACATATATGTGCAACCGGCGCAGTCAATATATGCGCATATCTCTTCACTATTGTGGTGGAAATTTGGTCTACACCAGTAGCACATCTCTCCCTGAGCCCAGTAATTAACTGAAACACCTCACTATCATCAGTTTGGGTCATCACAAATGATTTGGAGGGAGTGGAGGTCGGTCGTGCATTGCAATTGCATGTGGCAGGGTCACAAGGCGCAATCTGCTCGGCCAAATTCTTACCTACGTTTGCAAAGTAATTATTAACTTCATTGAGTCTATGAACAGGATTATGAGATGAGACAAGTGATGGTGAGTGATCAATAGTTCGATTTGAGCCACTTATCTTCTTAATAACCTCCCAAAGTTGTTTTTTATTATTTTTTGTTCTGTTGATTTCGTCTTTCTCGTACATTCGTTTGGTTTTTTTTAAGATGTTGTTACAGTAGTTCCGGTAACGCTTGTATGTAGTCCGGAGAATTTCGTTCTGAGGATCTTTTTTGGTTTTTTTCAATAAGTTATCCCTGTTTTTCATGCAGCGTAGCAATCCTTTAGTTATCCATGGTTTGGATATACTTTGACGTTTAGGAGTTTTTGTTATTTTTGTACTATTGTTTATTGCCTCAGTTAGTTGCAAAACCAGCAAGTTGGCAGCAAGATCGGCGTCTGTACACTTTAGAACTGGTTGGAAATCCGTGGTTTGCATTAGTTTATCGAGGTATTCAAAGTCGATTCGATGGTACGTATGGTTTTTTGTCGCAAGGCTCGTTTTTCTGGATATGCTAAGGGCAACAGCTTGATGATCTGTTACAGATGAGTTCAGTATAATGCATGTAGCTTCATTTTTTGTTTTAATAATGACATGATCTAAGCAAGTACGGCCACGGGTAGGTTCTGTGTGTGCAGGGAGCATGGAGTGGCTAGCCAGTAGATTTAAATAATCGTGGGATCGGTTATCAGTTCCAGTTGGACGAATATCTATGTTGATGTCACCACAGAGAACAATATTTCTAAAATTACTTAACTTAGATAAAGTTGAATCAATGGAATCAATAAAGCTACTCGCATCTATACAACTTGGCGGTCGATAAATACCTATAACACAGATCTCATTATTAATTTTGAGTAGGAGACAGTTTGCATCATCAACAGGAGGTTCCTCAGTGACAACTTTTAAGTTTTTCTTGTAATAAATTACTACGCCTTCATTCTGTGTCATGTTTCTGGTAGTACTGACATGGGAGTAATTGTCTATTTCTGGGATAAATTTTGCCATAGGAAGCCAACATTCGGATAATACAATTATATCCCAGTCGACTTTAGATCTTTGCAGGAGCGTGTCGAAGTTCGACATGTTACAATTAATACTGCGTATATTTTGGGATATAATATTTAGTCTGCGATCCGTAGATGTTATATGTTTGTTGAGTTCATCAACATCAGAAATGATCACACTTGCTATGGATAGGGCATCCAGATCATGGTTTATCGCTTCTAAATTTTGCATATTAGTTGTAGAAGGTCAATGTTGAAAATCTGTTGATCGCGCGCAGTGCGCGATGAAATACAAACAAACAGTAAACAATTTGACAAAGCGATATAACCATCCGGAGTTCCGGACCCTTCGTATCCCACAATGCATGCTATATTTGTGTGAAGTTAATTTTATTGTATTTTGTGTCGTTCTATGTGTAGAATGTGTGCCGATAAAGAAAAATAATGTTTTCTGAATTAGAGTCTGTGAATTTAGTGTTGTGATGTGTATGTGAGAAGCATAATATGATAATGAGTGTTTGAATCTTTTTTGTGTTGTGTTTGTTATTGTATCTCCATAAAACGAACTAAAATCATAAACAGACATGTAATAGTTAAAGATTTTTATATCATGCAATGACAGTTTATCTATAAAAAAGTAATAAAATGAATTTTGTTGTACATTTTGAAACATGCAATAATTGTTGGACAACAATGCTATTATAATGAGGTAACTTAACCTTTTATACAAGAAAAAGAGAAAACAAAAGTAATTTAATACTGTAAATGCTACATACAGACTGTTTAAACTGGAACATAGTCATATTAATAGTTTGTTGAGTTCAGCTTCCTCGTTGATTCGAACAGGCGTAGAACCATCTTCCTTCTTCACGAACAGTCTACCAAACGACGTCCAAGCAGCAACCAGTTTTTTATTTTTTACATGTTCACGCGCTAAATAATAAATATGTTTCATTTTACTTGTTAGATGCTCCGAGATATAAATTGTGTGCCGACCGGGCAAGTTGACATGCTCTGTGTTCAAAGTGGCTAAATTATTTGTGCGCTTCATTTTGTTAAAACTTTTGTAACTGGAGAGAAAAGATTCCTTTCGCCAAGTTGAAGTAAAATCTACCACTAGGGTACCAGATCTAGCGCGATATACATTTTTTATATCATTCTCATGTATTGGTTTTGTATTATCAAGAGTAATTCCCAAGGTTTTTATTATATTTACAGTATCCTCCCTCTTCTCTTCCTTATTTTTCGGTATATTCCGTAGTTCTATAGTAGTACTGTACATATTTTTCTCTACAGCATCTAGCTTTTTCTCCAAGTCTAAAACCTTTTCCTTATATACACAACATTCTTGTTCCAAGATATTTATTTTTGTTAGGGTTTCTTCGTGCTTACTATTCATACTTTCAACGGATTTTTGCAGCTCCTGGTTTTGTGACACTAAGGCCAATAAAGTATTGTTTAAGAGCTCAAATTTACTTTCCTGTTGCAATTTAATTTCTTCAAACATGTCTTTGATAGCTGCGACTGATGTTTTCTCCATCGGGTTATCGCATTCATCGAAACAACGTTTCTGTCTTTTGGTGATATAAAAGTTCGAATCATCTTGACTTGTAGTTGGCGCATTAAGCGCCGAATCTGAATTGTAGTGCGTTACGCCAGAGGTTACGCTCAGCGTTGTTGGAAGGCGCTGTTGATCAGGAGGAGTTCTCGGGGTCGACATTATGTGTCACCTCACCTCACTTTACTTGTCGAAACCGTATCGTATTTTTGTCGCGTCTTGTTAACGCTCGGGTAGCCGTGACGGGCACTCGACAGACTCACGCACCACGCCGAAACCCTAGGTTCAAACCCACACAACACACAGAACTTTCGATGAATTTAATTTTAAAAAAATATTTTCCAATTTATTCTCCGCTAACAAAATACACGTCCACTCTCAAACGCGACCGAGGGGCGAGGGGACTAAAAAGGGGGATAAATTTAATGAAGGACAGAACTAACTTTGTGAAACAGACATTATTATTTACTAGCTTCCGCCCGCAACTTCCTCCGCGTGGACATTCAGGAAAATACTTAGGGGACCAATAACCAGGATAAAAAGTATTTTATGTTTTAATTTTATAAAAATCCGATCAGCCGTTTTTACGTGATTAGGCGGGTCCTCCCTCGCCAAGCGAGCAGCCTCGCGCGAGGCAGAACGTTTGCCACGTGCGGCGGGCCTCGCACGAGGCTGCTCGCTTGGTGAGGGAGAAGGAGGACCCGCCTAATCACGTAAAAACGGCTGATCGGATTTTTATAAAATAAAACATAGAATACTTTTTATCCTGGTTATTGGTCCCCTAAGTATTTTCTCGAATGTCCACGCGGACGAAGTCGCGGGCGGAAGCTAGTAAATAATAATGTCTGTTTCACAAAGTTAGTTCTGAGTAGTTTAGGTACCAAGAACTTGTTAGGTACCAAGAACTTTTAGGGTAAGTACTTAAGATGATTTAGGTTTCTATAAGTACCCTATTTACCCCCTGGGTTTGATTTTCGGAAAATTACGAAATGGGTTACCTATTTGTTTTAAGAAGTAAGCCTACAAAGTTTCAAGTTTAAATGTCTATTTTACCCCCTGATTTTTCATTCAAAATTTCACCCCTATTTCAACCTTCTAGGAGTTGAATCATGTTCAGCGTGTTAAACAACAAAATAAATGCCATTTTTGCAATCGCCATCCCATAAAACCTCAATAACGACATCCATATCGGTTTTTAGGTTTATTTATCCCATTTAACCTCAAAGGGGTTGATTTTCGAAAAAATACGAAATATGTGTTTGCTTATTTGTTTTACTTTCCGACCATAAGCCTAAATAATAAATTTAATGAAGGACTTTCCAGATACAACAATTCATCGCCCTTTTCACCCTTTCGAGGGTGGAATTGTCAAAAACGCTGACACAGGTAAATATTAATTTTCCATTGCCATCCTAAATAACTTCAAAATTGACGGACTTTCATACAAACATTCATCCCCTATTTTACCCACTTAGGGGTGGAATTTCTAAAAATCCTTTCTTAGTGGATGCCTACACTGTATAACGTATCTATGTGCAAAATTTGAAGTCTCTAGGTTCAGCGGTTTGGGCTGTATCAGGACAGCTGTTCAGGACTTTGAATTTTATATATATAGACTAGCTCTTGCCCGCGACTTCATACGCATATAGGACAAAGGTTTAGATCGACTACTTAGATCAATTTAAAAAATATTTCACCCTGAGAAAAAGCTACATCCTTCCTGAGTGACAAGGGCTTTGACAGAGAGACAGGTCGAATGGAAGCTAGATACTCAACCGACACGAGCAAAGCTTTTAAATCAAAGAAAGAAGGGAGACAACCAAAGGCTCGCTAGTAATATCTAAAACAAACTTTAAAAAATTTAAAATCATCATTTGAATGACTTCGATTTTTTTTGCAATGGGCGATTTTCTGAAAGCTCAGTCACTAGATGGCGCTGTCCCACCTATGCAGTTAGAAGGAACGGAACGTTATAAATTTTACTTTGACGCGACTTTTTTACGTAAAACGGAACGTCAGACAGATGTTATTTATTTACCTAAATCTATAAATTTACCTATTTCGTTTCTGTTCCTCACAGTAGTACTTATTTAATATATCATTAGTTTCCTTTGGGTTTTTAAAAAGTAATTAATTTAAATATGTTTCATACCAAAATATACCATAGACTTGTACATACTTATTCAACGCCATCTAGTGAAGCAAATGGAAGCTTTTTTTTTTTTAAATGGCCTCTCAGAAAATCGCTCATTAAAATTTACACACGTCTCTCGATTATTATTTTTCGAATCGTCACGGTCGCTGCATAAGGCCAGAATAATAAGCTTCCGATTAAATACATAAATAGCAACTATTATTAATTGATTTACAGTGATTATTCAAATCATGAATGCACACGCACGACTTAATGTTACGTACCAGTTAAGGACTTAACTCACCGGGAGCATTCGTTTAACGAATTTGGTTAGCGAGCATTCGTTGCGCCAGCGTTTGATGCATAAGTAAATTTACTCATTCTCTTCGCGAGCACAACTTTCGATATGTAGGTACTATGTAGGTATTTATAAACAAACATGTCAAAAAAAGGTGACGTTTATGCATGCTTGTTGTACCTAAATTTAAATTTTGTTAGTTTTATTTTTAGTTTTATGTTTCTTTTAATTCTCTAAAATGCATCCGTATTGACATCGACATATCAATCAAAAAGGGGTCTAGTTGAAAACCAGCGTCAGCTTCAACACTGACACATGCTGAACTAGATCCCTTTTGATGCAGCCATGTGGAACATTTTATAGTGTTTTTTTGTGTATTTTTGTTTATATAAGTTATGTCCATGTCCACTGTCAGTGTCAAATAAATGTTATGATTTATATTCGTTTTAACGTACTCACCAAAATGTTTGCCTCGCGAAGGATATGCTCATGCTACAAACGCTAGTCCGTGAAACGAATGCTCCCGGTGAGTACCGACCTTTAAGCAAACATAGAAGTTACTATCGATACCTACTAATATTATAAAGCTGCAGAGTTTGTTTGTTTGAACGCGCTATAGTCTCGGAAATTGGTGGACCGAATTGAAAAAATATTCTTGTGTTGGATAGTCCATTTATCAAAAAAGGTTAAAGGCTATATAAAATCACGCTACGACCAACAGAAGTGGAGCTTTTCCCGATTTTGCAACATTTTTGTTCTGCAAAATATTTCTTTTTTTAGTTGATTTTACCTTTTCCTCACATTCATCATCATCATCATGTCAGCCGAACGACGCCCACTGCTGGGCATAGGCCTCCCCCAAGGATCTCCACAACGATCGGTCCTGCGCTGCCCGCATCCAGCGGCTTCCCGCGGTCTTGACCAGATCATCGGTCCACCTTGTAGGGGGCCTGCCCACGGAACGTCGTCCGGTTCGCGGTCGCCATTCGAGAACCTTTCCGCCCCAACGGCCATCGATTCTCCGCGCTATGTGTCCCGCCCACTGCCACTTCAATGATGCAATCCTTCGAGCGATGTCGGTTGTTTTAGTTCTCCTGCGGATCTCATCATTTCTGATTCGATCGAGCAGGGAAATACCAAGCATCGCTCTCTCCATTGCTCGCTGGGTGACTTTGAGCCTTCTTATGAGACCCATAGTAAAAGACCACGTCTCACTTCCATAGGTCATTACTGGCAACACACACTGGTCAAAGACTTTCGTCTTGAGACATTGAGGTATTTCGGACGCGAATATATGACGGAGCTTCCGAAACGCTGCCCATCCAAGCTGGATTCGACGAGAGATCTCTTTCTCAAAGTTGGACTTACCTAACTGGACCGTCTGTCCTAGGTAAACATAGTGGTCAACAACTTCGAGTGTAATGTTCCCAACATTAACCGGAGCGGGTGCAACATGGGCATTGAACATGATTTTCGTCTTGTCCATGTTCATCTTAATTAAGACCCACTCTTTGCGAAGCATTACCGAGATCTTCAAGCATTGTGTTCAGGTCTTCCAAGGTCTCAGCCATAAGAACTACATCATCGGCAAACCGTAGGTCTTTTAGGTACTCGCCATTGATGTTGATGCCGCATCCTTTCCAGTCCAGCAGCTTAAAAATATCCTCCAACGCAGCTGTGAATAGTTTGGGAGAGATGACATCTCCCTGTCTCACACCTCGCTGTAGTTCCTGTCTCACACCTCGCTGTAGAGCTCTGGTTCTGTAATCGGACCGACATGGTGGCGTTTTGGTATAAGTACCTCAGCACCTCGATGTACCTGTAGTCTATTTGGCACCTCTGGAGAGACTGCAGCACCGCCCAAGTCTCAATCGAATCAAAGGCTTTCTCATAGTCCACGAACGCCAAGCAAAGTGGAAGTTATACTCTTCGGTCTTCTGTATAACTTGCCGCAGCGTATGAATGTGGTCTATGGTACTTTCCGGAACCCGGCTTGTTCGGGAGGTTGGAAATCGTCGAACCTGTGAGCGAGACGATTCGTAATGACTCTCGAAAACAACTTATAGATATGGCTCAGAAGCGAGATGGGTCTATAGTTCTTCAAGACAGTTTTATCACCCTTCTTGAAAAACAGCATCACATCGCTTCTGCCCCATGCCTTTGGCGTTTTGCCCTCAAGGATGACTGAATTAAAAAGCTTCTGGAGGACTTTAAGTATCGGCTTACCGCCCGCTCTCAGAAGTTCTGTTGTGATTCCGTCATCGCCCGCCGCCTTGTTGTTTTTAAGCTGCTTGAGAGCCATTCTAATCTCGTACAGGCTGACGTCCGGGATATCTTCGGTATGGTGTAGGGTAAGCTTGGCTCTAGGGTCTGTAGCCTTGCTTTCAACAGGTGTTTGTGTGGAATATAGCTGTCCATAGAAACTCTCAATCTCCCTCAGGATTTCAGGTGTTGACGAAATGATGCTACCTTCCTCAGTTTTCAGTCTCGTCAATTGACTTTGCCCGATAGACCAATCTCTCGCGAACACTTTGGAGCCTTTGTTCCGCTCAATGGCTTCTTTAATACGCTCGGTATTAAATTGGCGAAGGTCGCGCGTCAAAGACTTAGATATCTGTCTATTAAGCTGTCGATAACGATGGGCATCCGCTGAGTTCTGCAGCTTCATTTCGTGTCTCTGATCCATGAGTAGGAGAGTCTGACTGGAGAGTTTCTTTAATTTGGGACGGCGGGTTTTATAGTACTTAGACCCTACCGTTCCTCACATTAACGCAGGTGAAACTGCGGTGCACAGCAAGTAGTTAATATTTAATAAATGCCAAAGTAACTCTGTCTACCTTTTTACAAATAAATCACTGAAAATTAAATAATATTCCTTATTTGCTCGCTCTAAGTTACATAACTTAAATAGTCCTTTGTAGTCCTATTCAATTGTTTTATTTTGAATAGATTTGATTTGAATTTGCCCGCCCAACTGTGAAGGTCTTACAACAAAATAGAAGTACCTAACCTAAGTAGTTAAATATTAAATATTTTTTGCATAAATTGTCATTGCTAACAGTGACCTGTTATCATGTTACGCCTATGGTTTATTGAAAAAGCACTTAAGTCAAAACCTTTTAAAGTGTACACCAATGTAAATTCATTATGACCTCTCATTAATTATTGGCGGTTAAACAATAAGGAAACAATTAACTAGTTGTTTCTTTGTTCAGAATCTGAGATGGGAATTTCAGAATTTAAGCTGAATAATGACGATATTTTCATGTTAATCAATGAACTAATGTAACCAAATCCAGGTACAATATTGACGACGACGACAATATGACGACCGATTTGGCGCAGGGGTAATCTACCTGCCTTCTGCGCCAGAGGTCTCGGGTTCGATTCCCGAACAAGGCAAATATTTGTGTGCATGAACATGTCTATTTGTCATGGTCTGGGTGTTTACTATGTATATTAAGTATATATTTATCCGTTATCAAGTTCACGTAGACACAGTTTCTTAAGAAATTAACTACGGGCTTAGATAATTGGTGTTATTGTAAGAAAATATTTATTTATTTATATTAAGTGTAGGAAGTATTACTTAAATAACTAGAAATTCTTTTGAAACTTATCGATTCATGACAGTTTTAAATAAGTACCTTATTGCTCTAGGCCAGGGTTGTTTTAAAATCAATTAAAATAATCATTTTTGCAAATGTATTTCAGTATGTATCAGTGTATTTTGATTCAAGTTATATAATAATGGTTCAGTACCCAAATAAAACTAAACGTATAGTCGTATTTTCTCTTCACTGTACTAATTTTAGAACAGATAAAACGGATTACTAAATATCAAACCCGCATAATACGTTGTGAGTAGGTATTAGGAAATGTTTGAATGGATAACAGAGTTGGAGGTAAAAGTCTTTAAGCTAAACTAAACCGATTTATTTCACAAATTAGTCTAGCCCCAAATTATAAACTACTTATAAAGGTTTGTGTTATGGGGATACGAGAGTAGCGGATAGAATACTTATGATGTTATAGGTATGTATATAAGATGGTATAAAACAAACTGCAAATAGAGCAGGAGGTGTTCAGGTCAAGTGAATAGAGCATAAAAAAAATAGAAAAAAATATCCCATTTTTTTTAAATTATTTAATTTTACAAAAAATTCTAATATTATTTTATTGACCAAACGTTTTAATAAAATTATTTCATTTTACGATGAAAACAAGTAATTTCAGAGCGCACGCGGGCTGGGCGCCGCGGTCATCAACCCTGGTGGTCCAACAGCTGATCGGCCAGCCGCTATAGCGATACTCCTACCGCGCTATTGTATGCGCCCAATGGCTTCCGGATTATCGTTTACCTGTCTCGTGGTTAAATAAGTAATTTTGTTTTTACGTTTGGTATTATGTGAAATATTGAATTGATATCCATAGATAATATTAGAATATTTGTTACATTAAATAATAAAAAATATATTTTTGGGATTTTTTTTTCTATTTTATTTACGTTCTAAACACTTAACCTGACCACCCCCTGCTCGTTTTGCAGTTTGTTTCAAACCATCTTATATTTACACATAAACACACTCGCTTGCAGAAAAAACGGGCACATTGCTATTTTTTCATACAAACATGCTAACCTCACCGTCTTTATTTGCAGGTCATCTCCTCGTTATTACTCTACACTACCAGTTTTATCAAAATGCAAAATAGCTCGTCTTACGAAGAAAAGCCTCAAAAATAAATTTTAATAAAATTTCTGTCTCGTTTGGGGAACCCCTATCTATTTGTGGTCCCCCGACCGAGACAGAAGTCAGCTTCTGTCTCGGTCTTTTTGTCAGCTTTCAAACAAAACAAATCGCATCAAAATCGGTCCGTTGGTTCTGGAGCTACGATGCCACAGACAGATACATCGACACGTCAAACTTATAACACCCCTCTTTCTGAAGTAGGGGGTCTAAAAGAACATACACTTCCCTATATTCCCCACGGCTGGAAAAATATTAAAAGTTATTTTCACTTGATTGATTGATTAATTTATTTAGCATAATAAAAAATACAATTGAGAACTTAAGCTACATTACTATAACACAAAGAAAACCACATTGGCTTATAATATGTGTTAGGTTTCTACGTCGAGATCGAAAACAGTTAAAACAATTAATTTAAACACTGTGTGATATACAATGTAGATAAATAAATAAGAATTAATTAAATATTTTTTTTGTAAGTAGGTAAATACTTTTATGACAAGGTAATATTTTCATAATTCATTACTTTTGGGACAAATTTATAGATACACAGCAAGTTAAATGAAAAGCTTCTAAAACAAAAAGACATTAGGAAAAACTAAAACAAAGACTAATTATAAGGTTAGGGTAACATTATTGTGCTATAGTGTGTTTACTAATTCTATGTTGCGTAAAAAGTATCGCTTCAGTTTTATTTTTAAATTGCTTGGCGTAATGCTCTCATAAAAAGCTTTATAATTCTACTACACATAGCAAGTCCACTGATTCTAGTATTTTATTTAAAAAAGCGTCTGGTAAGTCGGTTTATAAAATAGTAAACAAGTTAAATGATAAGAAAAGCCCAGGTTTAGATAACATAACAGTACCAGATATCAAATTAATAACTTACTTATATATTGTTCAATGAAACTTAACTGATGTTTTACATTTTTGGAAGTTTAGGAATAGGAAGACGTTTTTAAAATGGTTTCCAACTATTTATCGGTAAAACAAACATTTTATCTAAGACATTTATCACAGAAATCTTTGTAGAAATAAATGACATTTTTATTTAAATGACCATGAACTTATGTATGTTTGTATGAAAATAAGGTAAGTGCCCGTTTTTTCTGTAAAGGGGCTTTTTGAAATAAAATTTCTCTTCACGGATTCATTATACACTGTTAATTTTAGTTGTGTTTTTAAAAAGATTTATTAGTTTTTTCCGATGTTTCGGCATCTTTCCAGGTTTTTACATTAAAACTACCATTACTTAGGTTCAAATGTTCGTATTCATCATATATAGAAATATGGTGTATAGAAGTATTAATTTGGACCCAGTACCACAGAATATATAATAGTACCAAGGTCCATTACCTCGAAGTAAGCACCACGAAAACGGCGTGCAAACAAAGATTTGTCTAATCAAATTATTTATTTTAAACTTTCATCGCTTTTTTCCCTTGGCTTTTCATGTCCTGAATCCCAACTTAATCTTTGTTGTTTTCAGTATTAACTATTTCGTAAAATAATTCCAAAATACATGAACAAGAAGAATGAAAATAATAACGAAAAATTTGATGATTGCACTAAATTCAAAACGATGATAACTTTAAGTACTTATTGTTCTTCCTTATTTTGTGTACAATATTGTTGAAGTACTAAAATATGGATGGATATTTTCTGTAAGTAGGTATACGTATTCGTAATCAAAAGTTTGATGTTTTAGTTTTGGAGCGCCCCGAATAAGCGCGATGGGAGTTCTATAAATAGTCTATATTTTCAATTTGAACAACAGATACGAAATCAATATAATCAAAACAATACCTATATCTATCATCATTAATTCTTGTGTCTAACATTGGTGTTTGTTCTGTGTCTGGGTGTAAAGTTATATCGTTGCTTACAATATCGATAACTTGTTTATTTATTTCTGTAATGCTTCAGTCAGATTTAAATTGTTTTTGCAAAAATATAAAATTTTATTTAAGATTTTCTGGTTCCTAAATCTTAATTGATTTTGATATTGTTGATTATTTTTAAAGGTATTTTTCCTAATATATTCAACTATTTTTTATATAGTAATTAAATTAATTTGCTGCCTTTTATAATTAAAATTTAAAATGGAAGGTAACTATTTCACAGATTTCCTTTTTCATAAAATCTAATTAGTTCTCACAAAAATTGCACTATTTCCACTCTTTAAGCTTTTGAAAAGCACAAAACGTCACTCAGTGATACTTTCATCACTAACTAAATTTAAAATACTCACTAAAATTAACAATCCGATCAAAGCCCGACCCATCACTCGTCCGTTCGCCGATCGTAAGTTTACTAACTAAACTAGTCACAGATGACTTAACCAAAACGTTAGTAAATCGGGTTTTTGTTTAACTAACTACAGTTTCACTTTTAACTGGCGGTCTTGAAGGATATACGGTGATCGGAGCCGTTCAACTTTTTATATATTAGTTTTTGTGACTCATTGTCTCATGAATGTATAGTAAAACCCGGGTAAGTGCGTAACTTACCGCTGGTTGGGTTCCGTATGGAATAAACATTTAGTACAATAGTTAAGTTACCGCTGGACATTACTGTACGATTAGCCACTTGATCCTAAATATTATAAATGTGAACGTTTAGATGTTTGGATGTTTGTATGTTTGTTACTAAATCACACCAAAACGGCTGAACGGATTTGGCTAAAATTTGGGACACAGATACTTTGTAGTCTAGAGAGGAACATATTTTTTATCCCGGAAAAACTTCACATTCCCACGGGATAACGCCGTGTTGTCCACGCGGGCGAAGCCGCTGGCGGAAAGCTAGTAAAAATATATTTAAAAAAATTGGTACAATGGCTTCTACAGCACAACTTCTACTCCATTAATGAGTAGGTACTTGGAGAGCAATGTCATCGAAACGGCTCGACCGAAAAACTTTTTTCGGATTATACTTAGGTAATATAAATATATTTTAATTGTCATTATTTGAATTCGGATCCCTAATAAAAAATACTTACCAAAAACAATGATTGATGAATCATACCCTTTAAGGATTTCATATGACGAATTATTATTACAGAAACCAGAATAATATGCAAAATATATCATAAGGAGAGAAATAATTTCCTTATTGTAATAAATATACAGACGAGAAGAAAATAACTAACAGTACCTACCTAGAGCAAAGGGTTAGATAGTTGTACCTAAAGTAAGTTAATTAATTAATACAACGTGTTCATGAAAAGGCGCAAAACCTCAAACGCTCCAAATATTTTCTTGTTAAAATATAATATTTTTTGATGTAATTTTGTTTTCATGGTTTTATGGAGATTTCAAAAAATATATTTTTAATTTTCTTGCAAATTAGGAACTCTATGATAAAATTATAAGCACGATGTGTGATGTTGCCTATTGCATCCATAAATGGGTATGCCTATTTCATCCTTAAATGGGTAATTTAAAAACCTTCGCAATCAAAAATATTGTTTTTTATTAACTTCACTCGTTTTTATTACTTAATCGGATTTATTCATTTATTGTATTTTATAAACATACAATATCCCGGACACAGATACCTATACAAATAAAAATATATGATTGTACAAAAATCAGTGAAGTACAAAAGTACAACATCGAGTCGACTGAAATGTATGGAACAGCTGTTTTTTTTTCGCGATTCCATGGTTGGTCCCATAGTGAAAGTTGTTCATATTGATGGGCACTAACATCCCCTAAAATATTTATGCTAGTTAAAATTTAGCCGTGTATATAAGTAACATAAACAACAAACTTAAGCAAATAAATCAAATGAAAGTGCAGTGAACTTAACGTTAATTAAAGTTAATCGGACTCGGAATCCGATGGAGTCTACTACTATTTGGAGTGGCATTGGCATTGTATTATAATGGCATCTATTCTATCTACCTACTTTCGATTCAGAATAAACTGATTTTTATAGCGCAATTTCATCTTTACTAATATTATAAAAAGGAAATATTTGATTGTTTATTTGTTTGTATGTTTGTTTGTTTGCATCGAATAGGCTCCGAAGCTACTGGACCCATTTAGAAAATTCTTTGACCATTAGAAAGCTACATTCTTCCCGAGTAACATAGGCTACATTTTATCCCGATATTCCCAAGGGAACGGGTACCACGCGGGTGAAACCGCGAGGATCCGCTAGGTAACCATAATAAAATTTCAGTATAAACCACTTATTATTAAGATAAATTTTCAGGGTGTGAAAGTGAACTAATTTTAGTATGGGGCCTACCACAAAATCGCAAGAAACCAGTTGTTCCATAAAAAGTAGGTACAACACCGATACGAACAAAACGTGTGGAACAGTATTTTTTTTTTCACCATTTCGTGGCTGGCCCCTTATCAAAAGTGGTTTGTTTTGATGCACACTTTCATACTCTGACATTTAAGTACCTAGTACTTCGATCAACAATAACACCTAGTTCTAGATACATACAGTGCCACAAGCTTTCCTGTTCCGGTGACAGCCGTGACAGAGGAGCCACTTGCAATACCAAATTGGCTGATGTCAAAATGGACGGTCGTATGAAAACTGTTTTAGTTCCAAAGATAATCACCGGAACAGAAAAGCTTGCTGAACTATACTTGGAGTGACAGATAATTAATTCCAAGCCTCATAAGCCCACCTGAGAGTATAATTATTATAAGTAGATTATTTTGACCGTGTCAATAAAATACTAAGGTAGAGTGTGTGTCAGATAACTTTGCGCGTGACTGGCGCGTTTTTGGCGCTAGTTATAGTGTATTTTTTTGTTCTAATGTTATAGAAAAGATTAGTATTCGATTTTTACCGCGAGCAGACTTATCTGACGAGCACTCTATTTCAATTTGGAACGATCATTTTTAATGTAAGATCGTAACATTCGTAACCTTTTTTCTCTGTTTAAAAAAAGTCAGTCTGTCCATATAAAGTATTCATTTAGTTCGTGAGCCTTCATCTAGTATTATTGTAGATCGAAGACATTAAAAGTCGAAGACCTAGTACCTACGTGGGTGGCCAAATTATTAGGGACAGTGCTCATATTTATGTAATTTATAGTTTGTAATATTAGTTTCTGTAAATTAAGTTGTTTTTTAAAGTTTATTTTGTTTGATATTGCTACTGGTATCTTTATTATTGTTTTTGGCAAGTGGCTACACAGGATATGCGATTCATCTGTCGATAATGTGACATTTCTCTCCATATAGATATTTTTTCAAAAAAGCGCGGTTTTGTAGTGTTTTTGTTTGTTATATTTTTTATTAGTTTTAACCTACTTTCGTGTCCTAAATAACCATATAAGGTAAGTAATCCTACTAATATTATAAATGCGAAAGTTTAGATGTTTGGATGTTTGGATGTTTGGATGTTTGGATGTTTGTTACTCAATCACGCCATAACGGCTGAACGGATTTGGCTGAAATTTGGAACACATATACTTAGTAACCTGGAGAGGAACATAGGCTACTTTTTATCCCGGAAAAATATGACATTCCCGCGGGATACCGTCATGTAGTCCACGCGGGCGAAGCCGCGGGCGGAAAGCTAGTTGTTCATAAAACAACATTCTTGCTGTTTTGTCTATGAATTTACATTGTATTAATGTCTTCTCGACGCGATAACTTTAATTTTCTAGTTTTTTAGAAAAGTTAAGGCTGGATTGTCTCCGAGAAAATGTAGAGAGATACAAACGTTGTCACAGCATTCTACACATTCCCAAAGAGACATAGCAGCTATTGCTGGGGTTTCAAAGTCTGCCGTTAATATAATAAAAACTAAAATTTACAACAGAAAACCTCCTGAAGCAAATCGCGATGGCAAATGTGGAAGGAAAAAGATCAACACTCTTCATACTGATAGAAAAATTAGAGACATCTGCCTCAAAAATCATAAAAAGAGCGTTGCTCGTTTGACCATGATGATGAACGACGATGGTGTAAATATTTCGGAAAGGACAATACGGAGGCGGTTGGTCGAACAGAATCTGATGGGTCGGCGACCTACCAAAAAACCACGCCTAACCGATCCTATGAAAAATAAAATACTGCACTGGGCTAGACAACATCAAAATATAACTATTGCCGGTTGGAGTCGAATAATTAAAACTTTTTTGAGTAGTTTAAATAGGTCTTTAACGATTTTCTTCTATAAATTCTGTAATTTTACAGGGTGTATTTTTCCGACGAGTCAACATTTCAAGTTTTGGTTGACAAAAGTTCTTTTGTGAGACGACGACGCCCTGGGAAAAAAATCCACGCAGATTGCCTAGTGGAGAGTGGAGAGGGTTAAACACCCGGTTAGTGTCATGGTGTAGTCTGGCATCTCAGCCAAAGGCATGGGGCGCCTATACATTGTTGAAAGGACCATGAACCAAGACCAGTACAAGCAACTCATAGAAACTCACCTACTGCCGTAGATTTTTAATAGTTACCTGATAACTACTACATCTTTATGCATGACTCTACATCGTGCCATAAAGCCAGAAGTGTGACTGCATTCTTGGATAATAGAAATTTCTCTGTTTTGCCACGGCCTGGGAAATCGCCAGAAATAAACCCCATAGAGAACATGTGGGAACTCACCAGACGGGTGATGGCGAAAGAACTAATTTACACCAAGCGGCAGTTGATAGAAACTATCATCCGAGAATGAAAAAACAACCCCACACTACAGGAAAATGCAAAAGCGTGCATTAAGAGCATTGCAGCAAAAGGCGGCATTACAAAATACATATTAAAACTTACTATATAGTTACGTCTATCAGTATAATATATACTTATACCAAGAAACTATAATAGTTTTGTATATTTATTTTTAGTTTTTATGATCTCAATAGAATACAAAATCATTAAAAAAATACATAAGAGACCTACAACCAATCATTTGTTACAGAAATTCAACTGAACTGTAAAATTAAAAAATCTCAGTACTGTCCCTAATAATTTGGCCCCCTATGGTAATTAAAAATGAGTAATGTATTAAAGTGTATCTATATTTCCCTTGGTCACGCCATACCTGACGACCTACGTGGTGGCAAAGTGGTGTACGCACCGGTTTTCAAGATGTCGCTATCTCTATAGGTCCCGGGTTCGATTCTCGGTCAAAAAAATATTGAAAACGAACTGTTCATAATTATATATTATGTCTGGTTGATCTTACAACACAATCGGATTGTGCGTTTACCGTGACTGTATGTGAAATACTTAAACGCAAATCGCGAAATGGACA
Organism: Crambus lathoniellus; assembly: GCA_949710035.1. Classification (NCBI taxonomy): domain Eukaryota; kingdom Metazoa; phylum Arthropoda; class Insecta; order Lepidoptera; family Crambidae; genus Crambus; species Crambus lathoniellus. Next base: position 24,213,504 of record OX453317.1, read on the forward strand.
TCGCGTCACGTGAAGTGAAATATCATTGTCGGTGACAAGTCATCGGGACATAGTGCCCGTAGTGTAAGTTTTTATGTCAAAAAACGCAAACTATTTCGAATGCGTATTAATGTCAATTTGTATGAAAACTGTATTAGCGCCTCTAGCGGCGAGTAGCGCGCTTATATAGTTTTCATACAAATTGACATTAATACGCATTCGAAATAGTTTGCGTTTGCTTGACATAAAAACTTACACTCGGGGTAGATCTGAGGACAGGTCAAGTCGTCTTCCTAGGTACGTTTCTGGGTTGGTATACCATGGGGTACCAATAATCCCGTCACGTGAGTTGATACTCCGTGGCGAGCCGGAGGAAAGTCCCGACGACTTCATAAAAACCGTAAGTCCTAGATCTAAGTTTTAGTATATGTTTTAGTTTTAACGGGTTCCCGGGTACCGAACTCGGGTGGTAGCAGACTGCGTAATATAAGGGTGTGACCACAATTTCAGATACCGGGATTATTCAATACCGGTATGTTCCGGGATTTGTGGACACACTCGCTCATTAGCCTACACGAACTTTTTAATATTTCCTCGGGTCTGGGTGTGTGTGGTAATACCCGTCGTTGTTTCTAATTTGCATAATAGGTACTAGTGCTTAAGCTACTTTAGTTTGGAATTGGAACAATGTATGTGATAGTGTCCACTAATTTTATTTTATTTATAATATTTCTGTCCATGTCTGTACTATAGCCATAATCAATACTAAATTAGAAACAATATTATGTGATTTATATAAGTACTTAATTGCGGTTTTTGAACAATATAATATTTTGTACTCGTATTATTTCCTTAAGTTCAAATATTGCGTAATTTGTTTCCTTCTTACCCACGTTAGGTAAAAATATCAATTTAAATTTGCGTAATGAAATATGAATTTGCGTAACATTTACGTAATATGTTATTATTATCTGCATTTGTGGTTTAGTGGTATGTGTGATCTTTTGATGCTTGGTAGAGCCAATTCATTTAGACCTAGCTTTCCGCCCGCAACTTCACCCGCATGTACTACACGACGTTATCCCGCGGGAATGTTTTATTTCTCCTGGATAAAGAGTAGCCTATGTCACTCTTCAGCTCCCAAACCATCCCCATACCAAAAATCACGTAGATCCGTTGCTCCGTTTTGATGTGAAAGACGGACAAACAAACAAACTCTTTTACATTTATAACATTCATCATGTCAGCCAACCGGCGCCCACTGCTGGGCATAGGCCTCCCTCAAGGATCTCAACAATTATAACATTAGAATGGATTAATAACAAAATGACTATATCTGGCAATCTGTGTGTTTCTTCTTTACATCTCCACCATTTAACCTATTTTAATGTTTATACAATACGAGAGGATCCTCGCGGTTTCACCCATGTGGTACCCGTTCCCGTGGGAATATCGGGATAAAAATAGCCTATGTCACTCGGGAAGAATGTAGCTTTCTAACGGTGAATTAATTTTCTAAATCAGTCCAGTAGTTTCGGAGCCTATTCGATGCAAACAAACAACAAACAATTAAATCTTTCCTCTTTTTAATATTAGTATAGACAAATACTAAAAATCATTTAAGTATTTGTAAACATAGGTAAATTATAATAGCAGGTGCTATTAAAATTAAAAATATATCACTATGTTTAGCCATCAATGGACGTACAAATTTGAGTCTCGGTCTAAGAAAATTATTAATTTTCTTTTTTCTTTATTTTTTTCCAGTTTTCTTAATTTTATTAAGAGTGCAAGCTTTTGAACAGACGCTTCCTTAGTTTCTCCTTGACATCGAGGTACTTTATATAAATTTTATTAAAAGTAAGTCAATGTCAAGGAGGAAGTTCATTTCAGTTAAAGCCTCCAATTTGTATTTTATTGAATCAGGTTGATTTTGGTGTTGGTTTTCGCACAAACTATCTCCTGAGGATGCCCCGGATTGGGGCGAAACACGTGTAGAGTAGTCTAATCGGTGAAGGTAAATGCAGGTATTGTGCACTGGTATTTTCGTGGTGTGCATGTGCATTTTTTTGCGGGTGAGCGGTGCATCTTGCATATTGTGTTTTTTTGCGGAAGTAAGCTACATATATTTCGTTTTTCACAATGCCTTGAATTTAGAAAAAAAATATTGGTTTCTTAACTGTTCTTTTTTATCTAATATTATAAAGAGTCGGATCAAATGGTCTCATTGCGGCTGTGTTTCGCAACGGTCACCGGTTCGATTTCCACGGCTGGCACAAACGTTTCTTGACGAAATAGTGTGATACACAGGTTTAACGTTCGCTACTTGTTGCTATAGATATGGCCCGGTTCCAAAAAAATAAAATTTAAAAAAGCCCTTAAACCAATTAATACTTTGCGTAGCTAAAATGTTGAAAATGAAATATTAGAAAAAGTCGACCCGTATTACAACTAGCTCCGATGGAAGTCAAACCCACGACCTTTCACTTTTCGGGCGAATGCACTAAGCACTGAGCTACGGAGCCGCTATATTTTCACTAGTCAAAATTTGTATTGTAATAGCTCGGTTTTTGGGCTAACTGACATAAGTACATAATAATGTTCTATATTATTATAGAGATGGGCGGTGGGAAATAAACCCGACTGGAAAAAACCCGTTTTTATTTCATTTTGGGGCTTTTTCCCACAATTTGTTCGCTTTTTGACCACGTCCTAATTTACTTTTTAAGGTTTTTTTCGTGTAAGGGTTGCTTAAAATTTTCTCAGTTTAAGATGGTACTTTTTTTTCGGAATTGGGTCAAAGATGCACCGTAGATCCAAAATAACAGTTTTACGATACTATACTGGTAATATATTATTTATTTATTGTTTAGTTACAAATACTTCGATTATTATAGCCAGTCGTTTTGTAATGTAACCGGGCGTAACGGGGCTTAGCGGCCGTTAAAACACTTGTTTCATCAACGGCTCTTTACAAGTATTATATTCTTTTTCTAATATTTTTTTTTAATCGTGGCCTTTTGTCAAGTAAACCATTGTTTAAACTGGACCGATGGCTCTTTTCAACACAGACGGTTCAAGACAATTCAAGTAAGTACCTACCTACTTAACAGGAAAATTGCATAGGAAATACTTTTGAAATGACTCGGCTCTAAAAGTTTTTTTAGTCACCAACGCAGCTATTATGGAAACGTTGAATGTGTTCATTTAAGGCGCCCATTCGCCAAAATAGGGTATTTTAAATTATGGATTACTCGCATATCACAAGTACTAAAAATTTGGAAAAAATAAAAGTTATTTTACAGTTTTTTATCTAGTGCTTCCGGCCGTTTTTTTTCGATTGGTGATATTTTAATGTGTCAAATAAAATCCCAAACATCCGTCTAATAATAATTTAAATATATCATATTACTTGCAGTATAATTGGTTTTAGTTAATGAAAAACATATGAAAATAATTGTCTTTGAACTGCCGAGGGATTCCGATTTCCGGCCATCATATTTTTTTTATTATTATTTAATTTTTAATTGAATTTTAAATGATTTTCGATTCGCGGGGCGCTCGCGAGTTCACAGTTCACTGTCGGCTGCCGCTGGGTCCGTGCGAAGTGTATAGAGCGCGGCCGAGCAAGCGTTAGCGTGCCTATTTCGGTCGGGATTCCTCGCCTTAAGAAGGGCACTACCACAAACCGGAGCGGTGTGCGGTGCAGTGTGGGAACCGCCTAAAGATTATGCTTGAGGAGCCCGTGGCGCAGTGGTTTGCGCGCTCGGCTTACGATCGTTGAGGTTAAGCAACTTTTGCAATGGTCAGTCACGGGATGGGTGACCAAACATTTTTCTGACGAGCTCCTCCGTGCTTCGGAATGCACGTTAAGCCGTTGGTCACGGCTGCGTTTGCAGTCGTTAATACAAACCAATCAGTACTGGGCCCGCGTGGTGGGTCATGGCCACAGATAATATAATACTATACTAGTGTCATCGCCCAATTTCCTTATCCATCCATAAGGAAAGCTTGTGGTCCAGCAGTGGGGACTTGTAATGGCTGTTGATGATGCATAAAACGTACTTAAGGCGCTACTCGGAAAAAGTATGGACTTTTTGATTTAAAACTATAGGACGGTTCCAGTTGTTACGAATCTGGTAATAAGATAAGTATATATTTCTTCATACCTACATATAACTAGATTCGTATATATATAGTTTCAAAAACACGATTTTATGATTTTGCCTTGACACTTTTTCTTTTCGAAAAGACCTCTAAAAAATACGAAAATTCAAGACACTATTGAAAATTGGTATAATTAGTGGACACCAATAATATTTAGGATCGTATAGAAGCATTTTTTTTTAAATCGCTGTAGTTTTTTAATACGAAGTGATTTTGTGTTTTTTGCCTAATCTGCAAAATCGGTCTCGCTCCCGCGCGCGTCGTTTTCTTATTGCTATCTCGCTTCAGCACATTTTTTCGAGTATCGCCTTAAGGTTTATAATTACTTTAACAACTCACAATGCATTTTTTTTCATCGTGAGTCAATATTAAGATTTTTTCTTATCAATATCTTTAACTGACGGATCCTCGCGGTTTTACCCGCGTGGCACCCGTTCCCGTGGGAATATCGGGATAAAATATAGCCTATGTCACTCGGGAAGAATGTAGCTTTCTAATGGTGAAAGAATTTTCTAAATCGGTTCAGTAGTTTCGGAGCCTATTCGATGCAAACAAACAAACAATCAAATCTTTCCTCTTTATAATATTAGTACTTATAGATTTAGATGTACCTAGGTACTATTTCTCCTGGCTAGGAATCATAATTATTTTCAAATGATGATCCAAGTCAATTAAGATACATAATATTATGTAAAAATGCATCGTAAATATTAAGGTTTCTTTCATTACTTCAAGATTAATGAAAATATCTAAATAAAATTAAAAACATATTTGAAAGTAGAAAATCTTAGAATAATAGTCTTTCTTTTTACCCAGGAACTCGTTTCATTAATTGAAACATCCAAAAATAAATACTACAATCTACAAGTAGGTATAAATAACTAAATACAAACCTATTGTAGAAGTGTGACCCAGTGAACCAAAACAATTACTTACTATTGTATAATGTTTTTGCTTACTTTGACATTGGGAATCCCCCAGAAAAAACTACCTTAACGGACGATAACAAAAATAGAAAAAAGATCTCGACGGAGAATGATAACTTTACGTCTCTGATTACGAAAAACGAGCGACTTTCGCAGTGGCCGATCTCAAGATAGGTGACCAAAAGAAAAACATTTTGTGTGCATTAGTGCCTAAGTAAGAGTTATGCTGTCGCTTTTAGCGTTAAATAAACTTTAATTTGTATTTCAAAATTTAATATAGGGCTCTATCGATTACATACAATATTTAGTCCAACTATTGACGATCAATTTAGCGCAGGGGTAGGATACTGCCTTTTGCGCCAGAGGTCTCGGGTTCGATTCCCGAACAAGACAAATATTTGCGTGCATGAACATGACATTGTCATGTTCATTTGTCTATTTGTCTTTGTCTGGGTGTTATCAGTGTTATCTATGTATATTTATTTATGTACCTATTTACAAAAAAGGTATGTACTTCAGTGCGTTCAGTTGTCTCCTAACCACATTAAAAGCACTGGTGACTGCGACTGTCAGCTACCCCCCGTGAGGCCTTGACCAAACGGCGACCAGAGAGCATGTATTGAGGTTTTAGTGGATTCAGTTGTCTCCTAACCACATAAAAAGCACTATAAGAAAAATTTCATGGACCGATTTATTTAACTACTTATATTTTTTTAGTAAAATTATAAATGAACAATCATAACTACGCACAAAAAAATATTTTTATAAAAAAATAAAACCGCCTTCTAAAAAACCACATCAAAAAAGTAAGAAATAATTCCTCACCAAATAAATAACGTAAGTACTTTGAAGTCGGGCGTGAAACATGTACAATATTTTGTTGTTTTTGTTAAAACCCGCCCGACTTCAAAGTACTTACGTTATTTATTTGGTGAGGAATTATTTCTTACTTTTTTGATGTGGTTTTTTAGAAAGCGGTTTTATTTTTTTATAAAAATAATTTTTATTTCACTCTTTTTAGTGCATCGTGCAGGCAATTTACGTGTTTTCTGGTAAATAGGTATGTGATCAAACTCAAAACCTCCTTTTTCGAAGTCGGTTAATACCTTGAGGTATCCCCTTTCCAACTAAACAAGAATCATCTAAATCGGTTTATAAACAAAGGAGTTATGCCTAAATATACGTAGGTATTAAATTCACATAAAGTGGTAACGAAAACGACAGTATTTTCAAGATTTCCTGAAAACTACCGAACCGATTTCAAAATTTCAAAAAATGGGACCAACTTGGAAACCAACCTGATGTAATAACGTTTGAACCATTTCAATCGGTTCAGCCGTCTCCGAGTAATCGGTGGACATTCACAAAAAAAAAAAAAAAACATACATACAGACGAATAGAGAACCTCCTCCTTTTTGATTTAGAAGTCGGTTAAAAATAAGATTAAACTACTGATAACCGTAGTAGTTGTCTGTTAACCACAAAAAAAAACCCTTAAATAAAAATCTAGGACCGATATTTTTCTTGGTAAGTATTTTATTTAATTGTATTAAATAGAGACAAATAAAAGTAGGGCAGGCGTACCGGTTTTGGCCACTGTACCGGTTTTGGTCACTTTTCACTTTAAAGTTATATTAGTATATAGAAATTTAAAAACTATTGCTTATATTTATAAATGGCGAATAAAAGATTGGACTTTTAGTTAATAATTACAGCACTTAGCTTTTTTTATGTAGTACGATATTTTAGAAATAAACACCATGTTATGTTTCAAAGTTAACATTTTGTAATATTCTTAAGCAAAATATTAAGGGTAAAGGTTTTGAAAAATATATTTTTTTCTACAATATAATGATTTTATGGTTATTTAATATTTTATATCACATTAGAATATGTTTCTTCCAGATGGATAAAGTGTTGTTTTCTCACTGTTGTCACAAAAAGTTGGAAAACAATAAGTGGCCAAAAGTGGGGCTGGGAGTTTTAGCATTGTGCCCTTTGGTCACTTTGCCATTAGTAGGAAGTTCCCAACTTTTCATAAAGTTATTTTATTTTAATAGACTCACAACTCACTTTTAAATTACTTACAGCAATGCAGAGCAGACTGTTTCTGCTTCGGAATCAATAGTATTGGTTAGGGCCACTTTTCACTTAAAAAGTTATAAGTATAAATCTCCGTGCTTTACAGTGAAACGGTAGAGGAAGTGAAGCGAGCAACTCAAGTGAAGAATCGGAGTTAGGAAGCCGTGCTTGCTTGCCCCGCTTGGCTCTCTCTCTCCACATCTCTGCTCGGTTTCCTCACTCCGCTCCTTTTTTCATTCTTCTGTTTCTATTGTTTTTAAAACCCTTGTTTTGCTACCTCGCTCCGCTCGGCTACCTCACTCCTTTTAACTCCGTAAGGCTGCCTGTCCGCTGAAGTAGTGGAGTGCAGTTGCGATTCCATACTTTTGAAAGTAGAACCTAACTCCACCTTGAAGTCAAATGTATAAAAACACAGCTCCGCTCCGCTTTATTATATGGAAAGTTACAAAATTTTGTATGTATGTGTACCTACTAGGTACACACGGCGGCATATCAGACTATACATAATGTTAACCTTGAGAACGCCTTTATGCCTTACGTAAAAAAACCTGTTATAGCATTTCAACTTGATGTGCTGTCGAGTGTACTTCGGAATGAGTGTATAAGAATAAGGTTTAAGCTCCGGTTTGACTCCTTGGAACTTCAAGTGTCTCTTAAAGTTAAGCAACACTTGAACTTGACGTCGATCAAATCGACGTGTTTCTGATATCAAAGATTTCAAAAAACCACGTGGTTGAGTGCCCCTTAAAGCTGAGTATCCCTTAAAATTAAGTAACACTCAACTGAACGTGACATTGACGTGTTTCTGATATCAAAGATAGAAGACCCTATCATGTTTAAGTGTCACTTAAATTTAAGTGCCCCTTAAAGTTAAGTGCTGTGACATTCATATTAACGCGAAATCGGCGTGTTTTGATGTCAAAGATAGAAACCACCATAGTAGTTAAGTGCCCCTTAAAGTTAAGTGACACTCATACTAACGTGAAATTGGCGTGTTTTGATGCCAAGGATAGAAACCACCATAGTAGTTAAGTGTCCTTTAAAGTTAAGTGCCCCTTAAAGTTAAGTGACACTCATATTAACGTAAAATCAGCGTCTTTTGATGTCAAAGATAGAGACCACCATAGTAGTTAAGTGGCCCTTAACGTTAAATGACATATTAACGTGAAATTGGCGCGTTTGATGCCGAAGACAGAAATCACCATATTAGTTAAGTGTCCTTTAAAGTTAAGTGCCCCTTAAAATAAGATACTCTTATCTTAACTGAACGTGACGTTGACTGACGTGTTTCTGATGTCAAAAAAGGTAGAAAACGCCGTCATGGATAAGTGTCCCTCAACTGATCCCTCATTGACTGATAAATAAATAAATAAATATTTTTCTATCAATCACACCAATATCGCACATAGTAAATTTCTTAAGAAACTGTGTCTACGTGAACTTGATAACGGATAAATATATATTTATATACTTTTTGTTGAGGTCCTTGGGGGAGGCCTATGCCCAGCAGTGGGCGTCGTTCGGCTGACATGATGATGATGATGATGATGATACTTTTTGTTTGTAAATACATATTTAATATACACAGAAAACACTCAGACCAAGACAAATATACATGTTCATGCACACAAATATTTGTCTTGTTCGGGAATCGAACCCGAGACCTCTGGCGCAGAAGGCAGGTAGTTTACCCCTGCGCCAAAACGGTCGTCGTAGATTGATTTGATAGGTTGATTTTAGAGGTGAAGACTACAGTCATAATGTATAAATGTCCCTTTAAGTTATGTGTCCCTTAAAGTTAAGTGACACTTATCTTATCCAAACATGACATCGACGCGACGTGTTTCTGGTGTCAAAGGTGGAGGCACTATTGTTTTATTGCCCCATCTACCTAAGTTAGCGGATGGAGTCTAGTCCTACACTAGCCTATATCCGCTAATTTTCTTCTAATCAAGAGATAAAGGTATAATTATAAAGTTTGGGGTAAGAAGCTAGCTGGGATTGAAATACTGTTTCATGTAGTGTTTTAGTCCAGAACTCAGATAAGATAGCAATTAGGCTTAAACTCAAGTCATAAATATGGTAATTTTATCAAAGTGGCCAAAACCAATGCAAACTGGGTGACCAAAACCAGTGCAAAGTGGCCAAAACCGGTGTATTTGGCCCCCTCCAAACATTTCGTTTTATGTAATAAAAACTATTTTTTTTTTTAAACTTTGAAAGTTGTAACCTTAAAGTTCGATAAATTCTCTATAATTTTAGATATAAATTTTCTCTTAAATACTTAAGATCAATAAGCACTAAGCGTTTAAAAGTGAAAAAATCCTTAAAGTGGCCAAAACCGGTACGCCTTGCCCTACTTCCATGTCTGGGCAGTATTTGGTCTACATCCTGACAATATCCGTAAAGATAATATTAGAAGAAATATTTACATAATTACTTACTACCTCATCATCCCAAATTATTATCTCAAAAACTCAGTTTTTAATTGAATGGGAAGAAAGTATAGGAAAAATGTGATAGTAAAAAACCACGAGCCCCATAAGTAGCTTTCAGGCGGGAGCTACTTATGGGGCTCGTGGTTTTTTTTACTATCACATTTTTCCTATACTTACAAAATTGCATTGTGAATGCATAAAAATAATATAAAATCTGGGAAGAAAGTGTTAAAAAAATTATGTGTTAATGGAGTATGAAGTAGGACAGTATGATAATTACACCAAATTTTCATAGATAGTAGGTACTTATCTAAATATTGTCTTGGGAACTAGTCTAGACTTTCAAAAGAATAAATAAGCGCTAGAATTAGCCAACCAACCTAAAAAACTAATTAGTTTTGGCTCGGACAATGATCTTACGTGCTAATTCACCGTTATGTAACCACGAGAACTACTTATTTTTACTGTAAATACCTAGCACTGAAATAAAATAACAATTACGGATTAAAACGCGCATTATAAACTGGGTGGTATTTTTTCACGACACCGCACCGTGGGGAAAGATAAGAGCTCTACCATTCCAAAGAATTAATTCCTCAAATTTTGGATAAACAAAACTGCATTTTGAAGATTTTTTAAAATAAGCTTGTAACTTATAATCTTTACTACAGGTTTGGATGTAAAATAAAAGAAATTAAAGTATAATTGTTCAGTACACCCCTGCCTATACCGCGGAATCAGCTAGCGCAGTGGAAGCTGGTATTACTAAGATAGACTCCGGACAAAAAACTAGGTTTCAGCGGGGATGTAAACTGAACAATTGGACTGCGATACACAGCGGAGAGAATGTTAAGTAAGGTGAGGTTACATACGGGTCTGTGTGTCGAACGTCTCCAAGGCAGAAGTGGTGTAAGGGAGCGCGCGCGCCCCTGGGGTCCTTTCTTCTGCAGACCTTACCAATTAGTCACCTTACTCACAACACAAATAACAGCGTTCCCAAGGCACTGGGCGCTTCAGCAATAGATACACAAAGACACACACGGGGGAGCCTCTTTTATTACGATTTACAGTCCCGACAAAAAGCGCGTGGTGGACAATTATCTTTCTTTCAAAACTCCGCGACCAGCCCGATGGATGGCGTCAAAATCTTGGTCGTACAAAACGGGATCACATAGATAATTTAAGATTCAATTCAAATTCGATATGCCAGGCATATTCAACGCGAGCGATTTTTAACAAATTCAGCAAAATTAATCCGACATTTTGCTACAAGAATTTTAATCAAGTGTCACTGTCAACTTCAAGTGACAGCCAAATGTCAATTTGACGTGACATTAGAGACGCGTTCAGAAACGTCGATCTTTTCCGAACATCCCCCCGCCCCGGACCGTTAAGAACGGTACGTCAATCTACGGGTAATCGGGAGAGCCCACTAACTGCTCTCTTCAAAACCGAATCTCGAACCAAAACCTCAGCAAAACGAGGAACTCCGTCAGTTCCGGGGTAGAGTTTAACAATGCGCCCCCTTCGCCAACATAGGGGCGGCAGGTTAGCATCCTTAATCAACACGAGGTCGCCAGTCTGGGGTGGGGTGGTTTTATCTGTCCACTTCACGCGCTGTTGTAGGATATGCAAATACTCCATCGACCAACGTGCCCAGAAGTTTTGGGACATCTGTTTCAAAAGTTGGTATCGCGACAAACGATGGGATCCTACATCCTGAATCGGATATTCAGGCAACGCCAAAAGGGGCTGTCCGATCAAGAAATGACCTGGGGTCAACGCTTCCAGGTCATTCGGGTCCGAAGACAACGGGCACAAGGGTCGCGAGTTGAGGACGGCCTCAATTTTACAAAATACCGTATCAAGTTCCTCAAACGTGAGAATAGTTTCTCCAATCACGCGACGCAAGTGTGTCTTGGCAGCCTTTACACAAGCTTCAAAAATTCCTCCCCAGGTCGGACAAGCTGGAGGGCTAAACTTCCAGATTATCCCACGCCGGGAGAGGGTGGTTCCAATGTCTATTTTATTATCAACAAAAAACTTAACTACTTCCTTAAGATAATTACACGTTCCCTTATAATTAGTACCACAATCGGAACGTATCAATGTCGGCAGTCCTCTACGGGAAACAAATCTGCTCAAGGCGGCGACAAAGGCTTCGGTAGACAATTCCGAGACAATTTCCAAATGGACATCCTTGGTGGACAAACACACAAACACGCACAAGTACGCCTTATAGGTTTTAGCATTACGCAGTCTCGAAGCCTTTACAGTAAAGGGACCGGCGAAGTCGGTGGCGACTCCGGCAAAGGCTCTACATTCCGTGACGCGATCAGCAGGCAAATCACCCATCTGGGGCTGCATGGTCGCGGCCTTCAATCGATAACAAGGCAGGCAACGGAAAACCACAGTGCGAATGGCTCGACGAGCAGACAAAATCCAAAATTCACGCTGCAAAATGGCCAACAAAGCATTACAGCCAGCATGTTGTGCATTCACATGGCGATCTGTTATTATCAGTTGAGTCAAATGTCCGGCTTTAGGTAACAAAAGGGGGTGACGAGCTCCATACGGCAGGTTCGCATTTCGAAGTCTTCCGCCGACTCGCAAAAGCCCACTCTCGTCCAGGAAGGGATTTAATCGCGATACCGCGCCCTTCAACTTGCGACGGCCTAAACGCAAAATTTCAATCTCGGACTCAAAACTATCAGCTTGTACTCTCCGGACCCAAAACAAGAGCGCGTCCCTACGCTCGTCCGGAGTGAGAACCGACGAATCACGCCTCGCGCGTGGGTTTCTGCAATTGTACACAAAACGTCTGATCCAAGCGGTAACACCAAGCAGCTTCGGTAAGGAGCTGTACCGATCCAACAACAAATCCTTTTCCCCGGCGGGGTTAGTCTCCAGGACGCATGCCCGCATATCAGGAACGGCTACGTTCGACAACGCTGGAGAGGGCGGCCACTCCGACTCAGGCCGCATCAACCACTGTGGGCCCCACCAGAGGGGGTGGTTAATAAGGGTTGGGGCTACACAACCCCGAGACGCACAATCCGCGGGATTCATGGTTCCCGGCACGTGTCTCCAAATCAACTCGATGTCGGAATTACAAATCTGCGACACTCGATTGGCCACAAACACGTCCAAGGTGTGCGCCGGAGCCTTCAACCAACAAAGGACGATCTGACTGTCCGTCCAAGCATAAACCTCTTGTATCTTAATAGATCGACCTAATGTGAGCCATACGTGGTTCAACAAACGCATTAGGAGGGCAGCTCCACACAATTCCAACCTCGGGATCGTATGACGAGTCCGAAGGGGAGCGACTTTGCTTTTCGCTATCACCAGATGCACAGCAACAACTCCGTCAACAGTAACGGTGCGGAGGTACACGGCCGCAGCAAATCCACGTTCGGAGGCATCGGAAAAGCCGTGAAGAGTAACTTTACAATTTTCAGAAGGGAGGAATAGCCTCGGCAAATGCACTTCATTAATCTCGGGGAGGGATGAAACGAAGCTCGACCAATCTCGGAGTAACTCGTCCGAGAGGGGTTCATCCCACGACACACCCGAAGCCCATAACCGTTGCAAGAAACACTTGGCCATAAACAACACGGGGCAAATCCACCCATTGGGGTCAAAGGTACGTGCGACAGTAGACAATACTAAACGCTTGGTCCAGACTTTCGGTGGTCGTAAATCCACACAATACGTGAAAGTGTCAGAGACCGGTTTGTACTGTACGCCAAGGACGGTCACCACATGGGGATTATCAACATTTTCGAATAGGTGGGGGTCCTGCTGGTGCTCTTCGGGCAAACCTACCAGTACATCAGGCGAGTTGGATATCCATTTCCTCAACTCGTAACCTCCCGACTTCAAAAGGGCGGTGAGTTCGTCTCGCAGGACAATCGCCTCTGAGACAGATGAGGCGCCCGTGCAAATGTCATCCACATAGACGTCACTGGCCAAAATGGCGGAGGCGCGAGGGTATCTCAAGCGCTCCTTCTCGGCCAACTCCAACAAAGAACGAATCGCAACAAACGGGCTCGAAGCCAAACCGTACGTATTCGTATTCAATTCATAAATCAACAAGGGGTCCCTAGGACTCTCTCTCCACAAAATCAATTGGTACCTCCTATCCTCTGGATGGATGACCGTTTGTCTGAACATCATCCGGATGTCAGTCATAAATACAATTTGGTGCCGCCGGAAGTTGGTCAAAATGTCTGAGATCTCCGTGTGCAGCTTGGGACCTACATGCAGACACTGGTTCAAGGACGCTCCAGTAGAGGTGGGAGCCGAACCGTCAAAGACCACCCGAATCTTCCCGGATTTCAAAACGGCGTGGTGCGGCAGAAAGAAGTGCTCAACGGAGCGCCAATCCAAATCGCTCACGGACATGTGCCCTAACTCCTCATACTCCCGCATGAATTCAACATACTTCTGGCGGAAGACCGGATCCTTGCTCATGCGACGCTCCATCGCCACTAGCCTACGTTCCGCTAGCGGTCGGGATTCGCCCAGAGGAGGTCGGCCGGCACGAAAGGGGAGACGGGTGATCAAACGACCAGAGCGGAGGCGACCAGTGTTATTCTGGTAATACAACTCGCATTCATCCGCTACTGGGTCAACCCGCGGGGCTGGTGGAGGTTCCTCAACCTCCCAAAACTTCTGCACCACTTCGGAGAGAGACACATTAAAAACAAGACCGCGATCCTCATCAAGGGAATCCAAAACGCGGCGAGCAGGGCCCATCACAACTGTACCGAGGGTCGTCTGCAGAGCTACCAAGCCATCTGGCTGCAAAACTCGCTTCCCCGTCAACAAAACTCGCCCCAGGACATCGGCTCCAAGGAGAGCATCAATCGGGCCTGGGCGGAAGAAATTTGGATCGGCGAGTGGGGAATCAGACACCAAAGACAACATACTCGGTCCCAAGTCAACTGAAGGTTGACGGCCAACCACTGTGTCCAACACAATCGCCGAGGTCTCAATGCCTGGCGTGGACTTATTACGTGATGTAAATGTGAAGTCAACATGCCCTAACAACCCGGGGACTTTCACATCGCCAACACCTCTCACGCCTTCCGTGTGGGGGTGCACCTTGAGGCCCAACCGCCTAACTAACCAAGATGACACAACACACCCCTGAGCACCGGAATCCAACAAGGCGCGAACTTCCACAAGGTCGCCATTCAATCCCCTGACAAGCACAGAGGCCGTGGGCAACAAAACGGTCTCTGGAGGGGTGGCTACAATCGACCGTAAACACGTTGATTGCTAGTATGTGGGGTCCCCAGACGTCCCCCCATGGTAAGGGGGTCGCTCATAGCGATCCAGTGGGTCCCAATCTCCCACATACTGCCTACGTCCAAATCGCCCGGTATCAGGCGGGTTATATCTCCCGGCCCCTTGAAGACGGGGCGGGCGCCGCTCCAAACGCGGGTATTCGGCGAGCGGCGGCGAGAATCGGTGCCTATCATCCACCGTGTACGTCGCCCCATAGTCGCGGGGGCACGGTGACCGATTTTCAGAGGGGGGGTCCCGGGGACCCCCGGCTGTGCGAGGCTCAACACGTTGCGGGGGGCTTCTACGACCTCCCGCAACGCTCGCAAAATCGAACCCCCTAGTTGGGGACCGATTTCCCATGGGGGGGTCCGTGGGACCCCCGCCCGTGCGAGGCTCAAAACGTCGCGGGGGGCCTCTACGACCTCCGGCAACGCCAGCATAACTCATCCCCATCCTTGGGGATCGGTTTCCCATGGGGGGGTCCCTGGGACCCCCGCCCGTTTGAGGGTCCAAACGTGGCGGAGAGCGTCTGGGGCCACTCTGGTGGCCACTAGAACTGCTGCGGGATGCAAACACCGCGGGGGGTCCGAGACCCCCACCCATACGCGGTGATCCTGCAGCGACGCGCTGCGGCGCTCCGCCGCCCTCTGGGCTGTTCATGCAGAGGAGGGGATGGTGGTTGCCCTTACAAAAGCGGCATGGGTGCGCTTGGGTACATTCGCGCTGCATGTGCAGGCCCAAGCACGAGTAGCACCATGTCCGTTGTCGCGCGATCGCTCGACGGCCTTGGACGCGCTGGTCGAGGAACTTATCACAACGGGTCGTGCTGTGACCCGGTTCCCGACAGTACAAGCAGCGGGCGGTCTCCTGGACGGCGGCATAGCGGCCGGGCGCGCGAGGGGCCATACGCCCCCTACGGGGGGGTCCGGTGGGGGATCTACTCTGTGGCACAGGTCGTTCGGGTCCCATAGGACCGGCCAGAGAGGAATTATCTGCCAGTCTACTTTCTCCTTCCAGGAACGTCAAGAGGTCCGAGAAGGGTGGCAGATAAGTCGCACTATCCCCACCATACTGCTGCTCAAAACGGACCTTAACAGAGTCCGGCAACTTTCCCAGGACAATGTGCAGTAACAAAAACGACCACTGCTCCACTGGGAGTTTTAAATTTTTTAATGCGTTGTGGCAGCGGATTCAACAAAGCCACTCTCAAGTGCATCACGCTGGCAACGCGGGGTAAATTCAAAATGGCGGCCACATGGTTGTCCGCCAGACGTCGTACGTTCTGGTACCGACGGGCAATCAAATCCCTAGCAATAGGGTAGTTTTCATCCGAGGGGGCCAAATGTTGAACTGATTCAAGGGCCTCCCCTTCCAACACGGATAACAAATAAGCTAACTTCTGGCCCTGGGTCAAATCGTCCCGGGCATGTACAAGACTATCAAAAATATTAATAAAGCCCTCCCAGTCCTCTAGACGACCAGCAAAGCGCCTTAAGTCTAAGGGGGCCAATCTAGCAAAGAGAGGGGGCATACTCTTAGATGTGACCGGGGACGGGCTCGGTTCATTCTCTCTTGCCACTTGCAAAGGTCGAGCCACCTGGGTAATTCTGTCCGCAAAATCATAACACTGGTCCACATCCAAATCGACTTCTTGTCGCATTTCCACATCGGCCTCAACAGTCCTTTCCAAAAATAAGGCATACTGTTCATCAACAACAGCCAAACGTACGGGCAGATCTACGTATCTGTTCAACAAGGCCTCCGTTCTATCCGGTCGATCCAACAACGCAACCGCAGAAGCTAACCACCGTAACTCAGAACGTATTTTGGCTTTAGCAGAGGAGGCCGTCATTGTAACGTCACAAATTTATCAACAAAAACAACAAATTCAAAATATTCACTATAACACAAAATCTCCAATATTTGGAGGTTATTACTAACCACAAAATTCCAATATTACAACAACAAAGTATTTATAATGACACAAACTCTTAAATATTTGGAGGTTATCAGAAAACAACAAAACTCACTGACTATTGAAATTCACTCAAAATCACTGACTATTGAAATTCACTTGGATATCAACACAACATACTGTTACACAACAACAAGTTAATTTTAATTATTTCAAAGCACAAGTTTCAATGAGTTTCAATGTGTAAACAATGTCCCAAATCATTTAAGTTTCACTAAGTATTGAGTGCAAACTTATTAGCTAACCTTTTATTAGCTATTATTTTAGCAACAAACTTGTCAATATTCACAACTCAAATTTGCTAACAAACTAAATAATAATTATTATGAGCAAAGAAAGGCATCTGTTTACACTTTGGAACTTCAATACATGACAATTAATTACAAGACATGGAACCAATAACAAAGGAATGCCCTTTACTTTTCAAATGCAAGTTAATTACCATTTACAAGTACAAATTAATCTAGTCCGGACCAGACTGGGTCATCAAAACGGCACTGATTAATACAAAGTTTTGGCGTGGGCCTCTCAGGCCTTCAAACTACGCTCTTGGCTACCAAGAAATGTTCAGTACACCCCTGCCTATACCGCGGAATCAGCTAGCGCAGTGGAAGCTGGTATTACTAAGATAGACTCCGGACAAAAAACTAGGTTTCAGCGGGGATGTAAACTGAACAATTGGACTGCGATACACAGCGGAGAGAATGTTAAGTAAGGTGAGGTTACATACGGGTCTGTGTGTCGAACGTCTCCAAGGCAGAAGTGGTGTAAGGGAGCGCGCGCGCCCCTGGGGTCCTTTCTTCTGCAGACCTTACCAATTAGTCACCTTACTCACAACACAAATAACAGCGTTCCCAAGGCACTGGGCGCTTCAGCAATAGATACACAAAGACACACACGGGGGAGCCTCTTTTATTACGATTTACAGTCCCGACAAAAAGCGCGTGGTGGACAATTATCTTTCTTTCAAAACTCCGCGACCAGCCCGATGGATGGCGTCAAAACCTTGGTCGTACAAAACGGGATCACATAGATAATTTAAGATTCAATTCAAATTCGATATGCCAGGCATATTCAACGCGAGCGATTTTTAACAAATTCAGCAAAATTAATCCGACATTTTGCTACAAGAATTTTAATCAAGTGTCACTGTCAACTTCAAGTGACAGCCAAATGTCAATTTGACGTGACATTAGAGACGCGTTCAGAAACGTCGATCTTTTCCGAACAATAATAAAGTGTGAAGTTTTATTTATATCACATTCAAAGTCAAATATTTATAGGAGATACAGGGCGTGGGTGTAACAATTTCTTTTGCAGCTCACTTGTTGCAATGTCGGAGGGACTTAAATTAATTACAGTATTCTCACTGAGTTGAAGATTACATAGACAAGTAATGAAACTGAAGCTAAACAAGTAAAGTTTCAAGAGAAATTTAAATGAATAGAAGTCCTAGCCTATCGCTATCCTTAAAGTAGATTTACAATGTGTCAGACTAGATATGGATTATAAATCAATATAAATCATTTGACAAATACACAAGTGTAGTTTAGATTAAGTTAGGAGGTTACAAATCAAAAGGAAGTTACGTGGTACTTATATGCATATAGTTAAGTTAAACTTATAAAAGAATAGAAGATTAGAGATGATTACTCGGCGCCACGCTTATGGATAACTCATAAACGAGAAGAGTGGAGAGAAGTATAGCAAGAGATAAAAATATAGGAACGATTACACCTGAGATTTGTATTCCGGGGGAGGGCTTCCAAACGCCGGTCACTCAAGGCCTAAGGTCAGCGAACGAGGGCTCGCCGGTATTGTAACAGCTTCGCAGGTGCTCGCTCCGGACAGGTAGTCCAGTCAAGAATAAAAACTGTCGAGGAAGGAGAAAACACAGCGTTATGCCAAAGCAGTGACATAAAGAGATGTTGGTAGACATAATTGCCGTTTAGCAGATAGACTTACCCGGACGCTGAGAATCGAGGACCAATGTCGTGTTCACACAATGATGCAGCCTAGGACGCAATTAGCGAGGTTTATCAGGGATAAACTACGTATCACAATTATTTTGCAATAACAGTTCACAGTGACTTTTTCACAGTCAGTTAAGTAGAGGCTCAGAGAGAAAAAAAAACACTGGGGCATGTCGGGCCCTATTTATACGTTCTGCCACGATTTTTCTAGATTGTTGTTTTTAACTCATTTTGCTTTACCATAAATCTCGAATATTCCAAAGTCAGTAACATAGACAATGCTCACTTGTACATTTCTAGAATGATCCGAATATAGTCTATGGTTAAGAAAATTAGTTAAAGATAAATGAAGAATTATATAAAATCAAATAAAGGAAGATTTGTAGATTCTAAATAACTAATTACTCCCATTGTAGATTGGATATTCATAAAGTTATTGATAAAAGTTTTTAGGTACCATAGATAATCTAGGCTCAATATCTAGAAGTTCAATTGTGAAAGCAAGAAAGCTACTCCACGCCAGAAGTCAGTTCTGGTGCTGTTGCATGAACGAGATGACAGGATAGTTATGCATGTAGGTGTGAGAGAGATGGCAATACACGCGCGACATACTTTGCCACTATTTGACACTAGATGGCGCTAAAGTTTGATGAAGTGTGGAATCTCAACGCAAGGTGTCTTTATTAAAAAAAGAGATGGAAATAGCTGGACATCCATGCAAGAATGAGAAGACGTATATCTTTGGATAATTGCTCGTGGAGATAGTTCTGCTATTCCTCACAAGATTGAGCCAATAGTTCAAAAATTATGATGTTTATTCTGATAAAACTAAAATGTCAAACGTCAGACGGGATTGTTGTTTGTTGACGAATTTAAGTGTACCTAAGATGTAAAAATTAGCAATTATTGCTTGGAATTGAGTTAATGAGAATGTATGTACTTTGCAATAAGGGATGTATAAAAAACTGTGTTGTGTAATGGTACAAAAATATAGGATAAAAAGCAGAAATGAAGGTTGGTACTATCAAAGTTTATTGTAAATGAAACATATTAAACAATGATATGTTACAAGCTTGCCATACCCAGGTCTCGAACCGGCTGAAATTCGTAAAAAACCACTCTCTTTACAGTCGAACCAATGGAATCATGGCTCATTTTGCTAATAATTTGTTTGAAAGCGACAGAAACTCACTTCAGATCCATGTAGGTCTAAATATAAAATGATTTTCTTAAAAATATCTTTTATTTCAAATGCTTTTTCTTCTAACTGTACTAGAAATTGATTTAAACAATAGATCTTTTGTGTTTGCACAAAAGATTGTTTAATAGTAGAATTAAGCTTGCAAGATTTGTCCCCCACTTACTAACTAACTAACATGGCAAGTTAATATAAAGCTTGTAAAAAGAGGGACCAGTTGCCGAAAAAAATATTTAAAAAATGCAATCTGGCGTCTGGGGCCTGGGCCCATGGGCCCAGTAGAAAGTGGGCTCAGTCGCCGGAAGACTTAAATACTAAGTGTCAATGTCAACAACTTTGAATTTCGACCTTATTGAATTGAGATAAGTATCTGTTAGAAAATGAACATAAGGTGGGTCAACTCAAGATTCGGTTGGTTCGACTGTACTTTTATGACGTCAATATTTCGTAGAAACATGATAAATTAAATAAAAGGAAAATAATAAGAACATCATAGGTTCGATGTCAAGTCGATTCGATATGTATCTACCTTTGTATGTAAAGGGTAATTTTTTTTAAAACTGTGAATGCAGTTTTATTTCTTGTCAAAAATAAATTAATGTTTCCTTTGAGTGAAATTTGCTATTTTTTTTAAATAAATAATAAATATCTCCTATCTCTCCATTATTTTACCTTCAGGTATCATGAATTCATTCAAAAACGAAATAATTACTTAATTTTTGGAAAGGAATGAAACTGCTTTCAAAGTTTTTTTCAAAACGACTGTTCGTTTTGAAAAAAACTTTGAACCCACCCAGAACTCGAACTGGCTTAAATTCGAAAAACCACCTCCTGTAGTTTTGTTGCGTTAATCCATAAGGTTATGATAAGGATCAAATTGATGATAAATTGCATAATAGTAAAACAATGAAAGACATAATTGATTCGATGTCGAGTTGCAATTTTATTGTAGGTAACTAAACAGCTGACTTTAAAAATAAAAGATGAATCCAGTTTTATTTATTTTCAAGAACTAGGTGTTATTGTTGATCAAAGTTTATAAAACCATTTTCCGCGACCAATTTTGATAGTCCCTTGTTTCATACTTTTTAATATGACAAGACAAAGAGACATGTTCATGCACACAAATATTTGTCTTGTTCGGGAATCGAACCCGAGACCTCTGGCGCAGAAGGCAGGTATCCTACCCCTGCGCCAAATCGGTCGTCAGATGATGATAATGATGATTCTTTTATAAGTCAACGGACACTGAGTACCTATAGGTACAATATGTCCAATTGTTTACCCTCACGTTTCCCATCCATGAGACATCAAAGTAAGCACGTATAAATGAAAATTGCCATGGTTACAGTGCCGGTTATTGTGCTGAAAAATAACATACAATCCTTTATGTACATAATTATCAGTTTTAAAGAGCGACAATTGCAATGAAAACTAATTTGCGCTCGTTAAACTTTAAATAAACACCTGAACTATTATTACTAGCAATGTTTTAATGTTCTCCCTCACTACTAAAATGGCAGCGACCGGCGCCACGCCCTTCCCGGGGCCCTGGTCGCCTTCGATAAGCTGAATTACTTTCCAGTAACAGCTGATTACAGGCAGTAGTAAGAGTCCGACCCTCTTACAGCCGGCTGTAATGGTATCCATGAGGATTCACTGCCTCCCTCCCCCGCTTTCCGGAGGGTTGCCGGACCTATTTCAATAGGAAATGGTCGGACGTTCGACGCAAAAATAAAGCATTCAGTGTGAAATCATTTTAAAGGTTATCTACATAATTCAATAACTAACTTTAATGGAAAAAAAGAAGAAAATTTGTCTATTTTTACGAAGAAATCGGTGAACATGAAAAAAAACGGGCGGAAGCACGATCGGCTTGGCCTAATTTTTAAACAAAGAACCTTTCGACTTTTGAATTAGATTCGATGAAGGCACGGGGGTGACGGCAGATAAAACGGCGACACGAAAATTATTGTGTAGGTACTTTAACGAGACTCCTTGCGCCTTACACATTAACGCCATGTTCTGTCCACTCTGATGGTAGGTACTTTGTAGCTTACTTCGGCGCCTACGTTCTTCGTTCGTGGGTTCGCATGCCGATTGCAATGAATTTTGCCTTTCGGCCGCCATGGCAACTGAGCTTCGCAACCAGTTGCGAAATAGGATTTTTATTCTTTCCTGGCAACAAGTTGCGATGTAAGAATTATTTTTCTTTATACGCAACTAGTTGCCAAAAAAGAATTTTTCAATAACGCTAGTTTCGAAAGAAGAATACCTTTTCTTTTTACCCAACCTTACGGTAAAGTAGTCCTTATCTATCATACAGGACGACTTTGAAGTCGTTAGCATCCTTTTAAAATAAGAACATACTCATAATATAGAGTCGTTTCCCCAAAATTAAATATGAGGCTAATCCAAAATGTATTTGTTTTTAATTCCTCAAAAGTCATGTATGATATTTAGTAATTGATCACTCTAAGGGTCTGCTCTTATCTGCTTGCTTTAAAATGTGTTTTCTTTTGTTTTTATTCATTTTATTAAGAATTACATTTGAAACATGTATGGCGCAACTTGCAGTATATAGTAGAATTGTCTTTTGTTTTTAACTAATATTAAAGCTTTAAGTAGAGTTCCTAAGTACTTAATTGAAAATTGTTCACCGCTATGATCATTAGTTCGCCTATACTTAACTGTATTTATCATAACCCATTGTGTAATTGTGATGGAAACTGACCTTAGTCATACCATGTTAAGGTCATTTTTCAATTTGACGACTCTGTATGAAATAAAACAGGGAGAAAAAAACAACCCTTGGAGTTTCTTGCCGGTTCTTCTCCAAGGCCTCCCGCTGTAGGGTTTGCGAACCGATGGCGTAGCTTCTATGACGTTCACAAGTATTGTAAATAACAATCTAAATTGAATAAACATATTTGAATCTTGAATCTTGAATCTAATAATTAAAAATAAAAATAACAATTTAATTAAAAAAAAAAAAACATAAGTAAGGTCAATGTGGGAAAGTCCGGCATACTTTTCTAAAATTTAAGTTCAACTGAACTTATTGAATCGAGATACGCTTTCTAAAGTGACTTGTGTCGTCGGAAATTATAGGTAATATATTTATTTACCTATATTGGTCTTAAAATAGTATGAATTGCAATTATCTTTAGATTTATATGATATTTTTTAAAACACGGCGTGTAGACGGACTTCCCGTGCAGTTTAGGGTAAGTCCGTCTACTAGCACTATATCCATAACTTGTGAGGCAATATGTATGAAAACAGTTTCTAGCAGTGACGTAAAACTAGCGTTGAAATGTGTGATTTATGTATTTGTCTATAAGGTTTAAATTTCAAAGATAATTGACTTTATTTGATTTTAAGGCAAGTCCGGCCTCTTTAGTGACAGTGGTGACAATATCTTTGGTGACAGTGGTTGCAAACATTTTTAATAAAATTGTATGTAGCCAATTTCCTTTTTTGTAAAATAAAATACTAAGTAAAACATCATCCAATTTATCAAATTTTATCAAATTTGCTCATAGTCTTTAACGACTGATCGCAGATGAAAACAGAGAAAGAAGAAAAAAAGTAAAACATAAATCTTTATTTCTTATTCAATTTTTATATTCCTAGTAAGGTAGATATACGAAAGCGATTCATTACTATCTTACGGTACATAATTATATCCCTAGGGATATAACTATATCACGGCTTTATCGTGCAGGTAAAATACGTGCAGCTGAAAAGGTTGACAATATCTGCAATTGAGGCAAGACCGTCATATGACGGACTTGCCTTACGTATGCCAGACGGACTTCCCAACTATTACATTTTGTGGTTAGAAATTTGTTGCAGGTAATAATTACGAAACTCAAGCGATATAAAAGAATTCATCACCAGAAATAAGTATATGGATCACTAAATGACTTGCGTAATCAAAGAAACTCCAAGAACTCCATTGATTTTCTACTTTTTTTTTAGTTTTTTGAAGAGACGTTACACTCCAGCTTCAAGTACAAAACGCGAAAAGAAATGGCCTACCAATTTCTTTCAACCTAATGATGTTAGCGACGTCTATGATTCTCAGTTCGAACTAGCTCCGTAATACTGTTTTACCGACCGAGGCATAAGAAGCTAGTCATTCAAAAATGGAAGTTATTGGCGCTAGACGGCCTTACCTCCTAGACGGACTTCCCCACATTGACCTTACCTAACAAAAAAAAACAATTAAACTCTAAAAAAATAATTGATTAATTACATAAAGTTAATTATAACTAATTAATTAAATTCGAGGCCGTTGGGTGGAAAGGTTCTTGAATGGCGACCGCGTACCGGAAGACGTTCCGTGGGCAGGCCCTCTACGCTTTGTTCGCTTTAGGACAGGTTCGCTTTAAGACAAATTCGTTTTACAACAGATTCGCTTTACGGCAGATTCGCTTTAAGACAGAAATCGTCACAAAAATATTTGCATGTTTGTGGTCTCCGCAAAATTAGGAAGATTTTTTTTTCGTTTGGTCTCCCCGTAGTTTTCCTTGATGTATGTAGGTATGTTGTCAAGCATAGAAAACTACTTTAGTTTTCCTCCTCGCAACTTCCAAGATTTGTGATTTTTAAATTGTTCTCTCTTGAAAAATGCAAAATAAAGTATTTAAAAAAAAATCGACACGTCTCACATCACAACCAGCTCCGATGGGACCCGAACCATAGTAAAAGTTTTACTATGCCCGAACCCACGACCACGACGATTTTTTTCTAAAATACTTCTTTTTCCATCTTTCAATAATAAAAATTGCATTGTGATTGCAAAAAAGTAAAAAATAAAATAAAATGTTCTCTCCTTATCACTTTATTTTTTTGATTTTTGATTCATCCCGCTTATTATTCTTTGATTCTGGGCTCACAATGACTATTAGACAAAATTCAACGACACAGTTTCCAAAGAACACGATTGTTAAATTTATTATATCAATTTTACTAATTAACACACTCTACAATGATATCATCATTTATAACTCTTGCACAATATTTTACAAAGCTATCTGCATTTTGAATTTTTTTTGACATCTTTTTTTTTCCAAGTATTCTCTTGTATGATAACTCGTTTTTTAAATATCTTATACGAAGTTAATTGAATCAATCGCTTGTTTTCCAAACAACACAAGTACAAAATAGCAAGATTACAATATACAGGGTGTTTTTCTATAAGTGCAATACCTCTTAGGTGGTGATTGTGCTCATGAATATGAACAACTTTTACTATGGGGCCAACTCTGCAACTCAACAAAAAAAAACAGCTGTTTCATACAACTTGTTAATACCTACCTGACCAGAATGTATGGAACAGCTGATTTTTTTTGTGAAACTGCAGAGTTGGCCTCATAGTAAAAGTTGTTCATATTCATGAGTACAATCACCACCTAAGAGGTATTGCACTTATAGAAAAACACCCTGTATATAAAAAACTGCAAAATTGACCAGGACAAGTGGAGTTTAGAAACGAAACGCATTTTACGAACTTTGTAAAGGGACAGTGTGTTTTAGTTTCAAAACCACATACTTACGTCTCTTGATAACTATTTATCATTACCAGCTTCCCTCACGACGGAATCGAATAAAATGACATTGGCTGTATTTTTTTCCTTTTATTGTATTTTTTTAATCTATGAGTGTCAATACACGTTATATATTATTTAAAGATTTTATTTTCTAAAATGAAAAAAGTTATAAACATTACAATAATAGTATTCATAATTTATACCCATATATATTTTTCCGCGAATAAAATTAAAGAAGTCGGTTAGTATAATAAATTTAACCCATTAGCTCTTATTTCTAAAGCCATTATAATAATGTCTTTTTTTCAGGTCCGCGGGTTCATAAAATAAAGGTGAAACGTATTTGCTCCTCCTTTTTGAATTTGGAAGTCGGTTAAAAAGGAGACTAGGAGCGTGGGTTTGGGAGACCACCATGGCCGCTGCTTGCGTGGTATGAATTGGTCCTAAGGCTCAGAAAGTTTTCCATAAGGATGAATAAGGAGGCAACCAATGGAGCCCAGCGAGCAATGCTCGGTATTTCCCTGCGCGATCGATTCAGAAATGATGAGATCCGCAGCAGAACTAAAACGACCGACATCGCTCGAAGGATTGCATCGTTGAAGTGGCAGTGGGCGGGACACATAGCGCGGAGAACCGATTGCCGTTGGGGCGGAAAGGTTCTCAAATGACGACCGCGTACCGGACGAAGTTCCGTGGGCAGGCCCCTACAAAGTGGCGGGAAGCCGCTGGATGCTGGCAGCGCAGGACCGATCGTTGTGGAGATCTTTGGTAGAGGCATATGCCCTGCAGTGGGTGTCGTTCGGCTAACATGATGATGATGATGATGAATAAGGAGAGTGGGCCATGACCGAGTATAATGCGGTATGGTAGGTGTTAACCAGTGCAAATCTATGAAGACTGGAAAAGCACAAAACATTTTGGTCACCCATTCTATGACCGACCATGCTTATCCATCCAAATGCTTGCCGAAGGCGCTCACAAGCGCCACCGTTCACGATTGTTAAAGCTTTCCAGCTCAGAGCTTTAGGTCTTGTGAAATGCAGGTGCGGAAAATGCCGACATCACAGACAGACACCTATAATTTTGTTTTTCCCGATACCTCCGATAAATATGCAAACCTCCACCGCGTCGCCATGGCAACCGACCAGCGCGCGCACTCAGTCCACCCCTGACACTCCAGGGGGAAGGTCGCGTCATAACAAAGAAAAAACATAAACATTCAAATTTCGAAGTGCTTTGGTTACGAAAGAAGGAAGAAAGAATTCTTTCTAAAATTCAGTCTCTTTTTTTAAAAACCAGTTTTCTTTTTTCGGCCAGTGTTTTGATCCGTGTTATGATAGTGTATGGAATATTGCGATGGCTGAGGACGTTAAATGCGGAGGCGGTACGGTAAGTTGATTTTCACTTATCATTGATATGACAATATTGTACTACTTCCCGTGTCAATTTAGGTGCGACAGCTAAACCAATTTGAGCTTTATAGACCTTTTTAGAAGTCATAAAACGTAATTACTTGTGTAATTTATATGTATGATCAATTTATCTCACTTCAGATCGTATCAATTGTAGCAAGCTTCTATTTAATCGGTGGTCAAGGATGTTGTTTCGTGACTTTCAGTTAATAAATGTGACAAATTATACTTACGTCGCATTTTTTGTTGATTCGATTCGATACACGTGTAATTTGTTTACGTTATTTTTTGTTTATACCCAATTAAAATGTTTTTTAAGTTATTAATTTACCTAAGTTAAAAACTTCAACTTACTATCTTCTGACTCTAAATTAATAGATAGATAAGATAATATTTAGGTTATTGAGAACAATAACTTAGATCTATATTCCAGAATTACAAATACACAGTAAAAGCCTCTGAATAAATTGAGGTTAAGAAAAACATAGTTTATAATTGGAAAATAAATCAAATTGTACGTACACACGGCGGCACACCAGGCTATACATGTTGACCTTGAGACCGCCTTTATGCCCTACGTAATAAAAGCTGTTATCACAGTTCAACTGTTTAACTTGACGTGCTGCCGAGTGTACAATAGGGCCTTTATTTAATTACATCTTTATTTATTTATTTACGGCCAACAACTTGTTTTTTCAGCTAAATTATTCAGAAACTTCAGCCATAACTTTGATCTGATGTTGATTTCGTGTTTAAAATCCGTTTTCCTTTTGATTACGATTGGTGGTAGGGCTTGTTTTTAGTCCGTCTGGCCAGCTACCACGATCTTATCTAAGTCTGACGCCATAACAATAACAATGATGTTTTCAGCATTGTTGTGTTCCGGCAATTAAAGATAAGATAGCCAGTTCCTCAGTGATTGATGATTCCGGGAGTAGTGCGCTTCCACCTTCAATCTTATCACCACTTAACGTCAGGAGCGATGAAGGCTAAGTGCTACCCCGTGGTAGATAACAACGAATATATCTACCGATATTAAAAAGTTTTTACTCTGTTGTGTCACACTTTTACATAATTTTGATTGATTTGAAATGGGTAAGACAAAGTTTAAGGTACAAATTTTAAATAGCTTAGGGTGGTATTCCACTTATCAAAGATCTTTGTCCAATATGCTTTTGACCAAAGAAATGATCAATGAAACTTTCATGAATTCGTCCTCGTCCAATTTCTTTGATCTAATATTTGATAAGTGGAATACCACCCTTAGTTGGTACTAGCTTTTAACAGCCGCCTTCGTGGTCTAGTGGTACGCACCACCGTTATCAGACCCAGAGGTACCTACAACCATCTTATCTAAGTCTCACGCCATAACAACGATGTTTTCAACATTTTTATTCCGGCAGTCAGAGTTAAGATAGCCAGTTCCTCAATAGTTGTACCGTCAGCCTTATAATCAACACTTAACATCAGGTGTGATAAAGAGTAAGTGTTAACGCGTCGTGGATAAGAAACACAACGCGTTGCACTCCGGGAGTGCCGCCGGCAGAAGTGAAAAGGGTTCTCTAAACTTAAAAAAAAAGAAAAGGAATTTAACAAAAAAGAAAAAATACTCACTAGATTTGAACCGATGTCTTTTGGCTTCAATGCCGCCTGTTTTCTAACCGAAGCTATTACAACTTTGGAAACGGTGGCGAAATTTGCCTTTGTATTCTAATGACATTGTAACAGTTTTTCGATCGTCACGTGTCCGTCTTACGAATTTTAGATCTGACGGTCACGTGATGTCCTGACGCGAGTTTAACATTTTTTTTTTACCCATCACAAAAAACGCACATCGCCGCTAAAGAAGTTTCCACTTCAAAAACTATAACCCTAGCTTTAGTTAACCTTTTTAAACTTTCATGGTCATTAACACTGTAAATATTACGAAAAGCGGGATTTTCGCCATGTTTTGATGTAATGTCGAGTCCCCGATATTTCAGTGCATTACGGCATGACCACAGAGTAACTCATATATTTTCCTTTGGTAAACTTGACCAAGAAAATTGCTTTATCGCCTTGAGTTTTAAAATTCTTTGTATGCTGTAGATCGATAAGCCCCCCTAGACAAGTGGCTTTCTATTACCGATATCGCCAGTAGAATAGAAAAAAAATTTATGGTATTGCCATTAGCGGCACGTGACATTTCAATCGCTAATGTCAATCTCTTACATTTGTTTCTTTTCTACTGGCGATATCGATAATAGTAAGCCACTTGTCTAGGCCATCAGGGTGCCTACCATCAACTCTTATTGCGGTTTTGTTTAGGACCTAAACTGATCTGCTTCGCTTATTCGTACCACGACAACTTAATATTAATGACAGCGATTCAGTGATCATTCAATGACATTTCACAGCCGCTAAGCTGTCATATCTCTTATTTGACTTATAACTCGGCCAAGCTAACATGACACCTGCAGGTTATACCCATCCCTCTCACTCTCCGGGCATGACAGAATCGAGTGAAAGAGGCGGGTGGAAGAAATAAGGACACAAATCGTTCGGTCATTCACATTTAGCAATTCATTTGCGATCCAGTTTTTAGAAGGTCAGAGTACGAAAGAAAGCAATTCATTTTAGGAACCTATTCTGCATCGCGCTATTTCTGAATCGCTGTCTTAAAGTTGATGGTAGGCACCCAGGTCTGATTTCCTTTGAAAGTTCAAATTGACAATTTCTATGGATGCCTTTGTCACATAGTGCATGACAATATTGAAAGATCTGAATGATAAATTCATATCTGAGCTTTAGCGAAACTTGAAATGATGGAAATTGTTAGTGAATCGGATAAAGCTCTTTCGGGCCTAGACAAGTGCCTTTCTATTAGTGAATTCGCCGAGTCGAGTAGAAAGAAAATGTATGGGATTGGCATTAAGCGATTGAAATGTCACGTGACCGCATTAGCGGTGTAATGGAATTGACATTAGTCAATTCCATTACATTTTCTTTCTATTCGACTAGCAAATTCACTAATAGAAAGCCACTTCTGATGAGTTTTTTTCGCCTGTTTTTCTTGTCAGTTAAAAGATGTCCATTAACAGGTGGTAGGTAAAAAAATGTTGGACGATTCATAAGCTTTAATTTTATTTAATCTATATGAGTAAAAATTTATGACTATGACTATGACTATGACTTGTCTAGGGGGCCGATAAAGCTTCGCCAGTAGAATAGAAAGACAAATGTATTATTATTATTATTTATTATTTATTTATTGAAAATTACAATATTTTTCTTATGGCTAAACAAGGTCCCGCAAAACCGTGCTAGACAGTTTGTCTGCGGGATCGAAGTCTCAATAATACAAATTAAGTAGGTACTAGTTTATAAGTGATACATAAGGCAGAGTTACAATGGAGAATGAGTAGGTATGGTGATTTATATTGATCAAAGTATAATTAAGTGACTAAGTTGTGGAATGTAGGTAGTTAACTAGGTATTTTTTAAAAACTTTGATATTATTTTCACATCTAATAGATATAGGCAACGAGTTGTACAGGTAAGGAATGCGTTTTTTTAAAGTTCTATCACCGTAGTAGTTTTGTTTTTTTAGTTTTCTATTTATTTTTTTTAATTACATTTTCTTTCTATTCTACTGGCGATATCGATAATAGAAAGCCACTTGTGTAGGCTCTCTTGTCGATTTAACCTAGCGCATCCTTTGACATTATTTTACTTTTATACAAAATTTAAATAAAAAGGAGCTTAAAGCAGCTTCAGTGTTCAATATTATGACCCGGCGATAGATACTCCCTCATCAACGTTTATTGGAATTATAAATAACTAGCTTTCCTCCCGCGGCTTCGCCCACGTGGTTTACACGACGTTATACCGCGCAAATGTAATATTTTCCTGGATAAAAAGTAGCCTATGTTCCTCTCCAGGCTACAAAGTATCTGTGTCCCAAATTTCTGCCAAATCCGTTCATCCGTTTTGACTTCACTGAGTAACAAGCATCCAAACAAAAAAATATCGTGTAGGTGCCGATTGAAAACCAGCGTAAGGTATACTTACCTGACAAAATGCTGAATTGACCACCTACTGTGGCGCTGCCGTGAGACGTTTAAAAAAAACAAAATTCAGTATTCCATTTAGCTTATTCAATTTAGGTTTGTTAAACAACACTTATGAACCCTAATATTATCTATTGTCATTTATTTTGTGTTTCCATTTGTTTTTTTTTTGTTATTATTTTTCTAGCTATATTTTTGTTATGTACCGTCTCGCGTCTATAAAATAAATAAATAACTTCTTACAATCACACCAATTATCTAAGCCCATGTTAATTTCATTAAGAAACTGTATCATGGAAAACTTGATAACGGATAAATTTATACTTAAATACTTTTTGTTTGTAAATACATCCATTATATACATAGTTAACACCCAGACCAAGACAAATAGACATGTTCATGCACACAAATATTTGTCTTGTTCGGGAATCGAACCCGAGACCACTGGCGCAGAAGGTGGGTAGCCTACCCCTGCGCCAAATCGGTTCGTCTTTTTCTTTCTTTCTTCCAAACATCTAAACATCTAAACTTTCACATTAAAATTTATAATATTAGTAAGATTACAATAGGACTGGCATATCTTGTTAGTTAAAAGTCCTATACTCCAAAGTAAGAATAAAAAAAATATTATGACCAACCGGCCACGCACGACTGGGTTCCGGGTCTTCAAACAAACTTTCACGCCCTGTCCTCCTTTGAGATCTATTTTCGTGACAAAAGGTAGCCCGTGTCCTTTCCCAGGTCCATTTGTCTTTGTAACAAAGTTCATCGAAATTTGGTCAGTGGTTTAGACGTGAAAAGTTCAGTTTCAGTAACTTTTGCGGTTAAATAATATATAACTGATTTCTTTTTGTACATAATCATCATTATCTAAATCTAGGCTTATGCCATTCTTGTGGAACGATAAGGAGAAACGGCCATAACCAAAAAAGTTCACACTCTCAAGTTAAAACTGTAGTGCCTGGTATATTGTTGTGTCTACTTACATTCTCTGATATAAAATAAAGAACAGACATAATAAAAGGTCTACATTATAATCTACATACTTTTTTATATAATTAAATTATTTTTAACTTATCTCTATACGAAAGCATTTCCTAACGTCAACGCGTTCGGCAGTAGCTCGCCAGTGCCGGACAGTTGTGTGTCTGTGTTTTTTGTGTGTATTTTAAGGTTTTCATGGGCATTTTGCAATTCTCGACATAATATTGTTGTCTAGGACCTTATCACAGTTTTGGTAATTATGTTCACTATTAATATTGAACAAGAAACGGCAAAAAATTACGTTTGTTTTATGGGAGCCCCCCTTAAATACGAATTTTATTTTAATTTAATTATATTATTGCCGTTGTTTTTAGTATTTGTTCTTATAGCGGTTGGTTGGTTGGTAGTTGGTCCGTCATTTTCCATTTGTAAAAACAAAAACTAACAGCATGCTCGACCACGGCACTGGATTGGCACTGGATCAATGTAAACATGTTTCAATCCAGTACAGCGTCCAGTAAAACATGTTTACCAAATAGAGAAAGCCAAATAAAGAATTATTTTTTTTGAATGATGAATGAATGAATTCATTCATTCATTCATTCATTCATTTACATTGATCCAGTGCCAATCCAGCGCCGCAATCCACTGGATCCGCAGTGACACTGGATCGAGCTAGTGGATCAATGTAAATCTGGCTTTGATAGCCACGGAAAATTTCGTGGCGCGTCGTCAGTTAAGGCGCTACTCGGAAAAAGTATGGACTCTTTGATATAAAACTATAGGACGGTTTGAGTTGTTATAAATCTGGTAAAAATATATATATTTCTTCATACCTTTATCTAGCGTCGTATAGTTTCAGAAACACGATTTTATGATTTTGGCTCGACACTTTTTATTCTCGAAAATACCTCTAAATAATAAGAAATATCAAGATTATTCTTAAATGGGTGATGGTTTAATTAGTGGACACCAATAATATTTAGGATCGTATAGAAGCATTTTTGTGTTATTTTTGCGAAATCGGCAAAATCGGTGTCGCTCCAGCGCGCGTCGTTTTCTCATTGCTATCTCGCTTTAGCGTAATTTTTCCGAGTATCGCCTTAAAACTCTGGAGTGACGATTCGACATTCACGATCAAATTTTGGAGTGACGCCGGAGTTTTACGCCACAGTTTTAGGAAAATTTGACCGTCAATGGCCAGCTTTAGGCGAGCCGAGCTACTGGCGTACGAGTAGACAAGCCGAGTAGCCGACTGGCTAAGTAGCACTGCAGCTCGTACTATGTAAACCAGTTTTTACCCTTTTGCGTGTACGACAGGGTTCTTTATGCTCATGTAGGTATTACTAATAAAATTTAATGTAAGTACCATCCTTTGTGTCTACATTAAGGTTGCAAATAAAATATTGAGTATTAATATTAAATTATGTATTCCCTTAAACCCTTAATTGATCTCCAATAACCATTATGCGATTCCAATCAAGATAATATATTGTCCCATAAATTAATTTGGGAACTCGAATCTATTGATGTTATGTCTTGTTACCAGTTACCACTAATACCGAATGTTGTAACATGGTATATTACAATTCAGTCAATTTCAATTAATATGAGGTACCTATGTAAATGTTCAAATATATCAAAAAGGTATGTAGGTATACTGTTTTAATAAGTCAATGGTAAATATCATTACTTATGTAAATTGATTTCGAGAAAAAGTAACTCAAGCATTGAGTTCGAACAAAGGAGACTTACATTGGACAGCCTTATTGCTAAAAGCGATTTCTTCTATCCTCAACCACTGAGGAACTGGGTAAGTATCTTATCTCTAACTGCCGGAACACAACAATGCTGAAAACATCGTTGTTATCAATCGCCAACATCGCGTCAGAATAAGATAAGATGGTGGTAGCTAACCAGGCAGACTTCGAACAAGCCCTACCACCAACCAAACCGAATACAATATGGCATTCGGGCATCGAACCCAGGACCTCTGTGTCTGATATCGGTGGTGTGTGTGTATCACTAAAGTAAATTAAGTTAAAGTTACTAGTCAACAGATGTTGTTAGAATCTTTTCGTTATGGTCTTTTTTTTAATCTACAACGGGGTAGCACTTAGCCTTCATCACACCTGATGTTAAGTGGTGATAAGGCTGAAGGTGGTTGCGTTCTATAGGTACCCGGAATCCCCACTCACTGAGGAACTGGCTAACTTATCTCTAACTGCCGAAAACATCATTGTTATGGCGTCAGACTTAGATAAGATGGTGATAGCTAGCCAGGCGGACTAAGAACTAGTCCTACCACCAACTAATAATCATATTTTATTTTATATTTATATTTATTCGGTAAATCATCAGCGTACTAAATTTCAATAGTTTACAGCTTAAGCAACATAAAAGCTATTAACAGATTTACACATGTAGCTACAGCATAATAAAGAAACAAAAAACAAAAGTGAGCGAAAATAAACTAATAAATTCAAGGATAACACAAACTAAAAACATAACAAAACTTAAGCACAATTATTAGGGTTAATAAATTTTCTTCATATCTACCTATCATTAAAGAAAAGCCTACTAATAAGCGTTCTCGCCATTACTAAACACATCCAGATCGCAACTATTTGCAAATTTGTTAGCTTGTTTCATTGCTCTGCGGATAAAACTATTCTGTCTATAATTAGTTCTACATAACGACAAATGGAATGTTTTATTTCTTCGTTGGCTACGCGGTACGTTAAAAGTGAGTTTGGAAAGAAGTTCAGGGCAGTCGACTAAGCCAGATGAAATCTTCATAAGGAAGATTACATCAGCTATGTCACGACGTCATATCATAATAATAATAATAATAATCCTGTACGCCGGAGGAGGGGCCGGCCACCGAAGAGTTTGGGGCTTCTGGGGCAAACGGCTCCGGTCAGGGCCCCCGCTCCCGGTGGAGTGCAGCGCATGCGATGGACAATTTCCATCAATGAAAATGTCATGCGCGCATATTTTGAGGCAACAGAGGCAGGAACTAATCTTACTGCGTATCGTGTTCGGATGCTTTCTCTGTTTCAGGCTCTCGAACCATCAAGCAACGTTTCGGCTCAACGACTGTCGGATCAGGTGCGAGCCATTCAACGGGGTCACTTGTTGGATGACTCGGTACTTGATCGGCTCCGTACAGAGGTGCAACGTAACCGTATCATTACTACTGCATCGCAGGCGGCAACTCAAGCTTCTGCCGCGGCCACATTGCAAGCTGGCGTTGCTGATAGTGATCGTGGAGATGATATGGTTACTACTGTAAGTCCCCAATACAATGATATATTGAGGAGTACTCTTGAAGATGTAGTTCGGGAATTTCGATCGACTTCGGTTCACCTTAGACCTCGGCTTCCACGTTTTCCCATGCACAAAAAAAATAGGGCGCTGATGTGTGCTTTAGATTTGCTACTACCAAATTACTTTGATAGTAGTGAAGACCTGGCTGATACTCATTCGATCCTGTACTGTGCGGCTATTACAGCTTGTCGTGTTGCTCATGTCAAATTTCCAAATACTGACACAGCAACACGCCCTCGCCTGGCTGTACCAGCCTGGCAATGTAGGATTGAGCGTCGTATCAGTGAGGCTAGGGTACTCATCGGTAAGCTCAGCTGCTTTAGGGAGGGCAACATGCGCCCTAGGGTCATGCGCTTTGTGAAACGTGCATTCTTGGGGACTGGTATTATTCCTCAAAATTATATTTCATGTGTCACAGGGCGCATCGACTTCCTGAAGCAGAAAATTTGTGCATGGGCTAATCGTATTCGAAGGTATAGGGTGCGAGTCGATCGCTTTACTCAGAACCGCATGTTCGAGAGAGATCAACGACGTGTTTATGCATCCTGGGAGCGATCGGATCAGAGTGATACTGATATGCATCGGCCGGATGATGATGCCATGATTTCTTTTTGGCACATCATCTGGTCTGTGCCTGTCACTCACTCTGAAGGCGCGTGGATGGAGGATGTTGAGCGTTCGTGTGAGCTTATACCTGATATGAATGAAGTAACCATTGACTACCAAGACGTAGTTTGTGCAGTTCGTTCCTTACCCAACTGGAAATCTCCAGGCCCGGATGGACTGCACAATTTCTGGTATAAATGGTTACCTAGCTCGCACGTTTGCTTAGCATCTCAATTTCAATGTGCTTTATTATCTCAATCGCTTCCAGAATTCATGACAACAGGCATAACCCATCTGCTCCATAAATCTGGTAGTACTGCGGACCCCAAAAACTATAGACCTATCACCTGTCTGCCAACAATTTATAAAATTCTTACGTCCATTTTGAGGTCGAAGATTAATAAACACATTAATCAAAATTCTATTATGGTCGCCTTTCAGAATGGATGTAGGAATGGGGCCCGTGGTACTAAGGAGCTACTCCTCATTGACATGGCTATTAACCAACAGGTTCGTCGAAACCGAAAGAACCTCTCGACTTCCTGGATAGATTATAAGAAGGCCTATGATTCCGTGCCGCATTCGTGGCTCATGAGGGTGCTGGAGTTGTATAAAATAAATACAACTCTACGCACTTTCTTGATATCGTGCATGCGAAAATGGAGAACGGTCCTTTTCTATCCAGGATCTCGACGGATTCTAGGTCAGGGCGATCCTATAAAAATAGAGCGAGGTATCTTCCAGGGTGACGGTTTGAGTCCATTGTGGTTCTGTCTGGCCTTGAACCCTCTGAGTACAGTTCTCGAGAGTTCAGGGTTAGGCTATCGTTTACGGAGAAATGGTCAAGTAATATCACACCTGCTGTACATGGATGACCTGAAACTATTTGCCCATAGCAGTTCTCATTTGACAGCGTTGCTGAAGGTTACTGAAGCTTTCAGTAATGCCATTAAAATGGAATTTGGTGTGGACAAATGTGCAGTCATGCATGTAAAGCGTGGTCAGATAATGGAATCTACGGGTATACAACTCTCGGATTCTATTCATCTTAGATCTCTCTCCGTAAACGAAACCTATAAATATTTAGGTATGTCACAGGCATTAGGCATCAACGATGCTGACATGAAACAGTCGTTGCGTGAGCGTTTCTTGGGGCGCCTTTCAAAAGTCCTTAAAAGTCTTTTGTCTGGCGGAAACAAGGTTCGCACATACAATGGATGGGTCATGCCGGTACTGATGTATTCCTTCGGCATACTTAAATGGACTCAAACTGAACTGGATGCCCTGGATAGAAAAGTTCGTACATTGCTAACAGCACACCGCATACATCACCCACGTTCATCGACCATGAGATTATATATCCCGCGGAAGTGCGGTGGTCGTGGCTTCTTAAATGCTAAGACATTGCATAACCGCGAGATATGCAATCTTAGGGAGTATTTTCTCCAAGTTGATATGGGGTCTCATAGAGATGTAGTTGCTGTTGACAATGGACTGACTCCTCTATTTTTAGCAAAAGAAAACTGGCGCAAACCTGTAGTACTTAGTACTTCCGACCGCAACACTGTGTGGCAAAGCAAGGAGTTACATGGCAGATTCTACCGGGCTCTCCATGGGCCCGACGTAGATTTATTAGCCTCAGTATCCTGGCTCCGTTTCGGTGATCTTTTTGGTGAAACCGAAGGTTTTGTCTGTGCAATTATGGATGAGGTTGTGATGACGAATAACTACCGAAAGTATATCCTAAGGGATGGCACAGTGGATATTTGCCGAGCGTGTCATCGTCCGGGTGAATCCCTTAGGCATATAATCTCCGGTTGTTCTCGTCTCGCAAACGGCGAGTATTTGCATAGACATAACCAAGTGGCCAGGATAATACACCAACAACTTGCTCTGAAACATAGTCTTGTGGCATCCGAGGTGCCGTACTACAGGTATGCACCAGAACAGGTCCTTGAAAATAGCCATGCCACATTGTATTGGGATCGATCTATCATTACAGACAGGACTATTGTAGCTAATAAGCCTGATATTGTATTGGTAGATCGACACGAACGCCGCGCGATAATTGTTGATGTCACTGTTCCCCATGACGACAACCTTGTGAAAGCTGAAAAAGATAAAGAAAACAAATATCTTGATTTATCTCACGAGATTGTTGACATGTGGGACATTGATTCAGCAATTATTGTTCCGATAGTCATATCTGCCCATGGTCTGATAGCCAAGAGCCTCGATAAACACCTTAAGAGGCTTGCGTTAGGTGGATGGATCGGGAGTCAGATGCAGAAGGCAGTACTTCTGGACACGGCCCGTATAGTGAGAAGGTTCCTGTCTCTGGATCCTTAACCATCGGTAGCCGGGACCTTGATCTAGCTGCCGTTGGGGAACTGCATTTTTGTATTTTTAAATGTTATATTTTTTAGTGTTATACATTGTAAAAATTTAATGTTTAGAAATATAATTTTGTAAGTATTTAAAATGTAATAAAGGGAATAATAATCATAATCCGTCTTAAGAATTTTCGATCTGACGGTCACAAAAAGTGCAACACACCGCTAAAGAAGTTATCACTTCAAAAATCATAGTTTCTATAGCTGTGAAGGGGGACTTTTATCTACTCTACTCCTAGTTACGAGTGACGAAATCTTTATCAATATCAAACGTTAAGCGATCCAATAAATAGCGGAATAGCGTTGATAGCAATTAGCGCGCTTGTTCCGACGCTATCGCTCGTATCGCTAATTATCGAGTGCGCAGCGAATCGATTGATCGGCGATATTATACGGTTCGAGTTATTGGAATGTGACCTATTTTTAAAAAAGGGAATATTTTTCAAACCTTATTGTGTCTATCCTGCAATCTATA
This sequence comes from Crambus lathoniellus, assembly GCA_949710035.1. Lineage (NCBI taxonomy): Eukaryota > Metazoa > Arthropoda > Insecta > Lepidoptera > Crambidae > Crambus > Crambus lathoniellus. The sequence goes on from OX453317.1 coordinate 24,252,344, forward strand.
CGAATATTATATAAATCGAAAACTACTTGACTGATCTTAAAAATTCTTTCACCATTGGAAAGCTACATTCTTCCAAAGTGACAAAGACTATATGTATATCTTTTCGATTCCCAGTGAGGGTACATATTGTGTTCAGTTTGATGGATGGTAGGGCTTGCTCAAAGTCTGCCTGGCTAGCTACTACCGTCTTTTAAGTCTGAACGCCATTAAAACAATGTTTTCAGCATTGTTAGATAGCTAGTCCTTAGTGATTGAGGATTCTCATCTTTAGCCTTATCATCACTAAACACCAGGTATGGTGAAGACTAAGTATTGGATCGTTGTAGATAAAAAAAATTAATAAACCGATATTAAAAATTCTTTCACTAGTAGAAAGCTACACTATTCTACAGTGACATAGAATATAAGTGACAGAAATCCTACTAATATCCTTCCTACTAATATTATAAATGTGAAAGTTTAGATATTTGGATGTTTGTTACTAAACCACGCCAAAACAGCTCAACAGATTTGTCTGAAATTTGGGACACAGATACTTAATAGCCTGGAGAGGAACATACGCTACTTTTTATAGCGGAAATTTATTTATTTATTTATTTAACACTTTATTTTAACACCACAGACACAGAACATAAAAAAGAAAAAATAGCCCGGATAGCAAAAGGTCGTGGGTTCGAGTCCCATCGGAGCTAGTTGTGAGACGGGTCGATTTTTTCTAAATACTTCATTTTCCATTTTTCAACCATAAAAATTGCATTGTGAATGCAAGAAAGTAAAAATTCAAATAACTTGCCATAGTAATTTCTTCTTTAGCGATTGTCAAATATCTGGAAAGGTATTTCTTTCGCGTGTGGGGGTAGTAATATCTTCACATTGATGAAATTAACGCTGGCTATACAGCGTGTAAGAAGTATTTGATAAATTCGACGCTTCTCGTAGCGACTCCGTAGCTCAGTGGTTAGAGCAGTCGCCCGGATAGCGAAAGGTCGTGGGTTCGAGTCCCATCGGAGCTAGTTGTGAGACGGGTCGATTTTTTCTAAATACTTCATTTTCCATATTTCAACCATAAAAATTGCATTGTGAATGCAAGAAAGTAAAAATTCAAATAACTAAAGAAAAAGAAAACAGTTTTAATTATCTTTTAACAGCATCACATTCTCGCGGGATAACGTCGCGTAGTCCACGCGGGCGAAGCCGCGGGCGGAAAGCTAGTAGGCTATATTTTATCCAGGCTATATATATATATTCCCACGGGAACAAAAACCACGCGGGTAAAAACGCGGGGAGGCGCTATTTTATTATATAAAGATGATTAGATAAAAATCAGATAATACATATTGGGAAACTACCTAACGAATACCAAAAATTCGATTCATATAGTCACGTCGAACGTTACAAGAAAATTAAATTATTGATTCACCAAATAACACGATTTGTCGAGATGAGTCCGATGTGGGTTATCCAGAAATAGATTTGATCGTAACGCCCGGGAACGTCATACGTTTGTTGTTCGGTTTTAGGGAATTTAGGGTGGTAGGACGACTATGATACTGAATGTTTAGCAAGTTTTGTGAAATTACTTTAACTTTTTTGCATTCACTCAACAATAATATCAATAACTAGCAGATCCACGCGGTTTAACCCGCATGGTACCCGTTCCCGTAAGAATATCGGGATAAATTAATATAGCCTATGTCGCTCGGGAAGAATGTAGCTATCTAATGGTCAATGAATTTTCTAAATCTGTCCAGTAGTTTCGGAGCCTATTCGATGCAAAGAAAAAAACAAACAATCAAATCTCTCACTAGTAGTAATATATTTTTGTTGCATTCACAATGCAAGTTTTATTATTGAAAAATGGAAAATGAAGTATTTAGAAAAAATCGAGCCGTCTCACAACCAGCTTCGATGGGACTCGAACCCACGACCTTTCGCTTTCCGGACGACTGCTTTAACCTCTGAAACGACTGAAACGACTCCGTAGCTCAGTATCATTATTGTAGAAAGGAATATAATAAACCAACCGACTAAAAATTACTAAATTTACCGACTAAAAATTACTAAATTTACCGACTAAAAATTACTAAATTTACCGACTAAAATACTAGGTTTGGTTGCGGAAAAAATAGGTTTAAGGTGTATCGATGAGCTCAGTGGCGCCGCCAATGGAAATAAATCAATTGCATTTTATTAAAGGCTTGGATTAAAAGTTTCGGTTATTTCGCGCAGGTGAAAGAGTGGAATGCATTTAATAAATATACTTTTGAGAACTCAAACATACGCAATAAGTCGTGAATCTCAATAGTGCCAAAAGTGGCCACATTTGGCAATATCGAGATCCATAACTTGGTGCTCATATTTCAGGCCATAAAAAAACAATTAAAAATTGCATTTTGCTTTTCTATTTGCGCGAAATAACCGAAACATTTAATCCAAGCCTTTAATAAAATGCAATTGATTTATTTCCATTGGCGGCGCCACTGAGCTCGGTATGTAACTATTGGGTATAGGTAGTATGGTTAAAACCCTGTCAAACCCCCCTAAATGGGTTACAGATACCAGCCCTACTTAGATGTGCTATCCAAACTACTAACTGTATATAGGTACTTTCCAGCAGACTAACACTGGGCAGGGTGCCTACCATCAACTTTAAGACAGCAGCGATTCAAAAAAAGCGCGATGCAGAATAGGTTCCTAAAATGAATTGCTTTCTTTCGTACTCTGACCTTCTAAAAACTGGATCGCAAATGAATTGCTAACTGTGAATGACCGAACTATTTGTGTCCTTATTTCTTCTACCCGTCTCTTTCTCTCGATTCTGTCATGCCCGGAGAGTGAGAGGGACGGGTATAACCTGCAGGTGTCATGTTAGCTTGGCCGAGTCAAATAAGCCTACATGACAGCTTAGCGGCTGTGAAATGTCATTGAATGATCACTGAATCGCTGTCATTGATATTAAGCTGTCGTGATACGAATAAGCGAAGCAGATCAGTTTAGGTCCTAAACAAAACCGCAATAAGAGTTGATGGTAGGCACCCAGGTGATTAAGTGCCAAAGAGAGAGAAAGTGCCAAAAGCGTCGTTGCGTCCGGTCGGGAGCGGGACAATTAATGATCGGCATCAGCTGGCAAAGTTTGGGAAACGGTGCAATTTCACGAATGATAAATGCTTAATGCAATAAGTAATTTATTTGTTTCTCTATAAACAAGCATAGGTATATAGCAATAAGTACTGATAATATTACTTTCATACTTATGCTGGATGTTTAATTTAATTTGTTTACTTTTATTAAAACGGTTACACTAATACTTAATATATGAATCAAAGACATCATTCAATTCCAATTACTTATACGTTATTATTACAATAAAATAATAATAATATGTATAAAAATCGAACTTTATGTCGGTGTAATGTACCTACCTGTTTATGTTGTGATTATGCAGTCCATATTTAGATTTATTTTGTAGGTATCACTACATAGTATAAAACAAAGTCGCTTTCTCTCTCCCTATGTCCCTTTGTATGCTTAAATCTTTGAAACTACGCAACGGATTTTGATGCGTTTTTTTTTAATAGATAGAGTGATTCAAGAGGAAGGTTCATATGTACTTTTTATCCCGATATTCCCACGGGAACGGGAACCACGCGGGTGAAACCGCGGGCGGCCGCTAGTGTATTTATAAAATAAAATTATTATACTTCTTTACATAATAGTACTCTTATTTTTATTTAATCACCGTCCTATTTATCTTCCCTAACAAGTAGGATTATGACATACAGCTCGTTTAGTAGTCCGATCAACGAGGATATTCGTTGTATGGAGACGTCCGGAAAATTCCCTCGTCGCTCAAATTTGGCACGATTGTAGAGTAAGTAATGCTGATTAAGGATCTGCAAGAATCCAAGAATATTTCCAACGCCAAGTTAGTCATTTTTGACGTGCCGTGAGCGCGTGAAAATCGCTTCTAATTTCTTTGAGAATGGTTCCTTAGCCTCATTTTTTTCTGTATGCGTACCTATTACTAGGTGGAATAAGTTAATAAAGTTAGAAAATAACATTTCTTGCTAGAAGTTGGGATTTTGACCGAAATGTGAAAATATAAAATTGCTTCTAATTTCTCTTTTAATGTTTCTTTAGCCTCAAATACCAACTGCATACGTACGTATTACTAGTTAGAATGAGTATATGCAGGAATCCAATAACATTTCTTACTAGAACTTGAGATTTTTACCTAAACTTGAAAACGTTAAATCGCTTCTAATTTCTCTGTTAGTGGTTCCTTAGCCTCACTACTTTCTGTATGCGTACCTATTACTAGGTAGAATAAGTTTATAAAGGAATTAAAAACATTTTTTGCTACAAGTTGAGATTTTTACCTACACGCGAAAACATAAAATTGCTTCTAATTTCTCTGATAATATTTCATTACCCTCAAACACTTTCTGCATAACGTATTACGAGTTAGAATGAGTATATAAAGCAATCGAAAAACATTTCTTACTAGAACTTGATATTTTACCTAAACGTGAAAAAGTTAAATCGCTTCTAAAATCTCTGTTAATGTTTCCTCAGCCTCAAATACTGTGTGTATACGTACGTATTAAGAATGAGAATATGAAGGAAATTCAAAAACATTTTATAAAAGAAGTTGAGAGTTTTACCTAAACGTGAAAACGTTAAATCGCTTAGTGTCTCTGTGAATGTGTCCTTAGTCATAATTCCTTTTAGTGTTCGTACGTATTATTAGTCAGAATAAGTATATAAAGAAATTGTGATGTAGTGATAAATTGTATCACGTTCATAGAAGAACGTGATATCAATGGAAAATAACTATCTCCCTAATAGTTGGAGGTGGCCTTCCCATCTCACGTAGTCTTAAGTATATATATGTAAAGTTGTGATTAAACAGGAGGACTTCTACAATGAACGAGTGTCTTACTTAACATCCCGACGCCACCTCCTTACATGGCGACCGTGACTACAGAATTTTGCGTGGTCAAGAACCCCACACGGCGACCATGATCACCTAGCCACCATTCTACGAAGAAAGAAAATATCGCGAAGCCATAGTGACCATGATGGGTCATGGCAAAGTAGTGTTAGTTCGTGAACGCGATTCGAGAGCGGGATTAAGAAGTCGTTCAGCTGAAGGAACCAGCTGCACCAAGATGTCGTTCCGACCAAGAAAGAGAGGCTCACCAAAGGCAAGCAACGTCTGATGTCCGAATTCGGCTATGATTCCGAAAAATGAAGAAAATAATGCAGTCGATTATGGAAAAGGAAAAGAGGATTATGGATTATGAAAAATCGACCTAGTTTGAGTCTAAATGAATTGGCAAAACCATAAGTTTTAAACTTGGTTTCATAGTTATTTTTCCCATTATTTTGTAATTATTTTTATAAGAAATTTACGGTACTATTTTATGTAAACTTTAATTGTTGTGAAAAAAAAAATACTTGGTTTTCAGAAAGGTAAAGTAAGAAAGTACTTTGTGTATTGAATTTTACAATGGTTCAACGATAATTTGTGATAGTTATTTGATAGTTATGTAGTTTTTACTCACTTTAATATCTGTAATTTTTAGCAAAGTAATTTAAGATTTAATATTTAACTGTGTTAATTGTTGTTTAAAAAAGATTAAAAATTAAAAATGGACAAATTTGATCTAGAAGTTGCTTTAGCCTTGATACCTGTGATGACGGGTCAAGAGCATGTAACACATTCTTTAATAAGTAACGTAGAGTATTATAGTAGCATTCTTGAAGCAAATTCACAACAATCATTAATTAATTTTGTGCTTAAAACACGTATTTTGCAACACAAATATCATTTTAAATCTTATTATGAAAATGTTGAAAGTTTAATTATTGGTATGAAAAAGTATCATTTACCAATAAAGAGTCACTTATCAATTTTAAATAAACTACATAACTGCCGACAAGGAAATATGTCTATAGAGGAATTTGGTTTAGAAGTTAATAAATTGTTATTAGATTTAACGTATGCCCAGTCAGATTATGATTTGAATAAGGAAAAAATTTTGAAGCCGATCAACGAAAAAATTGCTATTCAATGTTTTGCTAATGGAATAAATAATAGACGGATTAGTTTAATAGTACAATGCCGAGAAAATAAATCATTAAATGATGCCATCCAAGCAATTTTACATGAGCATGGTATAATGTCCTTGTGTAGAAATAGTTTCTCTGAAAAACGGCATAACGAAGTTATACCTAAATGTAAGTCGCATATTATGAATAATAACAATTATAATGTAAGTTTTGTAAATGGTTACAGTAAGAAAATAGCGACGATAGGTAGATGTGACGTGAGAAATTCACGCATTCCACGATGTCCGCGAAGTGACCGCGTTTTGCTGGGTCAGCAAAAACAGACAAAGGTCAATGTTAATATAAATAATAATAGTCGCGCATTGAAAAAATGTAATTCTAATTTTATTGATGACAGCGACGACATAAACTTGAATGAATTGTTCCACGTAAATGAGTCAATTGAAAATTGTAAGAAGAATTGTAGTGGAAATCAGGTTAGAACTGTGAAACGAGAGAAAAATCTTAATAATGACTATTTATTATGTTCATTTGATACCAATGTGGTGTCCAAAAAGGAGCCAGCAACTCCTAAGAAAATAAATTGCTTTGTTGAGTTAGTCCTTAAGGAGAATATTGAAAAGGATATAGATACTCGTGAAAATATTGTATCGAAAAATAGGTTATGCTTGTATGATCCTTTAAAAAGCACTATGTATATGAAAAAGTCCTCAATCTCAAGTCTCTAATCGGATTTTTATGAAATTAAAACATATAATACTTTTTATCCTGGTTATTTGTCCCCTAAGTATTGTCTCGAATGTCCACGCGGACGAAGTCGCGGGCGGAAGCTAGTTATAAATAAAAGGGAGCCAATTGCGTATAAAAATAGTAGCTTGGTTGATAAGCCAATGCTTACTAAAAATACTTTTGAAAATATTTTAATAAGGGATAAGTTTTATAATAGACGTGATGTTGGTATCACCTAAGTTTAAATTTTATATTCTTAATAATTTAATGTAATTTTTTTATTAATGTCTTTAATTTTATAAGAAAGTATGTTTTAAGTATACCTACCCTTTTTTAATTTGTTTTTTTTAAGTATTGTTTTATGAAATAATTGTAACTTGAACTTGTAAGTATTTTTTTAAATTAAATGTAAGACCTTTCTTTTCAAGGGAGGGGTGCCTGGTCTTTTCAGGGGAGGTGTGATGTAGTGATAAATTGTATCACGTTCATAGAAGAACGTGATATCAATGGAAAATAACTATCTCCCTGATAGTTCGAGGTGGCCTTCCCATCTCACGTAGTCTTAAGTATATATATGTAAAGTTGTGATTAAACAGGAGGACTTCTACAATGAACGAGTGTCTTACTTAACATCCCGACGCCACCTCCTTACAAAATCAAAAACATTTCTGACTAGCAGTTGAGATTTTTACCTATACACGAAATCGTAAAAACACATAATTATTTCTCTGTGAATGTTTCTTTAGACTCAATTGCTTATTATTTATCTGTGAATGTTTCCTTAGCCTCAATTACTTATTACCTCAACTGATCAACGTGATTTTTGGTATGGGGATAGTTTGAAAGCTGGAGAGTAACTTAAGCTACTTTTTTAACCGACTTCAAAAAAAAGGAGGAGGTTATCAATTCGACTGTATATTTTTTTTTTTTTTTTTTTTATGTGTGTTACCTCAGAACTTTTTAGTTAATGAACCGATTTGGATAATTCTTTTTTTATTTAAAAGGTGACGCTTCTCGTGTGGTCCCATTCAAATTTTATCAAGAACTGGCAAGAAGTTCAGGAGTTATCCTGAAAAATGTGTATTCAGACTTTATTTGGGTATATGGACGATTTCATAGTTTCATCAAATTGGGGATCATTTTAAATTTTTTTTTTTCGAAAGTTGGTACTTCTGACCTGATCTTACTTTCACCAAGTCAGGACCAGGGGATCAAATCCCAGGAAAATTGAGAGAAATTCTCAAATATAGGCAAGCCTTATGCGTTCTATTTATTTTTGAAGTTAGTCAAGTATTTGCATTTGGTAGTCATCATCTCATAGTGATGAGCTGGTGATGGAAGCTACAACTCCTTAACGGTTAGGAGCTGGAGAATATTTCTTTAAGTATTACTCGTACGTATGGGCCAATAGTTATATTCTTTCAGGTTATTAGGGTGAGCTGCTGATAAGAGGTGAAACTCCTCAACAGTTAGGAGTTATATTATGATGTTTCATAAATACCATATGCACGAATGGACCTTCAGTTATATTCCTTCAAGTTATCTAAAGTAGCTAAAGATGGAAAGCTGAATTCCGTAACGGATAGGATATTTACAACAATTTATCATAATCACCATGTAGTTTCTTAAGCTACTTCACTAAATATCGAAAAATAAAACGTTTTTGAAAAAAAATGTAACCGCCTTCAAAACGGATCTTCAAACAAAAATTAACAAACACTAAAAAACGAAAAAAATAATAAGATTTTTTAATTCAAAGGACGATAATACGTGACTTTTTCTAATTTATCTTGGTACTTACTGAACTGTTTGAAGTCGGTGCCAAGCCAAAAAGAACAAGAACGAAATATACTGAGTGAAATAACTAACATATAAAAAAACCTGGTCCCAAGCGTGAGGTGTAGGACGTTGTTCACGCGCGCTTGCGAGCGGGCAGTTGTCATTGTCAAGGTCACGGGACAACGCGCTCGGGCCGGTGTAGGATTCATTCGTAATTCGCCGCCAACCGCTGTCCGCGCAACATCGCGCTCAGTTACCTACCCGTATTGTGACCGAGATTTCTTTTTTGCACCTAGGAGTGCCCGGTCGGGGTAGAGACTTGTGACCCGTGTGTGTTCGCCTCGAAAAGCGCCGGGAAGGTTTTAGCTGTCTATTAGGGCATTGTGTAGTTATAAGAGTGTTAGCTATAAGAGTTTCCCATCGGGGGTTGGATGAAGACCTACTTGTCAGGCGCGCGCGCCGGCGAGACAGCGATCAGCCCCCCTGGATTATGAACAGTATCTTCTCGTGAAGGTAGGACTAGCTTTTAGGTAACTTAATTTTGCATGAGAAACATCCGTTTCAATAAACTGTGGAACATAGTAGATGGTCATCACAATTGTGCGTGATCATATTTTTGGTAGCAGAGCTTAGTTGATATAATTAATTTTCATATTAAAATTAACTACATAAAATTTCATAGTAAAAGAGAAAATTATTTTTTTTTTGTTAAAATCTCGAGGGTATTCCGAGACGATTTCCGATCCGATTTCCGATCCGATCCGAGACGAGAAGTACTAAGAAATTGTTCTAGTAAATTCTCGAAGCGAATGTTTCTCACTTGGTGGATCCGATAATAGATAGACACTTATATAATTGTTGTCACATACTAGTGATTTGATACGAGTTTACTCGCCTAGATGTGTATATTTTTTTTTTTTGTGTGTCCGGATTTATTTGACGAATAGTTTCGTTCGAAAGTGTTGTTTATTAGTACCACATACTAGTGTTTGTTCCGAGTCCGCTTGCCTAGTTAAAAAAGTGGAACTAGTTTTAATTATTAGTAGTATTAAATTACGAGTATTATTATTAAAAATAGTTTTGTTTTTGTTTGTTGATAACGGTTTAGTAGTTGATTTGCGAGGTTGACCTGGCCGTGCCGTGTATGCCATACCGTTAATCCTATACCGTTTTGTTTATACCGTTATATTGTTAGCCCTTGAAATTGGTAAGTTGTTAATAATTTATGAAAATAGTAGGGTCCGTGTATGTCGTCCGAATTTTAATTGTGTTTTATATTATCGTGACGCCACCTATTTCTATTGTTTGTTTTTGTTGATGTTTACCACTTTTATATTTCTTTGTTTGCTTTGTTTATTAAACGGATTATAAATGGCTCCTACGAATCCGCTCGCCGTATCCAGGGCTGGCATCCAAGGAGTTTTGCGTTGGCTTTCTTGTGCGGTCACATTAATAGACCGAGCCGACCGGGTAGGCGCGTTGCTAGCTCGGTATGGCGGGCTGGCAGCTCGGCTGCAAGACCTGGAGCGCCACGCCATGGAGTGTCGTGCGTATTATTTAGAGAACCCCCCAGCTGATGATGCCGTGTCGGAACAGCTGGAGCAGGATGTAGCCCAGGCCTATGAGCTGGCTGACCAGGTCACGGAGGCGGCTGAGAGGGCCCTGGCTGTTCGGAAGGGGGAGCCGGTTTTGAGCGGGGAGGTCAAACCTACCCCGACGGCGTTGCTAGGCCGATTGCCTACGTTGGAGATTCCCACTTTTAATGGGGATCTGTCAGCCTGGATGGGCTTCATTAACCTGTTTGACAGCCTAGTGGATTCACGACGGGACTTATCCCCTAGTGAGAAGTTGGCCTATTTGCGCTCCTCCCTGCGAGGAGAGGCCAGCGCGGTAATCCAGCACCTGCTCATCAGCGACGACAACTACCAGGTGGCTCGCCAGCTTCTGGTTAGCAGGTACCAGAATGTCCGGTTACTGGCGGACACCCACGTGGCCACGATTTTGGCCCTCCCGCGAATCACGCGGGTACACCTGTTACGGAGGGAGTTGCTGAACCCGCTACTGTCAGCGGTCAACTCCCTAAGGCGATTGGACCTGCCGGTGGATCAGTGGTCCTTTATACTGCTGCACATAGTCCTCGCCAAATTGCCCGCTGAAATGAAGGGGCGTTTCGAGCAGAGGTACGGAGGCGACAGCGCCTCGTATCTCCCGCCCTTCGCGGACCTCCTTCGTTTTTTGGAGGACGAATGTAGGGTGACGGACCACCTGGAGCCCGCCCCGGTTCCAGGTATTGGTCGTATGGTGGCGGCGAGGGAACAGCCCCGTCGCCCGACCAATCGGTATGCTGCCTTCCAGCAGTCCCCTCCCCCCGCACCGAGTGAGCGGTGCAGGTATTGCAGGGGAGATAGGCACGTGGTGCACGAATGTGCCAAATTTAGAGGCCTCCGCCCAGAGGGACGGAGGGCCGTTGCGAGACAGCGCCAATGGTGCTATAGGTGTTTGGGGGGACACATGCAGTCGGCGTGTCCCCAGACAGAGGATTGTCGTCTTTGCGGAGGGAGGCATCACCCCCTCCTTTGTTTGGACCGCAAGGACGCCGGGAGCGACCGGGGTTCGAATTCCTCGCGCACGGGCGGGGGCCCGGCAGCCCGGAACCGGTCCCCTAGAGATTCGGCGGGGCTTAGCCCCCCCGTTCAGTCCCCCCCGGAGAGGGGGAACTATAGGAGAGACGCCCCCGCCACGGGCGGGGGTAGGGGGGTACCACAAGAGTACGCCACGGTGGCGATGGGCACGGGCCCTATTTGCTACTCCCCCCCCCTAATGGAGAGGCCTCGATTGGGGTACTATGCACCGACGCACGCCCCACACGGGTATTACCCTGCACCTAGGAGTGCTGTTGGTCGGGGCCAGTATGTACCCGATTAGGACCCGCTCGCCCGGTACGAGCGTCCCACATTTGGCGCGCCGACTCAGGCGCGAGGGGGACAAGTACCCCCCCAAAAATTTTAATGGCGCCCCTGTCGGACCCAACCACCCCTCCGGAGCTTGTGCTGTTGCCAACAGCCTCCGTGAATGTTTGGGGACCTAAGGGCAATGTTGTCACGGTGCGTGCCCTTTTGGACTCAGGTGCCCAGGGGTGCATAATGTCCAGGTGGCTTGTCCGACAGCTGGGTCTTTTGCTTGTGCCGCATCACGAAGCGGTACGGGGGGTGGGAGACTCGCGGATCCCTGATCCGATTGGTCGAGTTGAGTTCTCCTTCTCCCCCCACTTCACGCCAAGGCCGAAGATCGGTGCTTCGGCGATAGTTTTTGGTAAGGTGGTTGGACCACTCCCGCAAGTGCGAGTGCCGCCATCCACGATTGAGCTGACGTCTGGACTGGCTTTGGCTGATCCTTCCTTCCACCGACCGGGCCCAATACACTTGTTGATTGGTGCGGATGTCCTCGGTCGTGTACTGTGTGGAAGCAAGCGAGTTTTGCAGACAGCCGATCTTGTCGCCTTGTCCTCGTCGCTGGGTCATGTGGTGATGGGAAAGGTACCACAGACACCAGAGACCCCGTCGGTAGACCGCCAGACCATTGTCGGTTCTACTTTGTCCGACGTTCTCCAAAAGTTTTGGGAGGTGGAGGAACCTCCCACTGCCAAGCGGTTGGATCCGTTAGCGGAGGAGTGCGAATTGTTCTACCAGAACAACACTGGGCGCCTCCTCTCGGGTCGCTTGATTACCCGCTTGCCCTTCTTGGCGGTTCGCCCTCCTTTAGGGAGCTCCCGACCGATGGCCGAGAAGAGATTGTTGTCCATGGAGCGTAGGATGGCCAGGGATCCCGCATTCAAGGAGAAGTATATAGATTTCATGCGGGAGTATTTGGACCTTGGGCACATGTCCATCTCGCAGTTGGACTGGCGTAATGTGGAACATTACTTCCTGCCACACCACGCTGTTTTGAAGACTTCCAATGGGAAGATCCGCGTGGTCTTTGATGGTTCAGCGCCCACGTCAACCGGAGTGTCGTTGAATCAGTGTCTGCATGCGGGGCCGAAGTTGCATCACGATGTCTGTGATGTTTTGACCAACTTCCGCCGGCACGCTGTCGTCTTTGTGGCCGATATCCGCATGATGTTCAGACAGACCGTGATTCACCCGGAGGATAGACGATACCAGCTCATCCTTTGGCGTGAGGATCCCCAGGATCCGATGTTGGCTTACGAGCTGAACACCAACACTTATGGTTTGCGGTCGAGCCCCTTTGTGGCGATCCGTTCGCTTTTGGAGCTCGCAGAGCGCGAACGGCTACGCTATCCCCGGGCATCTGCTCTTATTGAGGGGGGGGCCTTATTTGTCGACGATATCTGCACGGGGGCCTCGAGCTTAGATGAGGCTCTCGTCTTACGTGATGAGCTGATTGCGCTCTTGAGGGCTGGTGGCTATGAGTTGCGGAAGTGGCTGTCTAACTCACCGGACCTATTGGCAGATTTGCCTAAGGACCACCAGCAAGAGCCGCTCCTCTTTGAAAATCCGGAGACTCCAGACATGCTGTCTGTTTTGGGAGTCCAGTATCGACCAGTCCCGGATTTGTTCACATATAGATTAGAACTGCCAGACCCAAAGGTCTGGACTAAACGCACGGTGCTGTCTACTGTAGCCCGTACCTTTGATCCGAACGGTTGGCTCAGCCCTGTAGTGTTTTCGATGAAGTGCTTCCTACAGGAGCTCTGGGCTGCGGAATTGTCATGGGATGAGCCCCTCTCTGGTAGCCTCCTACGAGAGTGGGTGAGGTTCGTGTCATCCCTACCCGACGTCAATCGGGTTTGTATACCGAGGCAAATGCTGCCTTCGGGAAAGTTTAAAGCCTCCCTGCACGGCTTTTGTGACGCGTCCGAAAGCGGATACGCGGCAGCCGTTTACATCCGAACGGTGGATGCAGCAGGCGTTGTCGCCGTACACTTAGTTACGGCCAAGAGTAAGGTCGCCCCCCTTCGGACTAGGCTAACCATTCCGAAGTTGGAGTTGTCCGGCGCCACTCTCTTAGTACGGCTACTCAATCATGTTGCCGACACCTTGGGAAACGGTGTCGACTTGGGGTCGATATTTGCGTGGTCTGACAGCCAGGTCGTCCTTTGTTGGCTGAAGAGTTCAGTCCACACCCTTGAGGTTTTTGTGGCCAACCGGGTCTCACAAATTCAGACTTCAAAGGCCCCGTTGATTTGGCGCCACGTACCGGGCGAATTGAACCCCGCAGATTGTGCCTCCCGCGGCTGCGAGGCGCCTGAGTTAGTGGACCACCACCTATGGTGGAGTCCATCATGGTTGTTACGGCCTGAGCGCTCATGGCCTGCCACCCCGGCTGTGGCCAGAGTCCCAGACCTAGGCATGCGTGTTCACGCCGTGGAGACGGTGGCGGCTCCGCAGATGGAGTTTTTGTTAGACCGCTACAGTTCTCTTGATAAGTTGCTCGGCGTGACTGATTAGGCGCTTTGTGCGAAATTGTCGCCAGCCTTAGGAGAAATCGTTGTCTCCGGTCCTCGCCCCACAAGAGCGGCAAGACGCTCTGTTGCATTGGTTGCGAGTGACGCAACAGCGAGAGTTTGAACCGGAGCTGAAAGCCCTGCGCTCAAGTAAGTCCAAGTTGAAGGGACCCTTAGTGCGGTTGAATCCCTTCTTGGACAGTACCGGATTGCTGCGTGTCGGAGGTAGGCTCAGACATGCCAACCTGCCGTACGGATCGCGCCACCCTTTGTTGCTCCCCAAGGATGGACCGTTAGTTAGACTGTTGATTACAGACCGACATATAAAGAATGCTCATGCCGGTTGTAATGCTTTGACCGCGCTCCTCCAACGAGAGCTCTGGATTTTGTCAGCGCGGAGAATAATCCGATCCGTTATTTTTCGTTGTCTCCCGTGTTATCGTTTGCGCGCCGATACGATGCAGCCCCAGATGGGTGATTTGCCTGCCGATCGAGTGAACGAATCGATGCCCTTCTCAGGAGTTGGAACGGATTTTGCGGGGCCATTTACCGTTAAGACATCGCGGCTTCGTAATGCTAGAACGGAAAAGGCTTACTTGTGTGTATTTGTTGTTTGGCCACTAAAGCGGTCCACCTGGAGGTGGTTAGTGCCCTCACCACAGAAGCCTTTGTAGCCACGTTGAATCGTTTTGTGTCTCGCCGCGGAATGCCGTCGTTAATCAGGTCCGATTGTGGAACCAATTTCAAGGGCACCGATAGGTATTTAAAGGAAGTTTGTGAATTTTTGGATAGGAATAATTTTGAGATCGGATCCACACTCTCTCGCAGAGGGGTACGATGGCAGTACTCCCCGCCATCCTGCCCCCACTGGGGAGGGATTTTTGAAGCAACTGTAAAGGCCGCTAAAACTCACCTTCGTCGCGTTATTGGGGAGACGGTCCTCACGTTTGAGGAACTCGCGACCGTATTTTGTAAGGTTGAGGCGGTCCTCAACTCGCGTCCGTTGTGTCCGTTGTCTTCGGACGCGAATGATTTAGAGGCCCTTACGCCGGGCCATTTTTTGATTGGCAGACCGCTTAACGCCTTGCCGGAATATCCTTATTCCGAAGTGCCCTCCGGACGGCTCTCGTGATTTGAATTGCTCCAGCAGCTTACGCAGAGTTTTTGGCGCCGTTGGCATCTGGAGTATTTGCACATTTTGCAGCAACGCGTTAAGTGGTCGGATAGGACGACCCCACCCAAGACCGGAGACCTCGTGTTGGTAAAGGATCCAAACCTGCCGCCCCTCCGCTGGCGTTTAGGACGCATTGTTCAGCTTCATCCGGGGTCGGATGGTGTGCCCAGGTTTGCCGAGGTCCTGGTGGGGGACTCTGTTTTGAAGCGAGCGATCGCTACCCTCTCTCGCCTACCCTTAGATTGAGTTGGCGGACAGTTTGCTACTGTCCGGGACGGGGGGATGTTCACGCGCGCTTGCGAGCGGGCAGTTGTCATTGTCAAGGTCACGGGACAACGCGCTCGGGCCGGTGTAGGATTCATTCGTAGTTCGCCGCCAACCGCTGTCCGCGCAACATCGCGCTCAGTTACCTACCCGTATTGTGACCGAGATTTCTTTTTTGCACCTAGGAGTGCCCGGTCGGGGTAGAGACTTGTGACCCGTGTGTGTTCGCCTTGAAAAGCGCCGGGAAGGTTTTAGCTGTCTATTAGGGCATTGTGTAGTTATAAGAGTGTTGGCTATAAGAGTTTCCCATCGGGGGTTGGATGAAGACCTACTTGTCAGGCGCGCGCGCCGGCGAGACAGCGATCAGCCCCCCTGGATTATGAACAGTATCTTCTCGTGAAGGTAGGACTAGCTTTTAGGTAACTTAATTTTGCATGAGAAACATCCGTTTCAATAAACTGTGGAACACAGTAGATGGTCATCACAATTGTGCGTGATCAGACGTAATTACCTCAATACGTATAAAACGGCACCGACTTCAAACAGTTCAGTAAGTACCAAGATAAATTAGAAAAAGTCACGTATCATCGTCCTTTGAATTAAAAAATCTTATTATTTTTTTCGTTTTTTAGTGTTTGTTAATTTTTGTTTGAAGATCCGTTTTGAAGGCGGTTACATTTTTTTTCAAAAACTTTTTTATTACGGAAAATAGTAAAATAAAATCGGTAATTTTGTATGGAAAATAGTTTTAACTGTGGTACCTACGATACAAAGCTGTAATTTCTTCCATGGCCGCCTTCGCGTCTGCGCGCGGTCAAAGTCGAATACTAATCTTTTCCGTAAGATTAGTAAAAAACCATGTACTGTATTAGCGTCAAAAATGTCCTAGTCGCGCATGCGCGCAGACTTATCTGTCACGTACCTATAAAACTTCTTCGTGATTATTTATTTTCATCTGTCTCATATTGGTGAGACCTGACCAAAGAGCTTAGACTAAATACTGAGGTGACTGGAGTTTTCATCCTGAATAAAAAAGTGTGTTCAGCAAATTTGTCATTTAGTACGTAGTGGCTGTCAGTTGTCTCATATGACCATACGTATTAGGTAGGTAGGTAAAAGGCCGTTTGTGCACTACCACTGAATTTTACCGATCCGGAAAAAAACGGATGCTTGTATTTTAATAATTAATTATTATAAATAATATAATTTATTTATTTCGTGTAGTTTAGGGTTCGAAACATTGAAACTACACGAAAAAAATAAATTCTTACTATTATAAATGATTAAATTATTAAAATACAAGCATCCGTTTTTTTCCGGATCGGTAAAATTCAGCGTAGTGCACAAACGCCCTAAGTGTAGGTGAGACGGAAGACAGCCACATTGCCACAAAAAAGTGTTAGTACTGCACTCTCCAGTTACCTCAGTACTTAGTCTAAGCTTTTTGGACCTGACAGTCTAAGGAAACATTTCCATAGAGTTTTGAGGCAATTTTATGTTTTCACGGTAAGGTAAAAATCTCAACTTTTAAAAACTACTCTTGTTATACAACATAATAATACAAACATTCACATAGAATTCACATAGAATTATAGAAGCGATTTTACATTTTTACGTTTATAAAAATCCAACTTCAAGTGAGAAATGTTTTATAAATTTCTTTACATACTTACTTATTTTAACTAGAAATACGTACATATACAGAAAGTAATTGCGGCTCAGGAAACATTCACAGATAAATTATAAGCGTTTTTACGGTTTCACGTTTAGGTAAAACTCTCAACTTCTATTATGAAATGTTTCTGAATTCCTTCATGCAATCATTCTTATTATAAATACATACGTATATACGTATACATACGTATTTGAGGCTGAGGAAACATTAACAGAGATTTTAGAAGCGGTAAAACGTTTTCACGTTTAGGTAAAAATATCAAGTTCTAGTAAGAAATGTTTTTCGATTCCTTCATATACTCATTCTAACTCGTAATACGTTATGCAGAAAGTATTTGAGGCTAGGGAAACAATAACGGAGAAATTAAAAGACATTTTATGTTTTCACGTTTGAGTTAAAATCTCAACTTCTAACAAGAAATGATTTTTAATTCCTTTATAAAGTAATTTTATCTAGTAATAGGTACGCATACAGGAAGTAATGAGACTAAGGAACCATTAACAGAGAAATTAGAAGCGATTTAACGTTTTCACGTTTAGGTAAAAATCTCAAGTTCTGGTAAGAAATGTTATTGGATTCCTGCATATACTCATTCTAGCTCGTAATACGTACGTATGCAGATGGTATTTCAGGCCAAGAAAACATTAACGGAGAAATTAAAAGCAATTTTATGTTTTCACATTTAGGTCAAAATCTCAACTTCTAGCAAGAAATGTTATTTTCTAACTTTATTACCTTATTCTACCTAGTAAAAGGTACGCATACAGAAAGTGATGAGGCTAAGGAACCATTCTCAAAGAAATTGGAAGCGATTTTCACGCGCTCACGGCACGTCAAAAATGACTAACTTGGCGTGGGAAATATTCTTGGATTCTTGCAGATCCTTAATCAGCATTACTTACTCTACAATCGTGCCAAATTTGAACGACGGGGGAATTTATCGGGTTACATATGCCCCGTTGATCGGACTATAGGTATGCAATTGACTATGGACTAAGACTATGGATTTTTATTTAGATAAAAGAATATTTTGGTTTATTAAAAAGACTTCATAAAAAGTTTTAATTCATAATTTAACTTTAAAACTCTCCGTCTTGTCAACAACAAAGTCTAAACTAGTTAACTGACCGCCCACTGAGTTTCAACTTTATTTAAAACGGACGAGCAGAATTACATTCAATAGACGAATGTTCAGTTACAATGAAAAACAGAAAAAAAATGCTTCTGAAATGTATATTGGATGTTCATAATTGGATTCTGGATGGACCCAATTTAGATTGAAAACTATAAGAAAAGCTAGAGCAATAAAAACATTTTGTAGGTACAGTCGTCAGCAGACTTAGGCGGCTACTCACCATGTCAAATTCTCAGTCAAAGGTGAGTTTCCACCGGTCAAAGACTGGTTTTCAGGCTTCGTGGTATCGACCATGTGAAGATTCGACGAAGTTAGCCGAATGCTGCCGATCCCAGCTGAATTCTTGTATTAGTTTCTCCATCAAAGTTGTCCTTACCCATTTGCAAGCCTTGCAGATGGAAAATGGCCAAGAATACTTGGATAACTTCGAGAGTTGCTTTTTGATGGTACTGGGGGAGAACTCCAGAACTAATAATTATAAAAATAGGTATACTACATTTATCCATCTCATACACGTTCTGGGTTGGCTGGAAGAGATCTCTTTTAGAGATAAGTCCACCTTTGCTCACATGTTTCAATTTTATTTGTGTCAATGTATATTTTTATGTTCATTATAAAGTATAATAATAATAATAATACTAATATAGTTGACGCAAAACATTCTATCAAGTTTTAATAACCTCTTACCTCGGAATGTTTTCAATACGTGTATAAGGTTATTAGGTACGTGTATTACGTGTAATAACAGCACGTGTGATGTTAACTAACTTTTTATTTATGATATAACGAAAACTCTACCTTCATTTATTAATCCCAATATTCTACTACGCCGTTTCAATGTTTCAGGTTAATCGAAATGGAAAAGTAAATACCTACTCATCGAAGCTTCAGTCCGGTAATTAAAGGCTTATCCTCGTGTTCCGGTACCGGACAGCCGGACGGCCGGACCGGACGGCTGACTAATTGTCGTGCCGGGTGCGTTTGTATTGGCGAATTGAATGTTGCGTATATAAATAAAACACTTTCACTGATTTTTTCACGCAATTTAATTAACAACTTAGTTAAATTTTAGTTTTAGAGGTGAAAAAATCCGTGAAAGTGTTTTGTTTATATGGACAGTTCGGGCAGAAATCTAAGATGAGTTTATGAATGTTGAGTATTTGAATGGAGCATGCTTTTGATAGGTTCGACAGGTAAGTACATGAATTTAATGATTGGCAAGATAAACGGTTCACATCCAGCTCACAGTAAAAACAATCATTTTCAAGTTTTGAAAATAGACGAACTTAGACCTAGATAGAACTGTATTGAGGATTCCGGAAGTAGTGCGCTTCCACCTTCAGCCTTATCATCACTTAACATCAGGTGTGATGAAGGCTAAGTGCTACCCCGTTGTGAATTAAAAAAAAACAATTATTTTAAGCATAGTAAGACAAAAAACTAAATGTTACTTACTATAGATAGATAGATCGTTTATTTGCTACATCACACGCATACTTTATTTTATTTTATTTTTATTTTATTTTATTTTATTTTATTTATACAATTATAAACATGGTAAACATAAAAGCAAAAAAGGCAAGGCAAGGGAGACACGGAAAACTTAATAATAATTAGAACGGGGTACTACATAAACAAAGAATAGGGTATTTTACTGTTGTTGAAATGTAGATATTTAATGATGACGTTAAAAAATATTGCAATTAAGAATACCAAATGTGAAAAAATAATTTGAATCTGTTTTATAATAAAAGAATTATAGTCTGTTTGATTTTGACTATAGCTGTCTCTTTCTAAAACGAAATCTTCTATGGCGTGACTATGACGCTACTAACCCACTGACGTCACTAAGATAGCGTCCTGTCCTTGTCTAATTATAAAGTTTGAAGTCCTATATCTTTGAAAATATTCAAAATAATTCAAAATGAAAACTTGTTTTGTGTAGCTAATATTTCGAAAAACATTTTAAAGAAATAAAAAAAAATCAGTAAAATACCGTATTGTACGTAAGGGCAGCAGCAAAATTGGGCCAAGGCTCAGTGTAGTTTTTTGCCCGGAGGCAAAAACACTGATTTTCAGCCATCACCCTTGAGACGCAGGTAAACAAAATTGTTACTGTAAAATAAACATGGAAATCAGTGTTACTATGTAACCCTTATATATTTAAAAAATTCTGGCGTTACTGACTGACTGACAGACAACGCACAGCCGAAACTACAGCGGGCCAATCGCCGTAATTCTATGCAGCGCGTCTTCATCGCGTTTGGGCCTTGACGTTTGACTTCGTATTGCCGTAATGACATAACGACGCACACGTCACGCAAACCTATAGTCCCACAATCCTGTCTGTTCCGGTGACATCCGTTACAGAGGAACCACTTGGCCACTTGCAAAGCCATCTTCTATCTCACTCGTTGCACTTGCAAGCAGCCGAGAAATAATAGCGGGCCATGCCACTTGCAATACGAAATTAGCTGTCAAAATAGACTGTCGTATGAAAACTGTTTTAGTTTTAAAGATTATCACCGGAACAGAAAACGTTGTCGCACTGTCAAAGCCGCGCGTTATCAAAAACGGTTTGCACTTGATTAGTCGCGTCATAGAATTACCGCGATCGGGGCCCTGGGCGAAAGAAGCTGAAATATGGCATGTAGTTATGTTCCTTGGGGAGTGTAGGGAAACATTTAGAGAGGGTTTTTGGAAATTCCCCCTCTAAGGGGGTAAAAAATGGGCGTGGACCCCGTGCGGACGAAGTGGCGAGTGGAGCGGTAGTCCATACTAATATTATAAATGTGAAAGTGTCTTTGTTTGTTTCTTTCTTTCTTTGTCCGTTCTGTGGTCGTGGCCGTGTGTTCTGTGGTCGTGCCCGTGTGTTCTGTGGTCGACCTACTCAGTGACACAAGCTTTTCTGTTCCGGTTACAGCCGTGACAAAGGAGCCACTTGCAATACGAAATTAGCTGACAAAATGGACTGTCGTATGAAAACTGTTTAAGTTTCAAAGATAATCACCGGAACAGAAAAGCTTGTCGCACTATACTGAAATTATTTCATCCAAACGAACGGATTTGTTAGAAACCAAATCTCAGTGACCGCGTGCCGGACGACGTTCCGTGGGCAGGCCCCCTACAAGGTGGACCGACGATCTGGTCAAGGTCGCGGGAAGCCGCTGGATGCGAGCAGCGCAGGACCGATCGTTGTGGAGATCCTTGGGGGAGGCCTATGCCCAGCAGTGGGCGTCGTTCGGCTGACATGATGATGATGAAATCTCAGTGACATAACGTTTCAGCTTTGATTTTACTATTTCAAATTGAAGCGAATGTAAAACCACTAGCTCACAAATATTAAAACCAAGTTATTAAGGCGTTACTCGGAAAAATTATCCTAAAGCGAGATAGCAATGAGAAAACGACGCGCGCGGGAGCGAGACCGATTTTGCCGATTACGCAAAAAAAACACAAAATCACTTCGTATTCAAAAACTATAGCGATTTAAAAAAAATGCTTCTATACGATCCTAAATATTATTGGTGTCCACTAATTAAACGAATTTACAATAGTGTCTCTTCTTTGGACATAAATGAAACTCCAGTTTGTGGCAATAACTTGTTATAATGTTTAAAACTTATAAAAATACAATATTACTTCGGGACAACGATGGCGTCTGTTCGATGACGAATAATGAAGTAGTAGCTATACATATGTAGGTATATAAGTGCAGGTGAAGATCCTATAGCCGACGTAAAACCACGCGACAGCTGTGACGCATTGCTGTTATAAAAGATGTAGGCGCAAACATCTTCCCGCCCGTTGAAGCTCCAGTCTTCAACCTTGTGTGACATCTAGAAGTGGCAGTGGGCATAGGCGAACCAAAGGTCTTCGCGTGATTCCTCTCTGAGTGTTCACATCAGTAACTCGTGAGATGTTATCAGGACCCGGAAATAATTTATGAATGCGTCCAAGTCGCCAACACAATGGCGGTAAATTATCTTCTTTTAGAAATACCAGGTCTCCCACCTTAGCAGAACCTTTATCAGTTTTCCATTTACTCCTCTGCTGCAATTCAGCGAGGTATTCCTTCTGCCATCTTCGCCAAAAATGTTGGTTGATTTGTTGAAGGCGTGCATAACGTTGCAAGTTGTTGGAGTTGTGGTCTTCCAATGTAGGTGATGGCAGACCGGTGAGAGCCCGTCCAATGAGAAAGTGACCAGGGGTAAGGCACGAAAAATCGTCAGGAGAAGAGGAAATAGGACATATAGGCCGACTATTTAAAACGGCTTCTACCTGGGCAAATAATGTGGACAACTCCTCAAACGTTAAGTGCGAGTTGCCCATAACGCGTTTGATATGATATTTGGCCGATTTCACTCCGGCCTCCCAAATTCCCCCGAAATGAGGCGCGTAAGACGGCAAAAATAGAAATTTTATGTTTTCTTCAATTGCAAAGTCAGATATAGAAGATGCATTAGATTTCAAAAACTGACTAAGTTCCCTTGCGGCAGATACAAAATTGCGTCCGTTGTCGGAGAACACCTCAACTGGCCTTCCTCGTCGCGCTACAAATCTCCGAAAAGTTAGTATAAAGGCGTCCTTTGTAAGGTCACTTACGGCTTCGAGGTGTATGCATTTGTATCTGAGGCAAACAAATAGACATAAATAGCTCTTAACCAGTTTCGAACCTCTACCTTTCCTATTTAGAGTGAGGAATGGTCCAGCAAAATCGATTCCTACAGACCGAAATGGAAAGTCTGGCGTGACACGTTGTGATGGCAAATTGCCCATCATAGGTTGCAGGGTTTGTTTGCACAACCGTCTACATCGTACACAGCTGTGAACTGTTCGCCTTGCAAGGTGTCTACCATTTATAGGCCAGATGTATTCGCGAACAACACATAGAAGAAGCTGAGGAGCAGCATGTAGGTGCCTCTTGTGTTCGTATTCAAATATAAGCTTAGTAAGGATGTGGGAGGCATGCAGGTCATTAATGGACAAACCGGAGGTAGTAGGATTGGAGCCGTCAAAAACTACTCTTAACTTTGTGGACTCGCTATTGGCCTTTAGAACGGCATGGTGGCACAAGAAGTAAGATGAATATGGCCTTTTGTTAGGGGACACGGAAAAATGACCCAAATCGGAATATTCCTTCATAAATTTGATATATTGTTCTTTAACATCTGGTTGCTTACGAAATCGGCGTTCTAAACTTAAAAAACGCTTCTTAGCTATGGCATAGGAATCACCAAGACAGTCAGGTGAATCTTTAAGTGGTAAACTAACTGAGAACCTGCCAGATGCTAATCGAACTGTATTGGACAGAAAATGCTTCTCACATGCCTTTTCATCTTCGCTCAAAGAACATGTTAGTGGAACTTCCTCAAGTTCCCAAAACTTGGTCAATTGTTGATGTAGTTCATCTTGAACCATTGCATGGTTACATTGTACATTAATGGGTTTATCTTTATGCGTATTAATGGCACCAGAAATAAGCCAACCTAGTTGAGAGTTTCGTAATACAGGTTTATTTGGACCCAATGACTGTTGCTCACAACCTAGTATTTCCCAAAACAAATCTGCACCGATGAGAACCTCAATAGCGGCGGATTGATAAAAAGTAGGGTCAGCCAAGTGAATATCGTCTGGTATGTGCAGTTGACTAATATCGACGTTGAATTTTGGTAAATTACCAGTAATTTCAGGTAGAACGAGGAAGCTGGATGTGATTGAGAATGAACTATTCACTGATTTTAATTGTGCAACACAAATATCCTTTACTTTACTGGTGACATTGTTACCAATGCCAATGATATTTATGAGATTATTCGATTGACTCGAAAGTGAAAGTTTGTCTTTTAGAGATTGATTAATAAACGAAGATTGGCTACCACAATCTAATAGGGCTCGGACTGTCAGTCCGTTGCCGGTAGCAGGATTCAGAATTTGAACGATCGCTGTAGATAGTAAAACTGTTTTAGAATAGTTTTGTGAAAAGTTTACTATTTGGTTATCAGGTTGGGATGTCATGACTTCAGAGGATTGAGGTTTATCAGGAATGTGCAGAAGAGTATTGTGTCTCTTCTTGCATTCACGGCAAGGTCCAACACGGCAATTACGAACTGAGTGCCCAGATCTTAAACAATTTGTACAAAGTTTGAGCTTGTTTGCACTTGAAATTCGTTCGTGTACGCTCTTGGCCTTGAAAGAAGGACAGTCGTATATCCTATGGTCGCCCTGACAAATAACACACGTTGGAGAAATCGAACCTTGATTGCAATAAAAAGATTTTGTTTGGGGGTGTTCATGTTTATTATTGGAACTCTTTGTGGGGGTGATTGAAAATTTAGTAAAATTATTTGAAGGACAACGTAAAAGAGATCCAAGAACATCCGCGCGGTCGATTAAAAACTTGTTAAATTGTTGTAAATTGGGTATGACATCCAACGTGCCACGCAATTCTTCCCACTTTGTAAGTGTACGATTATCCAACTTGGAACACATTATATGGATAATTAAGAGTGCAGTAAGTAAGTAAGTGGTCAGCTTACTTACTTACTGCACTAAAATCAGTGCAGTAAGTAAGTACTGAAATTCATTACTGCAGTGATTTTCAAATTTAGAATGTTTACCTCGGAAAAGTTCCACGTACTGCATTCTTTTCTCAAATATAATATTAACATTTCAGAGCATAAGTGTGAAAAGTATTTTACAGTCTTTTATCTAGTGATTCCGGCCGTTCAATTCTCTATTAGTGATACTTTACTGCATCAAATAAAACTTCAAACATCCGTCTCATCGTAATTAAAATATCCTATTAATTGCAATATAGCTACTTAGTTTTAGTAAGTTAATAATGTAGGTAAGTACGAAAATAATTATCTTTGAACAGGCGAGGGATTCCGGCCGTCATAAGTTTAAATTTTTTTAAAGTCATTCTTCATTTTCAATATTACCTACTTTGTTAACTGAGACGCGTAGAGATCCCACTGATATAATATGGTGTTCTTCAATTGTTTCTGCGGTTGGAAATCCATGCCTTAACATCTATATTCAATTTAGTAAAACTGTCTAACGCAAAATACTAAATGGATTTAAAGTTCGTTGCCTACGACGGCCCTACGGTTCGTTACTGTGAAACAATTAGATAAAATCTAAAGGAACAGGAAGAATGAAAATCAACGCCATGTTTTAATCCTGGTGAAGAGCGAACAATTCGATTACACCCGACCAACTTGCTAAAGTGATTTGTCGGAAAATTGTCATTTGCGGCGACTCGGCGATTCTGGCGAGATATAGCGACGATCCTTTGTTTAAAGACCTCTTAACAGCTAAGCGGAAATTAATTGACGGCTTCTTTTTGAGGGTCAAGTGATCAATTGATTGAGGATTAAAACTTGTGATGATAAATAAAATGTCTGTTTGGATTTTTCACTGTTCTGGATGCGTACCTTCAACTTTAAGACAGCGATTAAAAAATAGCGCGATGCAGAATAGGTTCTTAAAAGAAGTCGGTAATGAATTGCTTTCTTTCGTACCATGACCATATAAAAACTGGATCGCAAATGAATTGCTAAATGTGAATGACCGAACAATTTGTGTCCTTATTTCTTCTACCCGTCTCTTTCACTCGATTCTGTCATGCCCGGAGAGTGAGAGGAACGGGTATAACCTGCAGGTGCCAGGTAGCTTGGCCGAGTTATAAGTCAAATAAGAGTTCTTGACAGCTTAGCGGCTGTGAAATGTCATTGAATGATGACTGAATCGATGTCATTGATATTAAGCTGTCGTGGTACGAATAAGCGAAGCAGATCAGTTTAGGTCCTAAACAAAATCGCAATAAGAGTTGATGGTAAGCACCCTGTTCGTGCATGCCTATAGTAAATACAAATACTAAGCACTGCCACTATTTAGTTTAGAACTAAAAGATTATTTAAATTTCCAAAATCAATGTTGGATGAATATTTGTTTTTATCCACAACGGGGTAGCACTTACTTATCCTTCATCACACCAGTCTGCCTAGCATGACAATCATTATAACACGCGATATGATATATTATGATACGTCATGCTGTCTTGCTTACCCCACTAAGGTGTAAGCAAGATAATAGGCTCTTAAGACCTACTCATCTCCGTCACCGATCACTCTTTGTGACGCGATTTTAGATAGGGTAAATAAGTTTAAATACCTGGGTCACTGGGTTACGGATGACTTATGTGATAATGAGGATATCGAGAGGGAGCGCAGATCGCTGTCCATTCGGTGTAACATGCTGGCTCGTAGGTTCGCGCGCTGTACTACACCAGTAAAAATAACTTTATTTAAAGCGTACTGTTAATCGTTTTACGCATGCAGCCTATGGACCAGCTACACTCAGCGGATGTACGGCACCTTGCGCGTCCAGTATAACAACGCTTTTAGGATGCTGATGGGGCTGCCGCGGTTTTGCAGCGCTTCGACAATGTTCGCGCAGGCGCAAACTGATGATTTTCATTCCATTATTAGAAAGCGAAGCGCCTCGCTGCTTAACCGCTTTCGGAACAGTACTAACAGTATCCTAGGCGCGTTGGCCGAGCGGTGGGACTCGCCAATGTTGCAACGGTGGATGAAACTCCATGCAAGTTCATCACCTTATGTAAAATGATGTCAATAAGTTTAATGCGTTTTAAATTTAAATTTTAAAAATTTTATCTCAATGTAATACAATGAAATCTCAATGTCGATACTTATTAATTTATTTCTTAATCAAATGTATTCTCAATATTTAATTTTAATGTGGTAATTGAATGTAGGTATATTTTATTAATGGATTTTTATTGTAATTTTATTTTAGTTAATTTATGTTAATTATGTATTCAATTTCAATTTTTATTTACCTATTAATTTTATGATATGATATGATTATTTTTATGATTCTGATATGATCTGTGTTGGTCGAAATAAATTTATTTTGATTTGATTTGATTTGATTTATCATGCGTCAATAGTCGATAAAAGCCGCTCATGCTAGGCCGGCTGATGTTAAGTGATTTAAAATCCTCGACTGCTGAGGAACTGGCTATCTTATCTCTAACTGCCGGGACACAACAATGCTGAAAACATCGTTGTTATGGCGACAGACTTAGTTATGATGGTGGTAGCTAGCCAGGTGGACTAGGAACAAGTCTTACAACCAACCAGGTTTTCTTTACAAATGGATGTTAGTCTAACGTCTTTAACGCCATATATACCAATAACCAGAAAGCTCAGATATTCGACCAATGCGTCCTTCCCGTTCTTTCTTACGGAGCTGAAACCTGGGTTACCACCCAGGACACCATACACAAACTGAGGGTGGCGCAAAGGGCAATGGAGAGGAAGTTAGTAGGTGTTACTCTGAGGGACCGGAAGTCGAACAAGTCGCTCAGAAAACAGTGTAAAGTCACTGACATCGGCCTCAGAGTGGCAAGACTGAAGTGGAAATATGCCGGCCACATTGCTAGAAAGCAGGAATCTTGGTGCAAGCAACTACTAGATTGGAGACCATGGGACCAAAAAAGACCACGAGGGAGGCCACAAATGCGATGGAAGGATGACATCAAGAAGGTGGCGGGCAGCAACTGGACCCTAACTGCCCAAAACAGAGATAGATGGAAACAGTTGAAGGAGGCCTACACCAAGCTATTGGTTGAAGAAGGCTAGAGAGAGATACCAATAACCACAATCAATCCACACAGAAAAAAAAGTGCGCCCTTATTCACAACCGTTCGGAAATTGATTCAGGTCCGAATTCTGTGCTTTGTCTTACCGCTGTCGGAAACGTTTCCGATGATTTGTGAATAAGGGAGCTGAACATCCAGTCCAGTGAAGTCTCCTTACTTTGAAGTCGATTAAAAAACAAAACGTACAGAAAAAGATAAAAGTGTCCAAAAAAGGTTGCATTATTCCACACTATTTTATACAACACACTTTATTTAAATTTTTACTTTTTTGCATTCACAATGCAATTTTTATGGTTGAAAAATGGAAAATGAAGTATTTAGAAAAAAAAGAACTCCGTAGCTCAGTGGTTAGAGCAGTTGCCTGGATAGCGAAAGGTCGTGGGTTCGAGTCCCATCGGAGCTGGTTGTGAGATGGGTCGATTTTTTCTAAATACTTCATTTTCCATTTTTCAACAACACACTTTTTCAAATCTATTCCCTATACTTACCTACTCTATTACACCTAAACTTTAAGTCTACCGACGTCATTGAAATTTCAATAAAGCTCAGTTTCAGCGAGGCTGTAATGAAAGGCGACCGACCGCGTAACGGGAAACCGGACCAATAACGGGGCAGGGACATGATGTAACAACTTTGTCCCGCGGTCAATAATAGGGACAGATACTGAAGTTATTGCAACTTAGTCAAGTGTGGGTTATACAGGATAATTTTTTTATCAGTGCACAAATTTTTAGGATCGACTCAGAATCGATAAGTGAACAACTTTCTCCTAGAAACATGGGTCGAAATACGACAAAAATGTTTGGACTTCCCATACTAATTCGATCACGTGATCAGTCCGATTTGTATGAAAGGTCAAACAATTTTTGTCATATTTCGACCTACGTTTCGAGGAGAAAGTTGTTTACTTACCGATTCTGAGTCGATCCTAAAAATTTGTGCACTGATAAAAAAAATATCCTGTATAGGTAAAGCAAAAAAAATATTTAAAGAGCAAAATATAAAGTTTCTCTCTATTGTTATATAACACTAGCGGATCAGGATAAAATATATATTAAATATAGTCTATGTCACTCGGGAAGAATGTAGCTTTCTAATGGTCAAAGAATTTTCCAAATCGGTTCAGTAGTTTCGGATCCTATTCGATGCAAACAAACAAACAAACAAACAATCAAATCTTTCCTCTTTGTAATATTAATAATACCTATAAAATAATGTAATATGTTTATAAAACAAAAAGAGAATTTAAATTTATCGGAACAGCTTACAATAGTGTGGACTCGCGCGACAAAAGGTCAATAAGGTTTTATTCTCCCAAAAACTTGTTTTTAGACTATTTTACTAAGTTCCCTCTTACAACATTTACTTAAATAGACTGATCTCGGCAAATTGAAGTGTTTTAAAGCATTTGCTTTTATGTTATTTATTAGAATTGTGTAAAGTTATCCAATTTTATCTAAATATTGCATTTATTCGTTATCTCATGATGTTTTGGATACCATCGATATTCGGCAGAAATTCATTTAAAAGTAGTTTGATATGTAATTGAAATAACTATTTATTGTTCACGGAAATATTTTAATTAATTAATCAAAATTAGGGAAACAAGGCGGGATGAGATCATGTTTTTCTTCTTACGTGCTTAATTAATTATTACTAGACCTTATTGCCCAGCAGTGGGCGTCGTACGGCTGAAATGATGAGACCTTATTAGCACAATTTAGAGTACAAATCGCAGTATCAAAGTCGCATTAAACGCATTTTCAACTCTGAATTGTGCAAACGACTCCACGCCACTTAAGTGCAAGTCAGGTAGTTTCCAGGTGTGAAGACCACTTGTATCGTTCCCCTCGTCTTACACTTTTCACTTCTCATTTGCAACCCCATCAAATAAAAATGTAGGTAATTTTATTTTCTTTATATTAAACTAGCGAATCCCCATTCCCAGAGGAATAAGTGTTATTATCGCACAAAAAGTACTTAAGCTAAAATACATTTAATGTACCTAGGCTTAACATGTCACTAGGATTCAATTCGTTCAATAATTTTGCGTGAGTGAGACATACACTCACACAATGACATACATTTGTTTAGAAAGTGTAACAGCTTTAACATCTTCGATTAACAATAACACCTAGTTCTAGATACATAGTTGGAGTGACAGATATGGCCGAGCGTTATACGACCACTTGAGAGTATAAATTATTAGTATATTATTTTGACAGTGTCAATAATACTAAGATATTTCAAACTTTGAACGCTTCCTGTCATTTAACGTAAACATTAGTAACCTTTTTTCTCCGTTTGTGCCTTATAAAGTTTTCATTTAGTTCGTGAGCCTTCATCTAGTACTATTTTTGATCAAAGTTAAACATACACAAAAATATCATAAAAACTATTACGTAAAAGGTCGAATTAATTACCTCCTTTAAAAAGTCACTTCTAAGAAAAACAAGTTAAATATAAGATGCTACTTCTTTATTCAAATGTCATGGCTTTTACTCAATAATATTTTAAGTTAATTCTCTCAAGAATCTTTATAAAATCCACTAAAGGCCCTAATCTCAGAAGCATGCTCTTGCTTCTCATATAATTTGTCAGATTTTGTTTTTATTTGTCTCGACTCTCGACTGAGAATCTAGGCAAAGAATACTATAATATTACTAACGTAATCCAGGCTAGAAAATTACGAACGAAATTAACGTCTTATGACGACCTCAGTGGCCGAGTTGTGCCGCTATCTTTGGAGGTTTAGGGTTCGATTCCCGGTCGGGTAAATATTGAAATAAGTAATTAAAATAAATTAAAACTAAACTCAATATAGTTTTAATGCAGTAATGAGCATATTAGGAAGTGTTCTTCCATATTTAAAATGTATGAAAATGCAACCCGCTTAACGTGTTTTCCGAGGCACGGAGAGGCCTGAGATATCACATTCTCTTCTTTCAAGCTTTTTATTAACTTGCCATGTTATTTAGTTAGTATGTTAGTTAGTTAGTGGGGGACAAATCTTGCAAGCTTAATTTGACCCACTTCCCAGTGTCCGATGGAGCTGAAATTTTGTATACAGGTTTGGTTCAGGTGCCAATACAATATTAAAGTACACTCAGCAAAAAAGCTTGTCATAAAAATGAAATTTTTACTAAAAACTTGTAATGTACTCATGCTCGTAAAGTTCGTGTTTATGTTGGGTATAGGCTGCATAAAATAGCTTTTTATGCTCTAGTGCATAAAGTAAAATCTTCATCCAATTCTCAGACTCTAAAGACAAAGGTCGTCAGGTAAACAGTCACACACGCAATTAAAGTTCGTTATATAAACTTGTTATTTCATTCTGTTTCTTAAATGTTGTACATAATCCATGTTAAATTACTAAATTAATAAAACTAGGCAAAATTAATGAGTTTTTGAGAATTGAGGCAAAAGAAATAAGTATTTCAAGAGCATTATAGACTACCTACGATCAATGCTAAAGTCAATGTGCTGCCACTGCCACGTATAAAAAAAAGAATAAGAAAGTCTTCTCGCCAATATGGCGAAGTCTTTATTTTTTCTTTTTATTTTCCTCACAATCGAAGTGAAAAGCAGAGTGTATAACTCGTACATAAAAACCATTTTACCCGTTTTATGCACTTGTTGTACAATCTACTATTGTCCCAGCCTTAGCGAAAGTTTCTCAACTGCCTTACTAAATATAATATTGCACCATCAGAGCATCTGCCAGCACTTTGCCAGATAGATTTCTGATATCTGTTAATATTGAATTTCATCTTAGTAGCGCTTGCTCCACAAATATTTGATAATCGGTCTGAATGCGATTCAGGCAGCTATTTGGCGAGCGCTCTGGTGATAATGGTGTTTTGGCAAATATTGCAGCAGGGTATCAAATGCTTGAAGTTTTAAAAGCAATTCTGTGTTATTGAAAGTGACTTTTACTTGAACCAAGGTGCTCCTAGATTGTATTTGTATTATAACATTGTTATAATGATTCACAAACTGAGCAAACATACAAATAATGGTTGCTTGCGCTTTCACTCGCGAGTGTGTTTTACAGATTCCAAAATTACCTACTAATATTATAAAT
The DNA here is from genome assembly GCA_949710035.1 of Crambus lathoniellus. NCBI lineage: Eukaryota > Metazoa > Arthropoda > Insecta > Lepidoptera > Crambidae > Crambus > Crambus lathoniellus. Next base: position 24,284,417 of record OX453317.1, read on the forward strand.
GCGAAAATGTGTATGTTTGTTTGTTTGTCTGTCTGTATGTTCCGTTTTCACGTCAAAACGGATCACGGATGAACAGAATTTGATTCAATTTGGAATAGAGATAGTTTGGAGAAGGCTACTTTTTAACCGACTTCTAAATCAAAAAGGACGAGATTCTCTATTCGTCTGTATGTATGTTTTTTTTTGTGTATGTCCACCGATTACTCGAAGACGGATGGACCGATTGAAATGATTGAAACGTTATTGCATCAGGTTGGTTTCCAAGTTGGTCCCATTTTTTGAAATTTTGAAATCGGTTCAGTAGTTTTCAGGAAATCTTGAAAATACTGTCGTTTTCGTTACCACTTTATGTGAATTTAATTCGTATCTTTAGGCATAACTTCTTTGTTTATAAACCGATTTAGATGATTCTTGTTTTGTTAAAAAGGGGATACCTCAAGGTATTTTAACCGACTTCAAAAAGGATGTTTTCAATTTGATCACATACCTATTTACCAGAATACAAGCAAATTGCCTGCACGATGCACTAAAAAGAGTGAAGTAAAAATTATTTTTATAAAAAAATAAAACCGCCTTCAAAAAAATCACATCAAAAAAGTAAGAAATAATTCCTCACCAAATAAATAAAGTACTTAATAATAACTTTGAATTCGGGCGGGTTTTAACAAAAACAACAAAAAAGCGTACATGTTTCACGCCCGACTTCAAAGTACTTACGTTATTTATTTGGTGAGGAATTATTTCTTACTTTTTTACCGCGGGTAATTCTCATTCCCATGGGAAAGTAAATTTCTCGTAATGTCGTGCAGACCACGCGAGCGAAGCCGCGAGTGGAAGGCTAGTAAATGTTCATAAAAAGTACCTACATAAACGTTCACAGCCAATTTCATAAACAATTCACAACATTATTGTATGCGGTTTTCGAATAGCGATCATAAAAATTACTTATGCCCGAATACTCGTACGCTACTTAACAATCTACTTATCTTTGGGAGCGTCTCAAACAACGCCCTGTCACTTTAAATGTCAAACGTATGAAAGAGATGCCATGATGTTTGAGACGCTCCCAAAGATGATTTGACGATACGATGATAGACGATCCTTAATATTATTGGTGTCCACTAATTAAACCAATTTTCCAATTTTAGAGGTATTTTTGAAATGAAAAGTGTCGAGGCAAAATCATAAAATCGTGTTTTTGAAACTATACGATTCTAGATAAAGGTATGAAGAAATATATATCTTACTAGCTGACCCGGCGCGACTTCGTTCGCGTGGCCCTACCCCCTACTGCACGCTACCCCTACTGCACGCTACCCCTACTCTACCCCTACCCTACCTCTACCCTACCCTACCCTACCCTACCCCTACCCCTACCCCTACCCCTACCCCTACCCCTACCCCTACCCCTACCCCTACCCCTACCCCTACCCCTACCCCTACCCCTACCCCTACCCCTACCCCTACCCCTACCCCTACCCCTACCCCTACCCCTACCCCTACCCCTACCCCTACCCCTACCCCTACCCCTACCCCTACCCCTACCCCTACCCCTACCCCTACCCCTACCCCTACCCCTACCCCTACCCCTACCCCTACCCCTACCCCTACCCCTACCCCTACCCCTACCCCTACCCCTACCCCTACCCCTACCCCTACCCCTACCCCTACCCCTACCCCTACCCCTATCCCTATCCCTACCTCTGGCGGAGATAACTAATTAAATGACGATTGATCAGTTTTCGACCGGAGAGGAAAAATGATTAAATTACTAAAATGGCTATTAAAAAATAAGGGTTGATCGTAGAAGGGTGAAAATTGAGGATTGTATGTATTTTTGTATGTTGTATCATAAAAAAATAGAAATTAAAAATTTTGTCTAAAAAATATAAAAAAATTTAGGGGTGGACTACCCGTAACATTTAGGGGGATGAAAAATAGATGTTGGCCGATTCTCATAGATACCGGATAAACACAAAAAATTTCATCAAAATCGGTCAAGCCGTTTCGGAGGAGTATGGCAACGAAAACTGTGACACGAGAATTTTATATATTAGAAGATTACCATATTTATAACAACTCTAACCATCCTATAGTTTTATATTATCAAAAAGTCCATACTTATTCTGAGTAGCGCCTTAAAATACAATTACAATTACACAGCAAACACCAACACATTAATTCAATATAATACAATAGGTAATAATACAAAAATCAATTCTTTCACCGCTTTTAATTGATCATCCATCGTTGCTTCAATACATATCAATGTGGAGAGTGACTGTATTACCTAATGATGGATGAACTTCTATTGACGAGCTGAAAGCGATCGTGAAAGACATTGTGTTATTCAATTAGAACCTCTGGATTACTTAGCTTAGTCAAGCTTCTAAAAAGTAGTGTACCTACGACGAAATCGAGGGTATCAAATATGAGGGTACCACAGTAAATACTCAGCAGTAACTTATGAAAGACCCTTATTCGAAACATTCAAAGTGCTTCTTTTTAACTTCCTTATGTTAATGAATCCATATGTCCATACCGTGTTTGTCCGTCTCTCGCGTCAAAACGGAGCAACGGCAACGGATCGACGAGATTTTTAGTATGTGGATAGTTTGGGTGCTGGAGAGTAACATAAGCTACTTTTTTATCCCGTAAAATCATCACATTACCGTGTGATAACGGTATGTACCTAGTCCCCGCGGGCGAAGCCGTGGGCGGTAAGCTTCTATAAAAACATTAAGCCATTTTAGAGGTCTTCACAAATAAGCCACAGTAAAAAATGAAAAACTATCTTAAAGGCGCTACTCGGAAAAATATGGACTTTTTGATATAAGACTATAGGACGGTTAGAATTGTTACAAATCTGGTAATAAGATATATATTTTTTCATACCTTTATCTAGATTCGTATAGTTTCAGAAACACGATTTTATGATTTTGCATCGACACTTTTTATTTTCGAAAAGACCTCTAAAAAATACTAAAATTCAAGATTATTCTCAAATGGGGTTACTTAAACTATTGAAAATAGGTTTCATTAGTGGACACCAATAATATTTAGGATCGGTGCCCGTAGTGTAAGTTTTTATGTCAAAAAACGCAAACTATTTCGAATGCGTATTAATGTCAATTTGTATGAAAACTGTATAAGCGCCTCTAGCGGCGAGTAGCGCGCTTATATAGTTTTCATACAAATTGACATTAATACGCATTCGAAATAGTTTGCGTTTGCTTGACATAAAAACTTACACTAGGGGTACTGATCGGAGGAAGCATTTAAAAAAAAATCGCTATAGCTTTTAATACGAAGTGATTTTGTGTTTTTTTTGCCTAATCTGCAAAATCGGTCTCGCTCCCGCGCGCGTCGTTTTCTCATTGCTATCTCGCTTCAGCACGATTTTTCCGAGTATCGCCTTAAACATTGGCAGGAGGAGCTTTTTCATCCAGCTCTTCCCACTGCGCCGACTACAGTCCCGTCCCGTCAAATACATTGTTTTAGTATTGGTATCTGCGTTACTGTTCTATCCCATATATTATGTACAACTTGCGTTACAAAGTCTATGGCGGCATCAGACGAGTCCATTCCATTAGTGTCCTAAGGTTGAGAGTCCGCTCCCGATACAACAGGTCGATGGGCCCGTTGGCCTAAAAGGTTTATGGCGTTTGATTTAGAGGTATTAATACTAGTTTTTGGCTGCTTTTTACGAAATTGGCTGGTATTGTTGTATGAAGGATAGGTTGGTTGGTTTTTGATAAACAAGTTTGAATAAAATGTTTGTTGTGTTTGATTTAGAGCTATTATAAGTACTAGTTTTTGGTTGTTTTTTTACAATATTGGCTGGTATTGTTGTATGAAGGATAGGTTGGTTTGTTTTGTTAGATAACTTTCAATAGAAGGTTTATGGCGTTTGATTTAGAGGTACTTACTTATTAAACTTGACACGCATTAAACTTTACAGACTTTGACTTTGACTTTGAAACGAGTTTTTGGCTGTTATTTACGAAATTTACTAGTAGGTAATTGGTGTATGAAGGACGATCGGAGATTTGATGCTTTGATGCATCGTGACACTCGTCAGTCTCGAACTTGTAGTGGCGGAATTCGATATTTAAACTGTATTAAGGCGAGGAATCCCGACCGAAATAGGCACGCTAACGCTTGCTCGGCCGCGCTCGATACACTTCACGCGGACGCAGCGGCAGCCGGCAGTGAACTGTGAACTGGCGAGCGCCCCGCGAGTCGCAAATCACTTAAAATTCAATTAAAAATTAACTAATAAAAAAAATTAAATTATGATGGCCGGAATCTCTCGGCTACTCAAAGACAATCATTTTCGTATATTTTTTATTAACTAAAACCAAGTATACTGCAAGTAATACGATATTTCGATTACGATTAGACAGATGTTTGGGATAGTATTTGACACAGTAAAATATCACCAATCGAAAAAAAACGGCCGGAAGCACTAGATAAATAACTGTAAAATAACATATATTTTTTCCAAGTTTTAAGTACTTGTGATTTGCGAGTAATCCATAATTTAAAATACCCTATTTTGGGGAATCGGCGCCTTAATTACATTGTAACAGCATTTTTCGAGTGGTTGGCTGAGGCACACATGTGTGCCTAATCCGAGTTACGGCAATAAAATGTGTAGGACGTCTGTGTGCCTAATCCGAGCGTACAGCAACTTTCAATAAAAGGTTTAAGGCGTTTGATTTAGAGGTATTATGCGAGTTTTTGGCTGTTTTTAACGATACTGGCTGGTATTGTTGTATGAAGAATAGGTTGGTTGGTTTCTGTCATAAAAGTTTTAATCCATTTTATTGTGCTTTACTAATACATCAATATCTAGCCCAAAATAAGTTTTATGAGCTTGTGTCACGGACGCTACGCTATACAACGGATAAACGAACTTCGTATTCTTTTTTAGCTCACAAAATCTTTACACTTTACACATAGACATGTTCATGCACGCAAATTGGTCTTTTTCATTCACAACGGGGTAGCACTGTCATAGTCTATATCACACCTAATGTTAATTGATGATAAGTCTAAAGGTGGAACAGCACTTCTTCCAGAATCCCCAACCACTAAGGAACTGGCTAATTTATTTCTAACTGCCCGAACACAAAAATGCTGAAAACATCGTTGTTATGACGTCAGACTTAGAAAAAGACGGTAGTAGCTAGCCAGGCGGACTAAGAACAAGTCCTCTCACCAATCAAACGAATAAAATAATATGTACCTCCACTGGGAATTGAATCCGGGACCTTTTACATTTTCCAAACTTATAAGTGATCAATAAATATAAATGATAAAGAAATACTAGAAATAAAAATAAACTTGTAATGCCTCGGTACAGGCTAGAGAAGGTTCATGGATCTTTCCTGGGTCTTGGGATACGCTTTTACAACAAAATTCCAGATGGTCTATTGGACTTGCCTATTGAAAAGTTTAAGATGCACATAAAAAATGGCCTCGTTAAAAAAGGATATTATACTGTTAACGATTACTTAAAGGACAAAACGGCTTGGTCATAATTTAATTTAATTTTTTTTATTGTATTGTGTGACGACGCAGCCTAGCCGAAAGCTTGAAATAGGCTCAAGACGACACTCTGGGAATGCGAGTCGAATTTAGGTAGATTCTCGCTCGTATGAGGAATGTGATGGTTCTTGTGGCTAGACAACTAGAGGTACTTACCCGACTGATCTGATTGTCTGCGCCACCGTATCCTTTAACCTCAGGAGTGGTAGTCTCTTGGGACCTCTCGTGGTGGCTGAAGAAGGAAGGCGCCACCTCGTGTTCCTCCACAAAGTGGGTGCAGCTGGTATTTGCTTACGGGATTTTGTTTGCACACGATTGTAACGTTCCAACACTTTAATTAGAATAGTCCTATGAATGATCACTCGGATTTCCTTCGATTATAAAGTTTTCACACGCCCGATACAGAGCGAAGCGCGGCGGTCTTCCTCACTTTTCGCCATATTGGCCGACCAGACAGGTATGCTCTTTCGAGCCCTCTGATTGGCTAATCCACTAGAACCATATCGAACGGGCGGGAATATAGAATTTGAATTTAGATTGATTTTATTTGAACGGTTAGTGAACATACCGCCCACCAAAATACAGCTGGTATTTTCCGGTTGGTTAAGTGGAATTGATACATAAACTGAAGTAGAATTGATACATAAAATGATACATTAAAGTTATATTAACGACTAACGACTACTAGTTTTGCTTAAAATACTAGATACATAACTAAAATATATAATTAGAACAGTAGATTAGTTGGTACTGGGTTCTATGGGAAGAGGACACAGCTTGACTAATGGACGCTTTATTAAGCTGTCTCTAGTTTGAATAGTTGCCACGCGGACGATGCCGTCGAGGCCCGGGTGTAAATCGGTAACTCTTCCCAAAGACCAGTGCAATGGGGGTCGATTGTCATCTTTGATGATGACGATAGAATTGATTGATAATGGTTTTGAAGCCTTTGTCCACTTTGCACGTTGCGTTAGGGAATGTAGATATTCGTTTTTCCAGCGAAGCCAAAAGTTTTGTACAAACGATTGGATAAGCTGCCAACGGCTAAGACGATATAGTTTGATATTAGAATAATCCGCGTCAGGCACAGCTGTTAAGGGTTCCAAGGTCAAGAAGTGACCTGGAGTTAGCACATTTAAATCGTTTGGATCTGCACTCAACGGATACAACGGTCGCGAGTTTAAAACAGCTTCGATTTGAATAAATAACGTACAAAGCTCTTCGAACGTTAGCACTTGATTGCCTACAATGCGATAAAGGTGAGTTTTCGCAGCTTTGATTTGTATTTCCCATACGCCTCCAAAATGAGGTGCAGAGGGTGGGTTGAAATCGAATTGAATGGATTGAGTTTGCGAAGCCTCCGCTAGAGATGATAGGTAGTTACTGGCACCGATAAAGTTTGTCCCACAATCAGCATGGATTACATTACACCGACCGCGCCGACCAACGAATCTGCGCAATGCTGCGATAAAACCTTCGGTAGAGAGAGTCGACACGACCTCAAGGTGGACTGCTTTAGTAGCTAGGCACACGAAAAGACACAGATAGGCCTTCTCAATTTTGGCACCGCGATGATGGCTAACTTTGATGCGAAATGGTCCACCGAAGTCTACACCGACCACCGAAAAGGGCTTGACTTGATTAACACGATAGGATGGTAGATCACCCATATACGGTTGTAGCGGCTTGGGATTGGTCCAGTAACAACGTATGCATTTTGACAAACACTGGCGAATAGCTCGTTTTGCTGACAATACCCAAAATCGTTGTAGAATAAGATAATGAGTCGTATTCTGACCAGTATGGCAATGCTGACGATGAACGGATTCGATTAGTTTTGACGTAAAGGGATGCGAGCAGGGTAAGAGTGCGGGATGTTTTTGTTCGTATTCAATCCCAGCGTGGGAGATCCGACCGCCCACCCTGAGGATACCCTCGTCGTCCAGAAATGGATTAAGCTTTCGAAAATGTTTGGGCAATTGTTTTTTAGATTTGAGTTGTTGAATAACTTCAGCGAACTCAGTCGATTGAACATGTTTAACGATTAATATTAACGATTTATAATTTTCGATATCAGTGGGGATCGCACTGAGATTACGATTCCTTGCATTGGGAAGCAATCGCCGCATATAAGAAACAATACGAATTATTTTATCAATTGAAGAATACCGCTTCAACAGATGATCGATTGGTGATAACGATAGGTTCGCTGCGTTGTTATCAGTAATTAACACAACTGGTCGACGCTCTTCAGCGCACACCAACTCTTTCACGTCGGTAGAAACAGAAGATATTGAATAATTTGGCCACTGATCGGGTGATTTTGACAACCAAGTTGGTCCTGACCACCACAATGAATTGTGAAGTAGGTCACGTGGCAGTTGCCCTCGTGAGCACACGTCAGCGGGGTTATCCGCGGATGCGACGTGGTGCCACGATTCCACCGGAACGGTATCTTGGATGAGACTAACCCGATTGGCTACAAAAGTGTTCCAACGCGAAGAATGCGAACGAAGCCATGACAGAACTACCGTCGAGTCAGACCACAAATGAATCGAATCAATGGATAGATTTAGGTTATAGATGTCAAGAATGAATTTAACGAGGTTAGCGAGAACCACCGCAGCACTCAGCTCCAAGCGTGGTAACGAAAGTTTCTTGATGGGCGCAACCCGTGCTTTAGCGCATAGCGGTATGATTCGGACTGACCCGTCATTCAGTAGGATGCGTACATAAAGTATTGCCCCGTAAGCGAGTTCGGAACTGTCACAAAATCCGTGCAGTTCGTACGCTTGTACGGATGGCGATGTGAGGCAACGTGATACTCTCACCTCCTGCAGCACTGGTAGTTGATCACAAAAGGTCCTCCAGACTTTGGCGATCTCCTCGGGCGGGTCTTCATCCCACGAGACACCAAGGAGCCAAAGCTGTTGGAGCAAGGTTTTAGCCTTAATAGTGACAGGCGATAGAAAGCCTAAAGGGTCGAAAACCTTTGCGATCTCGCTAAGTATGTTTCTCTTTGTACAAGAGCGATTAGATGGTTTGACATCGAACAGAAACGCATCGGATGCTGGATCCCATTTGAGCCCAAGCACTTTGATAGTAGATGGTTGATCATCTGAGAATGTTTTAGGATCAAGAAGACACTCCTCCTTTGAAAGATTTGACAACAGCCGAGGTTCGTTACTGGCCCATTTTCGTAGTTCAAAATGGCCAAGTTTAAGTAAATTAATGATCTGTGACTTAGCCTCTAGCGCCAAGTCTAGAGTAGCACAGCCGGATGTGACGTCATCAACGTAGATTGCCGTTGTCAGTATTTGCTTAGCTAGAGGAAAGGCGGCACCTTCATCCTCAGCCAACTGTTGAATGGTTCTGCAAGCTAAATACGGTGCCGATGAAACACCATATGTGACGGTTTTCAATCTGAATTCTTGCAAAGTTTGATTTGGTCCGGTTCTCCAAAGAATTCTTTGATAATCGCGTTGATCATCCGCGACAAGAATTTGCCTATACATCTGACGTATGTCAGCAATAAAGACAATAGCGTGTAAACGAAAGCGAAGAAGCACGGCCATGATATTGGATTGAAGTTTAGGTCCCGTTAGCAACGTATCATTTAAAGATTTGCCTTGAGCGTCCTTGGCTGACGCGTCAAAGACAACCCGTAGTTTGGTTGTTGCGCTGTCAGGTCGTAAAATACAATGATGCGGTATATAATACTTCCCCTGATTCACTTCTTTAGCGTTAACTGGTTTCATGTGACCGGATTGAAGATAATCGTCCATGAATTCTCGGTATTGACGGTGTAGATCAGGATCGCGTAAGAGGCGACGTTCAATCGCATGAAAACGGCGCACTGCGATGTCGCGAGAGCTCTCGAATAAAGGTTCAGCGCCATCCTTAAATGGAAGTCTGACGATGTATCTACCCGTCGAATCACGGTCGACTTCAGACGAGTAAGCCTGTTCGCAAGCTACTTCCTCAGGTGTTAAGGTGGAAGCTTGAGGAACGCCATCTATCTCCCAAAACCGTTGAACGAGAGAACATAACTCGTCGTCCGGTTTCGAAGAAAATTGTAACAGCGATGACGAGACGAGTGACGTGCGACCGAGCAATAACCAGCCGAAAACGGAATTGAAGGCGACCGGTTGATTCACAGCACCCTTCACGCGTTGATTTAAAAGCGAATCAGCAAAAATATCCGCACCTAATAGAATATCGATAGATCCTGGTACATCAAAGCCAGGATCGGCTAACGGTAACGATTGAATATGTGACCATCCCACGGTATTGAGTTTAGCTATTGGTTGGTCACCGCATATATTTGAAATAACGTGCATGTCTACGTTAAACAACGATCGATTGTTAGATGCAATAGAACAAGTCACTAAGCCGATAGTGCTGGCCGCAACGCCTCCTAAACCGTTGATATTGATTTCGGATTTGATTGGCTTAAGATTTAAGCGTTGTGCAGCGTTTTTAGTAATAAAATTGTTCTGACTGCCGGTGTCGAATAAAGCACGGAAAGTATGGTAACTTCCGTCTGTACCTTGAATTTGAACGATGGCTGTGGCGAGCAGCACAGTAGAATGTGGAGGAGTAGATTTAGAAAACGAAGTCGAATGGGAGCCTTTAGTTACTAACGACACTGACTGAGAGCCAGATTCGTTGGTTTGATTCTCGTTGTTAGCGGCGCGATCCTTATGAAGCAACGTATGGTGTTTGTGTTTACACTTCAGACATCGAAATGCGGATATGCAATCTTTTATTTGATGTGATGGCTTAAGACAATTAAAACACCATTTCTTCTCGATAGCAATAGACATACGATCGTCTACGGATTTAGCTAGAAAAGATTGACACTGAGTGATCGAATGATTACTAGTACAAAATGAACACCTTATAATAATCGTATTTTTATTATTTTGAATTTTGTTCGATTTTGTTGAATTATCCGCAACAAGGGTATGCGACGCGTTAGTACGTTTTGAATAACTATGACTTGATGCATTAGATATGTCCTTGACTGGACGTGGCACTTTGGTGGAAGTAGAACCAGAAAAATGATTATCTCGTATAAGCGCTTCACACTTCGAATGTAAAAACTGTTTTAAATGTAAGTAGGTGGGAAGTTCAGTATTGCTACACTTCTCTTCAAATTCACGTCTTAATTTGGAGTCTAATTTTGATAAAATATGATAAGCCATGACAAAATCCCACTGTTCAACTGGAAGTTTTAATTTTCTCAAAATACTTAAGTTTTCATCAATACAATCCAACGTTTTACGAAAATCATTTGCGTTTTGAAAGTTAAAATGAATGTTTAAAATGTCCTTCCAACAAGAAAATGCCAATTCGCGCTTGTCTTGATAACGCGCTACTAACGCTGCATAAGCATCTAAGTAATGATCACCAGTTACTGGAAAAGTTCGAATTAGAGTTAAAGGATCACCGCTCAGCGATGATATGAGATAATGAAATTTCTCAATATCTTTAAGATCAGGGCATTCGTGAATAAGTGCGTTGTACGTATCAATAAACTCAGGCCATTGTTTAATATTACCGCAAAATGAAGGTAACTTAATTCGAGGTAATTTTACATGAGAGAATGATGATGATGACGGTTGAGAAGTAATATTAGATTGATAATTAGTTTCACATAAGTTTGTATTTGGTTTATTTAAACTACGATAAATAGATAAAACTTTAAAATAAGTATCATCAAAACGAGTTCGAATTTCATCATCATCATCACCTTGACCATCATCAGTCGTCTCCAAAAGATCGATAATTGCGAAATGCGCGCTCTCAAAATCCGATATATATTTATCGAGTTGATCGCAATATGAAAAAAATAGATCTTGTTGACTATCATCGGTACGCGCTAATTCACCGACATCGAATGCCTTCACCAAACGATTTAATGCTAAGGTACGTTTTCTACGCAATACGGGTAAATCAGTTACTGTATAACATTGAGAATGTGTTTGTTTTGATTTAGTTCTGCTCGCCGAACTAAGCTTACGCATTGTCCGTTTTGGATTAAACGACATTTTCGTATAACAATTAAAACCACACCGCTAGAATAAAGTTAATAAGTTAAATAGAATGTTTACGTATCTATCTATAGCTGTAGTTCAACTACGGATAGCCGGTTATAGCTAATTATTAAGAAATTGCACATGTAAACAACTGCCAGCCGTAGCGGTGAGTCAGCTGTTTGCTACGATCTCACACAGTACGGCTACGTACGAAATAACTGAATAGATTGAAAAGATGACACTAACTTGTTTACGATTACGAACGTTAGATTTAGATTGAACATAAATCACTACAGCCGATTGGATATCATATGAACACCGAATTGAATAGAATAGATTGTTCATACAATGATCTGAAGCGAAATATAATCACCGCATACGAATTATTAGTTGAATAATAAACAAATTACGTGTTATCTGTGCAGCAATGTTTACGTTATGGCGTGCGAATGAGTTACGATTTGATTGAACGAATGGAAAATGGAACTGTGATCGCGATGGCGAATAACAGTTTATGATGAGTGAGTGACCGGTTATATGAACTGTTTTACCGACAAACCTAACGCAATGCAAACTGGCGAAACGCTTTAAATTGTTGCTTGTTGCTTTCAATCCTACCTTCTTTTAAAAGAAAAAATGAAAGTCGCGTATGAAATGACGAATTATTGCGAAAATATGATTATATTTATAAGCGTTAGGTTAGAAATCACTGTTAAACGTTAATATTATGCGTATTTAATGTTGAAATAACGAAATTAGCGATAATTGATACGAAAAATACCAGCTATATGTCGAGATTTTAAAAACAAATTATGAGTTTAAAGGCGATATCCCGGGTTTCGGCACCAAAAAGATGTGACGACGCAGCCTAGCCGAAAGCTTGAAATAGGCTCAAGACGACACTCTGGGAATGCGAGTCGAATTTAGGTAGATTCTCGCTCGTATGAGGAATGTGATGGTTCTTGTGGCTAGACAACTAGAGGTACTTACCCGACTGATCTGATTGTCTGCGCCACCGTATCCTTTAACCTCAGGAGTGGTAGTCTCTTGGGACCTCTCGTGGTGGCTGAAGAAGGAAGGCGCCACCTCGTGTTCCTCCACAAAGTGGGTGCAGCTGGTATTTGCTTACGGGATTTTGTTTGCACACGATTGTAACGTTCCAACACTTTAATTAGGTAGAATAGTCCTATGAATGATCACTCGGATTTCCTTCGATTATAAAGTTTTCACACGCCCGATACAGAGCGAAGCGCGGCGGTCTTCCTCACTTTTCGCCATATTGGCCGACCAGACAGGTATGCTCTTTCGAGCCCTCTGATTGGCTAATCCACTAGAACCATATCGAACGGGCGGGAATATAGAATTTGAATTTAGATTGATTTTATTTGAACGGTTAGTGAACATATTGTGTTACATTCTAGTATTTCGCATTTGTTTTTTTTTTAATTCGGCATTTAACACGGGTAGCTTAAGTATGTCATGCTCTCGTTAAACATTCCTGCGGTGGTGTCGTGTGAGTCGGGTCGTTACGTTCCCTAAAATATGGTTGAGCGAAGCGATGGCTGGCTCATGCGTCATGCTCGTGAACGGGTGCTGCCAGTGGGGTGGGTCTGCTCATGTCTACTTGTGTTAAAGGTGTTCGGGATATGGTTAATAATAGTATTATATTGATTTATGAGCGAGCTGGTGTGTCTCATAGTAATTTTGGTATCCGTGTCTTACAGTAACAGCAATTTTTCTAATAATTGTTTTATTTATTCAAAAATTCCTTTTATTTGTTAATACTTATAAATTTGAATATACAGCGCAGCTTGCAGTTTCCTTTTCATTAATCCTATAATACAATGTGAATAAGATTAAGATTAGTGTGTCCATTAAACTATTTGATTCCTTGTTTAGTTGAAAATTGTTTACTGTTTTAGGTAATAAGCAAAATTGTACTTAATTTAAGCGGCATTCTGTATTGTGATGGAAAGTAACCTTACTATTATGTGAAGGTCACTTTTCAAATTTGACGACTCTGTATAAGTTAAAACAGGGAGATAAAAATAGTTTCTTGCCGGTTCTTCTCGCTACAAGGATTTGCGAACCGATGGCGTAGCTTCATTGACGTTCATAAGTGTTGTTAAACAAACCTAAATTGAATAAACGATATTGAATTTTGAATTTTTTTTTTTGAAATGCCTCAAAAAAAATTTAATTTTCCTTTCATATTTTTTGAAATTTTTATATTAAAGTGAGTAAACAACAAGTTTATCTTTTTTCCTATTTTTAGTACTTGAGAGAATATAAATAAACTTGAAACTTTAATACTATTAAGTTTCTAATTAAAATAACAAGAAACGTAAGTCCTCCTCGATATAAAACGGAATTAAAAAAGGAAAGCTGGGAAAACTCATCATTGACATAAAAAAGACGGTATCAAGGACACCTCTGACATTCTTGCAGTGGAATTTTAAGGCTGCTCCTATGACACAAGCGACAGCGGAGTGGTACTCTGGCGGGCGCTGCGTATTTACTGATCCAGAGGCGAACAACAACCGCCTCTGTGGTCTAATGGTACCTACATACCAACGGTATCAGACCGAGAGGTCCCAGTTCGATTCCCAGTGGGGGTACATTATATTGTATTCGGTTTGGTTGGTGGTAGGGCTTGTTTAAAGTCCGCCTGGCTAGCTACCTTCCGGCAGTTAGAGATAAGGCAGCCAAATCCTCAAAAAATTGAGAATTCTTTTTTTTATGGGCTTGCTCTTGGCTTCATACTGAACTTTAGGGACAAAGAAAATCCTAGATTATATTGTTTTGATCGTGTATTGTTGGATTTCACAAGCCAGCCAGCTTGTTAGTTTCTTAGGTAGCTTCGCAAGCTATGAAGCACATCAGAATTACAGTTTACCAGCAAACGACCGCTCTTCTAACCGCCAGAATCAATAACCTATCCACAGATAGGGATAGACATGATCCAGATTAGTTGCTAGGCAACACCTAGTAACACCCAGGCAACTGTCGTTAATTCTATGTAATGTCAAACGTTGCCTAGCAACTAATCTGGATCATGCTTTTATGCCTATCCCTATCTGTGGATTGATTATTAATTCTGGCCGTAAGGGGGGCAGCTGCCCCTCCCTGCCCACCTGTGTAGGCCCACTCGCTCCCGCTACAACTTCTATAATGCCCACAACCTTAAGGTCAATTAAGTGGAATTTACATTCAATTTGCTTTAAAAGCGGGTGGAGGACGTTCAAATATCTGGTGGAGAAGCTCCTAAGCTCCTATTCACCTGGAATTTGTTTCGCTAGATGGAGTTGATATGAATAATTAAGAAACTTAATGGAATAACTAGACTATTGAGGATTACTTAAAACCGGAAGTTTTGATTTGGTAGGGAATATACAGGGTTTGATGAACGCTTCAATTAACCTAATAATTTATTAACCTTTACTTCCGGCTATTACTATGGACCTTATACAGGATGTTAAGTTGGTCAGTTGCAAGCCCGAAACCACAGCTTGTACTCATAAAATTTATCAACTTTCCCCAAGAAGCATGGGTCGAAATCTGTGCCCGTAGTGTAAGTTTTTATGTCAAAAAACGCAAACTATTTCGATTCCGTATTTATGTAAATTTGTATGAAAACTGTACAAGAGCGCTACTCGACGCTAGAGGCGATTATACAGTTTTCATACAAATTGACATAAATACGGACTCGCGATAGTTTGCGTTTGCTTTACATAAAAACTTACACTAGGGGTACTGAAAAAAAATGTTGGCCCCTTCATACAAAATCGATCAGCTAACTTTGCAGTTTGTATGGGAGACTAAAAATTTTTTTTCACTTTTCGATCCGTATTCCTTGGGGAATGTTGTTTAATATTATGAGTACAAACTGCGGTTTTGGGCTTGCAACTGACGAAACTAACACCCTGTATAAGGTCCATAGTAGAGCCGGAAGTAAAGGTTAATAAATTATTAGGTTAATTGAAGCATTCAAAGAAAATCTGTAAATATTATTCAACAAAACATCGTACTTATTGGAAGAGCGGAGTCTAGGAGAATCCGCTCTTACTCTCACTACAGGGTGCCTACCATCAACTCTTATTGCGGTTTTGTTTAGGAACCTAAACTGATCTGCTTCGCTTATTCGTACCACGACAGCTTAATATCAATGACAGCGATTCAGTGATCATTCAATGACATTTCACAGCCGCTGAGCTGTCATCAACTCTTATTTGACGTATAACTTGGCCAAGCTAACATGTCACCTGCAGGTTATACCCGTCCTTTTCACTCTCCTGGCATGACAGAATCGAGTGAAAGAGACGGGTAGAAGAAATAAGGACACAAATCGTTCGGTCTTTCACATTTAGCAATTCATTTGCGATCCAGTTTTTAGAAGGTCATGGTACGAAAGAAAGCAATTAATTTTAGAAACCTATTCTGCATCGCGCTATTTTTGAATCGCTGTCTTAAAGTTGATGGTATGCACCCAGGTGTTAAGCTTAAAAGGAGATTCCAGCCACTAAGCCATTGTAACACGAAACTATTTAACGAAATAAACTTTATTTTTATTGTCATTCTTATTCGTCGAAGCGCTTCTATTCAAAATTCATAATCATTTTATTTAAATATTAACTTTTTTGCATTCACAATGCAATTTTTATTATAGAAAAATGGAAAATGAAGTATTTTGAAAAAAAATCGACCCGTCTCACAACTAGTCCGATGGGACTCGAACCCACGACCTTTCGCTTTCCGGGCGACTGCTCTAACCACTGAGCTACGGAGTCGTTACGAGAAGCGTCGAATTTATCAAATACTTCTTACGCGCTGTATAGCCAGCGTTTTTTTTTCAAAATACTTCATTTTTTCAAAATACTTCATTTTTTCAAAATACTTCATTTTCCATTTTTCAAAATCATTTATTCATTTTAGGCTGATACAGCACTTGTGAACGTCAATGAAGCTACGCTATCGGTTCGCAAATCCTACGGCGGGAGGCCTTGTAACGAGAAGAACCAGCAAGAAACTCGCCAAGGGCTATTTTTTTCTCCCTGTCATATTTCAATACAGAGTCGTCAAATTGTAAAGTGACTTTAACATAATATAATATGTAAAGTCACGTCCCATCACAAATTAATCTTAAATTTAAAAAAAAATGCGGCCGAGTGTGCGCCATATTGGAGTGTGTTCACCAAAACTAATGAATCGCCTAAGTCTTTGTTTAACACTACCCGTACAAGTTAAATTGGCAGCTGGCTCGAAAACGTCGGTTACACTCAGGTGCCGAGTTAACTTGTTCGGGTAGTAGTTAAGCAAAGACTTAGGTGATTCATAAGATTAGGTGAAAACGGCCGTTAGATCTAGGATTCTTAGATTTCTTTTTCTGGGGTCTCAAAAAGGAACACAGGACCAACGATCAAGCTGCATAGCACGCGGACGAAACTAGGTTACTTTAGTCTTTGTTTCACGCCTAAACCATTTATCTGGATCACTGCTTTAGGTTATATTAGACAATTCACCTTGTATACAACGCCTACTTGTGCGAATCTCGCGCGTGAACTACTTTTAGACAGCGCGTGATCTATTCGAGACTCATAGGGGCTCAAAAAGCTCATATAGTGGTGGCCACATAATTAAGGACGCCAGTCGATTTTCATACAAACGAGATATCTTTGAAGCCTTGGTTCTCCGCTAGGGATTGATCGAGCTGTAATCTGATGATGGCTATCCAGGGGGAGAATGGAGGAGATCCAGATCGCTATACACACCTAACTGATCTGTACAGCATTCTAAGAGATGTAAGGATCAGAGTTCTCAGTTTCAGGATTTCCATACATTTTAATGCTATTTTGGCGATTTTTTTAAACATATCGAAACAGCTTTTAGATTGCTATTCAGATTAGTTGGGTGTGTATAGCAATCTGGTTCTCCTCCATTCACCCCCTGGATAGCCATCATTAGATTACAGATCGGTCAATCCCTGGCGGAGAACCAAGGCTTCAAAGCTATCTCGTTTGTATGAAAATCGACTGTCGTCCTTAATTATGTGGCCACCACTATATATCCCACACCCCCGTTTGTTCCGGTGACAGCTGTGATAGAGGAGCCACTTGCAATACGAAATTAGCTGTCAAAATGGACTGTAATATGAATTCTGTTTTAGTTTCAAAGATTTTCACCGGATCAGAAACGCTTGTCGCACTTTAGGGTTTATTAGATTAGTTATAACTTATATCAGAAACCATAAAGGAAAGATTTTAACCACAACAACCTGTACTTTCAGTCTTTTTAGGGTTTTTTCTTGTCTACCCCATAGTGTAGGATGTCGTTGGATAGCAATTTCAAAAACGTTGTGGGTTCGTGAAGTCAGATTTTTGATTGAGGCATCTGTTTGTGAATTATTAAGCTTTAAAGTGCAAAATTTTGTTAGAGTTAAGTGTCCCCCCCCCCCCCCATACCAGCCAAATGGTTGTTTCTAGATACGTGAAAAAATTCACGATAATTCATCATCATTCATCGAAAAGCATTTTATACAGAATTACAGACCAATCTCCATTTTGCCTGTCTTTGCCAAGGTGTTCGAGCAGCTTCTTATGCCAATCTTGTCTTGGCACTTCAAGAACCTCATAGACTCTCGTCAGCATGGCTTCGTAAAGAATAGATCGACGGCAACGAATCTTATTTCATTTATCGATTCCGTCTCCCACAAAGTCGACGGTCGTTCCTCGGTGCATGCAATTTACACGGACTTTAGTAAGGCCTTTGATCGGGTCAATCATGAAGTGTTGCTCTACAAGCTTTGTGCGCACGGCATTGGGGAACCCTTGTTGAGCTGGTGCCGGTCGTATCTGTCGGGAAGATGTTCATGTGTGGTGATAAATGGTTTTTCGTCAGACTCTTTCCCTGTTGCATCTGGTGTTCTGCAGGGGTCACATCTGGGTCCTTTGATGTTTATTGTTATTATTAACGATATTGGAGAGTGCTTCAAAAACTCTGAGTACTTACTATTTGCAGATGACTTAAAGTTTTTCAGAGAAGTAGTCACTCAATCGGATGCTGATCATTTACAAAATGACATCAACAACCTAGTGGATTGGTGCGAGGCGAATCAAATGGACTTAAACGTTTCCAAGTGCAGTTGCATGATGTTCTCACGGAAAAAAAAAGTATCTGAACACAAAATATATAGAATTGCTGAAAATACCATGGTTAATGTCGATACCGTACGAGATCTCGGGGTTCGTATGGATGAGAAACTCACTTTTAATCCTCACATTAACGATATCTGTAGTAAGGGCTTTAAGAACCTTGGATTTGTTCTGCGGCATATCAAACATTTTAAAAATCCCAAAACCAAAATCCTTTTATATAATTCGTTTGTTCGTAGTGGCCTGGAGTACTGCAGCGTGGTATGGAGTCCTTTTTATGAAGTGCACTCAAAAAGAATAGAAAGCATTCAAAAACGTTTCTTATGGCACCTAACATACTCGTGTAATTTGGGCAAGAGCATTATAAAGTATACTGATAGGATAGACCATTTCAAAATAGATTCTCTTCTGGATCAAAGACGCCTGCATGATATAATGTTCCTCTTTAGACTAGCGAATGGCATCCTTGACGTTCCAGGCTCACTGAGTTCCCTTTCCTTCTCGGCTCCCCTAAAACTCCCTCGGGCGTCGAAGGGTAAGGTACTGGTGGACCGACCTTCCAAGTCCAACCTTGGTCAGAATGCGCCTACCAACCGCATGATACGACAGTATAATAGTCTTGCGAAAACAAAGGACTTGGACTTATTCAGGGGTGGCATTGGCAGCTTCAAGAGGTCTCTCCTTTTATAATTTCCCAATGTGTTTTTGTTTGAACATTTTAATCTTATTTTAATCAATTAAGCAATCTTATTTTAATTCATTACAATTGTGTTATTTTTAGTTTTTACGATATTATGACATTTAATGGTATTTTAATTAATTAGTATTTGTATGATTTGTAATTATTATTTCAATTAGTGTTTTGTTACTTATTTTAATTTTTAGTTTTTTGCATTCACAATGCAATTTTTGTTACTGAAAAATGGAAAATGAAGTATTTAGAAAAATTCGACCCGTCTCACAACTAGCTCCGATGGGACTCGAACCCACGACCTTTCGCTTTCCGGGCGACTGCTCTAACCACTGAGCTACGGAGTCGTTACGAGAAGCGTCGAATTTATCCAATACTTCTTACGCACTGTATAGTCAGTGTTAATTTCATCAATGTGGAGATATTACTACCCTCACACGTATTTCTTTCGCGTGTGAGGGTAGTAATATCTCCACATTGATGAAATTAACACTGACTATACAGTGCGTAAGAAGTATTGGATAAATTCGACGCTTCTCGTAACGACTCCGTAGCTCAGTGGTTAGAGCAGTCGCCCGGAAAGCGAAAGGTCGTGGGTTCGAGTCCCATCGGAGCTAGTTGTGAGACGGGTCGAATTTTTCTAAATACTTCATTTTCTATTTTTCAGTAACAAAAATTGCATTGTGAATGCAAAAAACTAAAAATTAAAATAAGTAACAAAACACTAATTGAAATAATAATTACAAATCATACAAATACTAATTAATTAAAATACCATTAAATGTCATAATATCGTAAAAACTAAAAATAACACAATTGTAATGAATTAAAATAAGATTGCTTAATTGATTAAAATAAGATTAAAATGTTCAAACAAAAACACATTGGGAAATTATAAAAGGAGAGACCTCTTGAAGCTGCCAATGCCACCCCTGAATAAGTCCAAGTCCTTTGTTTTCGCAAGACTATTATACTGTCGTATCATGCGGTTGGTAGGCGCATTCTGACCAAGGTTGGACTTGGAAGGTCGGTCCACCAGTACCTTACCCTTCGACGCCCGAGGGAGTTTTAGGGGAGCCGAGAAGGAAAGGGAACTCAGTGAGCCTGGAACGTCAAGGATGCCATTCGCTAGTCTAAAGAGGAACATTATATCATGCAGGCGTCTTCGATCCAGAAGAGAATCTATTTTGAAATGGTCTATCCTATCAGTATACTTTATAATGCTCTTGCCCAAATTACACGAGTATGTTAGGTGCCATAAGAAACGTTTTTGAATGCTTTCTATTCTTTTTGAGTGCACTTCATAAAAAGGACTCCATACCACGCTGCAGTACTCCAGGCCACTACGAACAAACGAATTATATAAAAGGATTTTGGTTTTGGGATTTTTAAAATGTTTGATATGCCGCAGAACAAATCCAAGGTTCTTAAAGCCCTTACTACAGATATCGTTAATGTGAGGATTAAAAGTGAGTTTCTCATCCATACGAACCCCGAGATCTCGTACGGTATCGACATTAACCATGGTATTTTCAGCAATTCTATATATTTTGTGTTCAGATACTTTTTTTTCCGTGAGAACATCATGCAACTGCACTTGGAAACGTTTAAGTCCATTTGATTCGCCTCGCACCAATCCACTAGGTTGTTGATGTCATTTTGTAAATGATCAGCATCCGATTGAGTGACTACTTCTCTGAAAAACTTTAAGTCATCTGCAAATAGTAAGTACTCAGAGTTTTTGAAGCACTCTCCAATATCGTTAATAATAACAATAAACATCAAAGGACCCAGATGTGACCCCTGCAGAACACCAGATGCAACAGGGAAAGAGTCTGACGAAAAACCATTTATCACCACACATGAACATCTTCCCGACAGATACGACCGGCACCAGCTCAACAAGGGTTCCCCAATGCCGTGCGCACAAAGCTTGTAGAGCAACACTTCATGATTGACCCGATCAAAGGCCTTACTAAAGTCCGTGTAAATTGCATGCACCGAGGAACGACCGTCGACTTTGTGGGAGACGGAATCGATAAATGAAATAAGATTCGTTGCCGTCGATCTATTCTTTACGAAGCCATGCTGACGAGAGTCTATGAGGTTCTTGAAGTGCCAAGACAAGATTGGCATAAGAAGCTGCTCGAACACCTTGGCAAAGACAGGCAAAATGGAGATTGGTCTGTAATTCTGTATAAAATGCTTTTCGATGAATGATGATGAACTATCGTGAATTTTTTCACGTATCTAGAAACAACCATTTGGCTGGTATGGGGGGGGGGACACTTAACTCTAACAAAATTTTGCACTTTAAAGCTTAATAATTCACAAACAGATGCCTCAATCAAAAATCTGACTTCACGAACCCACAACGTTTTTGAAATTGCTATCCAACGACATCCCACACTATGGGGTAGACAAGAAAAAACCCTAAAAAGACTGAAAGTACAGGTTGTTGTGGTTAAAATCGTTCCTTTATGGTTTCTGATATAAGTTATAACTAATCTAATAAACCCTAAAGTGCGACAAGCGTTTCTGATCCGTACGCACGTATTTCTTTCGCGTG
Organism: Crambus lathoniellus; assembly: GCA_949710035.1. Taxonomy (NCBI): domain Eukaryota; kingdom Metazoa; phylum Arthropoda; class Insecta; order Lepidoptera; family Crambidae; genus Crambus; species Crambus lathoniellus. The sequence goes on from OX453317.1 coordinate 24,306,419, forward strand.
TGAGGGTAGTAATATCTCCACATTGATGAAATTAACACTGACTATACAGTGCGTAAGAAGTATTGGATAAATTCGACGCTTCTCGTAACGACTCCGTAGCTCAGTGGTTAGAGCAGTCGCCCGGAAAGCGAAAGGTCGTGGGTTCGAGTCCCATCGGAGCTAGTTGTGAGACGGGTCGATTTTTTCTAAATACTTCATTTTCCATTTTTTAGTGTTTTGTTTTTATTAATCAAATTAATTTGTAGCATTACTTACTTTTTCGATTTGTAATTATGTATTATGTAATGTAAGTATATTTAATACGCATGTGGTCTACACCTGTAATTGTATTTGCATTTAGCCTTTTTTATTTAATGTTTGTTTTTATGTAATATCTGATGTATAATATGTTGGTGATCTCAATAAATAAAAATAAAAATAAAAATAGTAGTACATATGACGAAGTTAAAAGGAAAACTATCACAGCCAAGAAGGCTTTACAAGTTTTTGAGATATAACACATTTTCGAAAACCGTAAATATAACTTTGTCATTCATACGAATACTATGAAAAACAAAGTTATTTTTTTGTGGCAAAAAATGACAGTGGTATTTTTGGTAGGTGTACGTAATCGGTACGTTAAGTGGGTACGGAACCCTTCATGAGTGAGTCCGACTCGCACTTGGCCGATTTTTTATTTCTAAACCCGCAACTGGGCCACACTGGGTCGCCGCGCTATCGCCTCCGGTACAGATGTCACAAGTGTCATACATGACTATTATGAGCGTTTGTGCAAACCTGTAACACTTTATTCATGTTTCCATGAATTCATAGGATAATTAATACCTGTTCCTCGGAGTTCCCCGTCATGGATAAATAATAGCCCATGAATGATATAAAAAATAATAATTACAATGAATTTATTTTTAATCTCTTATCTCTATTCCAAAAATATTACCAGTCACCATCAGGTAGGGATGTAAAACATAAACAACCTATCTACAGTTCCTCCAACACACGTTTGCATGCATTTCTAAGCCCACAAGTGGGGCATCGCGCTATCGCGTCCGGTACAGCCGTCACAAATGTCACTGAGTCACAATACGACGACACGCTACATGACTTATGTGCGAATGTGCATTTTAGATCTGCATTTTGCAGCACCACATTTCAAATGCTGTTATAAAATACAAGCTACCGCATGTGATAAATAAAATACATTTTATTATAGGAAAAATGTGATAGTAAATTAAAAAATAAAACCGCCTTCAATAGAAAAACACCTAAAAGTAAGAATCAATACCTCTAATAACATAAGTACTTTGAAGTCGGTCGTGTTTATTTTCGAAATAATTTCGATTCTGAAAAAGCGAAACCGCAAAATGCCCTTTTCATTATGTATGAAGTTTCTTGCGAATCGTTTGCGAGTTTTAACCAGGTTTGTGAGCCCTGGTTTCAAGTTTAGTTTAATGATTGGAATTTGATAACGTCGTGAAATTTAGTTAGATTGTACTTAGGGTAAAGAAAGAGTAAACTTACTTGGAATAAGTAACAACAGAATTTCAAATACCTATTGAAAATGAAGAAACTATTAGAAAAGTCGCGAATCCTCTCTCCTCGTGCTAGTCGATGCTCGTGCTGATTGACTCCGTATAGCTCAGTAGTTAAATGGCGTCTAAATATTACGAAAAGCGGAATTTGTGACCGAAGATGCCGGTAACTCTCCGGCATGGTGTGTGCAACTGCGCCGAAATATCAGGGACTCGACAAGATATCAAAGCATGGTAAAATTCCCGCATTTCGTAATATTTACAACATGACGTGTAGTTTAATGTCATGGCTCATTCTCCTTATTCATCCATAAGGAAGGCCAGTGCCCCAGCAGTGGGGACATTAAATGGCTGATGAATGAAAATGAATGTGTAGTTTAATAATAGTTGTACGTTTTGGTAAGAACATAAATATTATTTATTCATCATCATCTCGGCCATACGATGCCCACCTGCTAAGTAGGTATATCCATAGATCATAAGTAACGTAATAACTTTGATTGAATTACGAGTAACTTTTTTAATTTCTTAGATGGAGAGTGTATTGTCTCTTTAAACGTTCACCTTATTTGATTTTCCAAGAAAAAACAACGGGTGGCACTCCGGGAGTGCCAGAAGTGAAAAGGGCTCCCTAGACTTTTTCACAAAAAAAAGGAATTCGACAAAGAAAATAAAAAAATACGGACTGGATTTGAACCGAGGTCTTCTGGCTACTACGCCGCCCGTTTTCTAATTTGCCTTCGTATTCTAATGACATTGTAACAGTTTTTCGATCGTCACGTGTCCGTCTTACGAATGAGTCACACCAATGATTTTTGTTATCAGCATATCTAAAAAATATGTTACTCGAGAAAAAAGAATATGTTTTTATTTTTTTCCTATCTTCAAAAATAACTGAGATATTGAACGTTAAAGTACGGCCTCCGTGAAAAATTCGGGTGAGCCAATGGAATTAACGTGTGACGTCACATCGCGATTGAGAGTTGGCGCTTCCGTATTTCTCCTTTGGCTATTAAAGTTGCGCTCTCACGGTTTCGCAATAAATTTATTTATTTTTCTTATAGTCGATCAATGATCAATTTTGTATTAAGCCCATGTGAAAAAATACCTACAAATACATAAGTTGTATTTTCGTGATTAATAAATTAAATCAACTTTCGTCATGGCGGGCGGTATTCTGTCAATATAAATAGCAACCGTCAAACTTCTATCAACAATAACACGAAGCCGTCAAATGGACAGTAGGTGACAGTTTTAGAGTGTGGCTGCGCGCGGTCGAAATCGAATAGGTACTAATCATTTACCATAACCTTAGAACGAAGAAAATGTACTTTAACTAGCACCAAAAACGCATCAGTTGCGCGAAGATTGCGCACGGACGGACTCTATGTAGGTACAGTTGGATGGAAATCACCCGCAGCAGCCGCAATCGGAGATGTCACTGCGACATGACGTCATCGCAATAGCGCGCAAGGAAAGCAAATTTAGAAAAGCTGGTGAAGCTTTGCAACGCTGTAACTTTGGAAATCCTGGACAGATTTCGATGAAACAAAAACTGTTATTACTAGCACGAGTACGCGCATTAAATGCAGTAATTTTTATAGTCATATTTTGATGTATTGGTGTGACTCATTTTCGATCTGACGGTGTCCTGACGAGAGTTTAACATTTTTTACCCATCACAAAAAGTGCACAACGCCGCTTAAGAAGTTTTCACTTCAAGAACCAATAACCAATACTTTCACATCGTAAACAATCGTTTCCAGAAAAAGTGTAAAGCGAATTAAGCTTTCGAAGTCCGACAGCTTTCATGAGCTATGCGAAAACTTTTTGCCTTCACCGATTGGAAAGCTTCCAAAGCTCGGAAATGCACCATTCGCCTGATAAGAGGCTTAAAGATTTCTCGCCAAATTTATAAATGTACGAGTGCAATTTACGTTTCTCCGACGCATCTGTTCTGCACGAGTGTTATTAGATTGAGTTATTAAAGGGATTCGAAACCGAGCTTTATTTTCTTTTTATGCTTTTGAAAATAGCGCATTTCTACATAGTAAAAAAACTTCCCGACACGTCTGAGATTTTCAAACTACGGAACGGTTTTTAATGCGGAGTAATTCAAGAAGGATTACCTAAGATATCGTCTGCGAAGAGTGAAAACCTGGTTAATCCTCGTTTATCTCGAAAACTTTTTAAATTTACTTTTTTTTATCCACAACCACAACACAAGTACCTACTCATCACTAGAGTTGAGTAGTTCGTGAATGAATCCTTCAATTGGACTAGTTCAATTAGCAATTTATATCTCCTTCATTAGTTCATTCGGGTCCCAATTAGTTCAGAACTTCATTTAGTTCACACTTACTTCACTGAAGGAGAGTAAAGCGGACGGATAGATTACGAACACCGCGTGCGGAAGTGAGACAGTTGCAAGCAAAAATAATCCCTATTGCGCAAACATAAGGCTTAGTTTTACTTGAATAAATTTAGAACTACGGAACAGAATAAACTAAACGAACGAATTGAACAGAACGACACAGTGGTGACTCAAATGGACTACTGAAGTCATACTGAAGTACTGAGCCAAGTGAACTAGATGAACTAAATGAACTAAATGTGTGATATACTTCATCTAGTCCAACTATATCATTCTTTACACTTCAGTGAAGTATTTTGCGCATGTCTACTCATCACACCTGATGTTATGTGAAGATAAGGCGGTGGAAGCGCACTACTCCCGGAATCCTCAATCACTGAGAAGCTATCTTATCTCTAACTGCCGGAAAACAACAATGCTGAAAACATCTTTGTTATGGCGTCAGACTTAGATAAGATGGTGGTAGCTAGTCAGACGGACTAAGAACAAGTAGATTATGGATGGATATGGATTTATTATGGATGAACTGAACTACTGAACCGATTCTAAAAAATCTTTCTCCAGTTGAAAGCTGCACTAACTCACGAGTGACATAGGCCATATTTTATCCCAATACTCCCACTGCGGAGAGCGACTAGTATCCTACTATATATAAAATTATAAATGTGAAAGTTTAGATGTTTGGATGTTTCTATAGTCATATCTGCCCATGATAGCCAAGAGCCTCGATAAACACCTGCGTTAGGTGGCTGGATCAAGAGTCAGATGCAGAAGGCAGTACTTCTGGACACGGCCCGTATAGTGAGAAGGTTCCTGCCTCTGGATCCTTAACCACCGGTAGCCGGGACCCTGATCTTGCTACCGTTGGGGAACTGCATTCTTGTATTTTTTTAAATGTTATATTGTTTAGTGTTAATAGGTACATTTTAAAAATTTAATGTTAAGAAATAAAATTTTGTTTGTATTTTAAATGTAATAAAGGAGATACTAATGTTACTAATATAGTTAATATTATAAAGAGGAAAGATTTGAATGTTTGTTTTTTTGCATCGAATAGGCTCCGAAAGAAACAACTGGACCGATCTCAAAAATTCTTTGACCATTAGAAAGCTACATTCTTTCCGAGTGATATAGGCAGTCGGGCTATATCCCGATATTCCCACGAGAACGGGTTCCACGCGGGTAAAACCGCGAGGATCCACTAGTATATTATACTTGAATATAAGGATGCATTTACTATTGATGAAAGATCGTCTAGAAATAGATTAATTGTAGATAATTACTTAGGTATTATCTAATTATTCACACAAAGAGATTCTATTTAGTTTGGCCTCAATCTGGAGGCCACGCCCCCTGGCGGCGAGATCAAAGCGCACCGAATGAAAGCGCTCGTCAAGATCTGAATACTTGTGACGTCACTTCCTGCGAACGACGTTAACGATGTTTTTTTAATTTCCCTTCAGTAACTTGACTTAAGTTACTGAAGGGAAATTAAAAAAGAAGTAGAATACATAATAGCCTTAGATCGCACTCAAAGGAGACTTTTTCTGTACTACAGCTAATAGCAAAAGTTTAGAATTTTATTTTGTGCCCTTACAGAATACCTTGACAATACCTATTTAAAGTTATTTAATTTTTTTCTTTTTTGCATTCACATTGCAATTTCTGTTATTGAAAAATTGAAAATGAAGTAGGTACCTATTTAGAAAAAATCGACCTGTCTCACCACAACCCTATCTCATAATCAGCCGTGAGACGCTGAGATGGGTCGATTTTTTCAAAATACTTCATTTTCAATCCTACTATATATCCTAATAAGATTTTAAACTTTCATGGTCATTATCACTATAACTATTATGAAAGACGGGATTTTTACCATGTTTATTTCGTTTTTCGAACATGGTAAAAATCCCGTCTTTCATAATAGTTATACTATATATATATCCTACTTCCTACTTAATATTATAAATGTGAAAGTTTAGATGTTTGGATGTTTGTATGTTTGTTACTCAATCACGCCAAAACGGCTGAACGGATTTGGCTATAATTTGGGACACCGATAATTTGTAGCCTGGAGAGGAACATAGGCTACTTTAAAAGGTTGCCTATGTCCCGTATTTACCGTACTTAATTACAAATTTTGATAATGGGACTGTTAACTTTGATGAGCTTTCCACTGTACAATGGCAGATAAATAAATTTCTCAATTCATAAAACAGTTTACAATCCTTCTCGGGCCCTTTCGTAACGCCCCATAAAACTCCAAATTAATTTGAGATGAGCCGTAAAGTGAAAAAGGGTTATAAAAAATAATTTAATTTGGAAATGTACAACGGCCTTTAAAGGTTCCTACACACAGTTCCGGCTGCGCGGAGGGCGGCTCGAATACCCGCCGGCATTGTGTGTAGCAGCCTTTAGGGTAAACGGGTGTAGTAGGGTGACAACGGATCCTAATGTTTTTCCAAGGGTCTTGTTTCGAATCTTGCTAGGGAAGGGACAATAAAGCTCTCTAGGTATCTATTGACCTGTTATTTAAATTTTTACTTTTTTGCATTCACAATGCAATTTTTATCATAGAAAAATGGAAAATAAAGTATTTAGCAAAAATCGACCCGTCCCACAACCAGCTCCGATGGGACTCGAACCCACGACCTTTCGCTATCCGGGCGACTGCTCTAACCACTGAACTGAACTGAACGACTCCGTAGCTCAGTGGTTAGAGCAGTCGCCCGGATAGCGAAAGGTCGTGGGTTCGAGTCCCATCGGAGCTGGTTGTGAGACGGGTCGATTTTTTCTAAATACTTTATTTTCCATTTTTCTATCTATTGACCTGTCAATATTGAACTATGTATTAAAAACTTATACTGCCGTAGGGCAAGTTTTTGAAGCGAAAACTTCTATAGCGGCGTCATGCACTTTTTGTGATGGGTAAAAAATGTTAAACTCGCTTCCGGATCACGTGACCTTCAGATCGAAAATTCGTAAGACGGACACGTGAAAAGAATACGAAGGCAAATTTTGCCACCATCTCCAAAGTTGTGATAGTTAGTTAACTTTTTAAACTTTCATGATCATTAACACTGTAAATATAACGAATTGTTCAGTGTTCCGGCATTTAGAGATAAGGTAGCCAGTTCCTCAGTGATTGAGGATTTCCTCCTTCTTCCACCTTCAGCCTAGCCACCAGGTGTGATGATGGCTAAGTGCAAGACCGTTGTAGTAGAAAAGAATGTATTTTTAATCAAAGTCAGTGAAATATTTTAGCTAAATTAAAAATTATGTGAGTTTATTTTCAATAGAGTTAAAGTTGCCATTTTAAAACTTACAATCTTTTTGTTGGTCTTCGAAATATCAAAAACTGGCGAAATCCGTTAGAAGACTATAATGCTCGGGCGGCTCTATAGTAGGTAATATTTATAATGGGTACCAAAAAAGTTACGAAATAAAAGCCTTTTTGTCTCTTCTCCTTCGCTAAAATGCCGCTCACGAACCAAGTGTTCACTTTTGAAAGGCTGCCAAAGAATTTAATTTTCCTGCAAAAACATCATTCGGGCCTTTTGGGCCGAAATGGAGCATTTTTATCGTGAAACTGACAAAAAGAGTGTGTCGTGTCGTGTCACTGTAGCCGACGGTCTCTACGGTCGGAGAATGCTTAATTACCGTATAACGTAAATCTTATCGTAAACATGAAAAGGAGGGACTTAATACTTTTTATAAGCGCCGCCACTTTTTATTTATAAATGGTGGCTTTTCTGTGAACCTTATTTACCTATTCTAAAATGATAAGAGACTGCGCGCGACTGGGGTGTTTTTGGCGCTAGCTAGAGCAGGTTTTTTGGTCTAAGGTTAAGGTAATTGATTAGTATTCGATTTCGACCGCGCGCAGACTTACTGGCGTGCACTCTAGAAGCTAACTTCTTATAGCCCTACTGTCATTTTTTCAAAGCAAATATAAAACCGTCTAGTAACAAAATGTTAACTTAGGACATGTTAAGCAGGTCGAAACTTATCGGCGACGTAAGCTAGAAAATTCACTCACGACTTTGATAACACCATTTTTATGTAAAACGATAAGTTATAGGTGTTAGAGTGGGTCATAAAGACCCCTCACCGTCTTTGAAGGTTAACATATTTTTTTTTGTCTTTCCAATGTAATATTTTAGCTAATTTCCTAATAATATTTTACAACAGTAAAAAAAGTTAACAAAATAAGATTCATAGATATTAAACACGCGAATAAATTTTCTTACAATGAAACTGGAGCTATTTAAAGGTTAACATATTTTTTTTTGACTTTCCAATGTAATCTTTACTAATTTCCTAATAATATTTTACAACAGTAAAAAAAGTTAACAAAATAAGATTCATAGATATTAAACACACGAATAAATTTTCTTACAATGAAACTGGAGCTAGAAATCTACCCTTTGTTTTCCTTGCATTATTAAAGCACTGGGCAATCCTTGCACAATAGTGCTTTAGCACCACTTACATAACGCAGAATGAGCATTCTTTTATTCTCACAGAGAGCATAACTCAGTCACGACTTTGAGCAAACAACGTTCATTTCTTCTCTGCAGAGGCAGCGGAGAATTCCGGGAAATGTAGTTTCAAGTTTCGGAGGAAACTCTATCAGGTAACTCTGTTTCTGGACTTTGTACTGTGTTGCAAAGTGTCTTTTCAAGTGTATTAATAACTAGTCTTTGGCTAAATCTTTGTCCGGTTTGATATCTTTCGGTCTATATGAGTTAATATTAATAATTATGCATTCGCCATGAAATTCTTGTAAAAGGCAAATTTGTTAAAGAAAAATCCACCAACTTCACAAGTATCTTAACGTTATTTTTTTTATTACTAATAGCTCTATTACAAAGTACAATCAGGTATTTAAAAAAAACTTTAACAAGATAATATTATGTATAATTAAATACACCATTAAATGCTCATTTCTCCCGCGTGGTAAGTGAAAACGGCCCATTATTTTTACCTTTCTTTGTCGCAGTAGTGGGTAGTAAAACGATGAAACAATTCAACTTAAGAGCGTGCAGTCTGCACACTATTTTTTTTCAATGGCGGCGCTAGTGTGCTGACTGCACGCTCTTAAGAGTGCCTTGAATGTCATAAAACTGATAAACATATCTTAATGCAACAGATAATCATTAAAACACTGACCAAATAGCAAAGCTTTCTACCTACCACTTTTAGCAAACAAATTAGGTACTTATCTACTTTACAAAAATTGCCTTTCAAATAACCAATTTAGGCGGATTCCTCAATCCCGATCGTGACGGCTGGCATCAGACGCCATTGCGATGTCTCCGCGCCTCCACTGAATTATTGAGAGGGTGACAGCTCTTATTGAGGGCTGTTCCCATCAGACAAAGTAATAATTTAGTTAAAGTTCACTTCCGCCCGCCCCGTAGGATTTGCAAACCAACATGGCGTAGCTTACTTGAACAACCTAACTAAACTGAATAAAGAATTTTGATCTTGTGAAAGTCATCATTATGACTGATGTAAATGATTTGACTGACATTAATATTACTAACAAGTGACTTCAGTCATTGTTAATTTTATTCTGACAGAATATTTTATAGGAAATTAGTAAAAATGTGAATTCTTCAAAGTATATTGCCTATCTGTAGTACGACAACAGTTGTTATGATGATTGTAATACTGAACTGTCATCATCATCACATCAGCCTTATGACCAACGCCCACTGCTGGGCATAGACCTCCCACAAGGATACTAAACTAAACCATCCGTCAAAAGCCATCAGAGTGCTGCTGTCAAATATTTAACTATTGAAGTGTCAAAAACAGCCGTGCGATTTTGATCTTATTTTCCTGACATTGAAATTTTTTGACGTAACACGAACATTTTGTACCTATTTCTTAAAAGAAGTTCCGTTTTAAAAGAAGTCCGTAGGTGCTTTATTTGAGCTTTGTTATGCGTTACCTAGTTTGTGAGGTAGTGGTATTGTTAATCGAAGGATTTCAGATTTTAGGGCTTTAAGTTTGAAATCAAATGAATCAAATGAAGTGACTCCACGGGAATAGCCCGCCACTTTGTAGGGTAATTTACACTAAATTAGGATTTCGTTAACATCGGAAATTGCTACGGAACGCACAATGGAGTGCCTGAATACCGCTCAGGGTTTGTTGACTCGAGTTTTGTTTTAATTGCCAGGTATTTCCGATGGGGCCTTGTAATTATATTCATAAAACATTTTGGCTTAAAAACAATATCTTGAAAAGTTTGCTCGATCTCAATTTAGCACAAAAGTCGAGATCAACGATAGAGCGAGCAAATTCAGTCAAGCGATCAAAATAAATAATATAACATCTTTCATAAGAATTTTTAACCGACTTCATAAAAGGAGGAGCTTCTCAAGTCGTCTGAATGTTTTTTTTATGTATTTTCAACGATAGTTACGCCAATCGTGAACCTGATAATTATTTTTTTATTGATAGACCAAAGTTTCAATTTGGTTCCATGAAATATTTACAGTAGTCGGTTCAGAAGTTTCTTCAGAATCCTGAAAAATCACATTGATATTGTCTGGTAGTTCCTGCTTAGCGCTTCAATATCTTCGCGAAATATTAACCGATTTAGATGATTCGTTTTTTATTCGAAAGAGTATACTCCTGAGATGGTTCAGATTCTGACTTGGTTACAATGTAGCGGGATGGGATGGGATAGGGATGGTTTTTTTATTCTATAAATTAAATGATTCAATTTAATGATGATGATTCAATTTGGTGTTGGTTCTTCGCACGAACTAGCACGAACTATCTCCTGAGGATGCCCCGGGTTGGGGCGAAACACGTGTAGAGTAGTCTAATCGGTGACGGTGCAAGGTGTATTGCTGTCTTGCTAGATGCAGGTATTGTGCACTGGTGTTTTCGTGGTGTGCATGTGCAATTTTTTGCGGGCGGGCGGGCGGTGCATCTTGCATATTGTGTTTTTTGTGGAAGTAAGCTACATATATTTCGTTTTTCACAATGGTTGGGGAATTCCGCCAAGTGACGCCTGATTCAATCAAAAAATTTATTTTTCATTTTTGCGTGTTTTGAGAAGTGACTTTTTGTTTGCAGTTTTTTTTGTAGGCGGTTTAATTTTATTGATAAATTTTTTGAGTCCTCAATTTTGCCTTACCACACAATCTTAAAAAACTCTTTTAACTCTAAGAGAAAACTCACTGCTGTCCACATCCTGCACAATTTTGTATGGAATCAATACTGGTTAAGTACCTACACTAAATTTATGATCTTTCATACAGCTGAGCAAGTTAGGGCAAATTAGTAAGATTTTTAAAAACTTAAGTTCTTAGTCCGCTTGGCTAGCTAGATGTTTTCAGCATATTTGTGGTCCGGCAGTTAGAGATAAGATAGTCAGTTCCTCAGTGAATGGGGATTCTGGGAGAAGTCATAGTCATAAATTTTTATTCATATAGATTAAATAAAATTAACGCTTATGAATCGTCCAACATTTTTTTACCTACCACCTGTTATGGACATCTTTTAACTGATAAGAAAAACAGGCGAAAAAAACTCATCAGCTTTTACAGAAGCAACGCAAGTGCACTACCACCTTCAGCCTTATCATCACTTAACATCATGTGTGATTGTAGTGTGTGCACCTGCACACACTTACCTCTTCCTATATATAAGGCGCTATAAGCCTAATTAAAGAGATCATTAGATCATTAGACTGCAGAACAATTACTGTCTTTTATAACAAATCCGTTGCGCCAAACCTGCCATCACTGTAGTGTTGCCGATCGATAGTCCACTATCGATAGCATTTCGATAGTCTAACGATAGTTTTAGCAAAAACAATAGTATCGATAGTTTTCGATAGTATCGATAATATCGATACTATCGATAGTATCGATCTCTCTTTTAGTGCGATACTATCGGTAAGCAGCAATACTATCGATAGTATCGATAGTATCGATCCCTGACGGCGAATAAACTATCGATAGTATCGATAGTATTGCTTTTGAATATTAATAAACTATCGATACTATCGATAGTATCGATACTATCGATAGTTTTGGACAATCGATTGTTTCCTTTATTTCAATAGTATTGATTGCATTTACACTGGCAGATGGGTAGAACCGATACTATTGAATTAAAGGTCACTACCGATTGTACAAAACTATCGATAGTATCGATACTATCGATAGTATCGATAGTTTATTAATATTGAAAAGCAATACTATCGATACTATTGATACTATCGATAGTTTATTCGCCGTCAGGGATCGATACTATCGATAGTATTGCTGCTTACCGATAGTATTGCACTAAAAGAGAGATCGATACTATCGATAGTATCGATACTATCGATAGGCCTATCGATAGTTTGGCATTTTTCGATTAAAACGGCAACACTACATCACTGCATGATGAAGGCTCAGGGCCTCCCCCGTTGTGAATAAAAATAAAATCTCTATTGATCTCGTACAAAAAGATGTTGTATTTGAATGCTTATGTACAAACAAAATTGACAAGTTTCCTCATAAAAGAGCAGTGGCCGATGATAGTAAGTACTGATACCAGCCAAGGCCGCTCTCGATGACCGCGGCCACAGCCGGTCGATCAGCCCCGGCCTTGGGGCAGGAGGCCAATTTACTTTAATAGGGTATTTTACTGTTTTTAGGGTTCCGTAGTCAACAAGGAACCCTTATAGTTTCGCCATGTCCGTCTGTCCGTCTGACCCCAGTCTAGCTCATAGACTCTTAGTACTAGAAAGCTGTAATTTAGCATCTAAGTATATACATATTTATCACGCCAACAAAGTGGTAAAGTAAAATTTTGAAAAAAAAAAATATTTCAGATTACCTCCCCTACACGTGAAGTGGGTATGTAATTTTTTTTCTTGTCTACCCCATAGTGTAGGATGTCGTTGTATAGCAATTTTAAAAATATTGTGGGTTTGTAAAGACAGTTTTTTGATTGAGGCATCCGTTTGTGAACTATTAAGCTTTAAAGTGCAAAAATTGTTGATAGGTTAACTGACTGCATTAACGACTGTTTAGTGCGCGGTGTTTTCCCGGATTCATTAAAAGTTGCAAAGGTCAGCCCTATTTATAAATCCGGTAGCAAGTGTGATCCTAGTAACTATAGACCGGTATCGGTACTACCTGTCATTTCAAAAATTTTCGAAAGAGTTTTATATGACCGTTTAAACACTTTTGTCACGGAAAAAAAATTGTTAATAGAACAACAGTACGGGTTCCGTCCTAAATCAGGTACCTTAAATGCTGCAGTGGACTTAGTTACGAAAATAAAAACTAATATTGATCAAAAGAACCTTGCTTTGGGCGTTTTCATTGACCTAAAAAAATGTTTTGACACAGTTAGTCACAAAAAACTTTTACAAAAATTAAATAACATTGGTATAACGGGGGCAGCATTTAACGTATTCTCTTCATACTTACAAAATAGGCACCAAGTAGTGAAAATAGGTGATTGCATTAGTTCTTCACGTCACGTGACTTATGGCATTCCACAAGGGTCAATAGTTGGTCCTTTGTTATTTTTAATTTACACTAACAATATAGCTAAAATAGGACTACACGGACATATAACATTGTATGCGGACGACACATGTCTTTTCTATTTCGGAAAATCCATACACGATATCACTAAGACGGCTCAAAAAGACCTCGATACCCTAAATGAATGGTTTAAGCATAACTTGCTAACGATAAATGCGTCTAAAACTTCTTATATTATATTTTGCCCTAAAAATAAAAAAATACCTGATTTCTCCCCCCTAACCATAAACAACGTAACAATTCAACGATCTAACTTCGAAAAATATCTTGGACTATGGTTAGACGAACAACTCACGTGGAAATGGCATATTGACCAGATCAAAACGAAACTACGGTCATTACTGGGTGCATTGCGTAAAATAGCGAATTACATTCCAAACAAAGTAAGAACCATCATTTACAACTCCTTGGTAAAATCACATTTAGAATATTTAATTCAAATATGGGGTTCGGCTGCTGCAACTTATATAAACCCGTTGCAGAGACTACAAAATAAAATAATTAAAACCCTGTTCCGCTCCCAACAAAACAATTATATGAACGAACTAAACTATTTAATCTTAAACAACTATATACATACTACACATGCATTCTTGTTAGGGATTTATGTACAGGTTCCATACAATCCAACATATTAATACATAAAAAAGTAAATAAACACAATTTAAGAAACGCGAACAAACTTCAACTCACTAACGTGCGCACTAACTACGGGAAAAAGACAGTACTTTTTGAGGGAGTACAGCTGTATAACAACCTGCCGAACGACATAAAGGAATGCAATAGTAAAAATATGTTCAAGAATAAACTAAAGAATTTTGTACTTAATCTGTAACCTTATAGCAGGTTCAACTTTATTATTTTTGATTAGAAAACAACATAATTATATCATATAGGTAATTATAACTTGTATTTTGTCTAATAACATAATCTTCAAGTTTGTTATTAGTATGTGTGCCGAGTATCCGATGTTTAAAAATAGCCACTAAGAAAATAATCTTAAGTAATACTTGTTTTCTCATTTTAAGTAAACTTTGTGTTTTTATGAGAATAAATTCTATAAACCTAAAATTTTGTTAGACTCATGTGTCATGTTATTTTGTGTATTTTTTTTTAAATCTTAATTGTTTTACATTGCATTAATTCAACAATAGGTACCTGATGAGCCTTGTCATCTCAGGAAGGAACTGGCTTCTGAGACACAAGTTAACTTAAATTCAGAGCCCGGGGTTTTATTAATATGTTATCTGATAATTGTTGCAATAAAGATTTTTTCATTTTCATTTTCATTTTCATTGGTTTTTCAAGAGGAACATTTAAAAAAGAATCCTAGATTGCAGCCGTACGAAACCTGGGCGCGTAATTACTTAGTTAACAATAAAAATAGTTTTTCACTCAAACAATCACTATCTTAGAGGTCAACAAAATCTACAAAAATAAAAGAAAAAACATCATAATAAATTCCCCCGAACTGCCTCTATAAATTAGTCTTTATGCCTCCAACGAGGTCGTGACAATGCCTTGTTTACCAGCCGGCAAGACACACATAAAAAGAAATGATGGTGTCGGCACAAATAGATGCAAGTTCGTTGACATTACGTGACCTTCATGGTTTTAACTTTTCGTATTTTTAAGGGCCATAGCAAAATGTACCTTTTTGCGTCGGACATCTGCGAATATGCCACTGTATTGATGCTGGGTCGAGCTTTGGCGACTCTCTGCGTTCCATAGCAGTAGGTATAACGTATAAGGCCCGAAATATACCGAGATGAAAGTGAGGGGCCGCGACGCGCTGCGAGGCTTCGACCTCATGCATGCTGTTTGCACATAGTAGTGGAGTTATAACTTGCCCTTCATCATGTCAGCCGAACGACGCCCACTGCTGGGCATTGGCCTCCCCCAAGGATCTCCACAACTATAGTTTCTTTGCTGCCCGCATCCTGCGGCTTTCCGCGACCGCCACCAGATCGTCGGTCCACCTTGTAGGGGGCCTGCCCACGGAACGTCGCCCAGTACGCGGTCACCATTCGAGAACTTTTCCGCCCCAATGGCCATCGGTTCTCTGCGCTATGTGTCCCACCCACTGCCACTTCAATGATGCAATCCTTCGAGCGATGCCGGCTGTTTTAGTTCTCCTACGGATCTCATCATTTCTGATTGGATCGAGCAGGGAAATACCAAGCATCGCTCTCTCCATTGCTCGCTGGGTGTCTTTGAGCCTTCTTATGAGACCCATAGTAAAAGACCACGTCTCACTTCCATTGGTCATTACTGGCAATACACACTGGTCAAATACTTTCGTCTTGAGACATTGAGGTATTTCGGACGCAAATATATGCCGGAGCTTCCCAAACGCTGCCCATCCGAGCTGGATTCGACGAGAGATCTCTTTCTCAAAGTTGGATTTACCTAACTGGACCATCTGAGGAAGAAAACATAGTAGTCAACAACTTCGAGTGTAATGTTCCCAACTGGAGCAGGTGCAACATGGGCATTGGACATGATTTTCGTCTTATCCATGTTCATCTTAAGACCCACTCTTTGAGAAGCACTACTGAGATCTTTGAGAACTTGCCCTTCATCATCATCATCATCATCATCATCATCATCATGTCAGCCGAACGACGCCCACTGCTGTACTATAAATATTGTTGCTGTATTATGTATTATAGTTACTCTGTTTTGTGCATAAACAAATAATCTATCTATACTTATAATAAATCTGTAGAGAGGTCAATTCTGTACATGAAATATATTTCCAAAATAACTATCAGGATGTGATAAGGGATCGATATTGATGCCAAAAATGCAATCAGTAAAATTTTTGTCTGTCTGTCTGTCTCTCTGTCTGTCTGTCTGTCTGTCTGTGTGTATAACCGTTATAGAAACAAAAACTACTCGACGGATTTTAACGAAACTTGGTACAGTTATTTTTCACACTCCTGAGCTGGTTATAGTGTACTTTTCATCACGCTACAATCAATAGGAGCAGAGCAGTGAAGGGAAATGTTGGGAAAGCGGGAGCGGGTTACTCCATTTTTTAAGCTTCCGTCGCGTGTGCATCCTTCATGGTTAAAGCTACACAGAAATTATGTATGACGGAAATGTTCTCCTTAAAATTATATAAAAAATATCCCACGACAGCATATGTCTATCTTTTATGGTAGACTCACAACAACACGTGTAACTCCCGATAGCTTAGCAGTTCGAAGCTTCGCTCGACGCGTCTCGCGGCCGAAGGTATAAAAAGGCGGGGCGTCCGAGCGCGAGCTTCATACAATTACAATAAAAAGAAACCTTCAATTTTATTGTTACCACTTGCAAGTGAGAAGGAATGGATTTGTATACTTTCAACGTTTTCGTTGCTTATTCAATCAATTTATTGTTGACATATACGCAAAAATTTAAACCGAAAGATTAGTTTAAAATACGATCTAATCAAAGGCAGCTGCGCGCTGAAGAATACGTGCACCTTCGCGACGCTATAACCAATGATAGATCTACTCACCAAAGATAACATTTTTGGAGAAGTATTGTGTTATATGTATAGTGTTGAGTGGCAAAAACGCGGCTTGCCTCACGCACATATCCTGCTTTGGTTAAAAGATAAGGTTCGACCTAAGTTTGTTATAATTTTAGACGACGTTTGCACAACTATTTTGCTGATAAGAGAGAAATAAAAATATTTATATTTTTGCATTCACAATGCAATTTTTATGGTTGAAAAATGGAAAGTGAAGTATATAGAAAAAATCGACCCTCTCACAACCAGGTCCGATGGGACTCGAACCCACGACGATTGTGAATGCAAAAAAGTAAAAATTTAAATAATTTTTATTTTTTTTGCAATAGGGGCGGAAAGGGGGTTTAAAAAATTTGAAGTGGGGCTACTAGGGCATATGGGGTATCATATAAAAGAGCGCTGCTTGCACACTCTCAAACAATTTTTCTTTTTGTTTTAGGACGCATAGTTTTTGACTTATGATGAAAAATGTAAAAATAATACCGTCCCCCCTTATCTCCGAAGTTTGCAAAGATAAATTGTTTTAGGTGATAGAAGTTTATGTAAAGATTACGGGAAAAATAAAACGATGTCTCTAAATAGTAAACTTTTTCAGAAATCATGAACAAAATTACATTAGTTCCATTATCGGTCAAGAGATGGCGCTGACCAAAAACTGCAAAATTCTACATCGCAAATTCTTGGAAGAATATAATATGCCTCGCCGATGAAAACATTTTTACCACACTTTTATTAGCTTCACATGTAACTAAGTCACAATGTAAGAAAATCTTGGAATTCAATTTTAACCTACTTCTAAGTGACGTATTGATTTGAAACTTTGCAAGTCTATATGAATCCGATGACAATACAATAATTTGCAACCATCGAACTGATCTGATGATGGAGTCAAGAGGAAGGCAATACAACTCTTCAATGGCTGCTAGGAAACCCCTCGAGTTTAGGCTCATTTGTTTTGTTCTGATGAAACCTATTCGCTACACTTGATGGTGAGGGTTTGATGATGGAGCAGGGAGGAAGCCAGCGGCACTTCTTAATGACCACTAGGAAATCCCTCGAGTTCTAGCTCATTTGTTTCGTTCTGATGAGACCTATTCGCTACACTTGGTGGTGAGGGTCTGATGATGGAGCAGGAAGGAAGCCAGTGACACTCCTTAATGACCAATAGGAAACCCCTCGAGTTTGGGCTCATTTGATTCGTTTTGATAAGACCTATTCGTTACACTTGGTGGTGAGGGTCTGATGACAGAGCTGGGAGGAAGCCAGTGAAACTCCTTAGTGGCCACAAGAAAACCCCTCGAGTTTGGGCTCATTTGTTTCGTTCTGATGAGACCTATTCGCTACACTTGGTGGCGAGGTTCTGATGATGGAGCAGGGAGGAAGTAAGGGTTCGGCTCGCGCATCCGGTAACTAATAGACTCCACTTGAATTTGTAAAACTAAATACATACAATCAGGCCTTTAAGTTATAATGTTTACGGGGTGGGCAGACACATGAATGGACTGTGAAATCGATTACCATCCATCCATAGCTTGCCATTTATTGAACTAAAAAGTAAAAAATAAATATGTAGTTTAAAAAACTAAAAAACACACTTTTATAGGAACAAACTAAAAAGTACAAAATAAACGTCTCTTCAGTAACTGAAATTAAAAAGCGTGGTGCGCCCTTAGCAAAGCATGCATTCAAGTACTTAATATTGACCACGCGCACCACCCTTATTAATTTCAGTTACTGAAGAGACGTTTATTTTGTACTTTTTAGTTTGTTCCTATAAAAGTGTGTTTTTTAGTTTTTTAAACTACATATTTATTTTTTTACGTTTTATTTACAACCAAAATATCCTCCTTCCTACCTACTCGCAGGTTGCTTTGTTTGGGTGAAGCATAGTTGTAGTTTTTTCTATTTATTTATGATGGTACGGTACGGAACCCTCGGTGCGCGAGTCCGACTTGCTCTTGACCGGTTTTTTACTGTCCTACGTTTGATATATAGTACAAAAATTTCTAAATTGGCCGTAGTGAATTTGGATGCAGTATGAAAAATTCGTTTTGGCTACATAAACAATTGACTTTTGTTACTTTTTTACGTAATACTTATGATAATCCTTTGTATGACTGAAAGGAATCCTACTAATATTATAAATGTGAAAGCTTAGATGTTTGCTACTCAATCACGCCAAAACATCTGAACGGATTTGGCTGTTTGGGATACAGATACTTTTGTAGCTTGGAGAGGAACATAGGCTTTTTATCCCTGAAAAATATCACATTCCCGCGGAATAACGTCGTGTAGTCCACGCAGGCGAAGCCGCGGGCGGAAAGCTAGTAATAAAATACATAGACAAATTAGTAGTTAAAAAATAT
Source organism: Crambus lathoniellus (assembly GCA_949710035.1). Classification (NCBI taxonomy): domain Eukaryota; kingdom Metazoa; phylum Arthropoda; class Insecta; order Lepidoptera; family Crambidae; genus Crambus; species Crambus lathoniellus. Next base: position 24,325,783 of record OX453317.1, read on the forward strand.
TTGAACTGTACCGTTACCATGAGTTTACATCGATCCTACTCGCTAGCGACGACGTAAAAAATTTGTATGGAAAATTGCACAGCGCCTCTAGCGGTCACTTGCAGAACTAAAATCGGTAACATGAGTTCACTTAGTAAAATACCTATCGAAATGTTTTCGCTAACGACTAACGTTTTTCGCAGTTTCTATAGAAATCGGCACCATGAGTTACAAATTTGACGGATGCCGTCGAGAAATACCATTTCGACAGTAGTAAAGTAGCTCACTAGCATAATGAAGCGTGAATGCGTAGTCAGTCAAAATTATTATTTTATTTACAATTAATTTCTGCACTATATCGTGTCAATGATGTCCGGTAGGAATTATTTAGCATAGAATATGTTAGCGTCGGTTGCATATGAAGACGAACGATGCGATCAAGGAGAGATTTCCAAGCGAACATGATTGCGAAAGAGACTTGGAGCTGATGCACTTTGCAAATCAATGAAAATAATAGACTCGACTCAATAAGGAAGCTTTTGAATATTTGTTCAAATATTGCGATTGGCTGGTTGGCATTTTGTAATTCTTCGGACAAACAGAACAGAATCCTTTTATGAATAACTAGCGGCCGCCCGCCCGCGGTTTCACCCGCGTGGTTCCCGTTCCCGCGGGAATATCGTTATTAAAGTATCATATGAGGTTTTCGAGCCTATAATCTATCTTTTTTGCAAATTTCATCCAGATCCGTTCAGTAGTTTTCGTGTGAAAGAGTAACTAACATCCATCCATACTCACAAACTTTCGCATTTATAATAATAAATTGGATCGTACAACTGTACTTAGTTATGGAATGGATAAGTTATGAAATAAGCTTATCTCAGATGGCATGGTGCCACTGGTGCCAGCCTAGCTTGTTCCCTTGCTTGGAAAAGATGTATATAATAATTATGAAGATTTAACAAAATAAAACAATATTTAATTGTATTATTTATTTTTATTTACAATTCTTACTCTAAAATTACAAAACATAGTACAAGGAGAAAATGTTTGATGCTAGTGGGACCTAAAAATGGTTCAATTCACTTTTTTCAAGTTTTTGTTAGTCCTAATGTCTTTCAATATGGACCCACCCTTTGGTCCATATTAAACACTAGCTAATTTTTGGTCCAATTTTAATTGGCCAGAAGGAATTGGAATATTTTTTCCAATTCCTTTACGGCTACGTTCCACTATTTGTCTGTTGCTAACTGAACCCGCATAGCCACTAGAAAAATAAGTAATTAAACCTCCTGGTGAAGCGCCAACCTCAAATTTGAGTGTTCTTATGTTTGTATGTTCTAAATAAAACTTTTTGGTTGCTCGGCTAACTTGGCTTCTGTATGCTTATTGCAGTCTCACCTATAATGGCTCTTGTAGAGGGATAATATTTTTTTAAACTGTCTAGCATATAAAATTTACTAAACTTCGGCTAGGCCAAATGTCGAACAAGCTCTAAATGTCACATAAAAAAAATATCTATGCAACTATAATATTCAACACTTCAGTCTTACTTACAACAAATAAATAGAAAAGAAAGAAATAGAAAAAGTATTGTACAGGGGCACGGCTTATTTCAAATTAAAATTTCTACCAGCCGGCCTGTAAAAGGAAATTATCACCATGAGAGCCTTTATGTAATGATTATATGTAGTATAAATAAGTGATAAAACTAGGGTCGTAAACTAGGAGTAGAAATGGATCTTCTACTGATATAAGCCGATCACTACTCCAACGATATTCTATATTATTCACCAAAAACTGTACTTAAAATTAACGACAATTTAGCAGCTGTTTTTAACACTGTAAAATATTGAACTGTCTCATCATCTGCAAGTAATAGTTCAGTTGAGAATAATCTTAATACATTGGAAGTTTGAGTACCACAAGTTTTACATTCTTGAAAAGGTTCAAGCCTTGGAGTTATTTGTATTGCACTCGATCGATCTCGATAAATTAAAATGTTTGGGAACAAAACAAGTTTGACATTGACAGTATGAATGATGAGCAAAACGACCAATTTAAAAAACACTTAAACTTAACGTAGAAGCGCTGCTAGGTGACGCTTGCAATTGGCAGGGTTACCGATACGTTTTCTGTTATCTACCTTACTCTGTCTTTATTAGTGCGCTAGAAAGAAGCAGCATAATATGTGTGAAGTTAGTCATGATAGTTTTGTGTGCCAACATAACGACTCAAAACCGCTATCGAGAAACGAGTTGTCGCTAGCGAGTCCACTCGACTCATGTCATGGTACGACTAATATTGAAATCTATTCGATACGTGATTAAGCGATAGCGACTGTAGTAAACGAATGTGACTTTTCGACAGCAACTCATGGTAACGCTACTGAAGTTTTTTGTTTTACTGGCAATAATTTTAGATTTGGCGTCTTTACTATTTTATTATTTTCTCGTAGGCTGTTCTCACACTGCACCGCACACCGGTCCGGTTTGTGGTAGTGCGCTTCTTATACTATGGACGTAGTTAGACGTACATACTTAATATTTCGTTCTATATGTACTATTATTGTAACAGAATATTTTAAGCATATGTTGGACTATTTCTTTCAACTCTAGATTCTGGTAAAGTTTCCATTGTATCTAGTGCTTGTTGTTTACTGAAAGTAAAGATCACTGGACATTGCAGATTTATCCATCTCGTCTAGACGGTAGGTAATATTATAGTAATAGCCGAAATTACAATCTGAAACTTATAAAGATAGGTACTTACTAAATTACTTTTACTTTTAACATTCACAATGCAATTAGGTATTATAACCCATTTTTTTTCAATTGTCATCTTAATCGATTGTCAAGTATGTGGAAATGTCATTCGGGTGTCGAGGGTAAGTAATATCTTTACATTCGTAAGAAGTATTAGAAAGATTCGACATTCAGTCAGAGCATTCGCCCGGACAGTGAAAGGTCCCGGGCTCGATTTCCGGCGGAGCTACTTGAAGGATTCAAAGGGTACTTACCTATTGGTTTTTTTTTTCTAGATTGTGCGTTGAAAATGTTCTCTCCCTAATAGGTACTAAATATTACGAAATGGCACTTAGGTAAATTAAGTCTGAAATCTTTTTAAGATTTCAGTATTTATTATTTGTTCCTTGCGAATATAAGTTATCCTGTATTTGATCAAAAGAAAAATAAGAATTTGATTAGTAACATGACCTTTCTGCTCATTTTTAACCGACTTCTAAATCAAAAAGGAGGAGGTTCTCTATTCGTCTGGATGTATGTTTTTTTTTATTTTTTTTTTGTGTATGTCCACCGATTACTCGAAGACGGCTGAACCGATTGAAATGGTTCAAACGTTATTACATCAGGTAGGTTTCCAAATTGGTCCTATTTTTTGAAATTTTGAAATCGGTTCAGTAGTTTTCAGGAAATCTTGAAAATACTATCGTTTTCGTTACCACTTTATGTGAATTTAATACGTATCTTTAGGCATAACTCCTTTGTTTATAAACCGATTTAGATGATTCTTGTTTTGTTAAAAAGGGGATACCTCAAGGTATTTTAACCGACTTCGAAAAAGGAGGTTTTCAGTTTGATCACATACCTATTTACCAGAAAACACGTAAATTGCCTGCACGATGCACTAAAAAGAGTGAAATAAAAATTATTTTTATAAAAAAAAAACCGCCTTCAAAAAAACCACATCAAAAAAGTAAGAAAAATTTTCCTCACCAAATAAATAACGTAAGTACTTTGAAGTCGGGCGGGTTTTAACAAAAACATCAAAAAATTGTACATGTTTCACGCCCGACTTCAAAGTACTTACGTTATTTATTTGGTGAGGAATTATTTCTTATAATTTACGTGTGTACATATCGATAAAAACAAACATATTGTGGTTGTTTGTGTTTATTCTTGGTTTTATTGCTTGTATGAAGTTAAATCAAAGTCATGGAAATGCCCAATAATCAATCCTTGGTAAGAGATAGACCTATTTTGGATACATACGTTATTTAGAAACTACGAATTCTATCTATTCAACTAAACTCTAGTATTCTCAGGACATAAGGGGATAGATTACTGGACACGGTTGCTCCGTTTTATTTAATTAAGTAGGTACAATTAATCAATTATAATACTAAATTAATTATAGTTTCGACGCTAAACATAGGTAGGTGCGAGGCCCGCCGCACGTGGCAAACGTTCTGCCTCGCGCGAGGCTGCTCACTTGGTGAGGGAGGACCCGCCTAATCACGTAAAAACGGCTGATCGGATTTTTATGAAATTAAAACATAGAATACTTTTTATCCTGGTTATTGGTCCCCTAAGTATTTTCTCGAATGTCCACGCGGACGAAGTCGCGGGCGGAAGCTAGTAATATTATAAATGTGAAAGTTTGGATGTTTGGATGTTTGTTACTCAATCACGCCAAAACGACTGAACGGATTTGGCTGAAATTTGGGACACAGATACTTTGTAGCCTGGAGAGGAACATGGGCTACTTTTCATCCCGGAAAAATATGATATTCCCGCGGGATAACGTTGTAAAGTACACGCCGGCGAAACCGCGGGCGAAAAGCTAGTATTTGATAAATTCGACGCTTCTCGTAACGACTCCGTAGCTTAGTGGTTAGAGCAGTGTCGCCCGGAAAGCGAAATATCGTGGGTTCGTGTCCCATCGGAGCTGGTTGTGAGACGGGTCGATTTTTTCAAAATACTTCATTTTCCATTTTTCAGTTTTAGTTGCTGTTGTGAATCTCAATTATTTTAAGGATTAGACTATGATTTAAGTTATGATTATTATTTTTTCATGTGTAGGCTTAAAAATAATTGAGATATCCAACAAATATCAGATAAAAAATTGTAAGTAAATTATAAATTAAATAAAAATAAAAAAAATTAAACACTTGACCTGCCACATAAATTTCTTCGAATGGAAATCAGTCATCCTATATTTATTAAAGCTTCGATCATCTTCTAAGTACCTATATATTTGTCTGAGGAACATTCGCGTTCGTTTCGTGTCTGGCTACACTTCAAGTTCAAAATCCGTGAAACGGCTTCCATCTTGCTATCCAGACAAGGAGTGCGTGTTACCAGCCCATTTTAAACGAACATACAAATCTTAGTGCTTGAACGAAGACCGTAAATACCAGATTGTAAGATATAGCCTACTTATAAGTACTAAAGCATGTTCAGGCTGCAATGTAAAGGCAGTGACGACCGATTAGGCGCAGGGGTAAGATACCTGTCTTCTGCGCCAGAGGTCTCGGGTTCGATTCTCGAACAAGACAAATATTTGTGTGCATGAACAATGAACATGTCTATTTGTCTTGGTCTGGGTGTTATCTTTGTAAGTATATTTAGTAGGAATGTATTTAGAAACAAAAAAATTATTTTAATTATATATTTATCCGTTATCAAGTTCATGTAGACACAGTTTTTAATGAAATTAACTATGGGCTTAGATAGTAGGTGTGATTGTAAGAAAGTGTGTAATTTATGTTATGTGTTTACTTTGGAAAAAGATTGTCAAAGTGAAGAGTACTGGGTGCCTACCATCAACTCTTATTGCGGTTTTGTTTAGGACCTAAACTGATCTGCGTCGCTTATTCGTACCAACGACAGCTTAATATCAATAACAGCGATTCAGTGATCATTCAATGACACTTCACAGCTGCTAAGCTGTCATGTAGTCTTATTTGACTTATAACTCGGCCAAGCTAACATGACATCTGCAGATTATACCCGTCCCTCTCACATCCGGGCATGACAGAATCGAGTGAAAGAGACGGGTAAAAGTAATAAGGACACAAATCGTTCGGTCATTCACATTTAGCAATTTATTTGCGATCCAGTTTTTAGAAGGTCATAGTACGAAAGAAAGCAATTCATTTTAGGAACCTATTCTGCATCGCGCTATTTTTGAATCGCTGTCTTAAAGTTGATGGTAGGCACCCTGGTGTCTATCTTGAGCTAAAATACGTTATTACTATTATATATTCTGTGCTAAAATACAGAGGAACTCGATGTACTGTAGAATCAATAGAATCGAGACCCACCATAGGGATATTTTCTAATAGACTACCTAATCCTAAAAGCTTAACTGACATACCTACTTGGAACGGGCGTGCCAAAAAACAATAGAATTCAGGAATTACCTATGAGCGGAGACCTTTTTAGTGCACATTTGAATTGTATTTTTAGTTTAAAAAAATATGTATTGTATGTTGTCTGGTGCTAAGTAAACGTTTTTAACCGACTTCTAAATCAAAAAGGAGGAGGTTCTCTATTCGTCTGTATGTATGTTTTTTTTTTTTTTTTTATGTATGTCCATCGATTACTCGAAGACGGCTGAACCGATTGAAATAGTTCAAACGTTATTACATCAGATTGGTTTCCAAGTTGGTACCATTTTTTGAAATTTCGAAATCGGTTCAGTAGTTTTCAGGAAATCTTGAAAATACTGTCGTTTTCGTTACCACTTTATGTGAATTTAATACGTATCTTTAGGCATAACTCCTTTGTTTATAAACCGATTTAGATGATTCTTGTTTTGATGGAAAGGGGATACCTCAAGGTATTTTAACCGACTTCGAAAAAGGAGGTTTTGAGTTTGATCACATACCTATTTACCAGAAAACACGTAAATTGCCTGCACGATACACTAAAAAGAGTGAAATAAAAATTATTTTTATAAAAAAATAAAACCGCCTTCTAAAAAACCACATAAAAAAAGTAAGAAATAATTCCTCACCAAATAAATAACGTAAGTACTTTGAAGTCGGGCGGGTTTTAACAAAAACAACAAAACATTGTACATGTTTCACGCCCGACTTCAAAGTACTTACTATGCGATTAATATAAGAATAGGATAGGGAATCCGCCATGTTGTGACGTCAAGCTGTCAAAGTGCTGTCAAACTAACTTCACTTCACTTCAGTATGGTGTGCAAAAAAATAAATTTATCGTTAATCAGGCAGGGGGCTGATCATGTCATAGCTTAGATACGATAAATAATAATGTTCGTGCAAACCAAAACATATGAATAATTTGCAGATAATAATTATACAAATCATTAATTTGATTTTTTCGGAAAGTATAGGACTCATGAAAGTATGCTTTTACGAAAATGATCAGGTAATTTGAATCTCAATTAAATTAAAATTTTGTGATATTTAACTGAAACCATTTTTTCATACAATGTTCTTATGCTTCAATAACACAGAATAAATTGAATTTTGATTATTTACTGGTTTAAGAATTTAAATAAAACAGGAATTTAAGTTATGAAAATAATTTAATAATCAACTTTACAATAAAATTGGTAAATTGGGGGTCTTGTGAAAAATTGTTTTGGTCTATCATGGTAAAAGGATTGGCCAGCTAGATTCTGCACGTTGATTGAAGTTAGATTCGGCAGAATCTAGCTGTTACCAGGGTGCGCCGGGTATTGGTATCACGGGGAACCATTCAATCGAGCCACTCGGGGAGGCGCCTCACAACACATTATGCTTGCTAATGCTATTCCACCTCTGACTGAACACTTTTTCTTCTGACATTGCAAAGTACTGTAGAAATATGTTCTAGTATTTTATCAAAGCTTTGAATAAATACTCAAATACCACATGTGTCCAAGCATTTGTTCAAATGTTTGTGCTATGTCTGGCGCCGGCGGCATAAGGAAGGACATGAGCAGTAAAGTTGTGTACAAAAAAAGGGAAGTATGTAAATTTAAAAAATAAAAAACTTTGTTTTGAAAGTGGCAATACCCAAACCACCTTCTGCCAAAATAAAAAAAAACTATTTTCATTTTGTTTAGCACTTTCTTGCGAACTGTACCTTTTCAGAGTGAAGTTTGTCAACAACCCGTCCTATTCTTATAATAATCGCATAGTACGTTATTTGGTGAGGGATTATTTCTTATTTTTTTATGTCATTTTTTTTGAAGGCGGTTTTATTTTTTTAGAAAAATATTTTTTTAGTTTAAAAAAATATGTATTGTACATGTTGTCTGGTGCTAAGTAAACGTTTTTCATTCATTAATTCATTCATAAAATGTTGCATTAGTTCGGTCAACCGGACTAACAACCGAACTTATTTATATATTTATTCTAAATTACGCAGATCACGACCTGGGGTTGTGATCCGATTTCATAGATTTTTCACTGAAAACACGACGCTATAACGTGATCAGCGTTTGTTGCAATGTGTAGCTGCATTCTTTAGCTATACATACATATGCGAGTAGTAACCTTACTACTCGCATATGATTTATTAGACGACCGATTTAACGCAGGGGTAAACTACCTGCTTTCTGCGCCAGAGGTCTCGGGTTCGATTCCCGAACAAGACAAATATTTGTGTACATGAACATGTGTATTTGTCTTGGTCTGGGTGTTTTCTATGTATATTAAGTATGTATTTACAAACAAAAAGTATATAAGTATATATTTATCCGTTATCAAGTTCACGTAGACACAGTTTCTTAAGAAATTAACTACGGACTTAGATAATTGGTGTGATTGTAAGAAAATATTTATTTATTTAACCTTACTACTTATACTAAATTAAAACGTCCAATAGCGCCCGTAATCGAACTTGGCTAAGTTAGCAAGTCCTTTCATAGTTCCTCTGAATAGAGCTGTCACCACTGAATACTTATAGTTACGATTTCGAGTGAACCGGACCAACTTCAGGCTATTCAGCCATGTAAGTTGGGTAACTTGGTTAAGTTATTAACTCATTGTTCGTAGCTGCCACCTTCCGCCTTTGTTTTGAGTTGTAATTTAACCGCCTCTGTGGTCTAGTGGTTCATACCACCGATTTCAGACCCAGAGGTCCCGGGTTCGATTCCCAGTGGGGGCACATATTGTATTCGGTTTGGTTGGTGGTAGGACTTGTTCTTAGTCCGCCTGGCTAGCTACCACCATCTTATCTAAGTCTGACGCCATAACAATGATGTTTTTAGCATTATTGTGTTCCGGCAGTTAGAGATAAGATAGCCAGTTCCTCAGTTATTGAGGATTCCGGGAGTAGTGCGCTTCCACCTTCAGCCTTACCACCACTTATCATCAGGTGTGATGAAGGCTAAGTGCTACCCCGTTGTGAATAAATAAATAAATAAATATGTGAAAAAAGGAAGGAAATCTTTTAGGAAGTTGTAAGACTTGAAAAGTTCGGTTATCACACCCCAAAGTCTAAAGGTCATAGCCCATTTAGGCCGCACCGCTCCCATCCAACCAAAGTATGAACAGCCAAATATGGACTTAAAATCGTTCACTGTAGATGCATTTTACAGTAACAATATAAAATAGCGGACAGCGCGCGGTCCGCGAGCTTACCGCGCCGTCAGACTGCTCGGTAGTTGACGCCTCGCTGACGCCGCGCGGTCCGCGCGCTGACTGCTAGCGGTCGCCGCGCCGTCGCCGCCGCGCACCTATAGAGGGAATAGCAGTAGTCGACGCGTGGACAGCTGGGAGTCTGCTAGCTGTCGCCGCGTGGACTGCTAGGTGCCTGCTTGCTGTCGGCTTCGTTTATGGCGGTGTTGGGTAGGAGCGGTGTTGGAGCGGTGCGGTATAAGTGGGCTATGACCTTAAGGCGTGGAGAGTCCGAGGCACATTAGTTAGAGCGGTCGGTCTACGATCATTGAGGTTAAGCAACTTTCGCAATGGTCGGTCATGGGATGGGTGACCAAAAACTTTTCATCTCGAGCTCCTCCGTGCTTCGGAAGGCACGTCAAGCCGTTGGTCCTGGCTGCATTTTGCGTCGTTAATACCCACAAATCCGCAATGAGCCCGCGTGTTTGACCATGGCCTATTCTCCTTATCCATCCATAAGGAACACCAGTGCCCCAGCAGTGGGGACATTAAATGGCTGATGGCAAGTGTAAGGCTGGTTTCACTGCTGCTGTTTGGGCCACCCGACTTCAACCGTAGGATTTGCGAACTGACGATGGCATGACTTCTTTGACGATCACAAGACTGTCAGTGCCAGATATCTCTGCGTGGGACTGGAGTGTTTTTGGAGCTAATTACAGTACATGTTTTTGTTCTTAGATGTTAACCGCCTTTGTGGTCTAGTGGTTCACACCACCGACTTCAGACCCAGAGGTCCCGGGTTCGATTCCCAGCGGGGGTACATATTGTATTTGGTTTGGTTGGTGGTAGGACTTGTTCTTAGTGCGCCTGGCTAGCTACCACCATCTTATCTAAGTCTGACGCCATAACAATGATGTTTTCAGCATTATTGTGTACCGGCAGTTAAAGATAAGATTTTCAGCCAGTTTCTCAGTGAGGATTCCGGGAGTAGTGCGCTTCCACCTTCAGCCTTATCACCACTTAACATCAGGTGTGATGAAGGCTAAGTGCTACCCCGTAGTAGATAAAAAAAAATTAGGTTATGGAAAAGTTTAGTATTCGATTTCGACCGCTCGCAGACTTATAGTTATACCTAATATACACGGAGGAAAAATGTGGGCCCTGGCGGGAGGGAAACTGCCATAAATCCTTGAGTTAGCTTATTTTGCAGACAGGTAACATGCTTTTTAACACACTTGCTCATAAAGTGAGCCTTATTACATTGATCTTAGGGCCATAAACCGAAACACACGTGCATAATAATATTACAGTACTAGTTGCGTAATAGAATTATACCTACAAAGTTAAGTAAGTTCCTAACTGCAAATTATATGCGAGTCAACAGAGCATTTTCGATTTCACCGGGTAATAGATACAGTTCTTTTTTTGTAACAACAAAGAGTACGGCTGAAAATCCATTTACGTTTAGAATAAATAAATGTGTCCCTAATTAAGACAAAAAACATAATTAAGTATATTATTATCAAATTATTTATAATTCACAATAATTTGTTATAAAACATTTGCATTTTATCACTATTATTATAATTATTTTGAAGTAGGCTGTATGTAATCAATCACCTTACATTTGGCGCGTGAAAAAAAAAACTTGCTTGTAAAGTTTGGCCAAAACCACTTACTAGGTTTTGAAATGGGGCAGCCGTATTGTATGCAATAAATGTTTGTTTTTCCTCGCAAGTGTGTTGAAAAAGTGCGTATGAAACTCGTGAGCAACTTACTCACTAGAAACTCGGCTGATGTACGCCCTCGCCTGCGGCTCGGGCTGCAACCTACAGCCTCGTGTATAATGAGCAACCTAGCTCACTTGTATCATAATATACTATTTATTCTTAAAAAGAAACAAAACTGTAGATATAACGCATCAATCGATGAGCTCAATCCATGCTGAACCATAAGATTTCTTTAACAAACATTATAAATTAAATGGAATGGATGATGGATTATATTTCGAGCTGAGTCGATGTCGGATATTTCTATGGAAAAGGTGCTTTTTAAATAAAAAACTTTGAATGCAATTTTGATTATGTTTAAAATTAAAAGAATTTTTCTAAGCTAACTAAAGTATTTAAAGCAGGGTGCCTACCATCAACTCTTATTGCGGTTTTGTTTAGGACCTAAACTGATCTGCTTTGCTTATTCGTACCACGACAGCTTAATATCAATGACAGCGATTCAGTGATCATTCAATGACATTTCACAGCCGCTAAGCTGTCAAGATCTCTTATTTTAACTTATGACTCGGCCAAGCTAACATGACACCTGCAGGTTATACCCGTCCCTCTCACTCTCCGAGCATGACAGAATCGAGTGAAAGAGACGGGTAGAAGAAATAAGGACACAAATCGTTCGGTCATTCCAAAGCCATCTTCTATCTCACTCGTTGCGTAGGAGCGCAAGCAGCCGAGAAATAATAG